>OX336390.1:783984982-785234982 GCA_946902985.2 Meconema thalassinum
GTTAATATAAGTAGGATATATGAAAATAGGCTGTATAGTTCTTCACGGAACTACTTGTTTCTAGGTTTGTGCCGTATCTTGTGTGGGGTTTGAGTTGCTTGGGCTTTTAGTTCTCGCAGTGAACAGGTGCAGGAGCACTTTATATAAAGGGAGGTAGCGCGCAGTTCGCTACTTCTGTAGGGGTCCGGGCGGGGACACCAGGAGCCCGCTGATGAGCAGCTTGGTGTCCTAGGTGAAACCCCACGCAAGACACGGCACGCACTTAGAAAGATTGTTGAGTTTTAATTCACTGGCCGTGAAAGCCAATATACCATCTTTTTGGAAGCCTTCATAGGGAGGTTATGGCTGCTTGAGCTTTTAGTTTTCGCAGTAAGAGGCACATAATGCGCTTCATAAAAAGGGTGGTAGCGCGCAGTTCGCTACTCCTGTGGGGGTCCGGGTGGGGACACCAAGAGCCAGCTGATGAGCCAGCTTGGTGTCCTAGGCGAAACTCCACACAAGACACGGCACAAACCTAGCAAATTGCTGAGTTTTAATTCACCGGCCGTGAAAGCCAATACCATCTTTTTGGAAGCCTTCATAGGGAGGTTATGGCTGCTTGAGCTTTAAGTTCTCGCAGTAAAGAGGCGCAGGTGTGCTTCATAAAAAGGGAGGTAGTACGCAGTTCGCTACTCTTGTGGGGGTCTGGGCGGGGACACCAAATGCCCGCTGATGATCCAGTTTGGTGTCCTAGGAAAAACCCCACACAAGACACGGCACGAACGTAGAAAGAATTTCCAAGTCCATTTATTTGCTGCATATGTCGTGGGTCTTAGTTCTGATGTTGTAGGAGTTTGGTACTGCAATGTGTATGAGCCATGTGTTCTTGTGCACTTTGTGACAATAAGGTGTGGTTTATTGGCAGATATTTTCTTGTTGGTGATTACAGAGGAATTCCAATGCATTTTAAATGTATCTTTTCTACTGTGGGTTTTGGTAGAAGTCTGATGTATGGCGCTGTATCTATTGGTAGTTGACACTGCTTGCATAGTTCTTGGTAGATGATCTTAGCTACCTACATTGTCATGTTGGCGTACGTAGTCCCTTTGCGCAAGTACTGGGCATGCTGTTAGTATGTGTAATTATTATTATTAATTGTATTTCTTTAGACTGCTTGTTAGCAATAAATTTGACTTCAGTGTTTAGATCTTATTCGTCTACTAAATTTGACATCCTCCCAGTATTTCTTGAGTTGACAATAAGTGTCTTCTTTCGTGCTTCTGGCAGAGGCCCTCGGATGTTTAAGACCTAAAAATAGCCCGAATAAGGAAGCAAATATGACCTCAAAAGTGACTAAATATGACATGAAAATGACTGATATAAATTTGGCCGTTTGTTTTTAAATTATAAAACAAAGCAACAATCCCTTCGAGATTAAATTCTTTAGTCTATTTCTATTTTCATATTAATTTTCTGAATATACATGTTTAAGTGGTTATTTCCAGTCTGTACACACTAGTTGCCGTTCGGTAAGTTGAGGATGATTGTACAACTACAGCTACCTTCAAACTACCGAAATATGACGTTCTTACCAACAATAAAAAGCTCAAAATATTTCCTAATGGTAAAAAGCGTTCGAAATATGCATTTATGTTCGACCCTGACTATTATGTGTTAGAAAACTGTATCATAATGATGGACATTATAACACTATTTTTCATTATGAAACAGTTTCTCCCACCAATCACAGCTCAAGAAACAGTTGTTTGACCAATTAGATAAGGTTAGCATCGCACCAGCGTGGAGTTCCAAGGACTTCTGAACTGCGTTGCCTAGTGTCATAGTGGGGTAATCGAGAAGGCCATGGTCAAATACAAGGCATTCTCTGCGTCGTATGCGCTCTGTTCAGTACATGAAACTGGCGAAATCTCGACAGATATTTATGAATATTTATCTTCGAACATAAAATAGTTATAATAATTATCGTCGAACATAAACAGTCGTATGCAACTCGCCTATAATGGTAATTAAGACACTCGTATGGAAATTATAAAACTCGCATACGCTCGTTTTATAAATATACTCGTGTCTTAATTATATCCATTATAGGCTCGTTGCATAATGTACTATTATGTTCGACCCTGACTATTATGTGTCAGAAAACTGTATCATAATGAGGCTCATTATAACACTATTTTTCATTATGAAACAGTTTCTCCCACCAATCAGAGCTCAAGAAACAGTTGTGTGACCAATTAGATAAGGATACCATCGCGCATGCGCTCAAAATCCAACATGTCTATAAAAATTACCGAAAGTGCACCGTCCATATGTTCGCGTAAATAAACTGGTGAATATGAGACAAGAAATAGCACTGTACCTTAATATCCCCAAATCCAATTTCTACACAGCGCGTTGTTTTGAAACGACTTCGGTGACAGTTTTACTGAATACTGGTGCACAATGTGAACATATGGCATTGAAGCACACAGAGCGCATGCGTCGGTCGGCCAGAGAGCTTGGAAAACAGAGATATACTACCCAGAGCAGCAACCGATCACAACATTCTAGTGACTGAACAGATATTTATGAATATTTGTTAAAACATATAATAAAGTTATAATTATCGTCGAACATAAACAGTCGTATGCACTATTATATGACAAATAAAAACCACTGTATTGTGACGATAATCACTTGATTTGCATCAGAAACAAATCGGGCATGAAAATAGAGGCAAAGAAAAAAAAAGGATTTTTCCTAAACATCCGAGCCCTACTGAAGTGTAACTGTATTAGGGACGGGGATGAGGTAAGTGCCCCGGGGCTTGAAGTAAGGTACTATCCCGGCATTTACCTGGAGGGAGAGGGGAGAATCTCGAGGATAAAATACACTGAGGGCCAGAGTGGGTTAGTGCCAACAATCTAAATCCTGAAGTGAGTATTTACTCAAAGAACTCAAAGTACCGCCATTTTGTGTACATAAAAGCGTGTTATTTTGTAATAAATTTCTTATTTAGTTCAGGTGTAATTGGTCTCAATTTGTGTTGACCGACTGAAAAGCTCTCTATAACTACAGTAGGCAACACTGAAAAATGGCTTCTATGACTTCAATCTAAAATCTTGTTATGTTTTAAATTTCTGATTTTTTGTTTACCGTGTATTTTAGTTTATGGTTGGTTGGTTCCTCAGTTTAGGGGCTGCGACAACGCGGTCATGTAGCCCCGTGTTCTTTGGGTGTGTGTAGAATCTGTCTGATAACCGGTGTTAATTGTGATGGCTGTATTAGTGTGTGTATCTATTTTAATTCAAGTAAGGACTGCAGACATTGAATTTTTTCAAGAAGTTCCTACTTTTGCCGCCAAACGCCACCGTCAACGACAACTAGTTCTGAACTTGGTTACTAGATGCCACCGCAGTCGGCTCCCGGCGACGAACGTTGGAACTTAAGAGGGTTAGTCAAATCTAACCTATACATTAGCGTCACACAAGTGTAACTAGTGGAAGGTTCTTTTACATGCCATAAATCTATGACATGGGCTATGACTTCCCCTCCGAAGGAAGGCATACTGAAGGAGTCTTTCAATTTCCCGCCTTAATTGGCCCTTGCCTCATCTTTCCTGATACCCTCAGTCTTCAAGGGGTCAGAACTCTTCTTTTTCTCTTCATGGTATCTTCTGCCTTCTTCACAAGGCCATAAAGTAGGCAGGGTGTATGTAGCCCTACCACTTATGTGGCATCTGGGATAGTGCTAACCCTCAAGAGGTCATGGCTGGTGAGTTAAGGAGTTGGCAACCTCAATGGATTACTGAGCTGGGTCGCTTTCGCCTTTTGGGGCGAATCCTCTCATCGCAGAAACACAGGTTATCAGACCAATTCAACACACACCTAAACACACACGGGGCTGATAACCAAAGACGTCCCAAGCCCCTAATATGAATTACCAACAACAACTAATCTTAACAAAGTAGATAAAGGGTCTTAATGTTCCGCTGAGAAACGTTTAAAATTAGTTGGTTGTTGATACATTTAGAGATTTTGCGACATCATGGTCATGTATCCCCGCGTACTTGGATGTGTGTGTGTAATTTGTGTGATAACCTGTATTATTGTGATGGTTTGGACTACTAGTGTGTGTTTGTTAATTGGGAATGGGAATGGGAAGAAGGCGTCCGTGGCCTTAAGGTAGGAACCATCCAAGTACAGTATTTGCCTAGGATAGAATTGGGAAACCATGGAAAACCACTTTCAGGTTTACTGAGGTGAGAATCGAACCCTCCTCTTCACACTTTTATCTCACGAGCTGAATTAATTCCCGTTCCAACACTCGCATCAGAATTAAAATTTCTTTGCAGAGCCAGGAATCGAACCCGAACAGTCAAGAATGTTAGCCGCTACACCACGAAGTGGTCGTTTATTACACGGATTATGGTTCGCCGCTCCCGTTTTGACCAATCACTCCCAGGGACTCCCTTCGAAACCTTCCACTTAACTTACTGTACTCTTTAAGTTGTTATTGTCGATTCTTTAGGGCAGGGGTTCTCAACCTGTGGTACGCGTACCCCTTAGGGGTACGCGAAACATTTCAGGGGGTACGCGGCAGGCCATCCTTCTACTCGATCCACATGCGCAGTGAGCTTCGTGCCGTGACTACTGTGCGAATATACACACATCAAAAAAAGTTTTGCATCACCTCGGTTCCCAGATCTCCGGCATATAGACGTTGACTGTGTATATTGTATCCAAGATACAGTCCCTTTGACTGATCATAGATGTCACTAAAACTGCTCAAAGATGTAAACAACCATGCATGAGCAGGGCCTATTAGACGGAGGGGGTACGACAGCCGATCAGTTCCAGTCATTCCACCAGGACGAAGGTACGCTGCTCATGTTGTCTGTAGTTCTACCATGCCTAGAAGGTCAATACCGCAGTTCGATCGCGTCCGCATTGTTACTTTGTGTCAAGAAGGGCTCTCAACAAGGGAAGTTTCCAGGCGTCTCAGAGTGAACCAAAGCGATGTTGTTCGGACATGGAGGAGGTACAGAGATACAGGAACTGTCGATGACAGGCCTCGCTCAGGCCGCCCAAGGGCTACTACTGTAGTGGATGACCGCTACTTACGGATTGCCGCTCGGAGGAACCCTGACAGCAATGCCACCATGTTGAATAATGCGTTTCGTTCAGCCACAGGACGTCGTGTTTCAACTCAAACTGTGCGCAATAGGCTGCATGATGCGCAACTTCACTCCCGACGTCCATGGCGAGGTCCAGCTTTGCAACCCCGACACCATGCAGCGCGGTACAGATGGGCCCAACAACATGCTGAATGGACCCCACGGAATTGGCATCACGTTCTCTTCACCGATGAGTGTCGCATATGCCTTCAACCAGACAATCGTCGGAGACGTGTTTGGAGGCACCCTGGTCAGGCTGAACGTCTTAGACACACTGTCCAGCGAGTGCAGCAAGGTGGTGGTTCCCTGATGTTTTGGGGTGGCATTATGTGGGGCCGACGTACGCCACTGGTGGTCCTGGAAGGCTCCGAAACGGCTTTACGATACCTGAATGACATCCTCCGACCCATAGTGCAACCATACCGGCAGAATATTGGAGAGGCATTTGTCTTCATGGACGACAATTCTCGACCTCATCGTGCACATCTTGTGAATGCGTTCCTTCAAGATAACGACATCGCTCGACTACAGTGGCCAGCATGTTCGCCAGACATGAACCCTATCGAACATGCCTGGGATATGTTGAAAAGGGCTGTTTATGGACGTCTTGACCCACCAACCACTCTGAGAGATTTACGCCGAATTGTCGTTGAGGAGTGGGACAATTTGGACCAACAGTGTCTTGATGAACTTGTGGATAGTATGCCACGGCGAATACAGGCATGCATCAATGCAAGAGGACGTGCTACTGGGTATTAGAGGTAGTGGTGTGTACTGCAATCTGGACCACAAATGCTGAAAGTCTAGCTGTATGATGGTACAACATGCAATGTGTGGGTCTCATGAGCAATAAAACGAGCTGAAATGTTGTTTGTGTTGATCTCTATTCCCTTTGTATTTAACGGTTCCGGAACTCTTGGAACCGAGGTGATACAAAACTTTTTTTGATGTGTGTATTTACGGCGCGTGTATTTGAACTCCACAAAAAAATTGCATCTTTTCTTTACCGAGCACAATTCTAATTTATCATCAGCACTCAATGACTTTGGTTGGCTTTTAAAATTGGCCTATTTAAGTGATATTTTTGAAAAACTGAACATTTGGAATACGTGTATGCACGTTAGTGTTTCTGATACGTTCTATTTTGAAATGAAAACTAACGCAATGATTGCAAAAATCACTCTTTGGGAAAAGGAACTGAGAAACAACAACTATATTTTGTTTTATTAAAATATATTTCCTTATAAAATTACAAAGGTTAAACCATACTAACTAAATACCTTTTACATTTTTAATAACCATTATTACTACCTAAGAAAGGTTAGTAGGGGGTACGCAGGATGTTTAATTTTTTTAAAAGGGGTACGAGGGTTCAAAAAGGTTGAGAACCTCTGCTTTAGGGGATTTGTGACATCGTGGTCGTGTAGCCCCATGTACTTGGATGTGTGTAGAATTTGCCTGATAACCTGTGTCACTGTGATGTCTGTACTAGAATATGTATTTGTAATATTGAGGTAGAATTTGGTTAGGAAGTGGCCGTGGCCTTAAGTTAGACACTATTCTGGCATAGGCCTATGCCTGGAGTAGAAGTGGGAAACCACGGAAAACTACTTCCAGGATAGCTAAGGTAAGAGTCGAACCCGCCTCTTCTTAGAATCCAACTCCTACATCCGGGGTGACAGCCATGAATGCTAGTCACTACACTACGAGGTGGTCTAAACCAGGGGTCTTCGGGACCGAGGCAGGTGCGCTACCACAACACTACGGGGCCGGCTCAATGTCAAGAGACTTCGGTAGCGTAGTTTGTAGCATCCTGAGCTTCTATGCCCAAGATTGCCGGTTCAAACCCAACCGAAGTCGTCGAATTTTTTTAAGAGCGTTAAGAATCCCTCAGTATGCGTTCCTTCGGAGGGGAAGTAAAGCCGGCGGACCCATGTCACAGAACCTTCCACTAACTACAATTGTGCGAAGCTAAATTTGTAGGTTAGGTTTGATTAATGCTCTATAAGTTCCAACGTTCGTCGCTAGGTGCCAGTTGCGGTGGTATCTAGTAACCAAGTTCACAACTAGTTGTCGTTGACGGTAGCATTTGGTAGCAAAAGTATGTACGAACTACTTGAAATTGATCTTTGTGAAATAGCAGGTCCTAATTTATGTTGAGCAGGGCCATGGCGAGCGAGTTCGGGCCCTAGGGCTCTCACCTAAGGGCCCCCTCCGTATTTGTCGTCCCATGACATAGTGTAAATATCAATTTGCTTCTTATTTTTAAAGCCTCCTAAAAACTTTGTGCATTGTTTTAATTTACTTTTTTGGAACGTACTAATTTTGTTGATTGTAAATTTGCAATGTTGTATCTGACCGAAAATTTTACTCTCATCACAAGAACAAGTTCAACGCCTTTCACAGTATTATCTATACTGAAATATAAAAATGAGATGGTGTGTGTCTGTGCATTACTCAATCAAAAAAGAACCACTGGTTCGATTTACATGAAATTTTACCTGGAAGTAGCTGATTTACCTAGTTAACATGTAGGCTACTTTTGATTTCGATACTTTGCACTATTTAAAGATGGCGAACATTTTAGTGACATCACTACATCCTTTGGCTTCAAACTTTCATATTTCCATTTCAAATTAAAAAAAAAGAACGTTAAGAAATAGAAGACTTTTGATGGCATATACTAGATTTAAAATTTAATTTTTTATCCAAAAGGTCCTTATCACTTTTCGTGTATCTCCAACTGTTAGCGATTAAAACCTAAATTTGGGCTATAAAGCACGGCCAACGCCGAGCGGTGTAGTTGGACAAAATGTTCAATCCTTCCTCTCCCTCCGCGCAGCACCTCGCCTGTTTTAACTGTCACCTTCACATTTTAATTTATTTATGACCCGCAGCGAAGAACGGGTACTTCAGCTAGTGTACTATAATTCGAACTTTGCGAAGGTACATTAATGTAGCATAGCGGCAATTAGTTCGAGTTGAAAAGTTTAGGAACTTTCCTCACTATAAACAGTAGAAACTTGAGTATTTCTCGGGCCGCGAAAATATGAAGATAATGGTTATTTACATGTTCTCTTGATAGTATTTTGTAGCATATTCAGTTGATTCAGATACAGTGAATATCATAAAATGTCAAATTTGTTGGCAAATACTGTACGTAAAATTGTCTACCCTGGGTATTTCTACTTTCACGGGTCCCTCAGCAAGACCGGGTCCCGGGGTTACAGTCGCGTTTGCCCCTCCCTCTCGTCGGGTGTTGAGAACAATAAGTGTTTGTGGCCCAGTCACTGTGACACGTACAATGGTTCGAGTAATAGGGCACACTTGATAATCCAATATCTGAGCTACTCGGAAGTCGTGACCTAGGCTCATCGTTATCATCGACCTCCTTCCTAGGTAAAGAAGTGAAGGTATTGTTCCGTGGGTGGGGCTGGGCACTCTCCTCCTCAACCGCTCGCATGTTTGGCTGCTTGGCACAGGGGTGAGATTATCATGTCCAAGGAATTGAGCTCGAATTCTTGTAGAGTCAGTTAGTATTTGCCCATAAATGTGATAAATCCATGTCGATGCATTTAACTGGCAAATTAATGATCCCCTTCAACGAAAATGCCCGGCAATCCAGCTTCTATAAAGCTGTAGTAGAATAATTAGGCATGCAAAGCCCATAACATTATTATTATTATTGGTAGGAGAGCCGAAAAAGAGTCACAGTCGTTCAGGAAGAACTCCAGCGTGACGACGAGCGATATATATAAATTACGTAAATATATGTTTTTAATTCTTAATCATTCAACGACGGCAGGCGCATGAGGTCACTACAACTGTTACTTAGGCGCACACATTGACGTCACATTACTGTTGCCAACATATGGGATACAAAATACACCACACGACACTCGTAATAAAGAGATACGTAATATTGTAGACATACGTAATATTGTATTTATGTGAAAAAGCATTAATTGGCAAATCCATTGGCCTGGATAAAGATTATTGATGCGTCAGTTCCCCCACTGTGCGTGACAAAAAGCAGGGGGGCCGCACTACCTAGCAATTATTATTGGTCTAGGCAAAAACCATTGGTCTGGACAATACCGGCTATACAGTAGAACCTTATGTGTGGGGTTGGCAATACTGTATTTTTCTATAATAAATTCACCGTACATTGGTGGACTCAGCTGGAATGTTAATTATATAAGTCGTGATCTAAAAAGGCGATAGTGGGTGGGTTATAGGACAGCGGAGAACTAAACTACTATTACTGTACTATATCATTTCCATATATATATATTTGTTTCATCTTTACCAAAGGTATTTTGACTAATTTCAGTAGTTTAAGATTAATTATTCCCCCGGATTTGGTCTCCTCCAGTGTTACTAAAACCAGCGCCCACCTTTAAAACAACGTTCCCGGCAGAAGGGTCTTTAGAGAAAATGTAAATTATATTTCCTCCAAGCATTTTGTGCTTATTCAGATGTCACTGATCACCTGTCTCAAGGACAGATGAGAGTAATGAGCGCCATTGTTCCACTGCTTGAGTCCGGGTGGAGCTGCACTTTGTATTCAATTACAATATATCACATTACAACATGAGTGCTGACAACCACCTCAACAGTTTCTAGTTTAGGATCATGCAGGAAAATGGTTGAGTCCATCGATCCAGCCATCCATCCAGCCATCCTGTTTATTGCCATAAACGTTATCTCCATAAGGGATAATACACAAAGAAAGACTACCAATACTCTTCACTTACAAGAGTTTAAGCCGCAGCCGGACCCATAAATATACCACCACATCGTGGTGTAGCGGAAAGCGATCTTGGCATTTGCCCCGGAGATCAGGCAAATTTTAATTCTGGCGTGAGGGCTGTAACGAGGTACACTCAGTATCGTGTGGGAAAACTGAGGAAGGAAGTGTTTGAGTCGCTTCCTCAGCCATCCTGGAAGTGATTTCCCCCACCCCCCACTTATACACCAGGCAAATGCTGGAATGGTTCCTTACTTAAAGCAACGGCCGCCTCCTTCCATATCTTCACCTGCATTACAAATGCACACATTAGTATTGATATCGCACCAGGAGATGACAGTTGCGTTTGAACTGCAGATGTCTTCCCGCTTACTGCGTATCGCGCATTCCAAAAACCTTAAGTTGGTCACTACTTGCTTCACTCACTCAGCACATTCCTACTTCTTAACGTTCTCTTTCTTTCTTTCTTTCTTTCTTTCTTTCTTTGTGACTAGCTGCGTGTCCTCAGCTGCGATGTCAACCATTACCATACGGGAAGCCGATATATTTAGGTTTGGAATAGGCAGACCAAGCATGTACTGCAAGACCCCCCCACTCCCCGTCCCAGCGTGTTGAGCTGCCATCTCCTGGCACGATAACAATGTATCTATCACAATAACACAGGTTATCACACAAATTCCAACCACACACATCCAAATATACGTGGCTATATGACCACGATGTCGCAGCCTCCAAAACTAACTATGCTCACTAGCTCGTATTCAGTGATGACAACTAGACTAACTGCTAACTTCACCCGTCTATAAACGGTGCACAACAACCTTTTTCTTTTTCATATTCCCCCATTCACTGTCGAGTGCCAACGCGATCTCTGGCATGTTCTGACATCTGTTGTGCATTATGTAGTACTGCTTGAGTTTGGATTTTTGCTTCGGGAGGTAACTTGCAGAGCATTTTGTAGACGTCTGTCCTCTACTGCTGGAGTTCTTCTGTGATGTAAACAACCATGGCGGAGTAACAAGCAAATCCTTCACGCCGCTTTGTGATTTCGGACCAGAGAATATCAATCTCTGTACTAGTGAGGAGCAACAACTTGCATATTGATTTTAGGAAATATTATTATCTGGGTCCCTTTTCTGGTATGGAAACGATGCAAGCGTTGGCACAAAAACTTTAATTTCGATTCGTCTGAAAATGAAAATTAATATAAATGTTGGATATTGAATTTACATTTAGATAAATCAAGACACAAAACATATAGACATTTTAAGCCCCCCCCCTCCTGATAACGTAAACAATACGACTTCTACAATATTTAAAAAAATGCAAACTAAAAAAACTCGGCACTGAGGTAGCAAATAACTCTGCACTTGAAAGGTTAACAGGGAAATAAGAAATAAAATCAGCGTTGCCAATTATTTTAAATCGAAATTGAAATGTTTTTCAGTCAGTCAAAACGATGGTACCCAATTGTAATGGATGTTATTCCCTAACCCTGATAAAAATACATGATATTAATAAATTCAATCTACTGTAGTTTTAATCGTCAAGCGATCATCATCAGATCCCTTACACTCAGACTTTTAATCTATGTCTACGTGTATCTTCACCCACATACTCGTGGAGTCAAAGTGGAAAACCACGAGAAACCAAATCAAAGATGGCGGAGGTGAGAATCGTACTCTCATCTCTTCTCAGTGCTGCCACACTGCCACCTCATTCTAGCGCTCACACCAGATCAGAATAAAATTTCTTGTCAGGGCTGGGAATTGAATCCGGACCTCAAGGGTGACAGCCAAGAATGCTAGCCACTAGACCATGAGGTGGTGTCACAACTACACACATCAAAAAAAGTTCTGCATATACTTACCACATCGCGCGGCTGACTAGGTAGTGAAAAGCATCGGCCCGCTCTGCAGACACAGCATGGCTGCTCAATAGCAACCTCCTTATTACTAAGCAGCTTAGACCATAAATTCAATAGATGGCTGATGACGTCACATTGTTGAAACCAACATCTCGATCAGCTGACTGAAGGGAACTGCAGATAGTGATAATAGAATTATCCAACATGGAGCTCCTTTTGTATTCCTTGACGTTGCTTAGCATTCGCCATTAGCCAATTGTAGTCGGTCTTTAGCCATTACCCTTCAGTCAGCTGATCGAGATGTTGGTTTCACGTCACAGTACAGGCGCAGTGTGGCAATGCGCCCTCTATTGTATTTATGCTCTAAGCTAAGCAGTGAAAAGCATCGGCCCGCTTCGCAGACACAGCCTTGCTGCTGTTGCCATAGCAACCTCCATATTACTACAGTCCAGTCGCTGAGTGTCCAGCTCTGACATTTGGTGATGGTGGAAGAAGAGGGGTAAAGAGAACAATATAGCCAACTTACGGCAGTGAGAAGCTGTTAATAGAACCTTGAAACTTGCCATCGTTGTAATTCTTCCCTAGCGTCTTCACTATGTAACGTGGAAGTCCCACACCCCATCTGCAATTTATGCATCATTTTGTTATTCCGACATTTTGCGGTAACAAAAACTTAATTCTAAACCACAGTGGAATTCTGCCTATGTTGGCGAAGTCGCTTACTACATGAATAATGTTGTCACCTGTACCCGACCTGTACCAATCAGTGGTATTCCCGGTAAGCCGATGTTGCCATGACTCTCCACTGTGGTCCAGTTGCTCTTTGTGTTAGTGCTTAATATGGTCAGCGGTTAGTGAGAATTTATTTAAAAACATGTGAAATATTTTATGTAGTCAACGTTGTTTTATTTTTCGCGGTACAGAACCGACAACGCTGCCTCCCTCCCTCAAGAGAACTGTCAGAGTCGGACACTTGACGGCTGGACTGTAGGCAGTGGAAAACATCTGTCTACTCCGCAGACACAGCTTGCTGCTGTTGCCATAGGAATCTCCTAACTACTAAAAGTATTGGCAAATTTCGGCACGCTTCGCACTCACTGTCCGAGTGTTCTCTTGGTGTTCGTATCTGCGCTTTTATTTTTTTCTTATTAAGCCGTTACTATCATGCACTCGAAATGTTATGGCGCAATGTTTTGGGGATGGCAGATATTGCTAAGCTACAGCCAGACTACGAGAAGCTGCGTTCTTGGCGGTCACATTCCTTAGCCTAGCATTCAAATCAGCTCTCAATTAGTACAGATGGGAGCTTACTTATTTGTGAGTGCGTGGTGAGACGAAGAACGAGGCGAAGAGGATCCCCTGCATACAGACGTCATTCGTTGCTATGGCAACATGCTTGCTACTCAGAAGAATATATCGGCCCATTGCGCGCTCAGCAGGACGAGTAGGAAGTTATGGCGTAATATTTTTTGGAAGGCAGATATCGTTGGCTTTTAGCAAGGATCTCGACGACTACATTCCTCTGCCTAGCATTCAACTGTTGATAGCTGACGTCATTCGCTTCTAGAGTGGCTGATCAGAGTATTGGCCCCACGGCGCGCTTTCCCTGTGCACTCGAACAGAAGTGTTATGAATGAGAGTACTGTGGGAATTCTTCCAGTCTGTACCTGGTTATTAGCGCTGTTACGTGATCACTATCTCCTCCACTACAATGGGCTAACTGTGCTGATGCGAACACTTTGCTTTAGTGAGAATGGTGTACTAGTAGCCTAAACTGCTTATTGTTCTCTCCAGTGTGTCAGAACTACATCCGTTCTTACACAGCTAACAGCATTCGGGTCGTTTCTAACATTTAACATCCCCTGTTTGTTTATAAGCACAGTAACGGTCACGTTAAACTACAAGCTTCCTTTTTTTTTTTATTAGCACAGATACAGAGAGAGAAGTATTAGCATTTGGATATTTGTTGTTGTTGGTTTATTTTAGAGGAGGACAACCTCGTGGTGTAGGGGATAGCATTCTTGACTGTCGCCCTTACTCTACCAAGAAATTATAATTCTGGTTTGAGGGCTGGAACGGGATAGAATCAGCCTCTTGAGATTAAACTGAGGAGGGGTCGATTCCCATCTCAGACATCTTGGAAGTGGTTTTCCGTTGTTTCCCCACTTCAAAAAGCAAAGTCAACTCCGTACAGGCCGTGGGGGCCCTGGGAGTAGTGGAAGGTAGAGGCTTCCACTTTTTGTGACATCAGCACTAGATAGGATGGAGTTGTCAGCTTTGCTCCGAGGAAGAAAAGGAAGATTGTAGTTTTATGTGACCGTAAATCTTGTGATTATGAGCCACGGGACCTCCTTTTTACGTAGAATCCGAACCACAGGATATGGCATTTCACTTCGAAAATCTCACATGCATTGACTGATAATCGAACGCAGTCCACCTTGGTGAGAGGCCAACACCTTGACCGCAGCGCCACCACGCCCTCTGATCCCAGGGATTACCCTGGTACTCATTTCTGGTGTAGGCTGAGTGAACCCCAGGGCCATTTGCGTTTCCGAAAGTGGCAGTTTTGTTTCTAAAATCCACCACCTGGGTGGGATCGAACCCACTCCCTTTCAGTTAGAAGCTCAGTGCCTCTACCGACTGCTCTACGCAGGCCCCTTAGGAAGTATCTCAGCATTTTCTTGGAGTAGAAGTGGAAAATCCCGGAAACTTCCAAGATGGCTGAGATGGGAATTCAACCCACCTTTCCTCAGTTTTTCCCCACGAGGCTGAGTGTAACACGTACCAGCCCTCAGACGTAAATTAAATTTCTTGGCAGAGCCGGGAATCGAACCTGGACCTCTTGAGACAAGAATAATAACTGCTACTCCACGAGATGGTCTATTTTTAATTGACCGCGATGTCGTAAATCCCCTAAATGAAGCAACAACAACAATATTGTTTCTTCAAGAGTACTTTGAAGAACAATTTTACCGGTTTGAATATTGATAATTGATGAACTTCATCTCCGGCTCGATAGGCTCGATTGGTCTGAAGGGTCCCGAATTCGATACCCGGTCGGGTTGTGATATTCTAACTTCGTATGGTTAATTTTCGTGGCTCGGGTACTTGGTGATTGTGACGTCCTCAACTTTCATTTTATACTCCTTACGGCGTGCAGATCGCCTACAAGTGTCAATTAGAAAGACCTGTACCAGGTCTCGCTGGAGGTCATATGCCATGGACTTTATCACCGACTTGTGTTTCTTTATTGCTGATTCATATAGAGGCTTTGCAAACATCGATGTCTTGTAGCCACTTGCACTTGGGTGTCTGGGGAACCTGTATGATAACCTGTGTTATTGTGACGGTTGTAGCAGAGTGAGTATTTGAAATTGAGGTTAGGATTTAGAAGGTGGAACCATATCGGCATTTGTCAGGAGTAGAAGTGGGAATCACGGAAAACCATTTTTAGTACAGCTGAGGTGGAAACCAAACCGTTCTCTTCTCAGTTTTTACACACGAGACTGAGTGTATCCTATTTCAACCCTCAGGCCAGAATTACATTTCTTGGTTGAGCCAGAAATCGAACCCAGGAGTTCTCTGTCTGGAGTCTCATTATATATCTCAAGACAACAGAAAGTGGCTTCTGTTTCTTTCAACTACTAATCATGGTACATGGTAGCTTGCCACGGTGGGTGAGTGGATATCGTGTCGGAATACTAACCCCCCCCCCCAAGCTTGCAGGTTCGCTCCTGGCCGTGGTAAGTGATTTTTGAAAGGTGGCAAAAATCACGATACGCATGTCATACAATGTTGGCATGTTAAAGAACCCATTTGAATTCAGTAGGCCGTGTTCACAATGGCAAAATTAATCTTGGGATTTTCTGCCAACACAAAGTTCCTCATTTCTCTACCAGAAAGCGCTATCCAGTAGTGTCAAGGAGCTTAGATATCTAACGTCTTTGATTTTCATAGTGCTTCAAGGAACAACAAAATTCGACATGCAAGCTGCCCTCTGGGTGTCAAATAACAAAGCTTGCACTTGGCACCCGAGGCCATACGATATTATTAGGCCTATTACTATTATTGTTACTATTATATGAAACATGGTGTATCAAAAATAATATACCACCTTTTCAGTACGTGTCTGATGAGAAAATATCTGTCCAACTCTGAAATTGCGAAGTACGTCGATGTGTTGTTGGAGAGATTATGTGATATTATTATATTTGGACATCTGTGTTAACGACATGGACCTAATTCCACCGCGTGGCGCAGTGACAAGCAATCTTGACTGTCACCACGGAGGTTCGACTTCAATTCCTGGATCTGACAAGACATGTAATCCTGGTCTGTGGGCTGAAATGGGGTTAACTCTGCCTCATGAGGCTGAATGGGGAGAGGTGGGTTCGATTCCTGCCCCAGACATCCTAAAAGTTGTTTACCGCGCTTTTTTCACTTCTCTGGGTGAAGGCTGGGATGGAACCTGAATTAAGTCCACTCCCAACTCCTATCTATATCCTAGCGTCAATTAGTCATATACACACTAGCACAGCCATCACTAAGACACTGGTTATCAGACAGATTCCACGCACTTAAGTACACGAGGCTACATGAACACGATATTGCAATAAATGACAACATAAACAACAGGGTGTTTCTGAAATACTTTTGCGATAAAAGAGTGTATATCGTCTACATTCTCTCGCAGCATACGAGAAAACTGGTGAGTGCAGGCTAATGCAAGAAATCATTTGACCACAGTTCTTCGGTAGCGTAGTTGGTAGCATGCTGAGCTTCTATGCCCAAGGTCGTGGGTTCAAACCCGGCCGAAGTCGTCGAATTTGTAAGAGAGTTAAAATCCCTTTGTATGCCTTCGACGGAGGGGAAGTAAAGCCCGCGGCCCCATGTCATAGATGAAAACGAACCTTCCACTAACTACACTTGTGTGAAGCCAAAATTTGTAGGTTAGAATTGATAACGCTCTATTAGTTCCAACGTTCACCACCAGGTGCTGACTTCGATACCATCTAGTAGCCAAGTCCACAAGCTAGGTGTCCTGGACGGTAGCATTTGGTAGCAAAAGTAGGAACTACTTGAAATTGCTGTCTGCAGTCTTTACTTGAATTAAAACAGATAACACACACTAATACAGTCATCAATTAACACCGGTTATCAGACAGATTCTACACACACCCAAAGTACACAGGGCTACATGACCGCGTTGTCGCAGCTCCTAAACTAAGGAACCAACCAACCACAGTTCTTTAAGGTGCGCAGTTCATGTTTCTATCAAATCATTGTGGTGAGATTCCATCGGCAGAGAGCAAAAAGATCAATGTTCAGTTACAAGCGTGAGCTACTGTTTCCATCCAGTGATCACAACTTGTCTGGGGTTTCTTTCTCATCCTTTCCCTATCTTAGTCTTGTGCGATCAATCGCCTGCTTGACCTGGTTCTTTCTAACAATTCCAATAATACATTTTTTCTGCAGCAGGTGAGCAGTCATGTCACGATGCTGATTGTACCCCGTTCTATTCCGAAACATAATGAAATTTCTTGGGAGAGGCGGAATCGAACCCAGGACTGAAGTCTCAATACGTACTCCGAGATCAAGGAAGGCCCTCTGTAGTTTCTGACTACCTTAATAATTTCTCTTATTTCTGCACGTTTCTTTGAAGTGTCTAGTTAGTTGTTTCATTTGAGGGGTTTGGGCATCGTGGTCCCTTAGCTCCGTGTATTTGGTTGTGTGTGGCATTTGTCTGATAACCAGTGTTAGGCTTTATCAGTGTGCGTATTTTAAAATTCAGATGAGAATTGGGAAGGAGGCGGCCATGGCCTTAAGTTAGGAACCATTCCGGCATTTGCCTGGAAACCACAGAAAATCACTTTCAAGATGGCTGAGATGAGAATGGAACCCTTCTCTTCTCAGTTTTGCCTCACGAGGCTGAGTGTACCCCGTTCCAGGCCTCATACCAGATTTAAAATTTCTTGGTAGAGCTGGGAATCGAATCCTGACCTCCGGGGTGACAAGCTAACCCACGAGGTGGTCTTGTAACACACTAAATCCACCAATAAATTCCCAAAAATTGAGATGTGGATACTCTAAGATGCGAGAAAGTGGTCCTCTTTAAATCGACTCGTAATTCTGCCGGTTTCTCGGCCTATATATCCACTTTAAGCACCTGAACTGGATTCTCGGTCGAGTTTTTAGAAGCAGACAGAATCCATTCTAGATGAAGGAGTGTCCATGAAAGTGGACTTAATGTGGATGTTTGCTAAATTAGGCTTGCCAATGAGACGTGTTAATTGGTGACAGGATCAACCAAATTAATAGTTCTCGAAACTTTTCTAATTAACACTCTACTTTCTTATCATTCGTCAAGAACCTGAAGTTCAGTTCATTCTACTTGTGTGTCTCTACGCTTTCATTGCTATTTTTGATTCAGTTTATATCGGCAAAGCGATGTACTTAGCGTAACGTAGAGTGAGTGACTCAACGGTAAGAAAAACGACAACACTATTGATGTATTTATGATATACTTCACGTTATCATTTGAATCTTCAGTCTTTTGATTGGCTTGATGCAGCGCTCCATACGTCCCTGTCCTGAGCTAATCGTTTCACCCAGCTACCACATCTTACATCTGAGGCAATTTGGTTAACATATTCTAACCTTGGTCTACCCCTACAGATCTACCCATCTGATCTTCATCATTCTCCTGTAACATCACATTTCAAATGCTTCTATTCACGGCTTTTCTGCAGTGCCAACAGTCCAAGGTTCACTTCCATAGAGTATCACGTTCCAGATTAAGGCTTTCAAAAATAAAATTTTGATACCCATTTTGAAATGAACAGATTTCTTTTCTGTAGAAATGCTTTCCATGCCTGAGCCAACCTACTTTTTATATCCCCGTTGCTTCGTCCACCACTGGTTATTTTGCTTCATAAGTAGCAGAAGTCTCCTACTTCCTTTAGCTTTCCACCTGACAATTTTATGTCAATAAGTGTTTCTGATTTCTTTCGGTTGTATTCCATGATTTTTAGGCTACTTTTCACATTTTGCAAAAATGAGGAAAAAGTAGACATGAGATCGGGCAAATGTGTGTGTGTCTGTCTGTCTGTCCTTCTGTCTGTCTGTGTGTGTGTGTGTGTGTGTGTGTGTGTGTGTGTCCCTATCAACTCCTAAGCGGCTGCAGCAATCGAAACAAAATTTGGTAGGGGTAAAGATCTATACCTGAATATCTCACGGCCATATTTGAAAATGATGTCAGTGCTACCAGCTGCTGAAAAATCGCAATTGATATTTGAGCTCCATGTTGGATATCTTGGAAGGTATGAATGGAACCTATTTCAAAATTGGCACACGTATGGATAATAATATTGCAGTTTAATTTCTAGGAGGCCATAGATGGCCGTGTTGCCAAAATGATTATAAGCCTGCTGATAGGTCCAAATTTTAAATGCATATAACTTCTACACTATCAATTGGATTTCAAAAAAATTTCGTATGTGCTATGTGTACATAAACAGATATCACTGAGTGTATTCTTAAGAGCCACCAGGGCTGCCAACTGTTAATAAATGCTCTCAATTTATTTTATCCAAATACCAATATATCAGAAAGTATGCAAGCCGACAGCATTAAACTATGCACACGTATAGTACCTGACATTCTATATTAATTTGGAGTATCTTATATACGTCAGTGCTACCAACATGATTCTAAGCCTGCTGAGAGGTCCAACTTAAAATACATGTAACTTCTATACTATCATTTGGATTTCAACCAAATTTCGTGTGTGCTGTGTGTACCATAACAGATATGACTATGCCGATTCTTAAGAGTAACCAGGGCTGCCAACTGTTAATAAATAGTGTCTCTATTGTTGTTACCCTAATATCAATATATCAGAAAGTATGCAAGCCAATACCTCTAAACTTTTCACACGTATATTACCTGGCATTCTAGATTAATTTGGTGTAACTAATATAGGCCTACGTCAGTGCTGCCAACATGATTCTAAGCCTGCTGATATGTCCAATTTTAAAATAGATGTTACTTCTATACTAACAAATGTATTTCATCCAAAATTGGCGCAACACGAGATCATTATATTTCATATTATTTCTGACCAACACATGCATGACATTGTTGCCAACGTGATTTTACGCGCGCTGATAAATCCAAGGTCTAACTGCATGTAACGTGCATGCTATCCATTGGACTTCAACCAAATTTTGTATTCTTTACCTTTAGAGATGCAACTAACAATAGCCTATATTCAGTCACCAGGGCTGCCAACTGTACTGCTCTATTAGGCTATATTATACCAGGTATATTTCGAACTAATTAGAAATTTCGATATTACCAACTTAATTTCGTCATTATTCTAGATAGGTCTATATAGATTGGCAAGAATCTTAAATTTCAAGAAAAGTAGGCTCTTTAGTTCGTCACGGAACTTCTTGTTGATTTACATTTGTTGATTTTCATCATGAATTCTTTCCTGCCTTCGAACCCATAGAGAGGAACAGGGCAAATGTAACATCGCAATATCCGCTGGAGACTGAGATCCCGACTCAGGGTCTTCATGGTAATGAACACACTTCTGGCCTGCTCAATCCTGGATAAGACTTCACTCTTGGAATCGCATTGTTCATTCATGAGAGTCCCAAGGTATTTAAAATACGATACGTGACCTACAAACCGGTTATTTATGTGTACGGCGGCCTGCTTTAGCGTCTTCGTAAACACGATCAGTTTAGTCTTTAGTTCACAAACATACCAAAACGTTCATTACGCTCCAGAATGACGTTCATTATGTTTTGGAGGCTTGACACACTGCTGGCCTACACAACATCAACATCATCAGTGAAACGATTTTTTTATGGCATGACTTTTGATCTTGATGCCAGTTCTCAGTTGCTTCTCTGGATACAGCTTCGTAGTAGACGTTAGAAAAGTGTGGAGACAAGACACATCCTTGACGTACGCGCTTCCTTATTGGAATGCTCTCAGACGTAGCTCCCTTTATCCTGGCATATGTTGTCTGGTTCCAATAGAGTTGAGTGATGCTGCGTAGATCACCAGCATCAGCACTAGTTGATTTAAATATCTCCGCGAGTGTTTGGTGAGAGACACTATCAAAAGCCTTTTGATAATTATGGACCGTTTCCGAGAAGATGGCGGTCGCAGTGCGTCCGATGTGCTTTACGTGTCTTTTAGCGCGTAACGGATTTAATTGACGTGGTGGCGCAGCGTTTATCGCCGCGGCTTTACACTATTACGCCCCGTGCTCAAATCCCGCTAAATACTGTTCTGTTTTTTTATTTTTATGTTTTCATTTATCTACTGATATCCATTGATGATTACTACATGAATGCTTCTGGTACAGTAAGCGACAAGAAATGAGGGCTGACCAAAATGAAAAGATAGAGTATTATTTAAGCCTCGGGTGAAAAATACGCACGCGCCACTCCTCGCGGGTTGAGGCATGGAATGAAATCTGAAGGAGGGAGAGGGACGTTCAAAATCTGGTTTCCTTGTGCAGCTTGTTTGGCAAGGTGATCCTCTAATTCAGGGGTCCTCAACCTTTTTCAACCATCGTACCCCTTAAATAAAAATACGAGCCTTACAGTAGTCGCATATGATGTGTAACATCAGACATTGTAGAAGAAACCTCACGTGCAATTGTTGATACACCGGTATTTTATAGTATTATTGGCACAAATATTAATCTATTGTAAAAGGGAGTGTTTTACAGATATTGTAGTTTATAATACGGAACTCATTTTATTAGATGATTTGTAGCTTCCACCAGCACTAGCCTAAATATAGAATACGATATGGATCAACTAGATTAATAGACGTGACACCACTCATAACTTTAAATGCCTTATAAAAAAGGTCCTCTTGATTCACAGACCAACACGTAATTTCATTTGGATTCCGTTAAAATGAGTCATATTGATATGATAAATATCGTTTAAAATTATAATCTGGTAGCAAAAATATCTACCCCGCCCAGGATTCGAACCCAAGATCTCTAGAAACTCAGTCATAGGTAATAACCCCACGGCTATTTCAACTACGCAAATTTTCTGCACAAGATGGTGACTTATTTCCACGTTCCAATAATACTACATTACGGAATTAAGTTTCATTTATATTTTGCTTGTTTCGATAATGTTCCTGCGTGAAATTGAGTTTAAAATGCCTTATGAATAGGCCCTCTTGTGAGTAAAGAGAATGTATTGACAGGGCCGGATTTACCGTAAGGCAAAATAGTCACGTGCCTAGGGGCGCCACAAGGTGCCCCTTCGGTTAGGCAACCGGCAATGATCTGTACTGGAGGCGCCCCGAAGGGCACCGCCGTCAGGCGCCGTCTTTGCTACGGCTTTAAATGTGCTAAATTAGTACTATAGCAGTATATATACTAAAATAAATATTGAGAAATGAGCAGAGACATTTAGAAATATTATCGTGTCTTTGTCGCATGCCCTTCCACTTCGCTCTTCGTTATGCCACTCGACGCCCTTTCGTCCCGACAAGTGTGAGAAGGGGTCGGAGAGGCAGACGAGCGGAGCTGTGCTGCGCGCACTGTGTTTGCGGTAGCTGGGTTTGCTTGCTTTGTAGTAGCATCGAAGTGTCCCACGCCCCGCCCCCCTTGCCTGTGCTTTGTGCGAATTCGAGCTTTCGTTGTGTTGTGATATGATCTGCAAGTAAATGTTTTAAACTATGGGCAGCAAAAAGTTGTCTGGTTACCAAAACCGTGTCCGCAAAGCTGAAGAGGATAAGAAAGCCGAGGTTACACTATCAAAATGTCGGAAAATGAATGAGATGTTTAGTGCGCGTATGGATCCTACACCTCCAACGACAAATTCGGATAACAATAACAATTCTTGCTCTACGGTTCACGACATTGACTGCGATGGAGTTCAGCAACTTGAGGTAAGCTACCGTACACGAATTACTTTACGCAAAGTAGGCCTTTCCCAATAGGCGATTCCTTGATACACTGTTGCACAAAGTAACATACGTAAAATCTCAGACTGGCCTCGAAACCGTACCGTTCTGCAGAGTATAATAACAGTTGTTCTTTTTAAATTTACTATGTTTGAAGTGCTCTAATTAATACGGGATTTTCCTTTTCAGCTACATCAAGCCAAAATTGATGAAAAAGAGAATGAAAATTCTAGGCCTACATTTAATTCAAATGACACCTTAGGGGGAGAAAGCAACACAAATTTAAATATGCCTCAGCGGACAAACAATATGTTACGGCCAATGGTGAACCAAAATAAAGGTTTCTAGGATTTATGGCGAGCATCGGGCACAAGTCAGAGCAGCTTTTTGATGCTGTAAAGGCTAGGTTGGAAGATTTGGATTTGAAAGTTGAGGATATTCGAGGTCTATCTTACGATAACGCAAGTAATATGTCCGGCGAATATTCCGGGTTGCAAGCTCGAATAGCGGCCTTGAATCCCTTAGCTCTCTATGCACCATGCTCACCCCATTCACTAAATTTGGTTGGAACTCATGCCGCTGAATCTTGTTCAGAATCTGTAAGGTATTTTTTAACAGCTCAGGAACTGTACAACATTTTACTGCTTCGACCTACCGATGGAAAATTTTAAAGAACTTTATCGCGCGCGTACTATAAAGCCCATCAGTGACTCGGTGGTCGGCACGATATGACGCTTGCCAAGCTCTGAGGGAAGGCTGGTGTGGCATCGTGGCAGCTCTTGAGAGTATTCACGAAGACAGAAATCAAAAGGCAAACACTCGAAGTGAAGCCAAAGGCATCTTAAGCAATATCCTACAATTATAAACTGCTTTCCTAGTTGTTTTTTGGAGTACCATTCTAAAAAGATTTAATATTGTCAGCCAGAAGCTCCAAAAAATTAGCACTAATTTGAGCACTGTGGTAGAATGTTACGCTTCGTTAGCGGAATTTGTGCAAAGTTTGAGAGATAATTTCGATGTCTATGAGAAAGAAGCCAAATAATTGTGCGGTATTGCTCAACATTCCTACGACCTAAAGAGAAGACCGGAACGAAAGACTAGGAATGATGAGACAAAGCAAGGAGAATATGTACCGTCAGAGGGCTCAGAACATTTTCGCGTCAATGTATTTTATGTAATTCTGGATGTACTAAGTGCTGAGCTTAAGATGCGAAGTGAGGCTTACAAAGTCTTCCATAAGAGATTTTATTTTCTAGAAAACCTGTTAGACCTAGATGGACCAATTATTAAAAAATTTGCTGACGATCTCTCAGAAATGTATGTGGATGACTTACAAAGTGCACTGGCTGACGAGTGCTTGCATTTAAAGGAACATTAAAAATTTGCAGATTTTAAAGGTAGGTCAGGATCTGAGCTCAGCCCTTTCCTTGATGAAAAAGATTTACACGATATGTACCCGAACGTAAACATTGCTTTACGGATATTTCTCACCATTCCAGTGACCAATTCTTCTGGAGAAAGATCATTTTCGGTACTGAATCGTGTCAAGAACTATTTGCGGTCACTCACTAAAGAAGAAAGGTTAAACTCTATTGCACTCCTAGCGATTGAAAAAGATATGACGATAAACTTGAACTGCGGTGCCATAATTAATGAATTTGCCGAAAAGAAGGCAAGAAGGAAACTTTTGAAGTAGTTCTCGTTGTGCTTGAGGCAGGCCCCGTTATGTCTTCATTCATGTTTTTAATCTGCACTTTAATTTCTCTAAAATATATTTCAGGAAGATATGCAGTTGGCCTTATTTGTATTTTAGAGGCGCTTTGTTCAATTTAAAATGTCGTTCGTACCACTGCTCTTCATGCGTTTTAAAATTAGTGTGTGCTCTACTATTTTTTAAATATATTTCGTGCTACCGCAGTTCATTCAGTTACAGCAGTAAATTATGTTTTTTTGAAGCTACTCTTCATTTTTTTGGTGTGAATTAAGGCTAGACATTATTTTTGGAAAGGATATTCATAAAGTGTTTTGGTTGCTTAAAAGTTAAACTGTTTCATGTAGTTTTACTCCAAGCTTTTTTTTTTTTATTGAATTGACTATGTTTTCCCTGCGTAAAATTCAAGCATAAAATTATGCTGTCAGTCATATATTATCTGTTTATTCCTTTTTTTTTCGAACCTTACCTCATGCGAGTGGCTATGCCTTATCATAAACATCGAGGGGGGGGGGGGGGATGCTCAAGTGTGGAGGGGCGCTCAATGGAGAGGTGCCTATAGCGTAACTTGGGGTAAATCCGGTTCTGTGTATTGAGTAATAGTTCATGAAGGCTTGCTCAATTCTCGTATAACCACAACGATTATATTATATTGATGACTGCATTACCGTTATGTGGGTTAATATTTGAATAGCCATTGTGCAGAAACATAATACCGGCAATGCCGACTACTTGCAATGTTTGATATTAAGGCATTTTACCATTTAAATACTGATACGAAGACTTCGAACATGTAGGCTACCATGTCATTTGTTTCAATCACTTGACACCAGAGTTCGCATGAGCGTTTTCCGTTCAGTATGTCATATACATTCCACATGGTCGAGAGTCCGTCATGGTATCAATTTCTGACACCGCGCGCTGATTGTTTCTCTTACCAGTGCCAGCTGGATCGATCGATCGAGTTGGCAGTGCGTCTTATACTTCCGTTCGATCCACCACTGCCGGCTAGGGCACACTTCCGTTCGATCGATCGAGCGGGCAGTGCATACTTCCGTTTTCCACCACTGCCAGCTAGTACACTTCCGTTCGATCGATCGAGCGGGCAGTGCATACTTCCGTTTTCCACCACTGCCAGCCAGTACACTTCCGTTCTATCGATCGAGCGGGCAGTGCATACTTCCCTTCAATCCACCACTGCCAGCTAGATCGTTCCGATCCACTTCCGTCCCCAATTTTCAAAATCACTCTCACAAAACTATCCAGCAACCGAGCGGAAAGATGTTACACATCAAAAATTAAACATCCTGCGTACCCCCTACTAATCTTTCTTAGGTAGTAATAATGGTTGTTAAAAATGTAAAAGGTATTTAGTTAGTATGGTTTAACCTTTGTAATTTTATAAGGAAAGATATTTTAATAAAACAAAATATAGTTGTTGTTTTTCAGTTCCTTTTCCCAAAGGGTGATTTTTGCAATCATTGCGTTAGTTTTCATTTCAACATAGAACATATCAGAAACACTACCTTGCATACACGTATTCTAAATGTTCAGTTTTTCAAAAATATCACTTAAATGGACCAATTTTAAAAGTCAACCAAAGTCATTGAGTTGTATGTCCACCCCTTATTATTCCCGTTTTCCAACGGGGTCGGGGATGAGATGCGATGGAAGTCTTTGTGGCGATGGTTTTTACGGCCGGATGCACTTCCTGACGCCAACCTCATGAGAGGAGTTAATGAGAGATGAAATGAATGATGGTGAATGAAACTGGGCAAGGATGTGGAAGGAAGCGGCCGTGGCCTGTGGGAAGGTACCGTCCCAGCATTCGCCTGGTGTTGAAAATGGGAAACCACGGAAAACCATTTCAAGGACGGCCGACGGTGGGGCTCGAACCCACGCGTCTACCGAGTCAGCAGAGAGCTTGGCCCCATGACCTAATGCTGTGCTTTAGCCAGCGTAGCCACTACTGTCGGTAACCAAAGTCATTGAGTACTGATGATAAATTAGAATTGTGCTCGGTGAAGAAAAGATGCAATTTTTTTGTGGAGTTCAAATACACGCGCCGTAAATATATTCGCACAGTAGTCACGGCACGAAGCTCACTGCGCATGTGGATCGAGTAGAAGGATGCCTGCCGCGTACCCCCTGAAATGTTTCGCCTACCCCTGCTCTAATTAATTGGGTTGGATACCTCGATGAGCGGGAATCCACACGAAATGAATGGACGATGCAAAGTGGCGTAAGGCAGTGATCCTGTTATAAATACCGATGATAGAAGCGTTATGAGACTGCAATATAAGATGTTTTGCAAGTGTAGTGAGTACGCTCAGGGAGTCGGAAAAAATAACCACTTCTCAAGGCTGTAAGGTCCTGCTGAAATTATGCACTGCTAATAATGAAGCAGCCCCCCAGGGGCTCACATCTAGTGGGACGTGGGCTGGCGACCACGAGACCCCATCTGAGTCTGGCAATGCTTCCACTTACTTGTGTTGGGCTCCTCTCCGTCTTCTTTCATGTCGACCTCTCTTGGTCAACTCTTGTTCCTTTCCGCCCCCGATGGTATTAGGTCTCCGAGGAGTCTCTTCCTTTCCCGCCTTAATTGACCCTTGTCCCATCTTTCCTGATACCCTCCTTCTGCGAGGGGTCAGCCTTCTTTTTCTTTTCATGATATCTCCTGCCTTCTGCTCAAGGCCCTCAAGGAGGCAGGGTGTATGTAGCTCCACCACTTCTGGTGCACCCTGGAAATTGCTACACCCTCAGCAGCTCACGCCTGGTGAGTTCGGGAGTTGGCGATTCCGAGGGATTCCTGAGCTGGTTCCGTTTTTCCCCTTTTTCCTTTGATCTTTGGGGCGGGCCCTCTTTCTCTTTCCCTTTCCTATCTGCCTTTCATGGCTCTCCGTCCTTCCAAGTCCCTCAATCCTCATTCTTCGAGGGTTGAGGGCATTTCTTTTCTTCCTGTCCTTTATTTGCCTTATCATTTAATTGTTTACCATTTCTTCTTCTAGTGTGTAAGTCTGTAGTTAGTATTAGTTATAGTTTTCATTCTCATCTCAACTTTCACTATCACCCAAACCATTAGGGCCGATAACCTAGATGTTAGACCCCTTTAAACAACAATTATCATCATCATCATAATGAAGCAGACGAAAGGGAAAGAGGTTAACACCAAGATATGCCGTGACTGTTGAGAATACATTTGGTAATTAATGGTCTACTTCTATGTTACAGGTGACCGTGTTCCTGCTGCTGCTAGTATCGCCCGCTCTGAGGGCCAATCCAGAGCCAGACAGCACGTCGCCAGAGTAAGTACCCATGTAATGGTGTCATCCTACAATTACACTTCAACTTTCTCGTTTATTATTTCTGTAGGCAGACACTTGTAGACACTGAATTTCGATGAAGCTAATTGTTGCTTAAAGAGGTCGATATCTAGGTTATCGACCGCCGCTGAAGTTCTTCAAATACAGTGGCGGCTGGCGGATAATTGTTCTGGGCGTTGCACTATTTTCATTAAAGGGAGGGGGTGTAAAAGACTGCTTGATATCAAAGAAAACTATTCAATTGCGCGGTGAAACGGATGTAGGCCTACCTCATTCATCACGAATGATGTCGCATTTCAGAGAAAATCACATTGTTATCGGAATAAATGGATTATAAATTAGTCTACATGAAAACCTTCACGAGAACACAACAACGTAAGTAATATAACAGGGCGAAAAAGAACCGCGAGTGTCACAAGTACACCCAGCATTGCAAGACTAAAGTATCGACAGTTGATGGAGTATCTCGGATGTCTCCGTCCGCGCCTCGGCTCCCTTGTTGCAATCAGCGGGCAATGACCAGCCGATTTAACAGTTGGGATAGGACTTACTCGGTCTAGCATTTCTGCCATACCCTTCACTATTGAGATCTGGTCGGTGCTTGGGCCTGGCAATGACCAAATGAACGGCGCTCCTAGAGAGTTGGTACGCTTCGCTTTCTCAGACAGCTCACAGTAACTTACTATAAAATTTCCAGAATTATTAAGGAACAAAATTATGAGTTCCTACACATATAAAAGTAAACGTAGAGCTTTAATTACTAACAATATTATTACGGCGTTAATTCTTTTTCGTAAAGAAATCTGGTCGTTGAGCAACACTGTAACCTCATTACCGGCCGCCACTGGTCAGATATTGACTGTACTCGTTAAAGAGTATCATTTTAAACATCAAATTCAATTACGAAATTAGCCACGGGCTTTGAATTACGCACCAAGACTCGATGGGGGAAGCTGTAGTAAGTCCAGAGATCAGTGGTTCGAATACTGAACCTGACAGCATTCGTCACGAAGGCAGTTTTTCTCCGGGATTTCCCCACTCTCTCCACGAAAATGCTGAGATGGTTTCTTATTTCAAGTCCAGATACAACTATCCCACTTCGTGGCGCAGTGGCTAACATTCTTGGCGGTCATCCCTCCGGATTCGATTCCTGGCTCTGACGGCTGGAACAAGGTACACTGAGCTTCGTGAGGCAAAACTGAGAATATGTGGCTTCGATTCCCACCTTATTCATCCTGGAAGTGGTTCTCCGTTATCCGGCCCCACTTCTACTTCAGGCAAATTTTTGTATGGTACCTAACTTCAGGCCACGGCCACCTCCTTCCCAATTCTTACCTTTATTTGAAACATATATATTATTACAGATATTTCGTATTATCCCACATATAAAACACACAAGATATTCCAAGACCTTCTACACACAAAATGAAAATAATAACAAAACTTCAGAATTAACAATCCAGATGCTTCAATGCTGTAAAGTAGTGGTGCTCAATCTTTGAATCGCGTACAACTGGCGCGTTTCTGAGTTCGCCCGAAGAAGTACGTGAAAGTGATGGTGGTTGCTATTTTAAGAGCCGAAACATCTAGGTCACCTGCCACTAATGATGTCAATTATTAAAATGAATATTATTACTACTACCGACAACTAGCTTACACATTAGAAGAGAGAAATCTCTACATAATATAAAACGAAGTCTCCGATTCTTGGACGTAACGCGTAATCTCGAGAACCACTGGATGGATGTTGATGTGACTATCACCATTCTGTAAAGGATTCCTAGTAATACCACTAGTATCACAACTGCTATTTATTCCCAGGAGACAGGGTGCCCCAGATGGTCCTCCTTACCCACTGACAGTAGGTATGGTTTTCCCGCCAATACTCGGGTGGCTGATTGCAGCGGTTTCCCACTGGGCGATGGGGCCGCCACATCCCTACACCGATTATTTGAATACCATAATACTAATAACGATTTGACCTCATAAGAATGAGAACAAGAAGTTCCGTGACGAAATAAAGAGCCTACTTTTCTTAAAATTTAAGATTCATGCCAATGCTTAATCTATATGGACCTATCTAGAATAATGACGAAATTAAGTTGGTAATATCGAAATTTCTAATTAGTTCGAAATATACCTGGTATAAAGTAGCCGAATAGAGCATTACAGTTGGCAGCCCTGGTACAGAATACAAAATTTGGTTGAAATCCAATGGATAGCATGGACGTTACATGCAGTTAGACATTGGATCTATCAGCGCGCTTAAAATCATGTTTTCAACAATGTCATGCATGTGGTGGTCAGAAATAATCTGAAATAGTATGAACTCTTGTTGTGCCAATTTTGGATGAAATCCATTTGTTGGTATAGAAGTTACATGCATTTTAAAATAGGACCTATCAGCAGGCTTGGAATCATTTTGACAACACTGCCATGGATGGCCTCCTAGAAATTAAACTGAAATATTATTCTCTATATGTGTGCCAATTTTGGAATAGCTCCCATGTATACCTTCCAAGATATCCAACATGGAGCTCAAAATTCAATTGCGGTTTTTCAGCAGTTGGTAGCACTGACATCATTTTCAAATATGGGCTTGAGATATTCAGGTATAGATCTTTACTCATACCACATTTGATTTCGATTGCTGCAGCCGTTTAGGAGTTGATAGGGAGACACACACACACACACACACACACACACGCGCGCGCGCAACCCGACAGACAGACATACAGTCAGTCAGACAGTCAGAAGGACAGATAGACAGACACACATTTGCCCGGATCGATCTCATAAGTCTACTTTTTCCTCATTTTTAGCCTACTTTCGATTTTTGCAAAAAATGAAAGTAGACTTATGAGATCAACAAAGGGCGAAAAATGTTGTGTCTATCTGTGTATGTGTGTGTGAGTCTGTGTGTGTGAGTGGTGTACTCTGAATGTCTGTCCCCCCCCCCCCCCCTATCAATTCGAACACGGTGAAACCGAATTGAACGAAATTTGGTACAGAGGTAGCACTAGTAAAGGGCACCTCAGTGTCATGTTTTATATCGCCGCCATCTTGACGGAAACGTAATGGCGGCCGGCCAAATGTAAAAAGCTTAAATCAAATTACGACCAACCTAATCATCTGATCTCTACCAATTTTTGCAACTTTATACCTTAATGTATGAAAAATGTTTTGACCAACTACAAGATCATCAGCCCAATAATTTGAGGATGGCGGCCAAGTTTGTGTGCAAATCGTTTCCCCCTATCTATTCATACACGGTGAAACCGAATTGAACAAAATTTGGTACAAAGGTAGCACTAGCAAAGGGAACCTCAGTGTCATGTTTTATATCGCCGCCATCTTGACGAAAACGTAATGGCGGCCACCCAAATGTTAAAAGCTTAAATCAAATTACGACCAAACTAATCATCTGATCTCTACCAATTTTTGTAACATTATACCTTTCCGTATGAAGAAACTTTTGACCAAACTACAAGGTCATCAGCCCAATAATTTGAGGATGGCGGCCACGTTTGTGTGCAAATCGATTCCCCCTAACTATTCAAACACGGTGAAACCGAATTGAACGACATTTGGTACAGAGGTAGCACTAGCAAAGGGCACCTCAGTGTCATGTTTTATATCGCCGCCATCTTGACGGAAACGTAATAGCGGCCACCCAAATGCTAAAAGCTTAAATCACATTACGAGCAACCTAATCATCTGATCTCTACCACATTTTGCAACATTATACCTTTATGTAAGAAGAATCTCTTGACCGAACTACAAGGTCATCAGCCGAATAATTTGCGGATGGCAGCCAAGGATGTGTGCAAATCGATTCCCCCTACCTATTCAAACACGGTGAAACCGAATTGAACGAAATTTGGTACAGAGATAGCAGTAGCAACGGGCACCTCAGTGTCATGTTTTATATCGCCGCCATCTTGACGGAAACGTAGTGGGGGGCCACCCAAAATTTAAAAGCCCAAATTTTAAAAGCTTAAATCACATTACGACCAACCTAATAATGTGATTTTCACCAAATTTTGCAACATTATACCTTTACGTACGAATAATCTTTTGACCGAACTGCAAGGTCATCAGCCCAATAATTTGCGGATGGCGGCCATGTATGTGGGCAAATCGATTCCCCCTATCTATTCAAACACGGTGAAACCGAATTGAACGGAATTTGGTACAGAGGTAGCATTAGTAAAGGGCACCTCAGTGTCATGTTTTATATTGCCGCCATCTTGACGGACACGCAATGGCGGCCACCCAAATATTAAAAGCTTAAATCAAATACGACCGACCTAATCATCTGATCTCTACAAAATTTTGCAAACAATATACCTTTATGTGGTAAGCATCTTTTGACCTCACGACAAGGTATTTTTCAGATAGCGACCATGTATGTGGGCAAATCGATTCCCCCTATCTATTCAAACACGGTGAAACCGAATTGAATGAAATTTTGTACAGCGGTAGCACTAGCAAAGGGCACCTGATATTCATGTTTTATATCCGTATAACACGTTGTATTTCAACAAGCTACTACAATCAACATTCAATTATACTCCTTGAAAAGGACATGGAGTTATAACAATACCCATGCATTTAGGAGAAAGTAGGCTATATATTCTTTACTGAACATCTTGTTGCAAAATGTGAAAAGTAGGCTAATAAAAGGGGTAGACGTGCTGTAATTTGTCTAAGGGCACTCTCTCATATTACGGGAAGTTTCTAAAGTAGGTGACAACTGATGAGTTTTTCCTTTCTAGTTTAGTCCAAATCACATACAAATATACTGTACATATGAATTGCACTAAATTTCATTTCTCCAGTGTTCAACTTTTAGAATGGCACAGTCATTAGCTTCTATCAAGTCCTGCATATCACATGGTCTTGGTAACATGCTGCAATTAAGAAGCTGCTCAAGGTCATATTTTTCACAACATTTACAAAGTTCTTCAGTACTGTATCCCCACTTCTTCAAATTGCTTTTGAACCGACTCACACCAGTTCTCATTCTGTTTAGCGTCTTCCAAGATCCGTATTGTAAATGGTAGCCTGCTGTCGGCTTCTCCTTCATTTCCCACGATCCTCCCGGTGATTTTGTTTTCCATCGGTGAGCTTCAGCTGAGGATGGAATGGATATCGTTGTTTCCTTTCTAGTAGACAGTGCTTATGATCCTGAAAATAACCCCCTCATTCTGGTCCTAATCAATCGTAATTTCATCATGAACTTTGACCTCCTTTTATTGGTATGTACGTCAGTAAGAGAAATGTTAATTATGTTGGATGGTTGTTTTTTCTTTCCTCAGTTCTGACCCCGAAGGAGACATCGCTCTCGGCAGAATCACGGACGAGGAGCTTTCTCCGAGCGAAGAGGAGAATGCTGCGGAGAACAGGTTGGGAGATGATCCTGGTCTAAACTCCGTGGACACTGATCCACCCTCAAGTGGGCTGGATGGTGGGGATAGCGACTCTGCAGCCAGCAAGTTGAGTGTGGGCGACCCTCCTCCAGGGTACCCTGAGGGCGAGACTACACACGGAGTGGGCTACGGGGTTAGTCTTGGGTCACACAGTAGCGAATCGTTACTTTTGTGGTATCGGAGTTTCTAATTAAATGAAATTTAAAGGGTATTGAGTGAAACCACCAATAGTCATGAATATATTATTATTATTATTATAGTAGTTGAATCAGTGTTTTTTGAAAGGGCGTAGGTGAACGAAAGGAAATAGTTAGGAAACGAAATAAATCTTCCCCAAAGGCTCAATTTTTAATTTAATTTTTATTTTAATGGAGTTTGTGACTAACATGCTTTTATGGAACATGTTCCACTCTCTAAAATAATATTATAATTTTTTGTCCGGAAGATATGCGCAAAAGAAAATCGTGCAACTACGCCCTTTCAAAAAAAAAATAGACACAAAAATGTTCATTAAATTGTTCAAAAATGCAATCTATTTGCTAGAGACAGATATTTTCACGAATGTATGTCAAAGATGGACACAAAATATAATGGGTCATTCTTAAATATCAGTTTAGGACTTACATTGTTTTTTTTTTTGCAATACTAAGAAATTAGTGCAAATCTAAAGCCCAGACATTGTGTTCAGATGGAATGGATTTGCTACACACAAAAATTGTAACAAATCTGAAGCACAGGGAAACACTTACAACATAAGAAAGCAATTGTTGGTTGGCTCCTTAGTTTAGGGGCTGCGACAACGCAGTCATGTAGTCCCGTGTACATTGGGTGTGACGCACGTCCGCCCTTTCAAAAAAAACCTCAATATTTATGAACATGAGTTTTATACGGAAAGAACGCTTGCACAAGCGTCCTATCAAAGGAAACTGATGGCTCTATCCTAAAGGAAAACACAACGCTAAAAAAGTGAAAATGTTAAAAAATGTCGATTACGCCCTTTCAAGAAACATCGATTCAGTTGTTTAATGCACTAGGACTAGTTTCGACTACAGTGTGGTCATCATCAGCAATCTTAACAATTTGTCGGAAGAAACTATTAAAAAATTAAGTTGCGAGTAATTGAAACGATGTTGCATTTTTGACTGTTACAAAGTAATTTAACCATAATACTAACTTCTCCTCTAATAATAATAATAATAATAATAATAATAATAATAATAATAATAATAATAATAAAGCCTCCGTGGCTTAGGCGGCAGCACGCCGGCCTCTCACCGCTGGGCCCGTGGTTAAAATCCCGGTCACTCCATGTGAGATCTGTGCTGGACAAAACGGAGGCAGACAGGTTTTTCTCCGGGTACTCCGGTTTTCCCTGTCAACATTTCATTCCAGCAACACTCTCCACTATCATTTCATTTCATCTGTCATTCATTTAATCATTGCCCCAGAGGAGTGCGTCAGGCCTCGGCAGCCGGCACAGTCCATATCCTCGCCGCTAGATGGGGGCTTCACTCATTCCATTCCTGACCCGGTCGGAGACTGGAAGCAGGCTGTGGATTTTCATTTTCAATAATAATAATAATAATAATAATAATAATAATAATAATAATAGCTTTGGTGGCCTTCGCCCACATGTTTCATCCATTTGGCCCGCCATACTGAATAGTTTAGGTGTTCCTGATCTATAGTCAAGAACACTTACTTCCGATTTGAAGTTTCAGTACTACGCTAGAGATGTCTAGCGGTTAAAAGTGAAATCACTTTAACCAGTCAATCACAGGCAGCCATTCATATTGATATAGGCTCATCACGACAAATCGAGTTTCGTTCGCTAAATCACGACATCGCGAGCGAAACTTGATTTGTCGCGATATATCGATATGATTGCCTGCCTATGATTGGTTGATTAAAGTGAATTCACTTTTGACCGCCAGATAACTCTAGCATAGCACTGAAACTTCGTCGGAAATAAAGGTGGCTTGACTATAAGTGATCAACAATGCCACGAGATGTCGTTGTGCATTGTCTTATTGGTGCCTTATTAGTAGGGCCCGGATTTTTTAAAAATGCATATGCGCATATGCATATGCATATTTTGACATATTTTGAGGTTTAGTGCATATTCTAGATGTAACAGCATATTCCGGTATATATGTCTGAATTTAAGGACAATTACAAGAACTATTAAAATAAATCTGTTTTGTGCATCCCTAGCTAGTTGCCTATATTATGTGCATCGCTCACTAACTGGTGTTTTCGACTCTCTGTGTAACGGCACTTTACTTTCAGAACTGACAATGGCAACAGATAGCTTAGGTATGGGTAGGCAGGCTGGCTGGACTTCCCGGAATTCCTTTCTCTACCACAGTAGATAATAATCTCAGCGGGTTGGGCAATTGGTCAGGACAGAAGTATCTTCAGTTCACTAGTTACGTTCCAGTTTAATGCCCGGCATCTCAAGTGTTAGTTTCTAAAAATGCCTAAGGAAAAGAGCAGGAGAAGAGATTTACTAAATCAGTGGGTGTCGGGTAATAGGGACTATTCAACAGATGGTGTCATCGTGTACTGTCAAGTTTGCTCAAAGGAAGTAAAATGTGAAAAGAAATTTCAGCTTGAACAGCATTCAAAAACAACTGCACATATTAAAGCAAAGGAGGAGAAGAACAGCACACCACAACAACTACTTCTTACGCAGGTAAAGCCTAAGTCCGGTATTCTTAATACATTTTCAAATGATCTTTGTAGGCAGGGCCGGATTTACCCAAAGTTACACTATAGGCACCTCTCCATTGAGCGCCCTTCCTCACTTGAGCACCTTCCCCTCCCCCTTTTTAGGATAAGGCATAGCCACTCGCATGAAGTAAGGTTCAGATAAAAGGAACAAACAGATTATGGCTGACACCATAAGTTTATGCTTGAATTTTTACGTAGGGAAAACATAGTCAATTCAATTAAAAAAAACAGCTTGGAGTAAAACTACATGAAACAGTTCAACTTTTATGCAACCAAAATACTTTATGAATACCCTTTCAAAAAATAATTTCTAGCCTTAATTCATACAACAAAAATGAAGAGTAGCTTCAAAAATAAAAACATAATTTACTGCTGTAACTTAATGAACTGCGGTTGCACGAAATATATTTTAAAAAATTGTACAACACACACTATTTTTAAAACGCATGAAGAGCAGTGGTACGAACGACATTTTAAATTGAACAAAGCGCCTCTAAAATACAAATAAGGTCAACTGCTTATTCTCCTGTGGTATCTTTTAGAGAAATTAAAGTGCAGATTAAAAACATGAATGAAGACATAACGAGGCCTGCCTCAAGCACAACGAGAACTACTTCAAAAGTTTCCTTCTTGCCTTCTTTTCGGCAAATTCATTAATTATGGCACCGCAGTTCAAGTTTATCGTCATATCTTTTTCAATCGCTAGGAGTGCAATATAGTTTAATCTTTCTTCTTTGGTGACTGACCGAAAATAGGTCTTGATGCGATTCAGTGCCGAAAATGATTTTTCTCCAGAACAATTGGTCACTGGATTGGTGAGAAGTATCCGTAAAGCAATGGGACATTCGGGTACATATCGTGTAAATCTTTTTCATGAAGGAGTGCTGAGCTCAGAGGCTGACTCACCTTTAAAATATGCAATTTTTAAATGTTCCTTTAAATGCAAGCACTCGTCAGCCAGTGCACTTTCTAAGTCATCCACATACTTTTCTGAGAGATCGTCAGCGATTTTTTTTATCATCGGTCCATCTAGGTCTAACAGGTTTTCTAGAAAATAAAATCTCTTATGGATGACTTTGTAAGCGTCACTTCGCCTCTTAAGCTCAGCACTTAGTACATCCAGAATTACATAAAATACATTGACGCGAAAATTTTCTGAGCCCTCTGACGGTACATATTCTCCTTGCTTTGTCTCATCATTCGTAGTCTTTCGTTCCGGTCTTCTCTTTAGGTCGTAGGAATATTGAGCAATACCGCTTAATTCTTTGGCTCCTTTCTCATACACACATCAAAAAAAGTTTTGCATCACCTCGGTTCCAAGAGTTCCGGAACCGTTAAATACAAAGGGAATAGAGATCAACACAAACAACATTTCAGCTCGTTTTATTGCTCATGAGACCCACACATTGCATGTTGTACCATCATACAGCTAGACTTTCAGCATTTGTGGTCCAGATTGCAGTACACACCACTACCTCTAATACCCAGTAGCACGTCCTCTTGCATTGATGCATGCCTGTATTCGCCGTGGCATACTATCCACAAGTTCATCAAGACACTGTTGGTCCAAATTGTCCCACTCCTCAACGACAATTCGGCGTAAATCTCTCAGAGTGGTTGGTGGGTCAAGACGTCCATAAACAGCCCTTTTCAACATATCCCAGGCATGTTCGATAGGGTTCATGTCTGGCGAACATGCTGGCCACTGTAGTCGAGCGATGTCGTTATCTTGAAGGAACGCATTCACAAGATGTGCACGATGAGGTCGAGAATTGTCGTCCATGAAGACAAATGCCTCTCCAATATTCTGCCGATATGGTTGCACTATGGGTCGGAGGATGTCATTCAGGTATCGTAAAGCCGTTTCGGAGCCTTCCATGACCACCAGTGGCGTTTCTCGGCCCCACATAATGCCACCCCAAAACATCAGGGAACCACCACCTTGCTGCACTCGCTGGACAGTGTGTCTAAGACGTTCAGCCTGACAAGGGTGCCTCCAAACACGTCTCCGACGATTGTCTGGTTGAAGGCATATGCGACACTCATCGGTGAAGAGAACGTGATGCCAATTCCGTGGGGTCCATTCAGCATGTTGTTGGGCCCATCTGTACCACGCTGCATGGTGTCGGGGTTGCAAAGCTGGACCTCGCCATGGACGTCGGGAGTGAAGTTGCGCATCATGCAGCCTATTGCGCACAGTTTGAGTTGAAACACGACGTCCTGTGGCTGAACGAAACGCATTATTCAACATGGTGGCATTGCTGTCAGGGTTCCTCCGAGCGGCAATCCGTAAGTAGCGGTCATCCACTACAGTAGTAGCCCTTGGGCGGCCTGAGCGAGGCCTGTCATCGACAGTTCCTGTATCTCTGTACCTCCTCCATGTCCGAACAACATCGCTTTGGTTCACTCTGAGACGCCTGGAAACTTCCCTTGTTGAGAGCCCTTCTTGACACAAAGTAACAATGCGGACGCGATCGAACTGCGGTATTGACCTTCTAGGCATGGTAGAACTACAGACAACATGAGCAGCGTACCTTCGTCCTGGTGGAATGACTGGAACTGATCGGCTGTCGTACCCCCTCCGTCTAATAGGCCCTGCTCATGCATGGTTGTTTACATCTTTGAGCAGTTTTAGTGACATCTATGAACAGTCAAAGGGACTGTATCTTGGATACAATATACACAGTCAACGTCTATATGCCGGAGATCTGGGAACCGAGGTGATGCAAAACTTTTTTTGATGTGTGTAGATATCGAAATTATCTCTTAAACTTTGCACAAATTCCGCTAACGAAGCGTAACATTCTACCACAGTGCTCAAATTAGTGCTAACTTTTTGGAGCTTCTGGCTGACAGTATTAAATCTTTTTAGAATGGTACTCCAAAAAACAATTAGGAAAGCAGTTTATAATTGTAGGATATTGCTTAAGATGCCTTTGGCTTCACTTCGAGTGTTTGCCTTTTGATTTCTGTCTTCGTGAATACTCTCAAGAGCAGCCACGACGCCACACCAGCCTTCCCTCAGAGCTTGACAAGCGTCATATCGTGCCGACCACCGAGTCACTGACGGGCTTTTTAGTACGCGCGCAATAAAGTTCTTTAAAATTTCCATCGGTAGGTCGAAGCAGTAAAAACGTTGTGCAGTTCTTGAGCTGTTAAAAAATACCTTACAGATTCTGAACAAGATTCAGCGGCATGATTTCCAACCAAATGTAGTGAATGGGGTGAGCATGGTGCATAGAGAGCTAAGGGATTCAAGGCCGCTATTCGAGCTTGCAACCCGGAATATTCGCCGGACATATTACTTGCGTTATCGTAAGATTGGCCTCGAATATCCTCCACTTTCAAATCCAGATCTTCCAACTTAGCCTTTGCTGCATCAAAAAGCTGCTCTGACGTGTGCCCGATGCTCGCCATAAAACCTAGAAACCTTTCTTTTGGTTCACCATTGGCCGTAACGTTTTGTTTGTCCGCTGAGGCATATTTAATTTTTTGTTGCTTTCTGCCCCTAAGGTGTCATTCGAATTACATGCAGGCCTAGAATTTTCATTCTATTTTTCATCAATTTTGGCTTGTTGGAGCTGAAAAGGAAAATCCCTTAATTTTAAAAGAACAACTTTTAATATACTCTGCAGGCACGGTACGGTTTCGAGGCCAGTCTGAGTTTTTACGTATGTCACTTTGTGCAACAGTGTATCAAGCAATCGCCTATTGGGAAAGGCCTACTTTGCGTAAAGTAATTCGTGTACGGTAGCTTACCTCAAGTTGCTGAACTCCATCGCAGTCAATGTCGTGAACCGCATAGCAAGAATTGTTATTGTTATCCGAATTCGTCGTTGGAGGTGTAGGATTCACACGCGCACTAAACATCTCATTTATTTTCCGACATTTTGATAGTGTAACCTCGGCTTTGCGGACACGGCTTTGGTAACCAGACAACTTTTTGCTGCCCATAGTTTAAAACATTTACTTGCAGATCACAATACAACAAAACAACACAACGCAAGCTCGAACTCACACACAGCACTGGCAAGGGGGGTGGGGCGCGGGGCACTTCGATGCTACTACAATGCAAGCAAACCCAGCTACCGCAACAACAGCGCGCGCAGCACAGCTCTGCTCGCCCGCCTCCCCGCCCCTCTCACACTTGTCGGGACGAAAGGGTGTCGAGCGGCATAACGAAGAGCGAAGTGGAAGGGCAAGCGACAAAGACACGATACTATTTCTAAATGTCTCTGCTCATTTCTCAATATTTATTTTAGCATATATACTGCTATAATCGTAACTTAGCACATTTAAAGCCGGAGCAAAGAGGGCGCCTGACGGCAGTGCCCTTGGGGGCGCCTCCAGTACAGATCAGTGCCGGTTGCCTAACCGAAGGGGCGCCTTGCGGCGCCCCTTGGACTGCGGCGCCCCTAGACACGTGCCTATTTTGCCTTACGGTAAATCCGGCCCTGTTTGTAGGGCTTTCGTATGCAGCAACATTCCATGGAATAAATTAAACAATCCAGTTCTGCGATCATTTCTTGAGAAATATTGTGTAAATCAAAAAATACCAGATGAATCAACTCTTAGGAAAAATTACCTACCTCCGCTATATGAATCTACCGTGGAATTGATCCGTTCTGATATCGGAAGGAACTATGTCTGATATCGGCGGATGAGACAATGGATTCATGTAGCCGTTACATAGAAAATTTCGTGGTTGGTAAATTACATCCAGACGAACCCGGTAAGCCGCATCTTCTTGCTTGTAAAGTACTAGAGAAAACCAACCATAGCACAATAGCAAGATTTGTAAATGATTCTCTGCGGCTATTGTGGGCATCTGAAATTGAGGATAATTGTTGTAAAGTGCATGTACTGCTCACAGATGCAGCTTCGTATATGTTGAAAGCAGCAAAGGCCCTGCAAGTATTTTATCCGAAACTCATACACGTAACCTGTTTAGCGCACGGATTACACCGCATTGCAGAAGAAATACGCACACAGTTTCCAGCTGTTAACAATTTAATTGGATGTGGGAAGAAGCTGTTTCTGAAAGCACCAGCTCGTGTCTAGTTCTACAAAGATTGTCTACCTGAAGTTCCTTTGCCACCTGAACCTGTCCTGACTAGGTGGGAGACATGGTTATCTGCAGTATCATTTTATCAGGAGAATTTTAATGAAGTGAAAGAAGTGGTCACAAAACTTGAAGATGAGCATATTGCGTGTGTCCGTGATGCAAAAGTTGTTTGAAACCGCTACTGTTTATCAAGATGTGAATTTCATTCATGCACATTTTTCTAAACTTCCAAAAGCCATTGAGAGCTTAGAATCTTCTGGTACTCCCCTCCATGAATCACTTGATCTCGTTGAGAAAGCTGCATCTTCATTGAATTCCGCTCCAGGCGAAATTGGAGAGAATATTAAAAGCAAGTTAGAAAAGGTGTTTAATTCGAACCCAGGACTGAAGAAGATTAAGTTAATTAGTCAATACTTGAGTGGAACTAGGGTATCCTTGCCAGATGTATGCTCCGACACTTTGGTGCCCGTGTATGAGTACTGTCCAATCACGTCAGTTGATGTAGAACGATCATTCTCAGCCTATAAACTAATTTTGACGGACAATAGACATAGTTTGTCTCCAGAAAACATTGAAAGACTACTAGTTACCTATTGTGATGCTTCTTTTTGCAACAAATGATACCTGTAAATAGGTAAGTGAATAAAATTGCATGTTTAAAGTGCATATTTCATTATTTTCCGTGCATATATTCTAACTTTTTAGTGCATATTTGCATGCATATTTTCAGGTTTTTTAGTGCATATATATCCGGGCCCTACTTATTAGTTACTATCTGCAGCAGATAGTAAGACGGCAGAGGTAGAGATAGTTTTCTTGTTGTTGTGCGTGTTGTTGTTGTTTCATTTGAGGGCGAGGTAATTTAGCCCCGTGTAGTTAGGGGTGTGTGTGGGTGGAATTTGTCTGATAAACTGTGTTGTTGTGTTATCTGTAGTTGAGTGTGTGTATTTGTAATTCAGGTGAGGATTGCGAAGGAGGTGGCCGTAGGCCTAAGCATTATCCTGGAGTAGAAGTGGAAACCACGGAAATCCACTTATTTGATGCCTGAGGTGGGAATCGAATCCTCCTCTTCTCAGTTTTGCCTCACGAGGCTGAGTGCACCCCGTTCCAGTCCTCCGACCAGAGTTCCATTTCTTGGCAGAGCCAGGAATCGAACTCGAACCTCCGAGGCGATAGCTAAGAATGCTAACCGATACACCAGGAAGTTGACAGAGAGAGAGATAGGTGATACGTTCAGTTAATCCAAGCCTATCATGTCCTTTTTAACATGGATACGTCCCCATCACAAGGAAAACGCGAGCCACTGTTAAAGAAACGTTATTTAGTTTTTTTTAGCGTATGGATTTCAGTGCCGGGAGTGTCCGAGGACATGTTCGGCTCGCCAGTTTTGTAGCTGCTTCGAGACGGACACCCAATGGGTGAGCTACAAATACCGTTGGGGAGGAAAGTTTGAATGTAAGGACGAGGAGTTGGAAGGTAGCGGCTGTGACCTATAGTTAGGGACCAACCCCGGCATTTGCCTGGAAGGAAGATGGGAAACCACAGAAAACCATCTTCAAGGTTGCCGGAGGGGGGATTCGAACCTCCTCGTCTCCCGGATCTGAGCGACTGCCAGCAGTCAGGCCGTAACGACTATGGCTAACTCACCCGGTGTTATTTAGGTGAGGATTGATTTATGACTCTGCTGCTGGCAGTGTAGAGCTTGGTCTCCGCAAGCCTTTAGTCATTTGACTGTCTTCAGGTTTAATGTCGCATTAAGTCATAAACGAAGAAGGAACGGATGCGAGGTGCACACTAAAAATGAGCCAACACTGTTCAGCAGAACAGAACAATTAGAATATTTTCTCCTACCTTTCTTTTTGGAGGGAGGAATCAGAAAATGATAGAACACTATTGATGGCCTTGGTTTAAATATGGATTGAATATTACTCTGACTTAATAATAATAATAATAATAATAACAACAATAATAATAATAATTATTATTATTATGTTTTTGGTTTTACATCCCTTTTAACTACTGCGGAGGGGTGCGTCGTGGCGCAACGGTCAAGCTCATTTCCTCTTACCAAGGGTTCGATTCCCGGTCAATGCTTGTGAGATTTTCGAAGTGAAATGCCATGTCCTGTGGTTCAGATTCAACGTAAAATGGAGGTTCCTTGGCTCATGAATATGATCGTGAGATTAACGGTCACGTAAAACTACAAGCTTCCTTTTTAACTACTGAGGCTTTTAGAGATGACGGGGTGCCGGAATTTTGCCCCGAAGGGTATCCTTAACGTGCCGGTAAATCTACTGACACGGCTCCCTAGGATTAGCGCACCCTCAAATGCCAACTGACTGCGCCAGGATTCGATCCTGCAACTTTGGGAACAGCAGGTGAGAACGTTACCGCTGAGCCACGCAGCCAGTCACTCTGAGCTGAACGAATGCTAAAAGCTACATAATGAGCATACTGAATTTATATATGGATAACTATCGATAGTTTGTCTTCATTAAATAGATTTACAGTACGTTCAGTGGCGGCTTTATGGTTAGTGACATGGTGGCATGAAAATAAACTGAGAATAGTATTTTTTTAAATACGTATAACAATGGTATATTGGCTTTCACGGCCGGTGAATTAAAACTCAGCAATTCTTCTAGGTTTGTGCCGTGTCCTGTGTGGGGTTTCGCCTAGGACACCAAGCTGGATCATCGGCGGGCTCTTGGTGTCCCCGCCCGGACCCCCACAGGAGTAACGAACTGCGTGCTACCTCCTTTTATATAGAGTGCAACTGCACTACTTTACTGCGAGAACTAAAAGTTCAAGTAGCCTTAACCTCCCTATGAAGGCTCCCAAAAAGATGTTATATTGGCTTTCACGGCCGGTGAATTAAAACTCAGCAATTCTTCTAGGTTTGTGCCGTGTCCTGTGTGGGGTTTCGCCTAGGACACCAAGCTGGTTCATCGGTGAGCTCTTGGTGTCCCCACCCGGACCCGCACAGGAGTAACGAACTGTGCGCTACATCCCTTTGCATAGAGTCCAACTGCACTACTTTACTGCGAGAACTAAAAGTTCAAGCAGCCTTAACCTCTCCATGAAGGCTTCCAAAAAGATGGTATATTGGCTTTCACGGCCGGTGAGGGTCTGGGCGGGGACACCAAGAGCCCGCTGATGAGCCAGCCTGGTATCCTAGGCGAAACTCCACACAAGGCACGGCACAAACCTAGAACAATTGCTGAGTTTTACGCATAACATCATCATCATCATCATCATCATCATCATCATCATCATCTTGCACAGTTTCCAGCCACTGGCCGGGTCTGTTTGGAACACAAGCCTCTCCAACGTCTTCTGTCTTGCCACCATCTCTCAGCCTCCGCCCTTGTCCAGTGTTCTCCTCTCTTCTTCACGCTTTCTTCCACCCCCTTCAGGCACCTGTCTCCCGGTCTTCCTCTCGGTCTCTTTCCTTCCCACTTCGTCTCGTGTACTCTCCTGGGTATCCTCTTCTCCATTCGTTTTACATGTCCATACCATCTAAGTCTAGATTTCTCTATACCATCCTGTAATGGTTTCTCCTTCATTAATTCTCTGGTCCTCTCATTTCTTATTCTGTCCATCTTTGCAGCTCCAATACTGCTTCTCAAGAACCTCATCTCACTGGCCTGTATTTTGCTCTTCTCCCTTCCTTTCATAACCCAGGTCTCCGAGGCATACGTCAGGATAGGGACATAGTACGTCCGATATATGATCTTTTTGCTGTTCTGAGGGACATCCTTGCTCCATAACATGCTTCTCACACTCCTCCGAAATGCTTCTGCCTGCCTTCCCCGCTCATTTATTTCTCTATCGTTTCTTCCATTATCTTGTATCAGGCTTCCCAGATACTTGAAACTCTCCACTTTCTTCAGCTGTTCCCCACCAATTGTTATTCCCGTTGTGGTTGTTTCCTTCTTCCTTGTTGTGATCACCATCTTACTCTTATTTATGCTAAATTTCATCCCATATCCTTGTATTATTCCTTCCCACACGTCCAACTGTTTCTGTACCTCCTCCTCCTTGTTTCCCCAAATCATCAAATCATCTGCAAACACCATTGCTTTCATCTTTCCTTCCCCAATTACTTGTGCCACTCGGGTCATTATGTCATCCATCACCACAATTAAAAGTAACGGTGACAGTGCACTTCCTTGTTTCAGGCCGTTTCTCTGTTCCAACCAGTCTCTGATCTCTCTCCTCCCACTTTCACACAGCTCACGCTTCCCTTGTACATCTCCTTTATCCTCTTTATAGTCCATTTCTCTACTCCTCTATCCTCCAGGGACTTCCATACATTGTTTCTGCATACACTGTCATATGCTTTCTCAATGTCCAGGAAGGCCATCAGTAGATCTGTTCCATACTCATAGTGCTGTTCTTGTAACTGCCTTACAGCAAAAATCAAATCCACTGTGGACCTTCCTGCTCTGAAGCCATGTTGTTCTTCCCTCATCCCTCCTTCTATCCTTGTCCTAATTCTCTTTTCCAAAACTTTCTCGAAGATTTTTGCACAATGACTCATCAGTGTTATTCCCCGATAGTTTCTGCAATCTGTTCTACTACCTTTCTTGAAGATCGGGACAATTATTCCTTTTTTCCAGTCCTCTGGGGGTCTTCCTTTCCTTCCATGCTGTCCTCATCACTCGGTACAACCACTGTATCCCCACCTCTTCTGCTGCTCTCACCATCTCTACACTCAACTCATCCACACCCGGTGCCTTCCCTCCTTTCATCTTGTTCACTGCAACTTCCACTTCTTTCCATGTTAAGTCCTTTTCTGTTTGCAGTTCATCTTCCTCTTCCCCGATTTCTTCCTCCTCACCATCTTTTCCATTTGGGTTCAGAAGTTCTTCAAAATATTCTTTCCACATTTTCTTCAGTTCTTCCCTATTTTCTATCTCTTGTCCCCTTTTGTTCACCATTCTAACATAATCCGTAGGATCCTTCCGCCTCTTATTTTTTACCATCCCATACAGGACCTTTTTTGTACCTTCACTATCCTCCTTCATCATCTTTGTTCACTCTTCCATCCACTTTCTTCTCTCCTCAGCCACTACTCTCTTCGCCTCCTTCTTTATTTCCTGGTACTCTTCCCTTGTCTCTACCGTCCTATTTTGATACCACCTCCTAAGGGCTCTATTCTTTTCCCTTACTATATATTTTGTCTTCTCATTCTACCATGGTGTTTCCTTCCACCTCTTCTTACTACTTGTCCTCCCACATACTGCTACTGCTGCACCTACTAGTGTCTTCTTAAATCTAGCCCATTCCTCTTCCACCCCTCTTTCTTCATCTGTTGGAATTCCTTTCTTTACCATTTTGAGGTACTCGACCCTTCTATCCCCTTCTTTCAGTTTCCATATTCTTATACGTCTTTCCTGGTTCTCAGTCCCTTTCTTCTCCTTACTCCCTCTCAGGTTCATTACCAGCAATCGATGGTCGCTATCCAGGTTCTCCGATGGTATAACCTTGATGTCCGTGATGTTCTAATTTAGTTCTTTCTCATACAGTATATAGTCGACCACCGACTTCCTGGTCAAGTCATCACTGTACCATGTGATTGTGTGGCTCTCTCTTTTCTTAAACCAGGAGTTCCCAACTAGCAGGCTGTTCCTCTGGCAGAAGTCCAACAGTCTCTTTCCTTCCTCATTTCTTCCGCCCCAACCCTCTGGTCCTAGAACACACTCATAACCTTGTCTTTCACTTCCTACATGAGCATTGAGATCCCCCATAACAATCATATTTCTTCCTACCAGCTGCTTCTGCAATTCCTCTTCAAACTCCTCCTTCTCTTCAGAGGCGCAGCCTACTTGTGGAGCATACACTTGCACTATTTCTACGGTCTCTCCCCTCAGTGCTACTTTCACTTCCATCATTCTATCACTTATTCTCTTCACTTCTTCTTTTAAACCATCTCGTACTCCATTCCTCTTTCCCTCTTCGTTCCCACTCCAGTACAGTCTATAGCCTTTTCTCAGTTCTCTCCTTCCTTCCCCTTTCCACTTTGTTTCTGCCAATCCCAATAAATCCAACTTTCTTCTTTCCATCACATCGACTATCTCCTCCACCTTCCCCGTCAGCTTTCTTAGGTTTAAAGTTCCAAATCTTAGTCCGTGTGTACAGCCGTGTCGTCGTCTATTAAATCCATCCTGTCCGAGGCTCGTTCCATTTTTGAAAGCATTTGGTTTCATCCACGACTGGTTTGCTGGGCCTATCGTAGCTTCACCAGAGCCCCGTTAGCCGTCACTTTTCAGGGTTCCTGTAGGACCTTCACAGCTACCGTAACGGTCCCGGGGCACACGAAGTCCCCACTGTACTTCGCTCCTACAGGCGATCCCCTACTTTGTGCCGTTGCCCGTCTCCCATGACGTGGACGAGGGATTGGACTTATGGGAGTTTTACGTATAACAATGTTTGAAAAAGTAAATGATTGGATTAAACCCAAATTACTGTCTCTCAAACGCAACACATCACTCTCGCGTGACAGCTGTGGATAAAGCTGTGGCATTCCTCTCCTAATAATATTTTGTAAAGCAATATTCGAAATAACCTTTGAGAGAAATATGCAAGGAGACACGAGCGCGCGAATAGAGAGTTGACATTTATGTTAGTCACGGAAACTTTGGAACCAACATTTTTATTTTTGAGCCATGTTTTATATGTCATTGTAATTGCCCAGTGTTCCTGTATCATGTCTTATTATTATTAGTTTCAATTTACTCACGTTTATATAGACATTTTCTTGCTGAGGTGTATTGTAAATGTCAGTCAGTCACATATGGAATGGCTCTATTCTGTGCCGGTAACCAGGGTTCACTCAGTAAATCCAAACACAGCTGACAGCGTGCATTACTAATCTGATTATATAATACGCTAAGGTGTATGTTTCACAACTCAAGCTACTAAACCAGAGGGAGTTAGAAGGTATAGTTTGTACCAAAATCTTCCAAATCGTTTCAATAGTACAAGAAAAATCTTGCATTACTTGAAAAGCCAACGGAAATTATTTTTATTTGTTTATAAAGTGATTTTAAACAAATAAACAAGACGATAGCCCCTGTCAGAGCTGTGTCGCGTCCAGCCCGCATAGCACTAGGGCCGGGCGGGTAGTCGGTACACATGGGGCGCACAGAACCCATTATGCGAGAGTTCTCGCACGGGTCCGCTAGTTACTTATTTATGTTTACTGTACAATTATTTACACTGTTCTCACGCTGCAGACTGCGAAGACCCAGTCTCCGCTCGGTGATGTTCCCGTGTAGTCTCCGAGTTTGCCCACACACGTGCCCGAATCCAGGACCTTTAGTACTGCCTGCTGGCACCCACATGCACAACGCTCCGTGGTATAACACTCCGTACACAAACGTACTGACTTCTTTGCTCCGCTGTACACCTATCACAGCTACTCACAGCTGTCAGTCACTGTTGAACTCAATGTACTCAACTCAACTCAGCCGCTGACTCTATTTTTTTACTTACGTCTCGACTGAACTCCCGTCTTTCGCTTCGGAGGCCTCTTAATACTCGCTAACGGGCCTCTCGTAGTTTATGACCCACCCCAGAGCCACTGACTGACGACTATCCCTAGCTGTCCTGTTGGTGCTCGTCCCAACCTTCTCTAGAAACCGAACAATCTCGGCGTGTCAGAAACCTCGCGTGATTCACCGGGGCTTTTGTTTGCGAAGACAGCCCTGCGGCCAGCAAGAGGGGTACGATACGGGCAACTCTGACCACCAGCTTGATAAATCTGTCGCAATACTTCACGGCAAATAATAATTCTGTAGAAGCTTTAGAAAAACAAATATGTGGATTTACGTTGTTTTCCAGAAACATTGCATGCTGTTGCCCAACGCTTGGATAGTTAAAAATCGTTGAATACCATGATTAGACAGTTAATGTACACTTTGTGTGTTATGCATGTGCAAAAAGTTGCCTCGCCTTGATTGTACGTAAACTGGTTCCATCTGATTTATAACGTATGTTTCAATGTTACTTCAAAAACCTGTATAATTCGTAATTCGAAACAAAAACGTATTCTCTCGTAATAATATTCGTATAATTCTATCTTCCTTTATAGTTCATTTTCCAGTCATTATTCTTTCTGATTTTGTACGGATATCCTCTCATATCTTTCTGCAGGTGATGTAGGTTGTAAAATAGCCATATTATAGATTAGAAAAAAAGTTTGGTGCTTTTCAGTCGGTCAACACGAATGTACCCAAAAAGAACTGGGTTATGTTCTAATCCTGAAATAAATTACATGAGATTAATAAATACACTAGGATGACCAGTTTCGATCGTCAAGCGATCATCGTCAGATCCATTATACTTAGGCTATAACATCTATGTTTGAGAATACAGGCGAAAAATATTTAGAATATGTACAATTATTTAGTTGCAGTATTGGTAATGCAACTGTCGGTGTATGCTAAATGTAGTGTATCTAATGTTAGGTGAAATGCTAAAATGGTGATAAAAATCCGGAGTTTGTCTGTTTGGGGTGATTATATGGTTATACAAAATCAACTATGGTTATACTGTAATAATACTGGCTGATACTTATCCGGTTGTCTTCCTGACTGGAACTTCGAGTACTTTCGTGTTCATTCTAGCACCAGTTTTGGTCGACTAACCCGGGTGTTAACTGGACGAAACTGGTTTTTATTTCTCCCCCCTTTGTTCCTGTGTGCTTTCTGAGGTCTGTGCTATGTTTATTTGTGCGACGTTGCCAAATCTAGATAAGAATGTATGTTATTGAACACAGGAAGATCTACAACTATTAAAGACCGTGGAACTGTCTTCGCCACGCGTGGACTAAAAAGCCATTCAACTAAGTGCTGCCCGGTCTATTGAAGACGTCCCGGCACCATTAATACTGCCGCGCATACCGGCCTAGGTTTATTGCAGAAAAAAGTCCATAGTACACCTGATCCAGATAACATTTACCTATTAACCACCGTTATTTTAATTAGTATTTTCTGATAATTACTTCAGTTAATATAATATATTTCTTATGCTGATGTAGACTCAATTGAGATTTGAAACATGTACATTTTCTAACTAGATTATGTTACAATAAACCAAGACGTATTGATCGGTGGTTGTCTCAATTAAAGAATTCAAAATATAATTTAATTTTATTGTGAGAGTTACGTTCCTGGACAAATCGAAGGTAATTCAGCGCTTAATAAATACTTTACAACTTTTAAACTTCATAATTGTTAATTTAATTAATAAATATATTAGCAGGCTTTTGATGACAAAGTTTCAGTAAAATGGGGATAAACGTGGATATACTGTATGCATTCAGGTGTGTATGTGAAGCCAGCCTGATATTGTTGTGTTGTGTCCAAGAACTTCACCCACAAAGTGGGCTGATGAATTTTATTTTGCCTTTCGAAACATTATTTTATGTTCGACCCTGACTATTATATGTCAGAAAACTGTACTATAATGAGGCTCATTATAACACTATTTTTCATTATGAAACAGTTTCTCTCACCAATCAGAGCTCAAGAAACAGTTGTTTGACCAATTAGATAATTAGATGCACTGAGTTCCACGGCCTTCTAATTTAAATTTCACTGCCTGGCCTAGTGTCATAGTAGGGTAATCGAGGAGGCCATGGTCAAATACAAGGCATTATCTGCGTTTCATGCGCGCTGTTCAGTACATAAAACTGGCGAAATCTCAACATATATTACTGAATATTTATGTTCGAACATAAAATAGTTATAATAATTATCGTCGTACATAAACAGTCGTATGCAACTCGCCTATAATGGTAATTAAGACATTGCCATTATGGGCTCGTTGTATAATGTACTATTCCAGTACATTCCTCCTTCATCTTTGCCGATTCACAAGAGGGTTTGAATAATTTTTAAATGGTATGATCTATGTCTCACAAATGAAGAGATACTAAGACGAGTTAGAGAGGAGAGATGTTTCTGGCGACTGCTAATCAAGAGAAGAGATTGGTTGGTAGGACACATACTAAGACACACAGGAATAGCAAACTTAGTTATGGAAGGAAGGGTTGAGGACAAGAATTGTACGGGTAGACCAAGGTTAGAATATGTTAAACAGATTGTCTCGAATGTAGGTTGTGGTAGCTATGTAGAGATTAAACGATTAGCTCAGGACAGGGAGGCATAGAGGACTGCATCAAACCAGTCAAAAGACTGAAGACTTAAACAACAACAAAACATTCCTCCTTTATATTGCCGATAGTTTTCCTGAAAGAAACACTGGATGAGGGTGTCAGATAGGAAACTGAAAATCACCCAAAACTTCGGATAACCTAAACCGTCAGACTTGTATGAGAATAACAGTTGACCAAGAGAGGCGGAATAAAAAAAAGAGAATCCAGACGTGGGTGGAAGCATTGCTGGACTCAGCTCGGGGCTCCATGGTTATTAGCCCAAAAAATTGTGAACTCCAGGACGAGGGAAAGCTACTTCGAAGTTTCTTTTTACACCCGAAACAATGAGGACACCATCAAAAAAAAGGAAATAACCATTGAGGGCATAACAAAATCTGTTCATGTTCTTAATGTGGCTAATTAGTGAAACTAAAAAGTGCTTGCCACATCAGTGAAGTGGAACAGGTAGCAGGTGCAGAACAGATGATTCTATTAGCCTACTTCCTTCAGTCAACAAGGATCGCATCTCACTGTGCACGAGGTCAGTTTGGAAAGGCGATGTGACATGTCCACTCTCCCTTCCGCCGCGCGATGCCGCAGGGCTTAGCCTGTACATGATGTTGATGTTGATGATGATGATGATGATGATGATGATGAGAAAATGGATTTCTATTTAAATATATATCTATTTAGGAAGCTAGACTTAGTTATATTATCATTTCAAATGATCTTGTCGACTTCATCGTTATGCTTTGGTCTACCGTTATGCGTTACGGTTACGGCGTGTATGACGTCATCATGTTGTTCAGTGCATATGCACCGAGTCTGAGTTTACTCCTGCGGTGTGGCGTTATGCGATACGGAGACGGCGAGTGCGTGACGTCATGCAGCAGAGTGCACCTCCCGCTCTCCGTTCCCCGCGCGTGAAGCCTAAGTTAAAGGGTAATGGAGTCTGTTGAGTCTGAGTTTACTCCTGGGGTCTGGCGTTTTGCGATACGGAGACGGCGAGTGCGTGACGACATGCAGCAGAGTGCACCTCCCGCTCTCCGTTCCCCGCGCGGGAAGGCTAAGTTAATGGATAATGGAGTCTGTTGAAAGAGTCCTGGGGCTTCGAGCGAAGCGAGTAGCTCTCCTGAGCCTTTCTAACATGTGTAGCATTTGTAGCATGCGTCATTTGAAATGATATAAAGTCTAGTCTCTCAGACTGACTGGATCTTTTTTGTATTATCTTTACGAACCCTCCGTGGCTTAGGCGGCGGCATGCCGGCGTCTCTCCACTGGATCCGTGGTTCAAATCCCGGTCACTCCATGTGGGATTTGTGCTGGACAAAACGGAGGCAGACAGGATTGTCTCCGGGTACTCCGGTTTTCCCGGGGATTAAGATTGACCAGCTTGCCCAACAAGTGGAAGAAGCAAATGTAGAGGACTGTGACAAAGTTAAAGTGTTGTTCCTCCATGTTGGGACGAACGATTCGAAGAAGAGGGCTACAGCTGATTACATCATGGGGGAGCTCTACGAACTAGGCAGAAAAGCTAAAAGCAAGTTTAGAAATGCAAAAATTATAATGAGTGGCATTGTTCGGCGGGGAGATGTTCCGTTGAGGCGAGTTAAGACTGTAAATGACCGCATGGACTGGGTATGTGCACAACTGGGATTAGTGTACGTAGAAGCTGACTGCTGGATTGGTGGCCGTGACTTCGCCCGAGACGGGCTGCATCTAAATCGACGGGGCGCTTTCAATCTAGGGAGCCTACATGACAGGGTCATCGGTTCGTGCCGGCTTTTGTGAGGAGGAGCAGGTCCAGAGGTTGCCAGCCGATGGGAACAGAAGGAGCTATTTCGAGATATTTGCTGCGGAGGTAAGACTCTAAGATTACTGCAGGTTAATTGTCAGAGTTTAGGAAATAAATTAATTGAATTTTGGAATCTTGTAGAGACGTATTCTCCGGACATTGTCATTGCAACTGAATCTTGGTTATATGAGGGCATAAATAGTAGCGAAATAATTCAAGGGACCTACGAGATGTACAGAAGGGATCGGGGGAAGCGAGGTGGTGGGCTATTTATTTGTGTGCGCAAAAATATAGCTAGTTTCTTAAAGTGGGCTGATATGGATCATGAAATGTTATGTGTACAAATTTCGGATAAAGGAAATAAATTCCCTCTTCAGGTGATAGGGGCGTATAGAGCACCGAAAGATAACCTTTCTCTCCTCGAAACACTGTATGATAAAACTTGTACGGGTAATGCTATGAAAAAGAGCATGATAATTGCTGGAGATTTAAACCTCCCCAAAGTAGACTGGTCTGGTGAGTCAACTAGCTGTGGTCAGGCTCAGAGCGCTGCAAATAAATTCTTAAGGGAGGGGGGATTTTCCCAAGTAGTTGACTTCCCAACTAGAGACAATAATACCTTAGATGTTTATCTCGTAAGGCCTGTAGAGCTGTATATTAACTGTCTGAAAGTACCAGGAATTAGTGACCATTCTGGGGTTGAATTAAATATTAGATATGGTGACATTACAAAATTAGACTCTGATGTAGCAAAAAAGATCATATTCCAGTATCGCAGGGCGGATCATGGCAAGTTTCAGGGGTATTTGAATGAGCTATTTGTAGGATGGGCATCGGAAGGAAATCACATTAATATCCTGTGGACTAACTTTTTGAAAATTTTAAATAGCGCTGTTGATAAATTTGTCCCATTTAAATTGCTGAAACAAAACCCAGATCCTGAGTATTACACACGAGAAATTAGGAGTCTAAAACGGAAAATTAGGAAATTATGCAATAAAAGACATGATAGTGACAAGTATATGTTGAAATTTAAGTCCTTATCAAGAGAGCTCGTCTTAAAAAAGAGGGCTGCTCATGACAGTTATATGCAAGGTTTACTTGGTTCGGGAGGTGATGTGTGGAAAAAAAATTACAGTTATGTTAGGAGAAGAAAGGGAAATTCAAATAATTTGTCGATGATAATGTCCGGTGACGGTAAATTAATTACTGAGAAACAGGCCATTGCTAATGAATTAAATGTCTTTTACGGTAGTGTGTTCAATAAATCCAATAGCTGTGTGTTGGACCTTAACGACGAATCAGGGGCTCCCCTGTTCCAAATAAACCAGTCAGCAATTGTAAAGCTAATACAAAAACTACGTTTCAATATATCAAAGGGTCCTGATAATATTGTTAGTGAAGTACTTAAACTAGGAGGTAGGGCCGAGGCACGATACTTGGAGGTGATGTTTAATGTGTCCATAAACAATGCGCAAATCCCAGATGACTGGAAAAGAGCTACGGTAGTCCCAATATTTAAGGGAGGGAGCAGACTTGAATTGGGCAACTACAGGCCGGTTAGCCTTACGTCCGTCGTTTGTAAACAGATGGGGCATCTCATTTGCGACTACTTGAGGGAACAGTGGGAAACATTATCATGGTTTAATGATAGGCAACATGGATTTCGGAAAGGTTACTCATGCGAGAGTCAGATGCTATCACTTTTTCAAGACATTAGCGAATCGTTAGACCATGGAGTTTCAGTCGACGCCGTGGTTATAGATTTTGTGAAGGCATTTGATGTCGTTCCGCATGACATGCTACTCCATAAATTAGCTTCGACGAAGATTGATAGAAGAGTAATTTTATGGATCCAAGAATTTTTGACGGGTCGTTCTCAGAAAGTGAAAGTCGAAGGCATATTCTCGGATGAAATTACCGTAACGTCGGGTATCCCTCAGGGCAGCGTAATCGGAACTTTGTTATTTTTGGCGTTTATAAATGACTTACCAAATGGAATTCGCAGTGACTGTCGATTGTTTGCGGATGATTGTGTAATATATCGAAAGATACATGACTCACAAGACAATGCAGTGCTTCAAGAGGACCTGAACCTGGTCTATAAGTGGGCGATTGTAAATAAAATGAAAATAAACACAAGAAACTGTAGTCTCTTAAAAATAGGGAAAGTGCGAAGACAGGATTTTCAATATAACATTGGCTCGGAAATACTTGTAGAAGAAGATTCTTGCAAATATTTGGGCGTTCACGTAAGGAATGATATGAAATGGAGTAGTCATGTAGGATGTGTAGTTTCAAAAGCTTACAAATCCCTGCACTTTGTAATGAGGGTATTAAAAGGGAGTAGTACCTCTGCTAAAGAATTAGGCTATTTGTCACTTGTAAGACCTATTCTGGAATATGCCTCGGCGGTTTGGGATCCATATCAAGTAGGGCTCATCAATGAGTTGGAAATGGTACAAAGAAAGGCCGCTAGATTTGTGCTCAGTGACTCTAATCCCAGGAGCAGTGTGAGCCGTATGTTAAAGAAACTTGGGTGGGAATCACTGGAGGCTAGGAGGATGAAATCTAGACTCTGCGCTATGTACAACACGTATACAAATCAACCAGCATGGGGTGAGCTTAGCAAACGATTGGGAAAGCCCACTTACATGGGTAGGAGCGATCATCCTTTCAAAGTTAAGGGCCGACCACAGCGAACAAATTATGGTAAATATTCTTTTGTAAACCGTGCCATTGATAACTGGAACTCTCTACCTGCCGCAGTCTTAGAGCCTTTTCCCAAACATATAGGTGTGTTTAAGAAAAGACTGACTATTTGTGCAAATACTCCAGTTTAATTGTTATTGAATTGTTATGTATAATTATTTATTTGTTATGTATATACAATTTGCCACCGGGGGACACACCCCCCATTGCAAATAAATGAATGAATATGAATATGAATACAAATTTCATTCCAGCAACACTCGCCACTGTAATTTCATCTGTCATTCATTTAATCATTGTCCCAGGGGAGTGCAACAGGCTTCGGCAGCCGGCACAGTTCATATCCTCGCCCGTGGATGGGGGCTTCATTCATTCCATTCCCTGACCCAGTCGGTCGACTGGAAGCAGTCTGTGGATTTTCATTTTCATTATATTTACGAATCATGGCATGTGGAGTTTAAAAGTGGAGCATTTATTTTCCATATTTCTCCATATTTGGAAGTTTAGTACATGAGTCGTTCAGTTGCAAAACTCGTTTAATCCACTTGTGAATAAGGATCATGCCGTAATATTATTTATGTTCGACCCTGACTATTATATGTCAGAAAACTGTACTATAATGAGGCTCATTATAACACTAATTTTCATTATGAAACAGTTTCTCCCATCAATCAGAGCTCAAGAAACAGTTGTTTGACCAATTAGATAATTAGATGCGCTGAGTTCCACGGCCTTCTAATTTAAATTTCACTGCGTGGTCTAGTGTCATAGTAGGGTAATCGAGGAGGCCATGGTCGAATACAAGGCATTCTCTGCGTCTCATGCGCTCTGTTCAGCATATAAAACTGGAGAAATCTCGACAGATATTTATGAATATTTATGTTCGAACATAAAATAGTTATAATAATTATCGTCGAACATAAACAGTCGTATGGAACTCGCTTATAATGGTAATTAAGACACTCGTATGGAAATTATAAAACTCGCATATGCTCGTTTTATAAACATACTCGTGTCTTAATTATTGCCATTATAGGCTCGTTGCATAATGTACTATTATTTAATTATTTTATTTTACTTTACTTCATTTTATTTTATTTTATTTTGTTTTATTTTGTTTTAAATTGTTTTAATTTTTATTTTTTGTTTTGTTTTATTTTGTTTTTATTCAGTTTTGTTTATTTTGTTTTATTTTGTTTTGTTTTATTTTGATTTTGTTTTGTTTATTTTGTTTTATTTTATTTTGATTTTCCAGAAAACAAACGTGAAACAAAAAACAAGAAACACAAAGCAAAAATCAAAATTCAAAAAAGCAAAAGCAGAAAGTAAACACAACACCAAAGCCAAGAAAGAAAAGCAAAAAGTAAAATTCAAAAGCAAAGGCACAAAGCAAACACAAAACCAAAAACCAAAAACACAAAGCAAACAGAAAAAAGTAGAAAATAACAAACACAAAAGATACGCGAGGCAAAGTCTAGAGAAACGTTTCTCATAAAAATGATTCTTATTCACAAGTGGATTAAACGAGTTTTGCAACTGGACGACTCACATAAGCTCCATATTATTAGTCATTAAAATCAATATAGTCCATATTTCGGCTAGAAAGTATTAATTCTAGTAAATTAGCAGTCCGGCCAATAATGGAGAAACAAGTTAAAGTTCTATATAAAAAAATAAAATAAAAAAGCACGATACGAGCCTTTTAGTAGTCGCATATGATGTGTAACATCTGACATGTTATCCTACCTTGAAGTTGTTACCGTTTTTATTATCCTTGACATTCATCAACACACAAATAGTACATTATGCAACGAGCCTATAATGGCTATAATTAAGACACGAGTATGTTTATAAAACGAGCGTATGCGAGTTTAATAATTTCCATACAAGTGTCTTAATTACCATTATAGGCGAGTTGCATACGACTGTTTATGTTCGACTACAATTATTATAACTATTTTATGTTCGAAGATAAATATTCATAAATATCTGTCGAGATTTCGCCAGTTTTATGTACTGAACAGAGCGCATGAGACGCAGAGAATTGTATTTAACCATGGCCTTCTCGATTATCCCACTATGACACTAGGCAACGCAGTTTAGAAGGCCTTGGAACTCCACGCAGGTGCGATGCTAACCTTATCTAATTGGTCAAACAACTGTTTCTTGAGCTGTAATTTGTGGGAGAAACTGTTTCATAATGAAAAATAGTGTTATAATGACCATCATTATGATACAGTTTACTGACACATAATAGTCAGGGTCGAACATAATAGTACATTATGCAACGAGGCTATAATGGCTATAATTAAGACACGAGTATTTTTTATAAAACGAGCGTATGCGAGTTTTATAATTTCCATACGAGTGTCTTAATTACCATTATAGGCGAGTTGCATACGACTGTTTATGTTCGACGATAATTATAACTTTATTATATGTTTTAACATAAATATTCATAAATATCTGTTGAGAGTCAGCTACTGGAATTTTGCGATCGCAGAGCGAGCGTTGGGTGTTATATCTTTGTCTTTCAAGAGCTTTGAACGACCGACGCATGCGCTCTGTGGGCTTGCAATGCCATATGCTGCCATATGTTTACATCAGCCGTCCCTCAGTAATATTGTCACCGCAGTCATTTGAAGACAATGCGCTGTGTAGAAATTAGTGTTGGTGATTTTAAGGTACAGTGCTATTTCTTGTCTCATATTCGCCAGTTTATTTACGCGAACATATGGACGGTGGGTATTCCATGTCGGTAATTTATTATAGTTCGATGTTGTGTTTATGTCCGACATGTTGGATTTTGAGCGCATGCGCGAAGTTCTCGTTACCTAATTGGTCAATGAACGAGCTCTGATTGGCTGGAGAAACTGTATCATAATGGAAAACAGTGTTATAATGACCATCATTATGATACAGTTATCTGACACATAATAGTGAGGGTCGAACATAAATATATTTTTATTTTTGACACTCTCATAATACATAACAATTCCAAGACTCTTTTTTTTCTTCACTGCCTACTTGATATTTCTACTCTCGTACTGCCTTCTTGATACTCTGCTGTTACATCACTCTCCTGCCAGTAACTAAGTTACGTTAACAGAGATTGCCTTTTTCTTTCTTCACTGCCTACTTGATATTTCTACTCTCGAGCTGCCTTCTTGATACTCTGCTGTTTTAAAGTAATCCGTATGTGATAAACATTCCACATGGTACCACTGTCAGCTGGATGCGATCCAACTGGCAGTGCGTCTTACACACTTCCGTCCGATCCACTTCCGTCCCATTTTTCAAAATCACTCCCACAAAAATATCCAGTAACTGAGTGGAAAGATGTTACACATCAAAAATCGTGGTACAGGTAAAGTTGCAGATGTGGAAAAAATGAAAATGGACACTGTACTCTAAAAGAACCCTGGATATGAAGCAATGGGAAAGGTTGCTGTAATTTTGTGTGGAGATTCAAGTCTAAAGTTAACGTTGGATTTAATCCTAGCAGAAATTGTAAACTTCAAATATTACCTCTTCTGATGTTGAAGCAGTTTCAGTCAATTTACAAGTACACACACTAATACAGCCATCACAATAACACAGATTTTCAGACAACTTCCACACACACCCACGATGTCGCAAAGCACCTAAAATAACAACACTAACGATAGACTAGACTCGATCTTTAGGGGAAATGAGACATAGGAAGAAACAGGTTTGTAAGCAGGGCCGTGGAGAGCGAGTACGGGCCCTAGGGCTATCAATTATGGACCCCCTTCGTATTTGTCGTCCCATGACATCGTGTAAATATCAAATTTGCTTTTTTTAATTATTAAAGCCACCTAAAATTTGTTGTGCAATTTTTAAATTACTTTTTTTGGAACTTACTAATTTTGTTGATTGAAAATTTGCAATGTCGTTTCTGATGTATATGACCGAAAATGTTACTCTCTATCACAAGAACAAGTTCAACGCCTTTCACAATATTATATACTAAACTTTGTGAAGGAACATCAAAGTAGCTTAGCGGCAATTAGGTTCAGTTGAAATGCTATTTAGAAACTTTCCTCCCTATAAACAGTGGAATCTTTACTATTTCTCTGGCCGCGAAAATATGAAGATAATGGTTATTTACATGTTCTCTTGATAGTATTTTGTAGCATATTAAATTGATTCAGATACACTGAATATCATAAAATGTCAAATTTGTTGGCAAATACGTAAAATTGTCTACTTAGGTTTTTTTTTCACTTTCGCGGGCCCCTCAGCAAGACCGGGCCCCAGGGCTACAGCCCCGTTTGCCCCTCCCTCTCGTCGGGCCTGTTTGTAAGCTAGTTATGGGTTGTATTCTATTTTAATTTGTGTCAATATTTGACTTTGGGTGATGAGTTGTGATAAACTGTATTTTGATGGTTTTTGGAATGGAGAGCTGTGATTGGTCAAATTTCTTGAATTTAGGCTTACTTTTGTATAATTTGGTAATTTTCGATGTATGTATTTGAATGGTTTATTTGGTGTGAATTTATATATTTTGGTGAGTTATTCATCTGTGGTTTTGTTATTGAATTTCTAACTCGAGCGTGTAGTACATATGCGTCACCAAATAGTCTTTATACCACTAGATACCATGTTAGCAGCTAATGAGGTATGGACAACCTTCAGTCAATCATGGAGTGGATGAGCTTTGTACCTAGCCACTCGTGTTTCAACGATTGAGGTTAGATAGTTTACCTGAGGGATGTCATGTCACTTACACTCGCGTTGCACCAGTATAGCCTATTGCTGACTGAAGGACAATATTAGGTCGTGTTAAAGGGTTCATTTTCATATTAAAAAATTATCAGAGTGAGCAGAAAAAGCCTCTGTGGCTTAGAAGGAAGCACGACGGCTTCTCCCCTCTGGGTATGTGGTTCAAATCCCGGTAATTCCAAGTGAGATTTGTTCTAGACAAAACTGAGGAAGACACGTTTTTGTCCGGGTACTCCGGTTTTCCCTGTCACCAATTTCATTCCAGCAACACTCTCCACTATCATTTCATTTCATCTGTCATTCATTTAATCATTGCCCCATGGGAGTGCGACAGGCTTCGGCAGCCGGCACAGTTCATATCCTCGCCGCTAGATGGGGGCTTCATTCATTCCATTCCCTGATCCGGTCGGTCGACTGGAAGCAGGCTGTGGCTTTTCATTTTCATCAGAGTGAGCTCATTTTACCAAGTATATCATGTTTAAGTAGTCACATCGATGATTAGTGGCATAACTAGGGTTTGCTTCTATAGGGGGGATGAACTGAGTCAAAATTATGTTGGGGGGGGGGGGGGGGGGGGGGGAGGGCTCAGACATAGTGAGACAAAGAAAGCTAATATACGATCCCGAAGTTTCAACTGTATATTTTCGTATTTGATTTCATTAGCGTTTAATATTTTGTATTATTTGTACTTATCAAAGTGCAAATGCTCACTAATTAACATTTTTGTTGATATTAAATTATAAAGTCGAGCTTTCTTCGATAAATCATCTGAATCTTTCTATTCCCCGACATTGTATAAATATTAATAACTACAGTTTACAACTAAAGTTTAACTTAAAACAGAAATACAACTTAACACAACATTACTCACTTTCCACAATGACACTCACACTCGGATACTAAAAGATTGGCAATTAACAAGTGGAGTATTTATGGAAAGGGATAAGAATAGATAGTGCCCCACCCATCTCACTAAAAGGCTCTTTCAGTAAATATTTATTTTATTTTTTAGAATTAGAAATATTACATCCAGCAATACAAGAAAATAAATATATACATTGCTTTTTAGTATTAGGACATACCCGTACATTGTTCAAGCAATCGCGTGTGCTATATAGACATTGTCCTTGTCACTACAACACTGTATAATTCACTTCTTGTGTTTCGTGATCACTGGAGTCCCATTATATTAAATATGTACAATCTTGATCATATCGTAACTTTAGTCTATTTCTGATTATTATCTAAGTAAACGTATTAGTCTAAAATTGTACATTCTTAGATCCATGTGATTAATATAAAATTTAGCCGAATAAGGGAAGAACACATGTGAGAAGGCAAGGCCTTCAACAAATTTCGCTTTATTTTGGTATTTTTTACCCCTGATCAACTCCCCCCTCCATAGTTACGTCACTGTCAATGATTATCCCGTTCTCCCACTCAGTACCTGGGTTAATGGTTATATTCCTGTTTGTTCCAGCATCATCTCCACCCGTTCTACTACCAGGGGAGTGACGAGGCTCGACGATACCAATGTGCGTTACAAGGTCAGTATTCTGCTAACTCGAGTGTGTCTGGAGAATATTCTAACGGGAACGAATATCTTATTGTCGACTGGATAAAAAATACCAATATTACAGCTGAACATCATTCAGAATGTCTTAAGGAAGGCATTCTCAACTTTTTAACATGGATAAGTTTTTCGTCTGGGTCAAGCCAAACTTTGCGTGATGCAGTTTGTGTTATACACAAGTAAGTGTGACAGTCTACCGCGAGCCTTGCCCCTAAGCGGGCGGGCGTACATACTTCCCGCATCGCATTGCTGCCTTTCCCATGCGAGAAGCAGTTGTACTGCTCGGGTCCAAGGTCCAAGCTCTATGAACTTGCGGGGTGAGGGGAAAGAACAGGAAAGGGTCGGGCGAGAAGAGAAGGATCTGTCAACAGCCCACCATGATATATGGTATTCCTTTCTATTCCATTACTGCTAACATTGGGCCGTTGCTCAAAACACTGTGATGTTAGGAATGAGTGAGTGAGCCACCGACCAATGTATTTGGTTCTGTACTATGCACGGACCGAGAAACCTCATCACTCGTCAACATCACTACTCATAGTCCGCGATGCACATTCCTCTCAGGTTCACGCAGCTTTGACCCGAATACAATGCTTTCCTTTCCTGAGCCAATCTAATTTTCATATCCTCTTAGATTCGTCCGTCACAGGTTATTTTGCTTGCTGTAAGTAACAAAAGTCACCTACTCCCTTTAGCTATTCACCTGCCAATTTGAAGTCATTAGGAGTTTCTGATTACTTTCGGTTCGATTTTTGTTTTACATTTATTGATTTTCATCAATAACACACGCCCAAGTACACAGAGCTGTTGACCAAGATATTGCTAACGCCATCGACGACGAACTTAACACCTGTCTGAGCGCCACACTTCATGTGGCCGCTGCCCAAGTCTCTTAAGACTATAACTCAGCAACGTTTCTAGGTTTATGCCGTGACTTGTGTGGGGTATCACCTAGGACACCAAGCTGGCTCATCAGCGGGCTCTTGTTGACCCCACCCGGACCCCCAAAAGAGTAGCAAACTGCGCGCTACCTCCCTTAATAGGAAGCGCATCTGCGCCTCTTTACTGCGAGAACTAGAAGCTCAAGCAGCCATAACCTCCCTATAATGGCTTCCAAAAATATGGTATATTGGCTTTCACGGCCAGTCCGGGCGGGGACACCAAGAGCCTGCTGATGAACCAGCTTGGTGTCCTAGGCGAAACACCACACAAGACACGCCACAAACCTAGAAAAGTTGCTGAGTTTTAATTCACTGGTCGTGAAAGCCAATATACCACCTCTCAAGACTGATGGACTTATCACTGGAGACTATCCCGGGAGTATTAGGCTCGAATACCGGCACTGACAATGACCACACTGAGTATGGTTACGGTTATTCCTGTTATTATATTTGCTCATATTTCACTCCACGTAAATGGCTGGATGGTTCCTTATTTTAAGTACTTGAACACCTACTGCAAGCTGCGTGCCCGCTATGCCCAAGGTTGCAGGATCGATTCCTAGCACAGTCAGCTGGCTTTTGAGGGTGCGCAAATACGAGGGAGCCATATCATTAGACTTACTGGCACGTTAAAGATCCCCTTCGGGGCAAAATTCCGTCACCCTGGCGTCTCTAAAAGCCGCAGTAGTTAAAAGGGACATGAAACCAATAAAATTAATGAATCCAATTTCAGACCCGAATACGGGATTACAATCACACACAAACACCACTCCAGTCATTACAATAACATAGATTGTCAGAAAATTCCAAGCACGCACACAAGTCAGGGGGTTGATGACCAACGATGTCTCATGCTCTTCATTGAAGTAGCAACAACAACAACAACAACATCAATAATCCTTTTATTTGAACACCCTGTATACCATAACTCAGAAGATATTAAGTTTACGAACGATTTTATAGAAACTTTTTGTAGGTTAGATTAGTTTAACGCACTATTGAGTTCCAAAATTCGTCGCCAGGTGCCGGTTGTGGTGGCATCTAGTAGCCAAGTTCACAGCTAGGTGTCGTTGATGGTAGCATTTGATAGCAAAAGTAGGAACTACTTGGAATTGATCGTCTGCAGTCCTTACCTGAATTACAGATAACACACACTAATACAGCCGTCACAATTAACACCGGTTATCAGACAGATTCTACACACACACAAAGTACACGGGGCAGCATGACCCCGTTGTCGCAGCCCCTAAACTAAGGAATCGACCAACAGTACAATTCACGGAGTCGTCGGATATTTTAAGAGCGTTAAACATCCCTCAGTATGCCCTCCTTCGGAGGGGAAGTAAAGCCGGTGGGCCCATGCCATAGATTTATGGCATGTAAAAGAACCTTCTACTACCTACAATTATGTGATGCTAAATTTGTAGGTTAGATTTGATTAACGCTCTATTAACTTCCAAAGTTCGCTGCCAGGTGCCGGTTGCGGTGGCATCTAGTAGCCAAGTTCACAGCTAAGTGTCGTTGATGGTAGCACTTGGTAGCAAAAGTAGGAACTGCTCGTCTGCAGTCCTTCTACCTGAATAACAGATAACACACACTAATACAGCCATATCACCGGTTAACAGAAGAGCCCTGCGCGGATAAACTAAATTTTATCCGCATCCGCCCCGCATCCGCATTACTGACATTACAATAATATTTTTAATTAGATAAAGCATAAATTACTAAAGCAACATATTTAGACATTTGAGGGGAAAGTCGTTCCCTTAGGTCATGTATGTCATGTGCTATGTTTAAAATGATTGTTATACAGCCGGAATTGTAACCCTTTTCTGTTCGGACTGTTATTTTTAGCCTATTTTCATTTTATGAAAAAAAAAAGGCTTATGAGATCACCTTTTGTCCGTGTGTCTGTGTGTGTGTGCGTTTGCGCGTGTTTGTGTGTGTGATGGTGTGCATGTGTGTCCCTAATAACTTCTAAACGGCTGGAGAGATTTCAATGAAACTCGGTAAGTTCATAGCACTATTTCGGTCGACCCCGACCGTGCCCTTCAAATTTTGTTACATTTCATCAATCCAACATGGCGGCTGTGCGAAATATTTCACCAGCATTCAATATCTCCGAAACTATTCCTCATATCACCCGGGCATTTTTTACGGTGATAAAGGGAACTACTAGAAGTTCACATATGTGACTTTTGAAAAACTGGTAACTACAAAACCAACATGGCGGCCACGCGAATTTGCGACTTTTAAATAGACGTTTCTCGCGTTTTAAACAAACCAAACGCAATAAAACTTGGTACAGTATATGTTTATACACATTGTATTGCACCGACATCTAACTTGGTTCAATTGTTTTCATAACCACAAGATGGCGGATGTGCGAAATATTTCACCGGCATTCTATATATCTGAAACTATTACCGGTATCACCCTGAAATTTTGTACGGAGTTAAAGGGCTCTACTGGAAGTTCATCTATAAGACTTTCAAAAACCGGTTAACCACAAAACGAACATGGCGGCCAAGCGAATTTGAAAATTTTAAATTGACCTTTCTCGCGATTTAATGTTCCAAACGCAATGAAATCTGGTACAGGAAATGTTTATACACATTGTAATACACTGGTATCTAATTTAGTTCAATTATTTACATAACCTCAAGATGGCAGCTGTGCGAAATTTTAAAATCTCCTTGTTACGTCTTGTGTCCTAATCATACGATTGAAGTTTAAATGCTACACGTACACAATAATCTTCATGTAACAGTACATAACTCTCGGACCTACATATATAAAATCCAACATGGCGAGCATCCGAAATATTTAGTCGGTTCTCAACATCTACGAATCTATTACAACAATCAAACTGAAATTTTGTATGTAGATAGAGGCAATTAACATAGGTAGGATATATGAAAATAGGCTGTGTAGTTCTTCACGGAACTACTTGTCGATTAATGACATAATTTGAATGGGATTACCGTAAATCATCATCTTACATTTATCATGAAAAAAAAAAACAACAACTTGACGAGCATTACACTAGTCGCATATGATGTGTAACATCTGACATAGACGAAACCTCACATGAAATTGTTGTTACACCGGTATTTTATAATATTATTGGCACAGATATTGATCTATTGTAAAAGGGAGTGTTTTACAGATATTGTAGTTTATAATACGGAACTCATTTTATTCAAGATTTTGTAGCTTCCACCAACACTAGCCTAAATAAAGAATACGATCTGGATCAGCTAGATTAATAGACGCGACACCGCTCATAACCTTAAATTCCCTATAAATAGGCCAACTTGCGAGTAAAAAGGCTTGCCCAGTTCCCGGACCTGTTTGGTCACAGACCAACACCTAATTACATATGGATTCTGTTAAATTGAGTCATATTGATATGATAAATATCGTTTAAAACGATAGCAAAAATATCTATCCCGTCCGGGATACGAACCCGAGATCTCTAGATTCACAGTCAAACAGGCTAACAGCTCGGCTATTTCGACCACTCAAACATTACGCACAAGATGGTGATTTATTTTCACGTGCCAATAATACTGCGCAGCTCGCATCCAGTTGGCCGTGGTTGAGAGTAGTGGGATGATGAGAGAGCTGGACCACTTCTTTTTGAACCCACCTCGTATTTGCCCCGAACTTGATATCTCGCTAACCAAACATGGGATTAGAACATACAGGGTGTCCTAGCACTGCTAGTAATGCCCCCTACTTTCCTATAGGCTCTTTATTTGATTAAAAGACCAAAACTAAAAGGTCATTCGCGAGTAGTGGGGTAGTGTTGGTTTCCTGAAGTCGCGCTCGTGCTTGAATATGTATGCCTATGTTGGGAAAGGGTTAGGTGGTGGGGGAGGAGTAGGGTCGAGTGAGGGGTCGTTTAGATGGTATTTTTTCCGCTCTAGATGATGGTGAGGTTATTTTTTAAAAATGGATGGAATTGGGAAACGCCATTTGGGGTAAACATGTTGTTTTTTGACATTTTGGCGATGAATGTTTTTTTATACGCATGCGCACTTGAGGAGTTTTGTAAGAGGGCGGGCTTTTTAAATGATGATTTATTAATGAGTGTTTTTTTAATATGTATTGAAATAAACCAAAAAAACTAATAGGTCATCGGCTTTTGACTATCTCGCTAACCAATAATCGGATTTAAACCTATGAGGTGTCGTAGGACTCGTGGTGAACTCTCCTTTTCTATCGAAGGGGTATATCCACCCCAAAATAAAAACTACCCTTACCCGGGGGATGAAATAGTAATTTATTTTTGTATACCTACGAACTTGACGGTTTTTGTAAAAGAGCGGGCTTTTTAAATGATGATTTATAAATGAGTGTTTTTTAATATGTATTGAAATAAACCAAAAAAAAACTACTAGGTCATCGGCTTTTTAGTATCTCGCTAACCAATAATCGGATTTAAACCTATGAGGTGTCGTAGGACTCGTGGTGAACTCCCCTTTTCTATGGATGGGGTATATTCACCCCAAAATAAAAACTACCCTTACCCGGGGGGGTTGAAATAGTAATATTTTTTTGTATGTGTGCGCACGGACGGCTTTTGTCAAAAGGACCTAACTATACGTTAGATAATATTTTCTGAACCCCTTATGGGATTTTGCCATAGACAGTATTCTAACCCTGGGGGTGACGCCCCGTTTTTGAATGTAGGATTCATTTTTGTCGAAAGGGCCTAACGACACTTTTGTTCATATCTCGCGAACCAATCATGCTAGGGACTTGTATGAGGGGTCCTAGCACTTGGGGCAACATCCCCTGTTTGGGGGTGAAACTACCCCCCCCCCAAAATTGAAAAATCCATATCTAGGAAACGAAGAAGCCTAAAATTAGGTGTGATAGCTCAAAAAATAGGGGATGATATGGGCTTTTACCTCGATGGATCATTTCACCCCTAAAACAGTAAATGGTCATGTTATGGGGAAAAAACGTGTTAAACACCTAAAAATGATAAATGAACCTAAGATCTTTTGTTTTTGATGAAAAATAGCAGGGGGGTGAAACTACCCCCCAAAATTGAAAAATCCATATCTCGGAAACGAAGAATCCTAAAATTAGGTGTGATAGCTTAAAAAATAGGGGATGATATGGGCTTTTACCTCGATGGATCATTTCACCCCTAAAACAGTAAATAGTCATGTTATGGGGAAAAAACGTGTTAAACACCTAAAAATGATAAATGAACCTAAGATCTTTTGTTTTTGATGAAAAATAGCAGGGGGGTGAAACTACCCCCCAAAATTGAAAAATCCCTATCTCGGAAACGAAGAAGCCTAAAATTAGGTGTGATAGCTTAAAAAATAGGGGATGATATGGGCTTTTACCTCGATTGATCATTTCACCCCTAAAACAGTATATAGTTATGTTATGGGGGAAAAACGTGTTAAACACCTAAAAATGATAAATGAACCTAAGATCTTTTGTTTTTGATGAAAAATAGCAGGGGGGTGAAACTACCCCCCAAAATTGAAAAATCCATATCTCGGAAACGAAGAAGCCTAAAATTAGGTGTGATAGCTTAAAAAATAGGGGATGATATGGGCTTTTACCTCGATGGATCATTTCACCCCTAAAACAGTAAATAGTCATGTTATGAGGAAAAAATGTGTTATACACCTAAAAGCATAAGCATCTTTGTGAAACCATGCTTTAATGGACATGTGTATGGAGGATGATTTTTGTTATTATTATTATTAGGTAATTATGGATTAATGTGTGTATAGATAACTAACCTGTGGGGAGCGTGATGGCGCAGGTGCTTAGCTGCTCGTCTTTACCCGGACGGCTGGGGTTCAAATCCCGGTGACAGCGGAGGTTGGAATTTTCACTTGAAAAATCACGTGGCGTCAGGAAGGGCATTCGGCCTTAAATCCCCGGCCAAAATCAAAATGAGCCTGGTTGGCTCCGGCGACTCAAACTAATAGGGAAAAGCCGAAGAAAGAAAAAAAGAAGACGAAAGAAAGGTAACTCACTAGTATTAGTAAACATTGGTTGGAGGTGTTGAAGAAGTCAGGATGGCCAACCCTTTGCCATGGTTCACGAATGGACCCCAAAAGGTTTTACCTGTCAAGACTCAGTATACCCTGTTGCAGCCTTTAGAAAAAAAAATCGAACCGGGGCCTCTGTGGTGACAGTGGAGTTATATTCATGATGCTTTTTAAACAAACATACGCTTGCCTACAACCGCTGGGTTGAATCTGCACAGAGACTCTGGCTTTGGTTTGTCTAGTGTGCCTTGACGATAACAGCACAGCGACCTTGTCAGCAAGTTTCATATTACTCGTCTGTGTGATAGCGGACGTGCTCTGCACCGTGTTATCATACAGGACATGACTAGATCGTTGTTAGGTTTGACAAAAGCTTATTGTAATCTTGAAATGAATGTCATGGTATAGTCGGGGTTGGAAGCCACGACCTTAGGGTTGCCAACCAAGTAGGTTAACCACTACACGGTGAGATGGTCAAATAATAATGTAACAGAACATATAGAAACGTTTTCTATAGTTTAACGAATTGACTAAGAGCCATACCATGAGAGGTGTAGGTAATGAAAATTAAATTTAAGCTATAACTACACGCTTATATACTAGAAGAAGAAATGGAAAACAAAAGGGCAATAGGCCAAATAAAGGACAGAAGGAATAAAAAAATGGCCCTCAACCCTCAAGCATAAGGATTGAGGGAGTTGGAAGGAAGGAGAGCCATGAAAGGCAGATAAAAAGTATACTAGGAGTGGCTTTGCCCCAGAGATAATGGATAAAGAGGAGGAAAACTGGACTCAGCTCAGAAATCCCTTGGGGTCGCCAACTTCCAAACTGATCAGCCCTTGAGGGTGTAGCCATATGCAGAGTGCATCGCAAGTGGTGGGGCTATATACACCCTACCTTCTTGAGGGGGCTTGAGCAAAAGACAGGAAATAACATGAAAATAAAAACAAGGCTGCCTCCTCAGGATATCAGAAAAAATAAATAAACCAGGGCCAATGAAGTTGCAAAAGGAAGAGACTCCCTAGGCCTCGGATACCCTAATCATGTTGGGGTCGGTAGAGAACAAGAGTTGAGCAAGTGTGGTCGACAGGAAATAAGACAGAGAGGAGCCTAGCACAAGTTAGTGGAAGCAATGACGGTCTCAGCTGGGACTCCGTGATCGTCAACCTACATGACACTAGATATGACGCCCAGGGGTGGAATTAAAGACCTATATTGTTTTATATCACATGGCATGCCTTATAATGCAATACTGGTCCTAGGGTATGCAAAATTGTATTAGAAACTCAGCTAATAATAGTGTGCTTGCCCATGATTATTTTCCCAAGGACTGATAACCATGATTTCCAAGCCCCTAAGTAAGACAAAAAACAAATGATTTTCATTTTCCAATGAGTTGGGGTGAGGTGAGTTTTCTATACACCAAACTGATGTGGTTTCCCACTTCTACTCCAGGCAAATGCACATTTGATGTTAAGAATAGTCAAATGGTTTGCAACTGCTCAATGCTAGGACCTGATTAGTGGCTTTTAAAAAAATGGAATGGAATGGAGTACACTTCCCCCAAAACCAACAAGAGGAGTGTTCGATCCCCCACAACAACCATCCATAAAGTCAATATAAATGACTATGCACTTCAGGTCAAGACGGTCTCCTCTCTCCAATCCTACCCCTTGGTGGTGAAAGGCACACTCTAATACAACCTTCATAGTGACAGGTTATCTGTTAAATACCTAACTATCCCCAGATTTACCTTAAATTTTCCTAAAATCCACTACATTTTCCGAAAATTGACCAAATGACACAACATTCCAGCAAAATTCAACAAATGACTACCAGATTTATTGAAATTCCATTGATTTACCTAAGCATGGTTTAAACTACCTCAAATTCATATAAAATTAGACGAATATAGATGAAAATTCACTAAAATTTATCAAACTTACCCAAAGTGGGCTACAAACCACTAAATTTATTCATTTTTTTTGTAAATTGACTACATGTACTCGAAAATTCCATAATATTCCCTTTACATGTATGCTTTTTGTTGTTGTTGTTGTTGTTTCGTTTACCACACTCCCTGTAGACAATCACCTCAACATGACTTTCTCCTAGACTAGGAGCTTCACATTCGACATGATAGCTGAGTTTCATTTCCCATAAACTTGTCTCTGAGGTGGGTGTCAGGAAAAGGCATCCAGCTGTAAAAACCACACCCTCACGTAGACTTTCATAACCTCTTACGTTGAGGTTTCTTACACTAACGACATTAAATGATTGAACGGTTTCCTTTTCACAATTCCTGTCTATACTTTCCTCTTTAAGGTTGCAAGATGTTTGCAAGATTCCTAAAATGCAATTAAATGTAATAAATACCTTAAGATGGTTTCATTTGTTTAATGCTATGGTGTTGATGATGGATATATACGTTAAGACTAATTTTTGTTAGGTCTTGACTGGCCTTGCAATTAGAAATTGACAAACCAAACATGGGTTATCTACCAGGGGAACACTTTGATCACTATGTTGGTTATTGACCAGTAAGTACAGTTCTAGTAATGAAACAGAAATCCAACACAAACAATGAGCGCACAATGCGGCGGAGATTGGTACCACGATGTACTGTTGGTTATGTAGCTATGTGGAATGTACATCACATATGGTTTACTTGAAGGTTTGGAGATTCCATTAAAGATATTTCTACAATAAACCATTTTCAAATGGTCATTCGTAGGTGTGAAAATATTTATTATATGGTATTTTATGAAAACAATTATAATTTATAAAAAATTTATACGTTTACTGTATTCTTATTTAATGTAAGCACTGGAGGCACTATCGACCAAAATACAGCACTATCTGGAATGTATATTGCATACTTGAAGGTTTGGTGATCCCATTAAAGGTATTCCTACAATAAATGATTTTTAAGTTGTCGTTCTATGGCGTGAACATATTTAATATATGATATTTGCTAAACCACGAACCTACTACGTTGTCGTAGCAGGGGGAGAGGTGATACTCCCACGTGGCGCGTCCCAGGTGGCGGATAGGGGGGTCCTCACTGGCTTGCCAGCGGACTTGAGGGAAATAAAATACCTCTCGCGGACCAAACACTCTGTAAACAGCTGCAGAACATCGAGTGGCACCTCTCGATCTCAACAATCGAGTTGCAACCATGTGATCATTTCATGTGATCACCCCAACCTTTCACTTTCAACTTGTGAACCTGGCATGATGGATCGTATTGGATCACAGCAACTACCCCAGGCCCCGGACTTATACAGTTCGGGTTCTCCCGATCATCGGATTCTGGGGGATCGGGAGCATCATGCTGAGAAGAGTCGGAGCTTCTCAAAATCTCTTCGCCCGAAGAAAAAGAACTTCATCGGAACAGTCAATGTGAACACTTTGCTCAAAACTGGGAAACTTAAACATTTAATTGACACCTTGAATAAATTTGATATTCAAATTGCAGCCATTCAGGAAACACGTTTCCAAGACGAAAATCATTTTGATTCAGAAAACTTTAGGATATATAAGGGGAAACCAGCCATAAAAATTGGAGATAATTTATCACAATTTGGAACAGCGTTTTTTGTAAGAAAAACAATAGCCAGTTCAGTACTCAACTTTACTTCTCCCTCCGAAAGGATCTCCGTTCTCTCAATAAAATCAAGCAACAAGGCATACACATTGATTAATGCCCACGCTCCCATAAACAATGACAATAAGAAAAACCCTCAGAAAGTAGAAGACTTTTGGGAACTCCTTGAGGAAACCATCAGCAGAATTCCTAAACATCATGTGAAAATTTTACTCGGTGACTTTAACGCACAGGTTGGTAGAGAAAAGAAGTATAGGTCCATAGTTGGTCATCATCCAGCACATTGGAGAACAAATCAGAATGGTGAGCATCTGATAAATTGCTGTAAATCCTTTAATTTGAGGCTCATGTCTACATATTTCACCAGGTCTCCACACAAGAAGAAAACATGGAAATCACCAAATCCAGCACTAGGAGAATTCCAAATTGATCATGTAGCAGTGTCCAAACAGAACATATGTGAAATCCTAAATGTTAGAGTGCGCAGGGGAGTGATTGACTCTGATCACTACTTAAGCCAAATCAAAGTGAAATTCCAGCCTAATAGATCCAAACCAAAAACTAAGAGATTACTAAGAGTGGATCCGGAGCACCTCAAGCAGAACGCCAAAGAATTTCTTCAGGCCATAAAAGAGCAAAATCCCAAAGACTGGAGGGACTTAGGAAACTCAATTCTGACATCAGCACAGAAGTTAGGGCAGCCCCCAAGGAAAAGGAAACACAGATGGTGGAACACAACCTGTGATAAAGCAATTGAAGACAGAATTAAAGCCTGGAATAAATGGAACGGACATCAGACAACTGAACGATGGGAATTATTCCTTAAGATCCAGAAATCAACAGCTAAGATCATCCGCAGGGAGAAGCGGACATACGACAGGAATAAACTCATAGAGATAGAACAGGATTTCCTAAAAAACAACACCAGAAGTTTCTATAAGACATTCCGTGAGAGTCTGTCTAGTTATCAACCACCTAGCATATGTTTCAGTAGACCAGATGGCTCACTAGAAACAAACACCAAGGAAAACTGCAAGATCTTAGCAGATTACTTCCAGGACCTACTCAACTGTGACCCACCGAAAGAAAAAATGCACTTTGAAAAGCCTGCACCGAATCCAGATTCACATCCACCGACAATGGAAGAAACAGCTGAAATCATTCAATCTCTTAAAAACAACAAAGCACCGGGAGAAGACGGTATTACCGCTGAAATGTTGAAACTCGGTGGGGAAGAGGTCACCAGAAGAATCCACGCAATTTTAAAAGCAATTTGGGAAACAGAAGTGATCCCACAGGACTGGAAGTGCGCGTTAATACATCCATTGCACAAGAGAGGTAACAAAACTGATCCAAACAACTATAGAGGTCTATCCCTATTATCTGTGGCCTATAAAATCCTATCTAAAGCTCTTCTGAACAGACTAGAGAAACAAACAGACCATTTGATTGGTGAATATCAAGCGGGTTTTAGAAAAGGGCGTTCATGTGCTGAACAGATATGGAATCTGAAGATGATTTTGAAGATCCGCAGATCCAACCCCACAATTGTCACCTTTGTGGACCTAAAGAAAGCATATGATTCTGTGGACAGGCAGACCCTGTTTGAGACGCTAGAAGAACTTCAAGTGGACAGGAAGACCAGAGAACTGATTTGTCAGACTCTCACCAATACAACATCGAAGGTGAAGTTTCTTGGGGAAATTTCTGACTCTTTTGAAGTACGAACAGGTGTTCGCCAAGGAGACGGACTTTCACCCCTTCTATTTAACCTGGTTCTAGATAAAGTCATCAGAGAGTGGGAAAAGAACATCAAAGGCGTTAGCATAGGAACTGCTGGAAACAAAATCAATGTGAAATGCTTGGCTTTCGCAGATGACCTAGCAATTATCACTAGGAACAAAGAAGAAACTAAGCATGCTATTGAGACATTATACAGAATAGCATCACAAGCAGGCCTTCAAATATCATTTGAAAAAACCAAGTACATGAAGAATTTTCAGCAAAAGAAGAAGAAAGAAAAAATAGAAACAGCGTATGGAGCAATTTCACAAGTAGAATTTTTTAAATACCTTGGAGAAATAATTCTTCCTTCAGGATTGGACAGTTTGGCTAACACAGAAAGAGCCTCAAAACTTCATAGAGCATTCAGACTAACATGGGATCACTATAATAAAAGAGTAATGTCACATAATGCAAAACTGAAACACTACAAAACAGTTGTACTACCGGAAGCTCTATATGCTTCAGAAACCATAGATTTAGGAGGTCATTCTAAAATTGCAAATATAGAAAAGCAAGAACGTAAAATTCTTAGAAAAATATTCGGCCCCACACAAGAAAACGGAATTTGGATTAAAAGACGAAATTCAGACCTATACCGTCACACAGATAGTTTCAGCAACACGGTACGAAAAAGACGTTTAACATTTTATGGACACCTCTTCAGGATGGATGATTATAGACTTACAAAAAGGTTATTCAATGTAATAAATTCTCAGAAATCAAGGATAGCCTGGCTGGATGAATCAAGAGAGGACCTGCAAGAGTTGAACATCGGAGAAAATATTCTGAGAAACCGCAAAGTCTTCAGGACCGCAGTAACAAAGCACAAGTTTAGGGTGAAAACTAGTGGCAGGACTGGAACCAAGTGGACAGAAGAACGGAAGAAGCAGCACAGTGACTTCATGAAGAGATTTTGGGAAGATAGGAAGGCGAATATCATCAAGCCGAAAAACAAGTTCAAGCGCGCTCTATAATGGGCAAAACGCAAAAAGAAGAAGAAGATATTTGCTAAAAGGATTTACCACTGCAATTATTTTACAAGTAGTTATTTTAATGACCAACAGAGTTCACTGTTAAGAAGGTAGAGCCCTATGTGGAATGTAGGATAACATGTTATACATGATACGTGACAACTGTAAGGCTTGTGATTTTTAAGATGCCTTTATCCCTATATTAATCACCCAGTTTGCAATACTGATAACTGCAATGTTTCTGAAAAAAAAATTGAAACAAAACAAAAATCAGCATTGAAAAACCAAAAAGTGGTTGAGCATATATATAGTGGGGAAAAGAAAAGTTTTGTAAACACTAATGTCCAACAAGACTAATTAAATCAGTAACTGTCAGGGTGGCCGAGTGGTTAAGGCGTTTGACTTAAGATCAAATTTCCAAATATATAAGGAAGCAAGGGTTCGAATCTCTTCCCTGACATAACTATTGCTTGAACATGCAAGAAAACAAGAAATATACACAAACTATGTTTATCAATTTAATCAATTTGTTATTATTTTTTTTTTTACAAGAGATAGACACACAGAATACAGCTCGTTTTTGTTTATCAGTTCTTTTAAACATAACACTTGTTGAAAATTATTTTTTTCGGGAATGGGGGTGTTGCTACGTTGACCCATTACACAATAATAGCAGCTTTACGAAGTTCATTTTCTATATTTAATAGCTCTTTCTCATAACCAATATGACCAAGCTGTTTACAGGCATGCAAGAGCTGTAGACGTTCGACTAATATATTAGGATCGTTCCATTTGCTATTTTTTATGAATGGTTTCAGAATCTCGGGAAGCAGTTCATCATTATCACCATTAATATGATTATCATTCTCATTATTATAATCATTTTCATAATGATGATCATTATCATCGTTATCATTTCCATGATAATTTCCACCTGTGTCCACAGTCTGTTCAATGGTTTGAGTTGTCTTTGATAGTGTTGAAAGCTTGTTTTTAGATGTGCGAGAATGCTTTAACATTGTTATGTTATTATTACCACTATTACCTTTCCTCACTAACTTTTTAATGGGGTATATTGTCTCTGATAGGGTTGAGGGCTTTTGAGATGTGGGTGCATGTCTGAACATGGGTTTCACAGGAGGTGTTAAAGGTTTCTCATTAAACAACTCGCTAACAGCATGAGTGCGTTGTAGTGTATTAAACTTGAGGTTAATATTATCTTGAGCAGTACTATCTTTCTCTTGGACTTGGTTTCTTGCTTTGGTTTGGGTTTTTCTTACATTTAGACTAGCGTGATTATTAAGTTTACATTCATGATTGTTTGAAGAAAGTACGTCCAATTCTTTTGTTTTAAGCATTCCTCGACACTGTTTCGATCGTTGCTTTGAACAGCGCCAAATAACAGTTCCATTTTTATTGTTTCGTTTCACAATATATGAATATCCTTTATAGTATGCATAAGGCTTACCATACCTAGTCACTGATACTTCCATATCAACTGTCAAGCACAAACTAATCTCTAGTAAAGACAACTTGGTAATAACAAAAATAGTTTAATGTGGGAGCATATATACATGCAAAAAGTGGGAGCAAAGGTGGGGGGTAAAAAGTGGGAGCAAAAGTGGTAGCAAATGCGGGAGAAAAAAAAACTGTGAGCAAAAAGTGGGAGCAAATATGGGATCAAATGTGGGAGCAAAGCAAATATTAAAAAAAAGTGGGAGCAAATATGCTAACAAATATGTCAACAAATATACCAGCAAAAGTAAATACACAAGTCAAGATCGATTAAAGTGCAAAGAAAATATGGAAGCAAATATGAGAGCAAAAATGGTGTTTTTCTAAAACAACTAGACATAACAAACTTAGTCATAACCTAACCTCACCTAACCTCACCTAACCTCACCTAACCTAACCTCACCTCACCTCACCTAACCTAACCTCACCTCACCTAACTTCACCTAACCTAACCTAACCTAACCTAACTTTACCTAACCTAACTTGACTGAACTTTACCTAACCTTACCCATCATAACTTCACCTAACCTAACTTTACCTAATCTAACTTCACCTAACCTAACTTTCAACTCACAGATCAAGATTAAATTCTAGGCATAGTTGAGTTGGAACCCAAGACTTCAGGGATAACACACAAGTATACTAGCCACTACACCGCAAAAATGAGCAAATTACCATGCAACACAACATAAAGTAAAAGTTTCCTGTAGTGTAACTCATTGGCTGTCAACCATAGTTCGGGAATTCAAACCCAAGACCTCAGGACGTTTTGTTTTGAACATTATCAGAAATATTATTCCATTTGCATTTTGCTGCTGCTGCTGCTTATAGTTATAAAGAGTTGACATTAATATGGAAAGCAAAAAAAATGTGGGAGCAAAAAGTGGGAGCAAAACGTGTAAGCAGAAGTGGGAACAAACAAGTGTGAGCAAATATGGGAGCAGAAAGTGGGAGCAAATGTGAAAGCAAAAGTGGGAGCAAAAAGAGCGAGGAAAAGTGAGTGCACAAAGTGGGAGCAAAATGTGTGAGTAAAAAGTGGGGCCAAATGTGGTGTTTTACTAAAACAATCTCCCCTAACCTAACCTAACCTAACTTCACCCAACCTAATTTCACCTAACCTAACTTCACCTAACCTAACCTTCCAACTCTCAGATCAAAAATTAAATTCTGGCCATAGTCGAGTTGGAACCCAAAACCTCTGGGATAACACCCAAGTATACTAGCCACTACATCGCGAAATGGGCAAATTATCATGCAACACATCACAAAAATAAAAAGTTTTCTGTAGTGTAACTCATTGGCTGACAATCATAGTTGAGAATTCAAACCCAAGACCTCAGGACTTTTGTTTTGAACATTATCAGAAATATTATTCCATTTACATTTTGCTGTTGCTTATAGTTATAAGAGATGACATTAATATGGGAGCAAAAGTAAAAGCAAAAAGTGGGTGCAAGCATGGCTGGTTGTAGAGACTTTCATATCAACAAATACACATAAATTAAATTTTAGTAAAGTGACTTGGCTAATAATAATAATAATATTAACAGTTTAAAAAAAATCAAGGGGAATGATGTTTTTCAGGATGTAATTTCCAAAGTACTGTCAAGAATAATAATTACATGAACAGATTCCAAGAACTCTAGAGTGCTTTTAAGGTTAATGATTGGCTAGGAGTGAGATAGAGCTAGCTAACCTAAGTTAACCTCAGCTCAGTAAACCTAACCTTGTCACATGGCATGTTCTACAAGTATAGACTTGCTTTGAGACTGGCTATGACGTCACAGATGAATGGCGGTGGGAGGCTGGCAAAAAGGAAAATGTTTTTGGGTAATAAAAAGTCACGTCCAGCCTCCCACCGCCATTCATCTGTGACGTCATAGCCAGTCTCAAAGCAAGTCTATACTTGTAGAACATGCCATGTGACAAGGTTAGGTTTACTGAGCTGAGGTTAACTTAGGTTAGCTAGCTCTATCTCACTCCTAGCCAATCATTAACCTTAAAAGCACTCTAGAGTTCTTGGAATCTGTTCATGTAATTATTATTCTTGACAGTACTTTGGAAATTACATCCTGAAAAACATCATTCCCCTTGAATTTTTTTAAACTGTTATTATTATTATTATTATTATTAGCCAAGTCACTTTACTAAAATTTAATTTATGTGTATTTGTTGATATGAAAGTCTCTACAACCAGCCATGCTTGCACCCACTTTTTGCTTTTACTTTTGCTCCCATATTAATGCCATCTCTTATAACTATAAGCAACAGCAAAATGTAAATGGAATAATATTTCTGATAATGTTCAAAACAAAAGTCCTGAGGTCTTGGGTTTGAATTCTCAACTATGATTGTCAGCCAATGAGTTACACTACAGAAAACTTTTTATTTTTGTGATGTGTTGCATGATAATTTGTCCATTTCGCGATGTAGTGGCTAGTATACTTGGGTGTTATCCCAGAGGTTTTGGGTTCCAACTCGACTATGGCCAGAATTTAATTTTTGATCTGAGAGTTGGAAGGTTAAGTTAGGTGAAGTTAGGTTAGGTGAAATTAGGTTGGGTGAAGTTAGGTTAGGTTAGGTTAGGGGAGATTGTTTTAGTAAAACACCACATTTGGCCCCACTTTTTACTCACACATTTTGCTCCCACTTTGTGCACTCACTTTTCCTCGCTCTTTTTGCTCCCACTTTTGCTTTCACATTTGCTCCCACTTTCTGCTCCCATATTTGCTCACACTTGTTTGTTCCCACTTCTGCTTACACGTTTTGCTCCCACTTTTTGCTCCCACATTTTTTTTGCTTTCCATATTAATGTCAACTTTTATAACTATAAGCAGCAGCAGCAAAATGCAAATGGAATAATATTTCTGATAATGTTCAAAACAAAACGTCCTGAGGTCTTGGGTTTGAATTCCCGAACTATGGTTGACAGCCAATGAGTTACACTACAGGAAACTTTTACTTTATGTTGTGTTGCATGGTAATTTGCTCATTTTTGCGGTGTAGTGGCTAGTATACTTGTGTGTTATCCCTGAAGTCTTGGGTTCCAACTCAACTATGCCTAGAATTTAATCTTGATCTGTGAGTTGAAAGTTAGGTTAGGTGAAGTTAGATTAGGTAAAGTTAGGTTAGGTGAAGTTATGATGGGTAAGGTTAGGTAAAGTTCAGTCAAGTTAGGTTAGGTAAAGTTAGGTTAGGTTAGGTTAGGTTAGGTGAAGTTAGGTGAGGTGAGGTTAGGTGAGGTGAGGTGAGGTTAGGTTAGGTGAGGTTAGGTGAGGTTAGGTGAGGTTAGGTTATGACTAAGTTTGTTATGTCTAGTTGTTTTAGAAAAACACCATTTTTGCTCTCATATTTGCTTCCATATTTTCTTTGCACTTTAATCGATCTTGACTTGTGTATTTACTTTTGCTGGTATATTTGTTGACATATTTGTTAGCATATTTGCTCCCACTTTTTTTTAATATTTGCTTTGCTCCCACATTTGATCCCATATTTGCTCCCACTTTTTGCTCACAGTTTTTTTTTCTCCCGCATTTGCTACCACTTTTGCTCCCACTTTTTACCCCCCACCTTTGCTCCCACTTTTTGCATGTATATATGCTCCCACATTAAACTATTTTTGTTATTACCAAGTTGTCTTTACTAGAGATTAGTTTGTGCTTGACAGTTGATATGGAAGTATCAGTGACTAGGTATGGTAAGCCTTATGCATACTATAAAGGATATTCATATATTGTGAAACGAAACAATAAAAATGGAACTGTTATTTGGCGCTGTTCAAAGCAACGATCGAAACAGTGTCGAGGAATGCTTAAAACAAAAGAATTGGACGTACTTTCTTCAAACAATCATGAATGTAAACTTAATAATCACGCTAGTCTAAATGTAAGAAAAACCCAAACCAAAGCAAGAAACCAAGTCCAAGAGAAAGATAGTACTGCTCAAGATAATATTAACCTCAAGTTTAATACACTACAACGCACTCATGCTGTTAGCGAGTTGTTTAATGAGAAACCTTTAACACCTCCTGTGAAACCCATGTTCAGACATGCACCCACATCTCAAAAGCCCTCAACCCTATCAGAGACAATATACCCCATTAAAAAGTTAGTGAGGAAAGGTAATAGTGGTAATAATAACATAACAATGTTAAAGCATTCTCGCACATCTAAAAACAAGCTTTCAACACTATCAAAGACAACTCAAACCATTGAACAGACTGTGGACACAGGTGGAAATTATCATGGAAATGATAACGATGATAATGATCATCATTATGAAAATGATTATAATAATGAGAATGATAATCATATTAATGGTGATAATGATGAACTGCTTCCCGAGATTCTGAAACCATTCATAAAAAATAGCAAATGGAACGATCCTAATATATTAGTCGAACGTCTACAGCTCTTGCATGCCTGTAAACAGCTTGGTCATATTGGTTATGAGAAAGAGCTATTAAATATAGAAAATGAACTTCGTAAAGCTGCTATTATTGTGTAATGGGTCAACGTAGCAACACCCCCATTCCCGAAAAAAATAATTTTCAACAAGTGTTATGTTTAAAAGAACTGATAAACAAAAACGAGCTGTATTCTGTGTGTCTATCTCTTGTAAAAAAAATAATAATAACAAATTGATTAAATTGATAAACATAGTTTGTGTATATTTCTTGTTTTCTTGCATGTTCAAGCAATAGTTATGTCAGGGAAGAGATTCGAACCCTTGCTTCCTTATATATTTGGAAATTTGATCTTAAGTCAAACGCCTTAACCACTCGGCCACCCTGACAGTTACTGATTTAATTAGTCTTGTTGGACATTAGTGTTTACAAAACTTTTCTTTTCCCCACTATATATATGCTCAACCACTTTTTGGTTTTTCAATGCTGATTTTTGTTTTGTTTCAATTTTTTTTCAGAAACATTGCAGTTATCAGTATTGCAAACTGGGTGATTAATATAGGGATAAAGGCATCTTAAAAATCACAAGCCTTACAGTTGTCACGTATCATGTATAACACGTTATCCTACATTCCACATAGGGCTCTACCTTCTTAACAGTGAACTCTGTTGGTCATTAAAATAACTACTTGTAAAATAATTGCAGTGGTAAATCCTTTTAGCAAATATCTTCTTCTTCTTTTTGCGTTTTGCCCATTATAGAGCGCGCTTGAACTTGTTTTTCGGCTTGATGATATTCGCCTTCCTATCTTCCCAAAATCTCTTCATGAAGTCACTGTGCTGCTTCTTCCGTTCTTCTGTCCACTTGGTTCCAGTCCTGCCACTAGTTTTCACCCTAAACTTGTGCTTTGTTACTGCGGTCCTGAAGACTTTGCGGTTTCTCAGAATATTTTCTCCGATGTTCAACTCTTGCAGGTCCTCTCTTGATTCATCCAGCCAGGCTATCCTTGATTTCTGAGAATTTATTACATTGAATAACCTTTTTGTAAGTCTATAATCGTCCATCCTGAAGAGGTGTCCATAAAATGTTAAACGTCTTTTTCGTACCGTGTTGCTGAAACTATCTGTGTGACGGTATAGGTCTGAATTTCGTCTTTTAATCCAAATTCCGTTTTCTTGTGTGGGGCCGAATATTTTTCTAAGAATTTTACGTTCTTGCTTTTCTATATTTGCAATTTTAGAATGACCTCCTAAATCTATGGTTTCTGAAGCATATAGAGCTTCCGGTAGTACAACTGTTTTGTAGTGTTTCAGTTTTGCATTATGTGACATTACTCTTTTATTATAGTGATCCCATGTTAGTCTGAATGCTCTATGAAGTTTTGAGGCTCTTTCTGTGTTAGCCAAACTGTCCAATCCTGAAGGAAGAATTATTTCTCCAAGGTATTTAAAAAATTCTACTTGTGAAATTGCTCCATACGCTGTTTCTATTTTTTCTTTCTTCTTCTTTTGCTGAAAATTCTTCATGTACTTGGTTTTTTCAAATGATATTTGAAGGCCTGCTTGTGATGCTATTCTGTATAATGTCTCAATAGCATGCTTAGTTTCTTCTTTGTTCCTAGTGATAATTGCTAGGTCATCTGCGAAAGCCAAGCATTTCACATTGATTTTGTTTCCAGCAGTTCCTATGCTAACGCCTTTGATGTTCTTTTCCCACTCTCTGATGACTTTATCTAGAACCAGGTTAAATAGAAGGGGTGAAAGTCCGTCTCCTTGGCGAACACCTGTTCGTACTTCAAAAGAGTCAGAAATTTCCCCAAGAAACTTCACCTTCGATGTTGTATTGGTGAGAGTCTGACAAATCAGTTCTCTGGTCTTCCTGTCCACTTGAAGTTCTTCTAGCGTCTCAAACAGGGTCTGCCTGTCCACAGAATCATATGCTTTCTTTAGGTCCACAAAGGTGACAATTGTGGGGTTGGATCTGCGGATCTTCAAAATCATCTTCAGATTCCATATCTGTTCAGCACATGAACGCCCTTTTCTAAAACCCGCTTGATATTCACCAATCAAATGGTCTGTTTGTTTCTCTAGTCTGTTCAGAAGAGCTTTAGATAGGATTTTATAGGCCACAGATAATAGGGATAGACCTCTATAGTTGTTTGGATCAGTTTTGTTACCTCTCTTGTGCAATGGATGTATTAACGCGCACTTCCAGTCCTGTGGGATCACTTCTGTTTCCCAAATTGCTTTTAAAATTGCGTGGATTCTTCTGGTGACCTCTTCCCCACCGAGTTTCAACATTTCAGCGGTAATACCGTCTTCTCCCGGTGCTTTGTTGTTTTTAAGAGATTGAATGATTTCAGCTGTTTCTTCCATTGTCGGTGGATGTGAATCTGGATTCGGTGCAGGCTTTTCAAAGTGCATTTTTTCTTTCGGTGGGTCACAGTTGAGTAGGTCCTGGAAGTAATCTGCTAAGATCTTGCAGTTTTCCTTGGTGTTTGTTTCTAGTGAGCCATCTGGTCTACTGAAACATATGCTAGGTGGTTGATAACTAGACAGACTCTCACGGAATGTCTTATAGAAACTTCTGGTGTTGTTTTTTAGGAAATCCTGTTCTATCTCTATGAGTTTATTCCTGTCGTATGTCCGCTTCTCCCTGCGGATGATCTTAGCTGTTGATTTCTGGATCTTAAGGAATAATTCCCATCGTTCAGTTGTCTGATGTCCGTTCCATTTATTCCAGGCTTTAATTCTGTCTTCAATTGCTTTATCACAGGTTGTGTTCCACCATCTGTGTTTCCTTTTCCTTGGGGGCTGCCCTAACTTCTGTGCTGATGTCAGAATTGAGTTTCCTAAGTCCCTCCAGTCTTTGGGATTTTGCTCTTTTATGGCCTGAAGAAATTCTTTGGCGTTCTGCTTGAGGTGCTCCGGATCCACTCTTAGTAATCTCTTAGTTTTTGGTTTGGATCTATTAGGCTGGAATTTCACTTTGATTTGGCTTAAGTAGTGATCAGAGTCAATCACTCCCCTGCGCACTCTAACATTTAGGATTTCACATATGTTCTGTTTGGACACTGCTACATGATCAATTTGGAATTCTCCTAGTGCTGGATTTGGTGATTTCCATGTTTTCTTCTTGTGTGGAGACCTGGTGAAATATGTAGACATGAGCCTCAAATTAAAGGATTTACAGCAATTTATCAGATGCTCACCATTCTGATTTGTTCTCCAATGTGCTGGATGATGACCAACTATGGACCTATACTTCTTTTCTCTACCAACCTGTGCGTTAAAGTCACCGAGTAAAATTTTCACATGATGTTTAGGAATTCTGCTGATGGTTTCCTCAAGGAGTTCCCAAAAGTCTTCTACTTTCTGAGGGTTTTTCTTATTGTCATTGTTTATGGGAGCGTGGGCATTAATCAATGTGTATGCCTTGTTGCTTGATTTTATTGAGAGAACGGAGATCCTTTCGGAGGGAGAAGTAAAGTTGAGTACTGAACTGGCTATTGTTTTTCTTACAAAAAACGCTGTTCCAAATTGTGATAAATTATCTCCAATTTTTATGGCTGGTTTCCCCTTATATATCCTAAAGTTTTCTGAATCAAAATGATTTTCGTCTTGGAAACGTGTTTCCTGAATGGCTGCAATTTGAATATCAAATTTATTCAAGGTGTCAATTAAATGTTTAAGTTTCCCAGTTTTGAGCAAAGTGTTCACATTGACTGTTCCGATGAAGTTCTTTTTCTTCGGGCGAAGAGATTTTGAGAAGCTCCGACTCTTCTCAGCATGATGCTCCCGATCCCCCAGAATCCGATGATCGGGAGAACCCGAACTGTATAAGTCCGGGGCCTGGGGTAGTTGCTGTGATCCAATACGATCCATCATGCCAGGTTCACAAGTTGAAAGTGAAAGGTTGGGGTGATCACATGAAATGATCACATGGTTGCAACTCGATTGTTGAGATCGAGAGGTGCCACTCGATGTTCTGCAGCTGTTTACAGAGTGTTTGGTCCGCGAGAGGTATTTTATTTCCCTCAAGTCCGCTGGCAAGCCAGTGAGGACCCCCCTATCCGCCACCTGGGACGCGCCACGTGGGAGTATCACCTCTCCCCCTGCTACGACAACGTAGTAGGTTCGTGGTTTAGCAAATATCATATATTAAATATTTTCACGGCATAGAACGACAACTTAAAAATCATTTATTGTAGGAATACCTTTAATGGGATCACCAAACCTTCAAGTATGCAATATACATTCCAGATAGTGCTGTATTTTGGTCGATAGTGCCTCCAGTGCTTACATTAAATAAGAATACAGTAAACGTATAATTTTTTTATAAATTATAATTGTTTTCATAAAATACCATATAATAAATATTTTCACACCTACGAATGACCATTTGAAAATGGTTTATTGTAGAAATATCTTTAATGGAATCTCCAAACCTTCAAGTAAACCATATGTGATGTACATTCCACATAGCTACATAACCAACAGTACATCGTGGTACCAATCTCCGCCGCATTGTGCGCTCATTGTTTGTGTTGGATTTCTGTTTCATTACTAGAACTGTACTTACTGGTCAATAACCAACATAGTGATCAAAGTGTTCCCCTGGTAGATAACCCATGTTTGGTTTGTCAATTTCTAATTGCAAGGCCAGTCAAGACCTAACAAAAATTAGTCTTAACGTATATATCCATCATCAACACCATAGCATTAAACAAATGAAACCATCTTAAGGTATTTATTACATTTAATTGCATTTTAGGAATCTTGCAAACATCTTGCAACCTTAAAGAGGAAAGTATAGACAGGAATTGTGAAAAGGAAACCGTTCAATCATTTAATGTCGTTAGTGTAAGAAACCTCAACGTAAGAGGTTATGAAAGTCTACGTGAGGGTGTGGTTTTTACAGCTGGATGCCTTTTCCTGACACCCACCTCAGAGACAAGTTTATGGGAAATGAAACTCAGCTATCATGTCGAATGTGAAGCTCCTAGTCTAGGAGAAAGTCATGTTGAGGTGATTGTCTACAGGGAGTGTGGTAAACGAAACAACAACAACAACAACAACAAAAAGCATACATGTAAAGGGAATATTATGGAATTTTCGAGTACATGTAGTCAATTTACAAAAAAAATGAATAAATTTAGTGGTTTGTAGCCCACTTTGGGTAAGTTTGATAAATTTTAGTGAATTTTCATCTATATTCGTCTAATTTTATATGAATTTGAGGTAGTTTAAACCATGCTTAGGTAAATCAATGGAATTTCAATAAATCTGGTAGTCATTTGTTGAATTTTGCTGGAATGTTGTGTCATTTGGTCAATTTTCGGAAAATGTAGTGGATTTTAGGAAAATTTAAGGTAAATCTGGGGATAGTTAGGTATTTAACAGATAACCTGTCACTATGAAGGTTGTATTAGAGTGTGCCTTTCACCACCAAGGGGTAGGATTGGAGAGAGGAGACCGTCTTGACCTGAAGTGCATAGTCATTTATATTGACTTTATGGATGGTTGTTGTGGGGGATCGAACACTCCTCTTGTTGGTTTTGGGGGAAGTGTACTCCATTCCATTCCATTTTTTTAAAAGCCACTAATCAGGTCCTAGCATTGAGCAGTTGCAAACCATTTGACTATTCTTAACATCAAATGTGCATTTGCCTGGAGTAGAAGTGGGAAACCACATCAGTTTGGTGTATAGAAAACTCACCTCACCCCAACTCATTGGAAAATGAAAATCATTTGTTTTTTGTCTTACTTAGGGGCTTGGAAATCATGGTTATCAGTCCTTGGGAAAATAATCATGGGCAAGCACACTATTATTAGCTGAGTTTCTAATACAATTTTGCATACCCTAGGACCAGTATTGCATTATAAGGCATGCCATGTGATATAAAACAATATAGGTCTTTAATTCCACCCCTGGGCGTCATATCTAGTGTCATGTAGGTTGACGATCACGGAGTCCCAGCTGAGACCGTCATTGCTTCCACTAACTTGTGCTAGGCTCCTCTCTGTCTTATTTCCTGTCGACCACACTTGCTCAACTCTTGTTCTCTACCGACCCCAACATGATTAGGGTATCCGAGGCCTAGGGAGTCTCTTCCTTTTGCAACTTCATTGGCCCTGGTTTATTTATTTTTTCTGATATCCTGAGGAGGCAGCCTTGTTTTTATTTTCATGTTATTTCCTGTCTTTTGCTCAAGCCCCCTCAAGAAGGTAGGGTGTATATAGCCCCACCACTTGCGATGCACTCTGCATATGGCTACACCCTCAAGGGCTGATCAGTTTGGAAGTTGGCGACCCCAAGGGATTTCTGAGCTGAGTCCAGTTTTCCTCCTCTTTATCCATTATCTCTGGGGCAAAGCCACTCCTAGTATACTTTTTATCTGCCTTTCATGGCTCTCCTTCCTTCCAACTCCCTCAATCCTTATGCTTGAGGGTTGAGGGCCATTTTTTTATTCCTTCTGTCCTTTATTTGGCCTATTGCCCTTTTGTTTTCCATTTCTTCTTCTAGTATATAAGCGTGTAGTTATAGCTTAAATTTAATTTTCATTACCTACACCTCTCATGGTATGGCTCTTAGTCAATTCGTTAAACTATAGAAAACGTTTCTATATGTTCTGTTACATTATTATTTGACCATCTCACCGTGTAGTGGTTAACCTACTTGGTTGGCAACCCTAAGGTCGTGGCTTCCAACCCCGACTATACCATGACATTCATTTCAAGATTACAATAAGCTTTTGTCAAACCTAACAACGATCTAGTCATGTCCTGTATGATAACACGGTGCAGAGCACGTCCGCTATCACACAGACGAGTAATATGAAACTTGCTGACAAGGTCGCTGTGCTGTTATCGTCAAGGCACACTAGACAAACCAAAGCCAGAGTCTCTGTGCAGATTCAACCCAGCGGTTGTAGGCAAGCGTATGTTTGTTTAAAAAGCATCATGAATATAACTCCACTGTCACCACAGAGGCCCCGGTTCGATTTTTTTTTTCTAAAGGCTGCAACAGGGTATACTGAGTCTTGACAGGTAAAACCTTTTGGGGTCCATTCGTGAACCATGGCAAAGGGTTGGCCATCCTGACTTCTTCAACACCTCCAACCAATGTTTACTAATACTAGTGAGTTACCTTTCTTTCGTCTTCTTTTTTTCTTTCTTCGGCTTTTCCCTATTAGTTTGAGTCGCCGGAGCCAACCAGGCTCATTTTGATTTTGGCCGGGGATTTAAGGCCGAATGCCCTTCCTGACGCCACGTGATTTTTCAAGTGAAAATTCCAACCTCCGCTGTCACCGGGATTTGAACCCCAGCCGTCCGGGTAAAGACGAGCAGCTAAGCACCTGCGCCATCACGCTCCCCACAGGTTAGTTATCTATACACACATTAATCCATAATTACCTAATAATAATAATAACAAAAATCATCCTCCATACACATGTCCATTAAAGCATGGTTTCACAAAGATGCTTATGCTTTTAGGTGTATAACACATTTTTCCTCATAACATGACTATTTACTGTTTTAGGGGTGAAATGATCCATCGAGGTAAAAGCCCATATCATCCCCTATTTTTTAAGCTATCACACCTAATTTTAGGCTTCTTCGTTTCCGAGATATGGAATTTTCAATTTTGGGGGGTAGTTTCACCCCTCTGTTATTTTCATCAAAAACAAAAGATCTTAGGTTCATTTATCATTTTTAGGTGTTTAACACGTTTTTCCCCCATAACATAACTATTTACTGTTTTAGGGGTGAAATGATCAATCGAGGTAAAAGCCCATATCATCCCCTATTTTTTAAGCTATCACACCTAATTTTAGGCTTCTTCGTTTCCGAGATAGGGATTTTTCAATTTTGGGGGGTAGTTTCACCCCCCTGCTATTTTTCATCAAAAACAAAAGATCTTAGGTTCATTTATCATTTTTAGGTGTTTAACACGTTTTTTCCCCATAACATGACTATTTACTGTTTTAGGGGTGAAATGATCCATCGAGGTAAAAGCCCATATCATCCCCTATTTTTTAAGCTATCACACCTAATTTTAGGATTCTTCGTTTCCGAGATATGGATTTTTCAATTTTGGGGGGTAGTTTCACCCCCCTGCTATTTTTCATCAAAAACAAAAGATCTTAGTTTCATTTATCATTTTTAGGTGTTTAACACGTTTTTTCCCCATAACATGACTATTTACTGTTTTAGGGGTGAAATGATCCATCGAGGTAAAAGCCCATATCATCCCCTATTTTTTGAGCTATCACACCTAATTTTAGGCTTCTTCGTTTCCTAGATATGGATTTTTCAATTTTGGGGGGGGGGGTTGTTTCACCCCCAAACAGGGGATGTTGCCCCAAGTGCTAGGACCCCTCATACAAGTCCCTAGCATGATTGGTTCGCGAGATATGAACAAAAGTGTCGTTAGGCCCTTTCGACAAAAATGAATCCTACATTCAAAAACGGGGCGTCACCCCCAGGGTTAGAATACTGTCTATGGCAAAATCCCATAAGGGGTTCAGAAAATATTATCTAACGTATAGTTAGGTCCTTTTGACAAAAGCCGTCCGTGCGCACACATACAAAAAAATATTACTATTTCAACCCCCCCGGGTAAGGGTAGTTTTTATTTTGGGGTGAATATACCCCATCCATAGAAAAGGGGAGTTCACCACGAGTCCTACGACACCTCATAGGTTTAAATCCGATTATTGGTTAGCGAGATACTAAAAAGCCGATGACCTAGTATTTTTTTTTGGTTTATTTCAATACATAATAAAAAACACTCATTTATAAATCATCATTTAAAAAGCCCGCTCTTTTACAAAAACCGTCAAGTTCGTAGGTATACAAAAATAAATTACTATTTCATCCCCCGGGTAAGGGTAGTTTTTATTTTGGGGTGGATATACCCCTTCGATAGAAAAGGAGAGTTCACCACGAGTCCTACGACACCTCATAGGTTTAAATCCGATTATTGGTTAGCGAGATAGTCAAAAGCCGATGACCTATTAGTTTTTTTGGTTTATTTCAATACATATTAAAAAAACACTCATTAATAAATCATCATTTAAAAAGCCCGCCCTCTTACAAAACTCCTCAAGTGCGCATGCGTATAAAAAAACATTCATCGCCAAAATGTCAAAAAACAACATGTTTACCCCAAATGGCGTTTCCCAATTCCATTCATTTTTAAAAAATTACCTCACCATCATCTAGAGCGGAAAAAATACCATCTAAACGACCCCTCACTCGACCCTACTCCTCCCCCACCACCTAACCCTTTCCCAACATAGGCATACATATTCAAGCACGAGCGCGACTTCAGGAAACCAACACTACCCCACTACTCGCGAATGACCTTTTAGTTTTGGTCTTTTAATCAAATAAAGAGCCTATAGGAAAGTAGGGGGCATTACTAGCAGTGCTAGGACACCCTGTATGTTCTAATCCCATGTTTGGTTAGCGAGATATCAAGTTCGGGGCAAATACGAGGTGGGTTCAAAAAGAAGTGGTCCAGCTCTCTCATCATCCCACTACTGTTGAGCAATGCGATCCTGTCCGTCCGATCCACTTCCGTCCCATTTTTCAAAATCACTCCCACAAAAATATCCAGCAACCGAGTGGAAAGATGTTACACATCAAAAAGAACACAACGGAAAAACATGTCATAAACATCCGGGTCCTATATAGTAATCATATTCAACAAGTTCGGATTGTATTCTGAAACAAATTTACTCCAAACATTATCCGCAGCTTATCCGCATAGCCATGAAAACTAAATCTGCATGGCAAAAAAACATTGCATATATCCGCGGGTTTATCCACGGATATCCGCATCCTCGCAGGGCTTTAGTTATCAGACAGATTCTACAAACACCCAAAGTACACGGGGCAACATGACCGCGCTGTCGCAGTCCCTAAACTGAGGAACCAATCAACAATACAATTTCATACCTCACTGATTACAGGAGAATGGAAGCCCATCGTGCAGGACCATGCTCTGCACCATGACGTTCTTGATGATCACGGCCATCTGGAACATCAAGCCAGCTCGCTAGCGGTGTTACAGCAGCTCCACCCACCAGCAGTGGTCAATGTGCCACCTCCTGCGGTGCTTCACCTGCAACAGCTACACCCACCCACCGCCCAACAGGCACCGTGGCTACAGGGTCAGCAAGTGCAGCAAGACATCCAGGTGGTGTTCGATGATCTCCCAAACCAGCATGGACTTCAAGATCTCCACTCTCATCAAGGACACTTCGGGTTGGGCCTCCAAGCACCCTTAGGGCTTCATGTCCAAGGAGGGCATCAAGCACATGCCCTTCCCTCGCAGCACATACCAATCAAGCCAAATACAATAATTAAACCTCATCTTGGTAATCATGCCCATCAGATATCAACAGGACCTGTTCAGTTTCAAGAACAGAACCTGCTGGTACCTCCTCCACTACCCCCACAACTACCGCCACGTCCTTTCCCGTGGCACAATCACAAACCTTCCGGCAGTGTGGTGCACATTAAGGCAAATCATCTCAAGTATAATAAACATAAGTACAGACCTCCGTACCACAACAAAGAGCCAGTGATCATTCCTTTATCTAATCATGCCACCAAGCAGAATTTCTTCAACGTGCAAGAAAAGCCTTCTGCTTTCTACGCGCAGCTTGATCAGCTGAAGAATTCTGTGATCCTAGAGCACGAACAACAGCTATTACAGCAACAACCGACATCGCATGTCGAGTGGAAAGACGACTTTTTGTCCGTCCAGCAAGTGGTGGGGCATGGCGTCGATACCCATGCTGTTGGGACAGAGCCTGAACTGCTGTCTTGCACGGCTTCAGGCCATTACCAGGTGCAAGATGCTGCTTCCATCTTCCCTGGCTCTCTGGCAGATCACACTGCGGCGCAGTCTGAGGACGTGCCTGTGGTGGTGGAGCAAGTAGACCAGAAGGGGATTCCCACGCAGGAGGCTGTGCCCATTCAGGACGTGCGCCCCGCCAAACAACCCAGAGGGCGCGCTCTCCCCCTACCTCCAACTCCCAGTGTCCGTCCAGCACACTTCCCAAGATGGCCACCGCGCGCACCGGCCAGACCAAGCCCACAACAGTACCGCGGTCCCGTCTACACCTCATCCCCGCGGCTTGAAAGGAGGGCTGGCGCTTGGCCAACAAATGATGCTTACAAAACGTATTACCCAATGTACAAAGTGTTCTATTACAGAGAGTTATCTTGATTTATTTCACAAACGACATCTGAGGAGAGGACTGTAACAAGTGAGATGTGGCAACATTACGTTTAATAATATTCGATGTTTTATTACGATCTGTTCAAATTATTAGACTCAAAACACAAATTTCCACAATTATTAAATAATGTTTCAACATAGCTGTTTATGAAAGGGAATTTTCTTGTCAGATTGTTGGTATAATGCGCAACAACAGTTCCCACTCTATTCATTTGAATTCAGTAGGCCGGGTTCATAGTGGCAAAATTAATCTCCTGATTTTCCGCCAACACAAAAAAGTTCCTCCTTTCTCTACTAGAAAGTGCTAGAGTGTCAAGGAGCTTACATATCTAACCTCTATGACTTTCATAGCGTTCCAAGGAACAATAAAATTCGACATGCAAGCTGCCATCTAGGCACAAATAACAAAGCTTGCACCCAGCACCATCCAAGACGTTGGCAGCTGTGCTTTGACCTTCAGCTGTTTTGTTTAGAAGTGAGAGTCACTCGCTGCTCTGTGTCCGAAAGTTTCAGCCTAAGACAACAATGAAAATTTGATATTATGGTCATTGTTGATGCAATATATTGTTAATAGGGAGTTCTTAGGGAAGTGTAGCTAGTTAGTTATTATTGTTTTAAGGGTCGGGTCGGCGAGGTCGTTTGTCCCTACGTGCACCTATTTCTCACCGTTAATTTCGAAATGTTATTATACAATACTACTTTCATTCCAAGCCGGCCCCGTGGTGTTGGGGTAGCGCGCCTGCCTCTCGCCCGGAGGCCCCGGGTTCGATCCCCGGCTCCGTCAGGGATTTTAAAACTGACGTGAGGGTTGGGACGGGGTGCACTCAGCCTCGTGAGGACAATTGAGTAGCTGTCTGACAGTGAGACAGTGCTCCGGTCACGAAAACCAAGATTAACGGCCGAGGGGACCCGACGCGCTGACCACGCGTCACCCCAAAATCTGCAGGAAAACCAAGATTAACGACCGAGGGGACCCGACGCACTGACCACGCGTCACCCCAAAATCTGCAGGCCAATTGGCTGGGCAGCGGTCGCTTGGTAGGCCTAGGCCCTTCAAGGGCTGTAGTGCCACTCCAGCAACACTCTTCACTATCATTTCATTTCATCTGTCATTCATTTAATCATTGCTCCGGGGGAGTGCGACAGGCTTCGGCAGCTGGCACAGTTCATATCCTCGCCGCTAGATGGGGGCTCCATTCATTCCATCCCTGACCCAGTCAGTCGACTGGAAGCAGGCTGTGGATTTTCATTTATTTTCATTATACAATACTAGTGGACCCGTGTGAGAACTCTCGAATAATGGGTTGTGTGTGCCCTATGTGTACAGACTACCCGCCCGGCCCTAGTGCTATGCGGGTTGTACGTGTCACAATTCTTTAAAATTAGAAAAATGGTATGGACTGGACACATTACCACTTTTTATTCTAGTTTCTTCTTCTTCTTCTTCTTCTTCTTCTTCTTCTTCTTCGTATTCTTCTTCTTCTTCTTCTTCTTCTTCTTCTTCTTCTTCTTCAAGTGGCTTGTTCGGTCCCCCGAACGTTGGTGATCACCTTGGGCAAAGGCGTTTCTATCTTCCGCTAGCTGGAACAATTCTCCTGCAGATCGAATCCCTGACCACTTCTTGATGTTCTGAAGCCAGGACATTTGTCTTCTGCCACGTCCTCGTGGGCCATCTATTTTGCCTTGCAATATTAGTTGAAGCAGCTGGTATTTTTGGCTTCTAAATATATGACCTAAATAAGTAGTCGTGCGACATTTAATTGCAGACAAAAGTCGACGATCACTGCTTGCTCTTCTGAGAACATCTTGGTTCGTAACTTTATCGGTCCAGCGTATTTTTTTAGCACCCTTCCATTGATCCACATTTCGAATGTCTCTAGCTTTCTCATGGTGCTAGCCTTCAAAGTCCAAGCCTCCATAGCATATAAGAGTGTCGACCAGACATAAGTCTAGCCATTCTCTGACGGAGCTTCAGATTTAAGTGGTCATTATTTAATCGCATTGCTCTAATAATGAATCCTCGTTTTGAGAGCTGTCTATATGCGGGTAAGGTAATTGGTGAACAATTCTTGATTGTCACTTTCTTCTGGCATTAAATTAAATCGCTGGTTTCTGAATAAATTGCTTGCAGATAAATGAGTTGTTCCGAGGCATTAGATCTCGTCAGTCACGTCGTGAGAAAGGCTCTGCAATTAAGTTCTGGTTTACAATGAGACGCCAGTGAAGTGTAGACAGGCGTGTTAAGTGATGTGTGAAAGCGTGATGCTTCTAACAGACTGTACAACTAACCTAATAAATGTACTTTCAGTTGTTTGTGAGCCACCGCAAGCGGCTAATGAGATGTCCTGTAATTACTAGACACTTCTTGACACACCGGAGAAGAGTAAGTTGTAATGACTTTGCACATTTTAGCACAGTTAATCCGCTCTCTGCTATTCGGTATCCCACAGGCTACTTTCTATGTACTGATGATCCACAATAAATCCGCGCTGAATGTCGGGGTTTCTCGGATGTTGCCACAATGAAGGATCTTTAACATTAACAAATAGTTATAACGGGAAATCTATTTTATGTATGTATACACATCTTCTATATTATGTATATAATTGAGACTTGAACTCGTCTCTTACTTCTAGTCGATTGCTGTATGTTGTAAGTTATAATGTTGACAATAAAACTGAAAGGTTCGAGGTGAGGAGAGTTTCGTACCACTTTATTACCTATCATACCATCCTCTTCATTAATTACTGTAGCTCGAGATCTGTGGACATACCCCAAAGTAGAAAGAGTGATTTCATTGCAGATACTAGGGACACTGTTATACCGCAGATCAGACCAATTGAGTGATGGGAAGTAGGCCTAATTGAACAAAAGTAATCGCATTATAGAAAAAAAAAAACCTCTTTTGAGCGTATTCGCTTGTAGTTGTTATTGTTTGGAAAATGTCATTAACCTATTTTCATTTATGAAAAAAAAAAAAAAAAAAAAAAAAAAAAAACAGTCTTATGTGATCATCTTTTGTCCGTGTGCGTGTATGTGTGTGTGCGTCCGTGTGTGTGTGTCCCGCTAATAACTTTTAAACGGTTAGAGCGATTTCAATGAAATTCGGTCAGGTCATAGTACTATTTTGACCGACCCCGACCGTGCCCTTCAAATTTTATTACATCACATCAATCCAACATGGTGGCTGTGCGAAATATTTCTCCGGCATTCTATATCTTCGAAACTATTACTCATATCACCCTGAACTTTTGTATGGTGATAAAGGGCACTACTAGACGTTCACCTATGTGACTGTCAAAACTACAAAACGAACATGGCGGCCAAGCGAAGTTGAAACATTTAAATCGACTTTTCTCGCGATTTAATCATACGAATGCACTGAAACTTGGTACAGCAAATGATATACAAATTAAAATGCACTGACATCTAATTTAGTTCCATTGTTTACATAACCTCAAGATGGCGGCTGTGCGAAATTTCAAAATTAAGTTTTTAATTCTTGTGTCCTAATCATGCGATCGAAGTCAACCTTTGAATAATTAACCTACACCATGATCCTCATCTAATAGTACATAATTCTATGGCCTACATATATTAAAATCCAACATGGCAAAAATCCGAAATATTTAGACGATTCTCAATATCTATTAATCTATGACAGCAATCAAACTGAAATTTTGTATGTTGATAGAGGCTACAAACATAAGTTCATCTATGGATTATTCAATAACCTGGTGAGTACAAATACAACATGGCGGCGACGCGAAATTTAAATATTCAAATGGACGCTTCTCGAGATTTAACCACCCGAGCGCAGTGAAACTTGGTACGGTATACGCTTTTAGAAATTATAATCCACTGGCAATTCATTTCAATTATTTTCATAACCACAAGATGGTGGCTGTGCGAAAGTTTAAAATCTCGTTTTTATTTCTTGTGTCCTAATCATGCGATTGAAGTTTGAATAATACACCTACATAATAATCTTCATATAATAGTACATAACTCTAAGGCCTATATATAAAAATCCAACTTGGTGACCATCCGAAATATTTAGACGGTTCTCAATATCTAGGAATCTATTACAGAAATCTAACTGAAAATTTGTATGTTGATAGAGGCTATAAATATAAGTAGGATATATGAAAATAGGCTATGTAGTTCTTCACGGAACTGCTTGTTTTTACTCATAATTTCTGGAAATGAAATTGTAATCGTTACATTGTAGTAATCCCTTCATGTGCCCCTGTGAAGCGTTTCTTCAGAAGGTTTATAGATGTACTTTAACCCAAGAGATCGAATCCCAATGATAAACTATTTTATGTTCGACGATGTCGAAATGTGAATATTATACGTCAGAAAATTGTATCATAATGATGGTCATTAAAGTACTTTTTTTTCCATTATGATTCAGTTCCTCCAGCCAATCAGAGCTCATTCATTGAACAATTAGGTAAGGATACCTTCACGCATGCGCTCAAAATCCAACATGGTTAAATTACCGACTTGGAAAGTGCACCATCCATATGTTCGCGTAAATAAACTGGCGAGTATGAGACAAGAAATAGCACTATACCCTAATATCCCCAACTCCAATTTCTACACAGCGCATTGCTTTCAAACGACTTCGGTGACAGTTTGACTTAATGCTGGCGCACATTGGCAGGCTGTAAACATATGGCCTGCATATGGCATTGCCAAGCACACAGTGCTCATGCGTCGGTCTGCCAGAGAACTTGGAGAACAGAGATATCAAACCCAACGCTTGCACTCCGATCACAAAATTCAAGTGGCTGAATCTCAAAAGATATTTATGAATATTTATGTTAAAACATATAGTAAAGTTATAATTATCGTCAAACATAAACAGTCGTATGCAACTCGCCTATAATGGTAATTAAGATACTCGTATTGAAATTATAAAACTCGCTTACGCTCGTTTTATAAACATACTCGTGTCTTAATTATTGCCATTATAGGCTCGTTGCATAATGTATTATTAAACACCTGTTATATTGTGAAGAAAATGTTAAATTGTTGCAAAGTACTCAGCAATAATGTCTTATCTTTTCACACTTTTAGACTCTGCCATAACACTTATAGTAGCATATGTCATTGAAATAATATGGGAAAATCTCTCTCACGTAGGCTTCAAGCGTGTCATAGAGGAAGTTTATTGAATATTTCTGAAGCTCCCCACAAGAGTGCCATCGTGGATGATATAGCCATTGGTTTGACAAAAGAAGCATTCTACAAGGAAGACATTATAGCAAAGTTACTTCTTCCATCTATTATATATGGCCAATACGTAAAACTGCTAGCAGACAGATAAACGGATGGAAATAGATACTGATTCTACAACTCTGGTGTAACGGTAGAAAGAAACTGGACCAAAGAGAACCAGATGCAGAGGGACATTATTACAAGATTCATGCCATCAAAAGAAGACTGCGTTTGTACTCTAAAACCTGCGAGGGTTATCAGCTAATAGACTGCTCAAGAAGAACAAGATCTTAACAAACTATAGTCAAGATGGTGACTAAACATATCACTATTATGTACACTATAGTATCTTTCCAGAGAACCTTCATAATAATAACAATAATAATAATAATGGTTGACTCATTCACTGAGACCGAAGGATTTAAGGTTTGCAATCCAGGATCAAGTTATGGCTACCAAAAACTATCTCAAATATATAGTTAATGCAAATATTCAGGATGATAAATGTCGAAGATGCCAACCAGAACCAGAAACAATTCAACATATCACAGGAGGCTGCCAAGCAATTTCCTGTACTGGTTACATGAAAAGGCACAACCAAGTGGCCAAAATAATGCACCTACACCTTGCTCAAAAGCACTTATTATCTGAAAATACTTTGCCTTACTATCAGTATGTTCCTGACGCCGTTTTGGAAAATCCTAGTCACAAGTTGTTATGAGACCGATCAGTTATTACTGACGAAACCGTACCAGAAAACCGGCCAGATATCGTTCTTGTGGACAAGGTGCAGAAGAGAACCTTCCTAATTGATATTGCAGTGCCCAATTCCTATAATCTGCAACAAACCTGCTGTGATAATATCACCAAATATCTGCCTTTGGCTGAGGAAATACGGCAAATGTGGAGACAGGAAAGTGTAGTGGTTCTGCCCATAGTCATTTCTTCTACCGGCATCATACCTAAATCATTGGCTCGCAATCTTGAAATATTGGGAAAACATCCTGGTCTACATATCACCATGCAGAAGGCCGTCATCTTGGAGACCTGTTCCATTGTTCGCTCGTTTCTCAATGTGTCACCCTAAAAGAAGTTGTCATACCATCTTGCAAACAAGCCGACGATATGTTGATTAATCCCACTTATGTGGTTAAATGAATGTGATTACAATAATAATAATAATAATAATAATAATAATAATAATAATAATAATAATAATAATAATAATAATAAATCAACACAACAAAAAAGATGCACGAAAGAGTTCGAAGGCTGTAAAGAAATACTCACCTTTGTCAATAACAGAAAGTTGTTCACAGAATATACTGACTACAAGAAGATCTATGATTCTGTTTCCCACGATTGCTTGATCCGCATTTTGTCAGTGTATAAGATTGATCATCAGTTTATATACAGTATTTCCTGGAACACGTTATGGCAACGTGATGTACAGTAATGTGCCATAGTACTACAAAATGGTAGTATGATCCTAAGCCACAAGGGAATATTCAAAGGAGATTCCTTTAGTCCAATCCTCTGTCTTGCAATGAACCCACTATCAAACCCACTCAATTCAACAAAATATGGTTTTTAGTGTCAAGCAAGAACTCTAGGGAGCTTGCAAAGCTCAACCATCTCCTGTATATGAATGCCCTATAGTGGGTGCGGTACGTATTTCCATACTGCAAATAGATTCTATACCACGCCACTTGGCAGGTTTGTCGGTAGCATTAACATACTAATATATAACAAGAAGTTCCGTGAAGAACTATACAGCCTACTTTTCATGCCAATGATTATTCTACAGAATATGAACCTATCTAGAATAATGACGAAATTAAGTTGCTAATATCGAAATTTTCAATTAGTTCGAAATACTGTATACCTGGCATAATGTATCCTAATAGAGCACTACAGTTGGCAGCCCTGATGACTGAATATATTCTTAGTTCCGTCTCTTAAGGTACAAAATACAAAATTTGGTTGAAGACCAATGAATAGCATGGACGTTACATGCAGTTAAACATTGGATCTAACAGCGCGCGTAAAATCATGTTGGCAACAATGTCATGCATGTATTGGTCAGAAATAATCTGAAATAATATGATCTATTGTTGTGCCAATTTTGAATGAAATCCATTAGTTAGTATAGAAGTTATATGCATTTTAAAATTGGATCTATCAGCAGGCTTAGAATCATGTTGGCAGCACTGACGTATATTAGTTACTCTAAATTCGTCTAGAATGCCAGGTACTATACGTGTGCAAAGTTTAGAGCTATTGGCTTGCATACTTTCTGATATATTGATATTAGGGTAACAAAAATAGGGACAGCACATATTAACAGTTGGCAGCACTGGTTGCTCCTTAGAATACGCATAGTCATATCTGTTATGGTACACATAGCACATACGAAATTTGGTTGAAATCCAAATGATAGTATGGATGTTACATGTATTTAAAGTTGGACCTGTCAGCAGGCTTAGAATCATGTTGGTAGCACTGATGTATATAAGTTACTCCAAATTAATATAGAATTTCAGGGACTATACGTGTGCATAGTTTAAAGCTGTCGGCTTGCATACTTTCTGATATATTGGTATTTGGATAAAATAAATTAGGAGCATTTATTAACAGTTGGCAGCCCTGGTAGGTCTGAAGAATACGCTCAGTCATATCTGGTTATGTACACATACAACATACGAAATTTGGTTGAATTCCAATTGATAGTATAGAAGTTATATGCATTTAAAAATTGGACCTATCAGGAGGCTTATAATCATTTTGGCAACACTGCCATGTTTAGCCTCCTGGAAATTAAACTGAAATATTATGATCTGTACGTGTGCCAATTTTGAAATAGCTCCCATTCATACTTTCCAAGATATCCAACATGGAGCTCAAATTTCAATTGCGATTTTTTAGCAGTTGGTAGCACTGACATCATTTTCAAATATGGCCGTGAGATATTCAGGTATAGATCTTTACTCCTACCAAATTTTGTTTCGATTGATGCAGCCGTTTAGGAGTTGATAGGGGGGGGACACACACACAGCCAGACAGACAGACAGACAGACAGAAGGACAGACAGACAGACAGACAGACAGACACACATTTGCCCGATCTCATGTCTACTTTTTCCTCATTTTTGCAAAATGTGAAAAGTAGGCTAAAAATGAGATGGTGTGTGTCTGTCAGTCTGTGTGTTACTCAATAACGCGAGAACCACTGGTCCGATTTAAATGAAATTTTGCATGGATGTAGATGATTTACCAGGTTTACATATAGGATACATTTGATTTCGAAATTTTGTACTGTTAAAAAATGGTGACCATTTTAGTGACGTCACTACACCATTTGGTTTCAAAATTTCCTATTTCCATATCAAATAAAAAGAGAACGGTAGGAAATAGCAAACTTTTGATGGTACGTACGAGCTTTGAAATTTAATTTCCTATCCGAAAGGTCCTTATCACTTTTCGTGTATCTCCAACGGTTAGCGAGTAAAACCGACATTTGTGACGTCACTACACCCTTCGGTTTCTAAATTTCATATTTCTATTTCAAATAAAAAGAGAACGCTAAGAAATAGCAAACTTTTGATGGCAAACACGAGCTTTAACATTTAATTTTCTATATCTCCAACGATTAGCGAGTAGAACCTAAATTTGTGCAATAAAACACGGTCAACACCGAGCGGTGCAGTATATCTCTCTCTATATATAAATGAAAGTTTGTCTGTTTTTCTCTGAATTTCTACGAAAATTTGAGTTGTCTGTTTGTTTGTTTTTCTGTGGACAACTTTGTTCCCTTATAACTCGAGAACGGCTGGGTGTACCAACGTAAAATTTGGTACAGATATCCATCAGAGGGACGACACTTATCATTGATGTAATCTCTTCTCCGTACCTCTCATAAAAGGGGGCCTACCCCCATAAAATACATGCTGAAATAGGCGTAGAAGGACGAGAAAAGCTCATTTTCAGCCCCTCAATGTGAGAGACAAAACTCGGGTCCCCGAAAACCACATTTTAAGGCCCTAAGACCATTCGTTTTTGAGATATTCCCAGAAAACTAATTTCATTTAATAAACTAATGAACGAATACAAACCAGTAACCATGGCAACAGATTCTCAGAGGTCCTTCTATTGCTGTAAGACGCAATGCAATTCCATTAATTATATTAGTGTGAAAGTTTGCAAACGGCTAGAAGGTTATCACGGAACCAAATTAAGCCGTAAAATTCATTAATACTTATAACGCGCGTAAGGGGATCAAGGGGTACTCTAGAATTTTTTCACGCGATTTACCCCTGCGGGTGTGGTACGGCATGTCTATTATATTCCTATCCCCATATTATTCATTCATTCATTCATTTCGTATAGGCCATCTATGGATCGCGTCATTCCAACTGTCTCCTACTGGCTTTGATGTTTGCCCGGTACGCCCGCATTCGTTCTTGGTGGACTTCCTTCCGTTCCTGGGTCCAAATCTTTCCCGTTTTCAGCTTCGGTTTTTCTTGGAAACCTTTGCAAGTTTGAAGTTTCCTTTTGAGTGGGGCGCGCTCCTGAATGTCTGTTGGTGTAATCCCCTCTTCTTTCAGATCTTCATCCAGTTCTATGAACCAGGCCCATTTTGTTTTCCTCTCCTGAAAGTAAGTTATGTTACGGTTGGTCAGCCTCGCTGGGCTCATTCATTTCACATGCCCAAAAAAAGGTATCCTTCTCTTCCGGATGACGTTACTTATCTTCCCCACATGAGTATATAATTCATGGTTATGCCGTCTTCTGTATTCCCCATTGTCTTTGATGGAACCCAATATCTTTCTCAAAATTTTCCTTTCCTTGGCCTCCAGTTTCTCGACCAAGCCTTTTTTGTTCATCGTGAGGCATTCAGAAGCATGCAAGACCTCCGGACGGATGACACTGCAGTAATGTTTTAGTTTTGCGTTGAAGGATATTGACCTTTTCTTATAGATGTCCTTAGTTAAATGGTAGGCCATTTCCATTTTTCTCATGCGTGATGTGAATGCTTCTTTCTCTGATAATATCCCTTCCCTGACCCGTCCTGAAAAGAAAAGTACATGGCCATTGGCTGCATTAATAATAAAAAATAGGTGTTATAATTTCTCCCTATATTTTATTATTATTAGTATTATATTATGGCGTACAACGACGAGACAAATCCCTTCGGTGCCAGAAACAAAACTCGGGGGCCCTAAAGGGTCCTCGAAAACTACATTATAAGGCTCTAAATCCAACAGTTCCTGAAATATTCCCAGAAAACTAATTTAATTTAATTTAACAAACTAATGATGGAATGCAAATCGGTAACCATGAGAACATTATCTCAAGGGGTGGCATACAACTTTCCTTCTATTTCTGTAAGAAGCAATGTCACTCCATTTATTACATTTCTGTGAAAGTTTGCAAATGGCTATGAGGTTATCACGGAACTAACGTAGACTGTATAATTCATCAATGCAATTAAGGGGGTCAAGGGGTAACCTAGAACTTTTTCATGCAATTTTCACGTTCGACATATAGTACAGAAGGTCTATTATATCTGCAAACAGCAATATTATTTTCAAAAATTCCTGAATTGAACCAGCATTTTTTGCGGCTTTTAGGAATTTGGGCAATTTGAGGCTAAAGAACCTGTATTTTCATGCACCACAAGCCTTTATAATTTATGAAAGGGGTCTTCCTGTGTATGGGCACCTAGCACAACGTAGAGGGTCAGTTTTTATGTGACGTGTATTGCGTTTCGTCTACAAGGCTTTCAATTCTATTTCATGTCAGGAAGTACACGTTAGGTGAATTTAGTCTGAGAGCACATTTTAACTTTTTTGTTGTTGTCGACATACGGGTTCATCGTAAGGATGATTTTGTTTGATACTGTGAGGTAGATATACCCATATTTGGATATCTGGGTAATATGTTGTAGACAATAGAATTGTCTGTCTGTCTTTCTGTGTATCTTTATGTACGCCTATACCTCGTGTTCGGATGCTTGGTGCATCGTAAAATTAGGTATGGTAACCATGAGAGTCAATACACCAATCATTTATAAAACTCTTCACTGTACTTTTCATACAGTAGAAGGGTGGATATAGAGAAAAACTTCTCAATACATGCTAAAATAGGCGAAATGTAAAAATTATCCTAGAAGGACGACGCTTCTCAATGTGAGACACAAAATTCGGGAATCTATAAAGGGTCTCCGAAAACTACATTTTAAGGGCCTTAAATTAACAGTGTGTGTGATATTCCCAGAAAAGTAACTTCGTTCTGATAAACTTGAAGGAATGACAAACCGCTAACCATTGCAACAGTAGCTCAATTGATAATGTCTGGTGTTAACAACGAACACCGTTCGAAGAACGGGTACTTCTGCTAGTGTTTGATAATTCTAAAAGAGGAAAAACCAAAAATGTCCCTTCGGATCCGAGATGGCGGCCATTTTTGAACAAGCGTTAAAAACACACGAAAATAAATAAATTTGTTAAATGTGTGGTGCGTTGTGTTGTTTTCGACTAATTATGACCTCCTGAACACAATTGAAATATTTATTTGAACGTCTGAGGGCAAATATGTACGTTTCGGGACAAAAAAAATACCGTTATTTTTGATTAAACGTTAAGAAATTTGAAAAATAAGGAACTGCCAACATTAGGCAGGTGTTGTATAATTTTTGACTAATTTCGACATCCAAAACACAACTGAAATATTTTTTTGAACTTCTGATGACATAGAAGTACGTTGCGGGATCAAGAGTGCCGTTATTATTTTTTAACAAACGTTAAGAAATTTGAAATAGAAGAAATGGACAAAATAGAGTAAAGGTATGTGTTATATTGTTTTTGACTAATTTCTACATTCCAACCACAACTACAATATGTTTTTGAACTTTCGAGACCAATACAAATTAGTTAGGGGGGGGGGGGGGGGGGGGAGGGATTTTAACGAAAAAACAACCTTTCTCCTTGGTACTATTTTTTTGCAAATTCTCTTTGGTGCTCTATTGCGAAGTGAGCGTTTTTTTTTTCTTTTTTACGGCATTTAGCATAAATGTTGTCCACATTACATTTGTTTGTCACATAAAAAAACACACTGTTTGTTAAGTAATAGACTACTACTAATACTGTTTTGGTTTTATTGATCACAAAATATTACCTACTAAGCAGTGGCCTCATCACTGGGAAATAAATAAGATAAATGTTTTCTCTGTTATACGTTATTTACATGATTTAAAAGGGTGTCTCTTTGAGTTTGACTTTCATTTTAACTGGCATTGTGGCATTTCCCTCGGCAATTTTCGGACATCATTGTTCATGGCACATCGTTTCCAAAGCAACTACATGCTTTCGTTGAGCAGTTTTTTCCGGCATCCACACTTCCCTTAAGGCTGTCAAATCGTAGGCTGTGTTGTCCATCTAGGAGACCACGTGTCTTCGCGCGTGTGCCATCCCCAGCCCTTAATAAAACGCAATAAAGTTTTTACCGGCAATACTCAGTAGACTTACATACACTTTTGATTGAACTTACCTGTGGTGATGGTAGAGTAGGTTCGATTTTGAGGGCCTGTCCCAAACATGGCCGGCTTGGAATGTAGACCGTAGTGCATGCTGCAACAGGGCGTCTGTTGTCGGTGGAAGACTTTCTATTGATTTGTTCTTGGTTGTTAGAAGAATTTTCCTGGCCTCGTTTGTCGATTGAATTTTAGGATCTCTGGTGTAGAAAATAACCACATATTTTTCCAAAGTATGAAAGACGTCATCAGGGAGATCGGGGAGTGGAGCAGATATTCTTCGGAAAGCGCTTGTTGCTTCTTAAAAAGCTAGCCACGTTTTCCATGCGCCTTTTTTAGACTTGGTTGCAAAAGAAGACGTTGTGTCACACCCACTAAAGGCGTGGAAACCTCTTAAGGCCGCGCATTTTTCTTCACCCAACGATTCGGCAATGTCATGAACGGCTAAGTATCGTCGATTCTTCGACGCAAGGTTGCAAGTCCGTCGTATTACAGCCCAAAAGTTGCGCCAATCTTGTATCGTACACTTTTGAAAGATGTGACATTCTGAAAATATGAATTCTACGATCGAGTTCGTCTTCAATATACGAGCGAAGCTCTGCGAATGCCATCCCTTCGCACATTTTAAGTCCTTCGTTTTGTCTGCCCCCGGAATCTGAAGTCGTACGGCTGTTTCGGAATAGTCAATCGAGACATCGTTGGTGGTATTTCGCTTCTTGGGCCACGGGACTTGTGGGACCAATCGCCGCCAAAATTTCCTGACTAGCACACTTGCGTATGTCTTCATCCTTCTCATAGCTCATGATTTGGTGCAACTTTTGGTTCCACTGATCTCCTTTTCGACAAAGAAAACAAACGTCGTCGAACGTATTAAGAGTTTCAATTTGAGATCTTGTAAGGGGTTTGTTATCGGAATCATTGTTTTCGGCTGTACACTCTGGAGTTGCAGTAAAATTAATACTCTTCTGAGCTATATTTTTGGCTCTCTCAATCATACTATTACTGAACAATACATAACACGACTTGTGCCAGCTTGCGTTGTGAGTAAGTAAAGTTTCTTTTATGCCCAACCCTTCTTGTACAGAAGCGAGCAATTGCCCGAGATTCTGGAATTCTGGTAAATTTGTAGATAGTGTCGTGTATGCTGATAACCTTAGAGATGGGTTCTTATTCCGGCTTGGACATACAAGATCGCCCCCATCCACCTGGCAGAGGAAGCACTTTTCCCAATCGAAAGGTCTCACGCGAATGTCTGGGGAGAGCGGTCGCGGTTCAGCTAACCTCAAACGCTTAACTTGAGCCATATTTAACTTTAACTTTTCAGTATGGTATTAAATATTCTGTATAAAGTATCTGTGAACAAACAACGAAAACGAACTGCTACAATAACGGTACGCATTAATAAGAGCCACATGAGATAAGCATAAAATCGTCCCAATAGTCTTGTATTTTATATCTCACTCTGAGCTGACTCTACGTGCTATGCCTACATACACATAAATAACGACGTTTTAACTTACCTCTGAACAATGTCAGAAGTCTTCCACACGAAACACCTTCACTACATTATTTACTAACATAACATCACCATATTCGCAAAGCAGTCTTCAGCACCAGCGCACACACGTGTCACGAGACGAAGCATTGTTGACGCCAAACGTTCTTTTCCACACGGCAGTGCCAGGGTGCGCGCGCAGGGCGCAAAAGTCAAATATTTACATATTTAATAAACTGAGTAAGAGGAAGTCTTTAACCGTATTTACGAGTATTAATGTCAAGGACGCAGTAAGTTAATCAAGAAACAATTCCTTGCACATAGCAGGTATGAACAACAACAGTGTTGAAAATAAAAGCGGGAAGGGGTGGGGGTGGGCGGTATTTTGTCAAAGCAAATAATTTTTATGATCTCCAAAGTTAAAACAATTATTATAGTTGTGTTTGGAATGTCGAAATTAATCATAAACAGTGATGCCAAAATGTTGTGAATTTCTTATATTTTTCACATTTTTCCACGTTTGTTCAAGAATAACGGTAAATTTTGCCCCAAAACGAACTTATATGGCTTCAGACGTTCTAATAAATATTTTAGTTGTGTTTGGGACGTCGAAATTAGTCGAAAACAATATAACACATGCAATACTGTATGTTGTCGATTCCTTATTTTTCAAATTTCTTCACGTTTGTTAAAAAATAACGGTATTTTTGACCCGAAACGTACTTATATGCCTTCAGACGTTCAAATAAATATTTTAGTTGTGTTTAGGATGCCAAAATTAGTCGAAAACCACACAACGCACCCCGCAATTACAAAATTTATTAGTTTTTCACGTATATTTTTAACGCTTGTTCAAAAATGACCGCCATCTTGGATCCTAAGGGACATTTTCGGTGTTTCCTATTCTAGAATAATCAAATACAGTGTCACCAACAAACCTACCAAGTGACGTGGTATAGAAAGTATTTGCAGTATCTTCTTAGAATGTAGGTTGTACCGCACCCACTACTAATGGTGTATGTTGCTACCATAATACACCTCGAGTTTCTGTTGAAGATAGTGGAAACCTTCTCGCAGGATCTGAAAATGGAATTCGGTCTGGAGAGATGTACAACACTCAACGTTATGAAAGGAATTTCACGAAGGTGTTCATGAAACGGTTCAGGGCCAGCAGATTGCACTTTTGCTCACTAACGAGACCTACTAATATCTGGAGTTATAACATTGCAATTGCCCTACATCATTTACTGTATCTGCCTTCAGTAACTCTTTCCTCGTGTCGGGAACTAGAATTTGGAATAATTGTCCTCGTGACGTTATAAATTGTACATCCCTAACAACTTTCAAACGTACATGTTAAGATTTCCTCTTGAATTCATAGGCCAACTAGAACAATTTGTGTATGAATGTGTGAGTGAATGGCCATCGTAAAACTTTGTTAAACTTTCATAATTATTGTAATTACCATATGTAAATATTTTATTGTTTAGTTAATATTATAACAAGTCAAACACGTAATTGCCACTTAAGTTCCAGTATTTAAGTTTGGTACGTTAAGAATGACATAATATGTGAGTATTTATTTGTAATACGGTAAGTTACGTTGTGAAGGGTTAAGTGTAAGAGACTGCCAAAAGCCCTAACTTTGCGACAATAAAGGCATCAATAATAATAATAATAATAATAATAATAATAATACAAAACGTATATTTAACAATTTCGACACATAACCATAAACAACAGTTCCCTGGTACGTTAACGTCAAGAAAGACCCCCAAGAAATGGGCCTACGACTTGGCGACGCGCACAAACGAGACCTTTTCCGAAAAAGCATCGTGACTTTTGGGACTTTTCGATATGAGAAATGGACAACCGGTGCAAAGTGTCGGATGAACGCCATGCTCGACACAGCAAGTTAGTGAAAACATACTGGATCAATAGTAAATTAAATAAACGCCAGAATGTATAGTGGAACTTATCGTGGTCTCTAGTTGGCCGATTAACGATTAATAAATAAATAAATAAATAAATACATAATAATAAAGATAACTAGCTAACTAGAGATGTATACAACAAAAGATAAGTGTCCATCAACGCCAAGCTTTAGCATTATTGTTCAGTTATTCGCCCAGAAGCCATGTACGCAGCAGAATGCCTGGCAATGAATAGAAAAATGTCTGACTGAAAAGTTAGAAGCCAAAGAAAGGAAAATCCTGAGGAAGATCCTTGGACCAATCAGAGAAAATGACGAGTACAGGAGACGGCAACTATATAAGTGTAATGGATCTGATGATGATCGCTTGACGATCGAAACTCATCATCCAAGTGTATTTATTAATCTCATGTAATTTGTTTTCAGTATTGGGGCATAACCCATCTCATTTTGGGTACAATCGTGTTGACCGACTGAAAAGCACCAAACTTATGATTTATAACCTGTGTTAATGTGATGACTGTAATAGTGTGAGTATTTGTAAATTGGGGATAGGATTGGGAAGGAGGCAGCCGTGGCCTTAAGTTAGGAACCATCCCAGCACTTGCCTGGAGTAGAAGTGGGGAGACCACGGTAAACCATTCCCAGGATAACCGAGGTGGGATTCAAACCCTCCTCTTCTCAGTTTTGCATCACGAGGCTGAGTGTACCCCCTTCCCAGCCCTCACACCAGAATTAACATTTTAGTCTGGCTGCGTGGCTCAGGGGTAACGTTCTCGCTTGCTGAGCCCAAGTTTGCAGGTTCGAAACCTGGCGCAGTCAGCTGGCATTTGAGGGTGCGCAAATGCGAGGGAGCCGTGTCAGTAGATTTACTGGCACGTTAAAGATCCCCTTCGGGGCAAAATTCCGGCACCCCGGCGTCTCTAAAAGCCAGTGTAGTTAAAAGGGACGTAAAACCAATAACAAAAAAAAAAAATTAACATTTCTTGGCAGAGCCGGGAATCAAACCCAGACCCCCAGGGTGACAGTCAACAGAGCTATCCGCTACAGATCTAGGATATTAACACAATAGGTGCATTCGACTAAATTCAGGTTAGCACTCATCATAATCAATATCCTTCAATTAACAGTGAATAATTTCAAGCGCATGCTAATATAATAGTACATGTTTAATTCTTTATTGTGGTGTAGAAAGTACAGTCTCAGTCAAGTGTTTGGGCAAAAATCAGATAATAACTTATCATGGGAAGTACATAGACACAAAATCCATAAGACATAAATAACCTTATTTTAAGGAAAAATTTCAGGCTTCTTTATTGACAAGCATCAGTTAACAATGTACATTCACATTTGACATACAGTACACTTACAAGGGAAGTACCCCAGCTCGAACGGCGAAAACTGACTGAAAGTGGGTTTAAAGTATACAGTTGTACCTATGACAATAGCTATCAATGCCATTCAACTGTAAAAGTACGTGTTCAGTCGCCAGCGCCTTCTGAGTATGTGATATTTGATCACCGTGGCATTTGAGTTTGGACTATTGCAATGCGGGAACATTGTAAATAATGGAGTATGTCTCCATGTTGCCCTTGTTAAGTGTGCGTACTGTTCCATTCCGCTGTGTTTTAATCACTTCATTGCAACTCCACATTTACACTTCGACGTCGAATGAAGGACAACACAGTATCTTCTATTGTGGGAAAGATGACTATGTCAACACGGTACTGCATGTGTTAAGCTTTAACCTTTTGCCAGATGATACTGCACCACATCTGTTTCTTTATAAAGGTCCGAATTGCCAGTTGCACGGTAGTTTCTGCTGAGAATTGTGTTTCTGCAATATTTTTGTAATGTTACCACATATAAACTAAAGGTCTAACCAATTGCTAGGAATGGATTTTCCCTAATATAATGGTCCGAATTGCCTGTTGCACGGTAGTTTCAGCTGAGAATTGTGTTTCTGCAATCTGTGGACGCCGTAACTTCCAAACATTGATTGTACACTAATGCGGGGTTTTACAGATAAATGCCCGTGATGGTTAATAGAGCAGACATATCTTCGTATTTTAAGCGCTTTGCCAGTCGGTTTTAGCCGTTCGAGCTGGGGTACTTCTCTCGTTAGTAGCCAAAAGTTATGGGAACGCACGGAATATGATGTTAATAACGAGTTGTTCCTCCGCGAGCCCTCAAAACGGCAGCAATACGGCGAGGCATCGACTGGACTAGAAATGGGTTCCTGACTCCCAACATTCAACTGGGCGGTGATCTGACTCAGCGCTTGGGTGCCGGGTGCAAGCTTTGTTATTTGACGCCCAAAGGGCAGGTTGAATGTCGAATTTTTATATTGTTGTACCTTGGAGCGCTATGAAAGTCAAGGAGGTTAGATATCTAAGCTCCTTCACACTATAGCGCTTTCTAGTAGAGAAATGAGGAACGTTTCGTGTTGGCGGAAAATCCCGAGATTAATGTTTCCATTATGAGCACGGCCTACTGAATTCAAATGGGTTCTTTAACATGCAAACAACGTATGACATGCGTGTTGTTATATTTGTCGCATTTTAAAAAAATCACTTACCACGGCCAGGAGCGAACCTGCAAGCTTCGGGTTGGTAGCCTGACACGATAACTACTCACCCACCGTGGTTCTGCTAGAGCGTCGTGATGACCGTTCGTTAAACACCTGTGGTCGTCCCGTGCGGCGGTTTATGCGGATGGTAACATTATCTCTGCGATATTGAAGATCCACCCGTGACACTGTTGACCTCGGAAACCCGAATTCGCGTGTAATCTCCGAAATGCTATGACCCATGCGCCTTTGCGCCGATGATCATTCCACGTTCAAAGTCGGTTAACTCGCGACGTGTTGCCAACTTCACTGCCCTCGTGTCTGTGTCAGACTGCTCTGCTCCGCAGCAACGCTATACACGACACATTTTCTCATGGGACTACCCTTTCCGTGACTTTTGGCCACTCAATGTACTGTAGCCTATTGAACTATGGTGTGGCAGTAATTAGGCAATTGGCAAATGTATTCAGAAAAGATAGATACTTATTCAGGTTCATAGAGGATCATACAGGCTTTCATTAAAGGAAAATAAAATTCTACACTCCATGCATGATATAGCCTACTTTAAAAATTATACTTACAAGTTAGCAATAAAATCCAATTTAAAGTTATAACTAACAATAGCATTTACAGTATTTTCCGTTCAGGGGAAGTTTAACACGAAATCCTGTAATTTCAAAAACTAAATTTAACAACAATATTAACATAGACTACATTATTAAAGCTATAGTCTTTGGTGTCAGATTAGACTTTGCTGGAACCAAAACCAGCAACCCATTTAATGTTACGTGGTCATCAAAATGTACCCAAGTTAGTTACTGATGGAAACATCACAATTAAACAGATTGTACTCACTGTCTGCCTAATGTTTTTTATTACTCATCCAACAGATATTTAGTTAGTTGTTGATGTTGTTGTTGTTTTAAGGATAGCAACAACTGCCCTTCATCCAACAGATGGATTGATTGGTTCTGTTGGGGTAGGCCGTATTTCTACCACAGTCTTGGAGATCCAGTGGCACGATATGGCACTAGTCTATGCTCAGAATTTAGTCGGACCCATCCATGTGTTCGTAACTTTCCTGTTTCTTGAGAGCAGAACGACGAGGCACTTCGTTATTATTGGCTAATCTTACGTATTCATATTTACAATAAATCAAAACTAAATGTAACGACAATTAGCATAGACTACATTAGAAAAGCTATAGCTTTTGGTGTTAGAGTAGGTCTATTTTACTTCGGACTGATATTTTCCAAAGTTGTCAGACTTTTACCACCTTACGTTTAGATGCAATGCAATGTATATGCTTTCCAGTCGGGAAACACAATTGCACCCAAATTGTAATGGATGTTCTTCCCTAAACCTTTAAATAAATTACATGAGAATAATTATTGCACTTGGATGACCAGTTTCGATCGTCAGACGATCATCATCAGATCATACACTAAGGCTATTAATATGTCGGTTGAGATATATACACTATATACACAGTTTATCATCCGTTGATGAATGCAGTACATTTGCATTTGTCTGTTGGCACAGGCTAGAGTAATATGTGGCTTTCCACCGATGTCTCAGTCCCACTCATGGCTGAGATAAAATGGAAGCTTTGAGGTATGGGTGGTGCTGAGTAATGGCTTTTACCTTTCAGGGCACAACCAGTTCCTGTGTACTGTGAAACTACTCATAGGATCAGTGATATTATTCTGACTCGGTGAAGAAAGCAATGACAATCTACCTCACTCTTCACCTTGACTAGTATGCCTCATTATAGTGCTGCCTTAGGCTTTTGTGGATATCTACCAACCTGACCAGTGGTGGTACTTTTTGAGGATCCAACTGGCGTCTGGGATGACTACCTAACAGACATACACTATTTTAGTTATGTACGTTATTGTAAACTTGCGCAAATTGGCTATTGACCTACAATTTCACTTGTTTAGTGTGATAAACTAAGCCCCCGTGGCTTAGGCAGCAGCACGACGGCCTCTCACCGCTGAGTCCGTGGTTCAAATCTCGGGCACTCCATGTGAGATTTGTGCAGGACAAAGCGGAGGCAGACAGGTTTTTCTCCGGGTACTCCGGTTTTCCCCGACGCAATTTCATTCCAGCGACACTCTCCACTATCATTTCATTTCATCCGTCATTCAATTAATCATTGCCCCAGAGGAGTGCAAGAGGCTTCGGCAGCCGACACAGTTCATATCCTCGCCGCTAGATAGGGGCTACATTTACTCCATTCCCTGACCCGGTCCGTCGACTGGAAGCAGGCTGTGGATTTTCATTTTCAGTGTGATAAACTGTAATGGTTAGTGAAAAGTCAGGTTGGTGTTGTGACTTAGATGTGGGTTTAAAGTACTTAGCTGATTAATTGGGCGATGAGAATCTCTTTCTCGTCCAGTTTCGGTCACATCTCACACACAGTATATTAATAGCGCAAGTGTGAAGAATCTGATGATGATCAAAACTGGCCATCCATATGTAATAATTAATCTCTTCTTTCAGATTTAAGGAAAAGCCCCAATTATAATTCGGGTACAATCATGTTGACCGACTGAAAAGCATTTCAATTGCATGTACTAAGGCAACAATGAAAAATAGCTCCCAACACGATATTGTTTTAGACACATCTTGTTTACTATTCTCTAATAAGGTACCAGTATGCCTTATGTCGAAGATGGGACGAGCACCTCTTCTCCTGACCCCCAGTATACAGGGTGTCACAAAAATACACGGCACAAAAAGCAAGACACATTCCTCACACTTAGACGAAGAAATTATGTTATATAAACATGGGTCCGGAAACGCTTCGTTTCCATTTAAAACCTCATTGTCTCCAACTCATTAATCATGGGAACACACAAGAACGGAACGTACCAGCATACCACATGCGGCATTTTCTTGCAGAGATGTTCAATATGCCTTCCGATCAACCCGCCGTCGTAGTGAATCTCGGATGTGCTGATGTATCCCTGGAGTATTGCGTATGGTTTCGCAGCCATCCATAATACGGGCACGCAGACTCTAAAACATTTTGTACAGGCATTCATTACACAAGAGCTTTCAAATGTCCCGACAAATATAAGTCCAGTGAGTTCAGGTCCGGAGAGCGTGGAGGCCATGTAATTGGTCCACCTCTACCTATCCATCTGTCACCGAATCTGTTATTTAGAAGCCGACGGACATTAACACTAAAATGTGGTCGTACAGATCACTGGAACAGTTGATTAACATCAACGTAAGTCGCATGGCAACAGGGCCATGTAAAACAAAACACTGGCAGTGCACTTACGATAGTGACAACGTAACCAGTCGTGCATGTGCATGTTCCCCATGATTCGAACGTTCTGTTCTTGTGTGTTACCCATGATTAATGAGTTGGAGATAATGAGGTATAACATGGAAACAAAGCGTTTCCGGACTCCTGTGCATATAACATAATTTCTTCGTCTACGTGTGAGGAATGTGACCTGCAATTTGTGCGGTACATTTTTGTGACACCCTGTATAAATGAATCGGTGTTCCTCACTTCTGAGGGGAGGAAGTGGTCCATATCCACAGAATTTGCACAAGAATGCCAAATAATGTCCAAATGCTTGTTTTACCCCAGTAAGCAGGTAGATGGATAGGTTGATCCTGTCGGGGTAGACAGTAGTTCTTCCTTCAGTCCTGGAGATCCAGTGTGGCACTCGCTTAAGCTCAGAATTTAGTCCGACCCATATGATCCGAACTTCGCTGCTTCTTCAGAGCAGAACGACGAGGAATTTCGTTGAACGGCCTGGGTTCAAATTTTTTTCTTCCATTGGAGTCATCGAAATCATCGTAATCAGGATCGGGTATGTACGAGGGTGGAGGGCCCATTGGAGCAGGTACCTGTGGGGTACGAACAGGGACACCTCGGGGCGGCTGGCGGTCTCGACCCACTGGCTGGTGAGGGCGATGGGGTGGGAGCTCGCGACCACCAGCCTGGCGATTCCAAGCAGCGGGCTGTGCGTCATGACCCATAGATGACGGTTGTTGGTCCCGAGATGGTGTTGGATGGTTCCGGTCGTATGAAGGTGCCGGGAAGTTCCAGGGATTGTCACGCAAATCGCTCCCCACATGTGGGGATTGAACGGACCACATGCCTCCAGGCTCTCTTCTGGGAGTAGCATACTCAGTCGCCTGGAAACCCATGTTTTGGCTGTAACATTAAAATAATACACCATTCAGAGCAATCTTCCTCATATAACAGCCTAGGCTTTCACGGCCGGCGTACCCTTCGGGTCCGAGCTCTGTGAACCTGAGAGGGATGTGGATCGCGGACTATGAGGAGTGATGGTGACGAGTGATGAGGGTTCCCGGTCCGGGCGTAGTAACAGAACCAAATACATTGGTCGGTGACTAACTCACAAATTCGCATCACCACAGCGGTTTGAGCAAAGGCTCTATGTTAGCAGTATTGGAATATACATGAATTCCAGATAACACAGCGGGCTGTTGACAGGTCCTTCTCTTCCCGCCTGCCACTTCACCGCACCCCTTAAGTTCACAGAGCTTGGACCAGAGCAGTGCATGACTATGTAAGCTACAATTTGTCCGGGCTTAAGTCCACTGCTGACTAACGTAACGAGCGGACTCTTGATAATGCCGGATGCAGTTTTCGGTGAAACGTCGGGAGATAACATCCTTCCTGGACCACGACCTACAAGCCTGGACAACTTGTACATATTTACAATCTTCCTTCTCTTCTCATATGGCAAAATACTGAGGATAAAACATATACAGTAAAGTACCGTACATTTTTTACACTACACGGAAAATCTGTCGTTGTTTCATTTGAGAGGCTTGGACATCGAGGTCATTTCAGCTCCGAGTGCCTGGGTGTGTGTAGAATTTGTCTGATAACCTGTTTTATTGTGTCGACTGTTTCTAGTGTGTGTGATGTAATGGAGCTGAGGATTCAGAAGTCGTGGCTTTAAGGGGAGATATGACTGATTTATTCAACTTTCACAGTTTTCATCATAACATTAACAGATTTTAATCACTTACATAGAGAGTTGCTGGCATCTATTGTTTTAGTTTATATTTAAACAGCTTCATTAGTTTTTGAGTTATTGAACATTTTTGTATAGCAAAAGTGGTCCCATAAAGAAAGTCCCTTGCATCAAAGTTTTATTTGACCAAGCTGACCTTTTTTCTACATGTTAGTTAAGATGTATAGAAACAATAATTGCTCTGGGGTTTTATGTCTGATGAATACTGCTCTTTCCAAAAATGTTAAAACTCTCATTTTAAATACTTGTAAAATTCAGCATCATTAATTTAAATTTACCTATCAATATTTATATTAAAACTCAAAGTAGTTCCAAACCCAGAGCCAATTTACATTACTGTACCTTTAGAAAATATCCTAGCGAGTTACAACAACATCTGATAAGAATTACACCCCAATGAGCATTTTGTACACAGAAAAACATTGAAAAAGAGTTATGCGAGAAAGAGGTAAATTAATATTTACTCACTCAGAACTGCCCTCTGAATATGCTTTCCATTCACATCTCCTCGCTTCTTCTTCCTTATATATTTTCTGCCATTTTACATGTCCCCTACACTTCTCCTGATCTCAACCCTCTTCTGTCTTCTTCTTATTATTATTATTAATATTATAAAAACTTCTCAAATATTTAAATGTCATGCGGGCTCATATTATATGGCCTCTACAAACTTAACAACAGCCGGAAAGACTAAAATAAAATCATTTTCTGAAAGAGGAAGAATAGCGCTTATTTTTGTATGAATAGAACAAAAACAAAACGAGTTTTCGCTTCAAAATCCGAAAAATGCACTCATACCTCCCCTTAAGTTAGGAACCAGATGTGGAAAACATTGGAAAACCATCTCTGAGATGGATGAGGTGGGAATCGAGCCTAACTCCTCGCAGGCTGAGTGTACCTCGTTCCAGCCCTCACACCAAAATTAAATTTATTGGCAGAGCCGGAAATTGATCCCGCACCTCCACGGTGACAGCCGAGAATGCTAGCTACTACGCAACGAGGCGAACAAACTTAACTCTAGTCTGAGGACTGCAATGGCGTACACTCTGCCGTCGTGAGGCAAAACTGAGAAGAGGCAGTGGTTTTCCGTTGTTTCCCCTCTTCTACTCCAGGCAAATGCTGGGATAATTCCTTACTAAAAGCTACGGCCGCCTACTTCCCAATCCTCATCTGAATTACAAATACACACACTAATACAACCATTGAAAACCACCCCTAGGATGGATAGGGTGGGAATTGAACCCACCTCTTCGCAGCTTCGCCTTGCGAGACTGAGTGTACCCTGAACCAGCCCGCAGATTAATAAAACATTTCTTGGCAGAGTCAGGAATTAAATCTGGACCTCGAGAGGCGACTGTCAAGAATCCTAGCCACTGCGCCACGAGGTGGATTGACCAAGATCGTAATGGCCTGAGGAAGCTACGAATAGTTTTTTTTCCATTAAATATTCAAGATATTTGTAAAGCTATATCAGCCTAAATTAATTTGAAAAGTATCATCTGATACTGTAGCGTATATTGAATATCAACCTTCGGCAATCGATATAGGGTGCGAATTCCCTCTCCCCAAAGTGTAGGACATCCCATATTGTATAAAAAATTAGGGTGCCCTACATAACGATGTTAAAAAGGGGGTAAGATGCTTAGCACGACGCAAGTAGGGAATTCGCACTTAATTAAATTAGATTAAAATTGGTTAACCAGTGGGTAACAAGCTAAAACTAAGCGAGGGGTTCCATATGGTAAAAAAAATTAGGTAACCCCTCTTATACTCTAAAAGAATCTTAATTATATTAAAATAATTACGTAGGGTACCAGATCCTGTGTACCCTACAAGTCCTAAAACTACACAGAGTGGACAACACACAGAGATGACATAGAGATAGAATGGTTGGTGAATGAGCGAAGAATGTAAGAGAATAAATGGGTGAAATGAATGGCATGGATGACCATGAGATGCAATGAATGATATAGATAATGGAGAAAAGGAAAGAAGGCTAAAACTAAAATTTGTGGACCAACCTCATGGTATAAAAAATTGAGGTGGCGCACAGGTGTCCTAATACTAGTTAATAGTACATTATGCAACGAGCCTATAATGGCTATAATTAAGACACGAGTATTTTTATAAAACGAGCGTATGCGAGTTTTATAATTTCCATATGAATGTCTTAATTACCATTATAGGCGAGTTGCATACGACTGTTTATGTTCGACGATAATTATAACTTTATTATATGTTTTAACATAAATATTCATAAATATCTGTTGAGAGTCAGCTACTTGAATTTTGTGAACGCAGAGCGAGCGCTGGGTATATCTCTGTCTTTCAAGATCTCTGAACGACCGACGCATGCGCTCTGTGTGCTTGCAATGCCATATGCAGGCCATATGTTTACATCTGCCGTCCCTCAGTAATATTGTCACCGCAGACGTTTGAAGGCAATGCGCTGTGTAGATATTAGTGTTGGTGATATTAAGGTACAGTGCTATTTCTTGTCTCATATTCGCCAGTTTATTTACGTGAACATATGGACGGTGCGTATTCCATGTCGGTAATTTATTATAGTTCGATGTTGTGTTTATGTCCGACATGTTGGATTTTGAGCGCGTGCGTGAAGGTATCGTTACCTAATTGGTCAATGAACGAGCTCTGATTGGCTGGAGAAACTGTATCATAATGAAAAACAGTGTTATAATGACCATCATTATGATACAGTTTTCTGACACATAATAGTGAGGGTCGAACATAAAATAGTATAAAAAACCTAACTAAGTTAGCCTATAATGAAAATTATAAAACGAGCGAAAAATTATAAAACTCGCTTCGTTCGTTTTATAAACATATTCTTGTCTTAATTACCATTATAGGCGAGATGCATACGACTGTTTATGTTCGACGATAATTATAACTATTTCACGTTCGAACCTAAATATTCACAAATATCTGTCGAGATTTCATCACTTTTATGTACTAGACAGAGCGCATGGAACGCAGTGAATTCCTAGTATTCGACCAAGGCCTCCTCGAATACCCCGCTATGACACTAGCCACGCAGTGAAACTTAAAATAGGAGGCCGTGGAAGTCAACCCAGGTGCGATGCTATCCTTACCTAATTGGTCACACAACTGTTTCTTGAGCTCCGATTGGTGGGAGAAACTGTTGACAAATGTTTCAATCGTTTTGGCGATTATGTTGAGACATACGAATAATACAAGCAAACATTTAGTAGTAAAATTAGTTTGGTATGTCAATTTGTTAATTTTATACAGTCCATCGGAACTCAGGAAAAAAAGGCAGCCCTCGTATGTACTATGCGCATGCTTTCAATAGTACAGCAGGGGGCCATGGCGGGCCACAAGCTCGGTCAAGACCACTGCAGCCACGAATAACAAAACTGCCGCTTGCCGTTCTTACTTTATATGAAAGGAGGCCGTGGAAGTCAACCCAGGTGCGATTCTATCCTTACCTAATTGGTCACACAACTGTTTCTTGAGCTCCGATTGGTGGGAGAAACTGTATCATAATGAAAACTTGTACTATAATGAGCCTCAATATAGTACAGTTTTCTGACATATAACATTTACATTTCGCCATGGTCGAACATAAACTTACTTTTGATTGTAGTAGTCCGTGGGTTCCTGATACATGGTGTCCACGATGGATGATCCTCGAGACGATCTTTCCTGCAAGAAAGTTGTGAAAGAACAATTAATTATTTCTTAATATATTATGAAGATATACCAGCATTGATACAAAAATTTAAGTTGCAACATAGAGGGTACCAGGGTTGCAGAGCTGTATTTACAGTATATATAAATAACCCCTGGCACAACAGCCCATGAAGGGCCTAGGCCTACCAAGCGACCACTGCCTGCAGATATTGGGGTGATGCGTGGTCAACTCATCGGGTCCCCTCAGCCGTTAATCTTGGTTTTCATAACCGGGGTGCTGCCTCACTGTCAGACAGCTACCCAATTGTCCTCACGAGGTTGAGTGCATCCCGTTCCAGCTCTCACGTCAGTTTCTAAAATCCCTGATGGAGCCGGGAATCGAACCTGGGGCCTCCGGGTGAGAGGCAGGCGCGCTACCCCAACACCACGGGGCCGGCAGAGCTATATTTACCTACTGTATTTTCATACTATGACGTTGTTGTTAAATAATTTCACGAGCTTGAGATATTTTGGGTGTTTGTTAAATTTATCTGATAAGCTGCCTTTTTATGATGACTATAGCAGTTTCTTCATATGAAATGTAGGCTAATGAGATAATCTTTTGTCCGTGCGTATGTGTGTGTGTCGCAAATAAATACGACTATATGCGTAGCAATGTCAGGTGTGGTAGAGTGTCATTGTGAGGTGCACAGACTGCAATTGTCAATAAATTGTACCAGTCGTATTCAACCGAGGCATCTTACCAAGGTACAAGACGCGTACAGGGTCTTTCATATAAAGTGAGAACGGCAAGAGGCAGTTTTGATATTCGTAGCTGCTGTGGCCTTGACCGAACTTGTAGCGCGCCACGGCCCCCTGCTCTACTATTAAAAGCGCGCGCATAGTACATACGAGGGCTGGTTTTTCTTCAAGTTCCGATGGACTGTATAAAATAACAGATTGACATACCAAACTAATTTTACTACTAAATGTTTGCTTGTTTTATTCTTATCTCTCAACATAATCGCCTAAACGATTGAAACATTTGTGTAAATTTGTGAAAATTATTCACGACCACACTGTACCAACGTTACGATAGACTTTTACAAAGAATTCAAGTGTGAAGTTTTGGACCATCTGCCGTTTAGTCCAAACCAGCACTGAATGATTTTCACATTTTTCGAGAATTGAAGGTATGGTTGTGCGGCATCGCCTCGCTAAAAAGGAAACACTTCAGGAGACTGTCCAGAGGTACCCACCTCAGTGGCGGCAGAATATTTTGCCGATGGCATTGGAAAGCTGGTGTAACGATACGACAAATGTTTCAATCGTTTTGGCGATTATGTTGAGACATACGAATAATACAAGCAAACATTTAGTAGTAAAATTAGTTTGGTATGTCAATTTGTCAATTTTATACAGTCCATCGGAACTCAGGAAAAAAAAAAGGCAGCCCTCGTATGTACTATGCGCATGCTTTCAATAGTACAGCAGGGGGCCATGGCGGGCCACAAGCTCGGTCAAGACCACCGCAGCAGCGAATAACAAAACTGCCTCTTGCCGTTCTTACTTTATATGAAAGACCCTGTACTGTCACTTTTTTGTTTGTTTTGTTTTCAACACCAGGCAAATGCTGGGACGGTACCTTTTGATAGGCCACGGCTATTTCCTTCCACTTCCTTCATCTCTGCTCTCTGGTCGTCAATAACCTGGCACACTAGTGAGTAGTCGTGAGTGCACGTAATATTAGTAATTATATTATTATTTATTTAGTGTATGGCTTTTAGTGCCGGGACTCACCAGAGGCTGTAGCTACTTCAAGCGGACACCCATGGGGTGAGCTACAAGTTCCTTTTAATTTCAAGTATAAGGTGCGTTCAAAAAGTAACGAGCCGGAGGCTGTAATGCGCAAACCGATGACGACATCGGCTAATCGTGGCGTGTGTAACGAGGTGTGGTTCCGACCAGAGCGTGGAAGGTCACAGCCCATCGCTAGAGGGCACGCGTGCACGTCACGTGACGATACAAAGTGAGCAGCAGCATGCATCAATCGTCCAACGCTGCCAGTCACATTGCAAACAGTGACATGGAGGTGTCAAACGAAGAGCAAAGAGGTGTTGTTCGCTTTCTGACAGCGAAAGGAGTAGAGGGAACGGACATTCATCGCCGAATGTCACTAGTGTACGGCGAACACTGCATGTCCCTTGCAAGGGTCAAGGCGTGGCACAAGCGCTTCAGGGAAGGACGGGTGTCGTTAGCCGATGATGCCCGGTCTGGGGCACCCCCCTGCATTACCGATGACAACGTCCTGCTGGTTGATGCACTCATTACCCAGGACCGCCGAGTGACAGTGAACGCCGGAAGTGTGCACACCATCATGAAGGAACGACTGCACTTGCGAAAAGTGTGTGACTAATGGTTGCTCCACAGTCTTCAACCACACCAGAAATCATGTCGAATGGCCTACTGTCTTGGTCTTGGTTGGACGATTGATGCATGCTGCTGCTCGCTTTGTATCGTCACGTGACGTGCATGCGTGCCCTCTAGCGACGGGCTGTGACCTTCCATGCTCTGGTCGGAAACACACCTAGTTACACACGCCACGATTAGCCGATGTCGTCATCGGTTTGCGCATTACAGCCTCCGGTTCGTTACTTTTTGAACGCACCTTAGAGTTCCAACTTTCTATACCAGATGTCACTGACACCTAGTGGTGTACGTTGGAACTTTTGATAGAGCTTTTCAACGAAATCTAACCTGCAAATTTAGCTTCACACAAGTTTAATTAGTGGAAGGTTCTTTTAGATGCCATAAATCTATAATATGGGACCGCTGGCTTTACTTCTCCTCCGAAGGAAGGCATACAGAAGGATTTTAACGCTCTAATAAAACCGACGACTTCGGCCAGGTTTGAACCCGCGATCTTGGGCATAGAAGCTCAGCATGCTACTGACTACGCCACCGAAGCCGTAATGCTCAAAATAGCGTTATCGTCCACGAAAGTGAAATTTGGGCCGACATTTGTGAGCATAGCCTTTCACTACAGGTGCCAGGATAGTATCCCTGTAACGTATGCCTGTCATACACCCTGGGATGTACACGAGGGGTTCGGCGACCATACATTGTACCACCCTAAAACATTGCACCACCTCCTCCCTGTCGGTATCGGTCTCGAAGTTATTGGTCGTGTATACGTTCACCGGGTCGTCTCCATACTTAAAGTTCTTCTCGGATAAACAACACGTATCCGCCCCGCATCCGCACAACTGTTATCCGCATCCGCCCCGCATCCGCACGACTTTTTCCCGCATTACCACGTTTGTTATCCGAATCTACTGGCATTACAGTAATATTTTTAATTAGATAAAGCCTAAATTACCAAAGCAACACATTGATACATTTGATGCTTAATGACATAATTTGAATGCGATTAGCTTAACTCATCATCTTACATTTGTTTTGAAAAGAACATAACGGAAAAATATGATATGTTATAAACATCCGGGTCCTAATAATATTAAAAAAGTTCGGTTTGTATTCTTAAAACTATCCGCAAATTCACTCCAAACATTATCCGCAGCTCATGCGCTGTCCGCACAGCCATGCAAACTATATCCGTACGGGAAAAAAATCCGGATATACGCGGGTTTATCCACGGATATCCGCATTCGCGCAGGGCTTCGTACTCGCACAGATCTATCCTCATTGACACAGGCGATATACACGCACACAAGAACGACTAATGGGTTTGAGACCACTACGACTCTTGGCCAGCAATATGCAAAACTTCTTTTGATGTGTATACAGGGTGTTTCAGAAATACTTTTACAAACTTTGGAGATTGGTTCCTTACACCAAAACAAGAAACAAAGTTCATATACACTTATGTCCCAAAATCCTTCGTTTTTGATTAATTAATGAAAGAACATTGTGCACTGACACATTAATTGACAGCCTGTTTGGAAGTGTTTAACACATGAACTCGTATAAAAAAGTTTCCTGACACCGACAGATGGAAAAACTGTCAAATGCACAGGTGTTCCAGACAGGCTCGCCATCAGCACCAGTTTAGGATTAATGTGTGGGCTGGCATTGTAGGTCCATACGTTCTACCAGCACGTCTTACAGGTGCTGTCTCCGGAGACTTTATCCAGAACACCCTTTCAGACTTACTGCATGACAATGTGCCCCTGCAAATACGACAATATACGTGGTGGATGCATGATGGAGCTCCTGCACACTTTAGTCACCTTGTTCGCCCTGCACTGACGGAGATCTTCCAGGACAGATGGTTGTGCAGAGGAGGACCCGTTCCATGGCTTGCACGGTCCGTTAGACTTTTATCTGTGGTGTCAGGAACCTTTTTTGATATGAGTTCATGTGTTAAACACTTCCAAACAGGCTGTCAATTATTAATGTGTCACTGTACGATGGTCTTTCATTAATAAAGCGAAATCGAATGATTTTGGGACATATGTGTATATGAACTTTTTTTCTTGTTTTGATGCAAGGAACCAATCCCCAAAGTTTGTAAGAGTATTTCTGAAACACCCTGTATAAAACACCTCGTAATATGTAAGTTATGTTTCACAAAACTCAAGCTCCTAAACCAGAGGGAGTTAAAAGGTGCGATTTGTACCAAAATCTTCAAAATTGTCTCAATAGTATAGGAAAAATCTTGAACTTTTTGAAACCCCCAACGAAAATATACTTATATTTTGTTTATAAAATGCGTTTAAACAAATAAATAAGATGATAGCCCCTGTCAAAACTGTGTCGCCTACAGCCCGCGTAACAGTAAAGCTGGGTGGGTGGTATATACACATGAGGCGCATCACAATTAAAACTGATCATAACAAATGAGTATTCAAAAGAAAGAGAAATATCGGCTTCGGTGTCGTAGTCGGTAGCATGCTGAACCGCTATGCCCTAGATCGCGGGTTCAAACCAGACCGAAGTCGTTGGATTTTTAAGAGTGCCAAAATCCTTCAGTATGCCTTCCCTCGGAGGGGAAGTAAAGATTTGTGGCATGTAAAAGAACATAACACTGCAATTGGCAGTGTGTGGCTAAAATTGTAGGTCATTTAGTTAAAAACGCTCTATCAAGTTCCAACGTTCACCGCTAGGTGTCAGAGACAGAGGCACTACTTGAAAATGAACTTGATGAGGAACTATTTATTTATTTATTTATGTATTTATTTATTTATTTATTTATTTATTTATTTATCGTATGGCTTTTGGTACCGGGAGTGTCCGAGGACATGTTCGGCTCGCCAGAGGCTGTAGCTGCTTCCAGCGGACAACCTTAGGGTGAGCTACAAGCTCCGTTCAATTTCAAGTAGTTCCAACTTTCGCTACCAGATGTCACTGATACCTAGTGGTGAACGTTGGAACTTTGATAGAGCGTTCCAACGAAACCTAACATAGAAATTTAGCTTCACACAAGTTTAGTCTGTGGAAGGATTTTTTACATGCCATAAATCTATGACATGGGACCGCCGACTTTACTTCCCCTCCGATGGAAGGCATACTGAAGGATATTTAACACTCTGAAATAATTTGACGACTTCGGTCGGGTTTGAACCCGCTGTCTTGGGAACAACAGTTCAGCATGCTACCAACTACGCCACCGAAGCCGCAACGGGCGTTCAATTAAAATACCCCGCTATGGCCATGATGATGATGATGATAATTGTTGTTTTAAGGGGCCTAACACCCCGCTATGGCCATTGGCTACAATTCTAATATAATAAAACAAAGAGAATTATCCGCTACAGTAACGAATTGCACTCTGATTTCATATATAGTATATCGACAATCTGGTTCAAGAGTACATTTAATCAAATAAACAAGATGATAACCCCTGCAAAAACTGTGTCACGTCGAGCCCGCGTAACAACAAAGCCGAGCGGGTGGTTTTACACATGCGAGATTTCTCACACGGGCCCTCTAGTTGTCTGTAAAATGCCAAAGCAAAACGAGTTGTATCAATAAAATATTACCCAGTGTTAAGTTTCAAAAACAAAACAAAAATAATCATAAAAGTTGCATTTGGAGCAGCGTCCTCATTACGCTCAGTTTTTGAAAACAGGAAGGCTAAAACAGTAAAATATAGAATTAGTATCATAAGTGTATTTACCTCACGTAGGCCAGTGCTGTCGAAACGGCGAGCGGCTAAGTACAGGTAGATGGCAGCAGCGGAGTTGAGCACCCACAGCACGTAACCACGTGCAGCCACAGACATCATGGTGATAGGTGGTGTGAGAAAAAACGGGTCACATTGGACGTTTTTCTATTAACAGAAGCATGCACACACATTCATCAGTTTAGTTACAAACTTCATGGTGTCAACAGATTATTTATCCGCATTCGCAAGTTACTAACATGATGATTGACAGATTATTTATCCGCATTCACAAGTTACTAACATGATGATGTCAACAGAATCATTCATCCGCATTCATAATTTACTAACATGATGGTGTCAACTGATTATTTATCCACATTCACAAGTTACTAACATGATGGTGTCAATTGATTATTTATCCACATTCACAAGTTACTAACATGATGGTGTCAACTGATTATTTATCCACATTCACAAGTTACTAACATGATGGTGTCAACTGATTATTTATCCACATTCACAAGTTACTAACATGATGGTGTCAACTGATTATTTATCCACATTCACAAGTTACTAACATGATGGTGTCAACTGATTATTTATCCACATTCACAAGTTACTAACATGATGGTGTCAACTGATTATTTATCCACATTCACAAGTTACTAACATGATGGTGTCAACTGATTATTTATCCACATTCACAAGTTACTAACATGATGGTGTCAACTGATTATTTATCCACATTCATAAGTTACTAACATGATGGTGTCAACTGATTATTTATCCACATTCATAAGTTACTAACATGATGGTGTCAACTGATTATTTATCCACATTCATAAGTTGCTAAAATGATGGGTCGACAGAATAGTTCACCCACATTCACAAGTTACTAACATGATGGTGTCAACTGATTATTTATCCACATTCATAAGTTACTAACATGATGGGTCGACAGAATAGTTCACCCACATTCACAAGTTACTAACATGATGATGTCAACTGATTATTTATCCACATTCATAAGTTACTAACATGATGGTGTCAACTGATTATTTATCCACATTCATAATTTACTAACATGATGGTGTCAACAGAATAGTTCACCCACATTCATAAGTTACTAACATGATGGTGTCAACTGATTATTTATCCACATTCATAAGTTACTAACATGTTGGTGTCAACTGATTATTTATCCACATTCACAAGTTACTAACATGATGGTGTCAACTGATTAATTATCCACATTCATAAGTTACTAACATGTTGGTGTCAACTGATTAATTATCCACATTCATAAGTTACTAACATGTTGGTGTCAACTGATTATTTATCCACATTCATAAGTTACTAACATGTTGGTGTCAACTGATTATTTATCCACATTCGTAAGTTACTAACATAATGGTGTCAACTGATTATTTATCCAGATTCACAATTTACTTACATGATGGTGTCAACAGAATAGTTCACCCACATTCATAAGTTATTAACATGATGGTGTCAACTGATTATTTATCTACATTCATAAGTTACTAACATGTTGGTGTCTACTGATTATTTATCCACATTCACAAGTTACTAACATGATGGTGTCAACTGATTTTTTATCCACATTCATAAGTTACTAACATGATGGTGTCAACTGATTATTTATCCACATTCATAAGTTACTAACAAGATGGGTCGACAGAATAGTTCACCCACATTCATAAGTTACTAACATGATGGTGTCAACTGATTATTTATCCACATTCATAAGTTACTAACATGATGATGTCAACTGATTATTTATCCACATTCATAAGTTACTAACATGATGGGTCGACAGAATAGTTCACCTACATTCACAAGTTACTAACATGATGATGTCAACTGATTATTTATCCACATTCATAAGTTACTAACATGTTGGTGTCAACTGATTATTTATTCACAATCATAAGTTACTAACATGATGGTGTCAACTAATTATTTATCCAGATTCACAATTTACTTACATGATGGTGTCAACTGATTATTTATCCAAATTCATGAGTGAAATGGGGTTGGGGGTGGGGGTGAACATGATGAAATTGTCATAACTTAATTTAGATTGTAGTTGTTGTTGTTGTTGCTCTTAATTAATAATAGGGGCTATTGAAATCTTTGTTCATCAGCCCCAAAAACTTATGTTTAATTAGTCTGATGACCTGTCACCTGTGTTTCTTTGCTGACTTTGGTAGTGATTGTAACAGTAGTTATGGAGGGGATAGGGTAGTTTCCTCGGGACTTGAATTAGATACTATCTCGGCATTTGAATGGAGGGAGTGTGAAAACCCTAGGAAAAGAAACACACTACGGATGGCCTCTGTCACCACCACGATTCGAACCTCCAATCTCCGGACTTTCTACAGCTCATTCATGCAGTACCAACCTATCTCTTCTCCTCATTATCAGTCGCCAAAATCATCTATCCTCTCCCACTCATCGTAATACCTCTTCATTATTTTGTTAATCTATCAAACCATCGGATCTTCATCATTCTCCTGTAAAACCACATTTCAATCGCTTTTATTCTCCTCGTTTATCTTGTGCCAACAGTCAAGTTTCACTTCTATAGAGCACCACACGCGAGACAAAGGCTTTCAATAATGACTTTCTAATACCTAAATCTGTATTTCATATCAACAGATTTATTTTCTGTAGAATGGCTTTCTTTGCCTCAGACAGCCTACATTTTATATCCTCTTTGATTGGTCCAAGACTGCTTATTTTGCTTCCTAAGTAGCAGAAGTCTCCTACTTCCTTTAGGTTTCCAACTGCCAATTTGATGTCAATTGGGGTTTCTGATTTATTTCGCCTAAATTCCATCATTTTTGTTTTACATGTATCAATTTTCATCATGAATTTCTTCCTCCAGACAAAGTCCATACTTTTTAAATAGTCATTCAAATCCTCAGGTGTGTCGGCTAAGAAGACGATGTCATCAAAATACAATCTAATTTATGATAATCATTTTGATTTGAATAAAACTATCATGTATAAAAGGTATAAAGGAATTAAAGCCTGGACAAAAACGAATCAAGAATTACGATATTTTGTCAACTCTTTAGCTGAGCATGGCTCTCACCACTTAATGTGTAAGATGGAATGCTTCCATGAACCCAACCCGAATTGCATCTACGAATTCTGTGTCCAAAAATGTAAACGCTACCATGTGGCTAACTGCACAAAACGTGGGAAATCCAGTATATCATAGACTTCTGCGCAAACTGATGAATACACAAGTTATGGTATCTTTTATACTTTGCATAATTTGAGGGCATTTATTAATAATAACAGGTCATACGACAACATTTCCCTCCACTGTTTATCAAAATGCTACCCCAAATATTTATTAAAAACAAAATATTTAATTTAAAAAAATATTTCTGTTTTACGGTCATTAGGGATGTATAGAACTAGCACCGATAGAGCGCACTGCTGTTGTACTGGGTAGGCGCAAGGCGCTCTTCATTTGTCTTCTGTGTTCTCAAGCCGCTAATATGTACGAATTTAAGTTGTTTAAATTGTTATTTTCGTGACTATGCCGACCTATTGCAGTGTTCCTCTTTGCAAAAATCAAGGAAGCCCGCTTTCGTTTCACCAATTCCCACAAAATAAAGAAATGTGGAAGAAATGGTTACGTGCTATTAGAAGGAAAAATTTCGGTGAGAAAAAATCTGACCGAATATATTAAAGTGTGTTCCCACCATTTACAACCCGATGACTTGACGAAAACTGTGTAGAATAAGTGTGATTTACAAAGGGAAATAATCCTTATTTTGTACCTATAAACTGATTAGACATTTTGATAACAACCACTGAATTTATGCGTTTGTATTTGAAGGTGAGAGAGCAAGATTAAAACCGGGCGCTGTTCCATCGCTTTTTCCGTGGACCACGAACACGACATAAATAAGGAAGAGGCCATACACAAGAAAATTGCCGGATTATCACGATAAGCCTACACTATCGGAATCTGCAGAAATCATATCCATTGAAGTACGGGAAGAAATCGTCAATATAGGCCTACACGAAGAAGTGAATGTAACATTTCTGACTCCCATTTTCAAAGACATCTATACTCGGACAAATTATTCACGAATAAATGTCGCAACATTAACAGTCACAAACGTATTATGGTTGGTTCCTTGAAATCAGAATTAATCGTCAACTTCCATCTGCCCGTCGGAGAATGTGGTACCGGTAGCGACTGACTTCTACATTTTTGAGACATAGTCAGATGAAAACAGTTCGTGGCCCTAAAACAGGGATTCTCAAACTCTTAAAAATTTGTACCCCCAAGTCCTTCCCCATGGGTACGGGAACGATTCTTATTGAGAAATTGACAAAATTACATAAGAACCAAACGTTGCGATGCATTTTCGAGGTATACCGGTACAATACCGGTATGGTATCAACTTTCTTTGATTATGTTTACCTTAAAACATGACAGTTTCATGTAAGCTATCAACCTAAAAAAAATGAATCGAAGTCTATACCGGTAAGCAAGGGGAGCAAGTGAATATTTAAATCTCTATTTATGATTTAAGTCTTATGGAGATATATTTATCAATATAGGCCTACAATACTCAAGTAATTGTAATCTTTAGGAGAAAGCATGCTGACTCATATTCATTATTTGAATAATAAAGCGTGTTTTAATAGAATGTTGTTATAACCGCTGTAATAATTCTTCCTTCCTCCCGCTAGTTTTTTAGCGCCTCTGGTCCGTAGCTCATTTTGCAGCTGTTAAACGCTTAAACGCTGAAAATCGTCCATAATATATTAGGAGATGTACCCATAGAATTAATTAATATAGTCTTGGAGTGAAATTAGAGAAGATATAATTTACTTTAGCTTAGAAAACTCGGTCACAATGTATACATTCCTCGAAGCTGACTGGGAGAAACATAAGACGATCGCCTTGCGCTTACCCAGTACTACACGAACGCTATCTGCCGCGAACTTTCTCCAGCTACATCCCTATTGTTAGCCACTAATGTGGACCGGTCGGCGAGGTCCTCGAATCGAGTGGCCAAGGTTGTGACATCGAACGCAAGAGACCTATATATATAAATCAACTAGCAACCCGACCCGGCTTCGCCCGGGAACAATTATGAATGCATTACGTGATAAGCGCTTTTTTTCCAATGTCAATGAGCAACGACCAATATCCGTTTTACGTCTCGGCATGATGGGTTAAAATCACTGACTGGACTATTAATTATATTATCATGGAGATGCATGTGCAACAAATTCTTGTCAGACGTAATTTAAGAATGGCTAGGTGCATGAAACACAAATCCCCCTGCCGTCCAATCTTAACTTGACTTTGAATTTTGCGGAACGATATAGATATTTTTAACGGTTTGCCCAGCGTATGCTTAAAAAGCGCACGGACGCCAGATTTTTTTTCGACCATTTCACTGAAATCGTTAGTGTTTGACTTCCTTTGATCATAAATAAATTATTTTCTACAGAAACCTACCTCGAGATATCCTTTATAGAATTGAGAAAACCGCATCAAAATCCATTCAGTGGTTCTCGAGATTACCCGTGACATCGAAGAATCGGGGACTTTGTATTATACTAAGTAGAGATTATACGCCAATCAGTATAATTTAATATAATATAATCCCTCTTCCGTCCAATCTTGAAAAGTTCACAGGCGAAATGAGAGTTGCATTTCCAGGGAATGGCGAGGTGAATGAAACTCAAATGCCCCTTCCGTCCAATCTTAACTTGACTGTGTTTCACAGGCGAAATGAAGAAAACCCGATTTGTACTTCCAGCAGTGGCGGCCGGTGGCTTGTTAAGCTGGGTGTTGCACCAACATTTCTGATGTCGCAATTTTATATGGGAAGTTTACACATGTAACAAAAATCAATTAACGTTAGATGAACTACATGTCTATAAAAACTGAAATACATGGGTTTTCCAAACTAACTGTACGTTCGACAAATAGACAAATTTTAATGGCTCTTTTGGGCTTCTTCCTATAAGAATTCATAAAAAATCATATGTATGTATTTACGCCCTATGTCTGAGTTAATTGGAAGAATTTAAAACACAGCAGGTTGTCTAAGGTTGGGTCTCTATCTCCAGGATAATAAACATTCTCAACATAAAAACATGGCAACCGAAAAGTTTGTACGTTACGAAAAATGATATTACTAACAAAGACGGGCACATATTCTGCATAAGGATAGGATTTTTTTACTATAGCGTGAACCCCATCAGAGGAACCAGCCATGAAGTGCGCTCTGTCATACGTCTGCGCAATTCATTTTTGCGGAGTTTCATTCAATTTCTGCTTCTTTAATTAATCCAGTAAACACGCTGCTAATGTGTGTGCATCATGTTTTGTTTGCCTCTTACTACGTAACTTATCGGTACACAACAGCCATCTGAAATATGTTTGAAATATCACTAGTTTCATCTGCTATAATGGCTAAAATTTCCGATTCCTTTATTTGCTTTGATACTTCTTCTTGGCAAACCACCAACATAATCTGTAAAATTTAATTTTCAATTGTTTTGGACGTTCCTTTGAAAACAGTTGCCCTTACTAAAATGACCTTTAACACAGCATCCAACTCAACGCTAAATTTAATTAGTTCTCTCAAAACACCTGGATTTGTTGATGTTACACTTTCATCATGATCACGCAAGGCCAGTTCGAAAGAGCCACAGAAACGAATACAGTTTATTACAATATTTAACACATACCTATTGTGCCTAACTTCTTCGTTATATTCCGCAATTTACCTTCTATAGACACTGTCCAATTGTGCAGCTTCGTTAACAGTTCCAAAAAGTGTCAATTTCAAACAGCTGAAGATTGGTTGGTTCCTCAGTTTAGGAGCTGCGACAACGCGGTCATATCCTGTACTTTGGATGTGTGGAGAATCTGTCTGATAACCGGTGTTAATTGTGATGGCTGTATTACTGTCATCTGTTTTTAATTCAAGTGAGGACTGCAGACATTGAATTTCAAGCAGTTTCTACTTTTGGCGCCAAAGGCCACCGTAAACGACCACTAGTTCAGAATTTGGTTACTACACGCCACCGCAGTCGGCTCCTGGCGACGAACGTTGGAACCTAAGAGCATTGTTCAAATTTTTAACCTATAATTTAGCTTCACACAGGTGTAATTAGATGGAAGATTCTTTAACATGCCATAAATCTATGACATGGGACCACCGGCTTTACTTCCCCTCCGAAGGAATGCATACTGAGGGATTTTTAACGCTCTTAAAAATCCGACGACTTCGGCCGGGTTTGAACCCGCGATCTTGGACATAGAGGCTCAGCATGCTACCAACTACGGCACCAAAGCCACTCAGCTGAAGATTCATGTTTCTTTATTTTAGGGATTAATTTCCGTAACTCCTATTTTGGTCCACGCGTATTCTCCACCAACAAACATGGAAAACAGAATAAAGCGTTTTTAATGTCGCATTCACATAACCAATTATTATTGCCTTAAATATATCCTTTAAACGCCCTCGTAGCCTATACTTATATTTTGGACAATACTTATCTGGTAATGGTCAACCGAGTGTTTTTACTGTGAGTTTATCGTCATCAGGGAGCTGGGAAAGCTGTCTAACTAGTAAATTACTTGCTCTATTAATTTTCACTTACACTCCACAATACAATTAATGTTTCAAACTAAACATTCCGTTTAAATAAAATACTAACTTACAAGATGCACAGATGATACATCTGGGTGCTATATCGGAAAGTGGCGCGAAAGGCAAACTAACAAAACACTGAATTTTGCTAGCCTGAAATTTCGTAGTGAATGCATAGTAGTGAATCAACCAAACAATAATAATAATAATAATGCACGGTTATGTATCTGCCTGGAACAAAAATACTCAATCAACTAAATACAGAACTAATCGCAACCCAAATCCCGCAAGAACAAGAGTGATAAAAGCAAACATAAACCGCTACAGTACACCAACAATACGTCGCAAAATAGTTCAGTCACTTATCTACTGTACTTATAGCATAGTGGCGTTCTTAGACTCGCTTCACAGAACAATTGACAAAAATATTAAATGAAGTTATGATGAGAAAACATCTAAAAATAATTGGGTGTGAACCAATGTCTCCCTATGAAATTCCGATATTTGTACTGTTGCGGGTGGTGTAGCATTCCCTAGTGTTGTGGGAAAGAAACTACCCTTCAGGGGCGGATGACCTCGTAGTTCCGCCCCTTAAAACAACAGTAACTAACTAACTAACTAAACTATCCTTCGCGGGGTAAGAGAAATCGAGGGTGTTGTCATTTCCAAAGAGTGGTGTAGTCTAACGGTGCCATTTGGAACTGAGTGTTGCCAGGGGGCTGGCAGCTCGTCTGCAACTCCCTACTACCCATGCTGGCCAGCAAGCTATGTACAAGCTTGGCCTCGTCCCTGCCGGCCGCGCTGTCTACTTGGGAGTCGCAACAAGAGAGCTAACCCCCTGGAGTTTGATTTGAAGGCGGCAGCTTTTATAGGTACAGTGTGAAGCATTACGATAAATAATAACAAAATAACGATGATTTAAACACATTTTTGAGTGCATTAGATCTATAAAACTAAAACATTAAAGGAAAAAAAAACGACGAATTAGTTGTAAAATTATTGGGAGTTGTGCAACGCTGCAACAATATCACCAGCCGCCCTTGACTTCCAGGGAAACTCCAAACACAACCACCCTTCTCAGAGGTCTTAACTCAACACGACTCAACGGTTTGCTGCTGGCTGTATCTGGGGCAATAGGTTCGCCCGCTATCTAGGCTGTAACAGGGATGAGACTCGCTCTTAGATAGCTCGCAAACTGTCGCCTCAGTAGTTGAATGGACATGGTTGGAAGAAATTAAAACGTGAACAATTCTTACACTCATAGTATTTATATATTTTTAACGGTTTGCTCAGCGTAAGCTTACAAAGCACTCGAACGCCAGGTGTTTTTCGACTTTTCCACTGAAATCGTTACTGCTCGGCTTCCTTTGATCATAAATAAATAATTTTCTACAGAAATCATCCTCGAGATATCCTTTACAGAATGGTGAAAACCACATCAAAATCCATCCAGTGGTTCTCGAGTTTACCCGTAACATCCAAGAATCGGGGACTTGGTTTTATACTAAGTAGAGATGTTACGGGATAGTTTGTATGTCCCCTATGCGTTCATATACCATCCATCCGATTGCGATGAAATTTGGGTGTGTTGTTGTGTGTACTCCAGGGAAGGTTTCTGGCTACAAATTATTTCTGTAACACAAAAGGGTGAGGGCCTTAACAGGAACCATTAAATCCCACAGTAACCCAATTGCACAATTGCACACCGCAATGTCAGGTGCAGGGGGTGTCAACCAGATAGGGATCATTTGGCACCATCGGTGTAGTAGCACGTGCCAGCCGTATGGAGCGCTGTATATCGTGTATATCGTGTTGCCAACATATGCATGATACAACGTTGTAATTAAATTGCAAACATATCACTATATTTAGTCAATAAATATACACATAATTCCTAATTGACATTTCCTTGCAATTATCTTGCTCACAGACGATAATTACGGCACTTATCATTAAATAAACATTATTTCTACTGGGTTGGCGGCACTGACCATGCCATGGCGGCTCTGTTTATGAGTTGTATGTAATAATATTGGCCGTATACAAATAAGCTAAATAAGCTAATGTTGTGTTCTATCTCATCTTTCTTATATCAAATTGTCTTCGTGGTAATGAGAAGTAAACAGTTCTTCTTCTGTTACGACAAGTAAGTACGCTTATTTTAAGAATTTAAATTAAAACGTGTTTCTGTATTGCGTGTGAAAAATATAGTTTTGAATTGTTATTTGAAGCAGTGTACAGGTGATATTCTACTTGACATATCAATTAACTTTCACTCTTATTTATCCCATAGGTAGGTCTACCAATTCTGTGAACAAATCCTAAATTGCTGTTCTCGAAATAGCAGAGGAATGTGGCAATTACTCTCCTGACAAATGACCAGGTAAGAAGTCTATGTTTGGGTTGCATCTATCAATTCAAGTGCAATAACTCCTACTGCAGATGGCAATATGCAACATAATGTAGATTTTACATGAGGCTAAAACTCAGGAACTCACTGCTGTTGAGTACGGTATGGAAAATGGCAAAACAAGATAATTTGAGGTAGCCTGTACCATTGTACCCCAATGACTTAAGTTAAACCAGTGTTGCATGCCTTGCTTCTCTTGATGTTATTGATTTCAAAACCTAATGTCCTCCTCTTTTGAACACAGTGACATGAAACAAGTAAACTGCTTGCATTTTTTTTTTTTTCCAGGCAAAACAGTTTAACTAGGAGTGCACAAAATATATGTATATATACAGTAGGCCTATATTTATTTTAAAAAATTGCATGTTTATAATTGGATTTATAACAAAGTGGAGAAACATGACTAACTGGTGATTCACAATAGCTGTACGTATGCTCTGTGGAATGCTGAAATTTAGCACAAGTTGGCAAAAGCCATGGACCTATGAATGCCAGTGACCATTGAATATATTATCGACAAGCAGTTTATGCTTACGTGGTTGCTACTTTCCACGTGTACCTGCATGCATCCTTCAGTGTGGCTTTTCAAATTGTTACAAATTCTACAGTTCCTGTCAAAAGATGAAGCCACCACCCAAATAGACCTACTGTTAAAGCCAGCTACTGGACACAGAGACACCCGTCCAGAAATGTAAACCTTACCCATAACATAGGTCGTCCTGCAGGCAATATTAAAAGTGAAGTAACGATACTCTTGCTACAAAAATTGCAGTATCGTGTGGAAATATACCGGTATAACACTTAACATATTTTTTTTAACTCTTCATTTGCAAATTTTCTTTGCCTGTGTGACTCTCCCACTGTGCGTGACAAAAACTAGGGAAGCATATAAGGCTAACGCGGTCCTACCTTGTAATTAATAGTGAATGAGATGAGAACCTGCCTCTTTGAAACTCTCAACTTCGTTTATATGGATAATACATGATTTTCATACCTTATATTCATAATCTAGGGGACTTTTGTTTCTTGCCCATTGAACGATGGCAGCCATGTTCCTCAAGCGCATGAGGTCTCTTCAACTGTTACCTAGGTGCATACATTGACGTCACTTTCGTGTTGCCAACATGTAAGATAGGCCTACAAAATACACCTGTCATGAGGTCGGTCATATGATTGACTAGTTCCACTGTGTGTGACAAAAGCGAGGGGTGCATGTATGGCTAATGCTGCCCGCGCTACCTAGTAATTATCGGTCCAGGCAAAACCCATTGGTCTAGAAAAGATTAACAAAAAATAAAAAATAAAAAATAGAAAAGATTATGCGTGACAAAAACCGGGGTTGCATACATGGCTAACTCAGTCCGTGCTATCTATTGATTATTGGTACCATATACGTGGGGTTGACAATACTGTACTTGTGCATAATTCACGTGGATAATGGCTGACACAGATGGAATATATATAAGTTGTCATCTAAAAAGAGAAAGGTGGGTGGGTTATAAACTGCGAAGGATATTAGCCAAAATAACTACCTTCTGTAATGATACAAATTGAATCTAGAAATTATGTACGGTAACTTAGTTTACTCCTCCGCTATCTATAACCCACCGTACCCTTTATTAGATCACGACTTATATAGTAAAATTCCAGCTGTGTCGACCATTATAGCCTACGTGTGAATTATGGACAAATACAGAATTATAATGCGTATATATTTACCATTTTATTGTGATAATAGTTAACCATATTGGCTGGTGATACATTTGATGAACCACTGCCCTGTCAATTCTATGATGTAATATTTATTAAACGATGTAGGCTACATGTTTTGGCAATACATTGATACCGGTACTGTACCTTCTTCAGCATCAGCGTAAATGGATTATGAACTAGGTTACCAAGTGTTAAGAGAAATTGATATCCTTTAATAATTTAATTAAAAGTTCCTTATTGGTTCGTATTTTGGGTGTTAGCAAATTCTTCAAAACTGGATCAGCGATATACCATAGTATTTGAGTGTAAAATACTTAGAAGTTATTGCATTTAGACTGTGCCATTGGAGTTGCGATGGACTGTAGTGATTTTGTTAACATCGATAGAGGAATTGAGATTTCTATGTTCGATATCTGCCATTGCCAAACCATTATTTGCTGGCTTATTCTCTTTATAGTTGTTCAAATAGCTCAGAAATATTTATTTACTCCACAAAGCTCTTAACTTAATATGTAGGCCTATATCATTTTGTGTAGTTTAATGAACGATTCCTTGTATAAAAGTTTTAATCGTATTAATGCTATGCTCTCTTGTGTCCAGCAGGTTTCATCTGAATCGGAGTTGAAAAATGAAATTGTTCCAATGATAATTGTATCTGGATCACCTATTGCTGGTGATATTACAATGTATAACATGGTTGCGAGACCAGTATCTATGAACTTATGATATGTGCACTTACAAATGCACATATTGGTTGTAGCATTAAGATATAACTAGAAAACCTTTGTGTGCTTTATTTTTGAGATACTCGTATTCAATTTCACAACGTTCTGATCACAGTACAATGTCCATATGCTACAACCAAAATGTGCATTTGTAAGTAGTACACATAACATGATAAGTTACTAGATAACCTAATGGTCACAACCACGTTATACATAGTAATACAACCAGCAACAGGTGATTCTCAAGATACAATTAACGTTGGAACAATTTCATTTTTCAACTCCGATGCAGATGAAACCTGCCGGACACGAGAGCATTAATTCGATTGAAACTTTATACAAGGAATCATTCCTAAAACTACACGAAATGATAAACATGTCAAGACTTTGTGCAGAATATAAATATTTCTTTTGAAGCTATTCGAACAACTACAACGAGAATAAGCCAGCAAATAGTTCAGCAATGGCAGATATTGAACGTAGAAATCCCTATCCCTCTCCCTCTATCATGTTAACGATTTCACCACAGTCCATCGCAACTCCAATGACGGTCTAGATGCAACAACTTTTAAGTATTTGCCTCGACCAAATATTACTAACTTAGATAGTGCAGCCTATGAACCCAAGTACTTGTCACACACAGTGCGAATAGTCACACATCAATAAATCTTTCTCTAGACCAATGGGTTTGGCCTGGAACAATAATTAATTAATAGGTAGCGTGATAGCCATATATGCAACCCTGAATTTTGTCACGCAAAGTGGGGATAGTCACGCATCCGTATTAACCAAGTTGTGAGGGTCAAATGAAGGTTCTCGTCTCAATCAGTTTTAATAAACAGAATTTTCTCTTCGAATAACATTCCAAATAATAGGCATAATACAGATGAAGTTCGTTCGCTTCACTGAGAAAGATGATGTTTTTAGGCCTAGATCAGGGGTTCTCAACCTTTTTCAACCATCGTACCCCTTTAAAAAATTTAACATCCTGCGTACCCCCTACTAACCTTTCTTAGGCAGTAATAATGGTTATTAAAAATGTAAAAGGTATTTAGTTAGTATGGTTTAACCTTTGTAATTTCATAAGGAAAGATATTTTAATAAAACGAAATATAGTTGTTGTTTTTCAGTTCCTTTTCCCAAAGGATGATTTTTGCAATCATTGCGTTAGTTTTCATTTCAACATAGAACATTTCAGAAACACTATCTTGCATACACTTATTCCAAATGTTCAGTTTTTCAAAAATATCACTTAAATAGGCCAATTTTAAAAGCCAACCAGTCATTGAATACTGATGATTAATTAGAATTGTGCTCGGTAAAGAAAATATGCAATTCTTTGTGGAAGTCAAATACACGCGCCGTAAATAACTCACACAGTAGCATGGCACGAAGCTCACTGCGCATGTGGATCGAGTAGAAGGATGGCCTGCGTACCCCCTGAAATGTTTCGCATGCCCCTAAAGGGTAAGCGTACCACAGGCTGAGAACCCCTGGCCTAGATGATGAATATTTGTTGCCTAGGTAACCATATAGGAGGTCTAGATAACAAACTCTTATTGGCATGGTAACTAACAGTATGAAATTTATCTCTAATGAATTATAAGTATAAAGTATAAATAAGTAAGTTATAAATCCTACACAAAAAAGTAATTAACCAATTAAATCAAACAATTATAACTCATAAAAACAACAGATTATGAAACGCAGCAAGGTGAGTGTGCACTGGAGGCAACCAAACAAGCGACTGATCGGCGACAAGCACGTGGTCAAATAGCATCACACAAATTGGCAGCGTTGTATAGTTTCCGTGGCAACAAGCTATGCGAGCGATCTAGTCGTCAACTGTTTTTGCCCAGTGGTGCTGAACTGTCAGATTCCAACTCTGGAAAATACACCTATAGGTAGTGAGTGATTGTTGTTTCAAGGGGCTGAACTACAAGGTCATCTGCCCCTTATAGAGAATGTTATCACTCGTTCTACTTTCATTCAGTGCTACTATAATACCACCTTGTGGTGTGGTAGCTGCCACTCCTGAGGTCCTGGGCTAGTTTCCAAGTAATTTAATTCTGGTCTGAGGGTTGGAACGACTCACAATCAGCTTCGTGAGCCAGAAATGAGAAGAGGTAGGTTCGATTCTCACCTCGGCCATCCAAGAAGTGGTTTTCCGTGGTTTCCCCACTTCCACTCCAGGCTAGTGCTGGGATTGATCCTAACTTAAAACTATGGCTGCCTCCTTTCCATTCGTCACCTGAATTACAAAAAGTAGGCTATACTGCTCGGGTCCAAGCTCTGTGAACTTGCGGGGTGAGGGGAAAGAGCAAGGAAGGGTCAGGCGAGAAGAGAAGGGTCTCTCAACAGCCCGTCATGATATCTGGTATTCCTTTCTATTCCAATAATGCTTACATAGGGCCGTTGCTCAAACCACTGTGGTGTTACGAAAGAATGAGTGAGTCACCGACCAATGTATTTGGTTCTGTACTATGCACGGACTGAGGTACCTCATCACTCGTCAACACCACTTCTCATAGTCTGCGATGCACATTCCTCTTAGGTTCACGCAGCTTAGACCCGAGCAGTACACACTACTACAGATACTACAATAACACAGATTATCATACAAATCCTACACACTTCCAAGTACACAGGGCTAAATGAATGTTATCAAAAGCCCTAAATGAATTAAATCAACAACACTATGACTGTACAATAAGAGATTCTTTTAAAATGTAGTTATAGTAGATGCAACCATACACGAATCAGCAAATTGAAGTTCTCCATTTGAAGCATTACATATTTTATTAAGTTTACTGTTTCAACATACAAACTTGCATGTGTTGTAGGAATTTGCTGTTCATCAGTGTTAGTGATGGCATAAAAGAGGGAAGAGGTTCATTATCCTGTGCTATAGCCTACTGTTATGCCTTGGCAAGAAAGAAGAAAGGAACATGCCTCAACACGTACTTTTAAGGAGGACCAGATTTGATTACTGTATTTTTCCTAAGTGTGATCTTGACTCTCACTGTTATTTTTCTTCGTTGACAACTTTTAAAATAAAACATGATGATTTCTAGCAGTATTGAGTGTTTTTCTTGTTTTTCATTGAAAGTCCTATTTCTCCTTTCCCCTTCACAGCATGTCATAGAATTTACTGTATTAGTGTGCGATGATTTTTTTGATGTACGTACTGTATTTCACCCTGCAAAAATTGGTGAACTGGATATATTTTAAAGGGAATATGAAATTAACTACTGTATAGAAATTTTGTAATATCCAATTATTTTTCTGAAATTTCAGTCTCCTAATAATTTGGCACTAATTGCACTAACAATTTTAGTGTGATCTGGTCACACCACCTGTTTCCTTAGCATTCTCTCCTAACATTTTACTGTTATTCCTAACAGCATCAAGCATTTTAAGATATGAATATTATCCCTTCCCAGTACTTTTCCTTTGCAATTTATTCTAATAACTAATTGGTTATAGGCCTAAATAGGCCTACTGTGGTTAATTGGAAGGGACCATTTTTTTAAGGTGAGTAATAATATGCTGCAGGCCTGTTAGTAGCCTAATTCTTGTCACCAATGCAATATGCTCCAATTGCAACTGAAAGAAATGTAAACATGTAAATTATTGATGAGGTCATGTCTTAAAATAGGGGCATATGAGCTCGTAGTTCCGCCTCTTAAAACAACAATAACTAACTAACATGTCCTAAATGCTGTGATTGTTCATTTCAGAGTTCTGTAATTCACAATTTCCCACTTTGGTATTATTTAAAAAAAAAAACTGTTATTGGTATTTTGATTGTGATTTATTTCTTGTTGATCATATGATTATCTCCTCACTTAAAAACGTGCTATAAGTATTGGGAAGATTGTGATTTTCGGAACATTGAAGTGGATAGAGAATTTAGGACGAGAATATTTAGTGGAACGAGGGGAAGGGGTGGGGTAGGCTACCCGCACGGCCGTGCTACACGTCAACTAGTACCACGGCCAAACACCAGACAGCGCTGAAGTCTTAGGTGCCAAGAATTAGCATGGCTGTCGGCTATCTGTAGTAGTAGGTAATCTGTGGTCAGGTGTGAGAATAGCTTGCTGATTCATCGCGAGGAAACATGAGGAGACTGTCAGCAGCCCGCCGTGCTATCTGGCATCGCTGTCTATTCCAATACAGTTCACGCCACGGTTTTTGGCCAGGGGTTCATTATTATTATCTTCCTTTCTGTCTTTGATTGGCATTGCAACGCTTGCTGGGTATAGCTAGTAATATACAGGGTGTCATTTATGTACTTGAGTACCCTTAAGGGGCGTGTAGGGAATGGGTATAGGATCAATTTGAGATAAGGAACCTGGGGTCGTAATGGCCTCCTAACCCCAGAAAACAGGTTTGTTTCAGACCCTCCGCCCCTGTAAAGTAGGAAGGGCGCCATGTGTTACTCTGAGGTCAGGCACTCTTTCGCTGTCAACAGTCATGGCTAATTATTATGTTGGTTGTTAAGCTTTAATTTCCTGTTTTCAATTTTGCTGAAATACATTTTTGGACGGAGTACGTTTGGTTGATGAGCTTTAATTTTATTTTCCTTACAGTTTGATATCAAGTGAAGAAAATTTCTTGACTGAATTACATTGGTTTCAAGAGTTTTAGGTGAGCTTACGAAGTTTGTACTAAATAAAGCTGCATTCCTCTTGCCAATCGATAGTTCCGTCGTCCGTAACTACTACAGAAACACACGTAATGTATTGTTACTAAAAATAAAAAGGCAATTAAATTACAGAATCAACGATAGTTTAAAAAAAGTCAACACAGAATAAACACGCACTGTGACTACGCCCCCTCCTTCCCCTATAAAAAATAAAGAAAAAGAAAAAGATTTAAGGCATGGCACCCCAGGAGAAACGAACTCGGGACTACCGTGGCAGCGCGCCTCGCCACTATCCTCTAGGCTAACGCAGCGTTGAGCGGTGGTCGCGCCAAGACCGTTGACAGCGAAAGAGTGCCTGACCTCAGAGTAACACGTGGCGCGCTTCCCTACTTTACAGGGGCGGTGGGCCTGAAACAAACCTGTTTCCTGGGGTTAGGAAGCCATTCCGACCCCAGGTTCCCTATCTCAAATTGATCCTATACCCATCCCCTACACGCCCCTTAAGGGTACTCAAGTACATAAATGACACCCTGTATATATTCTGCCACAATATAGCCTACATCAAAAACTGTGGTATCCCAACACCTCCAAAATGACGTGTTGACTTCATAACATTATTATTAATATTATTATTAATATTATTATTATTATTATCTCTTCCCAAAACCCTCTTATATATTCACCGTGTTTCCACTTTCTCTCTTCTGTCCACTTATTTCCTGCTTTTTTCCTCTTTGGATGTTTGCTCAAATTTCTGTTTTCTGATTCTTTCTCTGTATAGTTTCCTGTCTGCCATGTCTTCTGTAGAAATGTTTGGTTTCTTGAGGTCTTTCAGGTTTCATTTACCCAATTGGTTTTCAATGTAGTAATCATAAGTGTCATAACTATATTTAAAATCTTCTTGTTCAGTCTGTCTTCGTTCATCATATGTACGAGGATGTATTCGTATATGTTCATACAATTTTGCCCTTCGTTTTCTTTTTTTTTCTGATGTTGTTTGTAATCGTCTCTCTGTCGGTTTGTATAGTTCTATTGTTGATCCCTTTATCCATATTCCCTCTTTCTGAATTGGTCCGTAGATCTTTCTAAGTATTTTTCTCTCTTGTTTTCCTAGTTCCTTGATATTTGTTCTTCCCTTGATTGCTGTCGTTTCTGAAGCGTATAAGGCTTCTGGTAGGACTAATGTATTATAGTGTCGTAGTTTGGCATTGATGGAGATACTCTTTTTGTTGTAGTGGTTCCATGTAAGTCTGTATGCTTGTAACATTTCATGAAGCTGTGTGGGTGCTTTGGAGCGCTTGTGTGGTGGAGTCTTGAACTTGGTATGTGGGAGTGCTAGTCTAGGTGTTCCATAGAGGAGGAGCTGGTCGAGCGGGAGTGTCAACTCTGGGATTCCAGAGAGATGAATGAGACAATAGAAGAGGCAACAAATGGATGTAAGAAAAGGAAGGAATGGTTATAGGTTATTTGGTCATATAAAAATATATTGTATGAGACATAATCGTGATATAATTTGAGTTATTCTGTTTTCTTTACTACGTCGTATTGGTTGTATTACTACAGCTTCTTATATAGCTCCTCAAAAAAATAAAACGAATAAATGAGAAATCGATTGGTGCTATAAATTGGAAATTATATCTTATTATGACAGCGTTATTGTTACGACTTACAGTATATATCATCCCTTTATTCTACAAAATAGTAAGTGAATTATAGTTGTGTTATAGCATATATAAACCTGCCTTGTTCACTGAAGTGTCCTGGTTGGTGTTCAAAACACACCACCCCTTGAGATAAAAGTAGTCTTGTGTTCTCTATCAAAATAATAGTATCCTATTTATGAACTGGCGCCCTCCCGGTTAAATATTATTATATTCCTTAATAAGTATTACATGCTTTCTGTAGTTTTGTGATCCTGTCTTCATTGGATGCCAAGTTCAGTCTTGTTTTCTGTATAATCTCTCCCAGGTATTTGAAACTTTCCACATGCGTTATTTTTCCATACTTGGTTTTCAGTGGATGTCTGTATATAGATTTTGTGTCCATGTACTGAGTTTTTTCGTATGAATTATTATTAATAGTATTATATTATTATTACCATTATTAGTATTATTATTTTGTATCGTTATGCCCATCGAAGGAGTGCGATTGGATCTATCTTCATCTTCTTGCCATGGCTCTTTTTTGCGCTTCTCCGTCCAGGTTCTGTTGGATATAATGTTTGGGTGGCGTGAGAATTGATGACTGCCAATTAGTTCCCTGAATTTAGTCCTGTCCAGTATCATATCACTTGAAATGTCTATTTCCTGAAGGTTCTTTTCATCTTAAAGCAACCAGTTGTTCTTAGCTTTCACTGAGAGAGTAAGATTAAAAAAAAAAATTTAGTCAGCCTGTGATCACTCATTCTGAGAATATGCCCATAATATTTCAAACGTCTTTATTATTATTATTATTATTATTATTATTATTATTTATTTTTCACCCAACTTTGGCGCACATGAAATCAATCACTTTTTATTGTTTTGAGCGTTCCTTTTGGCCCAGTATTGCCTCATCCTTTGAGATCTTGCTTCCCTTTCTTCGGCAGAGATGTGGATCGTACGCTTTTGTTTGAGTTTCACTTGGAACCGTTGTTTCTTATCCTTGGTGATGGTTTTGGCTGTTTTGTCCATGATCATGGTGTCTGTAATTTGGAGTTCCACGAGGTCTTTCTCGGTTTCCTTAAACCAAAGAGGTTTTGTTTTTTATTACGGAAGTTAATCTATTTGAATTCATCCGGAGGATGTGCCCATAAAAATCAATTCTCCGTTTCCTTATTGTGTCCGAGAGTTTTTCAGTTTTTTTGGTTACTATTATTAATATTATTATTATTATTTTGCGCATGCGCTTACACATTCTCAGCATATTTGCTGGAAAGAAAACATTTATAATCCCAGATACCGTATATCTCATAAGGAGCAAATTCTTGGTGACTTCATTCAGTAGGCTAGTAGCTTTACTCCTTTTCCCCACTCCTTCAGGACTGATTGCCCAAGAACAGCCTTACTAAGCGACACGTAGAAAATATGACTGTTTTCTGCATCAGTTTGAAAAGGCCAGGGTATAATTTCAACTCTGTGAGTGATTCCTTTAAGTTTAAGTTGTTGGGAATCACGCTAGTGCTGGAGATGATAATAGGAACTGTCCTGACTTGTGCCATGTGCCATTGCTTCCTTATCAGTTCTGAAAGCTCTGTGTATTTTGACAGCTTTTCAACATGCTTTGTTAGAATGTTGCCACTGTTTAGGATTGCCACATCGATGAAGGTAGTATGTTTCATGCATTTTATTATTATTATTATTATTATTATTATTTACTTATTTACATTGTTTAGACATAAGCAAATTATGTTCTGGTGCTGTTCTTCTTGTTCTTCCAGAACTCCTTCATCATTTCACTGTGTCGGACTCGACGTTCCTCCGTCCATCCTTTCCCTGGTCTCCTTGGTCGATCTTCATGTGCGACTTCCCAACTGTGGATCTTATGTCGGAATGCCATTCGATCGTCTATGCCTATTGGTATGATGTTGGCACTTTCGAGATCTATTTGGACTTGAGTAACCCAGAATGTTGTCACTTGAAGTTTCCGTAAGTAAGTCAATATTCTCTTTGTTAGCCGGTCGTCATTCAGTCTCATAATGAGGCCGTAGATTCTCAGTCGTCGCTTGCGGAAATCTGACTCGATGTTAGAGTATCTCTCTGTGATCGTGTGTGATTGCAGACGATATCCATCATCTGTGAATTTAGGGCCCAATATTTTACGGATGATTTTTCTCTCAGCCTTCTTGATGTTCTCAAGATCCCCTTTGTAGTTGAGGTTTAGTGTCTCGCTGGCGTAAAGTGTCTCAAGTTTGATGACAGTCGTGTAGTGTTGAATTTTGGTGTTGATGCTCATGCATTTCTTGTTGCAAATATTTGCGATCTTTCCGTATGCTTTCCGCAATTTAAGTTCACGAGATTTTTGCGTCACTCTTTCCATACCTGTGGGTTCAATAATTTCACCCAAACATTTGAATTGATTAACCCTGTTTATCATACCGTACACTGTGAGTAAATTTCGTGCTTGAATGTGTTTTGTCGATATAAACTCGGTCTTTGTGAAAGAAATTCGTAGTCCGACCTTTTCAGCACACTCTTATAAGACCTCAATCTGAAGAATTGCCGTTCGTTCACCTGCGGAGAGGATTGCAAGCTCATCTGCGAAAGCGAAGCATGTCACGTCGATATTATCCGTTTGCCTTCCTAGCATGACGGGCTTCCAGGTGTTCCGACTCCTCAGTTCATTTCTCCATTCTTTGATGACCTTCTCTAGGACGATATTAAAGAGTAGAGGGGAGAGCCCATCACTCTGCCGTACACCTGTCCCGATGAGGAAAGGTTCAGATACTTCGCCAAGGAACTTGACTTTGGAAGTTGTTTCAGATAGGGTCTGTTGGATGAGGCGTCGTGTTTTCGGGTCGAGCGTGTATTCTTTGAGTATATTAAAGAGGGATTGGCGGTCGACAGAGTCATAAGCTTTCTGAAAATCGACGAATACGCAGATGGTTGGGAGATTTCGTAAAGCTCGAAGTTTCAGTGTGCACTTGAGGTTGAAAATTTGTTCAGTACGTGATCTGTTTGGTCTGAACCCTGCCTGGTATTCACCAATGAGAGGCTCGAGCTGTTCTTGTGTGCGTTGTAGGAGGCAAGCAGAGAAGACTTTGTAAGTTACAGAAAGGATGGATATCCCTCTATAGTTATTCACATCCAATCTGTTTCATTTTTTGTAGAGTGGGGGAATGAGTGCGCAATTATTATTATTATTATTATTATTATTATTATTTACTTATTTATTTATTTATTTATTTATTTCACACGTTACAGGACTATTAGACCACTCGAAGCAATCATGACTATTTGTTCTTCCTGTTTTTCTTTTTCATTCGTGCACTAAAGGCCCTCTTCCTTTCTTCGGACCACTGTGGTCTTTGGGCTGTAGGTGCTGCTCTCTCTGACAACACTTCCCACTTGTATAACTTATGTCGAAATACGCTTTTGTCTATGACGTCTTCTGGGTCGACCTGTGCTTTTTCCAGATCAATTTTGACTTGCATCATCCAGGGTGTAGTAGTCTTGAGCCGCTGTATGTATCTAAGCATTATGCTGGTGAGTCTGTTTTGGGAGTCTGCTGATGTGGCCGTAATATTTTACTCACCTCTTTCTGATGTCTGCTGCGAGGTTGGACAATTTCTCTGTGGTGTCTCTGGAGTGAAGCCTGTATCCTTCATCTGTGTGCTTTGGTCCAGTAATTTTCCTTGTTATTTTTTCTTTGTGAGGATTTTTTCCAAGTCGCCCTGAGTGTGTAACGTCAATGTTTCACTGGCATAAAGCACCTCAGGTTTAATAACCGTGTTGTAATGCCGAAGTTTGGTGAATGTGGACATACATTGTTTTGTTGTAGACACCCTATGTCTTGTATAAGGCTCTCTTTATTTTCATTAACCTATTGTTATTATTATTATTATTACTATTATTATTCTTTTATTCGTTTCACCCAGCTTTGGGGTATATTAAATCACTTTTTAATGTTCTGTGCTTTCCTTGTAGCACAATATTGCTTCATTTTTTGTGATCTTGCTTTCCTTTCTTCATCAGGGATTTGGATCTTTCTCTTGTGTTTGACTTTGACTTGAAACCGCTGTTTCTTGTCCTTGGATGTTTTATCTATGAGCATATTTTCTATGATTTGGAGTTCTATTAAGTCTTTCTCCGTTTCCTTAAACTAAAGTTCTATGGTGACGGAAGTAGTCAAAAATTCTTTTGATTGGCTGATTTAAGTTTATTCTGAGGATGTGTCCATAAAAATAAATACTACTATTATTATTATATAACATTTGTATAAAATACATAAGCATCACCATCGGACTCCTTGCGAGCCAAAGACACTGATGATAGCACTGGATCTTAAGATGTTCAGAGCAAGTCACAGAAATGTCAATAACCTTCCGTACTGTGCTTGCAGCACCAATAAGGGCAGCCTTTTTCATTAGCTGCATATGGTGTTTCTTCATGCCAATTATTATTATTGTTTTTATTTGCACGATTACACAAATTACATAAACACTCTAAAAACAGCTCTAGATAGGCTTCAAGAAGACTTCAACAATAACATTACAAAATGATGTCATGACAATAATTTGTATATAAATACAACCAAATCTAAAATAATGCATATCAGAGTTGACCACTTTTCACAAGAAAAATACAAACTGACACACCACAGCATATCATACATACACCAAAACATCCTTGCAGGTTGCAAATGTAACATATTTATAATAGTACTTCGACACAAAAATTACCTGTGATGAACACATTAAAATGAACATATACACAGTAAACATGATAAAAAAACCTAAGAGAAAACCTTTACACCTTCTACAATCTCCGATTATATTAACAAATTCACAAAGAAATTTGATGAAATGGTCCGGCTAGCTCAAAACAGTTGCCAGCGTTTCGCCCCAGTGTACCAATGGGCTCTTCAGTTGGTTATGGTACACCTCACCAAGACGCGTGGCTAGTACATACTGTGAAGGCCGCTGCAAGGCATAAAATGTCGCCACGAGCAGCGCCAATGTACTACGGAAGTCAAAACTTCCTTTCAAAAATAATGTTAGCTTACCTTGCTAATCCATATTGGAAATATCTGTTCCCGAAGGAAACAGGATGTAAAATTGTCCGATTGAGCTATGTACATTAACAAATTCACAAAGAAATTTGATGAAATGGTCCGGCTAGCTCAAAACAGTTGCCAGCGTTTCGCCCCAGTGTACCAATGGGCTCTTCAGTTGGTTATGGTACACCTCACCAAGACGCGTGGCTAGTACATACTGTGAAGGCCGCTGCAAGGCATAAAATGTCGCCACGAGCAGCGCCAATGTACTACATCCTGTTTCCTTCGGGAACAGATATTTCCAATATGGATTAGCAAGGTAAGCTAACATTATTTTTGAAAGGAAGTTTTGACTTCCGTAGTACATTGGCGCTGCTCGTGGCGACATTTTATGCCTTGCAGCGGCCCTCACAGTATGTACTAGCCTCGCGTCTTGGTGAGGTGTACCATAACCAACTGAAGAGCCCATTGGTACACTGGGGCGAAACGCTGGCAACTGTTTTGAGCTAGCCGGACCATTTCATCAAATTTCTTTGTGAATTTGTTAATGTACATAGCTCAATCGGACAATTTTACATCCTGTTTCCTTCGGGAACAGATATTTCCAATCTCCGATTATATGTAGATAAACATTCTTACAAAACGATCTATAGTGGTCCGATTGAAAACAAATTAAGATATGCCGTATCATCTTGGGGAAATCAAAACACAACTTTAATTAATAATCTGCAAGATAGCCAAGACAGGTTCTTTAAATATTTCACTGGTATCCCTTATTTTAATATTAAAGAGTTGTTTCAAATTACTGTTCTGAATCTCTACTACCATGACGCAAGATTCAGGCATAAGGTATCTCGCAACATACACACAAGAGCCATAACAAATAATAAATAGGGAAAACCTTTATGTGTAAATATCTATGGTATCAAGAGGCTAAATTATATTATACCATCATTACTTAATGTACTACCACCTGGATTGTCCAACATGAACAACAAACAACTAGCTATATGCCGCATTAAAAATTATTACCTAAATAAACATTAATTTATAACATAAAATTATTATTGCATGCACTCTTGTATTGAAATACAATCTGTATACGGTATATGTTGTATTAATAATTAATATGTCTCTCAGATAATCTGGATTTGCCGTCCGATTCGTGAGACATCACAAATGTACTATCAATAGTAATTAATAAATACATTCAAATTCCAATTTCTTTTAGTATTATTATTATTTTCATTAGTACAGTTCAAGGGATGACCAAGGCAGCAACTGGTCAATGCAGTACCCTGACAAGAGTGAGGAAAATGAAGACAGCCCATCTACACAGCGGACCCGCCATCAGGCGGGAGGAAGAAGAAGAAGGAGGAGGAGGAGAAGGAGAAGAAGAAGGAGGAGAAGAAGAAGAAGAAGAAGAAGGAGAATAAGGAGAAGAAGGAGGAGAAGAATAAGGAGTAGAGGAAGAAGGAGGAGAAGGAGGAGGAGAAGAAAGAGAAGAAGCAGAAGGAGGAGAAGAAGGAGAAGAAGGAGGAGCAGAAGAAGATGGAGAAGAAGGAGGAGGAGAAGATTGAGAAGAAGAATAAGAAGTAGTAGAAGAAGGAGGAGAAGAAGGAGGAGGAGAAGAAGGAGAAGGAGGAAGAGAAGAAGAAGAGGAAGGAGAAGACGAAGAAGAAGAAGATTATTACTAATACTAAGATCGCCACCCTAAGGTTGGCATCCCCCAAATGTTTATCCCCTTCTGGCTTGTTGCCTGACAACAACAACAAGAATGCTCTCAGTCAATCAATAACCAATGAACAGAATTTAAGTTCCAGAAGGCATGTGCCTCACAATTGTTCACGTACCAACAATTTGCTGTACTCGACTCCAAACACGATGGCGACAGAGAAGTCCAGAACACAAATTGCGCCCGTTATCGCTGTCCAGCAAAACAGAATATTCCGTGTGTATTTCCATTCTCTCGTGTGCATATCTGAAAGGATAGAAAACAATACATAAGTTCAAATTCGGAGAAATGCTCCCTCGCAGAGTGAAGCCGAGCTGGGAGGAAAAGATAAGTCATTAATATATTTTAATATTGAATATTATTAGAGCATCCGTGGCTTAGGCGGCAGCACGCCGGCCTCTCACCGCTGGGTCCGTGGTTAAAATCCCGGTCACTCCATGTGAGATCTGTGCTGGACAAAGCGGAGGCAGACAGGTTTTTCTCCGGGTACTCCGGTTTTCCCTGCCATAATTTCATTCCAGTAACACTCTCCAATATCATTTCATTTCATCTGTCATTCATTTAATCATTGCCCTAGGGGAGTGCGACAGGCTTCGGCAGCCGGCACAGTTCATATCCTCGCCGCTAGATGGGGGCTTCATTCATTCCATTCCCTGAACCGGTCGATCGACTGGAAGCAGGCTGTGGATTTTCAATGTTGAATATTAGCTTTTTAAGTTCTTAATGCCTTAATATTTACCAGTAATAGTTACCACACTACGTTTTCTGGGGTTTAAAAAATTATTTTGAAGGGCGGAGTCTGTCTGTGGGTGCTACCAATTACTACCGTCAATGGCACCTAGCAGTGAGCTTGGTTACTAGATGCCACCGCAACCAGCACCTGGCAACGAATGTTGGAACTAATAAAGCGTTAATCAAATCTAACCTACAAATTTAGCTTCACGCAATTGTAGTAAGTGGAAGGTTCTTTTATATGACATAAATCTGTGACATGGGCCCGCCGGCTTTACTTCGCCTCCGAAGGAAGGAATACTGAGGGATTTTTAACGCTCTTAACAAATCTGACGACTTCGGCCGGGTTTGAACCCGCATTGATGCTCAGCATGCTACCAACTACGCCACCGAAGCCGCCTACTAAGTATTCTGACGGATTTTGTTTTGTTTTTGGAGGACAGAGACTACCGTGGGTGTCACTGTAGATTTGATAGTGTTTTGTAGAACTATTTTTCTTGTAGATTTGGATCTGATGATGCTCGCTTGACAAATGAAACATATCATCCTTTAGGTTTCTCCTTCTTCAAAAGTCTATAACAATTATATATATACACTTACAAAGTGGCCAAACGTCACGGAAAGGGTAGTTCCATTAGAAAATATGCCGTGTATGACTCCTGCGCGTTGTGGCTAGCTGCAGTGGAGCAGAGCAGTCTGTCACAGATACGAGTGTAGACAATATGGCAACACGTCGCGAGTTAACTGACTTTGAACGTGGGATGATCATCGGTGCATGGCGCATGGGTCATAGCATTTCGGAGATTACACGTGAAATCAGGTTTCTGAGGTCAACAGTGTCGAGGGTGGATCTTCAATATCGCAAAGATCTGCGTAAACTGCCGCATGGCACGACCACAGGTGTTTAACGAACGGATATCACGGCTCTTCAGCAGAACCATATGGGGCGATCGAAGGGCTACTGTGATTCAGATCACCGTCCAGTTGAATGTTGGGAGTCAGGAACCTATTTCTAACAGGACTGTAAGAAGGTACCTGTGCCGCATAGACTTCACTAGCTGACATTTTCTCATACGACTATCCTTCCCCGTGACGGGGAGATATGACTTAATTTTTCAACTTTTAAAGATTTTATCACAATATTACAAAATGTTAACCACTTCCATAGAGAGTTGCTGGCATCTATTGTTCTAATTTATAATTATTTAGCTTCAATGGGATAATTTAGATGAAGTGAAGTCTCACATCGATAAAGCTAGGACTGTGTTCAACAAAATGGGAAAACTTTTTAAAAGTTGTGAGTTAAAATTAACCACAAAAATGAGACTTCTTCGCTGCTATATGTTTTCTGTTCTTTATTATGAAGTAGAAACATGAACTTACAAAGTCACCCAATAAAAATTAGGGGCCTATGAGATGTGTCTCTATCGACAGATGCTTGGAGTATCATGGACAGAGCATATCACAAATGCCGATATCCTTCGAAGAATGGGAAAGGATAAGGAAGCATTAGCCACTGTAAAGACGAGAAAAATGCAATACCTCGGTCACATTATGCGAAACAGAAGCAGGTACCATCTACTGCAAGAAATTCTGCAAGGAAAAATACCCGGAAAGAGAAGTGTTGGCAGGAGACGAATCTCCTGGCTAAAAAACCTCAGGGACTGGACTCTCAAGACATCGGAAGAGTTATTCCAAACGGCTGAGAACAGAGAAAGCACAGCCAAGATGGTTGCCGACATCCGGAACGGATAGGGACTAGAAGAAGAAGAAGCTTCATTAGTTTTTGAGTTACTGAACATTTTTGTAATAAAGAAGTGGTCCCATAAAAATAGTCCCTTTCATCGAAGTTTTTGTAAGATGTATAGAAACAATAATTTCTCTGGAGTTTGGTGTGAGATGGATACTGTTCTTACCAAAATGTTTAAACTCTCGTTTTAAATATTATTGAAAATTCAGCATTATTAATTTAAATCTACCTAAAAAAATTATATTAAAACTCAAAGTAGTTCAAAACTCAAAGCAAATTTACATTATTGTCTATCTTACCAAGCTAAAACAATATCTGACAAGAATTATACCACAAGGAGCATTTTGTATACAACAAAGCATTGAAAAAGTGCTATGCGAGAAAGAGCTAAGTTAATATTTAGCCTACTCACTCATATGTTTCCTGATCACATGTCCTTGCTTTTTCTTCTTTAGATTTTACATGTCTCCTAATCATTTTCTCCCCTTCTTCTGGATTATTATTAACATTACAAAAACATTTCAAATGTTTAAATGTCACGGGGGCTCATATTAAATGGCTTCTACAAGCTTAACAATACCCGGAATTACTAAGATAAAATCATTTTCTCAAAGAGGAAGAATTGGGCTACTTTTGTATGAATAAAACAAATAAAACCAGTTTTTGCTTCAAAATCCAAAGAATTCAGTCAGACCTCCCCTAAATAATGCAATTCATTTCTTCGCATATTCCAGTAATTGTGTTGACCGACTGAAAGTTACAATATCAATTGTCAATAAGGCAACACTGAAAGATGGCTTCAAAGCTCTTTTCTTTGCAAAAACAGTACAAATTCTTGAAATATTGCCATATTTCTAATCGTGTGGACTTAATTTTATTTTAGCTGCGCGAAAGGTGGTGACCTTTCTAAAAAGGTGTGTTCTTTCGATTCACTGGGTTCTCCTTCTTCGCTAGATATAATATATCTATGGATTCATAAATGTCGAGAGCTTTTCCCTTTGCTTCGTAGTGTAGAATTTTAATTTCTGTTTCTATGTTAATGAAACTATTATTGTTGTACATGTGTTTGCATATGGCAGAATGTTTGTTGTGTTTAATCGCATTTTTGTGTTCTTTGTATCGTGTTCCTATTTGCCTTCCACTCTGGCCGACATAATTAGCATTGCATCTGTCATCTTGGCATATGAGCAGATATGGGCTACGCCTGATTTTGCATCTAGGTTTTTCTTTGTTACGTTGCTATTATGTAGGTGTTTACCGAGCGAGTTGTTAGTACTGAAAGGTGGATTTTTGAAGATGTTGGTTATTTTATAAGTGCTTTATTTCACGAAATTGAATCGTACTTATTTTCATTTTGGGTTAGTAATTTGTCCTCTTTTTTCTTTCGTTGTTTATCTTGTATCTGGTTAACATTAAAATAAATTAGACTAGATATCAATGTGTCATACTTTATATGATCAATTTTATAATAATGAACTACACTATATTATTTTAGTCCCTATTTCTACCTACTGGGGGGAGCTCACTCAAATGCTAGCCAAAGCAATGTAACCACCGAGAACGTGGCGCCTCGTTGTCTGGCTGAGAGTCAGCGATATCTACCTTCCCAAAACATTGCGCCATAACTTCCTAAATTGTAAATTGTATACACGTGCATATACACCTTTAATCACTTAATTCCTAAAACCTTTAAGACAAAACAAACCTAACGTATAACGAGATTCAAATTGCGAAGACAAGCTCCTGTACAGTAGTAGAAAATTTACATTAGTGACGATTTAAACCTCAACACAGTGATCAGGATCTGATGATGACCACATGAGGATCGAAACACGTATTCTTAAATTTCCCCATTTAATTGTGATAATCTGATAATTAACGAATACATGTAATTTTTTCCCAGAGTGTACTTTTATATTTATTTTTGAACCCCATCCATTCATTGGGCATAATCGTGTTGACCGACTGAAAAGCTGCAAATGGCACTTTATAATCGTGGAAACTAGTTTTTAATGTAATGAAAGTGTTAAAATTAGGTGAATCAGCTGCCCCTAATAATATTGTTTTATGCAGCCCAACTAGCGTTGCTATCAGAAAGGTGGATATTGCATGGTACTAATGCAATGCAAGCATATCCCGCAAACGATACTGAACACTATTCTTTTCCCTCGATGTGACAACGGACTAATACGACCTGCCTGATAACATGCGTTAGTTGGGCTGCATAAAACAATATTATTAGGGGCAGCTGAAAGATAGAGAGATAGATTGATAATGCCTTTATTGGTGGCGAAGTTAGGGCTCAAGGCCCTCTCTTACACTTAACCACTAGAAGAGTATACATCTACATGACTTATAATTAGAAATACCAATAGCTCAAATAATATTAACAGCAATAATAATAGAATCATTAATTTCAAAATACACAAAGTAAAGTACCCTTAAATACGTAACTACAGTAATCCAATCATTCATCTCATTCATTCATACGTTCATTCAACATTTATCCAGGAAGTCAGCGGAATCTACCCAATAAATACTCGCAGCAAGCCACTTTAAAATTGCGATGAGAGGTTGGTTGGTTGGTTCTTAAGTTTAGGGGCTGCGACAACGCGGTCATGTAGACCCGTGTACTTTGGGTGTGTGTAGAATCTGTCTGATAACCGGTGTTGATTGTGATGATTGTATTAGTGTGTGTTATCTGTTTTGTTTTTAATTTAAGTACTGCAACTTAGAATTTTTCAAATAGTTCATACTTTTGCCACCAAGCGCCACCGTCAACGACTACCAGGCCAAGTTCAGAACTTAGCTACTAGACGCCACCGCAGTCGGCTCTTGGCAACAAACGTAGAAACCTAAGAGCGTGAGAGGGATTGTCTCTAATGTTCGCAGGTAGCAAATTCCATGACCTGGACGCAGAGATTATGAACGAGCGATTGTAAACAGCAGTACGGTTTATAGGTAACGAAAGAGAGGAGCCAGATCTTGCATTGTGGTCATGATAGGACGAGAGGTAAGAAAACGGTGTAACAAGATAGTTAGGGGTATTAGTGGAAAGTATTTTGTGCAGTAGTGATAACATATGGAGTTCACGACGCTGGTGCACTCGAAGCCACGACAGCTCCTTAAAATAGGGTGATATATGATCATCATATCGCAGACCAAAGATATATCTTACACAGATGTTCAGGCACCGGTCCAGTCACCCGGTATAAAGGTTTCTTACCCCTTATTGACCATATTGAAACATTTAACTATAAGGTGCGTTCAAAAAGTAACGAGCCGGAGGCATAATTACAGAAACCAGTACCTGTATGTTAGAAGTATTGGCCCAGGCTGTTGAGGCATTTGTCCCACTGTGACACGAGGCGGTGAATGTCTGTCTCATAAAATTCCCTGGGCTGCGATGTGAACCAGTTCCGCACGTACAGCTTGACGTCGGCGTCCGAGGTGAATCGTTGGCCCCGCAGAGCCCTTTTCAGGGGGACCAAACATGGCGTAATCACAGGGAGAGAGATCTGGACTGCATGGAGGGTAGGGTGGTCAAGAACCTCCCATTTTCAATTCTGCAGGAGTGCCACGACTGTGTTGGCCGTATGAGGTCGTGCATTGTCGTGGAGCGACCACGGCGGCTATGGCGTTCACTGTCACTCGGCGGTCCTGGGTAATGAGTGCATCAACCAGCTGGACGTTGTCATCGGTAATGCAGGGTTGTGCCCCAGATCGGGCATCATCGGCTAACGACACCCGTCCTTCCCTGAAGCACTTGTGCTACGCCTTGACCCTTGCAAGGGACATGCAGTGTCCGCCGTACACTTGTGACATTGGGCGATGAATGTGCGTTTCCCCTACTCCTTCCGTTGTCAGAAACCGAAGAACACCTCTTTGCTCTTCGGTTGACGCCTCCATGTCACTGTTTGCAATGCGACTGGCAGCGTTGGACGATTGATGCATGCTGCTGCTCGCTTTGTATCGTCACGTGACGTGCACGCGTGCCCTCTAGCGACGGGCTGTGACCTTACACGCTCTGGTCGGAACCACACCTCGTTACACACTTCACGATTAGCCGATGTAGTCACCGGTTTGCGCATTCCAGCCTCCGGCTCGTTACTTTTTGAACGCACCTTATACACAAAATATGAAAAAATATATATTTCATTAAAAATACGAATAAACATACCTTAAGTGTAGATTACTTGGGCTTTTCTTAGTCACTATCTGATTCCTCGCAGCCATCTATATATATAAAGCTCAATGTTTGTCTGTCTGTCTGTCTGTCTGTCTGTTATGTATACAAATCCACACTGTTTCACCGATCTGAACCAAAATTTGTATACTTACTCTTCGGAACCCTGCGGGTAACCCTGTCCACTTGAAATTTCCGACAGACCACCCCATTCCCTGCATTTAGGCCCTTTGGCCCAAATCTACACCGTTTCACCGATCTCAACCAAAATTTGTATACTTACCCTATGTAACCCTGTGAATAACACTGTCCACTTAAAATTTCGGACAGACCACCCTATTTCCTGCATTTAGGCCCTTTGGCAAACATCTACACCGTTTGACCGATCCGAACCAAAATTTGTATACTTACCCTTTGCAACCCTGCGGATAACCCTGTCCACTTGAAATTTCGGACAGACCACCCCATTCTCTGCATTTAGGCCCTTTGACCCTAATCTACACCGTTTCACCGATCAGAACCAAAATTTGTATACTTACCCTTTGGTACCCTGCGAGTAACACTGTTTGCTTGAAATTGCGGACAGACCACTCCATTCCCTGCATTTAGGCCCCTTGGCTAAAATCTACACCGTTTCACCGATCTGAACCAAAATGTGTATACTTACCCTTTGTAACTCTGTGAATATCACTGTCCACCTTAAATTTCGGACAGACCACCCTATTTCCTGCATTTAGGCCCTTTGGCAAAAATCTTTATCGTTTCACCGATCCGAACTAAAATTTGTATACTTACCCTTTCGAACCCTGCGGGTAACCCGGTCCACTTGAAATTGCGGACAGATCACCCCATTCCCTGAATTTAGGCCCTTTGGCACAAATCTACACCGTTTCACCGTTCAGAACCAAAATTTCTATACTTACCCTTTGGTACCCTGCGAGTAACATTGTCTGCTTGAAATTGCGGACAGACCAGTCCATTCCCGGAAAGAGGACAGGGTCCGTCCTAAAGGCAATGGAAAAAAGGGGTAAAACCGGACCCGCTCAGGAAACCCTCAGGGTTGCCATCTCCCGAACTCACCAGCCATGAGCCCTTGAGGATGTAGCACTATCCAGGGTGCACCAGAAGTGCACCCTGCCTCCTTGAGGGTCTTGAGCAGAAGACATGAGATATTAAGAAAAGAAAAAGAAGGCTGACACCCCGAAGAATGAGGCTATCAGGAATGATTAGACAAGGGCCAATTAAGGCGGGAAAGTGAAAGAGTCGCTAGACCTCGGATACCCTGATACCATCGGGGTCGGAAGAGAACAAGAGTTTGACCAAGGGAGGCTTACAGGAAAGAGAACTGAAAGGAGCCCGGCACCAGTAAGTAGAAGGAATGCCGGACTCAGTTGGAGTCACGTGGTCGCAAACCCACGTCCCACAAGTTGAGAGACCCTGGTGGATGGTGGGGGGAGGAGGGGGCCAGGTGTGAGAATAGCTTGCTGATTCATCGCGAGTTGACATGAGAGAAATGTCCAGACCCCGCCGTGTTACCTGGTATTGCTGACTATGCTGATGTTCATACAGGGTCTTTGCTCAAACCACTGAGTGTTATGAAAGAATGAGTGATTCACCGGTCAATGTGAATAGGACCGGGATCCCCCCCACCCCGAACGTCTGTCATCATATATCGTCATCATCTGCGATTCGTGCAGCTTGGACTCGATAAGCTCTTTCACTACACGCATCGAGTATAGGCCTAAGCCAGAAAATAACGTTCAGACTTTAGAAGACATCTAAATTGCCTATATCAGATTTAAAATTACACCATGTTCGTTTAGTAGTCATTTTTCATTACCTTATTATTATCATAAGGGCAAATGACCTAGATGTTACGCCCATTATACCACTAATCACCACACACAATAAGTCTTCATCGCCTGTGAATTTTGAAATATTTCTTTATATCACGGTAGTTTGTAAGTTTGTCGTGTCAATTCAACAGTAGTTTTCATTATCATCCTCATCAAAAGGGCAAATGGCCTAAATGTTACGTCCATTATACTACTAAGTATAGCGTGGCAAGTTAGACCTGGCCTGTCATGGCGGAGTCTCGTCTAGGAGGGGAAGTAGTGGGATCACTAGGCGCAAAAGCGATTTCCCCTCTTTGGTGCAACAACTGTTTGGGGCTGCTCGCTGCTCGTCGTGGTTATATTATGCAAGCCTAAAGTATCGAATAGGAGCATTCTCAGTGACATAGCATTGGTATTTGTTGTATTGAACTTTGAGCGCGCCCACTTCACACACTCCAGACAGCAAGCTTGTTGCCGTACTTGTCATAGAACAGAGCTGCTCAGTCGTGCTTCGCTTGCCTTGACAGCATCTGTACCGTGCCAAGGTGTTGGGAATAATGACTACTTGGCAACATCTAACCAGCGCGTGATGAAGTATGTGCTCACTGGTTGACAAAGAATCCAGGCAGGGGGATGACGTAATGCAACTGGACGCACATGCGCATCGGAAGGTTCAGATCTAACTTGTTCCCCAATAACACCACAGTCTTCATGGCCTGTGATTTTAAAATGTGTATTTCCATTAGTTTGTAAGTTTGATATACCCGTTCAGTAGTAGTCGTCTTCATTATCATCCTCATCAAAAGGGCAAATGACCTAGATGTTACGTCCATTATACAGTACTACTAAGCAACACCACAGTCTTCATTGCCTGTGATTTATAAAATGTGTATTTCCATTAGTTTGTAAGTTTAATATACACGTTCAGTAGTAGTAGTCTTCATTGTCATCCTCATCAAAAGGGAAAATGACCTAGATGTTACGCCCATTATACTACTAGGCAACACCACAGTCTTACTCGCCGGTAATTTAAAAATATGTATTTCTATTAGAGTGTAAGTTTATTATACCCGTTCAATATCAGTCGTCGTCAGTATCATCTTCATCAATGACGTTGAGTGTTAAGGAGACTGAAATATTTTCATCATTCCACCGGGCGAAGCCGGGTACTACTGCTAGTCTCACATAAAATAGACATTAACTAACACTTTCTGGCACGTCACATGGTACCAGCCATTACACAATTGGCACTCGATCCATTCGGCTCCATTCTTCTTCTAAGCGCCATTCGCAAGGTGAACCACCACAGGCACCACAACTATCATCGTCATTTTTCTGGGGTCTGAAATTGGGCCTAGGCCGATTTATTGTGTCTATCATGACACACTATCTTCACTTCAAGTTCAGGTGGTATAACGAATGGCTTTCCAGTTTTGCAAGGGTTACTCTTGCTGGATTGGCTAAAAGTTCTCTGCAATAATCCTGTAGTGTACTCCACGGGTTACTAAAACGTATACTGGCCTTTTATACTGTCCATCCTGTTTCCTTCACCGACCGCAATGCTTCTTTAAGTGTTTCAGCTGTGTAGGAGTGAGTCTCTTTATTCGATTTTGGTACCGTCTCAGCGTCCGACCGAAGAAAAACGAACCTATTGCTAACAACACACACCTCCCACGCGTAACACTACATACATGTAAGTCTTATATTATGGTGTATGAAGCCATTTTAAGTGTTGCCTTAGTAAACGAAGGTTTGATGCTTTTCAGTCAGTCAACACGAGTTTTTCCCAAAAGAGATGGGTTATTCCCTAACCCAGAAAAACATTACATGAGATTAATAAATACACTTGGATGACCAGTTTCGATCGTCAAGCGATCATCATCAGATCCATTACACTGGTGTTAAAATGAAACTTATACAAAGAAACAGCTGATTGTAAGAAATTAAAATCTTCACCGATGATTTCAATGGATGTGCTTGCCACGGTGGGTGAGTGGATATCGTGTCGGTCTACTAACCCCAAGATTGCAGGTTCGTCCCTGACCGTGGTAAGTGATTTTTGAAAGGCGGCAAAAATACGACACGCATGTCATACGATGTTGGCATGTCAAAGAACCCATATGAATTCAGTAGGCCGAGTTCATAATGGCAAAATTAATCTCTGGAGTTTCCGCCAACACAAAGTTCCTCATTTCTCTACTAGAAAGCACTAGAATGTTTAAGGAGCTTAGATATCTATTATCTAACCTCCTTGACTTTCATAGTGATTCAAGGAACAACGAAATTCGACATGCAAGCTACCCTCTGGGTGTCAAATTACAAAGCTTACACCAGGCACCCGAGGCCATACGATATTATTATTATTATTATTTGTTGAAATGTCAACTCTCTGTGAATCTGCTCAATTTTTAAAACTTCCTTGAGTTGGCCAAAGATAGAGCGCAAGAGCTTCCTGTATACTTGGTTTCTACTGCCATCTGTTGGTGAAAACAGAATTGAACCTACGTCGTGATAGAGGAAATACGCTGTATCACTCTGTTATTTGATATCACGGAGTAACTTAACTCCTCTAATGAATTGCGATGTACCTACTTTTGACCAATACGGCGGTTATCCCCAGCCAGGCGAGACTGGCCGCGAAGTAAATAGACATAATGATGACGACATCATCACGGTCCAATGAACCAGGAGCTACACACAGGAAGGAATGACACTGGTAGTCCATATTTGAAGGATCTGTAACACGTGAAGACACACGTTCAGTTAGTAAACAGAATCACATCGTCATTCCAGTAAGATTAGGGTTAGTTACTATATGGTCCATTATATTGAGAACTTAATATCTGAAACACCTGTAACATATGAGGACAGTAAACAGAATCACATCACAATCCCTATAAGGCTCTTAATATCTGTAACATCTGAGGACACACGCTCAGTTACTAAACAGAATCACATCGCCATTGCTATAAGGGTTTCGATACGGTCCATTACATCAGGAACTTTACATCTTATGTATCTGTAACGTCTGAAGACACACGTTAAGTTAGTAAACAGAACCACGACGTCATTCATATAAGATATAGTACCATATGGTCCAATACTTCGGGAACTTCAACACATCTGATGTATATGTAATATCTAAAGACACCACGTTCAGTTAGTAAACAAAATCACATCGTCATTCATATAAGATAGGGTTACGATACGGTCCAATACATCGGAAACTTACACACATCTGATGTATCTGTAATAATGGAAGACATGCGTTAAGTTAGAAAACAGAATCACATCATTCCTATAAGATAGGGTTACTATACGGTCCATTGCATCGGGAACTTCAATACATTTGATGTATCTGTAACATCTGAAGACACACGTTAAGTTAGTAAACTGAATCACATCGTCATTCCTATAAGTTAGGATACCATATGGTCCAATACATCGGGAACTTCTACACATCTGATGTATATATAACATCTGAATACATGCCGTACGTTAAGTTATTAAACAGAAATACATCGTCATTCCTATAAGGCAGGATACCAAATGGTCCAATACATTGGGAACTTCAACACATCTCATGTAGCCTATGTGTAACTTCTGAAAGACACACGTTAAGTTAGTAAAGATAATCACATCGCCATCCGTATAAGATAGGGATACGATACAGTCCATTACATCGGGAATTTAACATCTGATGTATCTGTAACATCTAAAGACACACGTTAAATTAGTAAACAGTATCACAACATTCCTATAAGATAGGGTTACTACTCGGTCCATTACATTAGAAAGCTGATTTTGGTAAGGAATTTGACGGTTATTACAAGGAAGAATGAGAAAAAAGACCTCCCACGGTGAAGTATTCTCCCTTTCGTTCGAATATTCCACCATATCCGAAACTAGAGAACACGGCTTGATCACACAGTCGTTGGACTGTGTACTGCTCGATTCCAAGCTCTGGGAACTTGCGGGCTGAGGTGACGTGGGAGGCGGGAAGAGAAGGACCTGTCAATAGACCATCATTATGAACTCCTGTCCATTCCAATACTGCTAACATAGGGCCGTTGCCTATACAAGCCGGAAGTTTGTTTTAGACGATTGCCCTTGACCTTGAAATCTGCAGTGAGCCTATACACAGTCACTTCTCGCCCTCTCCCTTCACAGTTGTCACCATCGGTCTGACGTAATAGAATTCCAGACTTGATCATGTGACGTCACCACCGTGAAAATCAGTACAGTTCACATCGAAGTGTTGTGTGACGCGGAAGTACACGTAACATAGTTACGAACAGAACGCCATTATATTTGTCAATGACTGTACTTCAGCAGTAGCGTGAGATTGTTTTGTCCATCATCGGACCACATGGGGCAGCTGACAACAACACAGTTACTGTAGTAACTCGCCTCCAGGCTTCCATTATGATTTGTCACTTGTCTAAAACAAACGTCCGGCCTGTACCAGTGTGGTGTTGCAAATGAGTGAGTGAGTGACCGACCAATGTATTGGGTTATGTTACTACCCACGGACCAGGAACCCCGAACGTCTCTCATCATCGTCCACGATCCACATTCCTCTCAGGTTCACGGAGCTTGGACTCGAGCAGTATATGTGACTGACTCAGGTGAATGATACATAGGCCTATTAATCAATACTAAAGAATAAAATCATGTTTATCGTACAAGTTTCGGCACTCAATGGTGTCATCTTCAGCGAACATAGAAAACAAGTGATAAATAACCCAGGGATACATATAATCTTCTATTGTATATACAGTATATATAATCCCAAGTTCACGTACAGACTCATCACCGCAGCGCTCAAACCACTAGGCCTACAAAGCTGACATCTTGCATGTTGGTTGATGTTAGGTTGTAGGGGCTCACTAAGAAACGCTTTTAGAAAATTCAATTTCTAAGTGAGTCTTTTCGGTCCATTGGAAAAGACCACGGACAAAAGGTATAAAGACCGGATATAGCTCATTTTAAGCCGGCAGATACGAGAAACAATACTCCGAAAACAAACTTTTTAAGGCCCCCTAAAAAAGGGTTTCGGGGACATTTCAAAAAGACTATCTTCCCTCTGGCAAACAGATCAACGTTACCATGACAACCGCTGCTCAATCTTATTCCTCTTATTATCTTAAAAGCTGTAGGCGTTGCAATGCCAATCAAAGAAAGGGTTGGCGTTGTAACTTTGTTTGTTGAAGTGCTTTTGGAAACACAATATTCCTTTTATTAATTGCCTCTAAACTATTGTAAAAGGGATTTACTAAATCAGAAACCTTCGTAGGAGTGTACACAACAACTCACCAAAGTTTCATCGCAATCGGATGAATGGTATATGAACGCAAACGGGATTTTGTTGAAACGAATCGTGCACCGTCACTCATTTGTTGAATCTACTCGTGCGCCATTAACTGTGAAATGGATTTACTAAGTCAGCAATCTTCACGGGAGTGTACAAAAGAACTCATCAAAGTTCCATCGCAATCGGATGAATGGTATATGAATGCATACGGGTTGTTGTTGAAACAATTGGCGCGCCGTCACTCATTTGTTGAATCTACTCGTGCCGTACCTAATGTAAAATGAATTTACTAAGTCAGAAACCTTCGCGGGAGTGGGGACAACAGTTCACCAAAATTTCATCGCATTGGGATGAATGGTATATGAACGCATGTGGAACTTTGTTGAAACGAATCGCGCGTCAACACTCATTTGTTGAAACTATAGACCAGGCCGCTTTTCTGAAAAACGATATACAAGAAGCAAATCGTATAAAATTTGGGCATCAGGACTTTTTAAGATAATTTGACCCTGCTGAGTTCGAAAATGCCTGATGCCCACTCGAGAAATTGACCGGAAGTCCACAATTCAAAATGGCGTCCAAGAAGGCGGATTTTTCCCGAAGTTTGTTATTTTGAGCTCGCGAGTAAAATCTATTCAACATTTGCGCCGTTTTACTTTGCATCTATGTAGAGGTGGCATGCAGCTACCTGTTACATACTATGGTTATCCTGAAACTTGGAATGTTAACCCTGGAATCGTACCTGAAATCCGACTTATGTTTTATTTATTTATTTATTTATTTATTTTAAGTTACGTTTGTTTTGCTTTGATTACGGAACAAGTACATGGTAAACGAAAATTTGGGACAGTACATTTATTGTAGTTCTAGCATTCAGCATTATGATGCGTATACACCTAGCCCGCAGCGTCGACTAGTAACTGCAGGAGGGCGTTGAAACTGCAGCCGTGCGGCAGGCTAGGCCGCCCGGCGCCAACAAAGCAGGGACCCGGAACAGAACTGAAATGCGTTACGTAACGCTGTGTTCCACGTTACGTTACGTATGCCATACCACGGCCCCGAGCTGGCTTGCGGTATCGTTCCGGAACTGTAACTTGGAACTCAGTACGAGCATGTGGAACGTTACAGCGCTGGAACGGTACAGTCGGAACTCGACTCCCAACTGTACCGAGCATCAAGGTACGTGTTAGCGGAACGTTACGTATGTAACGGTACATGACTGGAACGATTCCTCAGCGTTACCAGTTGGAAAGTTACTCTGCGTACCGTTCTTGGTTATCGAAATAGAGTAATGTTTCCACCAGTACCCGGTTACACTGTGTACCGTTCCAGGTTATACCAACCAGCCACCCGGTATCTATGCGTAACGTTCCAGGTTCTCATGTTCCAACGGAAAGTGGAACGGTACAGAGCCTGTAACAGTACAGCAGCATTTCCCAAAATGTATGTAGGCCCACAGACTATTACAGGACTGTTACCGGTACTACTGTCCATTAGCTATTAAAACCATTATGGCTATTACACCGAATTTTTACGTAGACTCTTACGGCTATTACACAGTCTATTTAGTTACCACGGCAATTGTAACACTGCGTTTATTACACTGTTACGCTGGTTTCTACAAACTGTCACATAATAGCCTAATTACACAACAACTACATCAATTACATACCTGTTATCTAATCTAGGGGCATTTCTTTCATGATATCGAAATACTCTATCTAGCCTGAGGATATTTTTCAGTATCTACTGTCCTACCTAGAACCCTGATGAAAAGATCCTTTTTTCTGCGTCAACAACTATCCCAGTTTGAACGATGCCATATGCAATTCCAGGCAAATTATTTATTCAAACATAGGATAATTACTTCTTGAAATATCAATAAAAATAAAAATAAAAATACTGATTTCAGTCTGAGTGCGTGCCGCATCAGACAGGGCAAGGCACGTTGCTCGTTTCGATCGCGGTCATACTGTAGCCTACGTTAGAAATATGTTTCCTGAAAACAATACGATGGATCCCATTGATTCGAAATATTTATTGTTGCTCCATATAGAGGTTTGGAACATAGGTTATTGTTCATCGGTCCATGTAGTTGAGGTTTTTATGGAATTTGTCTGATAGGTCTAAACTTTGTTATTGTGATGTCTGTAGTAACGTGTGTATTTGTAATGATGGCATGGCTTGGGAAGGGGTAGGCCGTGGCCTTGACTTAGGAACTATCCACGCATTTTCCTGGAGTAGAAGTGGGAAACCACGGAAAACCAATCTAAGATGGCTTAGATGGGAATCCAACTCACCTTCTCGCAGTGTTGCCATATAAGGCAGAGTATAACCTACACAGCAAACTTTAGCTCCTTTGTGACCAATAATAGTATTTCTTTTCTAAATTAAACCACCCGTTCTTGCTTTTCGTTTACATGTTAGCCTATTTTCATTTAATAGTGATAGAAGCCATTTTTCAGTGATGCTTAATTCTAATAATGAAGGCTATTCAGTCGTGTTGACCGACTGAAAAGCTTCCTTTATTATTTACATTTATGAAAGATAGACCTATGACATCACATATAGTTCGTGTGTGTGTACGTATGTGTGTGTTTGCATGTGTCCGTCGCCTCACTCCCCTCCCTAATAAAATCTAAACTGCTGGAGCGATTTCAACGAAACTCGGTAAGGTCATAGTACTATTTTGTCCAACTCCGACTGTGCTCTTCAAATTTTATTACATCTCACCAATCCAACATGGCAACTGTGCGAAATATTTCACCGGCATTCCATATCTCCGAAACTATTACAGATATCATCCTGACGTTTTGTATGAAGGAAAAAATCACTAATAGAAGTGTAACGATGGGACTCTCAAAAACCTCTTTACAAAACGAACATGGCGGCCAAGCGAAGTTGTTGTATTTAAATAGCCTTTTCTCGCATTTAAACTAAACGAGCGCCGTCACACATGGTACAGCAAATGGTATACACCTTGTAATGCACTGACATCCTATTCAGCTCAATTGTTTACATAACATCAAGATGGCGGCTGTGCGAAATTTTAAAATTAAGGTTTAATTTCTTGTGTCCTAAGCATGCGATCGAAACCAACGTTTGAACAATGAACCTACGCAATAATCATCTAATAGTACATAGCTCTATGGCCTACAAAGTATATAAAAATCCAATATGGTGGCATCGGAAATATTTAGACGATTCTCAATGTCAATTAATCTGTGACAGCAATCAAATTTAATTGTTTTTTTAACCTCGAAATGGCGCCAGCGTCAAATTTTAAAATCTCGCTTTTAGCCTATTTCTATTTATGAAAAAATAGGCTTATGGGATCACCTTTCATCCGTGTGTGTACGTCCGTGTGTGTGCCCCCCCCCCCCCACTAATAAAATATAAGTGGCTGGATAGATTTCAATTAAATTCGGTAAGGTCATAGTACTATTCTGGCCGACCCCGACCGTGCCCTACAAATTTTATTACGTTTCAAAAATCCAACATGGCGGCTGTGCGAAATATTTCACTAGCATTCTATATCTCCAAATCTCAGAAGACTTCTGTTACTTAGGAAGCAAAATAACCAGTAATGGACGGAGAAAAGAGGATATAAAAAGTAGGTTGGATCAGGCAAGAAAAGCATTTCTACAGAAAAGAAATCTGTTGGCATCGAGCGTGGGCTCTATGGAAGTGAAAATTGGACTATTGGTGCAGCAGAAAAGAGGAGATTTGATGCGTTTGAAATGTGGTGTTACAGGAGAATGATGAAGATCAGATGGGTAGATAGGGTTACAAACGAAGAGGTATTAAGACGAGTGGGAGAGGAGAGATGTTTCTGGCGACTGCTAATGAAGAGAAAAGATAGGTTGGTAGGACACTTACTAAGACACCCAGGAATAGCAAACTTAGTTATTGGAAGGAAGGGTCGAGGACAAGAACTGTAGGGGTAGACCGAGATTAGAATATGTTAGTTTGCCTCGAATGTAGGGTGTGGTAGCTATGTAGAGATGAAACGCCTAGCTCAGGACCGGGAGGCATGGAGAGCGGGATAAAACCAGTCAAAACACTGAAGACTCGAACAACAACATCAGCCGATATGAATGAATTGATAAATATCAAAGACACAAGATAAATGTATAGCGTAACACTAAAAGGTCCCTTGGTATTAAACCTTATATGGTGCACCATAAAGAAGGATGGAAAATTGAACGCCTAAATCAACATACCGTAACATGATGTATGAAAATATGATAAAATAATCATCTGCAACAAATTTCAAACACATATTAAAACTCTAAAAATACCCGATTTTCCTACAGACCACTGCCAGTGGAAGAACGTGGCTAGTATTAAGGGACTTTTTTCAAGAAACATTGTGTGTTTGTGTGTGTATTTGTGTACTCCCCCCTTTCAATTGAAACACGAAATTTTGTCCAGAGGTAGCACTAGAAAAGGGCACCTCAGTGTCATGTTTATTTTGCCGCCATCTTTACCAAATCTCAATTGTGGCTACTCAATTGGTCAAAACTTAACATTAATAAACGACTAAACTAATCGTCAGGGACCCGGAACAGAACTGAAATGCGTTACGTATCGCTGTGTTCCACGATACTTAACATACGCCATACCGCGGCCCCGAGCTGGCTTGCGGTATCTTTCCGTAACTGTAACTTGGAACTCCGTACGAGCATGTGAAACGTTACAGCCCTGGAACGGTACAGTCGGAACTCGACTCCCAACTGTACCGAACATCAAGGTACGTGTTAGCGGAACGTTACATATGGAACGGTACAGTCGGAACTCGCCTCCTAACTGTACCGAGCATCAAGGTACGTGTTAGCAGAACTTTAGCTCCTTTGTGACCAATAATATTATTTCTTTTCTAAATTAAAACTCCCGTTCTTGCTTTTCGTTTACTTGTTAGCCTATTTTCATTTAGTAGTGATAGAAGCCATTTTTCAGTGATGCTTAATTCTAATAACGAAAGCTATTCAGTCGCGTTGACCGACTGAAAAGCTTCCTTTATTATCTACATTTATGAAAGATAGGCCTATGACATCACATATAGTCCATGTGTGTGTACGTATGTGTGTGTTTGCATGTGTCCGTCGCCTCGCTCCCCTCCCTAATAAAATCTAAACTGCTAGATCGATTTCAACGAAACTCGGCAAGGTCATTGTACTATTTTGTCCGACCCGACTGTGCTCTTCAAATTTTATTACATCTCACCAATCCAACATGGCAACTGTGCGAAATATTTCACCGGCATTTCATATCTCCGAAACTATTACAGATATCACCTTGACGTTTTGTTTGGTGGAAAAAAGCACTAATAGAAGTGTAACGATGGGACTCTCAAAAATCTCTTTACAAAACGAACATGGCGGCAAAGCGAAGTTGTTGTATTTAAATAGACTTTTCTCGCATTTAAACCAACCGAGTGCCGTCACACATGGTACAGCAAATGGTATACACCTTGTAATGCACTGACATCCAATTCAGCTCAATTGCTTACATAGCTTCAAGATGGCGGCTGTGCGAAATCTTAAAATTAAGGTTTAATTTCTTGTGTCCTAATCATGCGATCGAAACCAACGTTTGAACAATGCACCTACGCAATAATCATCATCTAATAGTACATAGCTCTATGGCCTACAATGCATATAAAAATCCAATATGGTGACCTTCCGAAATATTTAGAGATTCTCAATGTCAACTACTCTGTGACAGCAATCAAACTTAATTGTTTTCTTAACCACGAAATGGTGCCAGTGTCAATTTTAAAATCTCGTTTTTAGCCTATTTCTATTTATGAAAAATTAGGCTTATGAGATCACCTTTTGTCCGTGTGTGTCCGTGTGTGTGCCCCCAATTCCCACTAATAAAATCTAAGTGGCTGGGTAGATTTCAATTAAATTCGGTAAGGTCATAGTACTATTCTGGCTGACCCCGACCGTGCCCTACACATTTTATTACTTTTCAACAATCCAACATGGCGGCTGTGCGAAATATTTCACTGGCATTCTATATCTCCGAATCTCAGAAGACTTCTGTTAAGTTACTTAGGAAGCAAAATAACCAGTGATGGTTGGAGGAAAGAGGATATAAAAAGTAGGTTGGCTCAGGGAAGGAAAGCATTTCTACAGAAAAGGAATCAGTTGACAGTGTGGCACTCTATGGAAGTGAAAATTGGACTATTGGTGCAGCAGAAAAGAGGAGATTTGAAGCGTTAGAAATGTGGTGTTACAGGAGAATGATGAAGATCAGATGGGAAGAGACGGTTACAAACGAAGAGGTATTAAGACGAGTGGGAGGGGAGAGATGTTTCTGGCGACTGCTAATGAAGAGAAGAGATAAGTTGGTAGGACACATACTAAGACACCCAGGAATAGCAAACTTAGTTATGGAAGGAAGGGTCGAGGACAAGAACTGTAGGGGTAGACCGAGATTAGAATATGTTAAACAGTTTGCCTCGAATGTGGGGTGTGGTAGCTGTGTAGGGATGACACGCTTAGCTCAGGACAGGGAGGCATGGAGAGCGGGATAAAACCAGTCAAAAGACTGAAGACTCAAACAACAACATCAGCCGATATGAATGAATTGATAAATATCAAAGACACAAGATAAATGTATACCGGTAGCGTAACACTAAAAAGTCGCTTGGTATTAAACCTTATATGGTGCATCATAAAGAAGGATTGAAAATTAAACGCCTAAATCAACATACCGCAACATGATGTATGAAAATATGATAAAATAATCATCTGCAACAAATTTCAAACACATATTAAAACCCTAACAAGAAGTTCCGTGACGAACTAAAGAGCCTATTTTTTTCTAAAATTAAGTTTCATACCAATGATTAAACTAGTGTATATGAACCTATCTAGAATAATGACGAAATTAAGTTGTTAATATCGCAATGTCTAATTAGTTCGAAATATACCTGGTATAATGTAGCCTAATAGAGCAGTACTGTTGGCAGCCCTGGCGACTTAATATATACATCTTCGTTCCATCTCATAAGGTACAGAATACACAATTTGGTTGAATTCCAATGAACTTTACATGCAGTTAGAGTCTGGATTTATCAGCACGCGTAAAAGCATGTTTGGCAACAATGTCATGCGTGTGCTAGTCAGAAATGATCTGAAATATTATGATATCTTGTTGTGCCAATTATGGATGAAATCCATTTTTAGTATACAAGTTACATGTTTTTTTAAATTGAACCTATCTGCAGGCATAGAATCATGTTGGTAGCACTGTCTTATATTGATTACTCCAAATTTATCTAGAATGCCAGGTGCTATACGTGTGCAAATTATGGAGCTGTTGGCTTGCATATTTTCTGATTTATTGATATTAGGGAAAAAATATATAGACAGCATTTATTAACAGTTGGCAGCCCTGATTCCTCTTAAGAATAAGCATAGTCATATCTGTTATGGTACATATAGCACATGCGAAATTTGGTTGAAATCCAACTGATAGTATAGGAGTTACATGTATTTAAAATTTGGTGCTATCAGCAGGCTTAGAATCATGTTGGTAGAACTGACTATATAAGTTACTCCAAATTAATCTAAAATTTAAGGTACTAAACGTGTGCATAGTTTAAAGCTGTCGGCTTGCATACTTTCTGATATTTTGGTATTTGGATAAAAAAATAGAGAGAGCAATAATTAACAGTTGGCAGCCCTGGTGGTTCTTACGAATACGCTCAGTCATATCTGTCCACATATTACATACAAAATTTGGTTGAAATCCAATTGATAGTGCAGAAGTTATATGCATTTAAAAACTTGACCTATCAGAAAGCTTAAAATTATTTTGGCAACATTGTCACGCATGGCCTCCTGGAAATTAAACAGAAATAGCATTATCTACTTGTGTGCCAATTTTGGAATTGCTCCCATGCATACCTTGCAAGATATCCAACATGGAGCTCAAATTTCTAGAGCGTTTTTTCAGCAGTTGGTAGCACTGACATCATTTTCAAATATGGGCTTGAGATATTCCGGTATACATCTTTACTCATACTAAAAAATGGTTTCGATTGCTGAAGCCGTTTATGATTTGATAGGGGGGGAGACACACACAGAGCCAGACAGACAGACAGACAGGTAGACAGACAGAAACACATTTTCCCGGATCGATCTCATAAGTCTACTTTTTCCTCATTTTTGCAAAATGTGAAAAGTAGACTAATAATTCCTGATTTTCGCACAGATCACTGCCAGTGGAAGAACGTGGCTAGTATTAAGGGACTTTTTTCAAGAAACATTGTGTGTCTGTGTGTGTATATGTCTGCTCCCCTCTATCAATTGAAACACGATATTTTGTACAGAGGTAGCACTAGAAAAGGGCAGCTCAGTGTCATGTTTATTTTGCCGCCATCTTTACCAAATCTCAATTGTGGCTACTCAATTGGTCAAAACTTAACATTAATAAACGACTAAACTAATCATCAGGGACCCGGAACAGAACGAAAATGCGTTACGTACCGCTGTGTATCACCTTACGTAACGTATGCCATAACGTGGCCCCAAGCTGGCTTGCGGTATCGTTCCGTAACTGTAACTTGGAACTCGGTACGAGCAAGTGGAACGTTACAGCCCTGGAACGGTACAGTCGGAACTCGCCTCGTAACTGTACCGAGCATCAAGGTACGTGTTAGCGGAACTTTATCTCCTTAGTGACCAATAATATTATTTCTTTTCTAACTTAAACCTCCCGTTATTGCTTTTCGTTTACTTGTTGGCTTATTTTCATTTAGTATTGATAGAAGCCATTTTTCAGTGATGCTTAATTCTAATAATGAAAGCTATTCAGTCGTGTTGACCGACTGAAAAGCTTCCTTTATTATCTACATTTATGAAAGATAGGCCTATGACATCACATAAAGTCCGTGTGTGTGTTCGTATGTGTGTGTTTGCATGTGACCGTCGCCTCGCTCCCCTCCCTAATAAAATCTAAACTGCTGGAGCGATTTCAACAAAACTCGTTAAGGTCATGGTACTATTTTGTCCAACCCCGACTGTGCTCTTCAAATTTTATTACATCTGACCAATCCATCATGGCAACTGCGCGAAATATTTCACCGGCATTCCATATCTCCGAAACTATTACAGATATCACCCTGACGTTTTGTATGGTGGAAAAAGGCACTAATATAATTGTAACTAAGGTACTCTCAAAAACCTCTTTACAAAACGAACATGGCGGCCAAGCGAAGTTGTTGTATTTAAATAGACTTTTCACGCATTTAAACCAACCGAGCACCGTCACACATAGTACAGCAAATGGTATACACCTTGTAATACACTGACATCCTATTCAGCTCAATTGTTTACATAACTTCAAGATGTCGGCTGTGCGAAATTTTAAAATTAAGGTTTAATTTCTTGTGACCTAATCATGCGATCGAAACCAACGTTTGAACAATGAAACTTTTGCAATTATCATCATCTAATAGTGCATAGCTCTATGGCCTACCATGTATATAAAAATCCAATATGGTGACCATCCGAAATATTTAGACAATTCTCAATGTCAACTAATCTGTGACAGCAATCAAACTTAATTGTTTTCTTAACCACGAGATGGAGCCTGTGTCAAATTTTAAATTCTCGTTTTTAGCCTATTTCTATTTATGAAAAGATAGGCTTATGAGATCACCTTTTGTCCGTGTGTGTCCGTGTGTGTGCCCTCACGCCCCACTAATAAAATCTAAGTGGATGGATGGATTTCAATTAAATTAGGTAAGGTCATAGTACTATTCAGGCCGACGCCGACCGTGCCCTACAAATTTTATTACGTTATAATAATCCAACATGGCGGTTGTGCGATATATTTCACTGGCATTCTATATCTCCGAATCTCAGAAGACTTCTGTTACTTAGGAAGCAAAATAACCAGTGATGGATGGAGGAAAGAGGATATAAGAAGTAGGTTGGCTCAGGCAAGGAAGGCATTTCTACAGAAAAGGAATCTGTTGATATGGAGCGTGGCACTCTATGGAAGTGAAAATTGGACTATTGATGCAGCAGAAAAGAGGAGATTTGAAGCGTTAGAAATGTGGTGTTACAGGAGAATGATGAAGATCAGATGGGAAGAGACGGTTACAAACGAAGAGGTATTAAGACGAGTGGGAGGGGAGAGATGTTTCTGGCGACTGCTAATGAAGAGAAGAGATAAGTTGGTAGGACACATACTAAGACACCCAGGAATAGCAAACTTAGTTATGGAAGGAAGGGTCGAGGACAAGAACTGTAGGGGTAGACCGAGATTAGAATATGTTAAACAGTTTGCCTCGAATGTGGGGTGTGGTAGCTGTGTAGAGATGACACGCTTAGCTCAGGACAGGGAGGCATGGAGAGCGGGATAAAACCAGTCAAAAGACTGAAGACTCAAACAACAACATCAGCCGATATGAATGAATTGATAAATATCAAAGACACAAGATAAATGTATACCGGTAGCGTAACAATAAAAAGTCGCTTGGTATTAAACCTTATATGGTGCATCATAAAGAAGGATTGAAAATTAAACGCCTAAATCAACATACCGCAACATGATGTATGAAAATATGATAAAATAATCATCTGCAACAAATTTCAAACACATATTAAAACCCTAACAAGAAGTTCCGTGACGAACTAAAGAGCCTATTTTTTTCTAAAATTAAGTTTCATACCAATGATTAAACTAGTGTATATGAACCTATCTAGAATAATGACGAAATTAAGTTGTTAATATCGAAATGTCTAATTAGTTCGAAATATAGCAGTACTGTTGGCAGCCCTGGCGACTTAATATATACATCTTCGTTCCATCTCTTAAGGTACAGAATACACAATTTGGTTGAATTCCAATGAACTTTACATGCAGTTAGACTCTGGATTTATCAGCACGCGTAAAAGCATGTTTGGCAACAATGTCATGCGTGTGCTGGTCAGAAATGATCTGAAATATTATGATATCTTGTGGTGCCAATTATGGATGAAATCCATTTTTAGTATACAAGTTACATGTTTTTTAAAATTGAACCTATCTGCAGGCATAGAATCATGTTGGTAGCACTGTCTTATATTGATTACTCCAAATTTATCTAGAATGCCAGGTGCTATACGTGTGCAAATTATGGAGCTGTTGGCTTGCATATTTTCTGATTTATTGATATTAGGGAAAAAATATATAGACAGCATTTATTAACAGTTGGCAGCCCTGATTCCTCTTAAGAATAAGCATAGTCATATCTGTTATGGTACATATAGCACATGCGAAATTTGGTTGAAATCCAACTGATAGTATAGGAGTTACATGTATTTAACATTTGGTGCTATCAGCAGGCTTAGAATCATGTTGGTAGAACTGACTATATAAGTTACTCCAAATTAATCTAAAATTTAAGGTACTAAACGTGTGCATAGTTAAAAGCTGTCGGCTTGCATACTTTCTGATATTTTGGTATTTGGATAAAAAATAGAGAGAGCAATTATTAACAGTTGGCAGCCCTGGTGGTTCTTACGAATACGCTCAGTCATATCTGTCCACATATTACATACAAAATTTGGTTGAAATCCAATTGATAGTGCAGAAGTTATATGCATTTAAAAACTTGAACTATCAGAAATCTTAAATTATTTTGGCAACATTGTCACGCATGGCCTCCTGGAAATTAAACAGAAATAGCATTATCTACTTGTGTGCCAATTTTGGAATAGCTCCCATGCATACCTTGCAAGATATCCAACATGGAGCTCAAATTTCTAGAGCGTTTTTTCAGCAGTTGGTAGCACTGACATCATTTTCAAATATGGGCTTGAGATATTCCGGTATACATCTTTACTCATACTAAAAAATGGTTTCGATTGCTGAAGCCGTTTATGATTTGATAGAGGGGGAGACACACACAGAGCCAGACAGACAGACAGACAGACAGACAGGTAGACAGACAGAAACACATTTTCCCGGATCGATCTCATAAGTCTACTTTTTCCTCATTTTTGCAAAATGTCAAAAGTAGACTAAAAATGCCTGATTTTCTTACAGATCACTGCCAGTAGAAGAACGTGGCTAGTATTAAGGGACTTTTTTCAAGAAACATTGTGTGTCTGTGTGTGTATATGTCGGCTCCCCCCTATCAATTGAAACACGACATTTTGTACAGAAGTAGCACTAGAAAAGGGCACCTCAGTGTCATGTTTATTTTGCCGCCATCATTACCAAATCTCAATTGTAGCTACTCAATTGGTCAAACCTTAATATTAATAAACGACTAAACTAATCATCAGGGACACGGAACAGAACTGAAATGCGTTACGTACCGCTTGTGTTCCACGTTACGTAACGTACGCCATACCGCGGCCCCGAGCTGGCTTGCGGCATCGTTCCGGAACTGTAACTTGGAACTCAGAACGAGCGTGTGGAACGTTACAGCCCTGGAACTTTACAGTCGGAACTCGACTCCCAAATGTACCGAGCATCAAGGTACGTGTTAACGGAACTTTAGCTGCTTTGTGACCAATAATAGTATTTCTTTTCTGAATTAAACCTCCCGTTCTTGCTTTTCGTTTACTTGTTGGCCTATTGTCATTTAGTTGTGATAGAAGCCATTTTTCAGTGATGCTTAATTCTAATAATGAAAGCTATTCAGTCGTGTTGACCGACTGAAAAGCTTCCTTTATTATTTACATTTATGAAAGATAGGCCTATGACATCACATATAGTCCGTGTGTGTGTACGTATGTGTGTGTTAGCATGTGACCGTCGCCTCGCTCCTCTCCCTAATAAAATATAAACTGCTGGAGCGATTTCAACGAAACTCGTTAAGGTCATGGTACTATCTTGTCCGACCCCGACTGTGCTCTTCAAATTTTATTACATCGCACCAATCCAACATGGCAACTGTGCAAAATTTTTCACCGGCATTCCTTATCTCCGAAACTATTACAGATATCACCCTGACGTTTTGTATGGTGGAAAAAAGCTCTAATAGAAGTGTAACGATGGGACTCTCAAAAACCTATTTACAAAACGAACATGGCGGTCAAACGAAGTTGTTGTATTTAAATAGACTTTTCTCGAATTTAAACCATCCGAGTGCCGTCACACATGGTACATCAAATGGTATGCACCTTGTAATGCACTGACATCCTATTCAGCTCAATTGCTTACATAACTTCAAAATGGCGGCTGTGCGAAATTTTAAAATTAAGGTTTAATTTCTTGTGTCCTAATCATGCGATCGAAACCAACGTTTGAACAATGAACCTACGCAATTATCATCATCTAATAGTACATAGCTCTATGGTCTACAAAGTATATAAAAATCCAATATGGTGACCATCCGAAATATTTAGACGATTCTCAATGTCAACTAATCTGTGACAGCAATCAAACTTAATTGTTTTTTTTAAACCACGAGATGGCGCCAGTGTCAAGTTTTAAAATCTCGCTTTTAGCCTATTTCTATTTATGAAAAAATAGGCTTATGATTCACCTTTTGTCCGTGTGTGTGCGTCCGTGTGTGAGCCCCCACGCCCCACTAATAAAATCTAAGTGGCTGGAAAGATTTCAATTAAATTTGGTAAGGTCATAGGACTATTCTGGCCGACCCCGACCGTGCCCTACAAATTTTATTACGTTTCAATAATCCAACGTGGCGGCTGTACGAAATATTTCACAGTCATTCTATATCTCCGAATCTATTACTCATATCAACCTGAAATTTTGTACGGTGATAAAAGGCACTACTACAAAATCGTTCAAGGGACTTTCAGAAACCTGTTAACTACAAAACGAACATGGCGACCATGCGAATTTGAAACATTTAAATAGACTTTTCTGGCGGGTTAAATATCCGAACGCAGTGAAACTTGGTACAGCAATTCTTTATACACCTTGCAATGCACTGACATATATTTTTGTCAAATTGTTTACATAACCTCAAGATGGCAGCTGTGCAAATTTTTAAAATTAAGTTTTAATTTTTGTGTCGCAATCATGCGATCGAAATCAACGTTTGAATAATGAACCTACGCAATAATAGTCATCTAATAGTACATAACTCTATGGCCTACATATGTTACAATCCAACATGGCGAGCATCCAAAATATTTAGACGGATCACAAAATCTGATAATCTGACAGCAGTCAAACTGACATTTTGTGTGTTGATAGAGGCTATAAACATAAGTTCACCTATGGAACTTTCATAACCTGGTGACCACAAATTCAACCTGCCGGTGACGCGAAATGCGAATATTGAAAAGGATGAGCACACTGAAACTTGGTATGGTATATGCTTATACAAATTTTAATCCACTGGCATCTAATTTATTTCATTTTTTTTTAGAACCAGGAGATGGAGGCTGTGCAAAATTTTAAAATCTCGTTTTTACCATTTATTGTGTCCTAAACATGCAATTGAAGTTTGAATAATACTCTTACACAATAATCTTCATGTAATAGTACATAACTCTAAGGCCTGCATATATAACAATCCAACATGTCGACTATCCGATATATTTAGACGGTTCTCAATATCTACGAATCTATTACAGCAATCAAACTGAATTTTGTATGTTGATAGAGGCAATTAACATAAGCAGGATAAATGAAACTGGGCTACACATTTCTTCACGGAAATACTTGTTATTTCTTGTGTCCTAATTATGCGATTGAAGTTTGAATAATACATTTACGCAATAATCTTCATGTTCTTATATTATATTTTTTAAGCGTATGGCTTTTAGTGCCGGGAGTGTCCGAGTACATGTTCGGCTCGCTCAAGTTTGCAGCTACTTCTATGCGGACACCCATGGGGTGAGCTACAAGTACCGTCACGTGTGGTGGTTGTCTGGCGAGGAAAGTGTGAATGTAAGGATGAGGAATTGGAAGGTAGAGGCTGTGGCCTATAGTTGGGGACTAACCCCGGCATTTGCCTGGAAGGAAGATAGGAAACTACAGAAAACCATCTTCAAGGTTGCCGGTGGAGGGTTTCGAGCCTCCTCGCCTACCGGATGAGAGCGACTGCCTGCAGTCACGCCGTAACGAGCACGGCTAACTCAACCGGTATCTTCAAGTAATAGTAGTCTACAAAACTCTATGGCCTACATACCGAACGGTCCACTGGCCCCTTGCGATCCAGTTTTATGCATTCTGTCACATGTACTACAATTCTGAAAGACATAGGTCCCTCTCTCTAAACCGGGGTAATATAACGAGATGTGTGTTTACGGGCTAGAAGACAGCAGGAATCGTGAGCGCCACTATTAATTCAGTATGGGTACCTCGAATGAACCCGTTAAACGAGCAGAGATACGCAGAACACACACTTCAAAACAAGAGGTGCACGCACACACCGAGAGCAGGTATTGTATAGACCGGGAGGTGCAAGCTGCAGGTCAAATGTCGCAGTAGCTCACATGGCAAACGCGCGATTGGAGTTGCCTGGCAAGTGGCAAGGTTATATACTTAATCGTTTTCACAGACTGATTAGTTGTTGGTTTTTTTCGTTATCGTTTTACCCTCCTGGGTTGGCTTTTCCCACGGACTAAGCGAAGGACGGTGTCCTGCAGCTTGAGGCTCTGAATCAGGGGATACAACTGGGGAGTGTGACTAGCAATTCGCCCAGGCGGCCTCACCTGCGAAGTGAACAAGGGCCTGATGAGGGGATGGGAAGAGTGAGAGGGATAGGCAAGGAAAAGGGAAAGAGGCGGTCGTGGCCTTTGGTTAGGTACTGTACCTTTCCAGCATTTGCCCGAAGACGAAGTGGGAAACCACGGAAAACCACTCGAAGATGGCTGAGGTGGGAATCGAACCCACTCTACTCTTCTCCCCGAGGCTGAGTTGACCCCGTTTCAGCCCTCATACCACTTGTCAAATTTCTTGTTAGAGCCGGGTATCGAACCTCAGACCTCCGGGGTGGCATTTATGCATGATTACCACAACACCACGCAAGCGACACGATTTGTTTATTTGGCTCTGTAAAAGACCATGTCACTGCGGAGGCCCGGGTTCAAATCTGGCTCTGCCACGAAATTTTGTTCCTGGTCTGAGGCCTGGAACGGGGTTCACCCAACCTCGTGAGGCACACAGACTTAGTAGAGGCAGGTTCGCTTCCTGCCTCAGCCATCCTAGAAGTGGTTTTCCGTGGTTTCCCACGTCTCCTCCAGGCGATTAATGGGATGGTTCTTTTCGACAGGACCACGGCATCTTTCTTCCCACTCCCTTCGCTGCCCTTTCCTTCATTAGACCCATGTTCGTGGTCACTTAGGCGATTGGCTTGTCACCATCCCCAGTTGTATCTGCTGTCAAGGTGTGTTCAGCTCCGAGGCACTGTCCTGGAATTCGACGGTAGAGGACTGATCCCTCGCAAAGTCCGAGGGTAAAGCCGAGCTTGGAGGGTAAGCGATCAAATAAAAAGAAAAAGAAAAGAAGACAGTGTGTATCGTTGCATAAGCTAAGGTGCTGGATTGGACAAGGATGAGGAGGTGATTGTCTCTGGCTAGGGCACAGGCAACCAGTTAGCTACGTCGTACATGTTCCAAGCTTCGTAGACCACAGTTAGGGCAAAGTGTGCCCCATTGGAACGAAAACAACATGCGATGGCAAGTCAGTATGTAGCTGCGCGAACTCGCTCCTTCGACGTAATTCACAACACGAAGCGTATTCACAGCCTCGAGATGTATTCCAGCGAAGAGCATATGAATATGTTCAGGCGCGGATCTAGAGTTTGGCTTTGGGGGGGGGGGGGGGGGTCAGAGAATCGAAATAGTTAAGCAAAATGGTATCACTAAAAACGCAATCACAAAATAACCAAACGTACAAAACCAGACCAATTTTTTGCAAGCTACATGGATAGAAATTTGATGCGTTTAGCGCACCTAAAATATTCGTACAAATTGCAACGGCGTGTTTTGCGACTTTTACATCGAGCTTCGAGAAAAATACCAAAGTACGTTTCAGTTTCGGCAAGTCGGGTTGGTACCGACAAAGGGAGAAAGTCACAGCTTAAATTGCCAACCAAGCTTGCAGTTTGGACGTCGGAAAAAATTTTTGGTGCGAAAAAAGCCCCAAATTCCTATTCGTGCTTCAGTTAAATTTCGTTATGTTTCATTTGTCTGGTTATTGTGTTTTGGTTTTTGAGTTTGTAAAAAATTTGTTCTCCGTTTGGGGGGGGGGGGGTCATGACCCCCGTGACCCCCCCCCCCCTTGAATCCGCACCTGAATATGTTATATTAATGGAGGAGCTCGACAGAATGCATACCAGGCGCATCGCCTGTACCAAGAACTCTATCCGGATAGACAACGACCGACAGGCATGGTATTTCGGAGTGTGGAAAGACGCCTGGGAGATACTGGATCCCTGGGAAAAACACGGCCTGTTTGAGATCATCGCGTGACGTCTGCTCACAATGAAGAGGTTGTGTTTGACGCTATCCGGCGTCACCCTCATACTACCACACGGGCCATTGCACTGGAGACGAACATCAGCCGAGCGTCTGTTATGCGGATAATGCACACCCACTGGTCTCACCCGTACCATCTGCACTTACACCTGGAGATACATGGTCATTTCGAAACACGGGTGGCGTTCTGTGGAAACTGATCCGGCTTTTCTAGCGACCATCTTATTTACGGACGAAGCACGATTCCACAACAATGGAACCGTTTATCGTCATAATATGCATTACTGGAGTGTGGATAATCCCCATTGGGTGCGACAGACATCCTTTTAGGTACACCCCCGTGTGGGTTGCGGGTTAGAATACACACACGGTATGCTCTGCTTGTCGTAGGAGGACACTAATAGGGCCGACAAGACAGACTGACATGACTGACTTTGATTTTGAAGGCTCCCTGTTGATGGGAAGAGAAAATTCATCGACGGTATCCCCTGCCTGTCATAAAAGGTCTTTTCCGACTTCCGGTCCCATTTTTGGTTTGACCCTTAGAAATAAACGTCATGCTGCCTGGGGAAGGGCCACCAATTTGGCCATCTGGCCAGAAAGCCTGGACGGTATTCCCCATCCCTTCAGGTGGGTGCGCCATGTACCCTTGCAGTGGTATCCGCCTCACAACGGAGGTCCCTGCACGGCCAAATAATTTCGCCAAACATATCACTGTGCATGCCGAGGGGGAAGTGCCTATTCAAGGCACTGGGACCCCGGGCAATACCTGCTATGCCAGGTAGGTATTGCCTTGACTGGGTGGCGCCCACAGTGCCCTCGTTCGGAGTAGGTTGTATTCGGGGAGGGTGATTTCGGGATGACGCGAAAGCGGCCCAATAAATCATCAGAGGGTGTCCCCCTTAAATAGCCGTCTCTTGAGTGTCGGATCAGGGATAAAACTTTCAATGCACGTTTCCCTGTTGACAAGTCACATCGCTACCTGGTAGCTATCAGGACAGACGGGGATTATTTCAAAGTGGTGAAATCAATGATCTTTTCCGAGGATTTCGAGGGGAAATTTGGAGATCTAAACGGGATTTCCAAGCCCCGGAACGGACAGCTCCTACTGCATACAATTAGCCGACAGCAAACCGAAACGTTGCTGGAATGCGCGCATTTCAGCGAAATTCCCGTTAAGGTCTCAAAACACGAAACGCTAAATGAGGTCCGTGGAGTTATTTTCCATCGTAAATTCATTTTGAATAGCGATGCGGAATTGTTGCGGAATCTGGGGAAGATAGGCGTCACCAAGATTGGGCGCATCACCCGAAAGATTGGAGAGAACAGCGTCGATACTGGCGCTTTTATTCTCCATTTCGAGGGTGATGTTTTACCTAAGCAGATGTAGGTCACATCGAACCACTGCGATGTTCGACCGTACATCCCTCCACCTATGTGAGATCAATGCCAGAAATTCGGGCATGTTTCTGCCAGGTGCACTTCCAAGGCCGTGTGTAGAGAGTGTGACAAGGGGACACATGAGGGTGAGAGGTGTACGCCTCCCCCGATTTGTCCTAACTGCCAAGGAAGCCACTCTCCACGATCGAAGCAGTGCCCTGAGTTCTGTAAAGAAGCCACAATCCAAGAAATCCGAACATTGCATCGGCTTTCATATCACGATGCTCGCAAGAGGTACCGTGATATGGATGCCCCCGAATTTCGGGTGACGTTTGTGGCCGCAGCGACGCCCTCATTCACCCCTGCTGTCACAGTTTCCAGTATAGTACCCTCGACGTCCGGTAATTCAGCAGATTTGAAATCACCCCTCGCTGTACCAGCGAAAATTGTCTGCCCGAAGGAGGTCCCACAACCTTCTTCGGGCAAGGAAAAGAAGGCGACAGTTATATCATCTAAACCGGTGAAATCGAAGAAGTCCTCTTCTTCTTCGAACCGGTCGGCTAACATGTCTTCCTCAGTTAACAGGGGAAAGAAGAGTTTGCCGACCAGGGCTGGTCCTTCTTCCAGTCCACCCGATATGACAAAAGTAGTAGTGGAGATGAGAGAGAAGGTTCGTCGCCATCTCTCTCGCCCTCCTCCTGACGGAGTGGCTACTGACTCTGCTGGCCTTCCCGCTCCCACGACCATCAAGGGAGCGAAGCCGGCTGAAGCCAAACACGTCCGTATGGAGGAACTCCCCTACAAATAGGAAAATACATCAGCGGAGGAGAGAGGAACGGTTCAGCGCCGTTTCTCTTCCTCTCCTAGAGACAGGGCTGCTCAGGTATCTGCTGGCCATTCCACTCCCACCACCACCAGTGGAGCGGTGTCAGCAGGAGCGGCCATGTTTTGTAAGGAACTGGCGTCTGTGGGGAAGCGACCATCTACTTCCCCAAATAGACGTCAGCGCCGATCAAGAAAGAAATCTCTTCGGGACATGTCGGGAACAGACACCCAGTCTTCGGACCGGGAGAAAGTCCCTCGACACCGCTCTCGCTCTTCCCCAAGAGCGAGACTCGTGAAGTCCGACGAGGACCGCGCGCCATCCAGGGGACTGCCCGCTCCATTTTCTTCGTCATCGGACCGAGATGTGGAGATTGAGGTGCGCTCTCCTGCCCCATCATATCCTACTAGAGATGGGGAATGGTGGCAAACGGTCAAGCGTAAGTAGAAAACCCACTTCTACTTACAAGGGAACTGTAATATTGTGGTGTTTGAAGCCATATTTTCAGTGTTGCCTTAGTAAGCAAGAGTTTAGTGCTTTTCAGTCGGTCAACACGATCGAAACTGGTCATCCTAGTGTTTTATTAATCTCATGTAATATATTTCAGGATTAGGGCATAACCCATCTCTTTTGGGTACATTCGTGTTGACCGACTGAAAAGCACTAAACTCTTGTTGGAACTGTAATAGCTATTCTGGTCATCTCAATGAGTTACGTCAATTAATATCTTCGTTTTCGGCAACCATTGTCTGTCTTCAGGAATACAGGTTCCGTCCTGGACGTGAGACAATAATGCGTTACTTCAACCTCTTCTCTGAAGACCCGGTGGATGGAGCTGTGGCCGTCGGTTGCGTCTGCATTCTCGTCCACTCTAGCCTCTTTAGTGAAGAGGTGCCGTTGCGTACTCAGCTAGAGGCAGTTGCAGTTCGTACTTCGTCGCCAGTAATGGCAACAGTATGTAACGTGTACATTCCACCTGATTCTCAACTGGATTGAAACCAGCTGGTGGATCTAGTCTCTCAGCTCCCCCCCCCCTCCTTTTCTCCTTCTGGGATATGTTAATGCCCACAACACCATCTAGGGCTCCGCTACCACTAGTGATGGAGGGAGAGATTTTGAGAGACTGATCAGGCGCTGGAGCTGTATTTGTTAAACACAGGGGAACCTACGCACTTCTCTATTGCACACGGCACTTATTCAAATGTCGATATCACCTTGTGCTGTCGTGCGCTGGTTCCCCTGCTACAGTGGGGTGTACACGACGACCTTTGTATTAGTGACCATTTCCCGATTATCGTTACTCTTCCGAACCAGAGAGCCATCGAATTACCAAGTCGATGGCTTCTCCGTCGGGCTGATTGGACAACTTTCACAGCACGTGCTGATTTTGCCGAAGATACCTTTGAGAGTGTCTATGATCATACCATTCACATAACGCATGGTATTTCGGCTGCTGCTGACGAAACAATACCTTCCTCATCCGGCAACTCCCACCGGAAACTTGTCCCTTGGTGGACAGCCGAGATTGCAGCTGCCTTTAAAGATCGTCGACGTGCTTTCAAACGCTATCGGAGGCAAAATACTATGGCCAACCTTATCACCTTCAAAAGGATGCGTGCTAGAGCCCGATATCTGATTCGGGAGAGTAATAAAACGACGTGGGAAAAGTATGTGTTGTTTATGACGACACATACTCCTTCATCTCAAGTGTGGACTAAGCTTCGTCGGATCACCGGACTCCCGATATCATTGATGGCACACGGAGTCTCCATCATCGGAGACATCATCACGGACCAACTCGCCATTGCCAACCGTATTGGATCGCACTTCAATGATGTATCCTGTTCTGGGAGTTACGATCCTACGTTTCTGACTCTGAAGCGGGAGGCGGAGGCTCACCCCTTGTCCTTTGCCACTGCTGCTTTGGAGTCCTACAATGTACCATTCTCTGAAAGGGAACTGCGCAGTGCGCTTTCACTGTGTAGGGATACGTCTCCCGGACCGGATAACATACAGAATCAAATGTTAAAACATCTGTGCGAATTCAGTATAAAGCAATTGTTGGTCCTCTTCAATCGTATATGGATTGATGGGCAGTTTCCATCTCAATGGCGAGAGTGGATCATGATACCGGTTCCCAAGGCTGGAAAGGATCCCAAACTTGTCAGCAGCTACAGGCCTCTCAAATGTCCTATGTAAGCTGCGAGAGAAGATGGTGAACCATCGACTGGTGTGGTTCCTGGAAGAGAGAGGCTTCCTGTCAGGGTACCAGTCTAGATTTCGCTCCCATATGTCCACCACCGTCCATCTGGTGCGACTTGTGAGCGCCATACAGGAGGCATTTCTCCGAATTACCTACGACACCATGGCTCTACGAGATCCTTTCCACCCTTCATGAGTGGGGACTCCGTGGTAATCTACCGACTTTCATTACGAATTTCATGTAGTCCGACTCTTCCGTGTAAGGGTCGGTAGAACATATCGCAATATTATACCCAAGAAAACGAAGTTCCTCAGGGTTCTGTTCTGTCACCTTGTTCGAGGTTGTCATATCTTTTGGCCAAAGATGCTACGTTAAGATTGTTATTTTTTTCTCTATTATCTTTTTTCCACTGTTGTAAAATTAACTGTCATGGCATCCAGAAGTGTCAATAAATGGTTGTTTTGAATTGATATATTTTCCTTAAATATAAAAGAAGAAAGAATCTGCGAGCGTAAAAGTAAAATAAGTGGTGACCAGTGATAGGATAAATATATCAATATATTTTAATTATGGAGACAACCCAACGTGAACTGGATCGAGCGATAAAGCTACGTAAGGTAACACGGGCGGCGTTTTCGAGGCAGTTGAATAACCTCAAAGGTGAAATTGATGACGTCCAGATGACAGCTCATGAAAAGCGAAGGAAGTTCAGGTTTCCCTTTCTTTACTTCGGAAGAAAAATGATGAGCTCCTGCAGCTGGATGGTAAGGTCGTAAGTCTAAAACTTGACGTCGGCCAAGAGGACTTGGACGACGAATGTAGACTTGCCGATGACTATCAACGTCAATTTCTTGATATAGAGGTGAGTGTTGAATATATTCTACCTTCAGGAGGCATCGCTCAAGACAACAGTGATTGTAGCAGTGTAGATCTTGTGAGCAAGAGAAAATTCAAACTACCTAAATTAGAACTAAGGAAATTTGATGGCGATGTAAAACAGTGGATACAGTTCAGGGGCCAGTTTGAAAAGATAGACAAGGATCCGGATATTGCACCGGAAGATAAGTTTCAATACTTAATGCAAGCTACAGTGAAAGGGTCTCGTGCTCGAGAAATTACTGAAAGTTTTCCACCTATTGGGGAAAATTATACGAAGGCAGTAGAATGTTTAAAGAGCAGATTCGGTAGAGATGATCTGTTGGTTGAAGTTTACGTAAGAGAGTTGTTATCTTTAGTTCTTAAGAAATCTTCCACTCCCTGTGATGGCAATTCAATGTGTAGCCTTTATGACAACTTGGAATCGCACATACGGTCACTTGAAACCTTAGGTGTTACAACAGATAAGTGTGCATCTATGATGTATCCTTTAGTAGAGTCATGTTTGCCTGAGGAGTTTCTTAGGGCCTGGCAAAGAAGTTCCAATTTTGCACACACACGTGATTCGAAAGATAGGTTAGACAATCTCATGCTATTCATGAAAAGGGAAGTGGAAGCCGAGGAACGGATCAGTTTAGCAATTTCCGGTTTTGGAATCAAAGATAATAACAGGAGTAGAGACCAACCAAAATTGTCAGAGCCCATTGCTACTGCAGCTGACTTGTTAAACACTAACCCAGTTGAGGAGAGGAGAGGGTACTGTATTTTTTGTGGAGGTCAACATGATGCCCTTAATTGTTTTAAAGCACACTAATTAGGTCTATCTGAGAAACAGAAGGTCCTAAAGGACAAGGGTGGGTGTTTTAAGTGCTTTAAGAAGGGACACTGTGTCAATAAATGTAAAGCCGTAGTACGGTGCATTATTTTTAGTAAGAGCCACCAAGTTCTGATGCGCCCTGATTTACCTCAGAATAAACAAAATATATCCCATAATAATGTCGAACACAGGCAATCCGGGGGGAAGAATGAACAAAATACAAATTCGCTGAGTAATATTTCTAAATATCCTAAAGTTATTTTGCAAACTTTGGTTATAAAGATGAAAGGTATTGGCTCTTCCTTCTCTGTTAGAGCCTTAATTGACTCAGGATCCCAAAGATCCTATGTTAAGAAAGACATTGTTAAAAGATTAGGTTACACTCCAGTCAGAACTGAAACAATTAAACATGACCTTTTTGGGGGAGTGAAAACGAGTGTTAATGAACATTCATGTTACAAAGTAGAAATTGAAAGCCTGGATGGAAAATATCAATGTAATTTTGAAGTATTGGATCCGGTTTTAATAAGTAATGGCATCCCTTCGGTCAAGAAAGGACCTTGGTTGAATGAACATGAGGAAGGGAATATCAGCCTAACAGATATTGGGGATGAGTCTAGGCCTGTGGACTTGCTGATTGGAGCGGATGTAGCGGACAAACTTCTGACAGGAAATATTTAAGTTCTATCTTCTGGTTTGGTTGCTGTGGAAACAAATTTAGGCTGGACTTTGATGGGGAAAGTTCCACAACAATCTTCTGTTAACTTGGCAGAAGACGTTACAGCTCTGTTTGTTAATGAGATCAACGATCGCTGGAGCCTAGATACCATTGGAATCTCAGACTCAGCTGTTAAAATGTCCAAAAATGAAAGACAGCTTCAAATTAGAGATGATTTTCTAAGAGGTATTACTGTAAATGATGAGAGACGTTACGAAGTTTCATTGCTATGAAAAGAAGATAGCTTGGCTCTTCCTAGTAACAGGGAGCTAGCACTCAAAAGGTTAGAATCTACCACTAGAAATCTTCAGTCTCAAAATCTTCTCATTTCATACGATGCAGTTCTAGCTGAGTGGGAAGAACTGGGAATTATTGAAGAAGTACCAGTCAAAGAAGTAGGGAATTATGGACTCTACCTACCACATCGAACTGTTATTAAGGAGAATAGCACCACCAGAGTTCGTCCTGTATTTGACGTGTCAGCAAGAGGTAGAAATGCTCCTTCACTCAATCATTGTTTAGAGTGTGGACCCAATCTGATTGAACTGATTCCTTCCCTGTTACTAAAATTTCGGGAAGGGAGATTTGGGGTGACAGCTGATGTAGAAATGGCTTTTATACAAATAAGTGTTCGTCAAGAAGACAGAGATTTTCTTAGGTTCTTCTGGTGTGATCCAAATGACTGGAAGAATATAAAGATATTTCGGCATCGGAGGGTGGTATTTGGATTAAAATGTAGCACTTTCCTTTTAGGAGCAGTTCTTGATTACCATTTGGACAAGGCAATGGAAGATTGTCAATATAGTAAAGGACAGATATCAAGACTTAAACAGAGCCTTTATGTGGACAAAGTTGTAACCAGTGTTGATACTGAATCAGAACTGAAAGAATTCATTAATGAAGCACGTGATATAATGTAGTAAGGAAAGTTCGACCTCAGAGGTTGGCAGGCCAACAATGATGCTTTCATTCTTGTAGGACGGACAGCGGTGCTAGGTTTACGATGGGATTTGGAATCTGACAATTTATTGTTAAACTTGGAATGGTTACAGAACCATGAATTGGGACTGATCACGAAAAGATCTATTCTTTCAGTTGCACAAAAGATATTTGATCCGATTGGCATAGTTAGTCCAGTACTTCTAGTTCCTAAATTGTTATTACAAAAGATATGGCTAAGTGGTATATCTTGAGATGAAGAGGTTACTACTGATATTAAGGACCAATTTGTAACTTGGTATTTAAGCCTTTTTCACCTGAAAGAGATGGGAATTCCACGCTGGTTTCATTATTCCAAGAACCACAGGGATGTCAGTCTACATATTTTGTGTGATGCTAGTGCACAGGCCTACGCTGCAGTAGTCTTCATACGACTACAAATTGACGGTGAGAGTAAGGTACACCTTCTTGCAGCCAGAGCAAGAGTAGCCCCATTAAACACAGTCATCATTCCCCGACTGGAACTAATTGCTGCAACAGTGGGAGCTAGATTAGGTAATTCAGTGCTAGAAGGACTAAACTACCAAGATGTCAAGTTGAATTTCTAGACTGATTCGACAACGGTTTTAGCATGGATTCTATAGGAAGAAACATGGACTGTGTTTGTCAACAACCGTGTTAAAGACATCCATCGGTTGACTTTAACAGAAATGTGGAGATATGTTCCTGGCCATTTGAATCCTGCAGATCTTCCTTCAAGAGTTGTCTGGCATAAAAATTGTTAGCACTTCGATGGTGGGAGGGGCCAGAGTTTTTACGAAAGGACCGGCCAGAGTGGCCTGGTGAATTTCCACCTGCAGAGGCAGAGCTGATTTTGCAAGAAAAGAGAAAATCAACTCAAATAATGAGTTACTTTGTAGATACTTCATGTAGCACCCCAAAACATGTAAATAATGATCAGTGCAGGTACCACGATTTTAATTGGTATTACTTATATTTTTCAAGCTATGGAATAATAATTCGGTTGGTTGCTTGGATAAAGAGATTTATCCAAAATACGCGAAGAGCAAACCTTACAAGAGCTCGTGGAGAATTATCATGTGAGGAGATAATGTCAGCAGAAAAAATAGTCGCAAGATTGGTACAGGAAGAGCCTTTCTCTTCAAAAAATGACAAAATTCTCATTAGCCTAAATGTGTTTAGGGATGAGAAGGGATGTCAAGAGTAACCACTAAAAGTGGTAGAGCTGTAAATACACCAAAGAGATTAAATTTATGATTTCTGTATTTTGAGGTAATTATAGTTATTTATGTATAGTTGAGTTGTTCTTCCACCAACTCAAGGTGGGAGTGTGTCGTATCTTTTGGCCAAAGATGCTACATTAAGATTGTCATTTTTTTCTTTATTATCTGTTTTCCACTGTTGTAAAATTAACTGTCATGGCATCCAGAAGTGTCAATAAATGGTTGTTTTGAATTGATATATTTTCCTTAAATATAAAAGAAGAAAGAATCTGCGATACGCCGATGAGTGTAAAAGTTAAAGAGGTTGCCATAAACGGCATTGTTACCGCCACCGGGCCCACGATAGTTCCATCGCTGTATGTGGCCGATTTAGCTCTGCTTTACAGCTCTGGAAGTATGTCAATCGTGGAACAGCAATTGCAGATAGCTATTAACCGGGTCGACAGGTGGGCTCACGACCGGTTAATATCAGCGAAATCCTCCGTCGTCCATTTTTGTCGGCTCCGAAGTCTACACTTACACCCTGAACTACATCTCAGGTATGCTGCGTTGCCGTTGGTTGACACTTATCGCTTCCTGGGGCTCCATTTTGACAGCAAATTAACGTGGCAGCCCCATATACGGCAACTAAGAACGACGTGTCTCAGGAAACTGAACATGCTCAAGTTTCTTAGTAGCACTACGTGGGGGGCTGACGGAGCGGTGCTGCTACGGTTCTACCAAGCCCTCGTCGTGTCCCGGTTAGACTATGGTTCTGCGGCTTACGGTTCAGGAAGACCGGCAACCTTGAAAATGCTGGACAGTATCCACCATAGTGGCGTTAGGCTGGCTACTGGTGCCTTCCGGACCAGCCCGATACCCAGCCGACTCGCCGAATCGGGTGTTCCACCTCTAAATTATCGACGCCATCTTATGCTTTTAGCATATACTACTAATGTGCGTCAGTACCCAATACGACCAGAGGTACGCCAGCCAGCCTCGAACCACTCGGCCTGTTGGTATTAGACTCGATAGCTCGTGTACTGAAATAGGAGTGGCTGTGGGCCCTAGCCTACTTTTCACATTTTGCAAAAATGAGGAAAAAGTAGACTTATGAGATCGATCCGGGAAAATGTGTGTCTGTCTGGCTGTGTGTGCGTGTCCCCCCCCTATGAACTCCTAAACGGCTGCAGCAATCAAAACCAAATTTAGTATGAGTAAAGATGTGCACCGGAATATCTCACGTCCATATTTGAAAATGATGTAATTGCTACCAACTGCTGAAAAACGCACTAGAAATTTGAGCTCCATGTTGGATATCTTGCAAGGTATGCATGGGAGCTATTCCAAAATTGACACACATGTAGATAATACTATTTCAGTTTAATTTCCAGGAGGCCATACATGACAGTGTTGCCAACATAATTTCAAGCCTTCTGATAGGTCCAATGTTTAAATGCATATAACTTCTACACTATCAATGGGATTTCAACCAAATTTTGTATGTAAAATATGTACATAAACAGATATGACTGAGCGTATTCTTAAGATCCACCAGGGCTGCCAACTGTTAATAATTGCTCTCTCTACTTTTGTTATCCAAATACCAATATATCAGAAAGTATGCAAGCCGACTGCTTTAAACTATGCACACGTATATTCTGACATTTTAGATTAATTTGGAGTAACTTATATACATCAGTTCTACCAACATGATTATAAGCCTGCTGATAGTACCAATTTTTAAATACATGTAACTTCTATACTATCAGTTGGATTTCAACCAAATTTCGTATGTGCTATGTGTAACATAACAGATATGACTATAAGTATTGTTAAGAGCAATCAGGGCTGCCAACTGTTAATAAATGCTGTCTATATTTTTTTACCCTAATATCAATATATCAGAAAGTATGCAAGCCAACAGCTCTATACTTTGCACACGTATAGCACCTGACGTTCTAGATTAATTTGGAGTAATTAATATAAGTCAGTGCTGCCAACATGATTCTATGCCTGCTGATAGGTCCAATTTTAAAATACATGTAACTTCTATACTAACAAATGGATTTCATCCAAAATTGGCACAACAAGATATCATAAAATTTCAGATTATTTCTGACCAGCACACGCATGGTATTGTTGGCAACATGCGTTTACGCGTGCTGATAGTTCCAGTGTCTAACTGCATGTAACGTCCTTTGGACTTCAACCAAATGTTGTATTCTGTACCTTAAGAGATGGAAATAAGAATATATTTAGTCACCAGGGCTGCCAACTGTAGTGCGTTATTAGGCTACATTACACCAGGTATGTTTTGAACTAATTAGATATTTCGATATTACCAACTTAATTTCGTCATTATTCTAGATAGGTTCATATACTGTAGAATAATCATTGGCATGAAAAGTAGGCTGTATAGTTATTCATGGAACTTCTTGTCTTACGTATGAAACCACCCAACCATCTTCTTCTTTCCTGGCGTTTATCCCAATACAGAGTCCGCTGCTCTACCACCCAACCATCAGAATATACTAAATAGGGGCCGGATTTTGGTGGTTTTTAAAATTGTCATTTTAGGTTTTCAAAAACATTAAATTGTTCTTTTTAGGTTTTTATTAGGTAGAATGGGTTTTTACAATAGGTTCTTATGTTTAAAGGGTAGCGAAAGTTGACATACATTACATAAGGCTTAAAATTAATACCTCATTGTTAGTAGACAATCTGATTGGAACGAGAGAGTAAATATTTTACATAATGATGCGTAATCAAATTATCACCGATAACTTTACACTTGTAGGGATTGCAATAAAGCCAAGGATGTCAGAGATGATTTTCACACTCTATCTCGTTCCAATAATGTTGATTCTTTACAATATTGGATTCTTGGGAATAATAAGAGATTTATTCGCTCTTTCCTCTCGGTAAATAACCAAATAATAATATATAAGCTGGAAAGTGCTGAAAATATTTCATTTTTCCTGTAGGTAGGATTGCTTTCAATCAACTGGAGCTAGGAATAAACACTATCTTCACATTTAATTTCAAGGATTATGGACAAAATTTGAAATATACTACAATAAATGGTACAAAACTGCAATTAGTTATTTTTAGGTACTCGCGTATTATTTAGTTTATTAGGTAGTACGGAATTTCAGTGTGATTCGTAAAAGTATTTAGAAGTATGGGAAAAATAGATAAGAACCTAAGAATCCGGTTCCTCATAGTAGGCTGACTGCGCCCCGATAGTATAAGGTAGTTTCTCTGTTGCTGGATAGCGAATTTTTGTACAAACTCAATTGTCTAGAATAATGAAAAATATAATAATAATAGTATACTAATAATAATCATTATTGACTAATAACTATGAAAATAATAATAATATAACTGTCTAATGATGATAATAATAATAATAGCAATAGTCTAATAATAAGTATTTCGCTGTCCTCTTGGAGTGACGATGTGGGTAATCATAATATAGCCTTATTCTGAAAGCAGAGACATGAAATGATTGTCAATGATATGTAAGCCAACCAAAATTTGATTAAACTAGAGAATCGTCTGTACTCCCCTCTCCAACTCCAGGCAGCTTGAAATGTATAAATTTTATAAGTGGTCTCAAACCTCATGTCTCGGTGATAATCAACGTTGAAGTACAAACAAACACTACGGTGTTCCCGCAACTTAGATCTACTTAGTTATATACGGAAAATGTGCCACGGAACCGCTTGATAGCACTGTGCATTGCCCATTGCCCTACCTCACAAATCGTGTACGGTATCCCAAAGAAATTTTGATCAACCGATCACAACGAGGGGACGGAGTCGCGCAGCTTCTTTTGGGGTTACAGGATCTCTACATTAGCTGAAACAGAAGGCTGGCGTGCTGTGAGGTGAGCGGGAAAATGGGATTGAGTGAGTAAATGCATGCACGTCGTCCCAATAAAAATAACAGCTACATCGCACGCCTTCTGCTTGACCTTGAGACGTCATAATGCAGCCTTGTAACAATACAATCCCGTTAAATTTGTAACGTTCCGTTCCGTCTGTTTGTTCCGTTATTATAAGTAGGATGTTCCGAACTGTAACGTATCGGATATTCCTCTGTTCATTTCGGTACGGGACAACGTAACGTTCCACCCGTCTCCAATACGCTGTACCGGTACAGGCTCGGCTAACATTCCACTGTTCCAGATACCGGGTACGGTTTCAGAATCAGTTCCGTTCCAGGACGGTAACGTTACGCTTGGAACAGACAGCGGTAACGTTACAACTTGGAAATAACCTTGGAGATAACGGAATTTCTCCGTTCCACATAGACAAGAGTTCCGTTCCGCGTTACGTTCTGTTCCGGGTCCCTGCAACAAAGTGAAATATTACTAAGTTGATTTATTTGTAGGTTGAGCGGAGGTTTGTTTGCTGAAGCGAAGAACAAGGTTGTTGTACATAGCAAAATTATACTTTTATTTCACACGTTTATATTACATGGATAGTTTATAATTTACGTCTGTTGCAGCAAGAGGCCTTGCAACGACACGCCTTTATGCATAAGAGTTTCCTCTTGTTGCAACCACATATGTCGGTGGTGCTTCCGGTCTCACACCCGCACGTAATCAGATCGTCGCATTTCTTTGGAACTGGCTCTCGGGTCATAAGTACAGCAGTCAACTTCCCATTCGTAGACTGCCATCCTGTTTCCAGTTGATTGGGTAAGACAGGGTCGGGCTTATGAGCGTTTTTCCAAACACAAGCCTGCCAGAGAAACGTGACAAATTAATTTACTATGAGTCACAATAATACAGTGCGTATTGTGTACGTTGAACACCAAATTAGATTACGGAATGCAAACAAAGTTTACTTTTCCCTGCATAAATTACTTTCCTCCAAACTTTTGACCAGGAAAACAAAACTAAAACTATACAACACGATCATCAGGCCGGTACTGCTATACGGAGCCGAAACATGGAGTGTGACCAAAAGGGAGGAACGCCAACTTACAGTCTTCGAAAACAAGATATATAGAAAAATTTTCGGCCCCATCTTTGACCAGGAAACACAAAGATGGGTTCTCAGATCAAATCATGAGCTGTACAAGTTGGCCAATCAACCCAGAGTAGTGGACGTCATGAAAGCGAAACGGCTGCAATGGGCAGGGCATGTTATCAGAATGGACGCTGCCAGAATAGTTCGCCAGGTGTATGAGAAGAAGATCGAAGGCTCGAGACCCCCTGGAAGACCTAGGAGTAGATGGCAAGATGAGGTGACCTCTGACTGCAGACAAATGGGTATTACTGTATGGGAGAATACTGCGCTGGATAGGAGGAAATGGAGGCAGAGAGTGAGAGCGGCACGGGATCGTCACGTCCCAGAAAAGCCAACGGAGTGAGTGAGTGAGTGTATTGTGTACGTTGAATACTCACTTGATAATGGCATCTTAAAATATGAAGCCTCGGAGACTCATTGGTCGGGGGAAGCCCTTCTTGATCCACAAGACCAAACATTAGATACCTACCTTCATAAGCAGTACAGGATTCTAGTGGCACCTAAATGCAAGAAAAATTCTGCTTAGAGACTGTCATTTTCGATGGGGTTCAAGGAAAACTTAAGTTATGTGTGCTTACCTTGTACATTCGCACGAAATACTTTTCCACATTTGAGATTGTGGACTCCAATAGCGGAAGCTCTCCGAGTGTGGAGATCAGCTCAGCATGCTTCAAGTAATGAGTCCATGCTGCTGTTTTACTGATGGTGGCTGGCTTAGAGGTGGTGTCACACCCTGTGAGCGCATGGAACGCCAAAATATTTTCCCCTTGAATAGGTGTCAGTGTGGATGCAATGGTGTGGACCGGAATGTATTTTCTCTTATTTTCCGACCCAGCCATCACCCACACCTCTGAGCATTTCATTCTGTCAAAATGATGCACGGCCAGCAGGATTATGTCAGTGTCTCTTGCCATTATCCCTTTGACAGGGAAGTCCGTGCGGGTAGCGTGGAGCACGACGCGCATGTCCCCTTCCTCATGGGACGCAGCATGGTGCTATACGGGAGAGCCTGGGTGTGTAGATTCGACTCGTTGCTCATTTTTGAAGCCTCCTGTGGTGACTACTTCCAGATCACCAAAAGGATATTGCATTAGTTCATTGCTCAAGAAATTGGCCAGGTCTGTCTTCTTCTCGGGCAAAGCCAAGAAGCCCTTCCAGTCTGGTGGTAATGGCACAGAAGCATTGTCTATTTTTCGTCGTATTGGCGTTTTAACTTTTGCTCTTTTCTTGCTGGTTGATGATTTCACTGAAAAAGGCCTGTAGCGGTCAAATACGATATCAACCTTTGTGTAGGGCTTTCCCAAGTACTGAATCCTCTTTGCGAAACGGCTAGCAAAATCTCCGACAGTAGGCTGCGACTTAGAAGGCTTCCAAAGTGCAACTACCAGTGCTTGTCCATCAATAATCAAAACAGACGTATCGTTATCGACGGGAATGGTTCCGGGGCAGTCAATTCCAGAAGTAATGAGAGAAGTGAGAGTACTTTTATCACTGGCGCTTCTGAGGTCACCATTCATTTCGTAGAGACTTATAGGAATCGGAAGTAGTTCGTGTTTCATAATGGGGCGTAGTTCAACCTCTCGTCCACCCTCGTATGCAACAACGAGACGGCGCATTAATTTTCTGTCAACCTGAGAGCACTCGCAGTGTCCTTTGTGACATTGACCTTATATAGATCTGAGTGCATTGCACTTAGGTAATCTGGCGTAATAACCTAATTCAGGCAGTCCTTTCTCCTGAATGAGAAATTGCTTACGGACAAAGTCCAGGACTGCTGCCTGTCCTTCCGCCTTGGCATTCAGAAGAGATTCTTCGAATTCTCTCGATGCTTGGTCCTTGTTGGCAATGTTACAGATGCCTTCATCCTGTTTCAGCAGATCTCAGGCCTCCATTACTCGTAGGAGAGAATTTTCATCAGTGTTGTCTCTCTTCCGGCGCCCTGGTAGCAGTTCACTGCAGGTGGCCACCGAGCGCACGCCATACATTTCACACACTAACTTCGAGATTTCACTCCGCCAATGAAAGGAAAGTTCCCACCGCTGGAGTGAGGACGTATTTTGAGTGATTCCTAGGATGCCCCCTTCATCCTTGCAGGCTCCAACTATCCATTCCTGTGCCTGGTCTGGATCAACTTGACTAAAATTGTTAGAGCTTCTCAAGACAGCGAAATCTCCCTTTAAAAATGCGTCCTTGACATCTGGACTCAATTCATTCATATCAGATATATACATGGCCATAGACGGACGTAATTGCCGTGGTCATGCCGTGCTATGTAGGGAAGCATCTCCGTGAGAGACTTGGATATGTCATGCCAACATAACGGAAATTTTCTCCAGGAAAGCAACCGGCATTTGCTGTTTAACCATTTTGTATCACAAGTGTCAATTATAAGTCCCAAATAGCGTCCAATATGAAGCATGATAGAACTCATCTGCAGGCATTGCCGGGCAGAGCGTGTGCACATCGATCAGGTACCGGGGCCGCCAGGCCTGCCACGCACGCACGGCTGCACTTTCAACGCCCTCCTGCAGTTCCTAATTGACGCAGCGGGATCAGCGACTACGCAACGTAATGCTGAATGTTGGGACTACAAGTATTATACAGTTACAAATATTCGTTTACCGGATACTTTTTCCGTAATCAAAGCGAAACAAAGATAACTTTAAAAAAAGCCAAAGGTCAGATTTTCAGGTACGATTTCAGGTGCGATTCCAGGGTTAACCTTCCAAGTTTCAGGATAACCATAGTATGTAACAGGTAGCTGCATGCCTCCTCTACATAGCTGCGAAGAAAAACGGCGCAAATGTTGAATAGATTTTACTTGCGAGCTCAAAGTAGCAAACTTCAGGAAAAAGCCGCCATCTTGGACGCTATCTTGAATTGTGGACTTCCGGTCCATTTCTCGAGTAGGCATCAGGCATTTTCGAATTCAGCAGGGTCACATTATCTTAAAAAGTCCTGATGCCCAAATGTTATACGATTTGCTTCTTGTTTTCTTAAAAACGAAGTTTTACCCAAAAGCGGCCCCGTCTACTACTCGCGTGCTATCTTTTGTAGATTAAGTCAGAAACCTTCATGGATTGTACACAGCAACTCATCAAAATTTTATCGCAATCAGTAGAATGGTTTATGAACGCATACGGGATTTTGTTGAAACGATTCACGCGCTGTCACTCATTTATTGAATCTACTCGTGCGTTTCCTATTGTAAAATGGATTTACTACGCCTGAAACCTTCCCTGGAGTGTACACAACAACTCACACAAGTTTCATCGCTATCGGACGAATGGTATATGAACGCATACGGGACTTTGTTGAATTTGACTTGGGGCAGTTTGGAATCCAATTTATCCCAAAATACAGATGTACACTTACCTGTAAAATATCTGCACGCCAGCACGTACGGGAAGATATCGTCCAAAGTTGTGACGTAGCTGGGGGGCTTGATAAAGCCCACGTAAGCGAGTATCCCCAACAGAGACAGTATCCACCATGTTGCTGCCTGAACCTGTAATTTACAACAGTGAGTTGTTCATTCGCTTGAGGTATTCAAACAGTAAAGACAGCTTTGAAGCCATTTTTCAGTGTTGCCACTTTAACAATTAAAGTTGTACCTTTCAGTTGGTCGGCTGGAATATATGAAAAAAAAAAAAAAGATAGTCAGAAATAAACGCCAAGTGATTAAGATTTATTATACTGTATATTTTCAAGGACTGTTGTTTTCTTCTTCAATACTCCGTAACAATATGCTGTATCGCATATAATTTATTTCGTGTTGTTGTTGTTTGAGTCTTCAGTCATTTGACTGGTTTGATGCAGCTCTCCATGCTTCCCTGTACTGTGCTAATCGTTTCATCTCTACATAGCTATTACACCCTACATCCGAGGCAATCTGTTTAACATATTATAACCTTGGTCTACCCCTACTGTTCTAATCCTCGACCCTTCCTTCCATAACAAAATTTGCTATTCCTGGGTGTCATAGTATGTGTCCTGCCAGCCCATCTCTCCTCTTCATTAGCAGTCACCAGAATCATCTCTCCTCTCCCAATCGTCTTAATACCTCTTCATTTGTAACCCTATCTAACCATCTGATCTTCATAATTCTCCTGTAACACCAGATTTCAAACGCTTCTATTTCCCACTTGTCTGCTGCTCTAACAGTCCAGGTTTCACTTCCATAGAGCGCCTCGGTCCAGACAAATCTATATTCGATGTCAACAAATTCCTTTTCTGTAGAAGTTTCTCTCCTTGCCTGTGCTTATATAGTTTTTATATCGTCTTTGCTTCGTCCATCACTGGTTAATTTGCTTTCTAAGTAACAGAAGTCTCCTACTTCCTTTAGATTTTCACCTGCCAATTCGACATCATAGGGGTTTCTGATTTCTTTCGACTGCATTCCAATACTTTTGTTTTACATTTATTAATTATCCTCATGAATTCTTTCAACTCCTCTGGTGTGTCATCGGCAAATCTCAGAATTGAAATTATTTTCCTTTGAATCTTTACTCCTACTTTGAATTTTTCTCCAATTTCCTTCTTTGCTTGTTCAATGTATAGATTGAAAATTATGGGTGATAAGTTGCAGCCTTGTCTTACACCTTTCTAAATACCAGCTTCTCTCTCATGTCCTTCCTCTCGAATAACTGCTGTCTGGTTTCTGTATGGATTGTAGAGCACCCTCCCATCCCTGTACTTTATTCCAATCGTTTCGAAAATGTCAAACGATTTACTCTAATCAACGTTATCAAAAGCCTTTTCTAAGTCTACAAATGCCATGAACGTTCTGTTATCCTTCCTTATTCTACCTTCCAAATTCATCATAAGACTTAGCACAGCTTCCCTTGTTCCTAAGTTTCTCCTGAAGCCAAACTGGTTATTTTTCACATATTCCAGTAACAGGATTTTTAGCCTTTTTTCAATTTTGAAAAAATAGGCTTATGAGATCACCTTTTGTCCGTGTTAATAATAATGTTATTGGTTTTACGTCCCTTTTCACTACTGTGGCTTTTAGAGACGCCGGGGTGCCGGAATTTGGCCCCGAAGGGGATCTTTAACGTGCCAGTAAATCTACTGACACGGCTCCCTCGCATTTGTGCACCCTCAAATGCCAGCCGACTGCGCCAGGATACGAACCTGCAACCTAGGGCCCAGCAAGCGAGAACGTTACCGCTGAGCCACGCAGCCAGTCTTTTGTCCGTGTGTGTGTGTGTGTGTGATTCGTGTGTGTGTCCCCCCCCCCTAATAAAATCTAAACGGCTTGAGCGATTTCAATGACACTCGGTAAGTTCATAGTACTATTCCGGGCGACCCCGACCGTGTCCTTCAAATTTTGTTACCTCCTACCAATCCAACATGGCGGCTGTGCGAAATATTTCACCAGCATTCAATATCTCCGAAACTGTTACCGATATTACTCTGACATTGTGTATGGTGATTAAGGGAACTACTATAAGTTTACTTATGTGACCTTTGAAAACCTGGTAACTACAAAACCAACATGGCGGCCAAGCGAAGTTGCGACTTTTAAATAGACGTTTCTCGCGATTTAACCAACTAAACGCAATGGAACTTGGTACAGTATATGTTTATATACATTGTAATGCACCGACATCTAACTTCGTTCAATTGTTTACATAACCTCAAGATGGCGGCTGTGCGAAATTTAAAATTAAGTTTTTATTTCTTATGATGTAGTCATGCGATCGAAGTGAAGTTTGAATAATGAACCTACGCAATAATTTTCCTTTAATGGTACATGACTCTATGGCCTATACATTTAACAATCCAACATGGCGACCATCCGAAATATTTAGACGGCTCTGAATATCTACGAATCTATTATTGCAATCAAACTGAATTTTTTAATGTTCATAGGAGTTATGAACTTAAGTTCACCTATAGGTCTTTAAATAACCTGTTGATCACAAATCCAACATGGCGGCGACGCGAAGTATAAATATTCACATGGACGTTTCTCGCAATTTAACCATCCGAGTGCAGTGAAACATGGTACAGTAAATCCTTATACGAATGTTAATCCACTGGCATCTAATTTATTTCAATTGTTTCCATAACAACAAGATGGCAGCTGTGCGAAATTTTAAAATCTCCTTGTTACTTATTGTGTCCTAATTATGCGATTGAAGTTTGAATACTACACGTACACAATAATCTGCATGAAACAGTACATAACTCTAGGACCTATATATATAAAATCCAACATGGCGACCATCCAAAATATTTAGTCGGTTCTCAATTTCTAAGAATGTATTACAGAGCAATCAAACTGAAATTGTGTATGTTGATAGTGGCAATTAACACAAGTAGGATAAATGAAAATAGGCTGTATAGTTCTTCACGGAACTACTTGTTTGATGTGTAACATCTTTCCACTCGGTTGGTGGATATTTTTGTGGGAGTGATTTTGAAAAATGGGACGGAAGTCGATCGGACGGAAGTGTGTAAGACGCACTGCCAGCTGAATCGTATCCCTCCTGGACATTCATCAACACACAAAAGTCTTTTTTATTTACACACTAAAAAATACATAACAATTCCAAGACTCTCTTTTTTTCTTCACTGCCTACTTGATATTTCTACTCTCGCACTGCCTTCTTGATTGTTCTCGCACTGCCTTCTTGATACTCTGCTGCTAATCATATCAATATGACTCCATATGAAATTACGTGTTGGTCTTTGAATCAAGAGGTCCGGGAACTGTGCAAGCCTTTCATGATCTACTGCTGTGCACATTGCATTAACTCGCAACTTGGCCTATTTATAAGGAATTTAAGGTTATGAGCGATATCACGTCTATTAATCTAGTTGATCCATATCGTATTCTTTATTTAGGCTAGTACTGCTGGAAGCTTCAAATCATCTAATAAAATGAGTTCCGTATTATAAACTGCAATATCTGTGAAGCTCTCCCTTTTACAATAGATTAATATTTGTGCCTTAATATTATAAAATACTGGTGTATCAACAATTTCACGTGAGATTTCTTCTATGTCAGATGTTACACATCATATGCGACTACTGTAAGGCTCGTAAAGTTTTTTGTGTTGACCGACTGAAAGCTATCATAATAATTGCATTCATATAGTCTATGTCAAAAAAATGATTATAAGTTTAAAACGAACTTCATGAAATCATTGTAGCAGTTAACTGGAATATAAATAAAATCAGTTATGATACACCTTTGGAGGTAAAAAAATTGCAATTGCTCTTTCCAGTGGTTATGATGATCGTGTGGCCTCCAGAGAGGCCGAGTGCAGGTCTCTCTATTTGACGCCCGTGGGCGACCTGCGCGTCGTAATGAGGATGAAGACGTCACATACACCCATTCCCCGAGCCACGGAAATTAACCCCAGGATATTAAAATCCCTGACGGCTCGGCCGGGAATCGAACCCGGGGCACTTTGGGCCAAAGCCTAACACGCTAATCATTTAGCCACGGAACCGGACTTTCCAGTGGTGAAAGCATTTTTTAATATATCCGTAACCGTTTCCAAGATACAATGAAAAATATAAATAGGTGTCAGCTGATCCGAAGCACTACATTGCATACGTACGTGCAAGCGCCGCCTCTGTTTGAATTATTTCGCTCCTTTTGAAAATTGGCGCTACTAAATCTCTCTCAGGCATGTTCCGTATTACAACTCTCTTTGTATCTGAGGAACACGAAGTCACGTGATGCTTTTGTTTACAAATATAGCTTGGTTTCCGTGGTAACGGAACAAATGTTATCTTCTGAGAAAGAATAGTAGTTTTAGTACAGATTTTGCAAGTGATTGTGCTCAGAACTTTGTCTGACTGATGCTGTGATAAATACCCTCACTGTCTATTATGGGAATGCCATTAGAGCTAATAGTTTATCTGTTGATAATATGAGAACAGCTACAGCATTACTTGGTGTCTTTACCAGCAGGCTGTGGTACAAGATATTGCAGACAAGTATAAGCGTAAAAATAATCTTGCCTCTGCCATTGTGGAGACAAACAAAACAGTTTTCAAGTGTCTTGTGGAAACAGAACTGTTGATAAGATGTGTTGGTGGTAACACACAAAATAATGAGTCATTCAACTCTAAAATCTGGAAGATATGCAGCAAAGGAATGTTTGCTGGAAGAAGAACTGTTCAGATTAGTGTTAATGATGCTACCATGACTTATAATGATGGAATGAAGGCTAGAATTAAAGTGTTGCAGCAGTTAGGGCTTGTGGTTGGAACATATTGCTCCCAGTTTCTTCAAGATAAAGATGAGAAACGCATACTTTCGGCAAATAAAAGGGTTCTGGAGACTTCAAAAGAAGCGAGGAAATGCAAAAAGAGACTGAGATTGGAAGAGGAGGCCAAAATGAACCAGAAATAAGGCAGCAGGGGCTTTTCAATGCACATCCAACAACCCTTTGATACGTTTAACACTCATTTTCTCAAGTTTCATTTTTATAGCGTTTTCATCATAAACCTCTCAATTTTTGAGCTACTCCAATAACATTTTGCAAGACTTTGAACTTTAATCATATGAACAACATGTACTAGGATCTTTTAAATAACATGCGCCATTTTTTTTTAAATATTCTTAAAAAAAAGGTCAAATTTTTACTAATTTTATTAAATATCGAAAAGAAAATCCAGTTCCATATCTAATATTCTAGTACATGTCGTAGACTTGGGTCTTACAAACAGCACAACATAAGAACATATAAATATTTAAATAATTGGGGTGATTATTGTGTAAACGCTGCCTGACTGCACAAATCACACCAGAATGTTTTACAGCGTACTGATGACCAATGGATAACTTTTAAAAACAGATTGAGAATCTATTAACAATATATTAGCAGTAAAGATTAAACGTGCAAATTATTATTATTATTTTTAAATCACAGGACAGCAGAAATAAAAAAATATTGAATTTCATTAAATGTACACTAGAGAATGGTGTACCCCCCCCCCCCTCCCTTAAGGGGTGTCCAAAAATTCTATTACTGTAAAATAGGCTTTTTGAGAACACCTAGCAATTACCACAATGAATTAATTTCAAATCTTCTTTCACATAACTATTAATATGAGTGCTTTAGAAGCCCCCTACTAAATTTATAAGTTTATTACTACTAGTAGATCCATGCTGCTCACGTGTCTTTATGGTAATGACCTGAACAGACATTTACCATCAGTCCATCACCTTTAATTTTTGTAACATCTGTGATTTATGTTCGCCTCTGACTCTTCTGTCATATGAATCATTGTGTTGAGAGCACACACACCTTCTAAGAAACATGTTGAAACAAAGTGCCAGCAAGCCAGCCAGCCAGATTTGCATGTTGCAGCAGGGCAGGTCATCTGGCTCCTGGACACGTGTGTTACAGAACAGTTGAATCGCTCCTTCCCTCACTACAGCTGGCACACAGTTTGGCCAGAAATGAATATTCACAATTATTTTAATACACGGATGACACAGTCAAGTAAGTTAGGGCTCGATGGATAAATTCAGACCTTGTTGAGGTTGATAGGTGAATTAAAACTAAACTTAGTGATTATCAATTAATATGATAAAATTGGTCCGGCCAGATCAGTACCCCAGTGTGCCGTTGGGCTCGTCAGTTGGTACAGACACACTTCACCAATACGCATGGCTAGTACATACTGAGAAGGCCTTCACAAGACACAAAATACAAATAGTATTGACGTCACGAGTGATGCCAATGTGCTACGGAAGTTAAGCTGACTTCTATAAAGCAAAAACCTTACCTTGGCAATCCAAATAGGTTATGAACATTCCCAAATGGGAATATGATGTTAATTTCCGTTTGATCAGATAAATTATCAATCAATATGATAAATTGGTCCGGTGAGGTGTGTCTGTACCAACTGACGAGCCCAACGGCACACTGGGGCGAAACGCTGGCATTTTATGTTTGATCTGGCCGGGCCAATTTTATCATATTAATTGATAATTTATCTGATCAAACGGAAATAAACATCATATTCCCATTTGGGAATGTTCATAACCTAAACTTAGTGATGTTTGAACCTGTAAAGAAATCATAGTGCCTCAAGCCAACAAACGTCATCCTAGCACAATTACTTGTCAAGATATTTTAGTTTTTTTTAGCGTATGGCTTTTAGTGCCGGGAGTGTCCGAGGACATGTTCGGCTCGACAGTTTTTGTAGCTGCTTCGAGACGGGCACCCAATGGGTGAGCTACAAGTACCGTTGGGGAGGAAAGTTGGAATGTAAGGACGAGGAGTTGGAAGGTAGCGGCTGTGGCCTATAGTTAGGGACCAACCCCGGCATTTGCCTGGAAGGAAGATGGGAAACCACAGAAGGCCATCTTCAAGGTTGCCGGCGGGGGGATTCGAACCACCTCGCCTCCCGGATGTGAGCGACTGCCAGCAGTCATGCCGTAACGACCACGGCTAACTCACCCGGTTTAGTTTTAGTAAAAGGTGATTTTTGTTCTCAATTATTTAATATACAGTAGAGTCCCGCCAATCCGGAGCCCGCTAATACAAAAATCCGCCTAATCCGAACAGGCCTAGGAAAAAATATCTACCAAATTTGTATGGAATTTAAAAACAGAAAAAAATTAAGATTAAGATTCAACTATTTTTTCCAAGTAAAAACTCAACTAATTAGCCCAGAAAAACATAAAATAAATGATACAGGAGTAAACAGTGAATCTGTCGGCTATCTTATACACAAAAACTTATTAATGGACAACTAACAATGTATATAACGAAGTTTGATTGAATGCAACTTCTTTTCTACGTTAACGACAAAATAAACGGAAAAGCAAATCAACACGTAAGAAGTGAAGTAGTGATCCTTTGAAGCAACGCACTGAGACAACTTGAAGGGGCAATGTTTCGTCAACGAATTATAAACATTGCATCACCCGGATGCTCGCGCTAGGTAGACGCCACAGTTTTTATATAGTATATTATACAACGAGCCTATAATGGCAATACTTAAGACACGAGTATGTTTATAAAACGATCGTATGCGAGTTTAATACTTTCCATACGAGTGTCTGAATTACCATTGTAGACGAGTTGCATACGACTGTTTATGTTCGACGATAATTATAACTTTATATATATATATACCGCGACAGGCCAACAAGGACCACGCAAATATCACTTCTTTATAGGTCTAGTTTCCTTCTTTCTCTTCCAGAAGTCTTTCATCCTGGTCGACTGTGCAGCTCTTCTTTCAGCAGTCCATTCTCCTCTGTTGAGATTTTTCTTCTCCCCAACAAGAATTTTGAGACCAATTTTTTTTTCTGTACTCTATTCGATTTAGACAATCTTCTTCAGTAATTTTGAATTTTTGAAGTTCTTTCATTTGTTTTACATAGCCTCCTTGTCCTTTATAGTTCCAGATTTTATCAAAAATTTGTTTGTTTAACCTTGAGCAATCCATTCCGACCATATGTCCGTAGAACTGAAGTCGCCGTTTTCTGATCAACACTTCAAGGTTGTCGATTTTACTATAAATTTCTGCATTCGATCTCAGTCTATAACCTTCCTGTGTTTTCCTAGGACCATAAATCCTTCTTAAAATTCTTCTTTCTATCTTGAGCAAATTCTCCATTCCAGTTATATTTGTAGTTTCCATGCCGTACAAGATGACTGGTCTAACAACAGTATTAAAATGTCGTAATTTTGCATTGATAGACAGGTTCTTTTTATTGTAGTCTATATATTTTTTGTAAAAAAAATTAATCTTTCCAATTTCCCTTTTTTATTCTCGATTGCCAATTTATCCGTCCCATTGCTACTAATTATTTCTCCAAGATATTTAAATCGGTCAGTGACCCTGATGCTCCCATAATTTGTTTTTATCATTTTCTTAGTGTATTTCTGATCACTTGTCATCATCTCTGTTTTTACCAACGAAATCTGTAAGCCCGCTTTTTCCGCCGTTTCTTTTAACTGATCAATTTGGTTAATAGCTTCTTGTTCTGATTCAGCAAACAACGCTACGTCGTCAGCAAATGCTAAACCTTTGACTTTGAGGTTCTTATTCTTTGTACCAATTTTAGCACTTGAATCGTTCTTCTCCCAAAACGTCCTCATGACTTTATCCAAGACCAAATTGAAAAGCAGTGGTGATAGACTGTCCCCTTGTCTTAGCCCAGTTTTTACCTCGAAGGGCTCGCTAACTTCATTTAAAAATTTGACTCTGGAAATCGTATTAGTTAATGTAAGTTTTATTAAATTTATGTTTTTTTGATCAACTTGGTATTCCTTCAATGTGCCAAAAACAGTATCCCTATCCACTGAATCATACGCTTTCTGAAAATCAACGAATGAGATAAAGATATTTTTTGGCCTGTTGTTGTAATATTTTAATATCAATTTTAAACTAAGAATTTGTTCTGCACACGATCTATTCCTTCTGAAACCTCCTTGGAACTCGCCAAGCTGTGGTTCGATCTGTGGTTCAAGTCTGTTTAAAAGTAATTTGGCAAATATTTTATATGTGACAGACAACAATGAGATCCCCCTATAACTATTGACATCAATTTTTGAGCCTTTTTTATGTAGTGGATGAATTAAGGCGATTAACCAGTCTTCTGGAATTGCTTCCTCAATCCAAATTTTCTGGAATAGATTTGTCGTCGCTATTAAAAATTCATCATCTACAAGCTTCCACATTTCTGCAATTATTCCATCCTTGCCTGAGGCTTTATTATTTTTAAGTGAGTTGATAATACATTTAACTTCATTTACATCTGGGGGCGTAGAGTCAAAATTTTGTGTTGTAAATTTGAAACTCAACTTGTCTGTCGGTTTTGGACAATTTAACAACTTCTCAAAATACGCAGCCAAGATATCACAATTTTCCTTGTTGTTTAATGCTAGCGTACCATCTTCCCTTTTGAAATTTAAACTCGGCGCTGAATATTCAGTGATTTCATTCTTAAATGCTCTATAAAACAATCGGGTGTCATTTTTCTTAAAATTGTCGTCCATTTCCATTATTTGGTCCTTCATATATTTTCTTCGAATCGTTCTTAAAGTCTGGTGGGCCATTTTCCTTAATCTTTGTACTTCCTCTAAATTTTCTGGAGTCTTGTTCCCGTTCCACTTGTGCCAAGCACAATGTCTTTTTTTGATCACTCTTTCACATTGTTCATTCCACCAAGCATGTTTCCTATAAAAGTTCAACGGTGCAATTTCCTGAGCTGGTTCAAGAAGGTTATTAGTAACATCATTCCAATTGGTTGGTATTTTAAGTTTTCCTTGAAATTCTATCCTTTTTTCATTTGTAAGAACCTCTCTATTAATTTTCGGAATTTTAATTCTAGTTGTATTTTGTTTGCGTGTAAAAGGTATGAAATTCATCTTGATTTGAGAAAGGTAATGATCTGAAGTTACATTAATGGATTTTCTGACCTTGACATTTTGAATTTCTTTGAAACAATTTCGAGAGATAGCTACATGATCTAGTTGAAACTCACCCAGCAACGCATTTGGGGAGACCCATGTTTTCTTTTTACTTGGTTTTGCTTTAAAATGTGTGGACATAAGCTTTATGTTTAGATGTTCACAGAGTTTAACCAATCTCTCACCATTCCTGTTGGTTCTATTGTGAGCGGGATATTTACCTATTATATCAGAAAATTTTCTCTCAGATCCAAGCTGAGCATTGAAATCTCCAAGTAAAATTTTTACATGATTAGAAGGAATTTTGATAATTTCGGCTTCTAACTCGTCCCAAAATTCATCAACTTTCTCTGGATTATAACTTTATTATATGTTTTAACATAAATATTCATAAATATCTGTTGAGAATCAGCCACATGAATTCTTTGCGCTGGGTATGCTATCTCTGTCTTTCAAGCTCTCTGACCGACCGACGCATGCGCTCTGTGTGCTTGCAATGTCATATGCAGACCATATGTTTACATCTGCCGTCCAGCTCTTTAGCATTCACTAATATTGTCACCGAAGTCGTCTGAAAGCAATTCGCTGTGTAGAAATTGGAGTTAGTGATATTAAGGTACAGTGCTATTTCTTGTCTCATATTCACCAGTTTATTTACGTGAATATATGGACAGTGCGTATTCCATGTCGGTAATTTATATAGAAAGATGTTGTGTGTATGTCCGACATGTTGGATTTTGAGCGCATGCGCGAAGGTATCCTTACCTAATTGGTCAATGAATGAGCTCTGATTGGCTGGAGAAACTGTATCGTAATGAAAAACAGTGTTAAAATGACTATCATTATGATACAGGTTTCTGACACATAATATTTAAATTTCGGTTCGTCGAACAAAAAGGACATTACAGTACAGTGTAATTGGTTTCCGAGCCTTAAAGTCAATATGTTGTATTTGACGAAAATCCGCTTAATCCGAATTTTCGCTAATCCGAACCGAGTTCGGTCCCAATTAGTTCGGATTAGTGGGACTCTACTTTATAAGATGATACACTAGTATACTCTTATAGCGCTGGAAACAGCGAAGGCGCTCTTCCGAGCGAAGGTTATACCCGTGCTGACATAAGGACTAGAGTTAACATGGGAGTTCCTCAACTACAAACAATTGGAAAAACTCGAAAAGGTGTAATCCAGATTTCTGAAAAGAGCCCTTGGAGTATTCTAGGACAACCAATAATTTGGAAATTTGAAGCCATTCTTGTTTCAGTGTTGCCTATACAAATTGTCTTTAGCTGCTTTTCAGTCGGTCAACACGATTGTGTCCAATGAATTGGGCGGGGAACAAGTTATAAATATGTAAACACACTCCTGGAAAAAATGACATGTATTAGTAAATGATCACACTTAAATGGGCAATTTAGGATTAGGCGTTTCGACCCTCAAGTGGCCATCGTCAGATCCTGATCACTGTGTTACGGTTAATTTTCACTACTGTGGCTCAATAGCACGTCGTTAGATGGTTATAGTATAATGTTTTGGTTGGTTGGTTCCTTAGTTTAGGGGCTGCGACAACGCGGTCATGTAGCCCCGTGTACTTTGGGTGTGTGTAGAATCTGTCTGTTAACCGGTGTTAATTGTGATGACTGTATTAGTGTGTGTATCTGTTTTTTTTTTTTTAAATTCAAGTAGGGACTGCAACTTTGAATTTTCAAATAGTTCCTACTTTTGCCGCCAAACGCCACCGTCAACGACTACTAGGCCTAGTTCAGAACTAGCTACTAGACACGACCGCAGTCGGCTCTTGGCAACGAACGTAGCAACCTAAGAGCGTTGTTTACATTCTTAACCTATCCAATTTAGTTTCACACAGGTGTAATTAGTGGAAAGATCTTTAACATGCCATAAATCTATGACATGGGACCGCCGGCTTTACTTCCCCTCCGAAGGAAGGCATACTGAGGGATTTTTAACGCTCTTAAAAAATCCGACGGCTTCGGCCGAGTTTGAACCCCCTATCTTGGGCATAGAAGCTCAGCATGCTACCAACTACGCCACCGAAGCCGCTAGTAGTATAATGTTTGATTCGCAGTTTGAATCCCGTTATACGTTAGGTTTGTTTGTGTTGCAAGGTTTTGTGAATTGCGTCAGTAACGGTGTATATGCGCGTGTATACAATTTGGAATATCACACTGTAATAATAATAAATCAAATAACAAATTTTAGCATGCAATGGAAAAAACTAATTATAATGTACACCTAACTTAGTATTGTTCTCCTCACAGCGATGCTCACTTATAGACTTCCGCACCGCTTGAGAGTCGAAACGCGTAATCCTAAATTGACCATTTAAGTGTGGTAACTAACTAATACATGTAATTTTTCCAGGAGTATGTTTACATATTTATAACTTGCACCTCGCCAAAATCATTGGGCACAATCGTGTTGACCGGCTGAGAAGAAGCAAAAGACACAGCCAATAATGCTAACTGGTATATTAGCTCGCGTGAGAAACGTTCCTCATTGAGGATCTCCGGTCACTTCTACTACTGCCATTTACAGAAAGGTACAAAAATTTACTCCAAGAAAAGGAAGAAAGATTGTAATTACTCCGAGATCTGAGGGGGAAAAAATAGACATTTCGACGGAATTCTACGCTACAGACGAGATGTTGGACAGAAGATGGATGCAACTACTATCCGAAATGAGACAACTCGTGACAAGACTTGCGGTCCATGGATACCACCACAAGGTCTGTTCACGAAAGACATTCCATGACCCAGATGAGAGCTGTGTAATAGCGCATGCGGGAGGTTCCACATCACAACATGCTCAAACAGAACTGCAGTACGTCAATAGCGACATATAGTTTAAGCAAGCGCACACATATGTAATATGGCCACCTGGCTGCAATAATGCCTATTATTATTATACCAAGAAATATAACAGATCCTTTCAAAATTGCAAAATTTAAAAAATATATGTTTAGCCTATTTTCATTGATGAAAAAAAGGCTTATGAGATCACCTTTTGTCCGTGAGTCTGTCTGTGTGTGTGTGCGTATGTGTGTGATTCGTGTGCCCCCCACCCCCCTAATAAAATCTAAACGGCTGGAGTGATTTCAATGAAACTCGGTAAGTTCATAGCACTATTCCGAACGACTCCGACCGAGCCCTTCAAATTATGTTATGTCTCACCAATCCAACATGGTGGCTGTGCGAAATATTTCACCTGCATTCAATATCTCCGAAACTATTACCGATATCACCCTGGAATTTTGTACGGTGATAAAGAGAACTACTAGAAGTTCACCTATGTGACTTTTGATAACCTGGTAACTACAAAACCAACATGGCGGCCAAGCTAATTTGAGACTTTTAAATAGACGTTTCTCACGATTTAACTAACAAAACGCAATGAAACTTGGTACAGTATATGTTTATACACATTTTAATACACCGACATCTAACTTCCTTCAATTGTTTACATAACCTCAAGATGGCGGCTGTGCGAAAGATTCCACCGGCATTCTATATCTCTGAAACTATTGCCGGTAACACCCTGAAATTTTATAAGGAAATAAAGGGCACAACTGGAAGTTAATCTATGAGACTTTCAAAAACCGGTTAACTACAAAATGAGCGTGGCGGCCCAGCGAAGTTGAACATTTTTAATATACTTTTCTCGCGATTTAATGTTCCAAACGCAATGAAACTTGGTACAGCAAATGTTTATACACATTGTAATGTACTGGTATCTAATTTAGTTCAATTGTTTACATAACCTCAAGATGGCGGCTGTGCAAATTTTAAAATTAAGTTTTTATTTCTTGTGTCGTAATCATGCGATCGAAGTTAAAGTTTGAATAATGAACCTACGCAATAATTTTCCTTTAATGGTACATGACTCTATGGCCTATACATACAATCCAACATGGCGACCATCCAAAATATTTAGTCGGTTCTGAATATCTACGAATCTATTACAGCAATCAAACTGAAATTTTGTATGTTGATAGTGGCAATTAACATAAGTAGGATATATGAAAATAGGCTTTAGTTCTCCACGGAACTACTTGTTCCTTATTCAGTTTTTGAGTAGGGACATATTTTTCTCAGTACAGGACTTTCGTAATTAATTTAATTATCTTTAATTTCAGACCTTGTTGAGGTTGATAAGTGAATTAGAACTAGACTTAGAGATGTTTGAACATATAAAATAAAAACATAATTCTTAGTTATTATGTAAATTACTGTAAAGGGCCAAATGACGTCACTATTCCGTCCCTTAAAATATATAAATAACTATCTAAATTACTGATGTTTAAAGATTTGCATTATGATTAGAGACGAGCGCCCTGGTCCATAACTGAGCACATTTTGGCATGAATTATGTAAAAGCATTTTCTGGGGATATTTTGGATTGAATTATGCAAGAGTGCGACGTCACGCCTTTTGCCGTCAGACAAGGCCAACGCATCCCCAAGTTTCGTAGTCTGTAGATCACTTGACGAAGTTGTCACGTGGCAGTGAAACTAGTCACATAATAAAATAAGGTTACTCTGACCATATGACGTTGGGTATCCTGAACTTTGGTACATCCTGTCCATTGGCCCAGGTTGTCACAGAGTTTAAAAACATGACTTTAGATGTGATACAGATTGCATCTGATACAGAACGATAATGACGCATTGGAATTTCTTGATAAATCTCAAGATAATCTTGCTAATCTTTAGCGAAGTTAGATCTCTCATTTATACCGAGCTCGCCATTCTGACTGACTCAACTTCGTTTGCTGCTTTCAAATGTTCTGTCTCACGTTTGCTATCGTACTGTTGTATACCCAACTAATGGCAAGGACATAAGCCATAGGCTGGGATGGTACCTAATAATAATAAAACTATTTGAAAACAATAATTAAATATGCAATGGAGCACTGTAATCTCTGCCCGAAAATCACATCTTAACTTACAACCTTACAACCTCGACCAGGCCTTTCAAATTTTAATACGTTTCACGAATCCAACTTGGCAGTCGCGCGAAATATTTCACTGGTATTCTATATCTCCGAAACAGTAACATATATCACCTTGAAATTTTGTACGGCGGTAAAGGGTATTACTATAAGTTTATCTATGTGACTTTCATAAACCTGTTAAGTACAAAACGAACATGGCGGCCAAGCAAAGTTGAAACTTTTATATAGACTTTTCCCGGGATTTAACCATCCGAGCGCAGAGAAACCAGGCACTGCAAATGTTTATACACATTGCATTGCACTGAAATCTAATTTGGTTCAATTGTTTACTTTACCTCAAGATGGTACCAATGCGATTTTTTTTTATTTCTTGTGTCCTAATCATGCGATCGAAGTGAAGGTTTGAATAATGAACCTACGCAATAACCTTCTTCTGACGGTATATAACTCTATGGCCTACACATATAGCAATCTACCATGGCGTCCATCAGGAATATTTAGACGGTTCTCAATATCTAAGAATCAATCAAACTACAATTTTGTATGTTTATAAAGGCTATTAACATAAGTTCACCTATGCATCATTCAATAAACTGGTGAGTACAAAACCAACATCGCGACGACGTGAAATGTAAATATTTAAATGGATTTTTCTCGAGCGCTGTGAAACTTGACACGGTATATCTTCATGGAAGCCTTAGTGTACTGATTTCTAATTTAATGTAATTTTATGAGAACTTAAAAATGTTGGCTGTGCATTTTCTTTAAATCTCGTTTTCATTTTTTTTATTATTTATTATCTCATAAGGGGCACCTGAGCCTAGGCTCGTGATAGTGCAGTACATCAAGGTAACAATGGTATTTTAGTAATTACATGCAATTGTAAGTTACATTGTTGAATTTATTAAGAATTTAAACAGTTCTTTCCTGAAAGTTCTCAGTGAGGAGATATTTTTCAGGCCATCAGGCAGTCTATTATATATAAATGATGAGTAATGCCATAGTGAATTATTTCCAAACCTGCTGGTATTTATTACATTATAGTGGATATTGCTTGCATTTCTGGTGATGTGTGAGTGAGTATCTGAATTGGTTGTGTGTATGATATTTGAATTGGTTATTTTATGTTTAATTTTATATATCATTATTACTGAGGCTCTTTGACGGAGACAATTTAGTGATTGGACAATACATTGTTGGTATAATTGAATTGTAGGTGTTAACATGGGAAGATTGAAAAGTATTTTCAAAGCCCTTTTATGTAATATATTTATTTTATTGAATAATCCTTTGCTGCAACAAACCCAAATGTGAATCATGTATGCAATGTGACTTTCAATAAGTGCGTGATATATAGACCTCTGTAGTGCTCGAGAAACTTTGTATTTTACTCGGCTTAGAGCTCCTATAGCTGGAATTATTTTTCCACCAATAGCTTTGACATGATCATCCCAAGAGAGTAGCTCATCAATGACTAATCCCAACAATTTGGTAGATTTAACTCGGGGTAGACATTCTCGTGTTCTAAGTAAGACCAGTACGATATATGAGAATAGGCTATTTAGTTCTTCACGAAACTACTTGTTCGTAATGGTTGACTGCGTATTAGCTTAAATTCCGAGCATAATAAGCTGCTGACAGTAATTCACAGTCCAGGTACCTTACACAACTGAATCGAGATTTAAATTCCCATGCCACACCTTGAGAACGTAATTCAACTGCGTTTTCACCCCAAATCCGAGTTAAAGACTCATATTTTACGTCTGAGCAACAAAATAGCATTCGAGTTATCGAATTATTTGAGTAATAGAACTTCGAATTATAGAAAAAAAACGTTACGAGCCTTACAGTAGTCGCATATGATGTGTAACATCTGACATAGAAGAAACCTCACGTGAAATTGTTGATACACCGGTATTTTATAATATTATTGGCACAAATATTAATCTATTGTAAAAGGGAGTGTTTTACAGATATTGTAGTTTATAATACGGAACTCATTTTATTAGTTGATTTGTAGCTTCCACCAGCACTAGCTTAAATAAAGAATACGATATGGATCAACTAGATTAATAAACGCGACACCGCTCATAACATTAAATTCCTTATAAATAGGCCAACTTGCGAGTAAATGTAATGTGCACAGCAGTAGATCATGAAAGGCTTGCCCAGTTCCCGGACCTCTTGATTCACAGACCAACACGTAATTTCATATGGATTCTGTTAAAATGAGTCATATTGACATGATTAGCAGCAGAGTATCAAGAAGGCAGTGCGAGAACAATCAAGAAGGCAGTGCGAGAGTAGAAATATCAAGTAGGCAGTGAAGAAAAAAAAGAGAGTCTTGGAATTGTTATGTATTATTAGCGTGTAAATAAAAAAGATTTTTGTGTGTTGACGAATGTCCAGGAGGGATACGATTCAGCTGGCAGTGCGTCTTACACACTTACGTCCGATCCACTTCCGTCCCATTTTTCAAAATCACTCCCACAAAAATATCCAGCAACCGAGTGGAAAGATGTTACACATAAAAAAAATCATCATCATTAACTTTGACGTATTAGGCCTAGAGGCCTGGTCTTCCCAGGTTTCTTCGACCACTTGAAGCATACGGAAGAATCTGTTAAGGGACTCGGCTAAAACTCATCCTGCCCAGATGATCTTTCCATTTTTCCCTAAGCTGTTGTATATGCTGTACAGCCTGTTCCGATTTAACACGGAACTGTAAAATGCGTTGCCTACCCACCCGCAATCGGCTTGAAATCTGCTCGCAGCGGCTAGCGACGGGGCTTAGTTTGATTTCTCTGATTGCCACCTTCTTATGCAGGATTGCAAAGTATTTTGCTCTTTGAAAATATTTTTACACAGGCTTCGCAATAAGTTTGAAATATTTCTGTTTCAGAACTTGTTATTGTACGCTTCTGTTAATGGCTTTTGCAGAGCATTTCTATGAAATAAAATTTTATTTTACAACATAGTTTATTAAAACACAATGTATTTTAGTGTTGTATTTTATTTACAACACAATGTATTGCTTTTAACCCAATACCACAAAACGTGATACAATTTGAAAAAGATTTGTTACACAATTGTAATCAGTCTTCGATGCGACTAAAACAGTTAATATATCACACACGTTACATCTACTGCAAATGGACATTCACATAAGGTGTTCGAAGTAGCGTCCATCATTTTCCAAGCAGAGGGCCACTCGTCGCATGAAGTTCTCTCTTGATTTCGACAACATCTGAGGAGCACTTTCCGCAAAGGCTTCGGTAATGACGAGCTCCACTTCTTAGGGTGTTATTGGTGATCTTAAAAATACTCTCGACCTGACGTAGCCCCAATCAGTGAAATCGAACTCAGCCCCGTCGCTGCGAGCAGATTTCAAGCCGATTGCGGGTTGTTCGGCAACCCATTTTACAGTTCCGTGTTGAATCGGAACAGGCTATACAACTGGGGGTGATTTATAGTTCTTGCAGGATGTCTTCATTCCTCCGATGATCGAGTAAGGAGTATCCAGAAGTTTGTCTTATGAATCTCATTTCAGCTGCTGTTAATCATTTTTTCATCGGCCTTCCTGATGGTCCAGGCCTCACTTCCATATGCAAGATCTGTTCTCGCAAGAGTTTGACATACTTTCTGTCTGATGTGTCACTGTACCTGAGATGGCTTGAAAACTTGATTGATTACTCCTGTAATTTTAATAAATTTTGAGATTTTGACTGCCATTATTATATTAAAGAAAGATTTCCAAATGGTCAACACAAATATTGCCCAATTACATTAGGAGGAAACAAGAATTTACGTACCCTAAACTAAAAAACAAGTAGTTTCGCGAATATTTAAACAGCCTATTTCCATAAATCCTACAGTACTTATGTTAATTGCATCTATCAACATAACAAAATTTCAGTTTGATTGCTGTAATAGATTCGTAGATATTGAGAACCGTCGGATGGTCGCCATGTTGGATTTTTATATATGTAGGCTGCAGGGATAGATTTGTGACGGTATGCACCGGTAAGCCGTACCGAAACCTCTGATCGGGGGAAATGTCGAATATGTAACATAATTTTTAGAACTGTGGATCGCTAGTTGTGAGTATTTTCAAACGCTATATATTTATTTTCCTTAATTACGTAAAAAAATAAATTGAAATAATGTACATTGACGGTAGCCTACATTATGGCTATGGTAAGAAAAATGTTGCTACAGCTGTCTCAATTTACGGTAATTTAAAATTGCAATAAAAATTAGATTGCTATTTTTTCCAGTGATTAATTTTTAAAGGTGTTCAGAAAAGCGTAAAATATCGTTTTTAGACCTCTATAGTTCAATATTCCATAAAGCTCCCCCCCCCCCCACCCCCACCACCACCCGGTAGTCCACAGTACCGGAACCTCTTATTTTACAAATCAAGCACTGTGTAGGCCATAGAGTTATATACTATTAGATGAAGATCATTACGTAGGTTTATTAATCACACTTCAATCACATGATTAGGACACAAGGAATAAAAAACTTGTTTTTAAAATTTTGCACAGCCACTATCTTCAGGTTCTGAAAACAACTGAAAAAAAATAGATGTCGGTAGATAAAAATTTGTATAAGCCTTTACCGTACCAAGTTTCACTGCGCTCGGATGGTTATATCGCGAGAAACATCCATTTAAATTACTGAATATCGCGACGCCGCCATGTTGGATTTGTGCTCATCAGGTTATTTAAAGTCCCATAGGTGAACTTATGTTAGTTGCCTTTATCAACATACAACATTTCAGATTGATTGCTGTCATAGATTAGTGGACATTGAGAACCGTCTAAATATTTCGGATGGTCACCATGTTGGATTTTTATATATGTAGGGCATAGAGTTATGTACTATTAGATGACGATTATTACGTAGGTTCATTATTCAAACGTTGACTTCGATCGCATGATTAGAACACAGTAAATAAAAACTTAATTTTAAACTTTTGCACAGCCACCATTCTGAGGTTATATAAACAATTGAACTAAATTAGATGGCAGTTCATTGAAATGTGTATTACCATTTGCTGTACCAAATTTCACTGCTCTCGGATGGTTAAATCGCGACAAACGTCTATTTAAATGTTTCAAATTTCCTTGGCAGCCATGTTCGTTTTGTAGTTAACGGGGTTTTGAAAGTCACATAAGTAAATTTCTAGTAGTGCCCTTATCACTGTACAAAATTGCATGGTGATATCGGTAGTAGTTTCGGAGATTAGAATGCCGGTGAAATATTTCGCACAGCCCCCATGTTGGATTGGTGAGATGTATTAAATTTTGAAGGGCGAGGTCGTGATCGGACCAAATAGTACTACGTCCTTACCGAGTTGCATTGAAATCGCTCCAGCCGTTTAGATTTTATTAGTGGGGGACATTCACAGACATAGGTACACACACACATACGGACAAATGGTAATCTCATAAGCCTATTTTTTTCCTAAATGAAAATAGGCTAAACGCAAGTTTAGAAAATAACACGCTTTTATGTACAGAATGTGGTACCTACTTAATTGGAAGACATGTTTCGAACGTCAAGCGTTCATCTGCAGATCCTTTTCACTTAGGCTTAATTAGTATACGATGTTCATGAATTACACTTAATCGCGAACATTGTTTGCAAAACTTGTGTAACGCGTCAAATCTATTTACAGACAGTATAGTTCACTTCTATGGTGGTGGCGCTATTATTATTATTATTATTATTATTATTATTATTATTATTAATGTGGTTTAAGTACGTAGCCTGTGATCTATTTTGTTGCCGTGATCTAAATCAATCGTTCCTATTTAAGCTAGTGACCTAATTGTATTGTAATATCACTTCAATTTTGACTGCCATGTCCTTTTCATCCAGGGATGATAAGTTGTAACCAAGATAGTTAAAAGAGTTGACCCGTTCAATGATGATTGGAAGAAAATTTGACATATAAATTCTGTAGAACTTCGCCAGGAAATTAAAATTACTTAGAGATATCGAAATTCGAGATATAGAAGTTCGACTATCAGTTGCAAGTAAACCCACACTCGCTTGCTCTATTATGACGTACGCGGTGGCTGTCTAATGTGTGATATACGCTACACTTGATGAAGACACACCGGATATTGTGTTCTCTTGAACAATACAGCTTCAGGCTTACCTCCAGATAACAGCCTGCGATAAGCTGATTCAGATCATCATGAGTGTTTTTTTTTTTTTTTTTTTTTTTTTTTTCGGATTCGATGGCGTAGTTAGTAGCATGCTGAGCTTGATTGACCAAGCTCGCGGGTTCAAATCCGGCCGAAGTCGTCGGATATTTTAAGAGCTTTAAAAATCCCTCAGTAATCCTTCCTTCTACATACACCCAAGTTCACACACACACTAGTACAGACATCACAGTAAATACAGGTCATCAGACAACTTCTACATACACCCAAGTTCACAGGGCTACATTGCCACGGTATCGCAAAGCCCCTAAAATAATCAAAAATAACAACACATAATGGGCGTAATCGTAAATAGCCCATTATTTAGTGATTTTAACTAATACATGTATTCTTCTTTACATTGTATTACAAGGCTTGCATAGCCTTAAAGGCAATTGATTAACTTGTAATAATGTTTTCAGAATTTTGGCAGTCTCCTTCCAGCACCCCACGGCGTTAAATCGTGCACCACGGTCGAGAGGGCAGCTGCAGAAAGTCTGGAAATCGCGGTTTATTCCAGCCTTTATTCCCCCACACTCGCTCCAGGGTAATGCTGGGATAGTACCTTCCTTCAAGTCCCGGGGTACCTACTTCATACCTGTCCTTAATACAGTTCGTAACCGAACTTTTGTAGTAGGTTACAGAGATTTCTTTTAGTTTTTAGTTTCCTTTGTTTTGTTGGTATTTAGTTATTTTTATCAGGTTGCCAGCCGTGTCCACCTGTTGGTGGGGCACCATGGAGAATCTTATGTGTTGTGGCACAGAGATTCTTTGTGTTGTTCCATCAGTGGGTGGCAGGTGGCCTTGATCTGAGAGTGAGGTCAAAAGTTTCCTTGACATGGCATGGTTGCCATGGGAATGTCGTTGAGAATGGAAGCTAGTTGGTTTTATGAGAATGGGAATGAATTTTTCTTGGTGTTGATTTGATAGTATGGAAGCTGGCTTTAAAAAAATGTTATATGTTGATATGCTGGAGAAATAGAACTAATTGTCAATAAGAAGGACAGACATGTTTAAAAAAATGCAAGTAGAAAAGAAAGAAGAATATTAAAATACAGTATTGTGAAGTCTGTGCAAATGTCTTGTGTGATATCATTTTAGCAAGTATATTGCCCACTACTCTGAGGTGATAAGTTTTATAAGAGTTTCAATGGTAGCCCAAAAAGGGGTTAGTGTTAATAATTAATTACAAGTTACACACACTACTACACTCATCATATAAATACTGGTTATCAGACAAGTTCAACACACACCCAACTACACGAGGCAAAAGCCTTTGGTGGAAAATCATTAAATTATTTTGCAAGGTAAGTACTAGAAACCTTCTTGCTTGGGCACTTGCCTATCCGCACCTAAGTGGCTAATTTTGTTTGGTTGGTTGGTTCCCTAGTTTAGGGGCTGCGACAACGCGGCCATGTAGCCCCAGTCAACCACCGGTATCTAGGATTTGGCTCGGATTCGATTTCTGAATCTGGCAATAAGGATTTCAATCCCAATATAAGAATTAGAATTTATCCTGGTGATGACATCAGATTTTATCATTTCAAATGATCTTGTCGACTTCGTCGTTATGCTTGGGTCCAACGTTACGCGTTACGGAAACGGAGACGGAAGTGACGTCATGCAGCCGCGCGGAAAGCGAGTGCGTGACGTCATGCATGCGCGCGAAGTGAGTGCGTGACGTCATGCAGCCACGCGGGAAGCAGAAGCTAATGGTTATTGGAGTCTGTTGAAAGAGTCCTGGGGCGTCGAGCGACCTGGGGCTTTGAGCGAAGCGAACACAAGAATACAGGGTGACTTCTAAAGAGATATATAAGATGCCATATAAGAATACAGGGTGCCTCCTAAAGAGGTGTGCAGGATGTCAGAGCAAAATACAGTACAAGATGCCAGATAAGAATACAGGATGACTCATAAAGAGACATACAAGATGCCAGATAAGAATACAAGGTGACTCTTAAAGCGGTGTACAAGATGGCAGAGAAGAATACAGGGTGACCCCTAAAGAGGTGCACAAGATGTCAGACAAGATTACAGGGTGACTCCTAAAGAGTTGTACAAGATGTCACACAAGAATACATGGTGACTCCTAAAGAGATATACAAGATGCCAGATAAGAATACAAGGTGACTCTTAATGAGGTGTACAAGATGGCAGAGAAGAGTACAGGGTGACTCCTAAAGAGGTGCACAAGATGTCAGACAAGAATACAGGGTTACTCCTAAAGAGGTGTACAAGATGTCACACAAGAATACAGGGTGACTTCTAAAGAGATATACAAGATGCCAGATAAGAATACAGGGTTCCTCCTAAAGAGGTGTGCAGGATGTCAGAGCAAATTACAGGGTGACACTTAACGAGGTGTACAGTATGTTAAATTCAATTCAAATACAGGGTGACCCTTAAAGAGGTTTACGAGATATCAGATTCAAATAATGGGTGACTCTAAAAGAGTTGTAAAATATGTCAGACTCAAATACAGGGCGACCCTTAAAGAGGTGCGCGCGCGGGAAGCCTAAGTTAATGCGTAATGAAGTCTTTTGGAAGAGTCCTGGGGCTTCGAGCGAAGCGAGAAGCCCTCCTGAGCCTTTCTAACATGTGTAGCATTTGTAGCTTGCGTCATTTAAAATGATATAACGTCTAGTCTTTCAGACTGACTGTAATCTTTTAGAGTTGGGTTCCATGTTTTCGGTGGTTTTCCGTAGCTTCATCCTAGGCGAATTCCCAGATCATGTCTAACGTATACCACAGACGAAGCTTTCCTTAATAGGCTACCTCAAATTTCTAACTGCCTCGTAGAGTTTATTGTTATTCATTCATTTTTAGCCTATTTTCATTTATGAAAAAAAATAGGCTTATGAAGGAAGATTGTAGTTTTACGTGACCATTAATCTCGAGATCACCTTTTGTCCGTGTGTATATATGTGTGTGTGTGAATCCGTGTGTGTGTGTGTGTGTGTGTGTGTGTGTGTCCCTCCTAATATCTTCTAAACGGCTCTAGAGATTTCAAAGAAATTCCTTCAAATTTTATTACGTCTCGCCAATCCAACATAGCGGCTGTGCGAAATATTTCACCGGTATTCTAAATCTCCGAAACTATTACTCATATCACCCTGACATTTTGTACGGTGATAAAGAGACTACTAGAAGTTTACCTATGTTACTTTCAAAAACCTGTAACTACAAAACGAACATGGCGGCCAAGCAAAATTGAAACTTTTAATTAGACTTTTCTCGCGATTTAACCATTTGAACGCAGTGAAACTTGGTACAGCAAATGACTATACAAATTGCAATGTACTGACATCTAATTTATTTCAATTGTTTACATCACCTCAAGATGGCGGATGTGCGAAATTTTAAAATTAAGTTTTTATTTCTTGTGTTCTAATCATTCGATCGAGGTCAACGTTTGAATAATGAACCTACACAATAATCCTCATCTAATAGTACATGACTCTCTGGGCCTGCATTTATTAAAATCCAACATGGCGACCATCCGAAATATTTAGACGGTTCCCAATATCTATTAATCTACGACAGCAATCAAACTGAAATTTTTACTTTGACAGAGGCAATTAATATAAGTAGGATATATGAAAATATGCTATATAGTTCTTCACGGAATTACTTGTTGGATCTTGGGACATCTTTGCTCATCAGATCCGTGTTCTTGGCTTCTAGAATTTGGCTGATAACCTGTATTTCTATGGTGACTGTATGGTGTGTATCGCTGTAGTTATTAAGTTTGAGAATGGGGTAGCTTAAATTAAGGTACTATCTTGGCATTTACCTGGAGTGAGTGTGGAAAAACCGGTGAATATTCCCACTCACCTTATCCACTGTCAACTCCGGTGTTTGAACCTCCAGTCTCCGGACTTGCTGCAGCTCCCCATCATGGTCATGGTGAGTGATATAACAAGCACGGCTACGTGACGGGGTCACCTACTTGGGGTAAAACCCATGTGGTGAAAGGAATGACACCCTGCCTGCAACTCTCGAACCCCTATTCAGAGGGGTGGGCATCAATTCCACTCGGGTACCTGAGTCAGGTAGCCAGGGTTACCTCAATTCCACTCGACACTCCAGGTAGTCGCCAGAGGAGTCCCTCAACTCCGCTCGGTCGCGGTCTCTTTATCCTTATAGCCCAGTCAATAAAGGTAAAAATATACGCTTTGTCGCAACTAATTAGAGGAAAGCTGAATTTTTGCAGGAAGTTAGTATACAAAGTAAATAGCCAAAAATCACAAAGTCCCGACTTCCACCCCTCTTGCTTCCCCCCCCCCCCCACTCCCTCCTATACCTTGCTAGAACAGTACTATGGTTAAATGCTTACAGCTCGAAAACGAATAAAGCTACAGACGTGATTGTTTTTTTAATTTTACTCCTTACAATATTTTTAACAATTTATTTAGGAATACATTTTTATGTAGACAACCTATTATCGCCATAATACATTAATATATGCAGAAAACTGTCATTGCAAAAAACAAAAAGAAATTTATACTAATTATAACTATTTACCCTTATGTCGTAGAAAAAATATGTTCGATTAAAATGTTTAGCTACTGTTATTATCTTTAACGTTATGGGTCTACAAAAGATATTTGTTAACATGATGGCTTCACAGAGAGATGAACAGTAGCGGACATCGCGCATCCCGCCGGGCAGTCGCGTATAGCGTGGTGTGGTGACTCGGCCGCTTGCCTGTCTGCATGAGTCAGACTGCACGTTGCAACTTGTTTGTTTACTGCCTTCTTATCTCTACTACGCTGCTTATTGAGTCCTTTTCGTTATTAGTGGGCCTTGCCTGTTTAGTGTTCGGTTAACCATGGCATTGTGCGGTTCGTTGCATTTTGTGTTTCGTGATAGTTTTACTTTTTGTACAGAAATATAAGTTGTTGTGTTGTGCCAAGTGCAGTGAGATGTTGATAGTTTTTCTATTGTTATGTATTGTTGAGCGAGATAAGCAAGATAAAAGGTAACCCTAAAAATAGTAAAAACTTGTTAAATCTGAACTGTTACCCACAAACTTTACAGCTAGGCGCTCTTTATTATCAACAGTTTTCAATAATGACCGAGTTTATCAATATATGCGTAATATGTAATGAGGAAGTGAAAGATGCCGGGGTAACAGTCACTAAAGGTATAAACAGTTTAATAAAATGTAGTATTGAGAGAAAATACGAAATCCATAGGTTACTTGTTAACGTCGATGTAATAAAAGTACATACTGTATGCAGGCAAACTTATCCCAGACCTAGCAATATTAAAGCAGCATTAAAAGCTCAAAATTCGGAATCTTCCACCTCGCAGCGCCTTCTCAGAGAATTAGCCACCAAATTTGATTTCAAGCATGACTGTTTGGTATGTGAAAAAAAAAATGCTGTGTTTGACCCAAAACTTCCTTCTCAATACCGAACCCAAATTCATGAGGTTTCAACAATTGAAATAAAGCAAACTCTCCTTAATGCTTGTGATAATAGGAATGATGATTGGGCCTGTAAAGTTAAGTCCAGGCTTTTAGATGTGATTGATTTAGTTGCGGCCGAAGCCCGTTATCATGGGCAATGTTATAAGGACTTTTGTAAACCTAAACCTCATGAACAAAAGGTAGGACGTCCATTATTAGTCGAGTCTGTAGATAAATTTAATTTGCTTACTAAATTACCTTGAGAGCGACAATGAGTGCCAGTATTCACTAAAAGAATTAAGAGAGATAGTAGTGGAGTTATGTGGTTCTGATATAGACTATATTGATTATTATCTCAAGTCAAAACTTGTAGATTTCTTCAAAGATCGGCTATTTGTACATAATTTATCTGGAAAGAGAAGTATTTTATGTATGTCACATGCTAGTCACAAAGTATTAGATTCGTGGTACAAAAAAAGAGAAACAACTACTGAAGACGAACGTAAAAGAATTGTTAGAACAGCAGCAGAAATCGTTAGGGAAGATATACAAAAATGAATTATGACTGTGGAAAATACGCAAGTGAAAAGGAAGTGAGTACTGTATCAAATGATTTGATTCCTGAAACATTGGCACTATTTACAACTACAGTAACTAAAAAAAGAGCTGGAAATTCGTCCCCTGATATAAGTAGAAAACGTGCTGTAATTAACCATACAATAATTTCAACTGTAAGACCAAGGTCCTTCTTGTCGTCAATACAAACTTCTTTGTCTTTATATTTGAATAGAATGTATGGATCAAAGCATCTCATTGAGGTACTCTCTGCGCTGGGAGTATGTTCTTCATATTATGAAAGTGACAGGTATATAAGGTCCTTAATAACGCAGGGACCCCCAGTCATAAAATGTTATTCCTTTACACAGTACGTTTTCGACAACACTGACGTTAACGTAAGATCATTGGATGGTTTAAATACATTTCATGCGATGGGAGGAATTGCATGTATCTCTCCATCGTCCCATGTCTCCATTACCTCAGAAGTACCTAGATTAATTGACGGATCGTTCAAAGTTGTGTAACAGATTTACTTTGCTCCACGTTGAGCGTACAAATGTAACAGCTTGTCTGTCCCTTACTATTGGGTGACAAATGTAATGCTTCTACTGGGCCTGCCTTGCACTTTGAAATATTAACTCTGCCTAAGATATGTTGTTTTAATGGGCGCCAAGACCTCAACGCAATGTTGAAATCTAAATTTGTATTTAACAACACCTAGGTCTGGTAGAACACCTTCAAGACTCTATTCACTCAGATCGTGGTATGATTTGATCATTAACCCAACAAACAATTGTATCAGGAGAAGGAATTGGTCTATATCTAATGCTACCTACTGAAAGCAAAGATTGCATGGTTAAAAGAAATGAATTTATTATATAAAACGAGTATTGCAAAATTAATAATAATAAGTTTAAAATTTAAATTGAAGCGTTGCGATTTGGACATTACCGCTAGAAAATTACGTGAGAACGGAGTCGGATAAATTACTGATTTTACTCTTATTCCCAAGCTATGAAGTTACTGAAATATTGAATATAAAACAAAGAGAAACGAGAGATTGCGTAGTTCTGCGTCAATCGCGCTTACCACTGAAAATTGCCGAAGTATTTCCCTCGTACTGGATGATGAAGAGAGCTTCCCACAGTCTCCTGGACGTCGTCATCTTCTTCGTTATTTGATGATATACTTGTAGATGTAGTCACTTTATGGTCCGAACATCGGAGCCAAACACTCGTACAACCACAAAGATAGTCCTCGCCTCCACGGCGCGCCAACGATATATGCACTCGTCGGCTCCCCACTCCGGTGCCGACTTCCACCTTACGTGGTCTCCACTGATTGGCTGAGCACCCCGCTATACTCCCCTCCTTAGGCTCAATACACACGGCGCGCGGATGATGTCGTTTACCGGTCCAGACTATTTCGCCTTTTCTTGACGCTGCAACCCAGGCTTGCGACATGCTTCTTGACAAGAATAAGCCTGTATCTGAATTCCCAGTGAGTCATCTCTCTTATAATACCCTAACTGACAAAACTCCGTAAAATTCCGTAATCATATAATTTTCTATGATAATGTAGTTCGTAATAATTTGCTTGCGGCCGTGGTCTGTCAGAAGGTACCGTCCCAGCATTTGCCTGGTGTTGAAAATGGGGAAACCAAGGAAAACCATTTCAAAGATGGCCGACGGTGGATGGATCCTGAACCCACGCTTCTACCGAGTCAGCAAAGAGCTAGGCACCATGACCTAGCGAGCGTATCCACCACTGTCGGTATAATAATAATAATAATAATAATAATAATAATAATAATAATAATATCGTATGGCCTCGGTTGCCGGGTGCAAGGTTTGTTATTTGACATCCAGAGGGCAGCTTGCATGTCGAATTTTGTTTAAATCCGAATAGCTGTTAAGGTAATGAAACCTAGCTCTATAAGAGTTAGAAATCATAACTAATTTGTTGTGTGGGAATGCAGCTGATTTTTCCGTTCTAGGCCGGAAAACAGTATTTTCAGCATCCGGAGCTGATATCGAAAGTTTTTTTAGGCACAAATTATACACCTATTATTATCTAAATTTAATTTAATAATGTCTGACTAGGTTAAAAAACATACAAACATTTAATTATGCACATGTTAAAAACATTGCATAAACTTATTTAAAAGAATATTATGAATAATTTTAAATCATTTGTATTTTCTGTCATATAAGTTTTAAAGTGCGAAATACTTTATACCTGATTTAACGAATGAGCGGACTTGACATCAGAGCTCTTGGTATGCGAACAGGAGGGTTATGACATTTGTTTACGTCATTGGGGATAAACCCTTTGCCGACCCCTTGCCAAAGCTTGAGCGGAGTTGAGAAACTCATTATTGGATCCCTTGGAGGACCGAGTGGAACTAAGGAAATTGAGGGTAATTGATGTTTGACCATTCAGAGTCAAGCGATTGTCCCGCTTAACTACCCTTGTCACACACACAATATAATTACAGTATATTTTAAAAAAACTTATCATTTCACATCGGCTTTACCCACGGAATTCGCGAAGAATGGTGTCTGGGAGCCGAACATACTTTGTCAACAGATACAACTGGGGATTGTGACAGGTCGATCGCCCAGGCGACCGCTAACTTGGGTCTAATTAAGGAAAGGTCGGAGAAGGGATTTTGGAAAGAAGTCGGCCGTTGACCTGTTGAAAGTAACCGTCCCGGCATTTACCTAGTGATGAAAATGGGAAACCATGAAAACCATTTTCAGGACGACCGAAGTGGGAATCGAACCCACGCTCTCTCAATGGTACCGAGGCACGAGCTAGCACATTAGCGCTCTCGGCCTCCGTGGCTGGTAATAATAATACTAATAGGCCTACTACAGGACCTTCTATACTACCGGACCTGACACTGCAATCCAAGATGGCCGCCGTAGTTGGTGGTCGGACATCAAATGCATGACGTGTGTCAGAATCCAACTCAACACAAAATAACATCATGACGCGATTTTGTCTGCTGTTAATTCATTTTATGGGCTTGGGACATCTTGGTCATCAGCCCCGTGCAGTTGGATGTGGGTTGAATTCCTCCGATTATGTGATGACTGTAGTAGTGTGTGTAGCTGTGTAAGGGACAAGGCATGGGGAGGCTAGAGTAAAATGAGGCTTTTCACCGATGTCTCAGTCTCCCTCATGGCTGTGATTATATGGAAGCTACTGAGGTATGGGTGGTGCTTAGTAATGCCATTCAGGGCACAGTCAGTGCCTGTGGATGCTGTGAAAGGTTCTACTCATAGGGTTAGTACTGCTGTACTGACTCAGTGAGGAAAACAATGACAAACTACCTCATTCCTCTTCTTGCCTAGTACGCCTCAACATAGCGCTGCCATGGGTTTTTGTGGGCATCTGCCCACATAACCTAACGGCAGTGCCTTTTGAGGATCCAACCAGCCTTCGGGCTGACTACCTAACACCCAGACATATTATTCTTAAAAATAAATGTGACCAACCAGGTAGTGTAGTTCTTGGTTGTCACTTCTGGGGTCCAAATTTGATTCCTGACAGTCAAGAAATCTTAATTCTAGTCTGAGGGTAAGAACGGGGTACACACAGCCTAGTGAGGTAAACCGGGAAATGTTGGGTTCGACTCTCCACTTAGCCACCCAGCAAGTGGTTTACCATGGGTTCCCACACATACTGAATATAAATGCCTAGGTAATTCCTATCATAAGGTCACGACTGCCTCCTGTAAATCCGTCAACAAGTAGGCTAGTCGTATTCATTCATTCCTATTCATGAGATTAAATGGCACTCTGTCAAACGCATGACGTGTGTCAGAATCCAACCCAACACAAAATAACATCATGACGTGATTTTGTCTGCTGTTAATTCATTTTATGGGCTTGGGACTTCTTGGTCATCAGCCCCGTGAAGTTGGGTGTGGATTGAATTCCCCTGATGGGAAATTAGAAAATAGGCACCAATGGCTAACTTTATAATAATTGGATTTGCATCCAGTCACATAACAGTTTCAAGGCATATCACCACAATTTTAGCATAGCCTACCGCATCATTGATAATGGAACGGAAAGCTCTACCACCTCTAGAGAGAGAGCCGTCTACAGGTTCACAAAGCTCCCATTTGGTCTGACGTGCAGTCCGTTTCTACTATCGGCTACAATCAGAGAACTAGCAGCTATTCACCAAGCCCAGTTTCCTATCGCCGCATCGCTCATAGATCAAAACACCTTCATGGATGATTTCGCTTCAGGTGCAGATGATGACAACGACGTAATTGCACTATACTACGAGCTCGTATCCCTCATGAGGAAAATCCAGCTTCCACTTGCTAAATGGGCAACAAATTCATTTCAGCTAACGGGCATATGGACGGCAGAAGGACGAAAGATCTCACACAATGCTCATGTATTGGGAATTTCCTGGCACACAGATACTGACACGTTTTTTCTCGCCCAACAGGAAGTTACAAGCAAATTGGAAACAGCGGTAGCAACTAAACGGACTCTGTTGCAGGCCACTGCTAGTATCTACGACCCCTTAGGTTTGATTTCACTGGTGTCTGTAGAGGGAAAAATTCTCTTCCAAGATACCTGGACACGCGGAGTTGCATGGGATGACATCTTGCCTCACGACCTGGCAACTCGCTGGCGAGACTGGTTGTCCACACTACCTGACTTGCAACGTATCACCATACCAAGGTGGATAGGAACATCAAATAAAGTTAAATCACAAGTACATGACTTCTGTGACGAGTCGGAGAGATCGTACGACGCCGTTCTGTACATGAGAAACACCCATCACAAGCACGCTCAAGTCCATCTGATCTGCAGTAAGAGCCGACTTGCGCCAGTGAAGGAGGTCACACTCCCTCGACTTGAGCTTCTGGGTGCGTTAATGGGGGCAAGACTTCTCCGTTACTACTGCAAGGCAACACATTTAAATATCAGGGAGGCTATTCTTTAGCGCGACTCATCAGTTACACTAGGATGGATAAGGAATGACCCAAATCGTTGGAAAACGTTTGTCTGCAACCAGGTGACTGAGATTCAGGCCTCCACAACTCCATCACAGTGGAGACACTGCCCTGGCAAGGATAACCCAGCCGACCATTTGACAAGAGGAGTAAGAGCAGATAACCTGAACGAACTGACTGAATGGTGTAGCTAAACTTACTGCGAACCAACTCCTACTGGTAGTTTATTAAAACGGGATCCACACCAAGTACGTGATAAGATAGATATCCTTGAACTAACAGGCGTATAATTGGAAGAGAGAACACTGCAGACAATTTAAAAAGTAGGTTATGTTCCTACGTACGGTAATCAATTTTCAGATCTTCTTAGACCTTAAATTGGAATACGTTAATTATTACTATGCTTGCTCATAATAAATTACCATTACTAATAATTTATAAACCGTTAAAAAGAATAATAAATAGACCAAACTTACCCACTGATTGGCAATAGTATTGATGGCATCACAGGCGTAACAGAAGTCACCGGTATCTCGTACTTATGAAGCACTAATGCAGACATTTACTTACTCGAACGTGTAATAACATTAAGCAATAATCAATAAGCACAGATAATCAAGGGAGACGATTGCTAACCGAAATTCACACCACTACCACATCGTAAACAAAACGACTCAACTTATAAACAAAGCATGTAATCACCAACAGCGACAGCCATCTTTCCTGTGTCCCGCCGCCAGTGTCAGGTCCGGTATTATAGAAGGTCCTGCCTACTACTACTGTCTGCCTCGTTGCGGAGTGGCTAGCATTCTTGGCTGTCACCGTGGAGGTTCGGGTTCGATTCCCAGCTCTGCCAAGACATTCAATTCTGGTCTGATGGCTGGAATGGGGTACAGTCAGCCTCGTGAGTTATAACTGAGAATAGGCGGGTTCGATTCCCACCTCAGCCATCCTGGAAGTGGTTTTCCGTGATTTCCCACTTCTACTCATGTCAAATGCCGGGATGGTTCCTAAATTAAGGCACGGCTGCCTCCTTCCCAATCCTCATCTGACACTAATACAGGCATCACAATAACACAGGTTATTAGACAAATTCCACATACATACACGCACCCAAGTAGACGGTGCTACATGACCAAGATGTCGCAAAGCCCCTAAATCAATCAGCTACTACTACTAATAATGATATTAATAATAGGTTAATCTTTCTTTGTCGTGTGGCCTCCTGAGAGGCCAAGTGCAGGTCATTCTAGTCAACGCCTGTGGGCGACCTGCGTGCCGTGATGAAAGATTGAATGGATGAAGATGAATGAAACTGGGCGAGAATGTGGAAGGAAGCGGCCGTGGTCTGTCAGAAGGTACCGTCCCAGCATTTGCCTGGTGTTGAAAATGGGGAAACCACGGAAAACCATTTCAAAGATGGCCGACGGTGGATCCCGAACCCACGCTTCTACCGAGTCAGCAAAGAGCTAGGCACCATGACCTAGCGAGCGTATCTACCACTGTCGGTATAATAATAATAATAATAATAATAATAATAATAATAATAATAATAATAATAATATCGTATGGCCTCGGTTGCCGGGTGCAAGGTTTGTTATTTGACATCCAGAGGGTAGCTCGCATGTCAAATTTTGTTGTTCCTTGAAGCACTATGAAAGTAAAGGAGGTTAGATACCTAAGCTCATTGAGACTATATCGCTTTCTAGTAGAGAAATGAGGAACTTTGTGTTGGCGGAAAATCCCGAGATTAATTTTGCCATTATGAACACGGCCTACTGAATTCAAATGGGTTCTTTAACATGCCAACATCGTATGACATGCGTATCGTGATTTTTTCCGCCTTTCAAAAATCACTTACCACGGCCAGGAGTGAACCTGCAAGCTTGGGGTTGGTAATCCGACACAATAACCACTCACCCACCGTGGCAAGCATAATAATAATAATAATAATAATAATAATAATAATAAAATATACGAGCCTTACAGTAGTCGCATATTATTAGAGTCCCGGATATTTTTGTTTTAACGATATCCGCGAAATATTTCAGCAAACATATTTATGTTATCACAACGATATAGGCTATTTACTCCAAATATGCCACTTGTTTCGATATTGAAGCCGCGAAATATCGCGAAATAAAGTTATTTTGTGAATGTATTATTTTCACCCTAAAATGCTAATCACCAACGAAATGCCTGTAATCAAGTTTTCTTTTTTAACTATTTACTTTAATATTAATTAATTGAAATTATAAATGTTTCTTAAGATACTGGATAACGAAGTCCCTTCTCGAGCCTGTTTGGTTGAAGTCCTGTAGTCATGGACAGTACTTTGGGGACAACACAAGTTTCACTAGTTAGTGAGAAATGGACTATGGTAGTCCTGGGGAATATTAGTTGAAGTAAATGTTAGGTTAGGTCTTAAACGCAGAAAATATAATTCATTTAAGTATTAGTTCTTAAAAAAAAAAAAAAAAAAAAAAAAAAAAAAAATACAAAGAAAAACAACACCCTAGAATAAATTATTAGATATTCCTAAAAATGTTTGTATAGTGTTCAATATTGAAGCAAATCCGCGCACCGTACACATAGTTGCAATCACACCTCTGTGTGATTTTATTTTACCGCTGTGAATATTTTATTTCATCGCTTTGAACATTTTATATTACCATAAATCAGGGTCCCTACATATGATGTGTAAAATGTTATCCTACTATGAAATTGAGATGAAATGTATGTGAAGTCATCTGACAAGTTATTCTACTCGTATACTACACAGCTTGGACATTCATAAAATGTTAATTTACGCTCCGTTTTCATACTGGTACTCTGATGAATGTATAGATTGAATTGGAGATATGCTAATGTCACACTTGTTTGAACAAACATCACATATTATATTGTAAATTAAGAGGTGGAATGAAACCATAGTCTCTAGCCTATCTATAGACCACAGGAAATAATGTTCAATACAATCAAATTTCCCAACTCCTGCTTGTTGCAAACTAGTGAAACTAAAATTAGATAAATCGTAATTTCATGTAGATTCTGTTAAAATGACGCATAATGTTGTGATAGATATCGTTTAAATCGATAATCTGGTAGCAAAAACATTTGCTGGGGCTGGGGTTCGAACCCGAGACGTCATGATTCGCAGACAAAGGGGCTATCCATTACAGCTATTACAACCACAGAAATTTAGAGTACAAGACAGTTACTTATTTTTACGTGGCGGTAATAATATGGAAGTAATTTTTTATGCTCCATTAATATTTTGCTTTTTTTTCGATAATGTTCCTGCGTGGAATTGAGTTTAAAATTAGTTATGAAGACGCCTACTTGACTGTAAAGGGAATTCCTATGAAAGGCTAGCCAAGTTCCCGTATAAAAAAATCGATATATATTATATTGATCACTGCATTACCGCAGTGTAGGTTAATATCTGAATAGCCATTGTGCAGAAACATAATACCGGCTTTGCCGACTAGTTACAATGTTTCATTATTAAAGTATATCATCATTTAAATACGATACGAAGATTTTGAACATGTGGTTTGTGTTTCAATCAGTTGACACCAGAGTTCGCATGAGCGTTTACCGTTCAGTATGAAAGCGTTGATCAAAGTTACTCGGGGAGTGGATGCCCATCACTTTTATCCAGAGGTTGGAAAAGAGACTCTTAATAAATCATAATTGTTTTCATCAAGTATGAAATAATGAATATATTTACACCAAAGAACGACAACTTGAAGATGATTTATTGTAGGAATATTCTTAATGGCGCCTCCAAACCTTGAGGTAATCTATATGTGATACACATTCCACATGGCCGGCAGTGAGTCATGGAACCAATCTCCAACTCCGCGCGCTCATTGTTTCCTATTACCACTGCCAGCTGGATCGCATCCCTCCTGGCTGCTAAAGCAGGAGGGATGCAATCCATCTGGCAGTGCCTCTTACTCACTTCCGTCCCATTTTTCAAAATCACTCCCACAAAAATATCCAGCAACCGAGTGGAAAGATGTTACACATCAATAACCATATCAGAAGACGAAATGTAACAGTAGCTTACATACCAGGGCGCTCCACCCAGCCAAAAGCCCCACGGGCCGAAGTAGGGGTGACACCATCTCCAGCTGCTATAGGCCTACACAGAGTGTTGCTACAGTGCTCCTACTATCAAACTGTGTCTTATCACTACCATCACCTGATAAGCGCTTATCCGTCATTAACTGATACGACAACCCAACCTTAGGAAACATATAATAGCTGGAATATTACGCGAACCCGTTCATACGGAAACTCTTTCTACTTCATCGCATTGTGAAATACACTACGTACTGGTATTTTGGCTTTCACGGCCAGTGAATTAAAATTCAGCAATTTTTCTAGGTTTATTCATTCATTCATTCATCCATTCATTCATTTATTTGCAATTGGGGTGTGTCCCCCAGTGGTAAAATGGGTATACAACAAATAGACAATTATACATAACAATTCAATAACAATAAAACTGAAGTGTTTACACAAATCGTCAGTCTTTTCTTAAACACACCTATGTATATGTTTGGGGAAAGGCACTAAGACGAAGCCTTTATTGGGAGGTGAAGGCTGCTTGAACTTTTAGCTCTCGTAAAGAAGCACAGGTGCGCTTTATAAATAGGGAGGTAGAGGACACCAAGAGCCGAGGCATTTGCCAGGGTCTACGTTAATTTTAAGTTAGGTTAAGGATTTTTTATTCACTGCCTGTAGCGTGAAAGCTATAAAAATCTAATTATTTGAATATAACTAAACAAATAATAATAAAATTAAATACTGAACATTTTAAAACAACTAATAACCAATTTTACAAACACAATTTTATAACTAATCATTTTAGGATGAGGTTACTAAACATATAAAACTGAAATAATATTAATCTATCTCTCTCGGTTAAACCTTTTAAATAATCTTATGAATTGAATTTTAAAATGACTTTAGTCCAGCCTCAACAGGCATGAGACCGCAATATAGGTCGAAGGTCTGATTGTAAAGGGTCAAAACCAAGAGCCAGCTGATGAGCCAGCTTAGTGTTCCTACGCGGAAACCCCACACAAGACACGGCAAAAACCTAGAAAAATTGCTGAGTTTTAACACTATGTAGCCTACTGTTTGATTATTCCAGATAACAGTGATTCAGTTTGTCGTTGTTGTTGATTTATTTAGGGGCTTTGTGACATTGTGGTCACGTAGCCCCGTGTACTTGGTTGTGTGTGAAAAATTGATAAACTGCCTTATTGTGATGGCTGTATTAGTGTGTGTATTAATAATTCAGGTGAAAATTGGGAAGGAGACGGGCGTGGCCTTAAGTAGGAACCATAGCGGCATTTGCCTGGAGTAGAAGTTGGAAACCACGGAAAATCACTCCCAAGATGTCTGCGGTGGGAATTTTACCCAGCTCTTCTCTGTTTTGCCTCACGAGGTTGTGTGTACCCGGTTACAGCCCTCAGACTAGAATTATTTTTTTTGGCAGAGCCGGGAATCAATCTCGGACCTCAGAAGTTGTAGCCACTACACCTCGATGTGGTCATAACTGACAATGAGTTTGTGAATCTGTGAAGGCGGCCTCGGTGGCGTAGTTGGCAGCATGCCTAGCTTCTATGCCCAAGGTGGCGGGTTCGAACCTGGTTGAAGTCGTCGGATTTTTAAGAGCGTTAAAAATCCATCTGTATGCTTCCTTCGCAGGGGAAGTAAAGCCGGCGGACCCTTGTCATCGATTTATTGCATGTAAAAGAACCTTCCACTAACCAAACTTGTGTGAAGCAAAATTTGTAGGTTATGCTTGATTAATGCTCTTAAGTTCCAACGTTCGTCACCAGGCGCTCGTTGCAATGGCATCTAGTAGTAGCCAAGTTCACAGCTAGGTGTCGTGGACGGTAGCATTTGGTAGCGAAAGTAGGAACTACTTGAAATTATCGTCTGCAGTCCTTACTTAAATTAAAAACCGACTAGCGGACCCGTGCGAGAAATCTCGCATGTTCATAAACCACACTTTCCCCAATAGGTTTATAATGTGAGACTTAAGGAGAAAGGTTGTTATGTTTTTAATTCAACCAAATGATTATAGAACACTATTTACAGTTCAGTTAGAATTCCAAGTTCTACGTTCCCTAACTTAAGAAGGCAATCACTGAATATTGGATCATCATAACACTCACAGGTTATTCGATATTTATGATATCATACGATTTGAGTAGGCCTAGTCATTACTGTGATTTACCGTTTCTGAAATCCTTGCAAAATGATAAATGAAAGACCTCAGATTGTTAAAATGACATGAAACAGGTGCCACAGCGGCCAAAATGTGAAGTGGACAACAATTATGGCGCGTATTTTCCTACAGCAACAGTATCTGCAAATCGCACAAGTTACACATTTTTAAAAAGTATTCTTTTAAGAAATTATAGATATTTATGAAATTAGAGTGCGATTTGTCACTGCTAATATCTATTCTCTTTTATTTGAATGCTCATTTATCACGATCGGTCGCTTGTGAGCTCCACAGGAGGTATCTATACTAACTTACTGAAATAATATATATGATAAAACACTCTAATACAGTCATCACAATTAACTCCGGTTATCAGACAGATTCTACACACACCCAAAGTACACGAAGCTACATGACTGCGTTGTCGCAGCCCCTAAACTAAGAACCAACCAACCAAAAATCTGTGAAGGGAATGGCTAGTTTTCAGGCTGGCTAGATTCGGGCGGAGGGTGACGATATTTTTTAGTAGCCAGTTTACCTCTCATTCAGGTTACCCAGCAAAACATATACAAGAGGTACGGTATTGTGCTCTGTATGTACAGGTCGGATGAGTTTCAGGCGAGTGAAAAATCACAATGGAAGCCTGGAGGAGAGTTATTACAGTACATGTGTTGTTGTCAGCTGCCCCATGTGGTCCGATGATGGACATAACTATCTCACGCAACTGCTGAAGTACAGTCATTGGTAAATATAATGGCGTTCTGTTCGTAACTATGTAACGTGTACTTCCGCGTCACACAATAATTCGACGTGGACTGTACTGTTCTGGACGGTGGTGTCGTCCCGTGATAAAGTCTGCAATTCCATTACATCAGACTGGTGGTGACAATTGTGAAGCGAGAGGGCGAGAGAGATACTGTGTTCAGGCTCACCCGCAAGCTTCAAGGTGAAGGGCAATCGTCTAAAACAAACGTCCAGCTTGTACATTAGATGGATGCTTGCCATGGTGGGTGAGTGGTTATCGTGTCGAACTACCATGCCCAAGCTTGCAGGTTCGCCCCTGGCCGTGGTAAGTGTTTTTTGAAAGGCGACAAATATCACGACATGCATGTCATACGTTGTTCAAGTGTTAAAGAACCCATTTGAATTCAGTAGGCCGTGTTCATAATGGTAAAATTAATCTCGGAATTTTCCGCCAACACAAAGTTCCTCCGTTCTCTACCAGAAAGCGCTATAATGTAAAGGAGCTTAGATATCTAACCTCCTTGACTTTCATAGCGTTCCAAAGAATGACGAAATTCGACATGCAAGTTGCCCTCTGGGAGTCAAATAACAAAGCTTGCACCCGACATCCGAGGCCATACGATATTATTATTATTATCAGATGGATATTACCCAACTTAAGCCTGTTGATATAATCGAAACTCCATTCTGACAGCTAAGCCAAACTTTTGGTCTATTTTACTTTCCTTCAGGGCTGGAATCACAGGATAGCCTCTGGCGGCAAGATTGCAGAGGTGGCAAAATTTCAAATTAAATAGAAATGGAAAAATAACTTTGAATTTGGTGAGTGAAGCTGATGACCACTAGAGTAGAATTGTTTAGTTATTCAGCGCATTGTTCTTTACCACAGGGAAGTTCTGTCTGTTCAGATGGCAGTACATCAGTCAACCTTCCTGGGTGGTAGAATTCTCATCTTTTGTGAGCTGACATCACACGAGTCGGAGTGCCGTAGATTTCTGCGTCCTTCAAATACCCGACCTCTTCAACCGGAAATTGAGCCAGTGGTCTTGGGACACTCTACCACTCACCCAGTCAGGAAGCCTCTCACCAATAATGATAACATCCTGTACAGACAACAAACTGTGGGGATGCTCATTTCTGGCCTCGTTGCGTACTAGCTAGTATTCTTGGCTGAGGTTTGAAAAGGGTTGCATAAAGTGGCTAGGTTTTCCAAGAAGTGACTGATTTCACTATCTATCTACGACAAATGTTTGAAATTACCCCATGTGTAGGCGAGAGCACGTCTTTTCATGCAGCCGGAAACTATAATTAATATTTCACAACTGTTTCACTAAAATACGGCTTTTCATGAAAAGACGGATTTAACAGAACAGAATCAGAAACAGTCACCAAAAGTGCCCGTTATTTATTTGAGTGACTGTACATGGGCATCATTGATTAGCAACGTGCGACTCTACAATCTATAACGCAGTCACATGTTGTCTGGCTGTTGATATGGCCCCTCGATATTGATCATTAATCTCCAGCGATAAGTAGTGACGTCAAGAAAGATAATCTAGTCGACACGAATACACGGTATTAGCCTGTCAAGATACGAGTGCCGGTGGCCGAGGTGGGAACTATTCTTTGTTAACTTGTGTCACGTTGTCAACCTACTTGGATATGACTCAGCTCCAGAAGCCTCAGTCATCGTTCTGCACCCTGTGGTGACATTAGCTCATATTACGCTTAGCTGTGATGTTGCAATACAATTAGAAACACACCATTCATAATTCACCCATTATTATTAACTTTTGCGTTCACAATTCACAATGTAAAACAAGTAGTTCCATGAAGAACTAAATATCCTATTTTCATATATCCTGCTTATGTTAATTGCCTCTATCAACATACAAAATTTCAGTTTGATTGTTGTAATAGATTCGTAGATATTGAGAACCGTCTAAATATTTCGGATGATCGCCATGTTTGTTTTATATATATAGGCCATAGAGTAATATATTATTAGATGGCGATTATTGCGTAGGTTCATTATTCAAAGGTTGACTTCGATCGCATGATTAGGACACAATAAAAAAAAAACTAATCTTTTAAAATCTCGCATAGCTGCCATCTTGAGTTTATGTAAACAATCGAATAAAATTAGATGTCAATGCATTACAATGTGTATAAACAATTGTTCTACAATGTTTATCTGCACTCGGATGGTTAAATCGCGGCAAAAGTCTATTTAAATGTTTCAACTTCGCTTGGCCACCATGTTCGTTTTGTACTTAACAGGTCTTTGAAAGTCACATAGGTGAACTTCTAGTAGTGCCCTTTATCACCGTTCAAATTTCAGGGTGATATCAGTATTAATTTTGGAGATATACCGTGGAATGCTGGTGAAATATTTCGCATAGCCGCCATATTGGATTGGTGAAACTTATTAAAATTGAAGGGCACGGTCGGGGTCGGCCAAATAGTACTATGTCCTTACCGAGTTCCATTGAAATCGCTCAAGCCGTTTAGATTTCATTAAGGACACACACGCACATACATATACGCACACACGTACACACACACACACACACACACACACATACACACACACACACACACACACACGGACAACAGGTGATCTCATAAACCTATTTTTTCATAAATGAAAATATGCTAACAAGTAGCGCGCGCATGCTGCTTGAATTATGTGGACACTGCATCCGTCATTCCTGTGGTTTCAGTGGTACTCGTATCTTGAAAGGCTAATATCTATTACGTGGCTCAATGCGCTGTCTGTAGATGACGTTAGTGGACTATCAGGCTAGTTCTAAGAAATTATGTGATAAGAGAAATTGATACAACTATAACCATTAATTTAATTAGGCTGTATGTTCTTTACAAAAGAATTGTTTCATGTAATGAGGGATGGACATCTTATGCAATTCAACAAAGTAGTTCCATTATGAGAACTAACAAACACTATTTTCGTATATTCTGCAGGTCCTTTCCATCTCAAAATTCTCCCTGCAATTACTAATGTTGTTGTTGTTGTTTCATTTGAGAAGCTTGGACATCGTGGACATTCAGCTCCGTATATGTGGGTGCGTGTGGAATTTTGTCTGATAACCTGTGTCATTGTAATGGCTGTATCAGTATGTGTATTTGTATTCAGGTGAGGATAGGGAAGGAGGCGGCCGTGGCCGACATTAGCTGGAGTAGAAGTGGAAAACCACGGAAAACCCCTTCCAAGACTGCTGAGATAGGAATAAAGCCCTCCTCTTGTCAGTTTTGTTACGCGAGGCTGAGTGTACCCCGGTCCAGCCCTCAGACTAGAATTGAATTTCTTGGTGAAGCCGAGAATCAAACCCGGACCTCCGGGGTGACGACCAAGAATGCTAGCCGCTTCACCACGAAGTGGACTGCCTATAATTATGTAGCTTCTCCATGTGAAAGGCTAAATGGCTTTTCGATTATTGTCCCACATTGTGATAAAGTTTTTCATGTTTCCACCATACAGTCTTGATCAGAGGTAAGATACCGTGAGTATTTATTAAATTTATACACCTTAGTCAATAAATTGAGAAAATAGAATATATTATACTAGTTTCGGCCACATTGTGGGCCTCTTCAGTAACTGTCTTCTAAAATTAATCATATATATTATTTCAGTAGTATGGATCCCTCCTGCGGCGCTCACAAGCGACCGATCGTGACAAATGAGCATTCAAATGAAAGAGAATAGACATTAGCAGTGACGGATTGCACTCGAATTTCATAAATATCTATAATTTCTTTGAAAAGTGAATTTTAAAACAATGTACGAAGTGCGCGATTTGCAGATATTGTTGCTGTAGGAAAATACACTCCACAATTGCTATCCACCTCACATGTTGGCCGCTGTAACGCATGTTTGATGTCATTTTCCTTCATAATTTTGCATGGATGTCTGAAACAAAGGATTGAGTACTCAAATCGTATAATTTCATTAATATCGAATAACCGGTGAGTGTTATGATGATCCAATTTTCGGTGATTGCCTTCGTAAGTTAGGGAACGTAGAACTTGGAATTCTAACTGAAATGTAAATAGTGTTCTATAATCATTTGGTTGAAATAAAAGCCTAACAACCTTTCTCCTTAAGTCTCTCATTTTAAACCTATTGGGGAAAGTGTGGTTTATTAACATGCGAGAATTCTCGCACGGGACAGCTAGTTAAAACTTATTTCATTGAATTGAAATAAGAAAGCTATTTATATTAGGACTAAACTGCGACACTATCAAACAGTAATTGAACCAGAGTGCCTGTATGCTTCGGAATGCCTAGGACTAACAACTAAGAAAGAAATTGAAGACAATAAAAATAAAAATAAATGGAACGAAACATTTTAAGAAAAATTCTCGGACCAAGAAAATGTGCTGACACATACCGATTACGTAGTAACAAAGAAGTATATAAAGCATGCAGCAGAATCTCAGATACCATACGAAAACGAAGGGTTAAATTCTTCGGACATGTTCAAGAATGCCTGATGACAGACTCACAAAGAAAATATTTAATCACTTCGTTGGTTGGTTGGTTCCTTAGTTTAGGGGCTGCAACAACGCGGTCATGTAGCTCCTTGTACTTTGGGTGTGTGTAGAATCTGTCTGATAACCGGTATTAATTGTGATGGCTGCACTAGTATGTGTTATCTGTTTTCAATGCTAGCATGGACTGCAAACATTCGATTTTCAAGTAGTTTCAACTTTTGCCGCCAAACGCCACCATCAACGACTACTGGTTCAGAACTTGGCTACTAGACGCCACCGCAGTCGGCTCTTGGCGACGAACGTAGGGTTGTTTAACCTATAAGTTAATTTAGTTTCACACAGGTGTAATTAGTGGAAGGTTCTTTAACATGCCATAAATCTATGACATGGGACCGCCGGCTTTGCTTCCCCTCCGCTCTAAAAAAAATCCGACGACTTCGGCCGGGTTTGAACCCGCTATATTGGGCATAGAAGCTCAGCATGCTACCAACTACGCCACCGAAGCCGCCTATTTAACCACTTCAACAAGCCCAATAGAAAAGGCAACTCTTATGAAAAATGGTTTACTGACACCAAGAAGGATCTACAAGAAATTAACATCACTGATCAAGACATCCGCAACAGAACCACTTTCAGAAATAAGATACACACATTTTAGGGGTTCCTAGAGCTAGAAACAGCGACCAACAAGAAACAACATTGGACAGCTGGAAAGAAGCTGTAAGCAAGAGAATGAAGGAATACTGGCGGCAAAGAAAACCGAAATAACGAAGAGTTATTTACGTGGTTCTTAGTTGGCCAAAATCGATTATGATGGTGAATTGAATTGGTTTTAAAGAAGGGGTCATGGAAAATAATGCAATGTGTGTCTTTAAAAGCAACGTATACATTAACACCTATTGTAATGAAACTTCACCATAGATATACACTCAATATTTTCTTAGTCAAAGAATATACCATAAAATATTCAATTAAGCAAGGAGTAAACACAATAAATTTCCAATCCATGCTCCCCTCAGTAAAAAGCCTTATCTCATCCTATAAGAAACCACTGCAAAATATATTTAAAAACGTTTAGATCTATTTATAAAATAATTTTTACCATCACCAGATATTTCAGATTTATGTATTTTTCAGAAAATTCGTTTCAAGTACTGTATCATCAATTTAAAGCACACTTTGTTACAGATCTGTCTTTTTAATACTTTTTTTTAATGAAAACTTATTATCAAGAAAAGGGAAAGCCCAACTTTGCTCGTAATTCAATTAGTTTTAATTAATTTTAGAAGACAGTTACTGAAGATTGCCACAATGTGGCCGAAACTGGTTTATTATACAGGCCTTAGAAACTCTAATGCGCATGAAGCGTCCGTTAATAATTTACTCTTTGCCAATGAATTGTGTTTGGGCCTGAACTCAGGAATAATATTTACAAAGCAAAAGCACTTGGAGGCTCATGTTTACCAACTATATTAAGTGACTTTAGTGCTTATTGTGTTGGCCCTGCACATAAACAATTGACTGGTGGCTTCTACGACAATAATAATATTAGAGAATCATCTTGTAACGTGGTCATAGTTCTGTTCCCAATAACATTATTATTATTATTATTATTATTATTATTATTATTCAAAATAGGTATATAATAGCATGTGTGTGTGTAGCTAGTTTAGGGTTTGTATGGTATTTGATTGTATTGTTCATATTAATCAGAATGTTATGCTGATGAATGCAATCAACATCCCATGGTCATGCTACTGTATGTAGACTTTTAAATTGATGCTCTGATGACCTCTTCATGGTTTATTGTACCTCAGAAAGCAACGTAACTGCTTTGTAATAGGATATTGTTCCCAAATATACATATAAGCAATGAATAACAACGAACAAGTCCTACTGATTATCTTGGCAAGAAGATTGTTGGGGGAGTGGTGTGAAATTTTGGAGGTTATGGTAACATTATGTTGTTACGAATAGCAACATAGTTCATATTTTATTATTAAACAAAGTTCAGACATTCCAAAAAAAAAAAAAAAGATCTCCTGTACTCCCACACTCTCTATTATTATTATTATTATTATTAATCTTGATTGGTCACATTGGACCACTTGAGTCGTTCCACAATCACTTCTTCTTTGAAGGTAGTACTGCTTGGTTCTTGCGCTCTTTCCAGTACTTTTTCATTCTTTCAGATCGGGATTTTCTCAACTCATCTGAAATCTCCATAGGCTTTCTGTGTGTCATTTCTGCAGAAAATTTGTGAGTTTTAAGAATGGTGTTAATTTTATTTTTCTCCTCGGTATCTGTTATCTTGAGTCCAACTGCTTTGAGATCTTGTTGGATTTCTTGGATCCATTATCCTACAATTTTCTTTCCTAGATTTCTCATCACCAGTTGGCGTACAATTCTGTTTTCTGGAAGCCGTAAGATGTGAAAAAAATATGAAATTCTTTTCTTCTTCATTGTGCTGGTGATTGGATCAATATCACGATAGACAGTTTCATTTGGGAGAATCCTCCAGACTCCCTCAACCTGATACTTTTTATTTATGCACGTTCTAATGATTCTTCTTTCCGTTTTGAGGAGCTGATCAGTTCTTTGTTCATTTTTAATTTGGAACAGTGTTTCACAAGCATAAGTGGCTTCAGGGAGAGTTACAGTTTTATAATGTTGGATCTTAGTAGCAATTGATAGGCATTTTTTATTATATGTTGACCAGGTTAGAGATTGTGCCTTTTTCATTTTATTTGTTCTATTTATCCAAGTTACTTTTTCGTTTAAGTTATGTGTTATAATTTCTCCAAGATACTTAAATTGAGGAACTAGGTTAATTTTATGATCATTTATATAGACTTCATTTATATATAAGGGTTTCATAGGCATGATCTCAGTTTTTTCATAGGATATCTGTAATCCTATCCCTTGAGCAATTCCTTGGAGACTAGTGATCTGAGTACAAACCTCTTCCTTGTCTAGTGCTAAAAGAGCCAAGTCATCTGCAAATCCTAAGCAGTTTATTTTTATTGATGGTTTTGTTCCAATTTTGATCTTAGGAGGGTTTTCCTTTTGCCAAACCTTCATGATATAATCAAGAGCCACATGGAAAAGCAGAGGGGATAATCTATCACCTTGTCTGAGACCAGTTTTTACTGTGAAAGCTGTTGATATTTCTCCCCTAAATTTAACTTTCGAATTTGTGTTTGTTAATGTGAATTGAATGATTTTTATCAATTTAGGATGGAGACCGTATGATCTGAGGATTTTTAGCAGTGTCAGTCTATGAATACTATCATAGGCTTTCTTGAAATCTATAAAAGAGATAAAGAGTTGCTTATTTCTGTTTTTGTAATATTCCATTATTAATTTCAGGCTAAGGATTTGGTCTGGACAACTTCTGTAAGGGCGAAATCCTCCTTGATATTCTCCAAGTTGTGGTTCCAGAATGTATTTGATCCTGTTGTAAATTATACGAGAGAAAATTTTATATGTGCAGTCCAGAAGGATAATTCCTCTGTAGTTATCTGGGTTCGTTTTGTCTCCTTTCTTAAATAATGGATGGATTATTCCTGTGGTCCAGTGTGCAGGAATTTCTTCAGTAATCCACATTTTAACTAGATGTTGATGAAGATTTATAATCGCAGGTTTACCAGCATTTTTCCAGATTTCAGCAAAGACTAAGTCTTCGCCACAAGTTTTGTAATTTTTTTGTTCTTTAATTGCGAGTTCTACTTCATTAATGTTTGGAGGATTTATTAAATCAGGTGAAGTTAAATAGGTGTATCAGTGTTTACTTGCAGGGTTTCCAGTGGATCATCACAATTTAACAGTTTCTATAAACTCTCTATACATTAAAAAGAGGCTAATAAAACCACGACTCATCCATCTAAATTACTCTCGTTCACTTTCATTGCATTAGTTGGTACTTACAGTCTGCAAAAACCCCCTATATCTTTCGGTCAGTTATATTCTTTGCTTCCATGATAGTCAGTTATTGCACCTCAGTGGCTTTGGAATTCGCCATGTGCGCGCCTAAACAATGACGTAATCAGTCTGCATATAAGAATCGCAGATTTACTTTAGAGTCCATACTCTGTTATTATATGCTCCTTGATAGTATATTCTATTTTCAAATTTTATTGACTTAGGTGTATACATTTAATAATAGTAATAGTACATTATGCAACGAGCCTAAAATGGCAATTAATTAATTAATTAATTTCGTATGGAAATTATAAACTCGCTTCGCTCGTTTTATAAACATACTCATCTCTTAATTACCATTATTCGCGAGTTGTATACGACTGCTCATGTTCGACGATAATTATAACTTCATTATATATTCGAACATAATTATTCATAAATATCTGTCGAGATTCTGTCGGTTGAATTCCTCCTCTTGGGAATTGTGTCGGCTCAGCATTTGATCTCTACCCAATAACGAATCCCAAAGCTTTGAAACATTGTTTATCCTGAAGTTGCACCAACAGATACTATGTTGGATCATTTTGTTATTTTGGTCAAATAACACAAAATAGGCAGTTACAAACGCTTTAAAATTAAAATGTATCGTATCATCATCTAGTTATTCTTCAAATTCGATGCGTATAGAATGTCAACGGAACGAAAATCAATTGAGTCTCAAATGGAACAGTTATGCCATCTCGTGGAAAAGTTCCGCGTAGGAATTCCATTTACTGAGGGCTGGATTATAGTTTCCATGGAACTAACGTCACGTCCTGCTTCTCCATGACGTTCTGGCGTGTTTATGTCAACATCAGTATTCACTAAAATTGTCGACGAAATCTTACGAATGTGTAGAAATTGGAGTTGCGGATATTAAGGTACAGTGATATTTCTTTTGCAATATTGCCCAGTTTGTTTATGCATTGTAACTACAATGGTTGATCCAATATAAGCTACATTGTCAACTTTCAAATCATGTAATTCAAGTCCGACATGTTGGATTTTGAGTGCATATCAGAAGTTATCCTTTCCTAATTGAAACTATTGAGCTCTGATTGGTTGGACAAACTGTGTTATAATGAAAAGTAGTACTTTAATGACCCCCAATATAATACAGTTTTCTGACATATAAAGGTGGGTATACACTTGCGCGCCGCGCACTGCGCGCGGTGCATGCGCGGCGCGTGTGTTGCTCGACCAGAATTATTATTTAAACGAACCTCTCGCGATCCATAGGAAACCCACGAACATGCACTAGTCAATTTGGAGTGTGGAAAATATAATCATGTCTCCGCCCCACGAGGAAAACCTCGCGATTGCGGTGATGAGTGGTGCGGCTGTTTTAATGACACGTTTGTAAAAGAAAAAGAAACGACGACGACGTTGGCGGCACACTGACATGTTTAAAAAAAGGAATGGTGCGGAATTAATGATGGACTTGAAGTCACGAGAAATTAGCGGCCAGTATAAGAATTTTACTCGAATGTCACCTTCTGACTTTGAGAATCTGCTGCAGAAGATTGGACCCCACATTTCCAAAGAAGATACGTATTTCAGCCCTGCGATTTATTTTACTTTTCTCACGCCGGTAGGAAGACAGCAGAGATATCTATCACCTTCTTCTTGCATTGGTCCACAGATATATCCATCTCAGCTCCTATTTCCCTCCAGGCATCTGCTTTTAGTCTATTGGTTTCTTAAAACGATCCTTATGTTGAGGATCCCACAGAAGAGGCTTTTTGCGATAAGCATCGAAGATTTTATCACAGATTCGTCTGACCACTCCATTATCACCACTCAATACGCACAGATATTGCAATCAGATGCGCGCGAGAAACAACGAACTTCTCACAATCCCGTCCAAATCTGAACTGCGAACACTCAAAGTGCGCGTGTAAAAAACCGACAGGAGATGGATCGTCGTGCGCCGCGCCGCTCGCGCGCAGCTTCGAAACCCCGTACTAATCTAGCGAACTTGCTGCGCGCGAGCGGCGCGGCGCGCAAGTGTATACGCACCTTAATATTTACATATCGACACCGTCGAACATAAATACTCATGGTATTTTACTTCCGATTATAACGCCAATAAGGAAACCTTATAAATATGATTAATTTCCTATCATTACATACAGTCTTGATAGCAAATACAGTAGTTACAAGGGCAGATCAAAAAATAAGTTGCACTTCCCAGTTATGGCCATTTTTTACACCACCTATACAACAGCAACACGACTATAACGACATACAATGTAACGCCACTTTACCACATAGTTTCCAAGAGACTCCAAACATTTCTGTGAACGCACAACCAACTTGTCGATGCCGGGTGCATGGAAAGTACTTTCAGCGTTCTGCAACCACACGGAGACAGCGGCCTTCACCTCCTCATCGGTCTGGAAACGTCGACCACCGAGCTCTGTTTCGAGCTTAGCGAACAGATGAAAGTCACATGGCGCTAGGTTGGCACAGTAGGGTGGATGTTGCCAGACCTCCCACTTGAAACGATGCAGCAGTTCGCTCGTTTGGCGGGCCTTGTGATGTGTTGCGTTATTGTGCAACAAAATCACACCGGCGCTCAATTTCCCCCGGCGCTTCTCTATAATCGCTTTACGCTTTACGTTGCGGGCCTGCTTTCGCGATATTCGTCCGTGATATCCGTGCGTCCGGCTTCGAATTGCTGACACCACTTTATTATCCGTTGCCGGGAAATGGCCCGCTGCCCATACACAGCACTAATTTCACGATGAATGTCCGTGCAATTCTTCCTTTTGGCCCTTAGGAATCGGAATGTCGCACGTACCTCATATTTGGAGTGAATGACGCGCCATTGCATTTGGCCGCTATTCACACCATACAAGACGGGACACCACAGCGACTTGCCTAACAGACGTGTGGGCATCGTCTGTCCCTTTCTCCGCTGTGTCCACGTTTGCGACACACAGCGCGCTGCTGCAGCGCTTTAGTGCAACTAACATTTTGATCCACTTTCGTACTATCTCAGAAGGGGTCCGGACAGGGCGTACTGATCGCCTCTTGACGACCCCAAACGGAACATCTGGACCAAATCACCACAGACGCGCCACATTACCTAAAAGAATTCGCTGTATTTATATTTGGTTGACTTTGTGCTACACTGCGTCAATCAATAATATATAATTGACCTGCGATAATCAAGAGTATCTTATCTTTGTAATATATTCAAGCATAGGGGCATATGACCTCGCTGTTCCGCCTCTTAAAACAACATTAGTCAAGCAGTGCATAGTTAAAGCAGATATTTAAAGTGCCACCATAAGCTTCAATAGAAGCATCCACGTCGGCGGAGGTTCAGTACTAAATACTTCTCACTAGAACATGCATGAGACAGGGGAAGCATTGCGAGTGCTCGACATTCAAGGACAAGCCCGCTCTGTAGGTTGTGGGTTCGTTGTTGAGAAATAAATTTATGTGACAGAAATGCAATGATTGTTTTCCATTAAGGGGTTCCGGAATCCTGAAAATTTTCAAAGTTTCTTTTTACGTCATATTAAAGCTATGGACCGTCGGCTTTCTAACGGTACCTTAGGTTTCTTCATGGCTAATTTTTGTGGCTACTTACCAACAACCGTGCGTGCTATTATATATAGTAGATTTTTGTTTTTCTCTATATAAGTAGTTGTCTTTTTAGATTCTTAGTTTTCTGTCTATTAGACAATGGACATTTTTAGCAAAGCAAAACATGTGTTGTGGTGTCCTCATCCTAAAACCAAAATTGTCAGTCCAGGCAACGAAAAGGTATAGAGGGGAAATGTTTGGAACACAATTTTTGACTTCGTAACTTTGTTTGGACTAGTTAGGAGGTGAAATATCAAAAGTCCCCGTCAGGGGAGGGGGGGGGGGAGGAGGGGGGGGGAGGAGGGGGGAGAAAAGGTCCCATTTTCGGGTTTTCACTTAAATCTAGGAAACTATGCGTCCTATCGAAATTACTATTATATACAAAATGAAAGCTGATTAAATTTGCTACAAGTTTTACTCAGTCAAGTTTTCACGTTATCAGCTCTTAAAAGTCTGTAATTTTGGAGAAAAAAATATTGCTTCAATTTTTTTGCTCTTTTTGACCGGATAACTTTTCAACTATGCATCCAAAAATAAATGCCGGCCAGAGGGTTGTAGAACATTAAATTCCCTTTAACAATATGTATTACTATAGCCTACTATTTTATCTATTTTCCTTCAAATGTTAAAACCCATTCGCACATACTTACGCACTGGCTACGTATTGGCGGCCCGGAACAAGCCCACCAAAACAAGGATACAGCTGACATTGCCTAGCTCACTGATAGGCTTGAGAAATTTACTCCCTTCCCGGAGACCAGTGACATATCTATCGCCACAGGAGTTGTTGGAGATACAACGGTCTCCTGCTACAATGCTGTTGCAGTTGGTAAGCATGCAATGGCTAAAGTGGTCAATTCGGCATTTTCTAACACCAATTTGTCTCGAAAAATTCGAGCTCTTCCCCTGTCGACAGTGAGCTCATCGATCAAAATAAACGACGAAAAGATTCCTGTGGACCTATTCTTGTTATTCGGACGTACATCCATCAGCAACATACAGACGAAGATGTAAAGCTGTACATGGGATACGAATGAGCCCCGTTCCCATTAGCCCTATTCAGTGAGAGGAAATCGACTAAGTCAGCGCTGTACAAACTATTCAACACTACGACCAAGGATGTACGTGTCGCACAGCTATATATCGTATTTGACGGAGGGCTCCTCCTCCATAAAGTAATTTGGCAAAGAGGTGCCAAGATATCGACAATCTGCGAGAGCTACATCCACTTTATCACGAAGAACTACCACGGGAGGAGATGTCTGTAATCTTTGGCGGCTATTCCTCATCAACTTCAAGCACGAAGGTAGCAGAGCAGCAAACGCGCTATCGACTCAGCAAGCCTGCTGACATCAATTTCACCGAAGACACCGAGATAAACAAGAAGAAGTTCAACAAAAGCAGGCTCATCAACATGCTTAAGGTGAAGCTTGAGGACAATGGGATCAGGACCATTCAAGCAGAAAGTGATGCGTACGTTCTGATCGTGGATACGGCTGTGGAAATGTCCGAAACAACAGCTGTCGGCATTGTGGGTGAAGATGTCGATCTCATAGTCCTCTTGATGGCTAAAGCTGATGCGCATAAGGACATTGTTTTCATCAAGGGATTCCTTCTTCTCGTCCCAAGAGCTTCAGCAACAAGGTTTCAAGGAAGTGCTGTTTTCTCACGCCTTTACAGGATGCGACACAACATCTTCCACATTTCGAAAAGGCAAGGTCGCATTTGTGAAGTTGTATCTGAAGTCGACAGAGATCCAGAAAGCAGCAGCGGTCTTTTCAGACCCTTCCTTCACCACCTCCAAGTACAAAAGGCAGGTAAAACCTGTATCTTGAGGCGGTATGGGGCTCCAGCGAAAGAGGTCTCCCTCAATGCCTACAGGTACAAGTCATTATTGAAATCAGTGGCCACCATCAAGTCTGATATCTCTTGTCTCCCTCCCACTGAGCGAGCTGTAAAACAGCATTCCCTCTGAACTTTCCACCAAGTTCAGCTGTGCTGGCAAATGACCTGCTTCCTCAGATGTAAGGGTGGAAGATTGAGAACAACTGCCTTGTCCCAGTGCACAGTAAGTTAGCAGCTGCACCGGAGGATATCCTGAAAATGATTTTTCTGCCGATGCACGAAAGACTTTGCTAGCACGAAGTGTGGCTGCAAAATAGCAAGCTTCAAATGTTCATAAGCATGCCAACATTTCCAGGGGAACTGCCTGAATGGGGTCCCTCAAGTTGACTCCGAAGATCTTTAAGAACAGGATTATCTTCTGACCTTTTCCCTAAAGGGGTCCGATGGAGAAGATATTGGGGAAAAAGAAGATGAAAACGATGACGAGGATGAAGGTCCTTCTCACCCCAAGAGAGCAAGAAATTGACTCAATGGTGCCTACCGTTGTAATGTTTTATGTTAATTCACTTTTCTATGTCAATAAACTTCGTTTTAATTTAATGGTTGTGATTTATAAAACTATTCCAATGCCTTATAGACACTCATATACGTACAAACATGGTCATAGCAACATATTTTCCCATTAAACTGGTCTAGATCATCTTTAATGAAGTGTGAGGAACCTGGTCAGCGGGCCCACAAGTATATATATATATTCTAAAATGAGTATCTGAGCTATTTAGTCGTCCAGTACTCACTATGTGTACATATTGGTGCATATTTCAGCCACTACGTTGACTGGGAATGGTGAGAAATTGAAAGATTCATTAGTCGACAGTTGTCGCAAAACTTCAGATTTCGCACTCAACACTGAAATTGCTTTAATATTTGAAGGAAAATAGATAAAATAGTAAGGTAATATATATTATTGAAGGGAATTTAATGTTCTACAACCCTCTGGCTGGCATTTATTTTTTGGGTGCTTAGTTGAAGATTTATCCGGTCAAAAAGAGCAAACAATTTGAGGCAAAATATTTTTTTTTTCCAAAATTACAGACTTTCAAGAGCGGATATCGCGAAAACTATACAAGATATCGAAAACCTTGACTGAATAAAAAATCATTTTGTATAGAATGCTAATTTCGCTAGGACGCATAGTTTCAGAGATTTAAGCGAAAAACCAAACATTGGGAACTTGAAATCCCCCACCCCCTCCCCCCGGCTCAAGGGCTACGGGCGGGGACTTTTGATATGTTCACCTCCTAACTAGTCCAAACAAAGTTACGAAGTCAAAAATTGTGTTCCAAACATTTCCCTCTATACCCTTTTTTGAGCATTCGTTGACTGGACTAAAAATGAAAGTGTTAGAAGTAATTCCTTCTTATATGTGTCATATTTTAACACAGCCGTTATTTTTAGCCTACTTTTCTCATTTTGCAAAAAGGAGGAAAAATTAGACTTATGAGATCGATCCGGGAACATGTGTGTGTGTCTGAATGTTTGTCTGTCCGTCCGTCCGTCCGTCTGTCTGTCTGTATGTCTGTCCTTCTGCCTGTCTGGCTGTGTGTGTGTCCCCACATATCAACTCCCAGATGGCTGCAGCTATGGAAACCAAATTTCGTATGAGTAATGATCTATGCCGGAATATCTCAAGGCCATATTTGAAAATGATGTCAGTGCTACCAACTGCTGAAAAATCGCAATTGAAATTTGAGCTCAATGTTGGATATCCTGGAAGGTATGCATGGGAGCTATTCGAAAGTTGGCACACATATAGATACTAATATTTCGTTTAATTTCCAGGAGGCCATACATGACAGTGTTACCAACATGATTCTAAGCCAGCTGATAACTCTAATTTTTAAATGCATGTAACTTCTACACTATCAATGGGATTTCAACCAAATTTCGTATGTACTATGTGTACAATAACAAATATGACTGAGCGTATTCTTAAGAGCCACCAGGGCTGCCAACTGTTAATAAATGCTCTCAATTTCTTTTATCCAAATATCAGAAAGTATGCAAGCCGACAGCCTTAAACTATGCACACGTATAGTACCTGACATTCTATATTAATTTGGAGTAACTTATATACGTCAGTGCTGCTAACATGATTCTAAGCCTACTGATAGGTCCAATTTTAAAATGCATGTAACTTTTATACTAACTAATGGATTTCATTCAAAATTGTCACAACAATAGATCATATTATTTCAGATTATTTCTGACCAATACATGTACGACATTGTTGCCAACATGATATTACGCACGCTGTCAGATCCTATGTTTAACTGCATGTAACGTCCATGCTATCCATTGGACTTCAACCAAATTTTGTATGCTGTACTTAAGAGATGGAATTAAGAATATATTCACTCACCAGGGCTGCCAACTGTAGTGCTCTATTAGGCTACATTATGCCAGGTATACAGTATTTCGAACTAATTAGAAATTTCGATATTACCAACTTAATCTCGTAATTAATCTAGATAGCTCTATATAGATCGGCATGAATCTAAAATTTTAAGAAAAGTAGGCTCTATAGTTCGTCACGGAACTTCTTGTTTTAAATGTACTTAAGTTTAATTTTGCCTCATGGGAATGTTCATTTCAATGCTGTTAAAATTACGCCATTTCAACCTCTTAAGGACCGCTTTTTCGTTCGCATTTTGTAATATTGTAGAAGCCGTAATTTTCAATTCACCATGGGGGTGTTAGGTTTAAAATGTTTATTCGTTTAGGGTCTTTCTTCTCCTGCTTCGTTTGGGCCTACTGAGGACCACGGGGCTCGTATCTCCTCGTCGCTTTGTATTTTCTCTTCTTCCAATACCTTTTCATCATCTGACTATGAGACAGCTTTCTTTCCTCCGTCCATGGTGGTCTGCTGACTCCGGTGTTCTTCCTAGCTGTCAGTGATACAGGAAAAACTCCCTGTCGGATGGCTTGCCGGAATTGTTGGCGGCCCTGTATGGAATTAAGTGGGATCCCTAGGTGGTCTAAATCCATCCTGACCGTAGAGATCCACTTGGTCCTAGAGGCCTTCCCTCTTCCTGCCACTGTGAAGATCTTACTGGTGAGCCGGCAAGGGATCATGCGGGTCAAGTGTCCATAGAAGGCCAGGCGCCTTTTTCTTATACAAGTCATAATGTCTTCTTGATGGCTGTAAAGCTCATCATTGTGCCGAATTCTGTAGGTGCCTCCCTCTTCCCGTATAGGTCCTAGTATCCTCCGCAGGATCTTCCTCTCCTTGAGTTCACGTTTCCTGAGTGGGCCTTTCCTGGCCATCACGAGGCACTCAGACGCGTACAGACCAGATGGGTTTACTACTGAATTGTAGTGTCTGAGTTTGTGGTTTTTGGAGAGGAACTTTGATGTGTAGATGCTGCGGCAGGGTCTTTATTAATCTAAATGTAAATTAATCATCCTACGTGTAAGATATTAATTTTTATTTGGAGAAAATGAAATTAAAGTTGCTGAGCTCACGCTTCCATCTCTATACTAGGTGATGGGTTCAAATAAAATGCTCCTAAAATCACCAGGCAACTAATTCATGTTAATCCTCATGTTACTGTGCTTTGATCCAAAATCAAAAAGCGGAGAGAAGGAATATTGCTTGTTATTCCGCCATGCTTGTTTACAGTACACCACAGATGAATTCCAACTGTAGAGGATAGATGTCTACAAAATGGTTTATTACTTAATTCCGGAAGCAATGATCTAGACTCAAATAGTACTAATAATGCCCAACAGATGGCAAAACATGCCACAGACCGACTCGGCACTCGAGAGAGAACGGGAAATATGAAAATAAAGGTGCCTGTACACTGGAGAGTGATTTTCGTAGAGCAAGTCTAGCTAGACCACTCTAGCTAAACTGGGTGCGTGTACACTGTAGAGTAATTTTCCCTAGGTAGAACATTCGTAGAGCGCAGATAGAAAAATCTACCTAGAGCACTCTCTGAACCTGTGTACACTGTCAAACGTAAATGCACTAGGTAGAGCAGCGCTAAAACATTGTGAGAGCAGTGTGAGTCTAGTTTTTTTGCGCTGTGTTGCGAAGTTAAAATGTCTTCAAGAGAGCATTTAGCATATGTGATAGTGGAGTATGCCTTGTTAAAAAAGAAAATAATTAGTGCTTCCGATGGCTTCTGCTATCACCCGAAACAACTGTGCTTTCAAATTTCTGACTCTGTATTCTTTCACAGTACAATTCCACGTTTTTGGATGGGCTTCAATATGTTCAATTAATGTTATAGTTTTTTCGTGACTCCACACAAATTCAGTCATATTCAAATACTATAATAATAAATAAATAACCACTACAATCCACCATTGACTCTACGTAGAGCACTTTCCAATATTCAACCGGACGAATAGAGCTAGACTGGTCTAGCTAGGGCACCCAAATACTGTTTACACCGTAGAGTCAGCCGGCCCTAGCTAGAGCTTAGAGCGGTCTCCGCTAGGGTTCTCTACCACCTTGAAATGTCTTCTATAGCCCTCACTGTTGCGTGACAAATATACCGTTTTCTACTAAGATATGTTGTTTTAATGGGCGCCAAGCCCTCAACGCTATGTTGAAATCTAAATGTGTATTTAACAACATCTAGCTCTGGTAGAACACCTTCAAGAATCTTTACTCTCAGATCGTGGTATGATTGGATCATTAACCCAACAAACAATTGTATCAGGAGAAGGAATTGGTCTATATCTAATGCTACCTACTGAAAACAAAGATTGCATGGTTAAAAGAAATGAATTTATTGTATAAAAAACAAGTATAGCAAAATTAATAATAATAATAATAATAATAAGTTTGAATTTAATTTGGAGCGTTGCGATTTAAATATTACCGCTAGAAAATTACGTGAAAACGGAGTCGGATAAATTACTGATTTTACTCTTATTCCCAAGCTATGAATTTACTGAATTACTGAATATGAAACAAAGATAGACGAGAGATTGCGTAGCTATGTGTCATTCGCGCTTACCACTGGAAATTGCCGTAGCATTTCCCTCGTACTGGATGTTGAAGTGAGCTTCCCATAGCCTCCTGGACGTCGTCATCTTCTTCGTTGTTGATGATATATTTGTAGATATGAAGATTTATGGTCCGTACATCGGAACCAACACGTACAACCACAACGGTTAAGTTTCACAAAGATAGTCGCTAACTCCACTGAACATCGGAGCCACTCACTCGTGCAACCATACTGGTTAAATTTTATAACGATAGTCCTCCACTCCACGGAACATCGGAGCGACTCACGCGTGCAACCATACTCGGCAAGTTCTACACAGATTGTCGCCGCTCCACGGCACGCCAAATGATATATGCACTAGACGGCCTCCCACTCCAGTGCCGACTTCCAGCTTACATGGTCTCCACTGATTGGCTGACCCCTCACGCGCTACTCCCCTCTTCCGGCTCATTACACTCGGCGGGAGGGTGAAGTCGTTTGCCGTTCCATACATCCGCCTTTTCTTGACGATGCGACCCAGCCTTGCGTCATACTACTTGACAAGCATAAGCCTGTATCAGAATTCCCAGTGAGTCATGTCTCTCAATATACCCTAACTGACGAAACTCCGTAAAATTCCGTAATCATATAATTTTCTACGCTAATGTTGATCGTAATAATTTGCTTGATAGCGTTTTCTATAACATACAAAACCTATCTGTATGCTTATAATTTTATAAGAAAATGCTCCAAAAATCAATTAATAATAATAATAAGTTAATAATAATAATAATAAGTTAACATGAAAATTTCTCTTGGCTGAACAATTTGCCGCGTAAATAAATATAGAATGGCTCCCTACTGACTTATGCCAGTGGCATAAAAACCCCTCGAAAAACACGTTACAACCTGTGTACACTGGAGAGGAGCTTAGAGTGCCCTAGCTAGAGCTACTCTACGTTCTAGCTAGGGAAAAAACTCTCCAGAGTACACGCACCTTAAAAGTGCATCGTCTATAGACGGACGTAGCACTCACTAGTAACCAGCGCGCTGCTGCCCATCTATAGACGTGCGTAGCACTTAACTGGTTAAAAAATCCAAGAAAAATAAAAAGAATCATATTTCCAAAACGCCTGTGTTAAAGAAAGGCGAGAGCATCAGGGAACATCCCTGATAAAAATGCAAATAGTTCCTGTTGATCATTTTTGAGAACATTTTAAACCGAGAGTTGAAAATTAACATGGACCGCAAAGGGCATTCTGGGAAACATATTTCTTGACAAATTCTGTAGATCTATTTACACCTTACATTTAACCTTCTATCAGTTGCTACCTTACACTATCATCGCCTGGCGTAACTAATCTGTCAGATTAAGTATTCAAATATATGCTAATCTAAATTTTGACGAATAGAAACAGTAAGTTATTAGAATTTGGCATCTCATTGAAATATTGTATTTTTTAACTTGAAGAAAGAAAAATATTCAATTTAATTTATAAAATGGTCAATTTTTATCATAAAATTGTATAAAGATCATATTAACCCGTTGAGTACTTCGCCCGTTTTCAAACATTGCATAAGCATTTTAAAAAATCCTCATTTGCTTTCGACTGCCAAGTGGATTTCTGGCAAATTCTGCCATGTATTGGGCATTATGTAGTGCTGCTTGAGTTTGGATTCTTGCTTCCGGAAGTAACTAACAGAGCATTTTGTAGGCGTCTGTCCTCTACAGCTGGAGTTCTTCTGAGATGTAAACAAACATGGCGGAATAACAAGCAAATTCTTCTCGCCACGTTGGGATTTTGGATAATAAAATATCAATTGTTGTGTGTGTAGCTAGTAGAGGGTTTATGTGGTATTTGATGCGATAAATGGAGCAACAAGTATGTTGGTTGGTTGGTTCCTTAGTTTTAGGGGTTGCGACAACGCGGTCATGTAGCCCCGTGTACTTTGGGTGTGTGTAGAATCTGTCTGATAACGGGTGTTAATTTTGATGACTGTATCTGTTTTAATTCAAGCATAGCGTATAGAAGAGAAAGTGACGCGACTTGTGGAGTTTGTATGGTCCAGCCGCTAGGTGGCTCTAGCGTCGGCTAGCGCTGAGTGAGGACGGTATCAATACAAGCAGTTGAATGTTACTTTTCAGTAACTGAATGTTATCAGCTTACACTACGTTGTATTAGACAAGATGATTCAAATATAAAATTCTCCGCACTGAGTAACTTATATACAACGCTAACGTCCGTTGTGTTAATTATGAAACATCAGATTGCGTCATAGGTTCATATAATAAGGAAATAAAACATTCTGACGGGGGTCAAAATGTAACTGAATGTGTGAAAATCGTAAAGCTACAGACCATTCACTACTGCACAAATAAAGTAAATATAATATAATACAGTATAATGACAAACTCACCCATATAACTTATAGCTCTCAGTTGTCCGAAGCTTTGGACAGCTTACGCGATGATTTTCCAGACTTAGAAGTTGACTGCTCTTTCCTAATTTCTTTCGTACGAAAGAAAAAGCGCACTTCATGAAATCAAAAACGAGTTTTCCAATAAGGTCCAGTTTATGTTCCATACACCATCAAAAAATCACGGCCCTAAAACAATCTCATCAATGCTGTCCTAACAATCATAAAATATATCAACCCACAAATTTGAAAGGGAAGATAATTCCATTTCAACGACTACTTCGACCTGTAAAAGAATGTTGAAGACACTGTCAGACGGTTGAGTTAGGTAAGTAAGGGCATTTATTGTGCCAAAGTCCTTTATATTAGTGAAAGTTGCAGCTGTTGTGTCCGACGGCCTTTTCACTTTGAAGGGTTGTTGCACACTTCACACAGCTGATCCCTTTCCTTAGTTGCTTGACAATATACCCGGCTAGATAGTGTGGGAGTGCACCAGGCTTCAAACTCCATCTCATTCTCGCCATTTCGACTGTCTTTCCTTCTATAATGAAAGTGTCCGTTTTTATAAGGAAATTATCGGAGCAATGTTTGTCACATAGCCTGCATATGACTTACTTGACAATTTAATGTCTTTCCTCGGAATGGCCTTAGCCCATTTAAATAAATCATCTTCGGCTTTTGGAGGTCTAAAAAAGTGCCTACCTGTTGCAGATGACTTGTCGTATCCAGATCGGCACCCGGGAACAAAACAACACGGCATATTCACTTACACAGTTTTGTTTGACGAATCTTACCAGGTTATAATTCACTCGACAGCACAAACGTAAAGAAATAAGTGTAAAGGCTTACAAATACTAAACACACCAGTGTCATAACGTATGTATTATTTCACTATCGCTTCTTGATCGCATACACTTTTCAACACCAAGAAATAAGGACTAAACACGGCAGCATTTCCATGTTTTCAAACTCGCGAGTGCTTAGAAAGTGTATCCAGCCAGCCACAACCAACCGCTGCGCAGTCTACCGGCGGGCGCAGCAACTACCCATACTAAAGATACGGCAAACTCGGGAGTCGGCACACTTTCTCTTCTAAACGCTATGATTCAAGTAAGGACTGCAGATATTCAATTTTTCCAAGTAGTTCCTCCTTTTGCCGCCAAACGCCACCGTCAACGACCAACTAGTTCAGAACTTAGTTACCAGATGCCACCGCAGTCGGCTCCTGACGGCGAACGTAGGAACCTACGAAAGTTAGTCAAATTTTTAACCTATATATAATTTAGCTTCACACAGGTGTAATTAGTGGAAGGTTCTTAAACGTGCCATAAATCTATGACATGGGACCGCCGGCTTTACTTCCCTTCCGACAGAAGGCATACTGAGAGATTTTTAACGTTCTTAAAAAGCAATAAGTATGACTTGCCTACTGATTTCAGTTTTTTTTATATAGAACCCTTACCTGGTATGGAGATGATGCAAGCACGGGCATAAACATTTTCAATTTCATTAAAAGTATTCATGTTTTTGGGCTATTGCCGTGTCAAAATAAAATTTAAATACCAGACGTTTCGACAGGAACCTTGCCTCCTTTTTCAATGGAATTAAAACAATGTGGCCAAAGAAAGTGTGTCAATGAGATTACAGAAAACTACAGAAATTCCTCTATTCGTCACCAGAGAGCAGCACTTCCCGTTTGTTTCTGTTTCCTTATCCATCCCTCTCTCCTCCCACCCTTTCTCCTTTCCTTGACATCCTCATTCTCCGAGGAGTCTCAATATTTCCTCCCGACCCCTTTATCTTCTTCTTCCTTACTACTCTGTCCGCCATTCCAATTAATATGACCCTTTTTTCTACCAAGGTCCATAAAATACTTTCTCAAAATAATATATTTAGTCTCTATAAACGTAGCATAAAACAACAGACCCGTTCCTCCTCTCGAAGACGACAACAATCGACTTATAACAGACAATCAAGGCAAAACCGAACTAATGGCCGACTCACTACAAGATCAATTTAAGCCAAATGCTCACCTCCAAGATATTAATTACGATACAACAGTCCTAGCCGAAAACAATCAATTTCTACTTCAACCAGCCGAAACAGATATCCCACCGATTACAATGCCTGAATTACAAGGTAACATTAAACTATTAAGCAGTAATAAGGCACCCGGTAAAGATGGAATTACAAATACATTAATTAAAAAATTCAACATTACTACCCTCACTCTTTTACTCCACATTTTTAACGCTATATTAACACTAAGACATTTCCCAAATGACTGGAAGTTAGCAAAAATAATTTGCTTTTCCAAAGCAGGGGAAAAATCCACGGAAACCCAGTAACTACCGCCCAATTAGTCTTCTCAGCCATTTATCAAAATTGTTTGAAAAAATACTACTTACAAGAATAAAACCGCACATTAACGACTCACTTATTCCACAACAATTCGGCTTTCGAACTCAACATTCTACGACTCAACAATTACTCCGAGTTACGGAATGCATCACACAAGGCTATCAACACAATCAACACACGGTCGCCCTGTTCTTAGATATACAGCAGGCCTTCGACAGGGTACACCATCCATTAATCATTAATAAATTAATTAAATTAAACATCCATCACACCTACATCACACTCATACAACAATACCTCACTAACAGACAATTCTACACCTCAATCAATAACGTAAACTCATCCTACAGAATTATTCAAGCCGGAGTGGCCCAGGGAAGCATAATCGGACCTCATTTGTTCCTCGTGGCAATAAATGATATCCCATTATCGGATTTTACATCCACCCATGTCTTCGCCGACGACACAGCAATATTAGCCAAATCCAGAAACTCAGCTATTGCTATCAGACACCTACAAGAACACGTTAACGAACTCCAAACTTGGCTCATTAAAAACAAAATTCAAATTAACCTAAACAAAACAAAAACTATACACTTCACGCATAAATACGCTCAGCCACAACAACACGTAAGGTTATTTAACAACAACATCCAGTGGGCCCCTGAAATCAAGTACCTAGGGATCACGCTGGACAAACGATTAAATCTCCAAACACATATTAACAACATTATTGCCAAAGCCAAAAGAAATATCAAACTGCTTTATCCCATGATTAACCCCAGATCTAAACTCTCTTGCAAAAACATTAAATTAACTTACACAACGCTCATTAGGCCAGTAATGACATACGCAATACCAGCAATAGGCTTTATGTCCATCACCAACATAAAAAAAACTCCAAACAATACAAAATACAATGCTCAGGATGGCCCTCAAAAACTCAAGAGACACGCCCATTCGAGATCTACATATCAGGACAAACACACCATATTTACTCGATTACATGATTAAACTGACAAGAAAATACTACGACACCACTCAACTACATCCTAATCCTCTAGTTAACGCTCAGGGAGCTTACGAACCCGACAGACGCGACACTAGGAAGCGAAGACCTAAATACATATTTTTAATAAAAGACATTCTACTAAACAACGACGTTTAAATCCCTCACCCACCCTCTGGGACGGGGTATGTCTACCTCAGGTACATCACTCTTATGGAGGGACATGCCGCGTCCCAAAGGATAAATAAACAAATCACCCTTTGATTAAATAATTAAATCAACAATCTCAAATTCACGAAATAATCACGCCACGAACTACGTTACAAAAACGACTACTAGCAACGTCAAACACCGAATAAATTAATCAAAACCCACCCTTACCGCCCAAAGGACCGTTTTTTAACTGCAAATAGGCATAACACCAGCCATTAGGGCCGCCTTTTAACTACTAATAGGCATAACATCAGCCATTAACTAGCAAATAGGCAGTCATCAGCCCAATCATCTCGGCAGAGATCTTTAACCATATACAGGCCAACTGAACACCCATTGGCTACCTCAGATCCGAACGACCAATCAACGCTGTCCACAATCAAATTTAAACTCAGCGCCACAGCGGCACACTAAATTAAATTTTATTCATCACTACACAATTTTATCCATCCCGCGACCATGCGGGGTGCCTGCCAGGAGGGGCGGCCACGACCGGCCTATCCGGGATGGTGCTCCGCGGGTCGTGGGATCGATGGAAAGACCAAAATTAAACCAGTCAACGCAAAACCATAGCGGGCACCAAAACAGTAACATAATTAAATCACTCTCCAGGCCGAACAAACATAAATTATTCTACTCAAAATCTAGTACAGCGAAGCAACAGCCGTAGAGGCCATGGCAGGGCATAACGAATCCATCAAGGCAACCCATCTAGCCAGTCTGTCTGTAACACAAGATTAGTCTATCTTAACTAAATATACTCCAGCAACTAATAACATAGGATCAAAAACCAGTTCACATAACTATCATTATTATTATTATTAATCAAACCCCAAACACTTCATTAGCGAAGCTGACGGGGCTCTGTCGGCCGCTTCGCGACCGACAGTAGCCCGCGTCACCACGAATTAAGATTTAATATTTAAATATAAATTACCACAAAAAAAAAATAATTACGAAACAATCAGCAATCACTTCCCCTTTTACTTAACAACCCAGGCAAAGGAGCGCATTGTGCCGCACCGCGTACCTGGTATCTAGACGTCACTGACTGCTCGCTCCGCTCGCAGCCAGCGACTTCAATCAGAGAATAGACATTGTGAATTTACTTTTAGAATATATAAGAACCAAAACCTTTCATCCCCACTGATAAGTTAAAAATGATGATTTCTATATTTTCTTTAAAATGCGAATGAAAAACACTCAGTAGTCTAATTAAAAGGTTAAAAGATGGGCCACATGACCTCACTGTTCCACCCATTAATAACTAACATACTCAGATTAAAGAACTGCAATCTCTATTAGTAAGATTTCATTAGAAAGCTAACTATTGCAATGGGGCCCATGTTTTGACTTCCGGAAAATTTCGACATATCTTCGCGTTTCACATCCCCCAGACCCCAAAACCACCGTCAGTTCAAAAGTTTATATATAATTTATGTATATATATATATGTATATCTAGCTCAGTCGTTGCTGTTGCCGGTCCCAAGTCCGGGTAAAGGAGGAGGGTTGGCTCGAAGCCGTAAAATAATATTCACCCCAGAACACCAAGAGGCACCAGTAAACCACAGCATAACATCAGCTGCCGTATGAACTAACAATCCTTACGATGAGAGTGAATTTTATGGATTATCAGCGATTCACTCGCCCTGGGCTCACGCCCACCAGCTAAAATCAACCACGAACTTAGCATGATGGAAGCACAAGCAAAAAAGCAACTACCTCAGGCCAGAGCTAAGAAGAGCGAAGGCGAACCTGGTCATTCGGCTTCTGCGGGACCAGGACGTCATGCCGGGAAGGATCGGAGCTTCCCAAAACTCCTCAAACCTAAGCGAACGCAATTCATTGGTACACTAAACGTACAGACGCTGACCAAAACTGGGAAACTCAAGACACTGACGGACACCAGCGACAGATTCGGAATTCTCATACTTGCAGTACAAGAAACACGATTCCGTGATTGTGATCACTTCGACTCCGGTGGATACCGTATCTATAAGGGAAAACCAGCAACTAAGCTAAGAAATAGTAATTTACATGTGTTCGGAACAGCATTCCTTGTGCACAACAGTATCCAGACCTCAGTGATAGACTTCACATCACCTTCGAATCGTCTCTCTCTACTCACAGTTAAATGCGCCAATAAGGCCTATACATTGATAAACTCACATGCTCCAGTTAACAATGATCCTGACAAAAACAAAGTTGAGAAGTTCTGGTCTCAACTTGAACGGACACTTACTAAGATTCCTCAACACCACATTAAGATCCTCCTCGGAGATTTCAATGCGCAAATTGGCAGAGAACGGGAACACAGACATATCATTGGGAATTTCTCGGCACACAAAAAGACGAATGCGAATGGGCTTCGCTTAATCAACATATGTGGGATGGCCAACCTACAACTAATGTCCACACATTTCAAGAAACCACCACGAAAAATGACTACATGGAAATCTCCCATAAACCACATCGGGGAGTATCAAATAGATCATGTAGCAATAACCAGACAATTCTCTCCAGAAATCATGAACGTGAGGGTACGCAAAGGTTACGTAGAGTCCGACCATCATCTCTCGCAGATCAAAGTCCGCTTCATACCCAATCGTAAAAAGCGTCCAAATTCCAAACTTCCACGCATAGATCCGGAATACCTAAAAGAACACGCACAGGAGTTTACACAATCATTACAGACTAACACGGAAACATGGGATGAACTTCTCAAGGCCATCCAAGAATCAACAAGAAAACTCGGCAAACCACCAAGGAAACGAAAACACAGATGGTAGAGCATAGACTGTGATAAAGCCCTAGAGTCCCGAATCCGAGCCTGGAAGACATGGAATAGCAACCGAACACCAGAACATTGGCAGAACTTTTTATAAACGCAGAAGGAAACATCCAAAACAATCAGACGAGTTAAACGCATGTACCACCTCAAACGATTGGAAGAAATCGATAATGACTTTAAGAGGAACAACACACGAAATTTCCACAGGACATTTAGGGAAGAACTGACGAACTACAAGCCGCCCAGTCTTTGTTTTCGCCGCCCTGATGGCACACTTGAGACAAACACAAAGGCCAATTGTGATATCCTGAAACAGTTCTTCGAGGAGCTTCACAATTGTGAACCACCTGCAGAGAATCTCCAACTCCACTTTACTGCCCCAAACCAGGACTCAGTACCACCAACATATGATGAGATACAAAACATCATATTACATCTCAAAAACAACAAGGCACCAGGAGAAGACGGTGTAATCGCCGAAGTGCTCAAGATTGGAGGTGAACTCTTGACTGAAATACTACAAAACATCATTGCTAATATATGGGAGAGTGACACCATACCGGTTGATTGGAAAACTGCTTTGATTCACCCACTACACAAAAAGGGCGACAAGACAGATCCGAATAATTACCGAGGCATTTCACTCCTGCCAATCGCCTACAAGGTACTCTCACGTGCCCTCCTCACCAGATTGGAGCAACAGACAGAGCACATGATCGGTGAATATCAGGCGGGATTTCGACCGCGTCGATCGTGTGCAGAACAGATCTGGAACCTCAAGATGGTACTCCAACATCGCCAGTCGAATCGCACAGTTGTCACCTTCGTAGATTTTAAGAAAGCATATGATTCAATCGACCGCGCAACTCTGTTTAATATACTTCGTGAATATGGTGTGGACAACAAAACAACTACATTAATCCAACAGACCTTGACAGATACAACTTCTAAAGTTAAATTTATGGGTGAAGTGTCCGAACCTTTTCACATTAGAACAGGCGTAAGACAGGGTGATGGGTTGTCCCCACTCCTATTCAACCTGGTACTACATAAGATCATCAGAACATGGGAGAAAGAAATACCTGGAATAAGTATGGGAACAAAAGAACAACGAATCAACATAAAATGCTTCGCCTTTGCTGACGACCTAGCAATAATTACCCGGACTCCAGAAGAAGCCAGACATGCCATCGAGAAGCTTCATGAGATATCAATCAGAACCGGCCTCCATATCTCTTACGAGAAAACACAGTACATGGATTCCAAGAGCACAAACCTGGCATCAATTACAACCAAATATGGCGACATCACACAAGTTAAGCACTTCAAGTACCTAGGTGAAATTATCGGGAACACTGGTAACGAAAGAATGGCTAACAAAACTCGTGCAGAAAAATTACGCAAAGCTTACACAATCACTTGGAATATTTACAACAAGAAATCACTTTCCACTAAAGCCAAACTCCATCACTACTACACAGTCATCCTCCCAGAGGCACTCTATGCGATTGAGACGTCATCGTTAACCATCAACATCAAATACATTGAGAAGATAGAACGACAAATACTGAGAAAAATCTTTGGACCAAAGCTTCAGGACGGTATCTGGATGAGGAAAAGCTCAGACGAACTGTATTCACGGACTGAACGATTCGCCTCACTCGCACGTAAAAGACGCATGAAATTCTACGGACATATAGCTCGAATGGACAACTCCCGACTGACCAAGAAAATCTTCCTCATAGTCAATGGAAACCGACAAACCAAAGTACGCTGGCTAGCAGACACCCAAAGGGACCTCAGTGAAATCAATATTGACCCACTGACAACGACGCGGACTGCATATAGACAAAAAGTAAATTCGTATAAGTTTCCACCCAAGATCCCTACGGGACAGAATTTGAAACTTAAAGCTGCTTGGACACACGAAAGAAGACAGGCACATAGCGAAAGGATGAGGAAGTTTTGGGAAGATAAGAAGAACAAGAAGACCAATGTTAACTAATGGTTCTACGTGCTCCTTAGAGGGCCAAACGCATTATATATATATATGTATATCAGTTTCTTGTGGACACGATAACTGCCGTAATTTTGCACCAATCACTTTGAATTTTTAACGAATATGTATACCTATAAAATCTCGGTCGAGTTCGTTACTGGGCTAAATCGGTCGAAGGGGGTGAAAATGGGATGCATTTTTCGAAAAAGTGAAATATTGCTATAACTCTCTTAATATGTGAAATATCGAATCCGTTCAACGTTCATACTATGTGTCGGATAAAGCCGAAAAATTGATGAGGGATGAGCCATCAGACGTTGCCATGACAACGCACTTGCACGACATCAGATTCAGTATTTCCATCTGACTAAGTGGGAAGCGGCTTCGGTGACGTAACTGGTAGCATGCTGAATGTCTATGCCCAAGGTCGCGGTTTCAAAGCCGGCCGAAGTCGTCGGATTTTCTAAGAGCGCTAAAATCCCTCAGTATGCTTTCCTTTGGAGGGGAAGTTCCAACGTTCGTTGCGAGTTGCTGGTTGGGGTGGCATCTAGTAGCCAAGTTCACAGCTAGGCGTCGTTGACGGTAGTACCTGGTAGCAACATTAGGAACTACTGCTTGAAATTGACCGTCTGCAGTCCTTACCTGAATTAAGATTAATACAGCCATTACAATTCACACCGTTTATCAGACAGATTCTACACTCACCCAAAGTACACTGGGTTAGATGACCGCGTTGTCGCAGCTCCTAAACTGAGGAACCAACCAGAGGTAGATTTCATTAGAAAGCTAACTATTGCAATGGGTACCATGTTTCGACTTCCGGAAAATTTCGACATATCTTCGCGTTTCACATCCCCCAGACCCCAAAACCACCGTCAGTTCAAACGTTTATATATAATTTATGTATATATATATATATGTATATGTATATCAGTTTCTTGTGGACACGATAACTGCCGTAATTTTGCACCAATCACTTTGAATTTTTTTACCGAATATGTATACCTATAAAATATCGGTCGAGTTCGTTACTGGGCTAAATCGGTCGAAGGGGGGTGAAAATGGGATGCATTTTTCGAAAAAGTGAAATATTGCTATAACTCTCTTAATATGTGAAATATCGAATCCGTTTAACGTTCATACTATGTGTCGGGTAAAGCCCAAAAATTTATGTTTGAAGAGTTTTTTTTATAGCACCAACCATTGACCAAAGGGGTGGGAAAATTGGGTTTTTCGGGAAACAATAATCATATCTCTCTTAATAGGCACAATATTAAAACCGTACGAAATGGACAATATTCCCCTAATAATTACCTAAAACTTTTGTCTGAAAGAATTTTTGATATGATCCACCATTACGCCAAGGGATGAGAAAAATGATTTCGGAATTATAAGAAAATGCCAAGAGCTATCAGAGGTTGCCATGGCAACACTACTAAATTGATGAGGGATGAGCCATCAGACGTTGCCATGACAACGCACTTGCACGAGATCAGATTCAGTATTTCCATCTGACTAAGTGGGAAGCGGCTTCGGTGACGTAACTGGTAGCATGCTGAATGTCTATGCCCAAGGTCGCGGTTTCAAAGCCGGCCGAAGTCGTCGGATTTTCTAAGAGCGCTAAAATCCCTCAGTATGCTTTCCTTAGGAGGGGAAGTTCCAACGTTCGTTGCGAGTTGCTGGTTGGGGTGGCATCTAGTAGCCAAGTTCACAGCTAGGTGTCGTTGACGGTAGTACCTGGTAGAAACATTAGGAACTACTGCTTGAAATTGACCGTCTGCAGTCCTTAGATGAATTAAGACTAATACAGCCATTACAATTCACATCGTTTATCAGACAGATTCTACACTCACCCAAAGTACACTGGGTTAGATGACCGCGTTGTCGCAGCCCCTAAACTGAGGAACCATCCAGAGGTAGATTTCATTAGAAAGCTAACTATTGCAATGGGTACCATGTTTCGACTTCCGGAAAATTTCGACATATCTTCGCGTTTCACATCCCCCAGACCCCAAAACCACCGTCAGTTCAAAAGTTTATATATAATTTATGTATATCAGTTTCTTGTGGACACGATAACTGCCGTAATCTTGCACCAATCACTTTGAATTTTTTACCGAATATGTATACCTATAAAATCTCGGTCGAGTTCATTACTGGGCTAAATCGGTCAAAGGGGGGTGAAAATGGGATGCATTTTTCGAAAAAGTGAAATATTGCTATAACTCTCTTAATATGTGAAATATCGAATCCGTTTAACGTTCATACTATGTGTCGGATAAAGCCGAAAAATTTATGTTTGAAGAGTTTTTTTATAGCACCAACCATTGACCAAAGGGGTGGGAAAATTGGGTTTTTCGGGAAACATTAATCATATCTCTCTTAATAGGCACAATATCAAAACCGTACAAAATGGACAATATTCCCATAATAATTACCTAAAACCTTTGTCTGAAAGAATTTTTGATATGATCCACCATTACGCCAAGGGATGAGAAAAATGATTTCGGAATTATAAGAAAATGCCAAGAGCTATCAGAGGTTGCCATGGCAACACTACTAAATTGATGAGGGATGAGCCATCAGACGTTGCCATGACAACGCACTTGCACGTGATCAGATTCAGTATTTCCATCTGACTAAGTGGGAAGCGGCTTCGGTGACGTAACTGGTAGCATGCTGAATGTCTATGCCCAAGGTCGCGGTTTCAAAGCCGGCCGAAGTCGTCGGATTTTCTAAGAGCGCTAAAATCCCTCAGTATGCTTTCCTTTGGAGGGGAAGTTCCAACGTTCGTTGCGAGTTGCTGGTTGGGGTGGCATCTAGTAGCCAAGTTCACAGCTAGGTGTCGTTGACGGTAGTACCTGGTAGCAACATTAGGAACTACTGCTTGAAATTGACCGTCTGCAGTCCTTACCTGAATTAAGACTAATACAGCCATTACAATTCACACCGTTTATCAGACAGATTCTACACTCACCCAAAGTACACTGGGTTAGATGACCACGTTGTCGCAGCCCCTAAACTGAGGAACCAACCAGAGGTAGATTTCATTAGAAAGCTAACTATTGCAATGGCTACCATATTTCGACTTCCGGAAAATTTCGACATATCTTCGCGTTTCACATCCCCCAGACCCCAAAACCACCGTCAGTTCAAAATTTTATATATAATTTATGTATTATATGTATATATTGAACCCGCTGAGCTATGGTTCATGTGTTTTTTTTTTTATGACAGAGCATTTATGATGGGATGTTGTACTTTTGAACACACCCAGGAAACCACGTGAAGCTGAGAGATCACGCGATATTTTGAAGTAGCGGTGAATCGCACTTTTGACTTTGGTGTAAACTGCTAATTATTATCTGAGGTCTTATTAATTATTTTTATCTTTCCTACGAGACTCAGAATATTCCATTTCGTCATGCTGCATTATTAAAACATTTTGGAGAATGTTTATTTTTACTTTAGGTAAGGTAATACCCTTGCAGATACGCAAAAAAGGAACGTAAGTAGTCGCTCAACGTTTTCGTTTTGACGACCTACTTTCTAGAGACACCCAGTACCGGAGCACTGCGTTTTGAGAATCCGCCTTGTGTAGGCGTGGAATTACATTTGTCCTACGAGACGTAGAAGAATATCCGCTGTTTAGCGTTCAAAGTGATTATAAGGTGCCATCGAGCAAGCAAATACTAATATTCACTGTCGATGAAGTCCAGTGAATTAAATAAGAAGCTTGGGAAATAATTATTGGCAAGTATAGTGTATAGCACAACATTGCTGTGACATCACATATTACCCACGCGTATGTGGAGGGCAGATGCCTAGTGGAAATATACAGGTAATAGTGTTACAATTATCCTGAATAAGTGTGATTATAATTGTATGAGATATTTAAATTGCCAAAGTGGAAATTTCATCTTTGAAACGTCGTATAATTCACGGATGCTGCGTGATACAAAAGTAGCGTCACTAGCACGTGCAGCATTATAAAATAGTATTAGCTCACATGCTAATCCACATCTGCAAGATTAAGGCTGTGTCGTATCTTATAATTGAAGCCCATAATAGTCACGACGGACATTATAATTTTGGAAGTGAGAGGATGAATAATCACGCAACTTATTTCACTACCCACGTGATTGGACTTTTATTCACCATGGTTGAAGCAGTCACCATGGGCTAATACCATCCCAGTATGGGGGGTGACGTTTCTACAGGAACCAGCATGATGGTGGAACTTCCAGAACGATGAACGAGAGGGAAGGAGCCAAAATGCCATTTCCAGGCATATCCACGAAGATGTCGACAGGGACAAATCGAACCCTGGTCTTTGGGGGAGTCCAGATGGGAATCCTGATGAGGAGGATACCGATCCAGAGAGCCAGAGAGGTTTATGTACAACCCTTGTTGTGGAATAGAGAGTTGAGTGAGAGCTCCTCCATTTCGTGAGTTTTTGTCACACCCCTTCTTTGTTCTAGTTTCTGGTGGTGTAGTAGTTTTAATGTAGTTTGTGAATCAACCACACTCAGTGTCAGCCATTTTTCTAGGTAGGGATGTAACTAGATTAGTTAGATGTCATTTATTTCAGTTTAGAGTGAGACACCCTTGGGGTCAGACATTTTGGTCAGCCCTGGTGCAGCTTGGTGAACGTCGTGGAACGTCAATGCCTACCCTTTTGCTGAACCTGATCGTAGTAATTTTGAGGCTATTTTGTTCAACCCTACTTGGGGTAATTTTCAAGTCTTTGCTGACTGTAGTTATGGCAATCAGATGCCTTGGTTATTAATTGACTGCATTCTTCGCAGCCATCCTTTGTTACACCCCTGACTGTCGTTAGAACGGTCGTATCATTTAGGTAGTCGACAGTAACTACCAGTTTGTAAATGCATTATATTTCATTTTGAATAAGCTCAGAAGCTATTCTTGGTCATGTTTGAACCTAACAACTAGAAGGAATGTTTCGTTGCCTAGCATCGAACGCGGTTCCCAACGTATCATTAAGCAGATCTAGTGTGTGAATCTGTGCCACATTTATCATATTTTTCTTGTGTCGTGTGAGACACGTTTTTATTTGATGTTCTAGCAACTACTGAGTTGCATTTTTAAAGCAAAGAGCTTCAGTTATTGTAAGTTTACTTTCATTTAGACGTCTTTGGTAGAAAGACGGAAGTGTATTACTATACTCAGATTTATAGCGTGCGTTTGATACACGGACTCTGTAGAGATCCGTAACATATGGTAATGTTTTTTATGAACCGGCCAAGTGCAGGTTTAGTATTGATTAAATCGCCGGCCTTGAATAAACTGGTTATGTAACCCAGTGACCTAGAGCACGCCTGCTTCATTGTGAGACAAAACTACTATAGACGAGGACAGAGTACAATTTGTATTCGCTTTTCCTTTCATTGCTATTTTGCTTATGGAAACCAGTTTCCACTCTTGTATTTGATCACTTGTTTTATGGATCGGTTTTTGTTAGTTTAGCGCTCTGTTGCGTGTATTGTCGTATGACAGGTACAGTTATGTAAGGTTTTCTATAGGATGGTGAAGTCTACCCTGTTATAGCAGGATGTTATTGTATGCTTTGTCCGGGGATGATCCCGTTGACCAGATGTTTTTGGAAGGTAACTGTTGTACAGGCCTATCCCAGAGTTATTGAACGCGAGCTTAGCGCCGCTGGTAACCCGTGTTATTGTGTGTCCGAGTTGTTATACTCGATGATTATATTCCGACTGTTGAGTCGAGGCTTTTTGGTGGAGAATGATCTCAGTTGGAGACACTCCGTGCCCAGGCTATTGTCAATGTTATTCGCCATAAACCTACGATAAACCTATAAACCGACATTCTAATAATAAAATGCATAATTGTTGTAAAACAAGCCTAACTAACGATTCTTTCTATCTAACTTTGTTCTTTGCATTCTGGAACTGTTGGCATAGCCGTGCAGTTGAAGATAATTTCCTTGTGAGGAAATGACTAGGACAGTTGACATTTTTGTAGCGACCTGAAGCATGTGCGAACCTAGAGTTCGTAGCTTGTGGAGCTCAGGCCATGCGATGTCAGACGTGGTCTCAACTGCGCATTCGTCACCGTAACTATACACATTAGATGACTATGGTTTGCAAAGAGTAAACCAAGGTGTAGGCAGGAATTTTTAATAAAACTACTGTGTCTATTTCGTTATTAATTTATGATGCCAAGTGTATTAAACCCTACATGTTACTTTATTGTGTGCTGTTAGCACATAGTTATTAAGCATAATTAAATTGTTTGTTTTTCATGGCTGTACACTTAGCTTTTGGATGTAATTGTTTTCTTTTATGGACGTCATCGCCGTAAATTTTGTTAATTGATAGGACTTAGCTAGTTGAATTAATGTTAAATTTAAATGTCGAAATGGTACCATCCTAACCTAGATTTGTTTTGCTACCCTGTTAAATGTAAATTCAGATATTAGCTTGGTCTTGTAACTTGAACTAGGGACTTGCGTCGTGCCATATTCCTAGCGTTGCTGTTGTTGCTTTATCATTGTGAGTTAGATCTTTCGCGAGGGTTTTCAGTAACTTCTCAGGTAGGGGACCTGTTCTTTATCTTAGTTTATTTATTAATTTGCGGACTAGCCGATTATAACCCTCCGAACTAGGCTAGGGGCTTGTGAATTTTAATAAATTTTCACGGTGTTTTACATGAGTTCTGGATGTTTATTTTCTCAGTCTAGTTTTAAGGTGAACCTTTCCTTAGGCGGTCTATGACCATCGTCACCATGTACCACGATCCCTGTGGACTACGGACTCTCGTGCCGCTTTAGCCTTTATGGAAGGTCACCTGATCCTCACGGTACTTTTCTTTTTATTCGATTTATGTGTCGTTAGTTGAGTCATCGTGGTTGTTGACATCAACTAAACGGTCTCATAAAATGGCGCCCAACTCATGTGCCGACGTTAACGTGGTGACCCTCAGTACCATGTTATTCTTTTTGAGGATCCTAATGTTGATTAATGGTAAATTGACAGGACTGGGACGAACTTAGAAAGTCGTACTGCAGATCAATTGACCGCATGGCATTCATGTTTGATAGAAGTCCATGGGGTGAGGCTTTAGTGTTGAATAAATGAAGGATAGGATTTTCTTTGATGATGCCTCATCCTAAGTAAATGTAATACTTTGCTTTGCTCACCGTTGTCTTTGTAAATGTAGAAGCACTTAGTTTGCATACTCCAGCTGTACTCGTGATATTTATATAAATGAAGCAAGCTTTATACCACCAAGTAACTAATCATAGCTGTAAGTTCCAGTAGAAATTGATCCCTCACTTTCTCATATATTTCTTATCTATGGATGAGGAAACCATTCGTCGTGTGTTTGGAGAGATGATGGCAGGTGTGAATGCCAATCTTCAACAGATTACTGCTGACTTAGGTCAGAATACTCAGGCTGTAAATACTGTCAGTGGTCATGTGGACCAAGTTAGACAGGAAGTCAACAATGTCAGTGGTCATGTGGACCAGGTTAGACAGGACTTAGAGATTAACACTCAGTCTATAAACAATGTAAGACAGGACTTAGAGATTAACACTCACTCTGTAAATAATGTTAGGGCTGATTTAACTCAAGTCAGGGCAGACATGGACACATATAGGATCGAAGCGAGAAATGATCTGACGACAGGTTTAGCAGCTGTCAGGGTTGATGTCATACGACACCATCAGGAGGCTAACCAGCGCGTAGATTGCTTAACCGACCAGATGAATAGAGCTAGGGAGGAGGTGCAAAACCGATTGGAGGAGCACACAGCTCAAATTCAGACAACCTTGAATAAAGTCCAGATAGACATGAGAGCAGATCTGGAACATACCAGGGAAGAATTCGGGACTCGACTAGATCACGTCGAGGGATTTATCGGAAATGTGAAGAAGGACATGGCAACCATGAACGTTGGTTTAATCTTGATGAGAGGAGCTGCCAATGCCATTAATAACAACGTGAAGACTATCGTTGATGGCATGATGGAGATTAAAGAGGAACTTAACACCAACAGGAGAAACATTTCTGAATTGACGGAAACCGTAGGCAGTCTACGTGAGACAGTTGATGTTCATCATGAGGAACACAAAATTGACCTCATGTTATTGAGAGGTGACCTCAACGAACACGAAGCTACAGTCGAGGCTAAGGTAGCCGAGGTTAGAGACGATGTGGGTAAAATCCAAGAAACTATGTCCAGAGTTGAAGGAGATATCGATTCCTTACAAAAGAGATTTGAGGAAGTCGCGGTGACCGAGAGGTTAGACCTCAGTTATAACCTTAGGACGGCCATACGCGAGGTAGACACAAACCTCAAGGGAAAGGTTGACAGGATCGAGCTGCAATTGAATGACTTAGGCAACAAAGTCGCAGCCAGAACCATCCCAGGTCTTGAAGTAATAGAAAGACGCCTGGACAGACTCGAGACGACTCCAAGAGAGAGACACGTACACCCACAGATGGGAGAATCTCAGGAAACGCCTATATCTCAATCAGGAGGAATGATGCCTACCCATTTCCAACCCAGCGCGCCTATGGAACCGCAACCGTCACAATTCACTAATTTAGCGCAAGGTCAGACCTTGAACTTTGACGCTCACCCGTTTCAACCAGCATCTAATCGAATTAGTCATGAGACTAACACTCCTACGCAGAGTTACATGCAAGATACTTTCAGACCCGCGAATACGCAGGGAAATGTCACCATAATTCGTTCAAGAGAGGAGCAACCAGCTCGCTTCTCGGGAACTGGGAGCGGTGTTACTCCAGTGGAATTCCTAGCAAATGTCGAAAGCTACTTACGTGATACTATGGTAACTCCAGAGAGGGAACTAAGAGTTATAGAGCGACTGCTTGAGGGACAAGCCGGTACCTGGTTCAGAGCATTCCGATACTCATTCACAGGCTACCAAGACTTTAAGGAAGCGTTATTAAGAACATATTGGTCGAGCGACATCCAGCAGAGTATCCGAGCTGAGATGTACACTCGAAGGTACAGTTCCAATACACCTACTCGTTATGCGAATTACTTCGCAATACAGCTCGCGAAGCTCCGTTGTCTTCAGCCTCCATTGTCCGAACAAGATTTGGTGAACACAATTGTTTGGCAGTACCCTGCGGATGTACAACGTGTGTTAATCGCTGCAGGGGCATCCACTTTCCAGCAGTGTGACCAGATATTGCGAAGGTTGGACGCTAACACAGAACAGTTTCCTACACACCGTCAGCAAAAGGCTGATAGACGCGAGGATAGACATATGAATCTGACGACTGTTGATAAAGTGAGCCAGACGCCACAACAAACACAAACCACAGAGGATTCTGGGCGACGTGATAACAATTACAGTTATAACAGGAGAGAATGGAATAACACTCCGTATACTCGAAATCAACATGATGACCGGCGAAGTCATTGGGACCGGCGATTCGACCGAAGGACGGACGACAACCGACGTCATGAAAACAACCGCCGAGGGAATGAAGGAAGAAATCAGCAACACGGACGTATCCGTAGAGACTATCGATATAGTGGGGGTTACGACAGAAATCGAGACCCTAGATACCAGCCAGACAGGGATTGGAAAGGAAGAGCGCGGGAGAGCCGTGAGTACCTCCAACAATTGAGAGAATTGCAGATCCAAGAAGAGGGAGAACGGAACCCTACTTCGAGGGAACATAGACATTCGGCGCAGGAGACGGAGCAGAACCAGCCCAGTACTTCTCGCCATGACAGAAAAAAAAACTCAGAAAAATCAATAGATTCTTGTTTGGTTGAGCACCGAGTAACTGCCTCTATATTACTCTGGGAGCCAATCCAAGAAGACTTGTTGGACGAACGACGAACGACGAACCACAATTATGAATTAACACGTCTACCCAAGATTGTAGCCACCTTGAATGAAGTCAGTGTAGTCATACTCATCGATACTGGGGCGATGATTAGTGTAATTTCCGCCGATTGCCATGCCAGACTTAGAGCAAACTCTGAGGTGACGGAGTTGCCCATTTCAGCTATAAGAGTCAGAGGTGTCATACCTGACCGCGTTGTAACGTGCAAAATCCAGATTTTGTGTACTGTGAAGATTTCGAGCCACGTGTACTTGCACGAATTTCTCGTAATGAAGGGCCTGCATCATGATGCCATTTTAGGCGCAGACTTCATTAGAAAATATGATGGAATCATTGACATGGGACGGAATACGGTAGAGTTCAAGCCGAACGAACCCATTCAGATGAGCCTAATTGAAGAAGAACCGGAATTCCTATCCGAAGTAGACGTAGTCGAAGCATTAAAGGGCAAGGAAATTGAGGCGACACTAGATGCCGACGAAGAGGCAGAATCGTTATCAGCACCCACACATGAGGATCTTGAGGCAATACTGAACGAATACAGAGATATATTCGACACCACACCTGGTGAGATATTAGACTACGAGTATGATCTTGTATTACTGGACGATTCCCCATTCCAGAAAAGGATCTATCCGATTGCCGAGAAACATCTCGAAGAAGCTGCTAAGAAGATCCATGAGATGGAAGCAGCAGGTACAATCAAGAAATCACCGACTCCTTTCTTGAATCCCATAATACCTGTGGTTAAGGTAGATGGAAGTTTGAGACTTTGTCTTGATGCCAGAGCCTTGAATGAACGCCTAGCTCCTGAGCACGACAGACCGCCCAAGATTAGGGACATTCTCAGGAAGTTCAAAGGAAAAAGGATATTTTCATCATTAGACTTGGTTCAGTCTTATTACCATATCAGATTATCTGAGCATACTCAGAAATATACTGGATTCTTGTTTGATCAGACTACTTATGTATTCCAAAAACTACCATTTGGATTGAAAAATGCCGGAGCTGCATTAATCAGAGCACTTGATGCCAAGCTGACTCATGAAGTGAAGCAGAAAGTAATATGTTATGTGGATGACATAATCATAGCTTCGGGAACAGAAGAAGAGCATTTAAAGACATTGCGCCTTGTTTTTGAGAATCTCCGACAGGCAAATTTTAAGGTCAAGTTTGACAAGTGTCGATTTTTTCAGGAAGAAGTGAAATTCGTAGGACACATAATCAATGGAGAAGGATATAGACCGAATCCGGCAAAGATTAGAACTGTTGCTGCATTTCCAACACCAACCCGTGTGAAACACGTGAGACAATTCTTAGGAATTCTCCAATTCTTTGCTGCTCATTGTGAGAAGTATTCCGAAACTGTTGCACCACTGCAAGGATTATTGAAAAAGAACTGCAGGTGGAACTGGAATGATGAATGCGAGATAGCTTTCAGGAGAGCTAAACAGATGCTTGTGGACTCAATTCAGTTAGAATATCCAGATTACTCTCGGAACTTTATTCTAGAAACTGATGCATCTGCCATTGGTATAGGAGCCATTTTACTGCAGGAAGATGATGAGAAGAAACGTCATTACATCGCTTTCTTAAGCCGACGTTTAAGAGCACATGAATCTCACTACTTCACGACCGAGATAGAAGCACTTGCAATTGTTTACGCACTTGAATACTGGCAGAAACTTCTGTTAGGTCAGAGGATTATTGTGAGAACCGATCATCATGCGTTGACCTTCATCTTGAGAACAAGACTGGCAAGCGACAGGATCACACGTTGGACGCTGTTTCTCCAACAGTTCGATTTGGAAATAGTTTATCGACCAGGCAGAGAGAATGTGTTGGCCGACATCCTCAGCCGGAATCCTGAAGCTACTGTTAATGCCATAGACATCGAGGGAGAATGCGAGGAACACCTTCGCCGATTTCGTCATTTACCTGAAGGACAGCGACGTGAGGAGGAACTCATACATATTATCCGTTTCCTAGAACGATGAATGGATCCACAGGATGATCATTACGCAAGGATTGCTGCTGTTGCAGATGATTATTTGATTTATCATCGTGTCTTATACAAGTTTGTAGACGAGGACCACACTCAACTGCGTGCAGTTATTCCTAGGAGATACCAAGAATCTGTTATTCTTATGGTACATTTATCCATTGGACATGGTGGAACAGACAAAACCATTGCAACTATCAAGGAGTCTTTCACGTGGAAAGGGTTAGGAGCCACCGTTAGACAGTGTTTACGTGCTTGCGACGCATGCCAGCGGAACAAATACACGTCACACTTGCTGAAGGAACAACCTAGACCAATACTACCAACTCAACCTAGAGAGTTGTATGCACAGGACCTGTATGGCCCAATACCTAAGGCTCGTGGTGGGAATCGATACATCGTTGTAACGGTGGATGTGTTCACGAAATATACGATGCTTCATCCGATTCAAAAAGCTACTGCACATCAGATTATTCAGAGGATTAGACGTCAAGTGATACCGGAGGCAGGAAAGCCACAATTCTTGTTGACTGATCACGGATCACAGTACACCTCAGCAGAATTTGCCAATGCCATGAATGAGCTTGAAATAGGTCATATTTTATCATCTATTCGACATCCAGAGAGCAACCCAGCAGAATGCGTGATGTCTATTATCGCAAAATTCTGTCGATTATATTGTCAAGAAGAACACTGGCGATGGACTGAAGTCCTTGTTATTATGGCAAAATGTATTAATTCAACAGTACATGAAAGCACTGGTCAAATACCTATGGTCTTGCATTTGAACCAGATGCCGCTGAGAATATGGGATCGTGTGATTGTAAATCCACCTTGTTTACAACCATCACATGCCAGCAGACTTTTAGCTGCAAGAGAGACTATGGACAGACAAGCTGCCAAGCGCTTGAGAAGAACTAGACGCCAGAAGTTTAGAGAACCACTAGTAGAAGGAGACCTTATCCTTATAAGGAGACCCGGAATTTCTAGTCCTATAGACCGCATATATGGGAAATTTCTATCCTTGTATTATGGCCCTAGTCGTATCCGACAGCCTTTAAACAATGGAAGTTATGTGATAGAAGACATTAGGACAGGAGAACGCATTGGAACCTTTAATGCAGCCAATCTAAAAAAATATCACTCTTGAATGAATTTCAAAGCAAATAAAAATGTTATCCCAACATTTTATTTGAAACGACAGAGAGGCAGATGAACCCGCTGAGCTATGGTTCATGTGATATTTTTTTATGACAGAGCATTTATGATGGGATGTTGTACTTTTGAACACACCCAGGAAGCCACGTGAAGCTGAGAGATCACGCGATATTTTGAAGTAGCGGTGAATCGCACTTTTGACTTTGGTGTAAACTGCTAATTATTATCTGAGGTCTTATTAATTATTTTTATCTTTCCTACGAGACTCAGAATATTCCATTTCGTCATGCTGCATTATTAAAACATTTTGGAGAATGTTTATTTTTACTTTAGGTAAGGTAATACCCTTGCAGATACGCAAAAAAGGAACGTAAGTAGTCGCTCAACGTTTTCGTTTTGACGACCTACTTTCTAGAGACACCCAGTACCGGAGCACTGCGTTTTGAGAATCCGCCTTGTGTAGGCGTGGAATTACATTTGTCCTACGAGACGTAGAAGAATATCCGCTGTTTAGCGTTCAAAGTGATTATAAGGTGCCATCGAGCAAGCAAATACTAATATTCACTGTCGATGAAGTCCAGTGAATTAAATAAGAAGCTTGGGAAATAATTATTGGCAAGTATAGTGTATAGCACAACATTGCTGTGACATCACATATTACCCACGCGTATGTGGAGGGCAGATGCCTAGTGGAAATATACAGGTAATAGTGTTACAATTATCCTGAATAAGTGTGATTATAATTGTATGAGATATTTAAATTGCCAAAGTGGAAATTTCATCTTTGAAACGTCGTATAATTCACGGATGCTGCGTGATACAAAAGTAGCGTCACTAGCACGTGCAGCATTATAAAATAGTATTAGCTCACATGCTAATCCACATCTGCAAGATTAAGGCTGTGTCGTATCTTATAATTGAAGCCCATAATAGTCACGACGGACATTATAATTTTGGAAGTGAGAGGATGAATAATCACGCAACTTATTTCACTACCCACGTGATTGGACTTTTATTCACCATGGTTGAAGCAGTCACCATGGGCTAATACCATCCCAGTATGGGGGGTGACGTTTCTACAGGAACCAGCATGATGGTGGAACTTCCAGAACGATGAACGAGAGGGAAGGAGCCAAAATGCCATTTCCAGGCATATCCACGAAGATGTCGACAGGGACAAATCGAACCCTGGTCTTTGGGGGAGTCCAGATGGGAATCCTGATGAGGAGGATACCGATCCAGAGAGCCAGAGAGGTTTATGTACAACCCTTGTTGTGGAATAGAGAGTTGAGTGAGAGCTCCTCCATATCGTGAGTTTTTGTCACACCCCTTCTTTGTTCTAGTTTCTGGTGGTGTAGTAGTTTTAATGTAGTTTGTGAATCAACCACACTCAGTGTCAGCCATTTTTCTAGGTAGGGATGTAACTAGATTAGTTAGATGTCATTTATTTCAGTTTAGAGTGAGACACCCTTGGGGTCAGACATTTTGGTCAGCCCTGGTGCAGCTTGGTGAACGTCGTGGAACGTCAATGCCTACCCTTTTGCTGAACCTGATCGTAGTAATTTTGAGGCTATTTTGTTCAACCCTACTTGGGGTAATTTTCAAGTCTTTGCTGACTGTAGTTATGGCAATCAGATGCCTTGGTTATTAATTGACTGCATTCTTCGCAGCCATCCTTTGTTACACCCCTGACTGTCGTTAGAACGGTCGTATCATTTAGGTAGTCGACAGTAACTACCAGTTTGTAAATGCATTATATTTCATTTTGAATAAGCTCAGAAGCTATTCTTGGTCATGTTTGAACCTAACAACTAGAAGGAATGTTTCGTTGCCTAGCATCGAACGCGGTTCCCAACGTATCATTAAGCAGATCTAGTGTGTGAATCTGTGCCACATTTATCATATTTTTCTTGTGTCGTGTGAGACACGTTTTTATTTGATGTTCTAGCAACTACTGAGTTGCATTTTTAAAGCAAAGAGCTTCAGTTATTGTAAGTTTACTTTCATTTAGACGTCTTTGGTAGAAAGACGGAAGTGTATTACTATACTCAGATTTATAGCGTGCGTTTGATACACGGACTCTGTAGAGATCCGTAACATATGGTAATGTTTTTTATGAACCGGCCAAGTGCAGGTTTAGTATTGATTAAATCGCCGGCCTTGAATAAACTGGTTATGTAACCCAGTGACCTAGAGCACGCCTGCTTCATTGTGAGACAAAACTACTATAGACGAGGACAGAGTACAATTTGTATTCGCTTTTCCTTTCATTGCTATTTTGCTTATGGAAACCAGTTTCCACTCTTGTATTTGATCACTTGTTTTATGGATCGGTTTTTGTTAGTTTAGCGCTCTGTTGCGTGTATTGTCGTATGACAGGTACAGTTATGTAAGGTTTTCTATAGGATGGTGAAGTCTACCCTGTTATAGCAGGATGTTATTGTATGCTTTGTCCGGGGATGATCCCGTTGACCAGATGTTTTTGGAAGGTAACTGTTGTACAGGCCTATCCCAGAGTTATTGAACGCGAGCTTAGCGCCGCTGGTAACCCGTGTTATTGTGTGTCCGAGTTGTTATACTCGATGATTATATTCCGACTGTTGAGTCGAGGCTTTTTGGTGGAGAATGATCTCAGTTGGAGACACTCCGTGCCCAGGCTATTGTCAATGTTATACGCCATAAACCTACGATAAACCTATAAACCGACATTCTAATAATAAAATGCATAATTGTTGTAAAACAAGCCTAACTAACGATTCTTTCTATCTAACTTTGTTCTTTGCATTCTGGAACTGTTGACATAGCCGTGCAGTTGAAGATAATTTCCTTGTGAGGAAATGACTAGGACAGTTGACATTTTTGTAGCGACCTGAAGCATGTGCGAACCTAGAGTTCGTAGCTTGTGGAGCTCAGGCCATGCGATGTCAGACGTGGTCTCAACTGCGCATTCGTCACCGTAACTATACACATTAGATGACTATGGTTTGCAAAGAGTAAACCAAGGTGTAGGCAGGAATTTTTAATAAAACTACTGTGTCTATTTCGTTATTAATTTATGATGCCAAGTGTATTAAACCCTACATGTTACTTTATTGTGTGCTGTTAGCACATAGTTATTAAGCATAATTAAATTGTTTGTTTTTCATGGCTGTACACTTAGCTTTTGGATGTAATTGTTTTCTTTTATGGACGTCATCGCCGTAAATTTTGTTAATTGATAGGACTTAGCTAGTTGAATTAATGTTAAATTTAAATGTCGAAATGGTACCATCCTAACCTAGATTTGTTTTGCTACCCTGTTAAATGTAAATTCAGATATTAGCTTGGTCTTGTAACTTGAACTAGGGACTTGCGTCGTGCCATATTCCTAGCGTTGCTGTTGTTGCTTTATCATTGTGAGTTAGATCTTTCGCGATGGTTTTCAGTAACTTCTCAGGTAGGGGACCTGTTCTTTATCTTAGTTTATTTATTAATTTGCGGACTAGCCGATTATAACCCTCCGAACTAGGCGAGGGGCTTGTGAATTTTAATAAATTTTCACGGTGTTTTACATGAGTTCTGGATGTTTATTTTCTCAGTCTAGTTTTAAGGTGAACCTTTCCTTGGGCGGTCTATGACCATCGTCACCATGTACCACGATCCCTGTGGACTACGGACTCTCGTGCCGCTTTAGCCTTTATGGAAGGTCACCTGATCCTCACGGTACTTTTCTTTTTATTCGATTTATGTGTCGTTAGTTGAGTCATCGTGGTTGTTGACATCAACTAAACGGTCTCAATATATATATATATATATGTATATCAGTTTCTTGTGGAAACGATAACTGCCGTAATTTTGCACCAATCACTTTGAATTTTTTACCGAATATGTATACCTATAAAATCTCGGTCGAGTTCGTTACTGGGCTAAATCGGTCGAAGGGGGTGAAAATGGGATGCATTTTTCGAAAAAGTGAAATATTGCTATAACTCTCTTAATATGTGAAATATCGAATCCGTTCAACGTTCATACTATGTGTCGGATAAAGCCCAAAAATTTGTTTTTGAAGAGTATGCCAAGGGATGAGAAAAATAATTTTGGGAATTATAAGAAAATGCCAAGAGCTCTCAGTGGTTGCCTTGGCAACACTACTAAATTGATGAGGGATGAGCCATCAGACGTTGCCAAGACAACGCACTTGCACGAGATCAGTTTCAGATTTTCCATCTGACTAAGTGTGAAGTGGCTTCGGTGACGTAACTGGTAGCATGCTGAATGTCTATGCCCAAGGTCGCGTGTTCAAAGCCGGCCGAAGTCGTCGGATTTTCTAAGAGCGCTAAAAATCCCTCAGTATGCTTTCCTTTGGAGGGGAAGTTTCAAAGTTCGTTGCGAGTTGCCGGTTGCGGTGGCATCTAGTAGCCAAGTTCACAGCTAGGTGTCGTTGACGGTAGTACCTGGTAGCAACATTAGGAACTACTGCTTGAAATTGACCTCTGCAGCCCTTACCTGAATTACAGACTAATACAGCCATCCCAAAGTACACGGGGTTACATGACCGCGTTGTCGCAGCCCCTAAACTGAGGAACCAACCAAAATCTCTGCGGGAGATATAATTTTGCTTGAAGAAGTAACAGACCGTTACATAGTTACACATCTGTGTCGAAACCTTGCATAAGGACAGTGTGACCACAAGTATAAAAATGGACCCCAAATGACAAGAAGGTTACCGTTCCCATAAGACAATAAAATGTTTAAAATAAGCATAAAATGACGAAAAACAAAGTTAATTAAGCTCCAATTATAAAATACCTTCTCGCAATAAATGAAGTCTGATCCTTCTACGAAAACCTGCATATTCTGCCTATTTTCGCCTATCCCCAAGTTTGTCCGGTGAAATCTACGGCGTGCCGAGAGGACTTTTTTGAGATATGAAGAAGCCACAGACTGATGAAAGATTCTCACTCTAATTAACAAACTATACATATCCCAAATCAGTTTAATGAAAAACATTTGGAAAAAGAAAATGAAATCCCTAATACTTACGCAAACACGAACAATTAATCTCATAGATGAATTGGTTTACCAAGCAGTAGCGAAGGGTACTGAAACAAGGACAATCTTATCCTCACCCAAATGGCGGGGAGAGCGGAAACTATTGCAACGCGCGCACGTTTTTGATAAAACTTAAGCCTGGAAGGGAAAAAGCATTCCCACTCAATCTCATGTTATTTGCGCCCGACTGAGAAACAAATCACTTGCTTAGAAAGCTAACAACGCGTTCTCTTCTTAACAAGTATATGTTTGCCATCATCAACAGAAGATGATGATGATGATGATGGTAATTGCTGCTTTAAGGGGCCTAACATCGAGGTTATCGGCCCCTCAACAGAAGTTATCAGACAGTTGCTCATCCGACAAATTGCTACGTATATGTGAATTTCTTAATGCCATTAATGAAAATCAAGATCAAAGAGTGCCATAGGTGACTCCATTCGAGTCCCTCGCTAATCAGGTGACATGAGCAAGAGTTTACATGCGGTAGAGTGGCCAGTTGCTTTCCAATCTTTCTCGTGCCACAGCATCCGGCTGGTACCCATTTAGCAACACGAGGATGGAAGAACCCATGTCAGTCTGATAGTTTTTCAGTTTGGGTAGAACTTTTTAATTACTTTTTCGTATCCAAGTATTGCCAACTTTCCTTGGTCCTAACTAAGGACCACGTCATTTTAACTGTTTCCTTTTAGCTTTAAAATTAGCCCAGTATTCCTTCATTCGTAGACGGTGTAGTTCCTTTCTCCCTTTTGTCCACGCGTTTCCAGTTTTCAGTGTCGGCTTAGGTTGGAAACTGCAATACTCGATGAGTTTTCTTTTAGCTGGTCACGCTCCTGGATATCTTCACATGAGATCCCAATCTCATGCAGATTTTTCTGTATCTCACTCCCTTTGTCTTTTTCTCTTTTTTCTTCCATGCGAATTGACCACTTAGGATCACTCATCAACTTTATTTATTTTTATTTTCCTTTGCCTGGAGTTTCCTCTGTCTCCAGTATTCCTTCATGCGTTCACTGGCATGGTTCCTTTAATCTTCTGTCCAAGTTCGTCCATTCCTCTTAGGTCTTCTTTCATCTTGAAACCCTTACAGATTATTCACTTTAATCTTAAATTAACTTCTTTCTAGCATCTGAGACTCTGTGATGTTCAACTTTTCTAAATCTTTCCTAACTTCCTTAGTCCACGTTGGAATGGTCTTCTTCTTCCAGAGATAGTCGAATATTTGTTTTTTTAATCTATGCTTCTGCATTCTGTATAGATGTCCGAGGAATGTCAGCCTCCTCTTCCGCATAGTCTTTGAGATTATTTCCATGTTCTGGTAGACTTCTCTGTTGCTTCGCAGTTTCCTTCCGTCTTCAGTCCGAACTGCACCCATGATTTTTCTTAGTATTTTTATTTTATAGGAATTATAGTTCTTCGAGGCTATAGCTCATCGAGAGGCATTCACTGGCAAAGAGACATTCAGTTTTTACGACAGTGTTATAATGCCTTATTTTGGTATTCCAGGATATGCACTTCTTGTTGTAGATATTTTTCGTTATGCTCTTACCATTTTTAGAATTCGATCTCCAATAGTTGCTTCCAACCCATTCTCCTGTATAGTCTCTGCCAGGTACTTGAAACTTTTGACCCTTTCAATCCGTCCTATCTCCGTGTCAAGGAATTTTGGTCCATGCTTGTCATTTGTCATACATTTTGTCTTTTCAACTGAGATCCTTAGTCCTGTTTGGCTGGCGGTCTTTTCCAAGAGGTTGATTTTTATTGTTGCGTCCACCGTGGTTTCCGATAGTACTGCAAAATCATCTGCAAACGCCAGGCAGTTGACTTTAATTCCTACCGACTTTCTCCCGAGGCGGATTGGGTTTATTCCTCGACTTTCCAGATCCGAGTTCCAAATTCTAACATTCTTCTCTAGGACACAGTTGAGTAGGATTGGCGATAGGCTATCCCCTTGTCTCACTCCTGACTTAATTTCGAACGGACGAGAGAGCTCTCTCATGAGCTTCACCCTTGAAGTTGTGTTTGTAAGGGTATATTTGACTATCAATTTCTAGTTTATTGTTATTATTATTATTCTTCAATCGTATCGGCCAACTAGGGACCAAGTCATTTCAACTGTCTTCTCGGGGCTTTGATCTTTGCCCAGTGCTCTTTCATACGTTGCCGGTGTTGCTCTTTTCTTACTTCCGTCCACATCTTTCCTGTCTTCAACTTTGGGATTTATTGAAAACCCTGGTGGTCGTTTAGTTTCTTCCTGAGGGGATTGCGATCTTGATTATCTCCACAGGTAATCTCCATCTCTTCCAGGTCACTTTCCACCTCTTCGAACCAGGCTGGCTTGGTCTTCTTATTTTTAAAATAGGTAAAGATCCGGTTCGTCAATCGTGTGGGTTTCATTCTAAGTGGCCATAAAATGCTATTCTCCTTTTTCTCATAACATCAGAGATCTTTTGGACATGAACATACAGCGCATGGTTGTTATTATTATAATTATTGTTACGTGCAATGCCCGTCCCAATTTTTTTTAAAATCCATCTTCACTGTATTCTGGTGTTCCTTGACATTTTGAATCGACCGCCTGGTGACTTGATTCCGTTTGTGAACACGAGATGGCTGCTGCTGTCGGACTTCGGGGTTTCTTCACGTGGTTCCTTCTTCTCCGATAGAGTGTGTTGGGGTGCCTAATAATTTCATCCTATTCGAGTCATATTTGAAGGCTATTTATTATATTCTACGTCATGGAACAAAAGACTGTATATACATGATACCGCCAAATTAATCACATAATAATCACATTGTTGCTTGATGTGTCAAGCTGTGATTGGACAATTACATTAGCATGAATGCAATGCTGTTTTTGACTTGTGATTCTCCGCCATCTTGTGAGATATATAGTCTGTCGTCAAGTAAACAACAAGCCGGCTGCTGGTCAAGTGTATCTCTCCGTGTGCTGGGGGCCGTGGCCCCTAGCCGCTATGAAATGTGGATAAATGCTAAAAGGGAATTGCCTGTGATCTTCAGGATATTATTTCATCGTTTCGCAGTGAAGAAGAAATTCAAATAGTAATCGTATCTCGAGGCAGACAGGAGTGCTTGTGACTTCAAACGAAGCATGTGCTGGGTGGGCCATTTTCAGGCAATCTAGTGCCGTATTACGTTATTTGGTTTGTGTGTTAATTATTTTATCTTTATTGTGTCTCCACAGAAAAGTTTTAAGGTACGTTATTAAATTTTTATATTTTGTTATGGAGCTCTAATATTGGCCTTATATTAATGTTTTAATTCTGTATTTTGTTTCACCTGGTAGGCCTAATTTTTCGCCTTTACTAATGTTACCAGATATGAAAAATTTTATTGTTTTCTTCGTACCTTTAGAGACACGCTTCTAGTTTATTTTACGTTGTGAATTTTTATTTATTTAGTTTTTGGCAGTCCTTGGAATTGCCCTATTATTAATTTATTTTACGATCCGTGCAGGCTAATATGTCTCATGTCAATAGCGTTAAGGCGTAATTCCTTCCTCCTTTTTATTTTTCTCTGGTGATTTTAAAATTAAATTATGCTAATTGTTTGCCGTAATTCGATCGGACATGCGGTCATCTATTTTGTGACCATGTTTGTTTTTTGTTTGGCCCGAGTGCATTCTGGTCTTGAGAGTGTAGTCTCTTGGCGTCGACCAGGAAACTCAAACGTGTTGTAGTGTTAGCTTAATTTGTTTTTTATTAACCTTGTTGGTTTAACCTTGTGTTTTTGGTGAATGTTCCTGTGTTTTTCTCCGTCTCGAATATCGGGGATTTCTTAATTGATCATATTTTTTTATTATTTTTTATTTGTGAATTGACCACTTCGGATCACGCTACAATTTCATTTTTTCTTTGCCTGAAGTTTCCTCTTCCTCCAGTACTCCTTCATATGGGCGCTATGCTGTTTCTTCTGCTCATCCGTCCAGGCTCTTCCCTTCTTTGTGGTTCTTGTGACGTAAAACCCTTCCAAATTTTGAATTATGTACCGAAATGTTTCCCTGTTTGACATCTGAACTTCCTGGATGTTGGAATTTTCGAGATCTTTTCGAACTTCCTTAATCCATGTCGTTGTTGTCTTCTTGTTCCACAGGTAGTCGAATAACTGTTTGGTTAGTCTAGTTTTGTCCATTCTGTACAAGTGTCCGAGAAACGATAACCTCCTCTTCTTCATGGTCTCTGAGATTCTCTCCACATTTTTATAGACTTCATTGTTGCTCCGAAGTTTCCAGCCGGTTTCAGTCTGGACTGGGCCCATGATTTTCCGTAGTATTCTTCTTTCTAGGATCTCTAGCTTCTCCAACTTGTAATTCATCGAGAGGCATTCGCTGGCATACAGGCATTCTGTTTTTACTACCGTGTTGTAATGTTTTAGTTTGGCATTCCATGAGATGCATTTCTTGTTGTAGATGTTTTTAGTAAGCCCATAAGCTCTTTCCATTTTTGAGATACGATCTTCTACAGCAGCTTTCTCTAGGCCGTTCTCTTGTATGGTTTCACCGAGGTATTTGAACTTTTTCACCCTCTGAATCCGTCCAATCTCTGTTTCAAGGAATTGTGGTCCATGTTTGTCATTCATCATGAACTTGGTCTTCTCTTTCGAGATCCTAAGTCCTGTCTTGCTAGCGATCTTTTCTAAGAGATTGATCTGTATGGCCGCTTCTTCTAGGTTTTCTGAAAGTATCGCAAAATCATCAGCGAAAGCCAAGCAATCGACTTTGATTCCTCCCGTTTTTGTCCTAGGCAGATCGGGGCTATCTCTTGATTTTCAAGTTCGGAATTCCAAATTCTCACAATCCTCTCGAGGACACAGTTGAATAGTAATGGTGATAATCCATCACCCTGTCGCACACCTGTCTTGATTTCAAATGACTGAGTCAATTCTCCCATGAACTTCACCTTAGAAGTTGTGGCTGTTAAGGTTTCTCTGATAATATTGGCCAGTTTGGTTTTGACTCCAAATTCTCTAATGATCTTATCTAGAGTCCCTATGTCCACCGAGTCGAAGGCTTTTTTGAAGTCAATGAATGAAACCACTATACTTTTGCCGTTCAGCGCTCTGTGGCGAATTATTGATTTCAAATTTAGGATTTGTTCGGCACAGGAGCGGCCTTTCCGGAACCCACCTTGGTATTCTCCAAGTTGCTTATCTAGGATTCCTTCTATTCTATTCAGAAGTATCCTTGAGAGGATTTTGTAAGTGACTGGGAGTAGCGACACGCCTCTGTAGTTGTTAACATCTTGTTTGTTCCCTTTCTTATGGAGTGGGTGGATCAGCGCTGTTTTCCATTCGTCTGGTAGCTTTTCCGTCTCCCATATTTGTTGGAAGATATGGTGCAGGTCGTCTAGGATTTCCGGTTCTGCCCACTTCAACATTTCTGCTGATATGGAGCCTTCCCCGCTTGCCTTGTTGTTCTTGAGACTTTTCAGGGCTTCCTTTATTTCTTCTTTTGTTGGTGGCATATCATCTTCTGAGTTTATAGGATGAGTCTGAAATTCTAGTTTGTTGGTTGGAGGCGGGCAGTTGAGAAGTTTCTCAAAGTATCTGGCTAATATATTGCAGTTTTCTTGATTGTTCAGTCCAATTTTTCCTTCTTCGTTTTTGAAACTTATACTAGGAATTTGGTATCCTCTAAGCTTGTCCTTGAAGGTTTGGAAAAAATCTCTGGTGTTATTCTTAGTGAAGTCGTCCTGGAGGTTTTGTAACTTTGCATTCTCAAACGATCGTTTGGTCCTGCGGAATACCCCTGATGTTTCTTTCCTTTGGGTTCTGAATTGTTCCAAATGTTCCGTATCTCTTGAACATTTCCATTTTCTCCATGTGTCGGATCTCTTTTCAAGTGCTTTCTCACATTCTTCATTCCACCAGATTGTACGTTTCCTCTTTGCCAGTCCGAATGTTTTCTTAGCGGCTTCATTGATCTTTGTACAAAGATGTTGCCAGGTCTTTGTTCTAGAAGAGCGGATTTCTTCTCTGAAGTTATTTATAATATCTCCATTGATGTTCATTCGATTGGTGTTGTATTCTTTCAACTTAGGTGGATCCTTCTTTTGTTTTGGTGGAAGAAAAGTATTTTAACTTTGGAGAGATAGTGATCAGAGTCAAATTTACCATTTCTAATCACTTTAACATTCATCACCTCCCTAGTATTTGTCCTTGATATTGCTACATGGTCTAATTGGAATTCTCCTAGGTTGGGATTTGGAGATACCCATGTCTTTGCTTTTCTTGGAAGTTTCCGAAAATGAGTCGACATGAGATTCAACTGGAAGATTTTGCAGAGTCCAAGGAGCCGTTCGCCATTCTTGTTTGTCCTCCTGTGTGCTGGATAGTCTCCTACTATATCTTTGTATTTTCTTTCTGTCCCTATTTGTGCGTTGAAGTCTCCCAGAAGGATTTGTACATGGTTCACAGGTATCCGAGCGATTTCTGTTTCTAAGAGGTCCCAGAAGTCATCGACTTTCTGTGGGTTCTTGTTGTCTTCGTTGATAGGAGCATGGCAATTTATGAGAGTATAATTCATGTTTTTGCACTTGATTGTCAATAGGGATAATCTCTCAGATTTAGATGAGAAGTCTGTGACACTATCCACTATGGTTTTGTTTATGTAGAAGGCAGTCCCAAGGAGAGGGGTGTTAGCCATTATCTTTATTGCTGGCTTTCCTTTGAATACTCTGTATTGCTTTATATCCATGATGTGGTCATCTAGGAATCTGGTCTCTTGTACAGCCAAAATCTGGATTTGTTGGTCGTCCAGGAGATTTTCCAATTCTTTCTGTTTTCCGACTCGCAGGAGTGAGTTGACGTTAATGGTCCCGATGAAGTATTTCCTCTTGAATTTCAATTTGGAAGGTTTTTCAAGACGCTCCGACTCATCTTGTATGCAGGTGGTGGGACTCCCCAGAATCCTAGGTCCCGATGCATTGCCTACTGCAATGGTGGATTTCTCTTTCAAGTTACCACCTGGGGTAGTGCTCTCATTTAGCGACATTTCCATTCTGCATATGAAATTGTGTTGTGTAGGTGTAGGAAATAAAATTCCGAAATAAGATCGGATTGTTAGTCCGAAATGATTGTTTTTTCGTGGTTTACTCCACTAGGTTCTTAATTTTAAAATTTTCGTTTTGCGTCGTGGCCTGGATCTCTGCATGTCGGATCGGTATTGCATTCCCTTGTAAATTATCAAGCCCTTTCTCATTTAATAATGCCTGTATCTTTTTTTAAAATCTTTTGGGCTTTAACTTTTTAATTTAAATTTAATTCTTTTCTTTTTTTTTTGCTTTGCAAGCAAGCATGTTAAGCCGTCTCTTGCCTATTTGGTAATTTAATGCTGGCTGATGCATGTTCTGTTTTCTGGTGGAGGTGTTCCTTTAAATTTTAACAATTAAATTTTTATTTTAAATTTTTAAGCAACTGTTGTGGCATTATTTCGTCGGCGACAGTTCTATTAGTTATTGGGGGGTGTCTGTAGATGAGCCTGTGCGTTCCCCTTCTCCACCTTCCTTCCACCCCTTTTGGTGTTCTTCTGTTGGGGCATGTCATCTGGAGGTGATTTTGCTGTGGAAGCGATGCGGACCTCTGAATAAACGGTAAGTTGGCCCATCCACCCTGGCCGTCCACGGGTCAATTATTATTATTATTATAGAAACCAAACGGCTTTGACTTACCGAGGAACTTCTGGTGCCGCATCAACAGGCTGAGGACTGGTCATGCTGCAATTATTTCAGGTACAAGTGGGGCTGGATCAGCTCACCAATGTGTGAGTATAACCTGGAAGAACAGACGATCGAACATATGGTCCAACGCTGTCCTCTTTATTCGTACCCTGGCATTCCTGACGATTTGTTCGCTCTCACACCCGATATAACCGAATGGTTGAGAAGGGTGGACTTTAAAGTTTGAATATTACCTTGTTATGTATAATTGTATATTGTATAAATTACCATACGATTAAATAAATAAATACTATTATTATAACCCTGCATTGTTGACGTTCATCCACAAAAAGTAACAGCTAACCATTGTTACCAATATATTATGGGAATAGGGATATGAGGGAAAAATGAATAAAATATTACACTGAATATATTTTTAATATTTTTATGATTTAGTCCCAAACAATGCCTTCTAAAATTATCAAACCTTCCTATTCTTGAAAGGTTCAAGGAGACTGTTTCAGCTGAGCGAACATAGTCCTTTAACTTCTCCAATTCGGAACCTTTTGCCAAACAATTACCTGGTAGAGGGCATATCCGCATCATCTCCCTAATGCCATACGTTATTCTAATAAATAGGCTAATGATCGTCAGTTCTGTAGTGATAGGGAAAGGACGACAAAATGACATAGGGTTACTCAGTAACTGCAAGAGAATCATTAGATATTGTCAAATGTTTGGTTTTATTTACACATATTTACGAATATTAAGTATTTTCAGCAGCCTGTGAATGTTAAAGTGGTCTTCAGAGGAGCGTGCCCAGTAGAACACTCCAATCATTGTCGTTGTTGTTATTGCATTTAAGGGGCTTGGGCATCGTGGTCATTCAGCCCCGTGTACTTAGGTAGAATTCTGTTTGATAACCTGTGTTATTATGGTGGCTTTATTAGTGTGTGTATTTGTAATCCATGTGCGGATTGGGAAGGAGGCGCCCGTAGCCTTAAGTTAGGAATCATCCCAGCATTTTCCTGGAGTAGAAATGGGAAACCATGGATGTCTGAGGTCAGAATCGAACCCACCTCTCATCACTTTTGCCTTCACGAGCCTGAGCGTACCCCGTTTCAACCTTCAGAACCAGAAATAAATTTCTTGACAGAGCCGGTTATCGAACCTGGCCTCCAAAAGCGAGAGCTAAGAATGCTAGCTGCTAAACCATGAGGTAAACACCCGAACCAACTGAAGAAAATAGTGTACAAAATATAAATGATCTGAAAGAACAAAAGTAGAAGTGGGACTCTCTGTGGGCACATGGCCAGGCAATCTACCTCTTGTGTACGTATTTGAATGCCATGTTGAGGGGCGGAGTGAGTTAATGTGTGGGTAAAATGTCATCACAGAGCTTTTCATGGATCTGATCAATATGTATACCTAGTTTTAGCATTATGGGGTAGCTCACACTCGCAAGATCTTTCTAATCACTCAAAGATAGCTTGCCACGGTGGGTGAGTGGATAGCGTGTCGGTCTACCAACCCCAAGATTGCAGGTTCGCTCCTGGCCGTGGTAAGAGATTTTTGAAAGGCGGCAAAAATACGACACGCATGTCATACGATGTCAAAGAACCCATTTGAATTCAGTAGGCCGTGTTCAAAATGGCAAAATTAATCTCGGGAGTTTCCGCCAACACAAAGTTCCTCATTTCTCTACTAGAAAGCGCTATAGTGTTCAAGGAGCTTAGATATCTAAACTCCTTGACTTTTATAGTGATTCAAGGAACAACGAAATTCGACATGCAAGCTACCCTCTGGGTGTCAAATTACAAAGCTTGCACCAGGCACCCGAGGCCATACGATATTATTATTATTATTATTATTATTATTATCACTCAAAGATATCCATTCTTAAAATCTGTTCGCCGAGTCGAGATAGTGGAAGTAAACACAGTTGTACACAGGGCTGCCCACAAAGAGTGCATAGAGCTGTGCCTGTTGAACGTACACCAACTTCAGTGCTGTGTATAGCGGGCTGACTTATCGGTTACATGCTACAGCGCGGTTTATTTATTGGTCGTTTATGTATGTATTTATTTAAGACAGGCAACAGTATACAGTGCAGCAAGTCTTGTCTTTTCTTGGGCTACGGCATGACTAATGATCACGGAGCTTCTTGGCTACCCCTGTCCTGAACTGGGCGTGTTCCGTCCGGGTAGCCAGGGGCACTGTCTCGACTCGGCGAATAGACTTTAGATATGTTGTTGATAGATTTGAGGGGCTTCGATATCGTGGTCATATAGCCCCGCGTACTTGGGTGTGTATGAGGGAGAGAACACAAACAACTTGCCTGATAACCTGTGCTATTGTGGTGTCCGTAGTGAAAATGAAAATCCACAGCCTGCTTCCAGTCTCCGACCGGGTCTGGAATGGAATGAATGAAGCCCCCATCGAGCGGCGAGGATATGAACTGTGCCGGCTGCCGAGACCTGACGCACTCCTCTGGGGCAATGATTAAATGAATGACAGATGAAATGAAATGATAGTGGAGAGTGTTGCTGGAATGAAATTTTGACAGGGAAAACCGGAGTACCCGGAGAAAAACCTGTCTGCCTCCGTTTTGTCCAGCACAAATCTCACATGGAATGACCGGGATTTGAACCACGGACCCAGCGGTTAGAGGCCGGCGTGCTGCCACCTAAGCCACGGAGGCTTCGGTGTCCGTAGTAATGTGTGTATTTGTAATTCAGGTGAGGATTGGGTAGGAGGCAGCCGTGGCCTTAAGTTAGGAATCATCCCGGTATTTGCCTGGAGTAGAAGTGGAGGAACCACTTCCAGGATTGCTGAGGTGGGAATCGAACTCGCCTCTTCTCAGTTTAGTTCCGTGAGGCTGAGTGTACCCCGTTCCAGCCCTAAGACCAGAATTACATTTCTTGGTAGAGCTGGAAATCTCACCCGGACCTCCTGGGCGACAGCCAAGAATACTCGCCTCTATTCCAGGAAGTGGACTCTTAGATATGCATACCTATCTCGACTCCCTTTGTGGATCCTCGTCTCTAAGAAGAGTTGTATTGGACTGGATGATGGTGTCCACTCTACTCAGCCACCCATGTCGCTTGTCAGTGGTGGGCTGTCTGCTGAAAAGTGCAGGGTGTCGTCTGGTAGACTGCAATTAATACCAGATGACGCAAACATGCGCAAACCCGTGAGCGACTGAATAGGATGAGAAACAAAGTAGTGGAGGGGGTCACTGCTGCTGTGCTCCTGGGAGACACTAACGTGCAATACAGCTACGGTTACAGAAGAAGCCCAATGTGAACATTTCGCTAGCAAAGAGCGAAGTGAACGTTCCTTCCCTCTCAATCACACTGCAACACATGGACTCGTCCTCATACGAAACTCGTTGCGCGGCTTCGGTGGTGTAGTTGGTAGCATGCTGAGGTTCTATGCCCAAGGTCTCGGGTTCAAACCCGTCTGAAGTCGTCGGATATTTAAGAGCGTTAAAAATCCTCAGTATGCCTTCCTTCGGAGGGGGAGTAAAGCCGGCGGTCCCATGTCATAGATTTATGACATGTAAAAGAACCTTCCACTAATTACACTTGTGTGAAGCTAAATTGTAGGTTAGATTTGACTAACGCTCGTAGGTCCCAACGTTCGTCGCCAGGAGCCGACTACGGTGGCATCTAATAACCAAGTTCAGAACTAGTTGTCGTTGACGGTGGCGTTTGGTAGCAAAAGCAGGAACTATTCGAAAATTGAGTGCCTGCAGTCCTTACTTCAATTAAAAACAGATAACACACACTAATACAGCCATCACAATTAACACCGGTTATCAGACAGATTCCACACACACCCAAAGTACACGGGGCTACATGACTGCGTTGTCGCAGCCCCTAAACTGAGGAGCCAACCAAACTCGTTGCGTACGCATGTGCCATCAGGTAATAATCGTGGTCTATATAAGTTATTAGCCTTTCAAGATACGAGTGCCGGTGGCCGTGGTGGAAACTATTCTTTGTTTAATTGTTTCACGCTGTCAGCTTGCTAGTTGACAGGCACAGTCGCGCGGGTAGTAACCTTCCAGTAACCTTTCATCGTTTTACTCTCCTTGGTGACATGAGCTCTTATTACGCTTAGCTGTGCTGTTGAAACGCACCATTCAGAATTTGCCAATCGTTATTGATTTTTCCCTTCACAATTCAAAATGTAACTTCTGTTTCTGATATCACTGTGACCCCCTCATCGTCCTGGAAGATTCCTGCTGATATATCAGCAGTCGCTGGCGCAGCGAAGCTCAGTGGCACTCGGATCTCGAATGAGTGGGATGGAGGAGGTCGAGAAAGTACGGGACATGGATGTCTGATGAAGTGTAGCATGAAGTCTAATAAAGGGACGGGTCACTTGTCAGTTGCGTGTAGGGACAGAGGCTGCCGAGGAGGTGCGGGACAGAACAGGCCTGTCAGGCTGCCTGTTGAAGTGTAGCGTGTAGTCGGGTACAGGAACAGGAGGTAGATCATCATCCTCATCCTTGTCGTCTGACATAGCTTGGAGTTGTTTCCTTCTGAGCGCCACAGCAGAGTTCACCTGTGGTAGAACGTAGGACCACGGGTACTGGTTGTGTAGTCCCTTGGGAGGCACCGAGTTGCTGGAGCGCTTCACTTCCTCTGATCTGTATACAGAAGAACATAATTACTAAAAACTAGTTTTGTAAGCACTAAAACACCCTAATATTTGAGTGGAAACCTGTTAAATTCCATTATTTAGTAGAGCTGTGCGATATACAGTAGGCCTAACGAGATTCGAGATCGATACGAGATTTTCAATATTGACCAAAAGAGTGCGGCTAAAATTGCTATTAACATTTTTACCAAACTTCTTAAATTCCCAAAAGCTCTGAATACCTTTTTATCCGACAGAAAGTCTTAGTTGAAATATCATTTAACATTTTTCTTTCTCACAATTCGCTTTTTTTACAGCTAAGTTTTCACCAAACACATGGATTTTTAGTCAAACTTATTTGTGTTTCATATGAGCTCGGTTGTGTGTTGTGGTCAACGTCGTATTACAGTATAATGTTGCGAGATTGCTCTCAAGATTGAATGAGTTCTGACTCGTGCCGTTATTATTCTCAGCAGGACTGCTACCAACCAAAAGTTAGCGGAAGAGTATGTTTTGCTACCTCAAGAAGTACCGTAGTAGCCTACTATGTTCAAGGCAGATTTATCTTCATTTTTCAGTAGTAAGGTAAAGTGCCCAATTACCATCCACCTATACAAATTTTTAGCCTACTTTTCATATTTTGCAAAAATGAGGAAAAAGTAGACTTATGAGATCGGGCAAATGTGTGTCTGTCTGGCTGTCCTTCTGTCTGTCTGTCTGTCTGGCTGTGTGTGTGTGTCCCCTATCAACTCCTAAACGGCTGGAGCAATCGAAACAAAATTTGGTAGGAGTAAAGACCTATACCTGAATATCTCACGGCCATATTTGAAAATGATGTCAGTGCTACCAATTGATAAAAAATCGCAATTGAAATTTGAGCTCCATGTTGAATATCTTGGAAAGTATGAATGGGAGCTATTTAAAAATTGGCACACGTATAGATAATAATATTGCAGTTTAATTTCCAGGAGGCCATACATGGCAGTGTTGCCAAAATGATTATAAGCCTGCTGATAGGTCCAATTTTTAAATGTATATAACTTCTACACTATCAATTGGAATTCAACCAAATTTCGTATGTTGTATGTATACATGACCAGATATGACTGAGCGTATTCTTAAGACCCACTAGGGCTGCCAACTGTTAATAAATGCTCTTAATTTATTTTATCCAAATACCAATATATCAGAAAGTATGCAAGCCGACAGATTTAAACTATGCAAACGTATAGTACCTGACATTCTATATTAATTTGGAGAAACTTATATACGTCAGTGCTACCAACATGATTCTAAGCCTGCTGGGAGGTCCAAACTTAAATACATGTAACTTCCATACTATCATTTGGATTTCAACCAAATTTCGTGTGTGCTATGTGTACCATAACAGATATGACTATGCGTATTCTTAAGAGCAACCAGGGCTGCCAACTGTTAATATGTGCTGTCTCTATTTTTGTTACCCTAATATCAATATATCATAAAGTATGCAAGCCAATAGCTCTAAACTTTGCACACGTATAGTACCTGGCATTCTAGATGAATTTGGAGTAACTAATATACGTCAGTACTGCCAACATGATTCTAAGCCTGCTGATAGGTCCAATTTTAAAATGCATGTAACTTCTATACTAACTGATGGATTTCATTCAAAATTGGCACAACAATAGATCAACATGATTTTACGCGCGCTGTTAGATCCAATGTTTAACTGCATGTAACGCCCATGCTATTCATTGTACTTCAACCAAATTTTGTATTCTGTACCTTAAGAGATGGAACTAAGAGTATATTCAGTCACCAGGGCTGCCAACTGTAGTGCTCTATTAGGCTACATTATGCCAGGTATACAGTATTTCGAACTGAGGGAGCGTGATGGCGCAGTGGCTTAGCGGCTCGTCTTTCACCCGGACGGCCGGGGTTCGAATCCCGGTGACAGCGGGGTGGAATGTTCACCTGAAAAATCACGTGGCGTCAGGAAGGGCATCCGGCCTTAAATCCCCGGCCAAAACTGAAATGAGCCTGGTTGGCTCCGGCGACCCCAATTAATTGGGAAAAGCCGAAGAAAGAAAGAAACAGTATTTCGAACTAATTAGAAATTTCGATATTAGCAACTTAATTTCGTCATTATTCTAGATAGATCCATATAGATTAATCATTGGAATGAATCTTAAATTTTAAGAAAAGTAGGCTCTTTAGTTCGTCACGGAACTTCTTGTTCAATTCTGAAAATGTATTTGGAGTTAGATATAATTAAAAAACTGATTTAGGCAACTCAGCACCATACTTAACAATATTGCTGGTGAGATTCTGATAAATAAATCTTTTCTCACCAAAAACAATAAATAATCAAACGAACGCAAAGTTTGATGTTCAAAATAAGGTATCCTAATTCTGTCCACCCTATCCAGTTATTAGCTATTCATTTATTTTATGAAACATTTATTGTACCAGTCTCTCTTATAATAAACTAGCATTACCCGTCGCGGCTTCGCCTGCGAATATTGTAGTTGTAAAGAGTACACTTACCAACGTCTCAATCTTGAATGCTATGACTTATTTATCATTTCATTTTGAAAATAAATGAGGCATAATTTACACACTGACTAAACACAAAATCCATTTACCTAAATTCCTATGGAAAAAAGTACACATCATAAAATTACACAAATCAAAATCCTCTACGCCCACATTTTCCCCCTTTCACCTCATAATATACACCACATCGAAAAACCCTTAGACATGAGTCTGCTTATCTTTAATGATTAGTATACATGCCGAGTATCACTTTCTCAAATGAAACCACTCGTGAGCCGAGTTAGTTAGTTATTGTTGTTTTAAGGGGTGGAACTACGAGGTCATCCGCCCCTCATAACACAGATTAAAGAATACAAATTTGGAATTGAATTTAAAATTTAGAGGTGGACACCAAAATTTGAAAAGACCTAAAATTAATAAAACAAAAAAATAAATAAAATTAATAATTAATAATAATATTATACAAATTAACAAAAAAAATACGGAAAAACAAAATTATATCATTCAAAAACGAACAAGTCGTTGAGTCAATTTACACTGGGAAATTTAGATTGCTGGCCCTAACCCACTCTCACTTATAAAGCAGGTAACGCGATCAGCAGCCACCGCGACATCGGCTAATATAAGTTTGAGTGTCATCTGCAAACCAAGGTTTCTTCGTAAGTCAGCAAGATCCACACACTCGGTTAAAATGTGGGCCACGGTGAAAACGGCTCCTCAGGTACAAAGTGGGGGGTCTTCCCTTCTCATTAGGTACGAGTGGGTGGATCTTGTATGACCTATCCTTAGCCTACACAAAATGACGGACTCTCTCCGTGACCGGAAAGAGCTCCGCCACACGCGAGTAGTTCCCTTGATCGCTCTCAGTTTACTGGGCAGTGGGTCAGCTAGCCACTGACTCTCCCAAAATGCCAGAACTTGTAGGCGTAACTGAGAGCGAATATCTCTAGCGGGTATCTCCATTGGTCGAGGTGGTATTGATACAGCCTCTTTTGGAGCTTGATCCGCTAACTCATTTCCCGCAGTTCCCATGTGGCTTGGAAGCCACAGAAAGGTGATTCGAGTGTCAGCGTGGCACAGCCCGGCTAGTAGGTCGTGGATTCGCTGCACTAGGGGGTGTTGCGGGAAACATGTAGCAGTTGACTGCAACGAACTCAAAGAGTCGGTACACACGAGAAAGTGGATTCGTGCATCCTGTAGTGCAAACTGCAGAGCTTCATGGATGGCAACGAGCTCCGCAGTAAATACACTACAGGCCTCAGGCAAAGAGATCTTTGTATTTACACCATCAATAACGTAAGCACAACCCACCTTCTCGTCCACCTTCGAACCATCCGTGTAGAGAATGCCAGCGTCCGGAAATTGGTGAACTATGCTGTGGAACTGCCTCCGATAAATGGAGGCATCCGTGTTCACCTTAGGACCTCGGTGCAGATCTAACCGAATTTCCGGACGCGGGACTTGCCACGGAGGTACCTCGCTAGGTGTCCGGATCATACAGGGACCTACAACCACTCCTATTACAGTACACGAGCTATCAAGTCTAATACCAACCGGCCGAGAGGCACGAGGCCGGTTGGCGTACCGTTAGTGGTTTTGGGTACCGATGAGAGCTTGATAGCTCGGGTGTTGCGGCATTTGACGCACATAGGCAGCATATGCTAAAAGCATATGTTGGCGTCTATAATTTAAAGGTGGAACTCCCGATTCGGCGAGTAGGCTGGGTATCGGGCTGGTCCGGAAGGCACCGGTAGCCAGCCTAACGCCACTATGGTGGATACTGTCCAGCATTTTCAAGGTTGCCGGCCTTGCTGAACCGTATGCCGCAGAAACATAATCTAGTCGGGACAGGACGAGGGATTGGTAGAACCGTAGCAGCACGGCACGGTCAGCCCCCCACGTTGTGTCACTAAGAAACTTGAGCATGTTCAGTTTCCTGAGACACGTCATTTTCAGTTGCCGTATATGGTGCTGCCACGTTAATTTGCTGTCAAAATGGAGCCACAGGAAGCGAAAAGTGTTAACCAACGGCAACGCAGCATCCCTGAGATGTAGTTCAGGGAGTAAATGTAGCCTCCGGAGCCGACAAAAATGGACGATGGAGGTTTTCGCTGCTGAAAAACGAAAACCCCGGTCGTGAGCCCACCTGTCGACCCGGTTGATAGCTGGCTGCAATTGCCGTTCCACTACTGCCATACTTCCAGAACTGTAGTGCAGAGCTAAATCGTCTACCTACAGCGATGGAACTACCGCGGACCCGGCGGCGGCAACAATGCCATTTATGGCAAGTAGTGGTTTTGTGAGAGTTCTAATACCTCCTCCTCCTCACCCTCCTCCTCACCCTCCTCACAAGATGGCGATCATGTGAACGAAGTATTGTAGGAAGTCGTGTCAGGTGTCAAATTACTCGGGCTGACGCCCCTTTCCTCTAGACAAATTATTTCAACCCCAAAATGAAACCTACTCCAACTAGGGGGTGAAATTGTAATATTTTAGAGAATCTCGCTTTCCATGTGCGACATGTATACATTTCAATGCTAATATGAGATTAAACGTTGTTCCACACAAGAGACATGTGCACGCAGGAAAGCCAATATGAATTTACATGCTTTTTTTGTTTTTACGCATGCACACTTGGGATTTTTGTAAGAGGGCGGGCTTTTTGAAAAATGAATTTTAAGAAGGTTGTTTGGTGGTGAGGAGAGAGCTAGATAGTCGCCTACTTTCCTACGATGTTTGCCGATATCTCTACGAACGCAAGGTCGGCTTTGAACGTGTGACGTGTCAAATCGCTTGTCTCGAAGCCCTCTATATGTTATTAATAGGTTAAAGTTTTGAGAATGAGGGAAACAGGCTTTTTTGGGGTAAAACCTTGATTTTAGACTTCATCCGATATCTCACGAATGCATGGTCGGATTTGGTCCTATGACGTGTCAAATGGCTTGTCCCAAAACCCTCTTTATTTTGGTAAAAGTTAAAAGATTTTGAGTATGAGGCAAACAGAATTTTTTGCTGAAAATCTGTGATTCTAGACTTTCTGTTATAACTCACAAACCAATAACGCCAGAGACGAGTACGAGGGGTCGTAGGACTCGGGGTGACGCCCCCTTTCGAATAAGGTATTTGTGTTTTTTTTTAATTGCGAAAGGGTCTAACGACACTTTTGTTGAAAAATTTTAATTTTTAAAACTTTTTTTAAATCTGTCTTAAATGTTCATGAAGAGTGGTTGTAGATAAAGAGAGACGATACCACTGGGCACGTATTTCAACGAGGCTATCACTAGCCACGGTGGAGATATCCCAATACAGCAATCGCTATTTGATGAGACGGCGGGTCGAGGGTTCGTTTTCCGATTTTTCCTATGATGGAATTCCTAATTCCTAACCCCTCTGAAGGGGATCTTTAACGTGTGAACGATTATGAGTGACATGACAAATGATAATTCCTTGATCAGATAAAGCTGGCTTTAGATAGAACAAACAGAACTTGGTTATATGTTGCTTGAAGTGAGTATAGAAAACAAACTTGCTGGGGCAGACTGACAGGATGTGGATGTTATTTGAGCTTATTGGAATGCATTGACCTGACTGGACAACAGGGCAATGAAAAAAGCACAGAGATGCTGAGGACACTTGAAGGTCAAACGATATGGCAACCATGGTGGGAGGGGGAAGCGAGGATGACGTCGCCGACCACGGAGGCTATGTTCAATGGATGAATTTATATTTTACGAAGCATTGATCGGAGAGGGTCATGTGACGACTTGTTTTAAGGGTATTTATTTTTCCGATCTTTCCTATGGTGGACTCATTGATTGAAAGAATCCAAAACTGCTAGGGCATGGCTTTGAGATTATATAAACCGATAATGATATTTTGACATACAAGGTCTCCCCAGAACTTGAAATGATGTCATTATTTTTATAGCTTAAGAATTCCCCCCCCCCCCCAAAAAAAAAAGGGAGACCCAAAACAACAAGATCATGGACTTTTGCTTTTCTTAATATATTGCAAACCCATAATGTTAGATGTTTACTGTGAGTGACGAAACCTAGCTAGGTAAAGATAGAATTATTGTAGGCTACATGTATGGTGACTGACACGTCTTTGACCATTGGAACTTGTTTTCAGATCTGACTGTAGTACATAGGGAGTATAGGTTGTAGGCATTGCTTGACAAACGGTGTACACAAAATTCAATTTATCGATTCAAGAACTAAGAGTAGACTATCATTAATTAATTGGTTAAAGAGTGTAGCTAAAAATAAAAAAATGGTGACTACATTAAACTAAACTGAACAAAGTCGAATCAAACCCAACTGAACCAAACCAAGCCTAAAGCAAACCAAACCTATTCAAGAACAAGCCAAGGGCTTAAGTGTAAAACTTGTGGGGGAATGCAGTCATTGGCAATGTCCAAAGGAAGGGATAACGCTCTACGTTTAGAGGGTAAGGTAAAGCTAGCGCATGGTGCTAATGCACATTCCCAAGTACATGAACCAGTACATGATTTGTCCCTTTGAACTGGTCCCTATTGACTAGCCCCTGTTGACTAGCCCCTTTGGACGGGTCCTTTTTGAAGGGAGTCATTTTTGATGGGTCCCTGTTGCCGGGTCCCTGTGGACGGGTCCCTGTGGACGGGTCCATGTTGACGGGTCCATGTTGACGGGTCCCTGGACCCTTTGACATAATTTGGATAAATGCATGGGCCAGTTCATAGGGACCGGTCCAAAGGGACCCGTCAACAAGGACCCATCCACAGGGACCCGTCAACAGGGACCCGTCAAAAATGACTCCCTTCAAAAAGGACCCGTCCAAAGGGGCTAGTCAACAGGGGCTAGTCAACAGGGACCAGTTCAAAGGGAAAAATCAACAGGGATCAATCAAAATGGGTTATCGCCTCAAGGTCTGACATACCCCTCTTTGATTATTGGTTTGCCTATCGACAAGCGCTGCTTGGAATGCTTTTTAATCACACCTCGTGGGTTGGGTTAGGTTCGGTTAGGTTACACTACAGCCGCCATATTTAAAAAGCACGCCCTCTTACAAAAAGTCATGAGTGGGCATGCGCAAAAACAAAAACAAAAAAAGAAACAAATAAAACTCTAGACCCTCCTTCACATTCCTCCACTAAGTCGTTGCGCGCCGACGCCATCTTGTAAGGAGGAATGTTTTTAATCTCTTATGATTCATTCTTGTGGCTTGAAGACTGAGTGTATGTTTATCTTCATTATCACTTTATCCTCATTACAATGCACAGGTATCCCACAAGCCTCAACTACAAATACCTACACTCCGCCTCTCCAAAAGTGATACAATCGTCATCTCCATCATCATTAATCATTAAGAGCCATCAACATAAGCCACCAACATAAACCATCAACATAAACCATCCACCAAACCATCAACATAAGCCACCACCATAAGCCACTAACATAAGCCACCAATATAAGCCACCACCATAAGCCACCACCATAAGGCACCACCATAAGCCATCAACCTAAGCCACCAACCTAAGACATTAACCTAAGCCATTAACATAAACCATCAACATATGCCACCAACATAAACCATCAGCATAAGCCATCACCATAAGCCAACAACATATGTAATCAACATAAGCCACCAGCATAAGCTATCAACATAAGTCACCAACATATGTCATCAACATAAGCCACTAACATAAGCCACCAACATAAGCCATCAACATAAGCCACCACCATAAACCACCAACATAAGCCATCAACCTAAGCCACCAACCTAAGACATTAACCTAAGCCATTAACATAAACCATCAACATAGGCCACCAACATAAACCATCAACATAAGCCACCAAAATAAGTCAACAACATATGTCATCAACATAAGCCACCCACATAAGCCACCAACATATGCCACCAACATCATCCTGCATAAAACGTCAACACAACATCATTCTTTCACCACAAGTGTTCAGACCTTTGTAGTAGGCGGATCGACTATACAAGTCAGTGGCTACTATGGAATATACTATAACAAATAAAGGTAAACCACGTGCCCTGTATCATGGCTACTCTTATAACTATAAGCGAGAAAATGCGAATGGCATCATATTTTGGCAGTGCTCAAAACAAAGAACAACAAAATGTCTAGGTCATCTAAAAAGTAAACATGGTGAGGTCTTAAGTGTGGGTTCTTATCAATGTGGTATACCAAATGAAACACCGTTAGTGTTAACAAAACATGATCAAAAGAACAAGAAAAAGCAAGCCCAACAAAAACATAGTGTTACTCAACATAGTGACTTCCTTGTGAAAAAACATTTATCTCCTCAAAAAGTCATGTTAGGACAGTTGTCAACGTTCAAAAAAACCGTAACATTATCAAAAGCAACACAGACTCTTCAAGAGGTCCCTTTTCAAAAGGAAAAAAGGAATTGGATAGTTCTAGTGATGTTGAGGAGGATGATGATGATGATAATGATGGTGACAATGACTATAATAATTATGAAGATAATATTTATAATGATGATGATGATGGAAAAGAAGAGGATGTGGGTTTAATGTCTATAAAACCATTGCGGCTTCCCCAGTTTTTAAGAACAAGAGTACCTGGAGAAAGTTATAAAAGGATCTACAACAAGCGTTGTGTTTAAAATCTATATCAAACAATGGTAAAGAGATAAAAAGTTGTATTCAGAGTGTAACTATTGTAAAAAAACAACCTAAATGAATAAAAATATTGTATGGGTATTGGTTGTTTTTCTTAATTGCTATCCCCATGTCCCACTATTAATGCAATTGTTAACCATCAACAGTCTCTGACTATGTTCATAAAGAGAGTGCCTTAAGCAATACACTCTGTATATGGTTTGTGTACCGAGTATCATAATAATACAGTGTGGCCAAGCCATGTTAAGTCAATAGTTATGTCAGGTAAGGGATTCGAACCCTTGCTTCCTTGTACAGAAAATTTGATCTTAAGTTAAACACCTTAACCACTTGACTAACCTGAATTGTGGACTTGAGTGTTTACAAAACTTTTCCCAGTATACATTGATTAAACCACTTGCTTGTTTTGAAATATAGATTATGTTTGTTTTACCATAACATTGCAGTTGTGAGTCTTGTGAACTTGATGTTAAATATAGGGTTAAAGGCATTTTAAAATAATTTTAGAAAATCTCTTAGGTATCGTGTCATGGGTTTTAGTGATGCATTACTGTTCGTTGACTAACATTTACCGTTACACAACATTATTTTGGTGAGCTTACATGTTGTAGTTTGAGTCTTTAGTCTTTTGACTGGTTTGCTGCAGATCTCAATGCCCCCCCCCCCCCCCCTGTCCCGAGCTAATCGTTTCATCTCTATACAGCTACCACACCCTACATTCAAGGCTATCTGTTTAACATATTCTAACCTTGGTCTCCCTCTACAAGCTCTTGGGTTCAATTCCTAGCTTTAACACAAAATTTTAAAAGTGGTCCTCATACCACTTTTAAAATTTTGTATTAAAGCAAGTTAAAACAAGTATACTCAGTCTCGGGAGGTCCAAAATAAGTAGAGAGGGTTTGATTCACACCTCAACCATAAAAATAATGATAGCCATTTGTTCATTTTCACATTTCACACATTACAATTTGTCAATTTTCCATTTGCATTTCTTTTAAATGTCAGTTTAAGGTTTTTAAATTTCATGATATGGAAACATGGATTTTCCAATTTGTTGTTTACACATTTTATTTTTATTTTTATTTTGTTTATGTCAAAAGTTCATATTTGCGAAATATGATTTTTTCATTTTTAGTTTTAGTAAATGGGGTTAAAGTGAGTGCTTGGCCATGGCGATGGTACAGTCTGTCTATGTGTATGCAAAACATAGAGGTCTGCTACTACTACTGAAGGTAAGGCTGTTTTTACACTCTCTCTCTCTCTCTTTCTGTGTAGTCATACATCCACACAACCATGCCTGTCTTTGAGAACAAACACACAGCCATTCTATTTATCCCCAAAAACATCATTGACATGCACACTCATCCCAAAGAACTTTAATTATACATTTAACATTTACCATTACAAAAATAAATAAATAAATAAATAATAAATAAATATTTACAATAATTACAAAAATAAATATTTGCAAAATACTAAATCAATTAAATCTACTGATTACAAAAGCCATGTCTCTAAACAATAAAATATAGAAATCACACCTCCTCCTCGTGGTTATAACCCCTTGGTAGGCTAATGCGTAGGTCATTCGTCTGCACACATTTGTTATCCATCAAGGCAAAAGTGCATTTTCTCTGTTCCACAAGATACGAATTATAGTTTCTGGATTGTATCCTGCACCGTTCATGCGACATAGCTATACCAATTCATGAAATCGCTAGGTAGTTCTCTACATATAGCTCTACATATGGCTTCCTTACAGTTTAGTGTGCGATAGGCATCATTAACTGTATATCACACCCAGTCCACCTTTGTATTTGTAACCCAAGTAATAATTTGAAAAGAGACAAGTGTAATCGGTATAAAACTTTATCTCTGCTTTTTTATATGTTTATGACAAGCATATTAACCTGAAATCGAACCCTGGTATAACTTAGTGAAAATGCTAACAGCTTAACCACTTCACCACCATGCTCCTGTTTCTTAGTTTGACTCGTTCTAGGCCTCAGAGCTGGAAATCGAGTTTAGACCACCAGTACAAGAGTCAAAAGTGCTTACCACTGCAACACAAAATGGTTAGCTGGTAACATTAGACAACCGGAAATGATTATATTTCTGTTAGCAATGCATTTTGTCATCAGCCTACTGTTTGAGCACTGACAGCAACACAGTTAATTTAGAACAAGCAATGTGTGTATAGATTATTAGCTTTAAGTACTTAAAGCTTGTTGTGCATAGCGACCATCTTACTCAGTAACCAATGAGTACGTTTTAACAGTCAACTCATAAAAACAGCATAAGGTAGTTGTGTGTGTGTGCTGTGTGGTTCATGTACTTAGGAATGTGCATTAGCACCATGCGCTAGCTTTACCTTACCCTCTAAACGTAGAGCGTTATCCCTTCCTTTGGACATTGCCAATGACTGCATTCCCCCACAAGTTTTACACTTAAGCCCTTGGCTTGTTCTTGATTAGGTTTGGTTTGCTTTAGGCTTGGTTTGGTTCAGTTGAGTTTGATTCGACTTGGTTCAGTTTAGTTTAATGTAGTCACCATCTTTTTATTTTTAGCTACACTCTTTAACCAATTAATTAATGATAGTCTACTCTTAATTCTTGAATCGATCAATTGAATTTTGTGTACACCGTTTGTCAAGCCATGCCTACAACCTATACTCCCTATGTACTACAGTCAGATCTGAAAACAAGTTCCAATGGTCAAAGACGTGTCAGTCACCATACATGTAGCCTACAATAATTCTTTCTTTACCTAGCTAGGTTTCGTCACTCACAGTAAACATCTAACATAATGGGTTTGCAATATATTAAGACAAGCAAAAGTCCATGATCTTGTTGTTTTGGGTCTCTCTTTTTTTTGGGGGGGGGGGGGGGAGGGGAATCCTTAAGCCATAAAAAGAATGACATCATGCCAAGTTCTGGGGAGACCTTGTATGTCAAAATCCCATTATCGGTTTATATAATCTCAAGGCCATGCCCTAGCAGTTTTGGATTATTTCAATCAAAGATCGGAAAAATAAATACCCTTAAAACAAGTCGCCACATGACCCTCTCCTATCAATGCTTCGCAAAATATAAATTCATCCATTGAACATGGCCTCCGTGGTCGGCGACATCATCCTCGCTCCCCCCTCCCACCATGGTTGCCATATCGTTTGGCCTTCAAGTGTCCTCAGCATCTCTGTGCTTTTTTCTTTGCCCTGCTGTCAAGTCAGGTCAATGCATTCCAATAAGCTCAAATAACATCCACATCCTGTCAGTCTGCCCCAGAAAGTTTGTTTTCTATACTCACTTCAAGCAACATATAACCAAGTTCTGTTGGTTCTATCTAAAGTCAGCTTCATCTGATCAAGGAATTATCATTTGTCATGTCACTCATAATCGTTCACACGTTTAAGATCCCCTTCAGAGGGGTTAGGAATTAGGAATTCCACCATAGGAAAAATCGGAAAACGAACCCTCGACCCGCCGTCTCATCAAATAGCGATTGCTGTATTGGGATATCTCCACCGTGGCTAGTGATAGCCTCGTTGAAACACGTGCCCAGTGGTATCGTCTCTCTTTATCTACAACTACTCTTCATGAACATTTTAGACAGATTTAAAAAAAGTTTTAAAAATTAAAATTTTTCAACAAAAGTGTCGTCAGACCCTTTCGCATTTTTTAAAAAACATAAATACTATATTCGAAAGGGGGGCGTCACCCCGAGTCCTACGACCCCTCGTACTCGTCTCTGGCGTTATTGGTTTGTGAGATATAACAGAAAGTCTAAAATCACAGCTTTACACCAAAAAATTCTGTTTCCCTCATTGTCAAATACTTTTGCCTATTACCAAAATAAAGAGGGTTTTGAGACAAGCCATTTGACACGTCATAGGACCAAATCCGACCATGCATTCGTGAGATATCGGATAAAGTCTAAAAACATGGTTTTACCCCCCAAAAAAGCATGTTTCCCTCATTCTCAAAACTTTAACCTATTAATAACATATAGAGGGCTTCAAGACAAGCGATATGACACGTCACACTTTCAATGCCGACCTTGCGTTCGAGAGATATCGGCAAACATCGTAGGAAAGTAGGCGACTATCTAGCTCTCTCCTCACCACCAAAACCCCTTCTTAAAAATCATTTTTCAAAAAGCCCGCCCTCTAACAAAAATCCCAAATGCGCATGCGTAATAACAAAAAACAAGCATGTAAATTCATATTGGCTTTCCTGCGTACACATGTCTCTTGTGTGGGGCGACGTTTAATTTCATATTAGCATTGGAATGTATACATGTCGCACATGGAAATCGAGATTCTCTAAAAAATTACAATTTCACCCCCTAGTAGGGGTAGGTTTCTTTTGGGGTTGAAATAATTTGTCTAGAGGAAAGGGGGCGTCAGTCCGTGTAATTTGACACCTGACACGACTTCCTACAATAATTCGTTCGGGAGATATCACATGGTCGCCATCTCGCGAGGAGGGTGAGGAGGAGGAGGTATTAGAACTCTCACAAAACCACTACTATGGCAATCGCGAACAAGGTGACACTCAGCACAGAACCCTGAGGAACTCCATTTTTTTGAGTATAGTATTGCGATAATGTCCTACCGACCCTTATACGGAAGAGTCGGACGGACATGAATTTCGCAATGAAAGTCGGTAGATTACCACGGAGTCCCCACTTGTGAAGGGTGGAAAGGATCCCGTAGCGCCATGTGGTGTCGTAGGCTTTCTCGAGGTCAAAGAAAACCGTGACTAGGTGGTGCTTTCGGAAAAATGCCCCCTGTATGGCGCTCTCAAGTCGCACCAGATGGTCAGTGGTGGACCTATGAGAGCGAAATCCACACTGGTACTCAGACAGGAGACCTTTCTCCTCTAAGAACCACACCAGTCGACGGTTCACCATCTTTTAGAGCAGTTTATATAGGCCATTTGTCAGACAAATGGGCCTATAGCTGCTTACAAACTTGGGACCCTTTCCAGCCTTGGGTATCACGATCCCCTCTCGCCATTGAGATGGAAACTCCAATCCATATACGATTGAAGAGGATACTCGTGGGCCGAGGCTCGGCTTTGCCAAGACATTTAATTCTGGTCTGAGGGCTGGAACGGGGTACACTCAGCCTCCTGAGGCAAAACTGAGAAGAGAAGGGTTCGATTTCTACTTAAGCCATCCTGGAAGTGGTTTTCTGTGGTTTCCCTTACCTCTACTCGGAGCAAATACTGGGGTGATACCTAACTGATGGCCACGGCAGCTCCGTACCGAAATCTCACCTCGATTACAAATATACACTTCAGTACAGATTTGACAATAACACAGGTTATCATACAGCCTCTACACACATCCAAGTACACGGGGCTACATGACCACGATGTCGCGAAGCCCCTAAAGAATCAGCAACAACTTATCCTTCACATACCTGTCGGAAGCAGCAGCTGCCTTCAAGGAATCCTCTCTGGCCTTACGTCCACGGTTCTCGGCGGGTCTCTGTAGACTGCTCTCCCGGTCATCCTGTCTGCGTTGCACCTGTGATTCCTCCACGTTGTTGCGGCTCTCAGTTCGTCTCACACCGGAGGCTAAACCGCTGAGGGCATAAGGTTTGCTGTGATACACAACATCTTCCCTAATCCGTTGGATTGGATCCCCACTTGGAGGAGAGTTCCATCTGTTCGAATCGCCACTGTATGGGGTGGTCCTCGAGTTCACCCCATCATCGTAAGGTTTGTTGTGATGCACAACTTCATCTCTGTTCCTTTGGCTTGGATCTCCACTGCGAGGAGTGTTCCATCTTTGTGGGTTGTTCCTCGTGTTCGGCCCATCACCATAAGGTGTATTCTGATACATCACTGAGTCCTCTCTGCGAACACCATACCGTTGGTTTGAATCAGATTGACTTGGATTTGACTGATATCGCTGGATTGGGTCACCATTTTGGAGCATGTTCCTCCCATTGGGGTCAGTGTTCTGAGGTCTATCCTGGCGGGATGTGTGATCATTGTTCCACCTACTTCCCTCTTGACCCCGATGGTCCAAGCGGTGCAAGCCATGTTGCTGAGCTACTTCCTGTGGGTTCCATTTGGGAGGGCCACTTCTCTTAGGCTCCCCGTTCATCACCCTCAGCTCATCTATTAAGGAATCAACCAAAGGGGAAGAATTGGGTCTGTATGGATTGTCCTGATGTGCTGAATCAATCTCCTGGTATTGTTTGATGCGTTCATCAAAACCCTCCTTTCCGTTCGGTCGGATGTGATCAGCGGCGAAGCCCCAGTTGTAATAAGGTGTAAGTTCAGAATTATTTTCAACCTAGAATAGAAAAATAGCTAATGTAAACATAAATATGGAATCGACATTTCATGTTTTTAGTCGGTCAACAAGATTGTATCCAATTGTATTTGTTGGTTCCCTAATCCTGAAAAAAAAAAATACATGAGGTTAAGTCTACCAGAACAAGAAAAGAATCTCGGAGACTATGCGGAAGAGGAGGCTAACATTCCTCGGACATCTATACAAAATGCACAAACATAGATTAACAAAACAAATAATATTCGACTATCTCTGGAGGAAGAAGAAGACCACTGACCACTCCAACGTGGACTAAGGAAGTTGGGAAAGATTTAGAAAAGTTGAACATCACAGAGTGTCAGATGCTAGACAGAAGTGAATTTAAGAGTAAAGTGTAACATCTGGAAGGGTTTCAAGTGCACAGCTAACTGCACAATCCACACCACCCTGACCATTTAATAACAATCGCATAATCACACTAGCAAGCAAACTTGAAGGTCAATCACCACCATCAGTAACTCAACAAACTTCCTCAGCGGGCCAAAAACGTGGAAATTACTAGGGGCGAGGTCCGGACTGTATGGTGGGTATTCCAGACTCTCCCAATGAAACGACCGGGCTTGTTGGTGGTTCTGGTTGCCACATGTGGTCTCACATTGTCATGGTCCGCTGAAGAATTTCTTGGCAGGACAGCGACTCACGTGCAGCGATGACGCCAAGACAGCAGTCCGACCATGGTTCCACAGTCAGCGGGCTGAATTCTACCACAGGGGCATCTCAAACTTAGTGCTGTGATGGGAAAAATGTCTGAACAAATGTGGAGAATCTGTGGAACAAGTAGTTCCGTGAAGAACTGTACAGCGTATTTTCATATATCCTTCATATGTCAATTGCCTCCACTAACATACAAAATTTCTGTTTGATTGCTGTAATAGATTCGTAGATATTGAGAACCGTCTAAATATTTCGGATGATTGCCAAGTTGGAATTTTATATATGAAGGTCTAAGAGTAATGCACTATTACATGAAGATTATTGTGTACGTGTAGTATTCAAACTTCAATCACATGATAAGGACACAAGAAATAAAAACGAGATTTTAAAATTTCACACAGCCGCCATCTTGTGGTTATGAAAATAATTTAAATGAATTAGATGCCAGTGGATAAAATTTGTATAAGCATTATACCGTACCAAGTTTCATTGCCCTCGGATGGTTAAATTGCGAGAAACGTCCATTTAAATATTTAAATTTCGCATCACCGCCATGTTATACTTCTGCTCACCAGGTTATTGAATGTCCCGTAGGTGAACTTATGTTTATAGCCTCTGTTAACATACAAAATTTCAGTTTGATTGCTGTCATAGATTGATAGATATTGAGAACCTTCTAAATATTTCGATTGGACGCCATGTTGGATTTTTATATATGTAGGCCATAGAGTTATGTACGATTAGATAACGATTATTGCGTAGGTTCATTATTCAAACATTGACTTCGATCGCATGATTAGGACACAATAAATAAAAGCTTAATTTGAAAATTTCGCACAGCCACCATCTTGAGGTTACGCAAACAATTGAACTAAATTACTTGTCAGTACTTACAATGTGTATAAACATTTGCTGTACCAAGTTTCACTGCGATTGGATGGTAAAATCACGAGAAACGTCTATTTAAATGTTACAACTTCGCTTGGCCATCATGTTAATTTTGTAGCTAACATGTTTTTGAAAAATACATAGTTGAACTTCTAGTAGTGCCCATTATCACCGTACAGAATTTCTGGGTGATATCTGTAATAGTTTCGGAGTTATAGAATGCCGGTGAAATACTTCGCACAGCCGCCATGTTGGATTGAGGAGACGTATTAACATTTGAAGAGCACGGTTGAGGTCGGCCAAAATAGAACTATGACCTTACTGCATTTGATGGAAATTGCTCCAGCCGTTTACATTTTATTAGGGGGGGGGGGAGGGGAGGGGGAACACACGAACAAAAAATGATCTCATAAGCCTATTTTTTTAATAAATGAAAATAGGCTAAAAATAGTGTAAGGTACGTAGAACAGTGCGCATATTTTTAATTATCTGTATCCTATGTATTTTTCTTTCGGCTAAAAATAATAGGGGCAAAGACTTTCAATCCGATCTCGTATTGTAAATATCATAACCCATACTTATAAACATAGATTTAATAGCCAAAGTGTAAAGAGTGTGAGGATGATCGCTTGACGATCGAAAGTGGTCATCCAACGGTACCCTATTTTATTATGCTCATGTATTTTTTTTCTTCAGGATTGGGGAACCACCCATTTCAATTGGGTACAATTGTGTTGACCGACTGAAAAACATTACATTTGGATTACTAAGGATAAACTGAAAAAGGTTTCCAAAACGATAATAAATATGGAATGAATTCTCTGTTGTTATTGATTTATTTTAGGAGTCCGACAGAGCGCCCAAAATGCGGCAGTTGTGAACGTGTGCTGTGGTGGTTTTTTGCGGGTAGCGGGAAGACGGTACGTTTCCGGACACAAGTTCCTATGGTAAAATTAACAGTCTTGGTCCCCACTACAAGCCCTCAAAGTCTGTAATGGGAATTTAGGAACACCCTGTATATCCTGTATATCGGTCTTACGGAAAGAATTCATGATGAAAATTAATACATGTAAAACAAAAATACTGGAATGCAGACGAAATAAATCAGAAACTTCTATGGACATCAAATTGGTAGGTGAAAAGCTGAAGGAAGTAGGAGACTTCTGTTACTTAGGAAGCAAAATAACCAGAGATGGACGAAGCAAAGAGGATATAAAAAGTAGTTTGGCTCAGGAAAGTATTTCTACGAAAAAGGAATCTGTTGACATCGAATATAGACTTAGGTATTAGGAAGTAATTTTTGAAAGCCTTTGTCTGGAGCGTGGCGCTCTATGGAAGTGAAACTTGGACTATTGGTGTAGCAGAAAAGAGGAGAATTGAAGCATTTGAAATGTGGTGTTACAGGGAAATGATGAAGATCAGATGGGTAGATAGGGTTACAAACGAAGAGGTATTAAGACGAGTGGGAGAGGAGAGATGTTTCTGGCGACTGCTAATGAGGAGAAGAGATAGGCTGGTAGGACACATACTAAGACACCCGGGAATAGCAAGCTTAGTTATGGAAGGAAGGGTTGAGGACAAAAACTGTAGGGGTAGACCAAGGTTAGAATATGTTAAACTGATTGCCTCGGATGTAGGGTGTGGTAACTATGTAGAGATGAAACGATTAGCTCAGGACAGGGAGGGATGGAGAGCTGCATCAAACCAGTCAAAAGACTGAAGACTCAAACAACAACAACAACATATCCTGACACAAGTACATTACGTCTAGAATAATAGCAACTGCCAGAAGCATAAAGAAAGATTGTTTCAAAAACTATAGGCAGAATATACAGTATTATGTTTCACCTACAGAAACAAAAATAATTTTATTAGCCTACTTTCGATTTTTGCAAAAAATGAAAGTAGACTTATGAGATCAACACAGAGCGAAAAAAGTGTGTCTGTCTGTGTGTGTGTATGTGTGTGTGTGAGTCTGTGTGTGTGTGTGTATGTGTGTGTGTGAGTCTGCGTGTGTGTGTGTGTCTGTGTGTGTGTGAGTGTGTGTACTCTGAATGTCTGTCCCCCCCCCTATCAATTCGAACACGGTGAATGCGAATTGAACGAAATTTGGTATAAAGGTAGCACTAGCAAAGGACACCTCAGTGTCATGTTTTATATCGCCGCCATCTTTACTAAAACTGAATGGCGGCCACTCAAACGTTCAAAACGTAAAATCAAATAACGACTAACCAAATCATCCGATCTCTACCAAATTTGGTAACAACATACCTTCGTATAGGATGCGTCTTGTGACCAAACTACAAGGTCGTCCGCCATACCATTTCAGGATGGCGGCCGTGCGAATTATGCAAACTTTATAATCCATATCATGGGACCCACCAGTTCCGATTATCGAGCCGAGAATCGTTTTAACTGTTCTAAAGGAAGAGGCACGTTCGAAATTAAAAGTTTATTTTGTAATACTATAGTGCAGACGTGATTTTAAAAAGCTGAGCTGATTCAGTAATAAGACAAGATGGCAGCGGATATCTTGTGCCTGACTTATATTTCACTAATTTGAGTATTGCATGCAATATAGCGTACTGATACAAAATAAATAAACTTTGTATGAAATGCTTTATATATAAATAATCTACTCCAGTGATGAAATCGTTTAGTGTAAATCATTATTTGCTAACAAGTTCTATGTAAGTCATTTTATATAGAACGATATTCGTTGACACAATTAGCTCAGTGGTAGAGCGTTAGCCTATCGCTCAAATGCCTATGGTTCAAACCCGATCGGAGCTAGGTTTCTTGCTTGAAATGTTATATGTTTATTGTTTTGTAATGACTCAGATGTTTTAAAATTAAGCGTTATATTGCGCATATTATGGTGCAAAATATATATTTAATTAAAACATAATTCGCCAGCAGATTTACTCCAGACATCTAGCTGCCAAAAAGGTACTTATTAACTTCCAGATTTTATTGAAAAGTTTCTTCTTCTGGCCGCTAGAATGCACTCGCTCTGTTAGGATTATATTGTTCGATATTTCATCACTAGATGTCACGACTAGTCTACGTGGGGCTCCATTGATTACCATTGGCATTCTATGCGCATCGAATTTGAAGAATGACAAGATGATACTTCGATACATTTTTACTTTTTATTTTAAAGGGTTTGTAACAGCCTATTTTGCGTTACTTGAAAATGTTATTTGAAGTAAAGAACAAAACGATTTCACATAGTAACTGAATTGAAGCCGTTGGTGTTAGTTTTATTTCAGGCAAATAGCAATCGAAAATATCCACATAGTTTGTATACACACGTCTCTGTAGGGTCATGGAAAGATTTGTTAATTCAATTAGGGTTGTGAAAGCCATGCACAACCAGACGTGTAAAGACATGCCTCAACTCAAATTTGGATGTTGCCCACGGCAGGTCGTATATGTAATAATAATAATAATAATAATAATAATAATAATAATAATAATAATAATAATAATAATAATAATAATAATAATAATAATAATAATAATAATGTTATTGGTTTTACATCCCTTTTAACTACTGCTGCTTTTAGAGACACCGGGGTGCCGGAATTTTGGCCCGAAGAGGATCTTTAACGTGCCAGTAAATGTACTGACACGGCTCCCTTGCATTTGTGCACCCTCAAATGCCAGCTGACTGCGCCGGAATTTTGGCCCGAAGGGGATCTTTAACGTGCCAGTAAATGTACTGACACGGCTCCCTCGCATTTGTGCACCCTCAAATGCCAGCTGACTGCGCCAGGATACGAACCTGCAACCTAGGGCCCAGCAAGCGAGAACGTTACCGCTGAGCCACGCAGCCAGTCCGGTCGATTATGTCTCCAGATCCATAACATTCTTGATATACTTCTTATCTTTCTTTCTTTCTTTCTTTCTTTCTTTCTTTCTTTCTTCAATGATGGTAGCAGTTTTTATCTAGGTTGTGGCGTTTGGTAGAGGTAAATCGTTTCTAAGGTCTTCAACAAAGAATAGTTCTATTATACTCTTTGATAATAACAACGAGTTATAACTATACTCATACATTTAGGAGAAAGTAGGCTATATGTTCTTTACTAAACATCTTGTTACGCTTGTTATTGCTTCACGTTGTAAGTGCTACCAGCTTCCAGGATCTATGAACATATAAAGCCCGGTAACGCACTGTGCATACGCTCAGAATTTATTAGCCTTCCAAGATGCGAGTGCCGGTGGCCGAGGTGGAAACTATTCATTGTTTAGTTGTGTCATGCTGTCAGCTTGCTTACAGTCCAGACGCTGAGTGTGCGGCTCTAACGTTTGGCGATGGTGGGAGAAGAGGGATAAAGAAAACAACATAGCCAACTTATGGCAGTGAGAAGCTGTTAATAGAACCTTGAAAGTTGCCATCATTGTATCTTTTCTAGCGTCTTCACTATGTAATGTGGAAGTCCCACACCCCATTTGCAATTTTATGCATCATTTTCTTATTCCGACATTTTTCGGTTACAAAACATACATTCTTGGATTAGAGTGGAATTCGCCTATGTTGGCGAAGTCGCTTACTACCATGAAGAATGTTGTCCCCTGTACCAATCAGCGGTTTTCCCGGTAAGCCAGTCTTTAAATTTAGCTCGATGTTGCCATGGTTCTCTTCTGTGGTCCAGTTGCTCTGTGTGTTAATGCAGGTTTGTTGTTTTATTATCGTACTAGCAACCCGCCCTGGCTTCGCCCGGGAACAGTTATGAATGCATTACGTGATAAGCGCCTTTATTTTCGATGTCAATGAACTACGACCTATATCCGTTTTCGTCCCAGCATGATGGTTTAAAATCACTGACTGGACTATTAATTATATTATCATGGAGATGCATGCGCAACGAATTCTTATCAGATGTAATTTAAGAATGGCGAGGTGCATGAAACTCAAATGCCCCTTCCGTTCAATCTAAAAACACTTATAGTAGGCGATATATTGAAGATAGAGATATGCCCTCGCGGCATTTTTTTGTAGAACTTTTCATGCTGAACAATTCTTACACTCATAGTATTGTGCCCAAATCAAGTTGCCCAGATTTGAGAGCACAGGCCCAGAGGCTGAGGGTTTCAGTAGCGCGCGCCAATCCTTATAAGAAGCATTTAGAAGCTTTATACAGCCAAGAGATCGCTAAGTGACGTAGCAAGGTTATCAGAGTCGAGGCTATATTTGTATAAAATATTTTCCTGTGGAGTAGAAACATGAGACTAACACCAAATTACTGGCACGGACAAAGGAAGAAGAACGTGCTATATTTCAAGAAAATTGATCGTGCGGAAGCTGAGATATGAGATGTTTAATTTTAGCCGAGGTCACACTGTGACGTAGAGAAGTCCGTCCGCTGGGTATATAAGAGCTGGCAGCCACCACTCAAATATGTTCACTTCTACATAGGTGCTCCGTCGCTATGGATGTCACTTCTTCGTAAGCGCCCTGTTGCTAGACTTATCACGTCGCTCCGAACATCGTTATACTTCAGAATTATCTTCGTGCAAATGGTTGCAATACTCTACGTTTTTACTAGCACGCAGTTGCTAGGACTTAGTGAAATTCTACGACAGTACATGGTTACTGTACTTCGAAAAGTGTTGGAAGTTTTAGTGAAATTCATCGTAAGTTATCACTGAGGTGATAGATTTTGTGGCAGAACATTGGTAACTATTACTGCTACACGGACATATGATAGACTTAGTCTATATTTTTCTTACCACTGTCCACTAAGATTTAAACTTGGATTATTTTGATCCAATGACCAGAACAAACTTTTGTCTTGATAACATTGTGACCAACCAAGATAAGTCAGTACTGTTCACATACCAGCCTTGCACGTCCAGTTCATTTAGCCGACATAGGGAAACCAGCATGGTTTGCATTGTCTGGAGAGTGAGAAACTCTGCCCAGGGAATTGAACATCAGAACTTGGACCGGTGCTGAATAAGATTGTCAGAGTATTGATAGTACTGAATGCATCACAGTTGGGTCAAGTTATTACTGGTATTTTTGCATCATGGATCATTTCGATCATACCCCTATTAAGAAGATTACTTCAGCTGTTGAAGCAGCTCATATTACAAACAGTTTTCATCAAGATCATCAAGATGTCTGGTTAGACATCTTGCGGGTATATAATGGAGGCCGATACGAGATTATACGTACGTGTCCAAATGGGGACAGAAGGCTGAAATAATCTGGTTCAGACCAGATTATCCACATCAAGATCTACAAGAATGTAAGCTACATTTTGCATTATTCTTAAGCGTAGTTAGCTGGAATTTCTCATTTTTCTACAGTCTTGCCAACACATATTTTTCCTTCGATGTTTTGCTGTTGCAAATATTTTCGCAAGGCATATGGAAGCCTTGATCTGAGTAGTTTTTACACTCAGACATGAGAAGTCAATGATTTGAATTAATGGACGAGCAAACCGAGCATTTAATTGATTTTGAAATTATGTTTTCTAATCGCGGTCATCAGCCGTCGTAACTGTAAATTTAATAATAAATTTAAGTTGAGGAATGGATTTTTATCCATATTTAATTAGGCGAGGATGATTTTTTCCGAACAGTTTAGCAACGTAAATTCCATTGGTGGAATAATAATAATAATAATAATAATAATGCTGATTTAATAATAATCATCATTTTCAATATTTTTCAAGAGATGATAATAATAATTATGATTTATATTTCTAATAATCATATCATGTAGTATGATTTATAAAGTTGATATTTAAAACAGTTTGCTAGATCGGAGACTTGTTTTTCCGAAGGCGCGTGGTTAACGCATGCCCACATTCAACTAACAGAATAATCCTATGGGAACATTTTACACTTGCATTATGCAGTTAAATCTTTTGAAAGACACGGAAAGTAATGATACGGGAAACATATAGCATGTATAAATTAGGGTTTTACTAGAGTTTGTATAAATATAATATCATTTTGAGCAACGTCTTGTGATAGAACGTTTGGCTAGAAATAGACACGGTGTGGAATAGTTAATGTTCAAACTGATGGTAAAATCACTGTAAACTCATTTAGGAGCTTACTAGATTACGAATCTTCCAGTTTGAGTAACAAGCAAAGGCTTGATTATTATGTATAATTTGGGAAGACATTTTGTGTGTGTGGAAATAGTTGAATATGCCATTCTCATTGTGCATTTTAAGTCGCAGGAATGAGGTTGTTATAATGGAGCATCAACCAAATTATAGGTTGGATGACTTTGAAATAATGTTGGGAGTTGATATATTTTTGTAAGCCACACTTTCGTCGAATTCATAACCGAGGGTTATATTATGGAACCATCATGTCAATCCACAGTCTGCCCACGTGTTCTATAAATATTTCCTAGTAATTGTTAGCCCAGAATTTTGTTATTTCATTATGAGAATACTTTACCGTTGTCTAGATGCTAATTATGATAATGTGATTTTTGACACATTTAAATCGAATGGGCAGATGCTGTAAATAAGTTAAAACTGTTATTTCCTAAACAACCACTAAAATTTAGAGGATATTTGTGATCCTGTTAAGAATATAAACATTCTGCAAATTAATTTGATGATTAACATTTTTGACATTCTGTCAAAAGAATTGTAATTTTGATAATAGTGCAACCAAATTCCTTCTCCTGATACAATTGTTAGTTGGGTTAATGATCAAATCATACCACGATCTGAGTGTAAAGGTGTTCTACCAGAGCTAGGTGCTGTTAAATATAAATTTAGATTTCAACATAGCGTTGAGGTCTTGGCGCCCATTAATACAACATATCTTAGTCAGAGTAAACATTACATTTGTGTTTCAAAGTGCAAGGCAGGGCTAGTAAAAGCGTTACACTTGTCACCCAACAGTGAGGGCAAGAGAAAACGTTACACGTGTCACCCAACAGTGAGGCCTAGTAAAAACGTTTCAATAGCAACAACTAATATTATTTTTGTGATAATTTTTCTAAATAATATTTCCAATTGATATTTAAATATTTGAATGTTTAAATCCAGATTTAAAACAGTTGATATTTTGTTAATAATAAAATTTTTGACCATAATATTGCTATTTGAGTCAAGAACTCAGAATATTACTGTTGGATCGAGAACAGATGATACAATAAATATTTTATTTCTGTTTATCGAAGTTCATCGAATCCATGCCCGAATGTCCATGTCATTAATATTGTGTTATTTTCATTGTTGTAACTTTATATCTGAACCAATTTTGAGATACTGATTCCTAGAAAAAAGTGTTAGTTAATTTTCTGCTACTATTTGAAAGACAAACAAAAACAGTGTTTTTGTTTCTTCGAGTGATAATATTTCATTTCAACGTGTGAATACTTAAAGTTAGGAATCAGGATGGACAATTAAATTTGCACTGACAAACCTTAGGATTGTAAATAATTCTTTTGAGCGAAGTCAACAGGACTATTAATTTGACTTTCGTTTCAAATGCCTGGTGTTCATGTGTTGGTGAATATGTAAATTTGTGTATATAATGTATGATTCGTCGTGCATCCATTATGCTATTTTTAGCATTTCTTCGTTAACTTTTTAACATTTTAAATAAAATGAGATAATTTTACGGATTGTGTTATTTTTAGAAAATCTCCTTCTATCCTTATTGTTGCATCGATCCGAAAATCAGTAAAGATTTTTTTTGTGTGTGTTATTGTACTCACTGTAACCCATATGACCCCCTGGGATGTTTAGATTCTCGTGCTGACTGATTTTTGGTGAAAATGCATATGTGGTCGTCCAGACTTAGGTCTAAACGGGCACAGTATTTAGATATTTTTAACGGTTTGCCCAGCGTAAACTTACAAAGCGCTTAGAGAAATATATGAAGCGGTATTCGACGAGTGGGGGAGGAGAAATGTTTCTGGTGAGTGCTAATGAATAGAAGGAACAGGTTGGTATAACACATACTAAGGTACTGAGGAATAGAAAGCCTAGTTAAGAAAAGAAGTTTGGAGTACAATAACTGTAGGTTAGAAAATGTTAAACAGGTTGTCTCGGATGTAAGGTGTAGTAGCTACGTATCGGTCAGGGATACATGGGGGACTGCATCATTTTAAGGACTGAATACACACACACAATTGCGGAATACATACCCTTCTGCTGTGGACCACACCATCGTGCCGCCTGTAGGCCTTGTGTACCAGGTGCAGGATGATAACGTTGAAGAACCACAGAACGCCGGCTCTGATGCTAGCCACCGCCATGACGATCACAGGGGTCGTGGATATGATATTATCCTTGAAAACAAATGGACACATTAAAACTCCACCCCCGGAATAAATAAGAGGCAGTTAAATGCTGGATCAAGACCACTGCCAGCTTCATCGCGTCCCTCCTGGCTGCTTTAACTGCCTGCCCATTCAACACTTGAAGGCGTGCAAGATATAGGCCTATATTAATTGCAGATTTCGGATTTCATTTCTGATTTACAAAAGAGCACGCAGCAGTACGGCATTTTAAAATCTAAAACACAACTTCGCGGAAAACAAACAACAAACGGTTGAACATCGTAATTCAGCGAGGCTCCAAAGCCATTCACACTCAAAGCAATGGCTTCTTACCAAGGAAGTCAGACCGTACCTAACCTTACCGACAGTTCTACCCACAATGTGCCCAAGAAATCCCAGAAAAGTTATGCTTCTGCAATACAGTTATAACGGAACAAGTTAGATCTGAACCTTCCGATGCGCATGTGCGTCCAGTTGCATTACGTCATCCCCCCCGCCTGGATTCTTTGTCAACCAGTGAGCACTTACTTCATCACGTGCTGGTTAGATTTTGCCAAGTAGTCACTATTCCCAGAACCTAGGCAGGGTACAGATGCTGTCAAGGCATGCGAAGCAAGACTGAGCGGCTCTGTTCTTTGACAAGCACGGCAACAAGCTTGATGTCAGTAGTGTGTGAAGTGGGCGCGCTCACAGTTCATTACCACCAATACCAATGCTATGTCACTGAGAGTGTTCCTATTCGATTCTTTATGCTTGCATAATATAACCACGACGAGCAGCGAGCAGCTCCAAACAGCTGTTGCACCAAAGAGGGGAAATCGAATTTGCGCCTAGTGATCCCACCACTTCCCCTCCTAGACGAGACTCCGCCATGACAGGCCAGGTCTAACTTGCCACGCTATAACACCGAATAAAGAACAGGCTATTATTATTGACGCCATTAACATCAATACAAAACAAATGTCTGCAACAGTGACTTGAAAAAGTGGCGATCACAGCGGGTTGGTGCTGCTCTTAGCGTCTATATTTGGAAACGAGGTTGTACGCATAAACCAATGCTGTAATCGTTGAATGGGCAGGCAGTCTAAGGCAGCCAGGAGGGATGCGATCCAGCTGGCAGTGATCAAGACTGACTACAATATCTCAGACCATAACATCAAAACAAAGATGGTGGCAATCGTAGGGGAACAGTTGTTGACACTGGCGGGCATGGCGCCATCGAAATAGCGGCAAATTCGAAGACAAACATTCGTATAATTGATTAAATTCCACCAGAAATTACAGGATTTTATGTAATAAAGCACAAATTCAATATGAAACCCTGACGTAATTCGCTACAAGCAACGCGAACAGACAGTAGCTAAAAATACAGTCACAAATAAAGCAAAGATAAGACAAATATTTAAAAATGCAAATAGATATCATTGTTGTTGTTTATATTAGGGGCTACACCATCGTGGTCTCATACCGCCCAAGTATTTGTGTGATAACCTGTGTTATTGTACTGGTTGAACTAGTGTGCTTGAAAATTAGAAATTGCATTGGGAAGGAAAAGGTCATGGCCTTAAGTTAGGAACCATCCTGTCATTTGCTTGGAGTAGATGTGGGGAAACCACGGTAAACCACTTCCAGGGTTTGAATAGGAAGCAGCCGTGTTCTTAAATTAGGTACCATCCCAGCATTTTCCTGCAGTAGAGGTGGGGAAACCACAGAAAACCACTTCCAGGATGGCTGAGGTGGGCATCGAACCCTCCTCTACTCAGTTGCCTCATGAAGCTGAGTGCACCCCGTTCTAGCGCTCACTCCAGAATTAAATTTCTTCGCAATGTGTATGTTGGTCCAATCTACAGCTCAAATCACGCAAATCTTCCATTTATGGTGATCATAAGGAATTTCACTGTAATACGTCATAGACTGTTGCATGGATGTTGATTCATTTAAGGCCTTTGCAACATCGTGGTCATGTTGTCCCTTGTACTTCGGTGTGGGTGGACTCTGTCTGATAACCTGTGTCATTGTAATGGCTGTAGTAGTGAGTATATTTTTAATTGAAACTAGGATTTTGAAAAAGGTGGCCGTATTTTTAAGCAAGGAACCATCTCGACATTTGTTAGTTATTGTTTTCAGGGGCAAAACACCGAGCTCATCTGCCCCTCTCAGCATTTGCCTGGAGTAGAGGTTAGAAAACCACTTTAAGGACAGCTGAGGTGGGACTCGAACCGTCTCTTTTCAGTTTTGCCTCACGAGGCTGGCTGGGTGTGCCCCGTTCCAACCCTCAGACCAGAATTAAATTTGTTGGCAGAGCCAGGAATCGAACCTAGGACCTTTGGATCCACAGTCTCAATGCGATCCCCGAGACCACATAATGCGGAATATACTGTTACAACCTTATCATATTGGTAGAGATTACATTTTACCATTAAGAATGATATTTGAGAACATCCAATACCACATCCTCTCAGAAACAGATGATCATCTTATTTCTTTACTGATAAGCCTCTTGAGGATAGTCCATATTAAAAGCTCTAACGAATACTGGAATTGAGTTGCAAGGAAACTTAATTTCAACTATACCAGTGTCACAAGGCTTCCCTTACCAACATTTGCATCATATCAAAAGTAGATATAGGTTATTGTAATTTGAAAGATGACTCACAAAATATTGTCCTGCTAGGTCCACCTGTCATTGCAGTATCCATTCACATTTCTCCTCATGCTCATAGATATTATTATAGAATGCATTTACCTCCAAAGATTTAGACACTTCAAAACTCACACTGACGGTATGTCAGTATGCCTACCATCATCATCTATCAGTATAACTGCACCGGGTGAGTTAGCCGTGGTCGTTACGGCATGGCTCCTGGCAGTTGCTCACATCCGGGAGGCACGGAGGTTCGAATCCCCCCGCCGGCAACCTTGAAGATGGTCTTCTGTGGTTTCCCATCTTCCTTCCAGGCAAATGCCGGGGTTGGTCCCTAACTATAGGCCACAGCCGCTACCTTCCAACTCCTCGTCCTAACATTCAAACTTTCCTCCCCAGACAACACTCCACACGCGACGGTATTTGTAGCTCACCCAATGGGTGTCCGCATAGAAGCAGCTACAAACTGGCGAGCCGAACATGTCCTCGGACACTCCCGGCACTAAAAGCCATACGCTAAAAAAAGTATAACTGCGAAGAGAACCACCTAGCTATTATCAAGCTTATTTCCAAAGATATCGATAGTAGAAACTCCATCCTGTCCACACCACACTCCGAAATTATCCCCATAACCTAATAACACATGTGGTAAACGTTCTCACATTATATTGGTACCGGCACCGGTATTTATTATTATTCGCAATGTACTACACTACAGTCGCCTCCGTAGCGTAGCGGTCAGCATGGTTACCTGCCGCCCCGGAGGTCCTGGGTTCGATTCCCGGCTCTGCCACGAAATTTGAAAAGTGGTATGGGGACTGGAACGGGGTCTACTCAGCCTCGGGTGGTCCAAATGAGTAGAGGGGGTTCGATTCCCACCTCAGCCATCCTCGAAGTGGTTTTCCGTGGTTTCCCACTTCGTCTTCGGGCAAATGCCGGGATGGTACCTACTGTAAGGCCACGGCCGCCTCCTTCCCTCTTCCTCGCCTATCCATCCCAATCTTCCATCCCTTCCCATCCCTCATGAGGCCCCTGTTCGCTTTGCAGGTGAGGCCGCCTGGGCGAAGTGCTGATCATACCTCCCCAGTTGTATCCATCCTGACCAGATGTTCCAGGCTCCAGGACACTGCCCATAGAGGCGGTAGTGGTGAGTTCCCTCGCTGAGTCCATGGGAACCACTAACCTAAAGGGTACATTGACTAAATAAAAAAAATACTCTATTAACATGATAAACAGTACGAGATAACTCGAGATATATACTATGTATACGAATTCCTGGCAGTAGAAACCACTCTATGTGTGATCAACAAATGTAAAGAAACAGCCGTTAATCGATAGCCTCCATTACGATTACCACCATTTTTGCTAAATCGATTGTCGTATTACGGTCTGCTATATTGTAGTCGGTCTTGAAAAAAATGAATAAAAAAAAGGCGCACATTAGTGCATACAAGTGTAGCTCATAGTGTAAGGAGTTGGCTGAGACTCTTGAACTATTAGAAGCCATTTTTTATTTTTGCCAAAACAAACTGTCAGTTGTTCAGATGTAACTCTTAAGCTGCGTTTACACCGGAGTTGACAACAGTGTTGCCAACAAATGTTGACAACATTTACAAAAATCGTACTAAACTTTTTGTCAACATTGCTGCCAACAATTCTGTCAAAACTGAAAAAGTGATGGCAACATTACCTACCAGCAGTCGGTAAAGATCACAGGGTGTTGTTAACATTAATTTGTTGGCAGCAAAGTTGACGGGACTTACAGTGACCCGCAACAATGTTGGCAAAAATTCCCCTTCAACTGTCCAGCACACGTGGTTGGCGCAGGTATTGCTAGTCAGTAATTGGCGTCGCGTTTCCCAAGTTTAGGTCCAATAGCTGTGAGTAGGTTTTCAGTCGCTACTTGTCATCCTCAAGAAGTTTTTAAACTGCCGTCACACCTCAACTCTCTTGACAATGGATCGACATCGTCTTGATTTAAATCGAACAATAGGTCACTTCCACTATACACAGATCTGGCCCTAAGGGAAGGCCTTACCAGAATCTATTCGGCCTTCTCCTTTTGCCTATGATGCACGCTGCTGCTATCGCCGCAAGTTCCTCTAGTGTTGACATCTCGGAATGCAGAATGCAACTGGCGAAACGCGCCAAAAATGAGCTAAATTGTTGTCAACAAATCTTACCATTCTCGATATTCGCCAACATTGTTGCCAGCACTTGTTGCCAACTTATGTTGTCAACATTTGGTGTAAACGCGGCTTTAACCCTTTATAAGACAGTGGTTTGCATACTTACCACCTACTATAAGGACAATTTATATTGTCAGAGATACAGTTGGAATCATTCAGCCATATATCAACGATTTCCTTTTTAAGTATTAATATTTCTGGAAACCAAATATTAGACCTAAGGTGCTTCATAAAATTATTTATATTAAATAACAACAATTAAAATGAAAGAGTGAAATAAATTAAATATGATAAAAAATAGAATTAAAAATAAATATGATTGTAAAGAATTAACAATAAATAAGCTCATAAAAATTAATATTATAATAATTTTATAATCTTCTGACATTAAAAATAAAATTAAAATTATCAAATTAAAATGTTAAAGAAAATTAACAATAATTACATTTAGGCTAAAATAATTAAAATGATATTAAAATAAATACAAATAAAATATCGTCATTATTATTCAGCCATATAAAGAGTTAAGTCGGTCAACACGAATTTGCCCAATGACTGGGAGGGGTACAATGTATATAATACATGAATATAGTACATTATGCAACGAGCCTATAATGGCAATAATTAAGACACGAGTATGTTTATAAAACGAGCGTATGCGAGATTTTATAATTTCCATACGAGTGTCTTAATTACCATTATAGGCGAGTTGCATACGACTGTTTATATTCGACGATAATTATTATGACTATTTTTTTGATTCTTTCTTTGTTGTAAAATAAATCTCCCTGAATTATTTATATTTGCTTTAACAAAAGAACACCTTTATTTTAGACTGTCACACATGGAATTTATATTTACTTTAGGAAAACATATCCAAATTAACGGCATCTGAAACTATTATTCTAGCAAGGCATATTTCTAATTACATGGTTACGGTAATTATACCTCCGTGCCCTCGATTCTAATGTTCTTACAATCTCTTTAACACTACCGTGTTTAAAAATAACATCTGGCCCACCCGAGCCATAACAGGTGGCTGGGGAGCTCCCCCTTACTAGGTCAAGTCCTCAACAAAATGTATGACCATAGACATCAAGTCTGTCGCGTCAGGCGGTATATACTTCTTAAGACTTGGCTGGATGAGTTTCTCACACCCACACCTCTCTTGTTAGAAGAGCTTTAATATTTAAAACCCTACGGTACGTTATTTCGGCTACCTACCGGCCGACATTCAGATCATACAGGATAATGTAATTAATCCATGAGTATCAATGCTGCCCGGTCTGAAGGGCGATCATTACTATTTAAGGGGCTATTCCATTTTTGAAACGCTGTCCAACGGCCAGCGTGAAATCAATTCCTAGGGCTCAACCCATTTTCGGAAGACTCGAAGACACATTTTGAGCCGGAATCGAACCACCGACCTCCACATTTCATGCGACCACAGAGCGGTATATAAGCAAGACCTCTGTTCGCGAATTATACAACATAATGCTCCCTTTACCGACGACTATATACATTCGTCTCACTCAGTCCCTTACAACTCCACTCATGATTAATCATTCCTGACTAGATTTATAGCAATCACTTGATTTTACTATTTATTAACCGTTTATTTCAGCGTAATCAACTATTTTTTCTGTAAAGCTTTTCATAAAGAATTTATTTCTTTCCAAGCCGTTATTAACCTTCCCACTGCTGACTTCATCCTCACACTGATTAATTCACTTAACTTGAACAATTATTTCAACACACTTCAATTTGAACACCTCAAAGTTACTTAAACATACTAGCTCTACAACTTATTTACTTGAACATATTGGTTCTAACACGTGTTAACTTGAACACATCAATTCAATAACTTCACAACTGCACTTTAAGAGATTCCTACACTTTCCACAATTTACTAGCTTTTACAATTTTACACTTCACACTCTTTTATTCCTCTTGCTAGCTATCGATTCAAATCCGTTTGTTACCACAACGCAACTTCCTTCACATAATAATTCCCCCCTTTTTTTATAAACGTGTGACATATCGACTTCTATTAAAGAACGCACGACCCCAAAATACACTTAATAATGTACAGGTAGTACTCACATTGTTATTTCGGTGGTCTCTGCCAATGGTTATGGACCTGTTCGTCCACCATCTTGTGTTTAATCTTCCATATCTAATACTGGGGCACTTTCCACGTATATTTTTCTTCCACGAATTGCACACATTTTTACTTTACTTAAACCCCTTTTCTTAGGGTTTTCTAACATAGGCTACTTGATTACAATAATACACTTATTAACACTTAAAAACACTTATAAGACACTTGAAAAATATTATTTACACACTAATTTTACACTTGAGCATGAACTAATGCCTTACACACACATGTGATTCTTTTCTTAATTCACACGTTTCACTCTTTCTTTGCCTCCTCCAAGAAATGTAGGTCTTCGCGGATCCCTATCTTGGTCCTAAGCATCTACTTGAAAGGAATGAAAGTCTCTGATCTCCTATGGTCTATCCTAGACCTCTCCTACAAACCATTGAAAGTCTCTGATCTGCTTACCCGTTGCTTCCCTGCTCACCTCGGATAATTCTATTTCAAGGTTCACTTTCTGTTCCTATCGGCCCTGACTTCACTGTACTGGCGCAATATTATCTGTGTACGGCTAAGATAATGTACTTTCACGTGTGTCTCCTTAGACACGTTTCCCTAGAGTCGCAGTCTTAACTAACGCTCTATAATAAGTGGTTCTCCACTCTAATTCACGTCTTAAAGTTTACACTCGAATTCCTTACTAGGATTCCTCCACTTAGCGATAAGACTTATACTTGCTTCAATTGATTACTGCTGCTATTGACTCGTAACACTTCGAACTAACGTCCTAATGTCATGAATTTCCCAAGCATGAGCAAATTCTGACTTTATTATTTCCACGATAACTCCACACGACTTTCGAATGTACTTCGTTAAAACAGTATAACACTCTCGACAGAGGTTCACTGAAGACTGTATGCTTGTTGAATCAGTACGATCCCTCACTGAGGTCCGTTGTAGACTGAATAATACTTGACGCAGCACTTCCTCCTGAGAGGTTCACTGAAGACTGCATGCATCTGCCTCGACAGACTGGCTATTTATTTGATCTGGGCCAAAAGTAGTTCGTTTCCACCCCGCTTGAACCTAACTTCCAAAGTAATCCTCGTATTGGATTATAAAAATTACTCTTGTACTCCTTGTAGTCCATAGGTTCGAAAAATATCTTGAAATTTGGAAATCGATCGTACAGTTCTTCTATAAAAATTTCCAAATTGTTCTGGTTCCATGTGGGCGTATTCTATCACTGATTTCCCTCCGCGTTATCGATTCGCGAAGGCCAAGTGACGTAAGGCTTATCTTTCACTTCATTCCTGTACAGGAATTAGACGATTTTAGGTTCTTGAAAATTCTCTTCCTAATTATCAGCCATTATGGCGTATTCCAAAATTCATAAATTTGCATTTTATCGGAAATCATGCAAATTTCCCAACAATGCAGGGTCTCTCTGCTGCTAATCCTGTCGTAATACTGCTGATTCAACATAGCTAGGGGGATTGCCTTCCTAAGTCTCTGACCTTACTCATAGTTTTAATCTCTTGGCTCGACTCGCTATCTGATTTATTACGCCTGAATCACACCACACACGTGCGTGTATAGTCATCTTATGATTCAGAGGCAGCTGCGTCTTGCGTTGCGATTGCGTCCTGTTTCAACATATGAACTCTTCCCTTGGATTACAGCTCAAATCTGTAAGAATATTATACTTCTTTCTTAAATAGTCACGGGTTCGATTCCTTCTGCCAGCTCAAAAGGGCACAAATCTCCCCACCTTTAGTAAATAAATTTCTGAAATGATGAGGAAATTTATTTATCATTTTCTCTTGTCTGAATTCCTTTTATTCCAATATCGAAACCGTCCTTCTCTCCTGCGTTCTCCTTTAGTTCATTTGAGCGTTAGAATCTCAAGCTATCTTGTCGCTTTGCCATTTCGTTCAGACCTTGGCTTCAGTCCGGACTCAATCTGGGTTCCTAGTCTTTTCTTGCCATATCCGGTAGTTTTTCCATAACGGGGACGTCTTGTCCTTACCCGTTTCTCCTCCTCATTTCTCTTCGTCCATTTCTTCTTTGAAATCTTTTATTTTCTACGGGTGTGTCCCACCCCTACCCGTTCCTTTATTTCGTCATTTTCCATTCTTAGGTTGCTACTCTCTTGCTCAATTTGCTCAATCATTTCTTTCAATCCATAATAGGTGTCTTTTAGCTCTCACTCGCATACGAGCAGTTGCCATCTCTTTTCACGATCTTCCATTCCATTATGGTGGTCATCGTTCTTTTCTTCTATTTCCAATATCAGGACTTGTTCATTCTCTTCATCGAAATTTTCCGGAGGGTAGTATACTTTCAAATTTGCCGAATTTATTGTGAGTGCGTGGTTTGTTTCACAATGTTTTATCCTGTATGCGTTATTCCTTAGACCCCTTACTACCCTGTACGGGCCATGGTACATTTTCTAGAACTTTTTGTACAATCGGTTCCCTGGATCTGAAATGGCTGGTCTTTTCACTAATACCATTTCTCCTACGATTAAGGGTCGATGATTTATTTTATGCCTGTCTCTCCTTCGCCTTCTCTCTGCCTGTGCTTGTATATGTTCGAATGTTCTCCTTATTCGGACTTCTCTTCCAGGTTGGGCATCTATTGGTACAGGTATTACCTGACTCCATGGTGTCTCAGGCTGTTGGTTACGATGTAAGCTGATGGGTACCTCCCCAGTAGCTTCATGTACTGTATTGTTGATACAAAATTCAATAATTTCGAGGGTATCTACCCATTTCCAATTTTCTTCGACACAGTATATTCTGCAATATTTGGCCGTTTCCCTCATTACTATTTCCACGGGATTTGTCTCAGGATAGCGAATATTTGTCGTATCCCTATGTTATCTAATTCTCTTCCGAATTCCACACTTGTAAAGCAACTTCCGTGATCCGACAATAAATTCTCTGGCTTCCCTAGATTGGGTATCACTCTTTCCTTCAGTCGCTTCAATACTTGTTTCGTACTAGTCTTCTGTATGGGAGAGAGAACAACCATTTTTGTGAAGACATCCATAGCCACCATAATATGCTTATTTCCTCTTCTGGCCTTAGGTAATGGTCCAAAATTATCTATCGACACAATTTGACCTGGCCTCTCTGGTAAGAGGGGTATTGGCTTCTGTCTCATCAAAAACGAATTTGGTTTGATCCTCTGACATGTGTCTCATGTCCTCAATGTGTCCCTTACAGTTTCTCTCAGTCTCGGCCACACAAAAACTTCCTTTAGCATCGAGACTGTTTTGTCGATTCCCATATGTCCAAATGATCTATGGGCTGACCATACCGTTTTTCTCTGCAGAATCGCAGGTACAACAATCCTTTGTTGAGTTTGATCAGAGTCCGCAAACTTATGCAACAATCCATTATAAAAGTTATATTCTGTAGCTATCTTCTCAGCTTCAATGTACGTGGGTGTTCCTCGTGTGAGTTTACCTTCAAAATATGAGATGAGCATATTCATCCATGGGTCCTCGCGTTGTCGTTGACCTATATTCCTTAATTCATCCAAAGTGCGTTGATCCCTGTTCTCCAACTCTATAGCCATTACTTCCTCTTCTATGGACTCTGACTGTCTGCTTAAGTAGTCTGGAATTGTGTTTTCCTGGGATATATTCTATATTTACGTCGAATTTCCCAATGTATACGGCCCATCGCATTAACCTCTGACTGGATAAGTCGGTTTTCATTAAAAAGGTTAAAGCCTTATGATCTGTTCTCAATGTTCCTGGGAATCCATAAACAATTTTCCGCCAAAACTGCAGAGTATGCGGCTAGAATCATCTACTCGAAAAAGCTAGGTAATTCTTTATCTCAGGTTTTTTGGTTCCTCCTGAAATAGCATTGCCCCAATTCCAATTTAGGATGCATCAGTTTGAACCACAAATAAGTGATTAAAATCAGGATATCCAGATTCACATAATGTAATAGCATCTCCTTAGCTTCAATAAATGCTATTTCTGCTTCCTTCATCTATTTCCATTTTCCACCCTTCTTCAGATGGTCTTGCAACGGTGCAACTGTACTTGTATAAGATGGGCAATGTCCAGAAAAAATCCTATCAATCCTAAAAATTGTCGGACATTTTTCACTCTCATTGGCCTTTGAAAATTCTTTATTGACCCTAGCTTGCATGGATTCTGTTTCACACCATGTTGGTCAATCACGTGTCCCAAAAGCGTGACTAGCCTTTGACAAAAGTTAGACTTATTTAACTTTATTTTGAAGTTTGCTTTCTTCTAATATTCAAGTAGCTTCTTCATATTCCCTAGATGTTCGTCCACATTGTCGGATGTTAATAAAATGTCATCCACATATCGAATAGTACATGCTTTGACTTCTTCTGACAGGTTCCGATCCAAAGCCCATATCAGTGCTGATCGTGATGTCTTTAATCCAAATGGACATCTTCTGAAGCAATATGTTTGCTGGTCGAACTGAAATCCAGTTAACAAGCTGGTTTTCTCTTCCAGTTCGAGGTGATGATATGATGAAGACATGTCAATGTTTGTGAAAATGGTTTTCCCTTAAAATTTCGTAAAATTTCTTCAATAGGTGGTGCTGAATCATTTTCAGGAATAATCTTAGCATTCAAATTCCTGGCATCCAGGCATACCCTTATTGAACCATCCAGTTTGCTCACAATCACCAATGGACTTACATACGGTGTAGCCATTTTTTATATCAAACCTGCATTCATCATCTCCTGCAGTGTTTTCTTGGTTTGAGCATAATGTTTTTCGGCTACCAGGAATGGTTTTTGTCGAAATGGGGCCCAATCATTCACCTGAAATGCGTATTTGAAGTTTTCTATTTTTCCAGGCTTGGAATCAAATACGTCTCTATAATTCAGTAATAGATTTGTCAGCAATTCTTTATCTTCTGGTGCCACCTTGGCTTCTTCAATCTTTCCCATAAGATTGGCATCGAACTCAGGTTCCAGGCTTTCTTCTACCTCCACATTCAAAATCTCAAATGCCTCTTCTGTGGCTTCATTACCTTCCTCGGTTATATCTCCCACATGCCACACCTGTTCACCTGTTCTTGACTCGTGATATTGTAAAAATACGTTTTGCCCATCCACATCGGCTTCTTGGAATCTAATGCAATTTTGCGCAAGGTCTATCACTACCTTGTTCTCTCGGATGAAGTCCATACCCAAAATGATATTGTACGATAATCGACTCACCAGCAAAAGACATTGTGAAATCACGATATTTCCAATGAGCATCGCAATGAATACCTGAAATTTACACGTAAGTGTTTTCTCCGCCATTATTCCCTTAATTTTCACACTGGATGTGGGAATCTTTAACACTCGTCCTTCAGTTTCTATTTCCTTTACTAAAACCTGTGTTATTAAACTCACAGTTGACCCTGTTTCTATGAGGGCTCGAACTAACAACCTTTCAATACGTATCATAATTATAGGCAACTCCCTCTTAATCGGTGGTATTCCTTCGGCATCCTCCATATTTAGTTCATCTGGTCTAGCGATCCAGTTGGCTATTTGAACATTCTCCAAGTCCTTGTCATTTCTTTGCTCTGGCCATTCTAAAATTGAAGTTGTTTTTATCCTTAGGGTCTATTTTCCCTTCATTTCTTAACTGAGCTCGCAACTCTAAGCTTTGGGCTCCTTCATGCCTGTCGGGTGATTGGCGATTCTTCATTGCTTCACTCTAACGTGCCTTTTGATTATCAGGTTCATGGTTCCTCTCGTCCATGTATCGCTGAGATTCCTGATATCTTTTCTCGATTTCTTGACGATATTCTTGGCTCCTAACAGTTGGCAGCCCTGTCCACACAAGAAGCAACAGCCTACTTTATTTCCACTACACTCAACCTATCACTACTTTCATCTAAACACTGACTGATTTGAAATTCATCTACATGGCCACCTCCTGTGAAGCAACGTTTCCATGTACGCTCAATTATGAAACAGCGATGCTCGCGCGGGCTAATATTGTAGCCCAGACGATTTCTAATGCATTTGGTGTCAGTTTGGTGCAATTAGTTCAGTCGGAAACACACCCATGTGTGCATTAACAGGCAGCTACAGAGATTATCAATATGCCTAGCAAGTAATATACTCTGCGCTACAACAAAATAAATCACTGGGCTACAAATTAACAGTAAAAATAATACCAGCCAACACAACCTATGAACTTCAGCCCCTAGGTCGATACTTCTTTAGAATGTATAAATACATGATACGCGAGATCTCACACAACGCTGACTTCGACGAGTCACCTGCTACCTTGCAGCAGCGGGATAACATCCTGAAACTACAGTCGCTAGCATTCCAGCAGTTTCTTTCTCCGCGCTTTGAGCCCGCTCACCAGTACGGATGGGTGTTAGCTGGATCAACTGCAAGAAACCCACACCACTTTCGTAATACTACAGATTTTTGTTTCAAGAATTTGAGAGGACAGTGTAATAAATGTGATGCAGCAGCAATAATTAGATGTGGTTGGTGTACAGAAAAGTTATGTTTTAGGCACTGTCTTATAGACTACCATTACTGCAGTCTGTTTGTTCCTGATTAATCCTATTTTTAAAACTGTTGTTTCCCGTACGAACGACTCACCAGCCTACAAGAACTCATAACTTCCCCCTTATTTATTCCCATATATCTTCCACACTAATTGCCCTCCTGTTGCTAAAATTTGTGAGAGCACATATTTTGACATACTAAACATGACTAAAGAAGAAAAATACAATTATTGTCTGCCCCAAACAGAAGGTTTGCTTGTCAGACAACATCCCTGTGTACTTGTATGTGTCTGATAGCATGTGCTATTGTGATGGCTGAATTAGTGAGACACAAAGTGATGGAGAGCATATCTTACCTTGCCGATATCCATAAGGAAGAGTACCATAGCCACTAGGTCACTCAGTAGCGTGATGAGAGTTGTTATGAACCAGGGGTAGAAAGTCACTCCCGACAACTTCCTGCAAGCTCCACCTGGCACAGGGACGACAAGGAATTTCAAGTTAAAGTTCTCAGGATGAATTCATAATAAACGTGAATATTCATTCATTCATTTACTTTCTTTAAAAATGGGCGTAATTTTCCTGTGGCAAATTGTACAATAATTGCCAACAATAATATCCAACATACTTAATGTACGCAAGTCCCGGGAACTACAGTAATTACATCGGAGTATTTACACAAAATGTCAGTCCTCTCTTAAACACATCAATATGTTTGGGCAGGGGCGGCTCCTGACTAAAAGTTTAGGTTGGGCCAGATATTATTATTTTATGTTTCATATTAAATATTGTTTTATATTTGGCATTCATTGTTGCCAATATTGCCATTATCATCATTCCACACAACACAGCTTTAATTTGAAACAAGTTTTAATAAAAAGTTCATGCATTAAAATCTGTACTCACATGGCTCCTTATCTGTAAATATATTCTCCTCTCCTGTGCTTGGATGAAGCAAATTTATCTATCAGCTTGGTTGTTAAGGTCCATATTTTTAATTTCTAATTTTGTGTTCAGAGGTATAGAAGAAAATAAATTATTTGTTAATAATACAATGTCCACTATCATTTTCCTCTATCGCACACAATCAGCACACTAAGTAACTACGTACTTCCACAAAAGTTAAACACACATTAATTTATAGAAATTAACTTCATTCTCAAAACTCACAAAGACACTTGTACTGTATTTGAAATACCAGACAGCTGAAAACATGTAAATATATTTTTCTAATGTCAGCAAGCTGCGAACAATGGCCGAATACCTGTTTAAGGGCGTGCGGTAGGGTGGAACCTCCTCCGTAATCCGGTTTGACAGAGACAGAATCAGGAAGTGAAATGGAGACATCTTCTATTTCGCTTCAAAGCAACGTAATGGGCCCATTCTGCTGGCCCTTGAAGAAAGAGAAAAATCCCTTCATAGCACAGAAGAATTCGCGGGCAAGACAGTGCTATGTCCACTGTTTCCTCACCCTGCCCATCAAGCCATATACTTTACATGGGACTTTCTCTAGAGTGGCCCTCGCTATGACAATACATCGAACGAGACTGTCAGAATCTTAAGCTAGGGATGAGTTATGTATACTGAATTCTTTTTAGAGATACCGGTACTAGATGAGAAAACCACTTATTTTAAGTAGAATATCTGTAATTTAGAATAATTTTAACGACTTCATTAAACAAATTTTGTGCAATCGACTACGCATAACGGCACTGGGTGGGCGGGGCCCTTTCGGCCCTTAATAAAGCACCGCCCCTGTGTTTGGGGAAAGGCTTTAAGACTGTTAAGGAAGTTTATTATGAATCTTTACGTCGCCTCCGCAGAGCGATTCAAAACGAGGCATGCTCTCGTCCGGAGTGGTTTTGACAATACAATACATGACCACACTGTGCACTGTGGCACTGTGCCAACCTGACGAAAACCCTCAAAAAATTCACTTGGGAGTTTTCAACCATCCACCGTATAGGCCAGACCTCGCACCGAGTGATTTTCACCTCTTTCGGGTGTAAGTGCTTCGTAATCCCGGCATTAATTGCCGATCCAATCTGCTTTAATTACAGCATTTATACCCATTGAGTCCCGTTCCATTACTGCAATGGAGTGATGCAATCTTGAAAATCCTAGGTTCAGAAATCATCAATGACAGTGATTATCCTGAGTGTGGATTTTCCGTGGATTTTTCGACACTTCATTCACAATCTGCTTTCATAAAAGCACCTAAAATTACAAAAGTTAATCTTAATACTGGAGATTTGCGAGTGGTGCCATATATAGATTTTTTTAAACCTCAGAACAGTGGTTGTCAGAGCTGTTTGAAGAAATTTCACTATTCAGACAAGTCTCCATATCAGATCTTTCAACACTATTAACAGACAAACACTGTTTTTGTATGTTGTAGTTCCATCTTTTTACCATTATCTCAGCAGAGTACTCATTGCTCATTTCTGCATATTAGTTTACAATTCTAGTTTGGGGTTTATTGTTTAAATATATCAGAGCAATTGTAGCTACACCTTCATACATTAGTTGGTGGAGAGATCGTCATTTCTCTGTCTTATTAATAATAGACTAATAAGGAATTTAACCTTGTCCTTGGGGGCGTGGTGGCTCAGCGGTCTAGCTGTATGCCTCTCACCAAGGCGGTCCGGGTTCGATTCCCGGTCAATGCATGTGATATTTTCGAAGTGAAATGCCATGTCCTGTGGTTCGGATTCCACGTAAAAAGGAGGTCCCGTGGCTCATGATCTCGAGATTAACGGTCACGTTAAACTACAAGCTTGCTTGCTTGCTTAACCTTGTCCTAAAGTCAACAGCTTTTAAACATCTGTCAAGGAAGCAAAAGACTTGGGCATCCACAAACCCTAATCTTGGAGAGTTTCAAATTGATCACGTCGCAATTGCGCGGAAAGCAACACGAGAAATTACGAATGTAAAAGTCCTGAGAAGTACAAACCTCGACTCAGATCACTACTACTTCTCAAAAATTAAAGTTAGGTTTATCCCGAGAAAAACCACGAGGGTTCTAGTGTCAAGGACTGGAATATTTGACACTGAAAAGCTTAAAACAACTCAAGAGTTCACACAGAAGCTGGAATCCCTCGATTCAGAGAACTGGGAGCAACTTAGAGAAGCCATGGTTGAAACTGCAACAGATGCAGTTCCATTAGTAAAAGCAAGGAAACATACTTTGTGGAATCAGGATTGCGATGAAGTTATAAAAGAAAGAAGATTCTCATGGCAAAGGTGGAATTCGCAGAGGAATCAAAATAGCTACAATGACTTCTTGGCAGCGAGAAAGCATGCAGCAAAAGTCATCCGTGATGAAAAGAGGATCTTTGACAAAAGCCAGCATATGCAGATTGATCAGGACTTCAACATAAACAATACTCGGGATTTTTATAGAACTTTTAAGCGTAATCTGAGTAAATTTACACCTCCAAGCCTACACTTTAGAGATCATACAGGAATACTCGCCTTCAATGACAAGAACATTCGCTAGATCCTTGCAAATTACTTTGAATCTCTCCTTAACTGTGGAGGTCCACAATCTCAATTCACATTTGATGAAGCTACCCACCCTAACCTAGGCTCTTCTCCACGAACAAAAGTGGAAATCAAGCAGATCGTTCATTCATTAAAACACAACAAAGCACCAGGTGAGGATGGCATAATAGCTGAACTCTGGAAGTACGCAAGTGATAAGGCAATCAGTAAACCCACTGAAATTATCCAGGAGATATGGGAAACCGAGGAACTCGCTGGTTCCTGGACATCAGTTTTGATTCACCCTCTTCATAAGAAAGGTGACAAAACTGACGTAAACATCTATCGTGGCATTTCCCTCCTCTTAACAACGTACAAAATTCTCTCCAAAGCCCTTCTGATCCTGGCAGAGGAACAACTTGACTTTCAGCTGGGAGAATATCAAGGAGGGGTTAGAAAAGGTCGTTCATGTGCAGAGCAGATCATGAGTCTTATTCTTTCATATTTGAAGCTCAGAAACAGGAAGTTCGTAGTTGTCTTCGCCGACTTCAACAAGGCCTAAGACTCTATTGATCGAACCACACTCTTCCAAATCATAAAAGAAATGGGTTTGGACGACAAAACACGAGCAATTATCCAGCAGACCTTGGCTAACACAAACTCCCGAGTGAAATTTAGAGGAGAAATTTCAGACGCTTTCAAAATCAGGACGGGTGTGAATCAGGGAGATGGACTGTCACCTTGACTCTTCAGCTGTTTACTGGAGAAAGTAATTCGTGAATGGCGCGAGGAGATGGGTAAAGAAGTGCCATAAAATGGCGTCAGAATGGGCTGCAGGAGCTTGGACCAGACAATTGACTGCCTAGCTTTCGTAGATGATCTAGCAATCTTTTCTGATTCCCTAGACACAGCCGAAAAACAAGTCAACCAACTTAGAAAACAAGCGGCAAAAGCAAGTTTACAGATTTCTTTTGAGAAGTCCGAGTTTATAACTTATATTAGCCCTGTAGTCAAAGAATTAAATGTTGAAGATGGAAAGATCCGTCAGGCAAAAAAGTTTAAGTACCTAGGGGCGTGGATCGAGCCCAATATATCAGAGAAGGAAGCCTTCACATCAAGACTGAACAAGATGGAAGTGGCCTACCAGCTAACGAAAGGAGTGTACAACAAGCGAACAGTGTCCCACAATGCCAAACTAAGACACTATCGTGCAGTTATCTGGCCTGAGGCGCTGTACGCAGGAGAATGCCTGGCAATGAATAGGAAGGGTCTGTTTGAGAAATTGGAAGCCAAGGAAAGGAAGATCCTGAGGAAGATCCTAGGGCCGTTGAGAGACGATGGTGGATACAGGAGACGGCATAACAATGGGCTGTACCATCATGTAGAAATGATATCTAATTCGGAAGATAAGAATATCTTTCTATGGCCACTTAACTCGTATGAAAGCAGAGAGAATCGCCAATCGGATATTTACCTATTGTCTTAACAAGAAAACCAGGGCCCCTGGTTTTGTGAGGTAGACAAGGATTTTCAAGAAGTAGGGATCACCCACGTAGACATTATGGAACGTGATCTTTTGATGGAAAAGCTTGGAGCACACCACCAATTCCAAGAAAAAGCGAAATTAAAAACCGGCAAGAAGTGGTCTGATGAAGAAAGGAGTTTCACAGGCAGCGAATGCGTGAACACTAGGCTGAGATCAAGGCCCAAATACGGAAGCAGTTGAAATGACGTGGTCTATAGCTGGCCTAGACGAAGAAAGAATAATAATAATAACCACCTGGGCCCCACGGTGACAGACAAGAACGCTAACCACTACGCAACGAGGTGGAAAGATTTTACCTGAGCAGTTGTTAACTTTCATTATTGACATAGTTCTGCAGTAGTCATTATGGCTTCGAAACAAGAATTGTGCAGGGGCAGATGACCTCGTAGTTCCGCCCCTTAAAACCTCAATAACTAACTAACTAACAAGAGCTGTGCTCATCTTAACACTAGAGCAAAAGTGATCCAGTACTGTATTAATTCGTAGCAGAAATGTGTAAATACGGAGTGTTTGAAGAACTCCATAGTTTTAATGTGTCCTAGAATCTGTACAAAGTGAAATAGTCTACACTATTTTAGTTTGTGGTTTGTGATTCATCAACTCTCCAAGTTTGGCTCCCCTGCAGTTGGCAGGTCTGCTTCACTTTGAGACGGCCCGAGTGTTTGTTTCCTCTGTTCCCTCAGTTCTGTCCAGGCGTGCGTGCATGCAGTGCAGTGCTGAGCAACTCAGTAGCAATGTGTGTTATTTGGCTTGTGCAAACTTAGTCAGTTATAACAGTGCAACGTCATTTTAGACGTCAGAATGGTGGTGAACCACCTACAGCAAAAACTATCCCTCATTGGCTAAAGTTTTTCTAGGAAACCGGTAGTGTTTTAAAAGCAAAATCACCAGGTAGACCGAGAACTTCTGAAGATTATGTTGAACAGATCCATGTTTCGTGTGTTCGGAGCCCGAAGAAGTCATTGGTCAGACGTAGTTTACAATTAGGAGAGGCTCAAGGTATTGAACTCGAATACAGCCCAGCTTAGGACCTTTGACCGAGCCGAGGTTCGAACGACTTGTGCACCGTCGAAAGGAAAAATTGGAAATTTGGAATTAAAATAATTTAATAAATATATTTGTACTAGCAGAAGTACCCATTCTTCGAACGGTCTTCGGTATTAATAACCAGACGTAATCAATTGAGCTACTGTTGCAATGATTAGAGACTTGGAACCTGTTTCTCGACAAAGAAAAATGATTAGTTAAAATATGCTCTGGAACTAAATTTACCTAACGTGTAATTTCGGACGTGAAAAAAAAATAAAAATGAAAACCTCGTAGACGAAACGCAATACACGTCAAATAAAACTGATCTTCACTGTTGTGTCAAGTCCCCATCCAGAGGAAGACCCCTTTAATAATTTATAAAGGCTTGTGGTGCATGAAAATTCAGGTTTTTTAGACTCCATTGGCCCAAATTCCTAAAAGAAAAAAGAAGAAAAAACTACCGTAGTTCAATTCAGGAATTTTGGAAAATAATGTTTCTGTTTGGAGATATAATAGACCTTCTGTACGACATAATGCACATTTAAGTCGTGTGAAAAAAATCTAGGGTACCCCTTGATCCCCAAGCGCAGTGATGAATTTTACAGTTTTAGTTGATTCCGTAATAACCTTATAGCCATTTGCAAACGTTCACAGAAATGTAATAAATGGAGTGGCTTTACTTCTTGCAGAAATAGATGGAAAGTTGGATGTCACCTTTTGAAATATTGTTGTCATGGTTACTGGCTTGTATTCCTTCATTAGTTTATTAAATGAAATTAGTTTTCTGGGAATATCTCAGAAACTGTTGGTTTTAGAGCCTTAAAATGTACTTTTCGGGGACCCTTTACTGCTATTTAGGGGCACCGAGTTTTGTTTCTGACACCAAGGGGCTGAAAATAAGCTTTGTCTCGTCGTTGTAGGCCGTAGTATAATAATAATAACTATAATAATAATATGAAAATATAGGGATGGGGATATAATAGACCTTCCGTACCACACCCGCACGTGTAAATCGCGTGGAAAAAAATCTACAGTACACCTTGACCCCCTTAAGCGCATTATATGACATTGATGAATTTTACAGCTTAATTTGGTTCCGTTATAACCTTATAGCCGTTTGCAAACTATCTCAGTAATGTAATAAATGGAATTGTATTGCGTCTTACAGCAATAGATGGACCTGTGAGATTCCGTTGCCATGGTAACCGGCTTGCATTCTTTCGATATTGTATTAAATGAAATTAGTTTTCTGGAAATATCTCAAAAACTGTTGGTTTTAGGGCCTTAAAATGTGGTTTTCGGGCTCCCTAAGGGGTCCCGGAGTTTCGTTTCTCACATAGAGGGCTGAAAATGAGCTTTGTCTCGCCCGTCTACGCCTATTTCAGCAAATATTTTAAGGGGGTAGGCCTCCTTTTATGAGAGGTACAGAGAAGAGTTACATCAATGATTAGTGTCGTGCCTCTGAAGGATATCTGTGCCAAATTTCACGTTGATCCACCCAGCCGTTCTCGAGTTATAAGGGAACAACCACTTTGTCCACAGACAGACTAACAGACATACATACAGACAGACAGGCAGACACAACAATTATTTTCGCGTGCATCCATCATAAAACAGTCTGAAACGCGTAAATAACGCAAATTTCCGTAGAAATTTAGAAAAAAAAACAGACAAACTTTCATTCCCCTCATTATTTAGTTTTATGAAACCCAACTAACATCGCATTTCTCCCGATGGTCGATATTGCTCTGCGCTGTGACTGTGTGACAGCAATGTAATTGGGTCATGGGTCTAGCAAAGAAAAACCGACCTTAAACTTTTCCCCGCCAAATACTATGGCCCATTCTACTAACATATGACTTAGTGCTCCTTGAAATAACACACATACACGTAATACGATCGAATTAATAGCTTACGCCACGTGATCTGTAATAGTAGAAAGTTAAATCAACATCATAAACCGTGATTGAAGACTTTGAGATGGACTTAAACGTTTGAGGTGGGACGGCTACAGTAACTATAGCACGTTTAGCGTGCAGTTTCTACCATGTGTTTGTGGCTGTGAGGGTTAAAACCTGACCGTACGTGGTGGGCACGAGCGGGTAGAATGCTGCATCGAATCCAGTAGCAGGCATACGTTTTTGAACGAAAGCCCACATTCCATTTTATTCGGGATGTAACTACATTGCCACATTTATTACCTTACAACGTATTTTTGTGAAGAGTACGTTGAATGTTGATGATTTATAAAGAGAATAGGATCTAATTGATACGTAATGCCACGTGACCTGTAATAGCAGAAAATTAAAAAACTGGCATGAATATGAACATAACATATCGAAGTGTTGCTCCGGAGGTCCGGGTTCGATTCCCAGCTCTGTCAAGAAATGTAATACTTGTCTGAGGGCTGAAATTGGGTACACGTACCCTCGTGAAGCAAATATGAGAAGAAGTGGGTTCGATTCCCACCTCAGCCTCCCTGGAAATGGTTTTCCGTGGTTTCCCACTTCTAATCCGGTCAAATTCCGGGACGGATTCTATCTTAATGCCACGGCTGCCTCCTTCTCAATCCTTAATTGCAAATACACACATCATTACAAGCCCGCAATAACTCGGGTTATCAGACAAATTCTACACACACATCCAAGTAAACGGGGCTAAATAACCTCGATATTCTAGCCCCTCAAATGAAACAAAACAACAACATATCGAAGGATATTCTGATGGCCAGTACTTGCATCGAAGTATATATTCCTTAGAAATTCCCATGGTATTATTAGCATACTTTCGATTTTTGCAAAAAATGAAAATTGTGTGTCTGTGTGTGTGTGTGAGTGTGTGTCTGTGTGTGTGTGAGTGTGTGTACTCTGAATGTCTTCCCCCACCCCTATCAATTCGAACACGGTGAAACCGAATTGAACGATATTTGGTACAGAGGTAGAACTAGCAAAGGGCACCTCAGTGTCATGTTTTATACTGCCGCCATCCTGACGGAAACGTAATGGTGGCCACCCAAAAGTTCAAAGCTTAAATCAAATTACGAATAACCTAATCATCCGATCTCTACCAAATTTTTCAAAAACATATATTTATATAGCGAGCGTCTTTTGACTAAACTACAAGGTGTTCAGCACAATAGTTTGCAGATGGCGGCCATGTATGTGTGCAAATCGATTCCCCCTACCATTTCGAACACGGTGAAACCGAATTGAACGATATTTTGTACAGAGGTAGCACTAGCAAAGGACACCTCTGTGTCATGTTTTATATCGCCTCCATCTTGATGAAAACGTAATGGCGCCCAAATGTTAGAAGCTTAAATAAATTACGACCAACCTAATAATCTGATCTCTACCAAATTTTGCAACAACATACCTTTATTTGGGAAGCATATTTTGACCAAACTACAAGATCATCAGCCCAACAGTTTGCATATGGCGGCCATGTATATGTGCAAATCGATTCCCCCTATCTATTCAAACACGGTGAAACCGAATTGAACGAAATTTGGTACAGAGGTCGCACTAGCGTAGAACACGTCAGTGTCATGTTCTATATCGCCACCATCTTGACGGAGACGTAATGGTGACCACCCAAATGTTCCAAGCTTAAATCAAATTACGACTAACTTAATCATTTGATCTCTACCAAATGTTGTAACAACATATACTTGTATGGCGAGCGTCGTTTGACTGAACTACAAGGTCATCAACCCATTAGTTTGCAGATGGCGGCCATGTATGTGTCCAAATTGATTCCCCCTATCAATTCAAACACGGTGAAACCCAATTGAACGAAATTTGGTACAGAGGTAGCACTAGCAAAGGGCACTCCAGTGTCATGTTTTATATCGCCGCCATCTTGATGAAAACGTAATGGCGGCCATCCTAATGTTAAAAGCCTGAATCAAATTACGACGAACCTAATAATCTGATCTGTATCCAATTTTGCAACAACATACCTTTATGTATAGAGATTCTTTTGACCACACTACAAGGTCATTAGGCCAATAATGTACGGATAGCGGCCATGTATGTGTGCAAATCGATTCCCCCTATCTTTTAAAACACGGCGAAACCGAATGGTACGAAGTTTGGTACAGAGGTAGCACTAGCAAAGGCCACCTCAGTGTCATGTTTTATATCGCCGTCATCTTGACGGAAACGGAATGGCGGCCACCCAAATGTTAAAAGCTTAAATCAAATTACGTCCAACCTAATTATTTGATCTCTACCAAATTTTTTAACAACATACCTTTTTGTGGGAAGCATCTTTTGACTGAACCACATGGTCATCAGCCCAATAGTTTACAGATAACGGCCTTGTATGTGTGCAAATCGATTCCCCATATCAATTCAAACACTGTGAAACCGAATTGAATGATTTTTTTTACAGAGATAGCACTAGCAAGGGGCGCATCATATTCATGTGTAATATCCGTATAGCACGTTGTATTTCAAGAAGCTACTACAACCAACATTCAATTATACTCCTTGAAAAGGACAAAGAGTTATAACAATACCCATGCATTTAGGAGAAAGTAGGCTATACGTTCTTTACCGAACGTCTTGTTTTGTTATTACATTTTAACAAAAAGTCTTAGCATATCTTTAGGCCCGTATCACACGACACTCGCTGGCAAGGAAGCTGCTGTGATCGCTGGTACAAAATCCTGTATGATTCTGTTCTCTTCGTCAGTACACCTCCTTGTATGACCGAAGTGTATCACACGCTAGCATTTTGTACGCTAAGTTGTATGAAATAAATCTGAAGGGCTGTCATTTGAGGGCATTATTTGCTGTTCTTTCGCCTTATTAACGCAAAGCGTTCGTGAAACGTGCTTTAAGTAAATTAAAAGACATGCCAGGTACTGAATGAATGCATTCCAATCAATATTTAGGATCTAACTGTAATAATTGAATATTTTACCATACGTGTTAATAAGAAGCGCAACAAAAACCTCGAGAGTGTGTTGGAAATGTGTGTAAGTGTTATTGCGCCCGCTTGCTCTTTCGAAGATCCCGGGTTCAAGACTATCCAACGGCAGAATTTTTAAATTCTTTTTAACTATTTTATTATACCCTCCTTACCTCGTACAGCAAGATTTCAACTTGGTTTTGTTCACATTATCTACGAAGACGATAGGGAAAGCTATTTTCTTGTCTCATTTAAATGGTTATTTTCCCTATTTTTTTTTTAGTCGTTTACCCTCCAGGTTGGTGGAACCCACGGACTCAGCGAGGGAACTCACCACTACCGCCTCTACGGGCTGTGTCCTAGAGCTGGGAACATCGAATCGGAAGGGATACAACTGGTGAGGTGGGATTGGCACCTCGCCCAGGCGGCCTCACCTGCAAAGCGAACAGGGGCTTCATGAGGGAAGGTAAGGGAAGGTTAGGATGGATAGACAAGGAAGAGGGAAGGAGGCGGCCGTGGCCTGGAAGAAGGCACCATCCCGGCATTTTCCCGAAGACGAAGTGGGAAACCACGGAAAACCACTTCGAGGATGGCTGAGGGGGAATCGAATCCCCTCTACTCATTTGGGCCACCCGAGGCTGAGTAGACCCCGTTCCAGTCCTCGTACCACTTTTCAAATTTCGTGGCAGAGCCGGGAATCGAACCCAGGACCTCCGGGGCGGCAGCTAACCATGCTGACCGCTACGCTACGGAGGCGACCTTTTTTCCCTAAATACTGTTCAAAACCATGGATGGATACTATTCGTTATAATTATTATTTTTTAGTCGATTTTACCCTCCAGGTTAGGTTTTCCCATGGACTCAGCGAGGGATCCCATCATTGCCGCCTCTATGGGCAGTGTCCTGGAGCTTGAAACATCTTGTCTGCGGGATACAACTGGGGAGGTGGAATCAGCACCTCGCCCAAGTGGCCTCACCTGCAAAGCGAACAAGGTCCTCTTGAGGGATGGGAAGGGAGGGGACGATCGGGAGGGATAGGCAAGGAAGAGGGAAGGAGGCGGCCGTGGCCGTACGGTAGGTAACATCCCGGTATTTGCCCGAAGGCGAAGTGGGAGAGCACGGAAAACCACTTTAAGGATGGCTGAGGTGGGAATCGAACCACCTCTGCTCATTTGGACCACCCAAGGCTGAGTAGACCCCGTCCCAGTCCTCATACCTCGTTTCAAATTTCGTGGCAGAACCGGGAATCGAACCCAGGTCGTCCTGGGTGGCAGATGATCACGCTGACAACCACGCAACGGAGGCTACTCTTCGTGATAATTAGAATGTTAATAGTTCAATATTTATCCCAGAAACATAATATGACACGTTCTGTAATTACTTCCTTGATACAAGGCTCAGCGGTAACGTTCTCGCTTGCTGTGCCGAAAGTTGCAGGTTCGTATCCTGGCACAGTCAGCTGGCCGTTGAGGGTGCGCAAATGCGAGGGAGCCGTGTCAGTAGATTTACTGGCACGTTGAAGATCCCCTTCGGAGCAAAATTCCGGCACCCCGGCGTATCTAAAAGCCAGAGCAGTTAAAAGGGACGTAAAACCAATAATGTTATAATTATCTGTATTTACTGTATGTTTGGGGCAGATGACCTCGTAGTTCCGCCCCTTAAAACCTCACTAAATAACTATTACTGTAAGTGTATAGCAAGCGCTTTTCGCACAGACGCCGTTGAAAGAAATTATAGTTTCGGTCTGATGTATTTATTCGTGAGCCTACCCACATAACAAATCTATTTGTTATGTGGGTTGTCTTAGTGAGTCGGAGTTTTCCTTTAAACAAAGGTGGTCAAAATTTCGAACACTTGCTACCTTGAATATACAGGATAGGCTACCTTGCTTTCGTTCTACAGATCATTATGTCGTCGTCCAATCTGGCTGCGTGCCATCGGATAAGTACGGTCATTTTCAGGACCAAATAAAAAATCACTCGTTGGAACAGATAGAAATGCGTCCATAATACATCCACTATAAACGACATTAAGAAAAAAAAAAGGCATTAGTTCAAGGTTCGAACCTACTACAATGTGACTTCGTTGACACTATTCCAGCACTTCTTGATTTAGCCACCTTAGCTACCGAGACCATGGTTAGTTGCTGGCACGTATTGAGTCAATTCGTAAACGCTTCATGTCCAAATGTAAGAAGGTGTCATTCGGAGCTCTGATCGTTTCAATCATGCATTATATTTGAGGTCATTGAAAGAACACTGCCACTATTGATTTCTACTATATTCGCGAGGATGTACTCAACGGTAAAGTTGTACAATGGACGTAAAGGAGCAGGTACGAATGTTTTTAGGACGACTGTGATATACGCGTTAGTTGGGTTGCCTTCCTCCAAAAAAAAAAAAAAAGGGGCTGGTGGACCACACTGTATATAGAGATTATGGGATGCAATGATACATAATGAAAGTATTTTGGAGAAATTTGAAGCATTTTGAGGAATTTATTATTTGGAATTATTCTGGTGAATGAGATTTTAACCAAGGAACAGCTCGATCATTCGAAGCTGGATTTTGTACAAAGCTTCATGTTTGGCACGAGAAAACCAGTTTGGTTAGCAAGGCTATCATAACAAAGCAATGCACACGACCCGCGGAGATGAGGCTAGACCCAGGAGCCTTTTTTAGAATATTTCAACAGCCAATCAATTAATAGCACATAATTTTTGTGGGAATCGCTTTTATATACATTTGGCAGATATTAAGAGAAATAAGCATATCTACAAGTGTAGAATGCAAAATGAAATTTATTTGGTTGAAAAGAAATATAAATTCTTGGATAATAGAGCGAATATGAGTATATTTCTATTAATATACATGTGTTGGAAGTTAGTGAAGCCAAGCCAGGAGTGACACGCGCCGCGAAGCCGAAGCGTGGCTAAACACTCTCTCATAACGACTGGCCACGAGTAGACGCGTTTCACGCACGCGCACCACAAAGGAGCAGTTTTTGCACACAGCAGTAGCCCGGACGATAAGCACCGTTGTACCATCAAACAACCAAGGCATCGCCGAGGAAGATGGGAAGAAAAGACGGCGAAACGAATTTACATTATTGGAGAGAACAGCGTGTATAAAAGCATCACAATTTTAGAACGAGACTTCGCATATAAGCAGCACTTCACGCAGAGGCTATAATTGAGAACATTATCTACTGAAAGCAACGATATTGCTGCAACTACATCATATATAAATATACAGCAGTATTTCATCACAAGCTACATCACAGTCTTCATGATGGCAGAAATCATGTCGGGGAGGAGAAGCTTATTATACGACTATTGAAGAAGAGATTATGGAGAACTAAGTAAAATGAAAGTAGGTTAATCTATACCATGGATTGGGAGGTCAGAGTGACTCGAAAATTCAAGGATCGACACAGCTACAACTGTACACCAACTTGCAGTACTCAAATATGAATATCTACACCACAAGCAAGATGTCCAACTTCACCAGGACGAGATGTCAACCCAGGACTTGCGGATATACAATGGCGAGACCACTCTGCAGGCCAGAGATAAGAAGACGAAGACCATTTGCAGCCGATCGAACTGGGAATCGCAGTTTCCAGGCCGCTGGCCGAGAAAATGACGCAACTACCGTTAGCAGCTCGAGCCGTGAAGCAGGACAGGTGGCAAGCCAAGTGAGCAGGGGTCCACCACAGCTGACGAACGAGCTTGGCAGTAACTGGTATCGCTGGGAGACGAACGATGACAGCTTGGACGCAACATCTAGGACAACTGACAGAGGTATTCCCTGGCTGTAGAAGACGTCTCAAGGTAGAACAACCGTTTGTTTCATGTCTGTAGTTTTGCTGTAGTAGTAGAGGTCCATTTTTGGAGTGACCAACATCATTTGTAGTTATCCTTATCTTTATTCTTTGTCTTTTAAATAGTTTAAATTGTAGAGTTTCATTGTAATTTTTGATACGTCGTCATGTGTCGTATGAGACGTTATTTAATTCATTTAACTTAGATTTGCGTTTCCTGTATTTTTTTTATTCAGAAGGAAACGTTGTAAGACCCTCACTTTTGAGCGATACTCGTTTTATAAAGGAATGCTTCGACAAGGCTAAGATAATTCGATAAAACTTAGATAAGTCGATAAACTATGATAATTCGATAAGGCTAAAATAAGTCGATAATGCTAAGATAACTTGAGAATGTTTAGATTATTCGATTATTCGATTACATTGAATTTTAGAGAAGAGCGTAAATATTGACAAATTGTAAGAACATTTAAACCATTATAATTGTTATTAACAATTTCTATGCGTATCAGCGAAAGTATTCATTGATATGTCTATAATGCATTGTTATCAAGTAAAGCATAATTGTGAGATGCTATAATATTTAAAAAAAAATCCCGATGTTAATATACATCTGATATAATTATTTATAACAATTGGAGTGTTATAAAATTCCTATAGCGGAATACAACTTATTAGACAACTAAATAGTCTTGAACTATTATATTACGGATACACACTATAAATTAGGATCATAGTATTGACAAATGAGGTCAAATGATGCCTATATTTATCTACAATTAAAGTATAAACTATGTTTAACTGAGAGGAGTGGACCAGGAGATATGTTGGTCTACCTGCGGTCTTGTATGGTAAAAGCAACTTAAATATGAATTGTTCATATATTTAAACTTACACCAGAAGCGGGAGGATATGAATTTATTTTTATTAATAACTAAAAGACGAGCGAACTACTAAGTAACATTGTTAACGTTTGGTAACATGAAAGAACAAGTTTATTATGGATCATATAGAACGAAAAGCGCTAATGAAAGGAATAAGAAGTACTTTGTGAATTGTAATAATGTGAACGAACATGTAATTGTTGTAATTTGATGCACGAGGTTTAATAATTTAGACAGGAGTTGAAAGTTAGGAGTGCATTCTGAACGGTAACATACTCTAGTGTAGTTATCTAGTAAAATCACGAATTCTTCTATAAGTGTATAGCAAGATGGGTTTTTCAAGGAAGTAATGCCGTGCGGAGTTGTAAGGATTGTTTATAAAGAGGAAAGGAAGGATGTATAACATGTTTAGAGCGTAGTAAGACGCCTTTGATAAGTATTGTTCACTATATTGCGGAAGGAAGGAATATATTGCTATGTGGAGCAACGAATTGTTACAAGATGAGTGAAAGCGCTAACACAGAGGTTAGATGTTTGAATTGTTTATGTCTGAGAGTATTTGTAAATGATCCACGTAATGTATAAAGTCTTGTAGTAGTTCCGCATCGATCTTTATCCTATTGTTTTATTTATTGACACAATATTTCAAGCTGTATTTAACTTAATTGTTTGATACTCTGTCTTATTTATTATGACACACCACAAGAAGTACCGGATAATTTTATCGTTGGTAGAAGCATTGTTGGAGAATTGTAATTTATGTAACAGAGACACTATGAAGCTGTCAGAGCGTGACTGACAGTGTTAATGGTAATTTTTGAACCGTGTGAAGCACGAGATTTGTAAATAATGTAAATATTTAAACCGTATATTATTAATAACAATTTTTATTAGAGTAGATAGTTACATTCTACACACACCGTGTATAATGTAGGGTTTTGAATTGTTAATTTCATTGTTCATGAGTGAACAACTGATTTTTATCAGACCATTTTTAATGACACAGCCACAGCGTGACTGTAAAGTTATATAAACTTTTCATGAAACTTAATATCGTTACATTACTGTAACAAGAAAATTTAGATACACTTATTCTACGATTAGTAGAACCATTTGACGTGTGTATTAGTTAATGTTAACATGTTTATTTATTCATGGTGATAGGAATTTTTATTTAATTATCTGTGTTTGTTTGGAAATAAATCCCAGCCACTAGTTTTTGTTTGCCTGTTCGTTTTTTATAAATCTGATCATCATTTCATTCTTACGATCGACATGCGATAATACTGCGAATTAGTTACTAGAGTTCAAGTTAGTCTCAACGTTCACCGTTCACACCCGAGAGCCGAGATTCTCGTCCTACCATTTGTGTTTAGGATAGTTTATTGTCTATGTAAATGTGTAACTAATCGGTAGTGTTATTGCATGACCGGTATGCATCGAGAGTTCCCTAGTAATTATCCTAGTAGGGTAGCGTTGATCTACCTGGCCGGGTATCGACCTTGTCTATCTTTGCGGATATAGGCTATGGCTATGCGGGATTCGGGTGCAGTACTGTGTATGATGTTGTACATAAAAGACTTAAGTTGCACCCCTACACATTGCAACTGTTACATGAAATGAAACCTACTGATAAAATCAAAACTTGGAGCCAGGGGGTACCGTTACGAGCTTTGCGGGAGTAATGGTAGCCATTGGTCTAGCAGTATGTGACGTCACCTCGCGGACATAGGCGAGTCCCACAGCACTGCAGCACCTGCATATATTTTGCTTGAGTCACGTTTTTTTTTAAATATATAAGAGTTAATAGCTACGTAATTGCACATACCTTTCGATCTACTAATGTTAGAATATTTCTGAATGATGTTGGAAATGTTAACGATGACTTAACACATAAATGAATATGAGTTAATTAACGGCTATGAAATGTTACACATCTTAGAATCCTACATTTCTGTTCTTAACTATTCATTTTAGAGGATTGGGACATATTGGTCATGAGTCTCATGTACTTGGACGTGTTGAATTTTCCTGATAACCTGTGTTTTTGTAATACAGTAGTATGTTTAATGGTAATTTTCAGCATTTAGGATTGACGTTGGTGCCTCAAGACTTGAAATGTGCACCATACCGACATTTTCCTGGAGGGAGTGTGGAGAACTCTCAGGAAAACCTCACTCGGTGTCAGAATTCAAACATTTGATCTCCGTGCAGTTGTGGTGCATGACTTAACGAACATGGCTATGCTGTGGGGTCAGAAAATATGTCCAAAAATATTGGAAATGTCTATAGTCTATTTAAACCAATCCATCACAGTTATGGTGGGTTAACATAGTCCATAAATGAATCAACAACAAACAACATTTCAAACATCGTGGTCCAGTAGCCCCATGTACTTGGGTGCATGTGTTAAATCTGTCTGATAACCCGAGTCATTATGATGGCTGTACTGATGTATTTATTTGGAATTGGGGTTAGGATTTCTGTGGTCAATTGTGTGTCTCAATTTCCATGTCTGGAGGTACTACTTCCGCAGAAGTCGACTCATCTGGAGATACTTTCATCCAGTTTTGGTATTTTCTTGGGTGACAACGTTTCAATCGTTGACATTGCTCTCTTAAGCACTGTTCTCTTCTGGTTGCGCATCTCCCGTTTATGATTGACCTGTAATTGAATGGCCCACTATACTTGTATTATTACTATTATACCGACAGTAGTGGCTACGCTGGCTAAAGCGCAGCATTAGGCCATGGGGCCAAGCTCTCTGCTGACTTGGTAGACGCGTGAGTTCGAACCCCACCGTCGGCCGTCCTTGAAATGGTTTTCCGTGGTTTCCCATTTTCAACACCAGGCAAATGCTGGGACGGTACCTACTGACAGGCCACGGCTGCTTCCTTCCACATCCTTGCCCAATTTCATTCATCTTCATCAATTCCATCTCTCATCCCGACGCGACGCGCAGGTCGCCCACGGGCGTCGGCTAGAAAGACCTGCACTCGGTCTCTCAGGAGGCCACACGAAAAAAAACTATTATTATTATTATTTTTATTTCACCAACGAAGCATGAGACGCCCATCTCGATTTATTTATATACTGTGCGTGTAAGGACATTATATAATGTTATGGTCTACGGTTTCAAAGAATGGATTGTGGTAGGAATTCAGAAGAAAGAGGTCATGATCTGAGAGGTAGGTACCTTTATTGGCATTTACCTGGAGTTGAAATGGAAAACCACTTCAAGTCCGGCAAACGATGGAATGCAGATCCACATGTCCCCGATAATCAGGGTTGAGGCGTTGGCAAGGAGATACCATACACTGAACGGAAAGAGCGGCTGCACTCTTGATAACTTGGGAGGTGCTGCACTAACGTACTCACTTGTGACCGTTATCACTTAAATAAGTGTGCAAAAAGAACTAAATCCATCAGAGACTACAGTGAAAACTAAATAGCATTGTAAGATCAAATTGTATTTAGAATGATATTTTCGTGTATTATGTAGGTTAAGTAATGCTCTTTCGAGCGCATCGTATTAAATTATTTAGGCTGAATGTTGTTGTTGATTTATTTAGGGCCATTGAGACATCGTGGTCGTGTAGCCCCGTGTGTTTGGATATGTGTATAGAATTTGTCTGAAAGCGTGTGTTATTGTGATGGCTGTATTAGTGTGTGTATTTGTAATTCAGATGAGGATTTGGAAGGAGGTGGCCGTGGCCTTAATTTAGGAGCCATCCCGGTATTCGCCTGAAGTAGAAGTGGGAAACCACGGAAATTCCCTTCCAGGATGACTGAGGTGGGAATCGAACTCGCCTCTTTTCAGTTATGCCTCACGAGGCTGAGTGTACCCTGTTCCAGCCCTCAGACCAGAATTGTATATCTTGGTAGAGCCGGGAATCGTAACCGGGCCTCCGCGGTGACGGCCAAGAGTGATAACCACTACGCAGCAAGGCGGACTTTCAGGCTGTATGCCCGGGTTTAAAAGTAGGTATTTTGTCATCATTATTTGATCATTAGCTTTTCTTAACTCGTCGTTGACGAACTTGCGTTGTAAGGGTAACAAAAAATTACCTTCGGGAGACTGGTGACATGATTAGCTTAGCTGGGTATGACGACTGTTGGACCTCGTATTATTATTCCCGTTTTACAACGGTGATGAGATGCGGTGAAAGTCTTTGCAGCGGATTGTTTTTACGGACAGATGCCCTTCTTGACTCCAACCTCATGAAAGGAGCTAATGAGAGATGACATTAATTACGGTGAATGAAACTCGGCAAGAATGTTGAAGGAAGCGGCCGTGGCCTGTCAGAAGGTACGGTCCTAGCATTTTTCTGAAGTACATAATAATAATAATAATAATAATAATATCGTATAGCCTCGAGTGCCTGGTGCAAGCTTTGTTATTTGACACCCAAAGGGTAGCTTGCATGTCGAATTTAGTTGTTCCTTGAAGCACTATGAAAGTCAAGGAGGTTAGATATCTAAGCTCATTGACACTATAGCGCTTTCTAGTAGAGAAATGAGGAACTTTTGCCATTATGACACGGCCTACTGAATTCAAATGGGTTCTTTGACTTGCCAACATCGTATGACATGCGAGTCGTAATGTTTACCGCCTTCCAAAAATCACTTACCACGGCCAGGAGCGAACCTGAAATCTTGGGGTTAGTAATCCGACACGATAACGACTCACCCACCGTGGCAAGCTTCCTGAAGTTGAACATGGGGAAACCACCAAAAACATATCAAGGACGGCCGACGGTGGGGCTCGAACGCACGTATACTGAGTCCGCAGAGAGCTTGGCCCCATGTCTTGTGCTGCGCATTAGCGAGCGTAGCTACCGCTGTCGGTCTATTCGTAGCAGATATATTTCTCAATATAAAAAAAAACAGTAGTCTTTTTAACATACCTGTTGCTCAGTAGCACAAAGTCCCAATGCCAGCCAGGGCCGTAGAGAGCGATCACGGGCCCTAAGATAACACAAAGAAAAAGCTCTTCGCTATTCTGCCCCATTAAACTTCAATCAACATTATCATCCGTGGAATTTAGCTTGCCCAAATGATTATTAATCTATTTTGGTTTTAGTTATTCAGCTACTCGCCTTTATTTTATATCATTGGTTGTTCTTTAACTTTACGATTTTGATCACTGTGCTTTAAAAAATCAGTTTTCTAAGTATCGGAACGTCTTCAGGCTCTAAAAGGATAACCCACACTCCTTAAAAAAATACACAGTATGAAGTAAAGAATCTTTTTTTCTGAGATCGAATTAGAAACGTGAAGGACTCTTGAACTCTAACACGTTATAAAATGCATGACTTTGGCAACTTAACCATTTCCCCGGAAAACGAAAAACACGGTTATTTATAAAATTAATTACCGGTATATTAATTAGTAATTATTGTAATGTCTTGTATACTGTTCACTGCCTGTGTTTACATCAAAGTGTGTCATTAGAAAATTTCATAATAGTTTTGACCTTAAATTAAATAAAGTTGTCCATCCTAAGTCCTTTTACCGCCTCGGCTCCCTCAGCTAAACTAAGCCCTGGGGCTACAGCCCCGCTTGCCCCTCCCTCTTGTCGGGCCTGATGCCAGTTAGATATATTCTTCGAAGGAACTACACCAAAGCGTGATTTCTTCTTCAGAGGCAAACCCAATAATTTATTTTTGAGCTCCAGTTCGCAGTCCTGTTGTAAGAAAATGTGCAGAACAACGTCAGGTAGTTCTAACATTGACGCTATCGTTTCGCCTGCATCTTAAAATCCACAGCTTTCGAACTTCCTTATCGTTAGAAAAAGAGTGGTAAATCACTTCAGAATTTCTGCGGCCATCGTTTTGTACTCAGAAACGGCACAGTTACTGTGGCTAACCATTTTAAAAGCTCATTATTTCATATCGAAACGGATCATACAACTACATTACAAAGCACGTTTCCTACTTCAGGCGACACTGGCTTGTCCGCGAGATGACGTCAGCGGAAAGGGAGCCGCCTGGCGACTGAAGCGGGAACTGCGATATCGGCCTACCTGATAGTATTCTAGTTACCTTGACTTGGAGCGTTGATGAATCACACACCACAAACTAGAATAGTGTGTGTCCCTTTGTACAGATTCTAGGACACATTAAATCTAGGGAGTTCATTTTCGAACACCTTGTACTGTACTACATTCAATAAGGTATTTACGCCATTTTATTTTTTCTCAGTATGCCCATTATATGCATCTTCTTATTTCTTCTTTATCTCAGCCTTTTCCTACGTCACGTAGGGTCGGCGTTACTTTGTTGAATTCTTCTCTTCCATAAATGTCTATCTCATGCTTCCTCCCTCTTGAGCCCTGTTTAACATAACTCCTTTCTTTATTCCTTTGCCGTCCCAGTAGAGTCAGACGCCATGTGACCTACTTCTTGTACGGACGTGCATTTAGGCTCTCCGCTTTTTTCATTTAAAATGTGATATTTTTGTTTATTATTTAACATTGTCACTACACCGAAGCCTTCCATTAACTCATGTAAGTAATTCTAACGCATCTAACCTTGTTCCTACTATGCTCATTTCCTAAATTTAACTTATCCTTTTGGTCTTCGTCGTGTGCCTGGATTTGCTGTGGGACCAATAAAATGGCGGTCTCCTGTTATAATTAGTTTGGGTCTACGGTTTAACCTTTTATTTTTGCCGTGAATGCGAGTTATTTTATGAGTGTATGTTTTTCTTGCTGCCAGGTGCATATAAGTTATATTTGATTGGGCATATCTTCGAATGGGTCTCCCGTGGTTTGTGGATATTGGCGTTTCGACCATTCTCCCAACACGAGGCATGACACCATATAATAAACTAGGGGTGTCAAACTCAGTTTTGCAGAGGGTCATATATTAAATTTAGAATGTGTAGGCGGGCCAGATTCAAATAAAAAAAATGTACAGAATTATTATAACATTTTATTTACTTAATTATATAGTATATAATATACGGTTGTTAAAAATCATATCAAAGTTATAAAAGAGGGTAATTATTTTGAGCTCGAGGATCCAGATACCTGACTTCTCTTGTTTTTGACAAGCTCATTGATGTCAGGTATCATATTCGTTGTAATTATTTTAAGAATTGATTGGAGATGTTCATTCGTAAGTCTTGTGCGATGTTTGTTCTTATTTATTTTCATGATGGAAAACATCTGCTCACATAAATAGGTGCTACCAAACATGCACAGAATGCGCGCTGCATGCTTTTTTAAATTGCGGGCAGTTATCCAAACTCTTGAAATACATGAATACATTTGAGTGACAATCAGATTTTTACCCTGCAACTTTACATTCAGATCAGTCAGGTGTTTATTCACATCTACTAAAAAGGCACAATCAACCCACCAGTCATTGTCATAATCAATTGGGTTGCCTTTTTCTAACATGAAAGCTTGAATAGGGTCACGTAATGCAAAAAATCTTTCTAAAACTACTCCTCGACTGAGCCAACGAACTTCGGTGAAATAAGGGACATCAGAAAATTTTTCGTCCAAATCTTGTAAAAACTGCCTGAACTGTCGGTGATTTAGTCCTCTGCTCCTTATAAAATTTACTATTTTAATTATAGGTTTCATGACAAGGTCCATTTTTAAATGTTTGGATGCCAATGATTCCTAATGAATTATACAGTGAAATCCCACAAAATTCCCTGATGTTTTCTGTTTTAACTTAGTTACAACGCCCGAATGTTTGCCAGCCATGGCAGGAGCGCCATCCGTAGTTGTGCTGCTAAGTATATTCCAGTCGAGTTCATATTCTGCTATCAAATGCTCATTATTGCAGAATAAATATCATTTGCTCTTGTAGTACCTGTCAATGGGACGCACTTTAATAGTTCTTCAGTTATTTCAAAGTTACTGTTAATACCTCGTATAAAAACAGCAAGTTGAGCTGTATCCTCAGTATCAGTTCTCGTCTACAGCCAGTGAAAAGTTTTGTAAATTCCTTAATTTTCTCCTTCAGTTGAAGAACCAAATTTTGAGATAAATCATTTATTCTTGAAGCAACAGCCACAGTGTTTCTTGACAGCGAAATATTTTTAATTATTGACTTTTGAAATGGAAATGAAACATCGGCCACTTTCAACATGCAGTCTTTAATAAACTCACCATCAGTGAAAGGTTTTGATCTCTTTGCGATTTCTAATGCAATAATAAAACTTGATTTCAGGGCATCTTCGCTCTCAGTATTAGCTTTAGTAAACATCGATTGTTGACCTTGAAGTTTAGATTTTAAAGATGACAATGTGTCAATTCTTATTTTTGAGTGTAACAATCGAATTTTGATTTATGATTCGTATCATAGTGTCTCTTCAAGTTAAACTCCTTACAAACAGCAACTGTTTGATTGCAAATCAAACACAGTGGTTTACCTTTCCATTCTATGAAAAAATATGCAATTTCCCATTTAGACTGAAAAACTCTGCACTCACTATCAACTTTACGTTTTTGTGACATTATGCCAAAATCGTAACAATTATGGAACTCGACACAACAATTATGGATATCGCATGCGCACGACACAAACAAATGCACAATACCTTCACAATCACTGGACTTCACAATCACTATGTCGCAGTACAACTAAATTAACTATAATCTTTCTCCGACCGTATCGCTTCTATTATTCGACTCAACTGACTAACGTCGTGCCGACGCACTCCTTTTATATCAATAAGGAAGGTTCTAGTCTAGACTCGAAGCACGTGGAAGATTCTAGCCTTAGTGGTATTTCCGCTTGTTGCTAAGAGATGGCGTTACTGTCTACCTCTCTCGCTTGTCTAGGCACGCGCTGCTCTTGAAATTACTTATAAATGTTGTAGTGTGCGCATTTTAAAACTTCCGTAGAGGAATCGAGTGACGTCATGATTCTTCTGTCTGTCACACATTGCGATCGCGGGCCGTATCTTTGACATCCCTGTACTAAACCCTTATTTATTCCCTTCATTCCATGCTTCGGGCAATTGAATCACGGGCGGTAACTTTAAGTAGGCCTTACCGTATTCAACTCGAACACGAAAAGTAAGTAGGGGACCATATTCTTCTAGCATGCTTTGCTAGACTACCTACAAGCACGAGTTGCTTTGTATTTCATTTCTGCATCGTCGGCTGGCATATTGTGTGATTCAGTGTACTTGATCTGGAGCTTATACACCAGGTGTAGTGACTGCGTGTGTGTATCTTTGATATATTTCACGGACACTTAACGTCATTTGTTTCTGTCGTACCTTTATGTTTGCTCCGTTCATTGGATTTCGCATTTCTTTTCTCTGCCGTCATTTTGGTATTTGGGACTGCCAGTTCGATCGCATCCTTCCTGGTTGCGTTATTGTTCGCCACAGCATCTAGGACACAGCCACTTGTGTTTATATTTTGCTCCGGCCTGTTATTGTGATCGCTATGACTACACCATCTCGAGGCTGGATTGTTTTTTTTTTAATCAATTACTTCCTCCCTTTTTAAATCTCAATTTCTTGGAAGTGAGCGCATGTATTTATTTTATTTGATTCCGTTATTAATTATTAAAGTCGAAGTTATCTTTTCTTAATTATCATCATCCTCTCATGAAATGACTACATTACCCCTGAGCGAAGGGTACTCTTTTTACTGTCTGTCATTCTGGCCGGCTTTCGTTTTGTGTTTATTTATTTATTCATTCAATTTCACACAACATTAAATATTCATTTATTTTATCCAGTGTCTTATTTAGTAGTGTTTGACGATTGGGCTGCTCTCTCTCTCTATGTCTTTCTTCACGCCTATAGTTATTCTAGCTTTCGAGCACCAGGAGGGTATTCCTACCACTCATGGTGAGACCACCTTCACGGAGTATGGAGTCGCTCGGCACATCTGACCTGTAAATACGGGCCCAGCGCAGGTTAGAAATTAATATCATCTTCCACTGCGTACTCCTTTTTTTTCAGTCGGTTCCAGTGATGCACGTAGTAGGCACGCCGAGAATATATTTACCCCGTGTGGGTGCGGGTTAGAATACACCCACGGTATGCCCTGCCTGTCGTAAAAGGCGACTTAGAGGGGGCCTTATAAAGGTCAATTTTGGTTTTCTGGTCCCAGCTCTGGTTTGACCAATAGAAATAAACATGCGTGCTGTTAGGGGAAGGGCCACCAGCTCGGCCATCTGGCCAGAAAGCCTAGACGGTATGCCCCATCCCGTCAGGTGGGTGCGCCATGTACCCTACAGTAGTATCCGCCTTACAACGAAGGTCCCTGCATGGCCGAATACTGGAGCTGAATAACTCCTGTGCATGCCGAGGGGGAAGTGCCTGTTCGAGGCACTGGGACCCCGGGCAATATCTGCTATGTCAGGTAGGTATTGCCTTGGCTGGGTGGCGCCCACAGTGATAGCCCCCGTTCGGAGTGGGCAGTATTCGGGGAGGATTTCGTCCGGGATGCCTAGTAAGCGATCACGGACACCTGTACAGGGTGGCACCCTTAAAAAGCCGTCTCTGGAGTGTAGACCGAATCCCAAGGTGTATACGCCTTGGGATGAGGCATTTAATAAGAAGATCCCTGTTGACAGGTCTCCTCGCTAACTGGTAGCTACCAGGACAGACGGGGGAGATTTTAAACAGGTAAAATCGATCCTATTTTCAGAGGAAATCGAGGGGAAATATCGCGACCTTAACGGGATTTCCAAGCTCCGGAACGGGCAGCTCCTGCTGCATACCGTTGACCGGCAGCAAACCGAAGCGTTGCTGGAATGCACGCATTTCGGCGAAATTCCCGTTAACGCTGAGAAGCACGATACGCTGAATGAGGTCCGTGGAGTTATATTCCATCGCGACCTCATTTTAAACAGCGACGCGGAATTGATGCGGGATCTGGGGAAGCGAGGCGTCACCAGGATTAGGCGCATCACCCGGAAAATTGGAAATGATAGCGTCGATACTGGCGCTTTCATTCTCCATTTTGAGGGTGATGTAGTGCCTAAGCAGGTGAAGGTCACGTCGTACCATTGCGACGTTAGACCGTACATCCCTCCACCTATGCGCTGCTACAATTGCCAGAAATTCGGTCATGTTTCTGCCAGGTGCACTGTCAAGGCGGTGTGTAGAGAGTGTGGTAAGGGAACACATGACGGTGTGGGGTGTACGCCTTCCCCGACGTGCCCTAACTGCCAAGGAAGTCACTCTCCGCGGTCGAAGCAGTGCCCTGAGTTCTGCAAGGAAGCAAAGATCCAAGAAATCAGAACATTGGATCGGCTTTCATATCACGACGCTCGAAAGAGATACCGTGATATGACTGCACCCGAATTTCCGGTATCTTTCGCGGCTAAGGTGACGCCACCTATCACCCCTGCCACTTTCGTTCCCCGTGCTGTACCCTCGACGACGAACTACTCTGAGATCGTAAAGTCTCCCCTCGCTGTCCAAGCGAGACCTGTCAGCCCGAAGAAGGTTACACAACCTTCTTCGGCCATTGTGAAAAAGGCGCCGGTTATACCATCTAAACCGGCGCAATCGGAGAAGAAGTCATCTTCCTCTCCGAAACGGTCGGAGAAGAAGTCTTCCCCTGCCAACGAGGCAAAGAAGACTTCTGCGACCGGGGCTGGATCGTCATCCAGCCCACCTGATAAGACAAAGATAGTGGAGAAGAGGGGGACGGAGCGGCGCCGTCTCTCTCGACCTCCGGCTGATGGGATGGATCCTTCATCTGCTGGGCCTTCAGCTCCCTCGACCATCAAGGGAGTGATGACCGCAGAAGCCAAACCCATTAGAGTGGAGGAACTCCCCTATAAGAAAAATAAATCACCGGCGGAGAAGAGAGGGGCGGTTCAGCGCCGTTTCTCTTCCTCTCCTGCATACAAGGCAGCTCAGCCATCTGCTGGCCATTCCGCTCCTACCATCACCAAAGGAGCGGTGCCAGCTGGAGCGGCCTCGTTTTGCAAGGACCTGACGTCTGTGGGGAAGGGACCACCTACTTCCCCGAATAGACGTCTGCGTCGGTCTAGAAAGAAGCATGCTCGGGGCGTGTCGGGGACAAGTACCCAGTCTTCGGACAGGGAGAAAGTCCCTAGACACCGCTGAGACTCGTGAGGTCCGACGACGACCGCGCGCAACCCAAGAGAGCGCCCGCTCCTTTTTCTTCGTCTTAGGAAGGAGATGTGGAGATTGAGGTGTGCTCTCCTGCCCCATCATCTCCAACTAGAGATGGGGAAGGGTGGCAAACGGACAAGCATAAGTAGAAGACCCACTTCTACTTAAGTCCACACCATAGCACTATTACAATGGAACTGTAATAGCTATTCTGTTCATCTCGCTGAGTTACGACAATTAATATCTTCGTTTTCGGCAACCATTGTCTGTCTTCAGGAATCCAGGTTTCGTCCTGGACATGAGACAACAATGCGTCACTTCAAACTCTTCTCTAGAGACCGGGTGGACGGAGCTGTGGCCGCTGGTGGCGTCTGCACTCTCGTCCACTCTAGCCTCTTTAGTGAAGAGGTGCCGTTGCGTACTCAGCTAGAGGCAGTTGCAGTTCGTACTTCGTTGCCAGTAATGGCAACAGTATGTAACGTGTACATCCCGCCTGATTCTCAGCCGGATTACGACCAGCTGGTGGATCTAGTCTCTCAGCTCCCCCCTCCTTTTCTCCTTCTGGGAGATGATAATGCCCACAAAACCATCTGGGGCTCCGCTACCACTAGCGGTAAAGGGAGAGATTTTGAGAGGCTGATCAGGCGGCTGGACCTGTGTCTGTTGAACACAGGGGAACCTACGCACTTCTCTATTGCACACGGTACTTATTCAAGTATCGATATTACCCTGTGCAGTCGTGCGCTGGTTCCCCTGCTACAGTGGGGTGTACACGATGACCTTTGTAATAGTGACCATTTTCCAATTATCGTTACTCTTCCGAACCAAAGAGCCATCGAGTTACCAAGTCGATGGCTTCTCCGTCGGGCTGATTGGCCAACTTTCACGGCACGTGCGGTGTTTGCCGAAGATACCTTTGAGAGTGTCGACGATCATACCATTCACATAACGAATGGTATTTTGGCTGCTGCTCAGGAAACAATACCTTCCTCATCCGGCAACTCACGCCGGAAGCTTGTCCCTTGGTGGACAGCCGAGATTGCAGCAGCCATTAAAGATCGTCGACGTGCTTTCAAATGCTGTTGTTGTTTGAGTCTTCAGTCTTTTGACTGGTTTGATGCAGCGCTCCATGCCTCCCTGTCCTGAGCTAATCGTTTCATCTCTACAAAGCTACCACGCCCTACATCCGAGGCAATCTGTTTAACATATTCTAACCTTGGCCTACCCCTACAGTTCTTGTCCTCGACCCTTCCTTCCATAACTAAGCTTGCTATTCCTGGGTGTCTTAGTATGTGTCCTACCAACCTATCTCTTCTCTTCATTAGCAGTCGCCAGAAACATCTCTCCTCTCCCACTCGCCTTAATACCTCTTCGTTTGTAACCCTATCTACCCATCTGATCTTCATCATCCTCCTGTAACACCACATTTCAAATGCCTCAATTTTCCTCTTTTCTGCTGCACCAATAGTCCATGTTTCACTTCCATAGAGCGCCACGCTCCAGACAAAGGCTTTCAAAAATGACTTCCTAATACCTAAATCTATATTCGATGTCAACAGATTCCTTTTTTGTAGAAAGGCTTTCCTTGCCTGAGCCAACCTACTTTTTATATCCTCTTTGCTTCGTCCATCACTGGTTATTCTGCTTCCTAAGTAACAGAAGTCTCCTACTTCCTTCAGCTTTTCACCTGCCAATTTGATCTCCATAGAGGTTTCTGATTTATTTCGGCTACATTCCAGTATTTTTGTTTTACATTTATTAATTTTCATCATGAAGTCCTTCCGTAAGACGGAATCCATACCATTCAAAAACTCATTCAAATCCTCAGGCTTGTCGGCCAATATGACGATGTCATCAGCAAATCTCCGAGTTGAAATTATTTCTCCTTGAATCTTCACTCCCACTTTAAATTTTTCTCCAATTTCCTTCATTGCTTGTTCAATGTAAAGATTGAAAAGTATGGGTGATAAGTTGCAGCCTTGCCTTACACCTTTCATAATACCAGCTTCTCGCTCATATCCTTCAGCTCGAATGACTGCTGTCTGGTTTCTGTATAGATTGTATATCACCCTCCTATCCCTGTACTTTATTCCAATAGATTTCAAAATGTCAAACAATTTAGTCCAATCAACGTTATCAAAAGCCTTTTCTAAGTCTACAAATGCCATGAACGTTCTCTTATCTTTCCTTATTCTACCTTCCAAAATCAGCCTAAGACTTAGTACAGCTTTCCTTGTTCCTACATTTCTCCTGAAACCAAACTGGTCTTCACCCAACTCCGTTTCTATCTGGCTTTCAATCCTCTTGTAAATTATTCTAGACAGGATCTTTGAAGCATGAGTAATCAAGCTGATTGTACGGTAATCTTCACATCTGTCAGCTCCCACTTTCTTTGGTATAAGGATGATAACATTCTTCTTGAAATCAGAGGGTACCTCACCTGTCTCATAAATCCTGCACACCAAGTGAAATAACCTGATCAGACCTTCATCTCCTATGCAGCGTAGCAACTCAATCGGTATATCATCTATGCCTGGGGCTTTGTTCCTGCCTAAGTCCTCTAATGCTCTGTCAAATTCTGATCTCAATATTAAATCTCCTTTTGCATCCTCATCAATTTCCTCGTCCCTTCCCATTACATGATTCTCAATCTCCTTTCCCTTATACGAGCACTCTATGTAAGCTTTCCATCTCTCAACCTTTTCTTCCCTATCTGTTAGAGGCTTTCCATTTGTGTCCCTAATATTACAGCACTTAGTCTTCTTTTCCCCAAAAGTATTCTTAATCCTTCGATAAGCTGTGTCTACTTTTCCTAATTTCAGGCACTTTTCTATACCTGTACATTTCTCTTTCAACCATTCTTCTTTCGCTTCCTTGCACTTCTTGTTAACCTCATTTCTCAGACGTCTGTATTCTGCTTTCCCCTCTTCATCTCTTAGATTCTTGTGTCTCCGCCTTTCATCCATCAATTCTAGTATATCCTGAGTGATCCACGGTTTTCTACCTATTCTTTCTTTCCTACCAATGTTTTCTTCTGCCGATTTTGTTATTTCATTCTTCAAAAGTGCCCATTCGTCTGCAATTGAAGTTTGTTTAGGGGTTTTGATTAGTCCTTCCTTTATACTCTTCTTGAATCTTTCGTTCACATCCTTTACTTTCAGTCTGTCTATTGCCCACCTTTTTGGCTTTTGACTTTTCTTCAGTTTCTTCAACTTTAATCTGCATTTCATTACAACCAGATTGTGGTCAGAGTTTATGTCAGCACCAGGATATGTTTTACAATCCAAAATCTGGTTTCGAAACCTCTGCTTGACCATAATGAAGTCGATTTGGTAACGCCCTGTATCTCCTGGTCTCATCCATGTGTATATTCTTCTATTGTGGTTATTGAATAAGGTGTTAGCTATGACCAGCTCATGTTCGGTGCAGAATTCCATCAGCCTGCTTCCTCGATCATTCCTTTCACCTAATCCGAAATCTCCTACTATCTTCCCTTCCCTCCCTTTTCCTACCACAGCATTCCAATCTCCCATTACTATAACATTTTCATCACCTTTGATATACCTCAGAATGTCATCTATTTCTTCGTAGACCTTTTCAACATCCTCATCATCAGCTTGACTGGTAGGCATATAGACTTGTACCACTGTGGTGCACGTAGGTTTAGTATTGATTTTTGCTACAATAATCCGTTCACTGTATTGCTCATAATATTCCACCCGCTGTCCAAGTTTCCTACTCAATATGAGACCAACTCCTGCTTGGCCATTGTTTGATTTAGTGCTAATGACCCTATAGTCTCCTGACCAAAAGTCCTGTTCTTCCTGCCAGCGCATTTCACTAATCCCAACCAAGTCCAACCTCAACCTATCCATTTCCCTTTCTAAGTTTTCTAACTTTCCACTTCCTAGCAGACTTCTAACATTCCACGCTCCGATCCGTAGAATGTCAGATTTCCACTTTGTCACTTCTGTGATGTTAACCCCCTCTCGAGTAGTCCCCACCCGGAGATCCGAACGGGGGATTAGTTTACCTCCGGATTGAAATTTTACAAGGGAGGAGGCCATCATCACATGTAATTATGCATAGAGAGGTGCATATCCTCGGGAATAGCATTACGGCTGTAGTTTCCCGTTGCTTTCAGCCGTGCAGCAGAACGCAGTGTAGCCATTAGTTGGCTTATATTATCAATATCTTAACCGTCTATTAGACTAGTAAAGAATTGATTTATTCTGAAAGGCTGCTACTCCCTTTCAGAATAAGTAAAGAGCAATTCTACTACAAAATACTAACCTTCTACTAACAATGAAATACCAAAATTCTACAAACGAAAAAAATACGAAAATTTCACCAACAACAAATACTACCACTAAAACAGTCTGTCACCAGGCCCACTCACATGCACCCTCACCCGCACACTCACACACCACAGTCTAATAGAACAATGACATATATCTAATAAACAAATTAACTTCATACTTACAACTAAAACTAACTACTTACTTACTGTACTGTAATTTGAATTGACAATATTTACAAAATTTAAAATGATAATCTGGTAGCAAAAGTATCTACCCCGTCCCGGATTCGAACCCGAGATCTCTAGGTAGGTCGGTAGATACCCACAAAACCTCAAAGCAGACATTATAAATTAAAACATGACACTGAGGTGCCCTTTGCTAGTGCTACCTCTGTACCAAATTTCATTCCATTCGGTTTCACCGTGTTCGAATTAATAGGGGTAATCGATTTTGACACAAAGATGGCCCCCATCCGCAAATTATTAGGCTAATGACCTATTAGATTTGTCAAAGGATGCTCCCTTCATAAAGGTATGTTGTTGCGAAATTGGGTAGAGATCGGATGATTAGGTTAGTCGTAATTTGATTTAAGCTTTGAACATTTGGGTGGCCGCCATTACGTTTCCGTCAAGATGGCGGCGATATAAAACATGACACTGGGGTGCCCTTTGCTAGTGCTACCTCTGTACCAAATTTCATTCCATTCGGTTTCACCGTGTTCGAATTAATAGGGGTAATCGATTTTGAAACAAAGATGGCCGCCATCCGCAAACTATTAGACTAATGACCTATTAGATTTGTCAAAGGATGCTCCCTCCATAAAGGTATGTTGTTGCAAAATTTGGTAGAGATCGGATGATTAGGTTAGTCGTAATTTGATTTTAGCTTTGAACATTTGTGTGGCCGCCATTACGTTTCCGTCAAGATGGCGGCGATATAAAACATGACACTGGGGTGCCCTTTGCTAGTACTACCTCTGTACCAAATTTCTTTCCATTCGGTTTCACCGTGTTCGAATTAATAGGGTCAATCGATTTTCACACAAAGATGGCCGCCATCCGCAAACTATTAGGCTGATGACCTATTAGTTTGGTCAAAGGATGCTGCCCCCATAAAGGTATGTTGTTGCAAAATTTGGTAGAGATCGGATGATTAGGTTAGTCGTAATTTGATTTAAGCTTTGAACATTTGCCACGGGGACACACAGCCTATTCTATAGTTGTGGGAACAGAGGATATGGAGGGACAGGTTTTCTTGTTGATAATGAGTATACAAATGTTATACTAAATTTTAAGCCTGTTAACGAAAGGATGTGTGTATTAAGAGTGAAAGCCCGTTTCTTCAATATATCCTTCATATGTACATACGCACCAACCGAAGATGCAGAGGAGGAAGAAAAGGATCTTTTCTATGAGCAGCTGGGACAGGAACTAGCACGAGTGGCAATGCATGATGTTAAGGTTGTTATGGGGGACTTAAATGCACAAGTGGGAAGAGAAATTGCCTACAGGAGTACAGCGAGAAAGGAGAGTTTACATGAGGTGGCCAATGATAATGGTATTAGACTGATTTTGCTCTAGGCAGTAACATGCTTATCAAAAGCACATGGATGCAAAGGAAGGATATAAGGAAAGTGACATGGTGCTCCCCTGATGGGATCAGAGAAAACCAAATTGATCATGTGCTTATAGATAGACAACATACCTTAGATGTGTTGGAAGTGGATAGCTGTCGAGGAGCAGACGGAGGTAGTGATCATTTTCTGGTAAGAGTTAAATATAGACAAAGGGTAGCCAAGTACAGAGAGATTAAGAGAGCTGTTATACATAGGTTTGATGATGCTAAATTAAGAAAGAATGAAAGCATAGCTCAGCAATACACAATGGTTTTGACACTATTATATGCCTTTTCCAGATCTATGAAAGTCATGATCAAATCCTCTCCATATTCCCAGTTCTTTTCCATCACCTGTCTCAAGCTAAAGATTGCGTCCACTGTGGATCTTCCACTGCTGAAGCCATACTGTTCCTCTTGCAACTCTCCTTCCACCTTTCTTCTCATTCTTCTTTCTAATATCCTTTCCAGTATTTTTACTATCTGTGATATGAGGGTGATCCCTCTATAGTTATCACACACCTTCTTGTCCCCTTCAAATGCTATCGGAGGCAAAACACCATGGCCAACCTTATCACCTTCAGAAGGATGCGTGCCAGAGCCCGATATCTGATTCGGGAGAGTAAGAAAACGACGTGGGAAAAGTATGTGTCGTCCATGACGGCGCATACTCCTTCATCTCAAGTGTGGACTAAGCTTGGTCGGATCTCCGGACTCCCGACATCACTGTCGATACCCGGAGTGTCCATCAATGGAGACATCATCACGGACCATCTCGCCATTGCCAACAGCATTGGCTCGCACTTCTCCGATGTATCCTGCTCCGGGAGTTACGATCCTACATTTCTGACTCTGAAGCGGGAGGCAGAGACTCACCCCTTGTCGTTTGTCACTGCTGCTTCGGAGTCCTATAATGTACCATTCTCTGAATGGGAACTGCGCAGTGCGCTTGCACTGTGCAGGGATACGGCTCCTGGACCGGATAACATACATAATCAAATGTTAAAGCATCTGTGCGAATCCAGTATAAAACAACTGTTGATTCTCTTTAATCGTATATGGATTGAAGGGGAGTTTCCATCTCAATGGCGAGAGGGGATCGTGATACCGATTCCTAAGGCTGGAAAGGATCCCAAGTTTGTAAGCAGCTATAGGCCCATTTGTTTGACAAATGGCCTATGTAAGCTGTTCGAAAAGATGGCGAACCGTCGACTGGTGTGGTTCTTGGAGGATAAAGGTCTCCTGTCTGAGTACCAATGTGGATTTCGCTCTAATAGGTCCACCACTGACCATCTGGTGCGACTTGAGAGCGCCATACAGGAGGCTTTTTTTTCCGAAAGCAGCACCTAGTCACGGTTTTCTTTGACCTCGAGAAAGCCTACGACACCACATGGCGCTACGGGATCCTTTCCACCCTTCACAAGTGGGGACTCCGTGGTAACTTACCGACTTTCATTGCGAATTTCATGTCCGTCCGACTCTTCCGTGTAAGGGTCGGTAGGACATTATCGCAATACTATACCCAAGAAAATGGAGTTCCTCAGGGTTCAGTGCTGAGTGTCACCTTGTTCACGATTGCCATTAATGGCATTGTTGCCGCCGCCGGGTCCGCGGTAGTTCCATCGCTGTATGTAGAAGATTTAGCTCTGCATTACAGCTCTGGAAGTATGGCAGTCGTGGAACGGCAATTGCAGCTAGCTATCAACCGGGTCGACAGGTGGGCTCACGACCGGGGTTTTCGTTTTTCAGCAGCGAAAACCTCCGTCGTCCATTTTTGTCGGCTCCGGAGGCTACATTTACACCCTGAACTACATCTCAGGGATGCTGCGTTGCCGTTGGTTGACACTTAAAGCTTCCTGGGGCTCCATTTTGACAGCAAGTTAACGTGGCAGCACCATATACGGCAATTGAAAATGACATGTCTCAGGAAATTGAACATGCTCAGGTTTCTTAGTGGCACTACGTGGGGGGCTGACCGTGCGGTGCTGCTACGGTTCTACCAAGCCCTCGTCCTGTCCCGGCTAGACTATGGTTCTACGGCATACGGTTCAGCAAGACCGGCAACCTTGAAAATGCTGGACAGTATCCACCATAGTGGCGTTAGGCTGGCTACCGGTGCCTTCCGGACCAGCCCGATACCCAGCCTACTCGCCGAATCGGGTGTTCCACCTTTAAATTATAGACGCCAACATATGCTTTTAGCATATGCTGCCAATGTGCGTCAAATGCCGCATCACCCGACCTATCAAGCTCTCTTCGGTACCCAAAACCACCAGGGTTACGCCAACCGGCCTCGTGCCACTCGGCCGGTTGGTATTAGACTTGATAGCTCGTGTACTGAAATAGGAGTGGCTGTAGGTCCCAGTATGATCCGGACATCTAGCGAGGTGCCTCCGTGGCTAGTCCCGCGTCCGGAAATTCGGTTAGATCTGCACCGAGGTCCTAAGGGGAACACGGATGCGTCCGTTTACCGGAGGCAGTTCCACAGCATAGTTCACCAATTTCCGGACGCTGGCATTCTATACACGGATGGTTCGAAGGTGGACGAGAAAGTGGGTTGTGCTTAAGTTATTGATGGTGCAAATACCAAGATCTCTTTGCCTGAGGCCTGTAGTGTGTTTACTGCGGAGCTCGTTGCCATCTATGAAGCTCTGCAGTTTGCACTACAGGATGCTCGAATCCACTTTCTCGTGTGTACCGACTCATTGAGTTCGTTGCAGTCAATTGCTACATGTTTCCCGCAACACCCCCTAGTGCAGCGAATCCACGACCTACTAGCCGGGCTGAGCCACGCTGACACTCGAATCACCTTTCTGTGGCTTCCAAGCCACATGGGAATTGCGGGAAATGAGTTAGCAGATCAAGCTGCAAAAGAGGCGGTATCACTACCACCTCGACCAATGGAGGTACCCGCTAGAGATATTCGCTCTCAGTTACGCCTACAAGTTCTGGCTTTTTGGGAGAGTCAGTGGCTAGCTGACCCACTGCCCAGTAAACTGAGAGCAATCAAGGGAACTACTCGCGTGTGGCGGAGCTCCTTCCGGGCCCGGAGAGAGTCCGTCATTTTGTGTAGGCTAAGGATAGGTCATACAAGATCCACCCACTCGTACCTAATGAGAAGGGAAGACCTCCCACTTTGTACCTGTGGAGCCGTATTCACCGTGGCCCACATTTTTACCGAGTGTGTGGATCTTGCTGACTTACGAAGAAACCTTGGTTTGCAGACGACACTCAAACTTATATTAGCCGATGACGCGGTGGCTGCTGATCGCGTTATCCGCTTTATAAGTGAGAGTGGGTTAGGGCCAGCAATCTAAATTTTCCAGTGAACATTGACTCAATGACTTGTTCGTTTTTGAATGATAATGTTTTTGTTTTTTCCGTAATTTTTGTTTATTTTTATGATTTTGTTTTTTACTTAATTTCTTTTTGTTTTTGTTTTATTAATTTTTGGTCTTTTTAAATTTAGATGTCCACCTCAAAATTTTAAATTCATTTCAAAATTTGTATTCTTTAATCTGTGTTAAGAGGGGCAGATGACCTCGTAGTTCCGCCCCTTAAAACAACAATAACTAACTAACTAACTAAATATGTTTATTTTACAGTTGGCGTCTGATTCTTCCGGGACGGCCGTCAAAGGAATAAAGAAAGGAGATGAGTTAAACAAGGCTCACTCTTCCATCCTTTCTCTCTGAGGTCTCCTGCAACTTTATCTTTCCACCTCACAATTTCCATATTCCCAACGTAGTCCTTCTGTCTTCTTAGGACATGCCCATACCATCGGAGCCTACTCTCTTGAACCTTCTTTCGTATGGGTCCTACACTCACTGCTCCTCTGATGTATTCATTCCTCATTCTATCCTTCCTCTCCACTCCACTCATCCACCTATGGATTCTCATTTCTGTCACATCCAACTTTCTCTCTTGGGCTTTTGTAATCGGCCAAGTTTCTGCACTATAGAGCATCGCAGGCCTCACATCAGAATCGTAGATCTTTCCTTTCAGCCTGCAGCTGACCTTCTCATCACACAATACTCCACTCAGTCTCCTCCAGATCATCCAACCACCAAGCGGCTTCGGTGGCGTAGTTGGTAGGATGCTGAGCTTCTATGCCCAAGGTCGCGGGTTCAAACCCAGCCGAAGTCGTTGGATTTTTTTTTACGAACGTTAAAAGTCCCTCAGTATGCCTTCCTTCGGAGGGGAAGTAAAGCCCGGCGGGCCCATGTCATAGATTTATGGCATGTAAAAGAACCTTCCACTAAACTTGTTTGAAGCAAAATTTCTAGGTTAGGTTTGATTAATGCTTTTAAGTTCCAACATTCGTCACCAGGCGCTGGTTGCGATGCTATGTAGTAGTAGCCAAGTTCACAGCTAGGTGTCGTGGACGGTAGAATTTGGTAGCTAAAGCAGGAACTACTTGAAATTATCGTCTGCAGTCCTTACTTGTACCAGGTATTGTGCCCGTATACACGGATGATGATTAATCAGCACTCGGCTTTTGCTCTTGCGGCTTCGGGGTATGGTACGTTCCCTCCACCGCTGATTAAACATCGGACATGGAATACTCAAGGTTCACAAGGATATTAAGGAAAGACACAACATTCTTAAATATTACAAAATGTAATTCATAAAAGAAAAACATTTCACTCAAAAACATCTAAAAATCAATCACTTGGCATAGTCTCTTCAAGTGTTGTTCAAAACTGAAAATTAATCACTTGGCATGGTCTCTTCAAGTGCCATAACAAAACTAAAATTTAATCACTTGGCATAGTCTCTTCAAGTGCCATTAAAAGAAAATCACTTTGCAAAATTTTATCAAGATCACTATAATGTCATTTCATTATTTTTTGAACTTTATAACCACTTTGTAATCACTTTGACCTGCTTAAATCTAATTATAATTATTTGTAATGTATTTTACTAAGGCGTCAAGCGTGCCTATCACTCAAGTCATACAACTTTCCAAGGCTTTGGACATTTATGTTCATTACAAATCTTTACCCTTCTGGGTTTCTTTAACGTTACATAATATTCAATTATCTATGATTTATTTAGTCCTTTGGACCTTACTAGTATTTCTCCACATAGCCTTAGATTTTACACATTTATAATACTGTACAAGAAAACAAGCCATGTCTGTGAATCGAACCCTTGTTCTACCAGCTTCATTCTCATGCATCAGATGATCTTTATTTTGCAGCGTACCATGCACTGTTTTATTTATTTTTGTGGGATCTTTATTCATCTTTAAACTGTATTTTTCACAACCCGTTCTTTCATTCTTTTGAGGAAGGAATCCTTTTACTTACAATAAAAGTGTTTGACAAAACACGTAAAAATTCATGTAAATGCTTCAAACTTATATTCTGGAGAAATGTCTCCATCCCAGCATTGTGATTTTATCAGTTAATTGCAGCTTGCATCTTTTAATAAAAACTTTACATAATGGCCTTTTTATTGTTAGTCTTTAGACAGACCTTCACTTTACCGCAGAACCCATTAACTTTCTGTCTCTCTCCCACGTTACGGTAGGTCGGCGCTCACAGCTGCCTGGCCCCTGTGATACTTTACTTGATTTATTGCGTCTGGCCAGCCACCCCACTTCACACTTTGTTTATCTCTCTGACCATATGATTTACCAAGACTTTCGTTTCACTTCTAAAACAGCTATTTGTTCCTGCTTTTAGTTATTATTATTATCATTATTTATATTTCGTTTTTACAAGATATTTATAACTCATTCCGGAGAGGATGCCTAATATAATAACAATTTGTATGACGCCTTCTATCAATACTATTTTATAACAAAGCCGCTAACGGTCTTACTTGCAAATTTTATTCGATGATTATTTCCTACAACAATTAGATATAACAATGCCTCATGGTCTCACATGTCTATTCACTTACAACGCGTTATTTCGACGATTTATGGCCTTTAATAATTATAACAATGCTCTTATGGTCTTACATGTATATTTCATTCGACGATTTTTGGCCTACAAAAATATTTTAACACAGCCTGATCGGACTTACAATGTAATTAATTTTAACGCTTCAATATGGCAATACAATTTATGGGAATTTCACCTACCCAATACAATATACGACGTTTACATACGACAACAATACAGAAAAGGGGAATCTTTCACCCACAACACTTCGACGAGACTCTCCATCTCCTGAGTAATTATATCCTGATTAATGCACAATTATTAGCTTTTAGCTTCATTTATTTAGTATTCGGCCCATTTGGCAACGACGATTTCTTGCTTGATTATTCGCGGTCTATTTAATATCGCAAATTAATATTTCATTTGTAACGGGAAGACCTCGGCCTTCTTATCATTTAATTTTCATATTTCTGGCTCGCTAGCCGGTGATAATACATTTCTTTATGTGTTTAATTTCACCAATTACTTTTAAAGATTTATAAAATTTATCATTTGACAACAATACGTCAAGACATTTTAATTTATTTCGTTCTGTTTATTACTTGAGTTTCTCATTACAAATTTCATTATCACATTATTTTTAGTGCATAACCACTTGATAATATTTTTTTTTTTATTATTTTCACTACGAACTTTCAATTATCTTCCATTTCAAATTTTGTCTTATTTGCCATTTAATTATAAGATCAACTATTTTATATATTTCATTATTTATTTTAACAATGTTATTATGATGCATATTTTTTTCATTATCTGCTTTTACTATGGCGAAACTTTAAGCCATTTAAATTATTATTTTTGGTTCCTTCCTCCAAATCATTTATTATTTCATTTCTTGTTTTTTTATTACTTTACATTACTGATCCCTTTCATATAATTATGCTGCGAGGTCATTCTCGCGATTATTTATTATTATTATTTCAACATTTCAATTATATAAGTGCATTCAACTACCCGATGAGTTCGATCGTTTAACTCCCTAGTTACGACCGATCTCATCGAGCCAGTACATCGTACATCTGCAATTTTAATGAAAAATCGCTCGTGATCCGTCTTCTGATCCATCCTTGGGAAGGATTTCACCCACCTAACGACATAATTAGTACTCTTCCATGGCACTTTCTTTTGTGAGCGACACCTCACTTAGGTACAATCGACCTTCACTTAAATTTAAACACATCACTAATTTATAAAACATTATATTAACACTAAAACACATATATATCTTGGTGCTTATTTACACTGCATAAATTTTCACCACCCCTCAGTGACTCTTGACACGTTTTATCGGTGTTCCACGCCCTGATGAGATCCCCGGACCCTGCATTGGACGTGATGCAAACTCAAACGGCTTCTAATTGTTCACTGGATCTAGTCTCTGTCCTGTCCTTTAGATAGTCTATTTTGACTTCTATTTCGTCTTTTATTAGCGACTTTCAATTTTTCTACTTGTCCTACGTTTACGTAGCGGTCTATCGAACCTATGGCCCGCTTACTTCGTGACCGTATTGTGTCCTTATTTGCGACAAGTTTTCCTTTACTTCTCCTACGAGAATGTCTTTATTGCTACGTTCCTATTTGGTACACTGTAGCTTCGCTAAAGTTCACTATATTTGTTCTTGGGTCTCGAACCCGTGTCCATTTACTTGAGTTATTGGATTTCGTTCCAATATCGGTCCCTCAATACTGTGGTCTTTCCCTTAACTTTCACGGAGACCTGTGTGTATATTTTGAAACGATGACCTCCAGCGTAATGTCTTTACTGATCTGGACGGCTGTATTCTAGCTTATTACTGTTATAGAATTTTGTCGCGGCGCAATTTTACTTTGTCACGGTTTTCGAGTAGCGTATAAAAATTTTGATCTAGCACAAGTGCTTTAGTGATCACTGATAACAACCGCAGCGGATTTAATTTACCACGCACATACAACTTTTTGTTATTACCGTGGATACTGCTGATTGCTAAGTCGTCTTAACACGATCTGCTTTGGCGGTTGGTAACGAACTGCGTTACTTGCTGTGACTTCTCCATACAGGAGTACCATGAGTCTTTACTAGTGTGAGGACGGACTTCCGTCCCGACAACTTGATAATACTGTGTACGGTATACTTGTATACTGTGCGGAATTGCGCTGAGTCTCCCCGGGCTTACTGAACTGCGACAAGTATAATGCAGCGCTTCTGCATTTTAGGAGACAGCGTGGAACCTCTCCCTGGGCTTCTGGTGAACTGCTTCTGACACAGCCTATAGCCTCACTTCGCTGACGGATACTGCATGCTCTGTGGTTGAAACCTGGGCTATTTATTAGGAACTTGCAAAAATAAACTACTTGTGCCTTCTTCCTGGAACTAACTTCTGAACTAGACGTCGCACGTTTTTGAAAAATATATCATTATGTTCCCTATATTTCACACGTCTCATTATCATTTCGTTTTCTGAAAATCGATCGTCTAATTAATTTAAATAAAATCTACAAGGCTCCTCAGCTGCGTGAGCGATTGAGTTCTTTTATCTTCTTCCCACTACCTTCGCTTGGCTCCGCCTAATGACGTAATTGCTGACTAAGTACTTCTTTCCTGGGCCTAAATTATTCATTCTTAACCTCGCTTAATTCATAATTTCCTGGCTTAATCTGATCTCCAAAGGCCTATTTTTATAATTTTGCATCGTTTCCGCGAAAACGGCTTATTTCACAATTTTGCGGTGTTGATTCGCAATCCAGTGTTGTCAGAAAAGTGCCGATCTAAGCACTCAGTGGTGATTTCCCTGCTAATATGCTTGGGCTGATTCATCCCAGGGTGACTGCTCCCGTGATTCACATATCGCTTGCATCGCATATCTCCAGATAAAACTGTCAATATTCTGCGTCATGGCCTGACCCACTTCGTTATTTCCTCACTGCCAGCTCTTAGCTGAACCTCTTTTCATCTTAAAGGTTGGAAGTTCATATCCTGTACCGACTCTTATTGGGTACAGTATATAAAAAATAAACACACACTAATACAGTCATTACAATTAATACCGGTTATCAGACAGATTCTACACACAAAGTACACGGGGCTAAACGGCCGCGTTATCGCAGCCCCTAAACTAAGGAAAAAACCATACAACCATTGTTCACCCTGTGCTGTATTTAGGCCTCCAAACCTACATCACGTTGCATGTAGGAACTCAGATATTTAAACGTCCTGGCCTAATTATTTTATCATAAATCTACCTTCATTAACAGGAAACCTGTCTTGAACAGAAAATGTGCGAATCCCGTTTGATTTAGTTGAAGGTAGGTTTAACTGTAATACATTTTGAAATTAAACACAAGAGATGCTTACCCAACATGGCGAGTGATGTGATTACCCACAGAAGACTAATGACCAAGTAATAGATCAGAATAGGGCCGGTCTTCTTGGCTGTCTTCATTCCCAAGACTAACGGAAAGTCATTGCAGTTATCTGGAACATATTGGAATGTATGAGTTATCGCTATAGCTTAACTTACAACATAGGTATACTTACTGAATTTCAAAGAAGATAGAACATTTCAAATGCATTTTAAATTGAAGTCTTGATCTGTGAATATTCCAAATATAGAGTAGGTGTAGAATCATCATCAATAAGGTTTGGACATTAAGAAAAGTTATATTATTTCCTGAGTTCATTTTACCCGAAATCTGAAAAATAAGTTTGAATGACGGGTCCCTGACCACGTTTAAAGCAATTTGATGTTGCCTATAAATTTATATTTCGGCCATTTTTATTGTTTTGGTCATATTTGGTCATATTGTAGTGATATAAGGTCATATTTGGTTATAATTTCAGCATTTTTGTTTAAATTGAGGCGTTGTTAACAAGGTACATATTATCTGGGACGAGTTTCAAACACAGGATTTCCAAACAGTGTAGTAGAAGGAGATTTCTTTTCGACAGCCTGAGAATGCACATGGTCGTGATGTGTAATGCTGGCAAAGAAGAAGATTATAAGAGGTATGTACGATAATGAACTCGATAAACTTCCTGTTAGGCAGTGTCTTTTAACTTACGCAGACATATCATAAAGCATGCTAATACTTCGGTTTTGTTTGTTTGTTTGTTTTCTTTTAGGAAGACCGAGCAAGAACTGCATCTCAAGGCTATGATAATGAATGAATGTTGAAAATTTTAATGTACTGTAGTTTGTATGATTAAATGTCTCTGGTGTATTATCGCTGATCACGTTTTGGCACTTAAGAGGTTTACTGTACGTTAGTGATACTCTACTTGTCCCTAAAATTCATGTCATATTTCATTTTTTTAGATCATATTTTATAGTTTTAGTTCGTATTTAGCTAGTTTTTAGGGCATATTTGCTTGCATATTTTGTACTTCTTTAGGTCTTAAACTTCCGAACTCAGCAAATTTTCAAGGTAGCATATATGCTGTGGAAGCTTTTATAGGGAGGTGAAAGGCTGATTGAGATTTTAGCTCTCGCAGTAAAGAAGCGCAAGAGCGCTTTATCAGAAAGGAGGTAGCTCGCAGTTCGCTACTGCTGTGGGAGTCCGGGCACGAACACCAAGAGCCCGCTGATGAACCTACCTTGGTGTTTCTAGGTGAAATCCCACACAAGACATGGAATAAACCTAGAAAAATTGCTGAGTTTTAAACATCTAGAAATTTACATCCTAATAGGCCAATATTATGTCAGGGTATTACAAGACTTGACCATGTCAGAAATGAACATGTAAGGAAGTAAATGGGAGTCGCAACAATTAAAGACAAAGTGAGGGAAGCGCGTCTTCGCTGGTATGGGCATGTCACTAGAAGTGATTATACTCTGTGACGAAAACGGCCCTCCGATACGATCTAGTAAGGCATCGAACCCATGGGCGCCCAACGAAACGATGGATGGATAGAATCAGTGAAGTCCTACTGGTGTGCGGCCTCAAACCTGAAGATGCCCTCGACAGGAAGCAATGGCGAACAACCAAGCAAGCGGACCCTGCTCCAACGCGGGAAATTCAGTACGCTAGGTAAGAAGAAGACTAATATTATGCACATTCATTGATTGATCAAATTATATTATATTTTCAACCAGATTGTGCTTTTAATTGGCAAACAGAAAATAATTTTTGCGTTTATACTGGGGATACCATAGATGACAAGTAGTGTTTATTTGGGCTATATCGATATGTATTTGAGCATTATGGTGTTTAAAGCCATTTTTCATTGTACCATTTGTATCGAAATTTAATGTTTCTTTAGTCAGTCAAAACGATTGCACCCAATTGTTCCCCAATCCTGAAAACAATTTAATCCAAGTTTATTGTGCCCGTTTAGACCGAAGTCCAACGACCACATACGCATATCACCGAAAATCAGTTAGCACGAGACTCAAAACACATCTCAGGGCGCCAAACCGGGTAAAAAAACAATCAAAATCTAAACTTGCTTCACTGATTTCGGGTTCGATGCAACGATAAGAATAAGAAAGGTGAAATGAAAATAGCACAATTAATTTCTTAAAATCTCATTTTATTCATTAAGTAAAGTTAATATTAAATTTAAAATGAAAAGAGCAAGAAAAATGGAAAACAACTTCCCACAACAACAACAAATATAGAAATATCAACACTGTTATACCCTTTAAATAATCGATGAACAGGAATTATCAGTCCATCTGGTATCGAAAATTATAAAAATATTTACAGTTATGACGTCAGGTTGCTCAGGTAAAATTTGTTTGTCCGTCTTGACGCCTGTGTTTCATATTTACAAACACTCACTGTTCTTCACTATCCAAGAAACATATATGGGATCACTGTCACACTTGTTTTCATTAAGGTAAATTGTTCATGGGTCGTGTTCCTTTAAACATTAATATTTGAACAACATAAATTCAAATATTAGTGTGTGTTCGATTAAGGATATCATCCTTAGGCAAGGATTTAAAATGTGACCTACTCAGAATTATTTCTATGTCATGGATATAAATTGATCAGATGATTTCTATCAAATCTCCATTCAATGAATTTCTTATCACGCTTGACCACAAATTCTATAGTTCTTTTCCATGTTTTCATCTTTCAATTCTCATAACTAATTCCTTATTTACATCTGCAATTGTTTATCAAGATTCAATATCTTTCTAAAAAGTATTCGATTTACTCCTCAGACAAAAATGTATTTTTATTTCATAAATTGATTTACTTTATTTATCCTAAACTTCAAAATTATTCAACTTCCAATTGTTTAACCAGTTAATTATCTATTTATTCAGCTATTTAAAGTCTAATAGTTTAAACTGTTCACACAAAATAGAATTCTATCCTTTACTATTTATATATGGTTTCTTATTAACAAACAAATGACAATTTATCACATTTTGCACATACTCATTCTTTCGGAGCGTTATATTTCTCAACCTTAATTTCATCTAGACATACGACAAGGCATCGGCAAAGCTATCGTGTGTTTCAAACAATATCGCAGTATAGTGACTGAAAAATGGGTAAGTCAAATCTGATTTGACATATGAACTAAACTGTACTCGTGATGACCGTGGACAATAATATAACAACAGCTGGGTTTTACCCTTCTTCATTATCAATTTTCATAATTGTTCACTTCAATATCTTTTTTTATAAATCGTACAACCATCGCTGTGGCTGACGCATCACATATTACATATTTATTATAATTTAATCAACTCAGTTCGCAACTGAACAACAAATTCAAAATTTTATTTTTTCTCTCATATATATTTTACATAACAAGCCACATGCTTGTGCCATCTGGAGCCTCACTGCTCTTCAAGTAAATTATATTAATTCGGCCATCACATAGCTGTTATATTTATTCATGTCTACCCCTTGTTCAAATTCAGTCATCTAATGACGTTACCATAATGGTCCCAACGTAAACAAACTCAAACCCTACGTTATACAAACTCATTCGACATTTCGAATACCTTCCGTGTCATAATGTCTAACTAGTATGTACTGTATCCGCTTTTAGCGGAGAATGCTTGGTCACTACCTGGCTTACTCATTGGCTCCGGGGTGTGTTATCTTCAATCCACAAATGACCTCACATTCCGATACGAAAGCACAATAAGGTTATCAAGACTACAGGAAAAACTCAACATTACAGTTATACATTATTTATTTTATTAAAAGAATCAAATCAAAAATATATATATGCAAATAAAAATCAATCATTTACTTGGCATTGCCCCTTCAAGTAAGAATCACAAAAATCACTATAAAATCACTTCAAAAATCAATAAAATATCACTTCACTATCCTTTGAAATTGTCTTGCTTAACCTATTCAGTTCTTATCATTATATTATTCATTTAAGTTTACATTCACTTAGGCATCGAGCATGCCTGTCACTCTAGTCAAATTTTATCTTCTAAGGCTTTGAATATTTAGATTATTTCCACTACCCTTCAGGGCTCTCTTTATTTATACATTTATTCGTTAATCTTCCATTCAGTTTCTTGACTGAGTAAATTATTTCCACAAAGCCTTAGGTATTTAAAAAGCACAAATACGTTTATTTAACAACATAACATGTCATAGGTCGGACCCTCAATCCTTCATTTATCTACTCATGCTCCAGGTGATTTGTTTTAGTATTGCACCATGCACTGTTTTTCTTTATTACTTGTGGGATTTTTCCAATCATATCACACTCCATTATTTCATAACCCGTTATTTCATTATTTTTCAAAGAAGGAATCACTTTCTCTCAACAATGCTAGTATTTGACCAAATCCGTCAAAGTTTACTTATTTACTTCAAACTTAGGCTTGGGAAAATTGTATCAACCCCAGCATTCCAAATATCTAATTTATATTAAGCTAGCACCTTTTAATCAAAACTTTCATATAGCGGTTTTTAATTGCTAGTCTCCGTTTAAACCCTACTTGACAATGGAACTCATTATGTGGTTTCTTTCCATCCCCTCACAAGAGGCAAGGTCAGGTCCGGCTAACCGTCCCTCCTCCTTCAGTAATTTACTCGTGATTTATGACGTCTCGTAGATCGCTTCCTTTACGCTACTGTTTACTATTTTAAAACATATGATTATCCAAGTTTCAATACTTCATTTCTCATACAACTACTTGCTTCCTCATTCATTATTGTTATTATCATCAATATTTCGTGTTTTCAGGATATTTTGCACTAGTTCGGAGAGGATGTACGACGCTTCCTTTACAACAACTTCACTTACGACGCTTCATTTCAACAACTTCACTTACGACGCTTCATTTCAACAACTTTTTACGACGCTTCATTTCAACAACTTTACTTACGACGCTTCATTTCAACAACTTTTTACGACGCTTCATTTCAACAACTTTACTTACGACGCTTCATTTCAACAACTTTACTTACGACGCTTCATTTCAACAACTTTACTTACGACGCTTCATTATAACAATGCCAGGCTGGGGATCCTTAATCCTTCCAACGGGTCTCACATGTGAATACCATAACATACTATATCATACCATAACATACCATAACTTCAATATTTCGGTGGGAATTACTCATCCACTAAGTTGCAACTTCATAATATACGACTTAGATTCACTTTCATTTTACTTTCCATCTCACGAACAAAATATATCCTGGATCACGCACTTCTTACTAGCTTGAAGCTAAACGTATTTCAATTATTTGGCCCTTTCGGCAATACAACTTTGCTTGGAAATTCATAATTCATTTACTTTCTCATATAACAACTTCATTATATCGCGGTAAGACTTCGGGTCTTCCTATTATTTTATCTCCATAACTTTGGCCTGATAGCCTACAATACAACATTACATTTTCATTCTTAGGTGTTTCGTATTCACCAATTACTTTAAAGATCTGTAAATTCATTGTCATGACAACAATACATCAAAAATGTTATTATTCATTCATTTAATTATTCTCATTTATTTTGAGTTCCTTATTATTATTATTCAACCTTTCAATATTTTATCCACAACTTTATTTTGGAGTACAACTCGATATTTATTATTATTAATATTTCAACTTTCCAATAACTTTATTATAGCGCTTATTTACTTCACAATTTATTTGTTTGGCGAAAATTCAAACTATTTATATTATATTATTCTTTCAATTTCTAATAACTTCATTACGGCGCTTATTTAATTTACAATTCATTTACTTGGCGAAAATTCAAGCCATTGATATTATATTATTCTTTCGACTTTTAATAACTTCATTACGGTGCTCATTTACTTTACAATTTCTTACTTGGCGAAAATTCAAGCCATTTATATTATTACTTTCGATTCCTTCTTTTAAATCCATTATTTACTTATCATTTCATTTTCGGGTTTCAATTATTTTACATTTACTTATCCCAATTTCATATTTATACTCAACGAGGCTATCCTCGCGGTTAACAATTATCATTATCATCCCAAACATATTTCAATTATTCAGTGCATTTCAAATACCTAGTGAATCACGGCTAAACTCCCCAGTCAACACTTGATTCCAGTAGTTCAGTGCATAGTACAACAACAATCATACTGAAAATCATTTGACTCATCTCGTGTGCGGCCGATGATTATTCCCTGGATAGGGTCACCCATCTAATTACATTTTAGTATATCTTCATAATACTGCTTTCCATACACTTCACTTCACCATAATCTACATTGATATACACTTAAACACATTTTACATTTTAAAAAGAACTTTACATATAACATTAAAAATGATTCACTATGCGACCATATCTCACTAGCAATTCCTATCGGCGGCAACACTTCGATGTAAGTCCCTCGACTCAGCATTGAACGTGGAATGGCTCGAACGGTTCCTGGCTCATAGACTGGAATTACTGCTTTAGCCTTTTTACAGTGCTTCGAATAGTCTATTATTCGGGGTTTCCTTATCGGCTTTATTTAAGCGATAAATGTGTTTCACTTTGTCTTTGCTTTTATCTGGCGGTCTATCGCACTTTAAGTCCTATATTGGGCCTCCCTATGCTTTCGGACTGTACACTTTCTGTCTGATTGCGACATACGTGCCCCAGATGAAACATCAGGGGATAAATGAAAATGACGAATTAACTCTAGTGGACTGTATTTACAAAAATGTACATGTTACAAAAGACACAACACTTGATATGCGAAGGAGCTGTTGCTCCGAAACACAAACACATTCAGCCATGATGGCAACTTCACTCTCTGTCCAGGTCACTGCTGCCAACCTATACATAAATAAATGTCCTTTGCCAACTGTGGAAATAACACAATTATATTCTCCCTGAGAGCAAACATACTCCCCACCTTGAAATACATGGATTTCAATAATCTGAAACGGAAACACTGAAATGTTCCAATGTCAAGGACATAAAACACTAAAATATTCACTAACTTAAACACTGACATATTATTAACAGTCAAAATTATGTGTCTGCTCAATAGGGATGTATAGAACTAGCACCGATAGAGCGCACTGCTGTTGTACTGGGTAAGCGCAAGGCGCTCTTCATTTGTCTCCTGTGTTCTCATGCCGCTAATATCCACGAATTTAAGTTGTTTAAATTGCTATTTTCGTGACTATACCGAGCTATTGCAGTGTTCCTCTTTGCAAAAATCAGGGAAATGCGATTTCGTGTCACAAATTTTCACAAAATAAAGAAATGAGGAAGAAATGGTTACATGCTATTAGAAGGAAACATTTCGGTGAAGAAAATCTGACCGAAAATATTAAAGTGTGTTCCCATCGTTTTCAACTCGATGACTTCACGAAAACTGTGTTGGACAAGTGTGATTTACAAAGGGAAATAATTCCTACCTATAAACTGAATAGACATATCGATAAAAACCACTGAATTTATGCGTTTGTATTTGAAGGTGAGAGAGCAAGATTAAAACCGGGCACTGTTCCATCGCTTTTTCCGTGGACCACGAACACAACAAAAATAAGGAAGAGGCCATACACAAGAAAATTGTCAGTTTACCACGATAAGCCTACAATATCGGAATCTGCATAAATTATCTCCATTGAAGTACGGTACGGGAAGAAATCGTCAATATACAGGAAGAAGTGAATGTAACATTTGTGACTCCCATTTTCAAAGGCATCAATACTCTGACAAATACTTCAAGAATAAATGTCACAACATTAACAGTCAAAAACGTATTACGGTTGGTTTCTTGAAATCAGAATTAATCGTCAACTTAAATCTGCCCGACGGAGAATGTGGTACCGGTAGTGACTGACTTCTACATTCTTGAGTCATAGGCCTAAGTTAGCCAGATGAATGGAAACAGTTCATGGCCTTAAAACAGGGATTCTCAAACTTTTTAAATACTGTACCCCTAAATCGTTTGCAAGGGGTACGGAAACTATTTGTATTAAGAAATTGACAAATTACAAAAGAACCAAACGTTGCGATGCATTTTGAGGTAAACAATACCGGTATCAACTTTCTTTGATTATGTTTACTTTAAAACAAGACTGTTTCATGTACGCTATCAACCAAAAAAATACACGAATCGAAGTCTATAAGCAAGGGGAGCCAGTGAATATTTAAATATCTATTTATAAAAGGAAGATTATAGTTTTACGTGACCGTTAATCTAGAGATCATAAGGCACAGAGGACTTCCTCTTTACGTGGAATCCGAACAGGTCAAGGCATTTCACTTTGAAAATCTCACATGCATTGACCGGGAAATCTCTATTTATGATTTTTAAGTCTTATGGAGATATAGGCTATTTATCAATATAGGCCTACAATACTCAAGCATGCTGACTCCTATTCATAATTTGAATAATAAAGCGTGTTAGAATTTTGTTATTACCGCTGTAGCCTACTAATTCTTCCCTCCTCCCACTAGTTTTAGCGCCTCTAGTCCGTAGCTCATTTTACAGCTGTTTAACGCTTAAACGCTGAAAATCGTTCATAATATATTAGAGGATATACCTATAGAATTAATTAATATAGTCTTGGAGTAAAATTAGAGAAGATATAATTTACTTTAGCTTAGACAACTCGGTCACAATCTATACATTCCTCGTAGCTGACTGGGGGAAACATAGGACGATCGCCTTGCGCTTACCCAGTACTACACGAACGCTATCTGGCGCGAACTTTCTCAGGCTACATCCCTATTGGTAGCGGAGCTACCTTGGAAACTGGTCGTTTAAAAATACCACTGTTGCACTTCACTGAAACCACTCTTACCACATTGTCTTTACCACCATGCACTTCTGTGATAACACCAAGGGGCCACTGGAGTGGGGGAACATTGTCTTCCCGTATCAGCACCACAGTACCTGGTGATACGTTGCTGGAGGAGGTCGTCCATTTGCTGCGCTGTTGCAGATGGGTGAGGTAATCTAAGGACCATCTCTTCCAAAAGGATTGGAGTCTTTGTTGCAGAACCTTATATCTAGTTAACAAAGGCCGTTTACATAATGTTAAATCGGGTTCGGGAAGAGTAGTGAGGGGTTCGCCTATAAGGAAGTGACCTGCTGTCAAGGTAGATGCATCTGAAGGATCATTTGACAGGGTTAGAAGGGGACGTGAGTTTAAGCAAGCCTCAATTTGCGCAGTTAATGTAGCCAATTCTTCATATGTGAAATGAAGTGTTCCGAGAACTCTTCTTAGATGATGTTTGAGGGATTTTACTCCGGCCTCCCAAAGCCCTCCAAAATTAGGGGCATGAGGAGGTATGAAATGCCACTTAACTCCACAGCTACTGGCGAAGTTACTGATCTCCTCTCTAGTCCGTTCCTGAGTGAACAATTTCTTGAGCTCCTTGAGCTCTCTACTAGCACCTTGGAAATTTGTACCATTGTCGGAGTACATGTTGCTGCATAATCCTCTTCTTGCGATGAATCTCCTGAGTGCTGCGAGGAAAGCATGGGTGGTTAGGTCGGAAACTATTTCTAAATGAATGGCCTTGGTGCACATACATATGAAAATGCATATGTAACCCTTGACAATGGTCTTGCTACGTGGATTGCCGATCTTCAAGTAGAAAGGGCCCGTGAAGTCTGTGCCGGTGTTGCGGAATGGTCTTGCTTGAGACACACGAACTGAGGGCAACTGTCCCATTACTTGCTGTGTAGTTTTGGCTTTGAACCTGAAGCATTTTGTACAAGTGTTAATAACTCTTCGAACCACCGACTTTCCATTGATGATCCAGTAGCACTGTCTGATGGATGCTAAAGTCAACTGGTTTCCTGAATGTAGGAGTCTTTCATGTTCCCTCTTGATTATTAAATCAGTAAACTGATGTTTAGCGGGCAAAATCATCTGATGTTTGAAATCGTAGTCTTGATTGGAGTTCTCTAGTCTTCCTCCAACTCTCAAGATTTGATCCTTGTCTAAAAATGGTACTAAACTTTGAAGTTTGCTACGTCTTGACACTGCATTGTGTTTCAAAAGATCAGCTATTTCCTCGCGGAATGCTATTGACTGGACTAGTCTAACACATGTCATGTTAGTTTGCTGCAACTCTTCTATTGTTAATGGACCATGTTTCCGTTCTGAAGGTTTGTGTTTAGTGTTGTGCACGAATCTTAAACAGTATGCTAACACTCTTTGTAGCTTGAGATGGGAAGAAAATCTTGTGAGCACGTCTGCAGGATTAGAGTGGACTGAACAACTAAGCACTATCTTGCGTTGCTCAGGAATCTCTGATTCAGGTTGTTCACTGGAAGTGGGCCAGTTCCGTTCCGAACACTGTAGCCATTCAGGGCCATGCCACCAAAGATGATTATTTAAAAGGTTTGTAGGATCAGTTCCTCGAGAAATTAGATCTGCAGGATTGTCTGCTGATGCTACGTGCTTCCAATCCTTGACTGAAGTATTGCCTTGCACTTCAGCCACACGGTGCGCAACAAAAGTTTTCCATTTTGACGGTTCACCTGCTAACCATGCGAGAACAATCTCTGAGTCTGTCCACAGATGAATACTATGGAATTCAATATTGAGAACATGACACATCTTTTTAACCACTTGTGACATTAGTACTGCTGCATACAACTCTAGTCTGGGTAGCGTGATCTGTTTCAGTGGAGCCACTCTGGACTTGGAGCACAGGAAATGTGTTATTACGTGACCTTGATCTGTTGACGAGCGTAGGAATAAACATGCACCGTAGCCCTTCAAGGATGCATCAGCGAAGCCATGCAACTGCACCTGAGTACAATTTTCTTGAAGCACAAATCTGTTAATATATATATTGTCAATCAAGGGTATTTGAGAATGCAGAGTACGCCATCTTGTAAGAAGTTCCGTTGGAAGTTCATCATCCCATCCTATCTTCTCTTGCCATAGTTGCTGCAGAAACATCTTGAATGCGATGACAATAGGACTGATTAGCCCAATAGGGTCATAAATTGACGACACAATCGATAACACCTTGCGTTTGGTCACTGGAGATCCACTTCCTTGTTCTTTCTGCACACCACTGGATATCTGTAGTTTGTCTGTCGCTGGATGCCAAAGTAGACCTAAAGTCTTTATATTTTCTCCAGAATCAATCTGAAGGGGAAGCTGCGTTTCTCTGCAGGCTTTTGGAACCGCCTCTAACAATGCTGGATGGTTAGAGCACCACTTGCGGAGCTTGAAGCCTCCCTTGGATAACAATTGGATCAGTTCACGTTGTAGGAGTAATGCATTGTCAACCTTACTTGTTCCTGAAATGCAGTCGTCTACATAAAAATCACGAAGAAGGACAGATGCTGCCTGCGGATACTGTTGTCCCTCATCATATGCCAATTGCCTTAAACATCTTATTGCTAGAAATGGAGCTGATGATGTGCCATATGTGACCGTCTGAAGTTGGTACTGCTTGATAGGCTCATTAGGAGAAGCTCTCCAAAGGATGCGTTGAAGGCTGCTGTCTCTGGAATCAACCTTAACTTGTCTGTACATCTTCTCGATGTCAGCTGTAAAGCCTATGGCGTGAGTTCTAAATCTAGCGACAATCGAACATAAGTCTTGTTGAATAGTAGGACCCGTCATTAAAATATCATTAAGTGACTTTCCTGACCTCGATTTACAAGAAGCGTCGAAGACAACTCTAGTTTTTGTGGTAGTGCTAGATTTCTTGAATACCGGATGGTGCGGCATGTAGTATGCTACCGATGTTGCCATACTAGAATTAACAATATCCATGTGACCTAGTTCCTGGTATTCAGTGAGAAACTGGTCATAATCTACCTTCAGTTGCGTATCATTGTTAAGCCTACGCTCAAGGTATTGAAATCTGCTAGTAGCTGTTTGTAAAGAATTGCCTAATATACTTGGATCCTGCTTAAATGGTAGTCTGACTATGTATTTCCCAGATGCATCTCGTGTCACATGATCAGAAAAATGCTGTTCACATTCAATCTCTTCTTGCGACTTGACTGGCTCGTGAAGTTCTTCGATCTCCCAAAATCGTTGTACTTGGTTATGAAGGTGAACATCATTACGAAGGAAAAACGTTCCTGCTGCATTGTTTCTATTTCTCGAGGTGGATTCATATGAACCTGACACAATCCATCCAAAATCTGTGTTTTGTAGGACTGGAAACTTCCCTGGTCTCGTCCTGTGTCCCCTCTGTAGAATTCTAAAGAATACATCAGCACCGAGAAGCATGTCTATCTTGGCTGGGGCATAAAACCTCGGATCTGCTAACTGAATATCATTAGGGAGCTCCCACTCTTCATAGGGTACCTGCTGACTAGGCATGTCGCTTGTAATTTTGGATAGGACCAGACATTCAACATTGTGGCGTGTGTTGCTTATGGAAGATTGCACTTCAACGTTCACACTATACTTGGCTTCAGACATGGACTGAGAAATACCTTCGATGGGTGTGAGATTCTTGGCCTTTCTTAAGCCCAAATTTTGAACCAAACTCTCGGTTACAAAATTGCTTTGACTGCCACTGTCCAATAAGCAACGAGCTAAGTGTAGCCTACCAGCACTATCCTTTAACTTTACTATTGCTGTAGAAAGTAGAACTTGAGTTTGTGGTTTGAGTTTCATAGTGCAATAACTGGAGGAGTTACCGCGAACTTGAGCATTGTGAGCCTGGTTGGACTCGGGGTTTGAGCATCTGCTGATAGCTCCTTGCTGAGACTGTTTAGACGAGTTGGCATTGAATTGCTGATTCCCAGAATCAAAATGCAACAGTGAGTTGTGACGACCGTTGCAAGTTTTGCATGTTGACTTCGAAGGACAAGAACTTATAGCGTGTGATTCATGCAAACAGTTGTAGCAAAGCTTATGCTGCTTAACTAGGTTGTATCTACGATTAACATCATAACCTAAAAATTTATCACATCTGAAGATTGGGTGTTGCCCCTTACAGGCTTCACAATTATTGTTAATTGCAATGTATGAACTACTTGTAAATGGTTGTTTCTCATGCTTGAAACCATGCTTAGAAGTTTTGTCTTGAGACAATCTGCTGATCTTATCACTGTGACCTTTAGTAGGTGAAAAATCAATTAATTCAAGGGTTTGAGCCCGCCTTTCAAGATATTCTAACAACTCCGTAAGTGTAGATAGTTCCTTGGATTTGTTGCTCATTTCCCATTGCTTACGTGTGGCTTCAGGTAACTTGTCAAGTATGATTTGACCTATTATGATTTCATGTAGGGGAATATTCAAATTCAAAGACTCAACAGCCTTTAAATTGGACTGTACTTGATTCAAAAGTGTGAGTAGACTAGAAGATGATTCCCTTTGGACGATATCTGGAGATAACAGTAATTTGATATGTGCATTTACTATTACCTTTGAATTGCGGTATCGCTTGCAGACCGTTTCCCAAGCTAGCTCAAAGTTATCTGCAGTAAGAGGAATGTTTTGAATGAGTTGATGAGCATTGCCACGCAGTGCTGACATTAAGTAATGGAACCTTTCAACATTACCCAAATACTGATTCTTCAGTATTAATGAATCAAAGAGGTCATGGAAATGCATGAATTGTGTAACATCACCTGAAAATTCTGGTAACCGTATCTTGGGCAAACTGTACGAACCTGTATTACTACTTGTAGATTCTCTACCGTTGCTAGAGACAGATGAGGCATGTGTGCAATGGGTATTTAGTAACTGTTGTAGCTTAGCCCTAAGTTCATCATAATCATCTTCGAATTCACACCGGACCTGCTCATGAGGATTTTTGTCATCCAAATCCTCCAATTTGCTTTGAATTTCATTAAATTCTGGTAATAGAGCTAATAAACGTTCATTCTTCACATTTAATACTTCAGCAGGAGTCTCATTATTAAATTCATTAATTTGGGTATGGAGTCTCGTGAGGGATGCTCGGAGAACACCTCTGCGCTTGGTCAGTGACTTTATCTCACGTTCAGTAGACATGCTTAAAATGGTTCATGCACAGGAAGGATTGCTGGGTATGGGGAGGAATTGCTATGAAATGCCTTTGTTAACTTATCTGGTGTAGAGGTTCTTTCAGTCTGCGACGTCACCCAACGGTTGGATATCGAAGTCAGGACGTCTGAATGGAATTGCGTCTGTCAGGAATCGAAGGCTGCACCGCTGAATGGAACTGCGTCCGTCAGGAATCGAAGGCTGCACCGCTGAATGGAACTGCGTCCGTCAGGAATCGAAGGCTGCACCGCTGAATGGAACTGCGTCCGTCAGTAATCGAAGGCTGCACTGCTGAATGGAACTTTGTCCGTCAGGAATCGAAGGCTGCACTACTGAATGGAACTGTGTCCGTCAGGAATCGAAGGCTGCACTGCTGAATGGAACTGTGTCCGTCAGAAATCGAAGGCTGCACTGTTGAATGGAACTGCGTCCGCCAGGAATCGAAGGCTGCACTGCTGAATGGAACTGTGTCCGTCAGGAATCGAAGGCTGCACTACTGAATGGAACTGTGTCCGTCAGGAATCGAAGGCTGCATTACTGAATGGAACTGCATCCGTCAGGAATCGAAGGCTGCACTACTGAATGGAACTGTGTCCATTGATGCTTTCAACTGCACACCGAAACTTTCACAATACTGGATGTGCTTTTACGAATATACAATTCATCATGATTAATTTTGCAAGTCCCGCTGCATGAATTAACTTATTCAAATATTAAACTTGTATTACAACAGCCGCGTTGTAAACATGAATCAAACAGGCTGGCGAGCGCTGCCTGGTGGCGCTGCCATCAGCACGTGTATCGAAGCTTACCGATGCTAGCCGAAGCGACACGAAGCCAAAGCACACTGGTGGCTTTGTTTCGCAGCCACAATGGTCACTTTTCAAAATAAGTTAGATCGAACTCACAAACATTGATAAATAAATTGCAATTGCGCCTGCATTGTTCACAATAATGTACTAGTATCGTCTCTACATACGTATTTCGCACTGGTTCACTTAAATACAGCAGTTTTACCGTTTGTCGGGACCACATGGCCTCAGTTGATATAGCGGGAATCCGGCCCGTGTAGGACCAAAACATATGTCTGATTGCGACATACGTGCCCCAGATGAAACATCAGGGGATAAATGAAAATGACGAATTAACTCTAGTGGACTGTATTTACAAAAATGTACATGTTACAAAAGACACAACACTTGATATGCGAAGGAGCTGTTGCTCCGAAACACAAACACATTCAGCCATGATGGCAACTTCACTCTCTGTCCAGGTCACTGCTGCCAACCTAAACATAAATAAATGTCCTTTGCCAACTGTGGAAATAACACAATTATATTCTCCCTGAGAGCAAACACTTTCTTTCATGTAAATTGATTAGCTTGTTCGGACTTCGAACCTGCGCTTCTCTGAGTTCCTTTGGCTAGAACCTATCTCTTGGCTATGCGACGTGATTTGCTTTCCTCTTCGTATATGAATGTCTTTAATGACGTCTCTGTTTGACGTACCGTAGCTGTAATTTATTAAAGTTCTCTGACTTCGCCACAAATATCGAACTCACGTCCCTGAACTCAGAGTTCCTTACTATTTTATGATGCTTGATCGCTGTTTGTTTTAGATGCGGTAACTTTACTTTATTCGATAGTTCCGTAAAGACCCTTCAAAGTCTTGAACTGATAACGTTTCGGCGTGGCGCACTTTAAATATAATAGCCTACACTTTAGGCTAAAATACTGTCTTTTTGATTTGGCGCGGCGTAACTTGCCTTCATCGAGGTTCTCGTAGAATACTTATCGACTGATCTAGCGCAATGCGCTTTAGTGATCACTGCGGACTGGTACTTTGCGATGTGGCGTGTAACGTCCCTACGTACACTAATAAAGACTGAACTGATATTGACGATCCAGCGTGTCCCGCCACAGCGGACACCAAAGATTGAACACTGACTACGGCAATCGTTGCCTATTTATCTGATTCTTAACAAATAAACTACTTTGGCTTCTTCTCCAAAATAAACTTTTGAACCAACCATGGTATCTTTTTGAAAAAAAATAACCATCTTAAAGCCCACGATCTAAATGTTCCAAAATTTCCTAAATCGTATCGTGGGAACATATTTATAAAAATCGAAATAGCTCCTACTTTGTGTGGGTGGATACTTTTTTCTCCCCTTCTCCCACTATCTGGCTTGGTAAAGTCCCTATCGTATAATTCTGACTAAGCTTTTCTATACTGTGCAAATATTAACAACTTTTACCACTCCAAAATTTCTCTTTCCTAAAATAAGTAACATTGGCGGAGAGATTGTTCTATAATTTTGCTTAATTCTGGCTAATTTTAATTATTACTCGTTTTCTTGGCCACACCTTCCACACAGTGTTGGCAATTTACTGATGACTAGGCGTTTCTCAGTCGTATCTTTTATCTCTCTCTTACACGGAAGATTCCACTCAGTCTATTTTAATCTCTGCGTAACCCGTTTCAGCTGAGCTAGCAGTGACATAATTTGCAGATGCATAGCGTTGCTTCATCGTTATCTCTCGCGTTCATGCGTCATATAGATGTGAATTTGTATGAACCCTTCTGTTACCCTTTAAAACAGTATAAATATCCTATATTATTTCTTCTTTTCCTAACTTGAAATGTCGTAGGTTCGACGCCTGTGCCAAAGTCCACTTCACGCAACCTCTTCATGTGTTTGATGATATCCGCTCATAAACATTATTTTCGTCAGATATGAGTGTGCACTAAACTATAGGAAAACTGGAACATAACTCGAAAAATGTACAAAACTGTTCCATATAACACTATATTCGTAATATACAAAAAATATTATTATTATTATTCAATTTTTTTATTTTTATTATTATTATTATTATGCTTCCCAAAAATGGAAATTTGGACTGAACCACTTGAAATGTCCAAGTTCGAAAATATTGGACAAAATAACATCCACTTCCACAAAAAAATCTGTTAACAGAAGAACCTACGGCTGATGACCGCATTGACTTCAAATAAAAATGAAACTATCTCCAATGACCTGTGACTTCTTCCGCAGAAGACGATAATAAATGGATATCGAGCGTATTGGACACTCAAAAAGCTTGTCTAGAAAATGCAAAAATATGTTTTGATATTTCACTAAAAAAGGAAAATTCCAAATGCCAATACTGCTCGCGTTTAAGCTCTATGAACTTGCGGGGTGAATAGCAGAGGCAGGGAAGGAGCAGGCGAGAAGTGAGAAGCTTGTCAACAGCCCGCTGCTTTACCTGGTATTCCTGTCTATTCCAATACTGCTAACATAGGATCTTTGCTCACACCACTGTGGTGTAGCGAACGAGTGAGTCACCGACCTATGTATTTGGTTCTGTTACTACGCAAGGATCGGACTAGGAAGCCGGCTCATCTATCATCATAAGCGTCAACGCTCCACATTCCTGTCAGGTCTACGGAGGTTAGAACCGAGCAGTAACTAAGAAGGTAAAAGTTCGCTTATATAATTGATGCTCTTGAAGCGTAGAATCTTCTGGTTGGTTCCACTGACGATCCTATATTCCAGGGTTGCTCCATCGCTCGTTTAGTCAAAACGCCTATATTCTCGTATCGGCCTCCTTGACTACCCTCAATCCGCTTAGCAGCACATAATGGAAAGTTGCTCATAACTAGCACGATCCACTCTGTTCATCAACTGCATTATAGCTTGTGCTATATGAAATGTTGGGATTTGACCCGCCTGCTTCATGATTTCAGGCAGTCGTAACTCTTGACACAGCTCTGACGGTTACTTGTATGATACTCTCACTGTCTTTGCTATGGTTCAAATGCAGGTCCTGATATAAGTTAAACCTAGAGGGTGAGAGTATGCCTCTCCCAGTACGCGCTAGGCACGCATGGTCCCCAAACGTCGCTATTTCCCGTGGTCGGGTAATAGGGATTGCCCTAGCACACATCCGTAGAAACAGATGGGCCCCTCTATGCAGAATCCTACGGGGTTTGAGGATATGCTCCTTCCATTACGCGCTAGGCACGCATGGTCCCGAACATTGGCTATTATTTGAACAAGCAGACTGGTATCCGAAATAATAAGTATATGAGTCGTAGCTGATCGTGAAATTACGAAGACAAAGCTCTGCGCTGACTGTTTGGAAATTTAAAGTTCCAATGAAAAGTTTATCATATGTCCACTCGAAGATTAACGCACACTCAGCGTTACGAAGTAAGATGACAAGTGTCGACTAGCGACTAAAAGCCGAATAACCTCTCACAGGTTGAATCATGAATAAAGACTGACACTTTCAAATACGCGAAGACGAGTGACAAACTCACAGCGTGTCTCGAAGAATAATGACTGACACTCACTGTGCCTCGAAGAAGAATGACCCTTTCAGCGTGGCTCGGTGCTGTTATATACTCGCTCAGAATTCTGGAAAATTCCAGACTGCTGGCGCGTTACCGCATGTGACCGGCTTCTCTGTTGCTCGCCCAGAGCTACGTCATAGCGTTGAACATCTGGAACCTTCTGATGCTAATATCTCCCCTCCTAGTGATCCTATTTTCTTCAGAGATGACTCAAAATCTTCTAAAAATCAAAGCCAAAAAAATGCATTAACTGCGGTGTCTCCAAAACATCAAATTAAAATTCATAACAGCTTCTTCAATATCACCGCGCGCGTCACATGCCTTCAGCAAGCACATTCTATTTCGTCTCCAACAAATGTCACGCGTGTTTCAAAATTTGCATAACATCAAAATGTGCCTCAAACCAATAATCACATGTTGAATAAGGGCACAGTATTTATTAAATTCATGTAAATTTTCTTTTGGGATTAGGGAATCACTCATTACAATCGTGTTGACCGACTGAAAAACATTAAATAATGTCGATTTATATGAACTTTTCTTTTAGTAATGTATCATTCACCACATTACGAGCATATGTCTTCTACAGTATATAAGTTTAGGCTAATTCGTAACAGCAGACATAAATAAAATCTTTCACGTACCTGCCTTGTTATATTGTCATAGATTAAACATGATGTTGAGGAAAGAACATATAGCCTACTTTCTCCTAAATGTATGGGTATAGTTATAACTCTTTGTCCTTGTCACCTCCTATTTTCTTCCTATTCGAAGCGCAAAAAGGCACACAACAGCATGTCAAACTGGATTTGAGCAGCGGTGGGTGTTCAAACCATAGTTTATAACTTACTCCAGCATTTTACAATCTCATCACGAAACACTCCAAACAACGTAGGAATTCAGTGTATTAACACCGATTACTTACAATAATTGAAAATGAAACAAAACTTTTTTTGTCTAAACGAATCACTGGGAGAACCACATTTAATAAACCTACTGCACAGCTAATTCTTAATCGCATCTATCCTTGGGGGCGAGTGTGCAACAAGAGGAAGTTTATGAATTACACCGTATGTATGGGTTCACTAACTGGGAATGCCAAGGCCGGTATAGAGCGCAGCTCGAATCTAGTAGGCCGTAGTTAGTACACGCATAGTTCAACTGGTTGCTAGTAGCTGTAACTCGTTCAGATCCGATGGCGAACTTTGTATTAATTAAATATATAAGTTCCATTGCAAGTTGCACAACATAACGCTCAATTTTATAACGTCTCACTACTTAATAATCAAATATAAAAATATCAAGCAAACAAATACAACTCTAATAGGTTTTTGAACCCCAGCCGACCGGATGAAAGACGAAAGCTCTAACCACAGAGCCAAACGTGTCTACCCAGGTCAAACGTTATCAATCGATTTACATACAATGTCTAAGCAAATAATGACTGAACTAAACGATTTCTTCACTGGAGTATATATTCATTATAATCCATTTCATGCAAAGTTTATATTATTTCTATCAGTAGACTATATTGCGTGTAACATACTTAAATTTGTGAAATGTAGGTCAGAACGAGGGATCAGCAGCCATCTTGTCTTGTAACCGAAATGGCTCAGCTTTTTAAAGTCACTTCTGCAGTATAATATTATAATATAAACTTTTAATTTCGAACGGGCCATGTTCTTTAGAAAAGTTTAAACTATTCTCCATGGGCGCCCGCAGGATTTTTGCCAGTGAGGGGCAAAGTTATAATTTTCATTTCATTACCCCCCTCCCCCCTAAATTTCGTTTCATTTCTTACATGCATCGTGAAATTCATTATTTGACTGGTCTGAAACCGTTGGCTGCTTTATGGCAAGATTGGGAGGAATGTTTTGTTTTCAGTTCACAGTTTTAGTCCATGGGAGTTCGCATTTCTCCTTTTGTGATTCACTGTCATAATGTTCAGTTCTTAAAAAAGGTAAAATTATAGTGGTATCTCCATGTATCGTCAATAATATAAAAATCAAGCAGTTCATTCTAATGCTAATGTAAAACCAGTTCGCCTATTTTCTAAATACGGTAACTGGGGAACATATTTTCAGATATTTCCAGATCACTGAGTTATATTAAGCTGTGGAAACATCCCTACATCTGAATCTCCCTAATAATTCAAATAACAGAGTTTCCAAATAACTAATTTGACCGGTCGCGGTGGCCGAGAGCGCTAACGCGCTATCTTGTGCTTCGCTGGCATCGGGAGAGCGTGGGTTCAAATCTCACCTCGGGCGTCCTGAAAATGGTTTTCATCGTTTCCCATTTTGACCACCAGGCAAGTGCCTGGACGGTTCTATTGAATAGGTCCACGGCCGATTTTCTTCCAATATTCCTTCCCTGACCCATCCTAAAAAGAAAATTACATGGCCATTGGCTACATTAATAACATTATAAATATCTAGCATGTACTGGCCATTACAGCGGATTCTTCACGTTTTTCCTCTTCTTAACAAGCTATCAGGAATACTTCCCATTGCTTCTCTTAGCGTAATGAATTTTGTGCGAAGTGATAAATTCGTATTGTACGTTACTCGTTGACTACTTGTGACACCCATGGTTTTAGCACATCTTTGTTTTAGAAAGAAAATAATTCATTTGATTATTGCTGACCGTTAAGTAAAATATATAAATCTCACTAAATCTTGTACTTAGTCGCTTTGATAACGACAAACATCGCAGGATCATTTAACTATTATACATTCGTACTTAAGAATGTCCCATAAATGTTCCTTGAGTTAAGAGCCTGTCAATGTCTGTTCTGTAATTTTCTTCTTTCAGAAGCACATCATTATCAATCCCCCCTTGAACTTTGGCTTTATCACCTAATTGATCTATATTGAATTGTAACTTTCAGTCGATTAATTTGACTATGAGCCCAATTAAATTAGGATTAAATTAGCTTCTCCGCTCATATAAATAGGCTACATGTTGCGAATCGGAAATTGCCTTGCAAGAAGATTCCATTGTAATCATATAACCTACAACATTACGAAGTCTATCAGTATTGAATCCACCATTTTGTCTCAACTGATCTACCGTCTACATTCGATTGAGAGTGCGAATCTCAGTCGCTTAAAACACCGCAGAACTATTTAACTATTAGCCTGTAAATTGCTTCGATCGTAGGAGATTTAACACTACAGGTTAAGAATCTACAACAATGGTAGATTGCTGTTCATTTGTAGAAATAATTAATCTGTTCTCAAGAAATGGACCACAGTACTATGGCACACCTTGAATAAAAATATACGGCATTTCGCAGCACAAATAACGATCGCAGTAAGTCAGAAGAACGCAAATTTAGACGAGTGTACAACACAGTCAGGCCCGTATTTAGGGCTCCTGAAGCCCCTGGGGAAAATTGAATAAAAATAAAAATTTTTTAAAATATGTAGATTTAATAAAGTTTCCTTAACATATGGGGATGTATCTTCACTGAGCGTGTATTTAACTATGAGTGGCAAACACTATAAATATGTGTTTACTAAAATTACAAATTGAAAAAAAAAAAAAAAAAAAAAAAAAAAAAAAAAAACGTAGTCTAATAGGCTACAAAGAATTTTAATTTTAAAAGATATACACAACCAATGGCAAAACACCGGGTGAATTAGCCGTGGTCGTTACGGCGTGGCTTAAGGCAGTTGCTCACATCCGGGAGGCGAGGAGGTTAGAATCCCCCCGCCGAGAAACTTGAAGATGGTCTTCTGTGGTTTCCCATCTCCCTTCCAGGCGAACGCCAGGGTTAGTCCCTAACTATAGGCCTAGGTCACAGCCACTACCTTCCAATTCCTCGTCCTTACATCCACACTTTCCTCCCCAGACAACACTCCACACGTGTCTGTACTTGTAGCTCACCCCATGGGTATCCGCACAGAAGCAGTTACAAACTCTGGCGAGCCGAACATGTCCTCGGACACTCCCCGCACTAAAAGCCATACGTAAAAAAAGAAAAAAAATATCAAAAACACCAATTATTTAAATAACAAGGGGATTCCTTCCTGCCTTGTCATTTGCAAACAAGATTAGGATTTCATTTGTCCAATTTCACTTTCAAGTCAGATTCAAAAGCAAGAACACCAAGATGACTAACACAATCCCGTTTTGTGTGTTCTTAAATAATCAACATTGCAATTGTGCGACAATGAATAATTATCTTGTGTGTGTGTGTGTGTAAGTGTGTGTGTGTGGAAGGTGTTAAACTTTAATAACTTGGCGTTTAATGCCCAAGCGGTTTTGTACAGTTTTCCATACTTCTTCTTCTTCTTCTTCTTCTTCTTCTTCTTCTTCTCTTAGTCGTTTACCCTCCAGTTTGGTGGAACCCACGGACTCAGCGAGGGAACTCACCACTACCGCCTCGACGGGCAGTGTCCTAGAGCTGGGAACATCTAATCGGAGGGGATACAACTGGTGAGGTGTGATTGGCACCTCGCCCAGGCGGCCTCACCTGCAAAGCGAACAGGGGCCTCATGAGGGAAGGTAATGGAAGGTCAGGATGGATAAGCAAGGAAGAGGGAAGGAGGCGGCCGTGGCCTTGAAGAAGGTACTGTACCCGAAATACCTACCGTCAGCTTGTTGATTTCTCTCGATGGTAGCTGGATTGCAGAACCTGAAAACCCCGCCTAAAAACCCCCAGATTCCACTCAACAAGAGACGGGGATAATAGGGCGCAAGGATCACCTAACTGAGGGAACGTTAAGAAAAACCATAGCAAAAAAAGAAAAATCTAGCACGATAGAACACAAGAACGAGAAAAATCATAATCTCCAAAGCGTGGAATAACACTGAAATGCCTGCAATGGTTTCCTTAACGTGACCTCCTATCGCAGCTATAAAGTACCACTCTAAGAGAATTAAAATAGAATTCTCCAAAATTTATTCACAAAGGCATTATAGCAGAAATTGCTATAACAATATTGCAAGAAAAGAAAAGCAACTGCAGCTTCAACGGGAAGCTCAAATCACAGTGACCTGAATACAACTTCTAGTCATTACTAGACACACTGTATTCTCCATAAAAAAATGTTGAACACTCTTTAAGATAATACCCTACTATGGCACAAGCAATGCCTCAAAAGCATTATTGAAAATTAATTCCGCATTTGGGTAGGTCATTACTAATCCTGCAGCTAGCAATATCATTTATGTACAAAATCTACATTGAAATATATATATTGAATGGCAAACTCCAAGTGTGTTTTTCTTCTTTTCATTTCGCAAGCCTCAGTTTAACATTCTTCCATTAGAATAAGATCATTAGTTTCCTTTAACTAATTCGAAAATGTTTAAATTGGTCCTTTCCAACCAGGTGACTAAGCTTAATAGAGGTAATCTATCACTTTAATAATTATTGCACTCACCAAAATAACTGATCAGGATAACTGTAAAACCCTCGTTAGCATGGTGATTAAATCCAGAATATTAAGGTTGACATCATTTAATACATGTTTTAATCTTTTACTTTGTAGTTTGCATGCTTCTAAGCAACAACAAAATGCTTGTAGTAAAACGCTGATTTAGACTTGAAAATAAGTCAACTTATATTTGACTACTCAATCACAATTATCATGGGTTAAATTCCATGAAATATCTTAATGTTTATTTCATTCTTTTAATGCCTTCACGCGGCTCTACTCTTATACATATGTACTCCCCTGAGTACTCGATTCAAAATTAATTTGTTATAATCATACATATTTTAACGTAACTGGATCACCCTCATTGGTGAATGACGAATTTCATTCTCAGCCGATTATTGTTGTTACTACATCGTTGCTTGAATTTATACATAGTTTTCAATGATGTTGATTGGATTTTCTCAATAACAAAATATCCTTTTAGAATTAATACCTATGCTATGAGAGATTGCAATAGCATCGACTTTCCTTAATCAGAATGTATTTATACATTTATTAAATTTGGGATATACGCTGGTTAAAAAGTGAATGATGTTTCAGAGATATATTATAGTCAAATGACTACAATTAAAACAATGATAAATTCCATCGACCGTGGATCTCAACTGTGCCTTCAAGCGAGAGGCTAACGTGAATCCAAAAAGCAAGTTAAATAAAAATGAAGAGAAAGTTTATCGAGCCAACGTTCGGTACACCCCTGCGCGGATGAATTCGAGAAACAAAGTAATGTCTCTACACCACCTGACATGGTAATCATAACAATTAGCACAATTGTCTGGTTAGAAAACATTACCAGCCTCTGTCCTTCAACAACACAAAGAATGGTTCCTAACAAAAGCGAGAGATCGAACTCCTCTATATATCAAAAAATAAAACTTCAACAAACTCATAACTTGCTATCAAAATCAGTTTTCTATTCATAAACCAATCACTCCTATATATATAAAAAATAAAACTTCAAAAAACTCATAACTTTCTATCAAAATCAGTTTTCTATTCATAAACAAATCACTCCTCTATATATATATATAAAAAATAAAACTTCAAAAAACTCATAACTTGCTATCAAAATCAGTTTTCTATTCATAAACCAATCACTCGGATGTATAATGTTCGAAGATGCAGTAGGAAAATTTAGCCCAACAAAAACACAGTCTAACGATGCGAAGAATGTCACAAATTGACATAATGAAGAGCTCACCACGTTGATAAACTACACTGAATCACAAAATGCCAATCGATGTCCTCTTCACTACCCTAAGAAAGCTTCATGAAATATTACTGAATTTATAATGAAATCTACTTAAACATACTTAAATACAAGCTGAAAATGGGTTGCACTTCTTATGGAAGTCTAAAACCTGTCGATTATGAAATCAGTCATGATTAAAACGTAATGCCTAATTTCCACAGTCCGACATACTACTAAAAAATTAATATGCTAAAAATAATGGCGTAAATTAACATTGAAATATCTACACTTAGCTACGAGAGACGAAGTTGTGTAAGCTGTACCTTGTTGATAGATGAATTTCCAAGAGCGAGCATTGATACGCCCTGCATATCACACCTTTTCCATATGTAGCTGTAACTAGCACTCCCCAGGTCGTCGGGAATCGAACCAGGGAACACCTTCTCCAATCCGCACGTTCTTCCCGGTTCAGAAGGCTATTACCCATCCTGGGTAAATAGTTAGGAATCGCTACTTCACGTCTCCAACATATTCCAGTGCACAGTTCGTTTCTCAGTAGTATCGCGTTATTCATATCGGGCCGAAATATTAATGAACGAAAGACGAATGACTGCCCATGCGAATAGCATTCAGGATTACTAATGAGGTAGACACAAGTGGTCACACAATCAGAATCAGTCATCACTGGGGCCATGGCGATAGTTCATTGAAATGTTCGATACAATGCCGGTCTAGTAGCGTTCATGCTGCTGCGTTTTTAGCCTGCCATTATAGAAGAAAAGTACAGCACTAAAATTATTCCTTTTGACATCTTGGTTAAGATTATGTCTGTTCGCGATGAGGAATAGTGTTTAGAGTTCAATAACATTGCTGCGCACTCGATGTCAATGCAATGGAAACAGAGACTGCTTTTCAAAACGAAAGTTCACTGTGGTGACTGGCAGATTGCTGTATTGAGATTAAAGTTTCTAATACTGCTTACCCTTGTAGCGGTATAGATTGTATCTCGTGAAAACGAACAGAGTCCTTCGACACTGGCTCTGTATGCACTTTAAAGTGTTTGATATATACATCGCGTCACATCGCAATAACGAAACGCGTTCTCAAGTTTCAAAAAGAGATATGTTCTCAAGCGCTCCGTAAAGTTATCTGGTCACAGCTGCCTGTGTGTCCATCCACCTCGCTTCAAGCTACCCCCACTCAGACGTGACAGTAATCGAACTGATCTCTCATTGGTGGATGTAAATCATATTTTATAATGTCTCCGACAGATACTAAACATGTATAGATAACAAAATACACATTATGCTCTGTTCCAGGGTCTCGTATAATGTTGCAAATCTTGCATGTTATTCTCTTTTCTTCTTATTGCTGATAAATGTAATCCTGGTGACCGATCAATAAACTGGGTCAATGGTCGCCATGTTGTAATCATCTCCGCTTGACTTCGTGCGTGCACGTCGGTACTCGGAAAATACCGTAATCGAACAGCTGGACCCTGCTTCGGTTTGCAACTTGTGGATCGCGCCGATCTACAACATATACTTCAAACTGCACTATACATCATAACAATATGAGTATAATGGTACAGTACCATCCCGGCATTTGCCCGAAGACGAAGTGGGAAACCACGGAAAACCACTTCGAGGATGGCTGAGGTGGGAATCGAACCCCCTGTACTCATTTGGGCCACCCGAGGCTGAGTAGACCCCGTTCCAGTCCTCATACCACTTTTCAAATTTCGTGGCAGAGCCGGGAATCGAACCCAGGACCTCCGGGGCGGTAGCTAACCATGCTGACCGCTACGCTACGGATCCATACTTTTTCCGCCCCTAAAATCTGCGCCCTGGGTAGCTGCCCTGTTTGTTCCCCCGTATGTACGGGCGTGAATACAGTAAATGACCCTATATTGTAAGCGCGACCTTAAGGGACCAGTGTTTTACTAGTCAGCAAAGAAAACTTCATTTTAGGGGTTGAAATTTGCTATCGGTGTTACAATGTATAAAAATATCTCCAGAACGTGCTTTCATATCGTCACTGGCAAGGTGAGATGACGAAAGTAGAAGCCATCCTAACCACTTTTGATAGTGTTGGGTAAACATACGGCATTTACACAAGGCATAACCATAATGAAAAATGGAGCTATGTTTCCATCGGTGGTCTAGTGCATGACATCATTTGAACCATTTATTTTTGAATATAAATACATATTACGTCAGCAACATTAAAGAAGTTTTCTATTGTAAGATTTGTCAGTTGATTATCAGAAACTTCAATTTATGAAATAAACTGGTGACAATGACCAATCGAATATCAACATTCTCGGAATTCCAGGGGGTGGGGCACGGCCCCACCTTGCCCCTTCCTGCGGGCGCCCACGCTATTCTCGGTTCGATAATCGGAACTGGTGGGTCCCAAGTTATGCATTATAAAGCTTGCATAATTCACACGACCGCCATCCAGAAATGGTACGCGTGATGACCTTGTAGTTTGGGCGCAAGACGTGACCCATATGAAGGTATGTTTTTAACAAATTTGGTAAAGATCCGATGATTAGTTTGGTCGTGAATTCATTTTAAGTTTGGACCATTTGAGTTGCCACAATTACGTTTTGGTAAATATGACGGCAATAAATAATGACACTCAGGTGCTCTTTGCTAGTGTTACCTCTGTACTAAATTTTCGTTCAATTCGGTTTCGTCATGTTTGAATTGATAGATTGGCCCGTGTAGATCTCATAAGTCTACTTTCATTTTTTGCAAAAATAGAAAGTAGGTTAAAATGAGTGGCGTTGTTCCACATCAATTGACGTTTCAATCCATTCAGGAATTAAAAATCCTTACGTAGTATATAACCAAGTCCTCGATTTTCTTCTGTCTGTTTGTCTGGGCTAAACTCCAGAAATAATGGACGGATTTTGATGTGCTTTTCACCATTCTATAAAGCTTTTTTCGACAAAGGTGCAAATATGTAAAAACATTCATCTATCACGAAAGGAAGCCGAGCAATAACGATTTAAATGAATCAAGTCGAAGAAAAAAAAATCAGCGACCTTGCATCTTTCCAGCTTACACTGGCTAAACGGTTAAATATATAGCCTATACAGTAGGCCTACATCAATCAAACGTATATCAATATTACATAAATATTGTTCAGCATAAAAAGTTCTACAAAAGAAAGTCTGCGATAGCATATGAGGAAACTTTTCCGATACACCGAATGTTTTTTCTTTTTAATTATTCTGATTGTCCCACTTTCTCAAAGTACTCACCACCACAGTGTATACACTTCCATTCTCTGAAACCACTTCTCGAAGCACTCTTGCCACACGTTTTCTTCGATGCCTGCAAGCTCCCCTTCATAGGTCGTAAGAGCTTCTTCAGGGGTTGAAAATCTCTTTCCACGCAGGCGAAATTTTACCATCGAGAAGGGACAAAATCACACAGAGCCAGGTCAGGACTTCAAGGTGAATGAGTCATTAGTTTGACCTCCGTGAACACCAGGAAGTCGGCTTCAGTGGCGTAGTTGGTAGCATGCTGAGCTTCTGTGCCCAAGATCACCGGTTCAAACCCGGCCGAAGTCGTCGGATTTTTTAAGAGCGTTAAAATCCCTCAGTATGCCTTCCTTCGGAGGGGAAGTAAAGCCGGCGGTCTAATGTCATAGATTTATGGCAGATAAAAGAATCTTGTGAAGCTAAATTTGTAGGTTAGATATGATTAACGCTCTATTAATGAACTTCAAAATGTCAACGAAGGTGATGAAAGTTCCCTAGAAACCCAGAGAAAATGATCATTCAAAGTGACTGTTCTGAAGTGGGATTTCTTTTTCGGCAAAACATGTCTCTCAAAATTACAATTCAAGGTAAATCGTATGAACATACCTGGGTTATAGAAGTACTGGATTGTTAGGTCATTCAACTCCATGTCCATGACACAGTTGTACATGAGCAAGCCCACAACACTCAGGAGACTCCATATGCAGGCTTCGATCTACAACGAAAGAGTGGTAAAATAATAATAATTTAATTTTAATTAATTTAATTTAATTTATTTATTAAATACTATTTATGTTACATTATTGTGATATGTCTCACGAATCTGATGACAGTACAGATTATCTGTGAGACATATTAATTATTATTTACAACATATATATAGATTATATTTCAGTACAAGAGTGCATGCATTTTTTTTGGTAATGTTAATGATAAAATATTAATGTAAATAATTAAAGATACAAAAAATTACACTATGGTAGTTATATTAATACATTTATGTTATGAGTTAATGTTTGGTTAAGTAATATTTTTTAATGCGACTTATAGCTAGTTGTTTGCTGTTAATGTTTGTCAGTCCAGGTGGTAGTTCATTAAGTAGTGATGGTATAATATAATTTAGTCTCTTGAAACCATAGCTATTTATACATAAAGGTTTAACATGTTTAGTACTTGTTATGGCTCTTGTTTGTATGTTGTGAGAGACCTTATGCCTGAATCTTGGATCATGGTAGTAGAGATTCAGTACAGTAATTTGAAACAACTCTTTAATATTAAAATAAGGGATATCAGTGAAATATTTAAAGAACCTGTTTTGGCTATCTTGAAGATTATTAATTAAAGTTGTGTTTTGATTTCCCCAAGCTGCTATAGCATATCTTAATTTGCTTTCAATCAGAGCACTGTAAATTGTTTTGTAAGTTTTCCTATCTACATAAAATCGGAGATTGTAGAAGATGTAGAGATTTGCTCTTAGGTTTTTTATTATGTTTACTGTGTGTGTGTTCATTTTAAAGTGTTCATCAAGGGTAATTCCTAGGTATTTTTGTGTCGAAGTACTATTTATGAAGGTGTTACATTTGCAACCTGCCAGGATGTTTTGGTGTATGCATGATAAGCTGTGGTGCGTTAGTTTGTATTTTTCTTGTGTGAAGTGATCAACTCTGATGTGCATTATTTTAGATTTGGTTGTATTTATATACAAATTATTGTCATGACACCATCTTGTGATGTTATTGAAGTCTTCTTGAAGTCTCTCAAAAGCTGTTTTAGAGTCTTTATGTATGGTATATATAGTGGTGTCATCAGCATAAATAAATATTTTACTGTGTTTAATGGCTTCATTCATGTCGTTTACGAACAGGTTATATAGTGTAGGTGAAATAATGCTGCCTTGAGGGATACCTTGTGTTCCTTCTACTGCGTCACTGATAGTGTTATTGACCATAACTGCCGTTTCCCTGTTTTTCAGATAGCTTTCAAATAGTTTGTAAGTCGTGCCTCTTATTCCAATATCGTGTAATTTAGCAAGTAGTTTATTGTGATTTATTGTGTCAAATGCTTTAGAAAAGTCAAGAAAAAGTACCATTATGTGATTGTTCTTATTTAAGGCATTATTTATTTCATTGGCAAATTCAGCCAGGAGTAGTTCAGTACTTTTCCCCTTCCTAAAACCGTATAGGTGTCCCTTTAAAATATCATATTTATTTAGGAAATTCTTCAATCTCTTATCCAAGCATTTTTCCATTATTTTGTGGAGGATTGATAAAATGCATATTGGTCTGTAGTTGCCAAAGTCTAAGTGATCGCCATTCTTATATATTGGTTTAATAATTGTGTATTTCAGATATTTTGGTATTATGCCTGATTCGAATATCTTGTTTATGAGATGTGTTATGATTGGTATAGTTTTTTTGGATGTTGCCTTTATGTCTTTCAAGCGTATATTGTCTACCCCAGGCGATTTGTCTGTTTTTAATTCCTTAATTATGTTTTCTATTTCATATTCATCAGTTTCAAGTAATGTAAAGGAATTCATTAATGTGTTTCTATTTGATTGCCATATGTTGATACTACAGTTATGAGCTAGGCTGTTTATTTTTTCACTAAAGGTATTGATGAATTTATTGACTATCACTTCGTTAGTATAATGTAATATTAAATGTTTGTTTATGACTTCATTGACAGTTTGTGTTTTCCGACCTGTTATATCATTAATGACTTTCCACATTCCTTTATTATCGTTTTTGGAACTATTTATCTTATTTTTAAAATATTGATGTTTTGTTTTGTTTATTAGCTTATTTAATTTGTTTCTGAAAGCTTTGTATTCATTTTTTATTGTAATATTATCCTTGTTTCTGAGCATTGTTTTGTAAAGTCTGTCTCTTTCCTTACATTGTATTTTTAGGTCATAAGTGAACCATTGTTTGCTTTTCCTGTGTTTACGAGTTGTTATGTAAGATGCTTTTTGGTAGATTTCCTTAAATTTGGTTGTTATATTGTTATATATATCATTAGGATTTTTTAATTCAAGGCAATCTGTCCAGTCTGTGTTGTTAAGGCTTGTGTGTATTATAGTATCGTTCATTAGCGTAATGTACGATTCATTATCTTGTAATTGTGTCTTATCATTTTTTGGCCAAATACCTGCATATGTTATGTAGTGGTCAGAGATATCTGATTGTATGACTGCAGAAGTATATTGATCTAGTCTGCTACGATAGTTTATGTGATCAATACATGTTCTCGAGTCTAAATTTGGATCATAACGAGTACATTGAGTGATAAGTGGTAGGAAACCATGAGTTGCCATAATATTTGTATATTTGATAGCTGATAGACTGATGTCATTAGATAAAGTATCAATGTTGATATCTCCTAAAATGGCGTATTCGCTGTACTTACTAGTGTGTTGTGTTATATGTGTCTCCAGTTCATCAAGAAAGTCGTTTATGTTAGTGCTAGGTGGTCTGTAAATGCATGTTAATCCAATCTTTTTGTTCATGTGAAGTATTTCTATTACCATTGATTCATGAGTATTGGAAATGTATGAATTGTGTGTTCTAATAGCCATGTTGTTCTTTACATATATGGCTATGCCTCCTCCTTTACGATTTGTTCTATTACAAAATACAACATTAAAATTATCCAAAGTAAATAGGTAATTATTAGATTCAAGTATGTTAATTTCTGTTAAGCAAATAATATCCAGATCATTAATTTTCTTGCCTAAGGTTATGGTTAAATAATCCCAGTTTTTTGATATAGATTGAATATTTAGAGAGAGGATATTGATTTCAGCATTATTTCTAGTCTTATTACCATTTTCGACGAAATCGGGTATATTGAGAAATGTGAGTTCATTTTGTATTCCAGAAACATTTATATTGCTATCCCAACTGTTCATAATATCAATTAATATAATAATTCAATAATAATTCTTTCTTTTTGGCGGGGGGGGGGGGGGGTTACCTAATTTTGTTAATGTCTTCCTCACGGGAGATTCTCAATATACCAGATTCGTCGTTTTTTCGCGCAAGTATTTTGCCGTTTTTAACCCAAATGAATTTCCAGTTATTTTCTCTGGCCTGATTTTTAGTTTTCCATAGTAGCTCCCTGTAAAATGACGTTAGACTTTCGTTAATGAAAAACCTAGATTTAGTGTTCCCATGAGTGAGGAAATTTTGTCCTTTTCTTTTCTGTAAAAATTCATTCTTTTTGGATATGGAGTTAAATTTTACCACTATTGGGGGGATTTTGTTCTTTCTTTGCAGTGGGGGCCTGTAAACTTCCTCTACATCAAACATGTTTAGATCTACTTCTAGAGTCTCAGCAATTTTGTGGACGATTTCATCCAGGCATTCGTCTTTCGCGCGTGGCACTTCACATATTTCAATGTATTGTTGCCTACCGTTCTGTTCCATTGTGTGCACTTTCTCGTTTAGATCTGATATTATTTTGTCTTGTAGATTCTTTTCGTCTTTTAGGATTTTTATTTCTGCTGTAAGTGATTTCAGAAGAGTTGCATTTGACTTAGTTTCCTTAATCAACTCATCATATTTCTGCGCAATAAAGTCGGCACTTTTAACACTTTCACTCACTTGGTTTTTCAGTTCACTAATCTGCTTCTTTAATTCTAAAAACATACCTTTGATATCCGAAGCGTGTATTATCTCCGTGTCCGGTGTTGAAGGTGGAGTCGCTGTGTAATCAGTGTTGGCAGCAGCTGGTAGGGTCATCGTTCCACCGCTTGCGACAACAGATGCTGACGTTGTCTTTTTGAAGCTACGGCACTGTGGACACCGCCATGACTCCTTAGCTTGTTTTGCCATACCTTTCCACGTACGTATTGTGACTGATGTACATTCATAATGATATTTCCCTTTGCATCCTGTGCAGTATACATAGTCACCATCACTTGGGAGTCCTTCTTGACAGCGGTCGCAAACCATTTCCTTGCTATACTTAAACTTTTTGCGGAGCACTCAGGCACACGTCTACTTCCTCCGGTGTCTCACTTAATAATAATAATAATAATAATAATAATAATAATAATAATAATACACACATCAAAAAAAGTTTTCCATCACCTCGGTTCCCAGATCTCCGGCATATAGACGTTGACTGTGTATATTGTATCAAAGATACAGTCCCTTTGACTGTTCATAGATGTCACTAAAACTGCTCAAAGATGTAAACAACCATGCATGAGCAGGGCCTATTAGACGGAGGGGGTACGACAGCCGATCAGTTCCAGTCATTCCACCAGGACGAAGGTACGCTGCTCATGTTGTCTGTAGTTCTACCATGCCTAGAAGGTCAATACCGCAGTTCGATCGCGTCCGCATTGTTACTTTGTGTCAAGAAGGGCTCTCAACAAGGGAAGTTTCCAGGCGTCTCAGAGTGAACCAAAGCGATGTTGTTCGGACATGGAGGAGGTACAGAGATACAGGAACTGTCGATGACAGGCCTCGCTCAGGCCGCCCAAGGGCTACTACTGTAGTGGATGACCGCTACTTACGGATTGCCGCTCTGAGGAACCCTGACAGCAATGCCACCATGTTGAATAATGCGTTTCGTTCAGCCACAGGACGTCGTGTTTCAACTCAAACTGTGCGCAATAGGCTGCATGATGCGCAACTTCACTCCCGACGTCCATGGCGAGGTCCAGCTTTGCAACCCCGACACCATGCAGCGCGGTACAGATGGGCCCAACAACATGCTGAATGGACCCCACAGAATTGGCATCACGTTCTCTTCACCGATGAGTGTCGCATATGCCTTCAACCAGACAATCGTCGGAGACGTGTTTGGAGGCACCCTGGTCAGGCTGAACGTCTTAGACACACTGTCCAGCGAGTGCAGCAAGGTGGTGGTTCCCTGATGTTTTGGGGTGGCATTATGTGGGGCCGACGTACGCCACTGGTGGTCATGGAAGGCTCCGAAACGGCTTTACGATACCTGAATGACATCCTCCGACCCATAGTGCACCCATATCGGCAGAATATTGGAGAGGCATTTGTCTTCATGGACGACAATTCTCGACCTCATCGTGCACATCTTGTGAATGCGTTCCTTCAAGATAACGACATTGCTCGACTACAGTGGCCAGCATGTTCGCCAGACATGAACCCTATCGAACATGCCTGGGATATGTTGAAAAGGGCTGTTTATGGACGTCTTGACCCACCAACCACTCTGAGAGATTTACGCCGAATTGTCGTTGAGGAGTGGGACAATTTGGACCAACAGTGTCTTGATGAACTTGTGGATAGTATGCCACGACGAATACAGGCATGCATCAATGCAAGAGGACGTGCTACTGGGTATTAGAGGTAGTGGTGTGTACTGCAATCTGGACCACAAATGCTGAAAGTCTAGCTGTATGATGGTACAACATGCAATGTGTGGGTCTCATGAGCAATAAAACGAGCTGAAATGTTGTTTGTGTTGATCTCTATTCCCTTTGTATTTAAAGGTTCCGGAACTCTTGGAACCGAGGTGATGCAAAACTTTTTTTGATGTGTGTATATTTGAAAAGCTCACAACGTGTATAATGCAAAGTTTGACACTGATGTCACTGATACATTTACACATACTATTGTATTACAACTCAGCAATTTCCCTAGGTTTATGCCGTGTCTTGTGTGAGGTTTCGCCTAGAAACACCAAGCTGGCTGATCAGCGGGCTCTTGGTGTCCCCACCTGAATCCCCTCAGGAGCAGCGAACTGCGCGCTACCACCCTTTTTATGAGGCGCGCCTGCGCCTCTTTACTGCGAGAACTAAGAGCTCAAGCAGTCTTCACATCCCTATGAATGCTTCCAAAAAGATGGTATACTGGCATTCACGGCCAGTGAATTAAAACTCAGCAATTTTTCTAGGTTTGTGGCGTGTCTTGTGTGGGGTTTTGCCTAGGACACCAAGCTAGCTCATCAGCAGGCTCTTGGTGTCCCCGCGCGGACCCCCACACGAGTAGCGAACTGCGCACTACCTCCCTTTTTATGAAGCTCACCTCCGCCTCTTACTGCGAGAACTAAAAGCTCAAGCAGTCTTCACATCCCTATGAAGGCTTCCAAAAAGAGGGTATATTGACTTTCACGGCCAGTGAATTAAAACTCAGCAATTTTTCTAGGTCTGTGCCGTGTCTTGTATGGGGTTTCGCCTGGGACATCAAGCTGGCTCATCGGCGGGCTCTTGGTGTCCCCACCTGGACCCCCACAGGAGTAGCGAACTGCGCGCTACCTCCCTTTTTTGAAGTGCACCTGTGCCTCTTACTGTGAGAACTAAAAGCCCAAGCAGCCATAACCTCCCTATGGAGGCTTCCAAAAAGATGGTATATTGGCTTTCACGGCCAGTGGATTAAAACTCAGAATTTTTTCTAGGATTGTCGAGTGTCTTGTGCGGGGTTTCGCCTAGGACACCAAGCTGACTCATCAGCAGGCTCTTGGTGTCCCCACCTGGACCCCCACAGGAGTAGCAAACTACGCGCTACCTCCCTTTTTTATGAAGCAAATCTGCGCCTCTTTACTGCGAGAACTAAAAGCTCAACCAGTCTTCACCTCCCCATGAAGGCTTCCAAAAAGATGGTATATTGGCTTTCTCGGCCAGTGAATTAGAACTCAGCAATTTTTCTAGGTTTGTGCCGTGTCTTTAGTGTGGTTTTGCTTAGGACACCGAGCTGGCTCATCGGCGGGCTCTTGGTGTCTCCACCCGGACCCCCACAGAAAGAAAGGTGTGCTTCATAAAAAGGGAGGTAGCGCGCAGATTTATGGCATGAAAAAGAACCTTCCACTAACTACACTTGTGTGAAGCCAAATTTTGTAGGTTAACGCTGTATTAGTTCGCCGTCAGGTGCTGACAGTGATGCCATCTAACAGCCAAGTCCGCAAGCTAGCAAAAGCAGGAACTACTTGAAATTACTCTCTGCAGTCCTTACTTGAATTTAAAAACAGATTTAATGTAATTACAAAACGCAATTATTTATTTTAATTCACAGTAAACAATAAAATTGTCACATCCCATTAATTAAAAGACAAATAAGATTTTAAGAGAGGGGCGCCAAACACTGATCTCGCCTGAACCGGCCCTGAAGATAATTCCCTTAACAGTCAGGGTCAACTGCTTCAAAGCACACGGACGAAAATTACCCTGGAAATCAAATCTATTAAAATATGAACAAATAAAGTAGAATAGTAAAGTCTTTGATCTCACCAAAGTTGTAACCTCCTTGATCAGGTTACACCTTGATATTGTTATTGATCTTCAATGACGTAAAACTTCCTCACTGGAATTGTTATCACCTATACCGTGATCAGGAGCATCCATTTATTAGTCACTTATCAGTGATACGTTATCAGGGAATGCCTTGAATTAATTTCAGGCCTCTTCATATACAGTATGGTTAATTACTGCTTAGTGCAAGGTTTCGTCGCCATTATTGCACAGAATGGGTCTCTGTGCGGCTAATACTACGTGCATGTTTTCTCGCCTACTTATCAGGGGTGGTGTCCACTGAAGTACCGTATTGGCCCGAAAAATGCCGCCCCCGTATATGAGCCGCACTCTTAACCCTTTATAGGTTATATTAACCACATTTTATATTGTCAAAGTTACAAAACTCGTTCAATCCACTTGTGAATAAGGATCATGTCGTAAAATTATTTATTTAATTTTGTTTTTTTTATTTTGTTTTGTTTTACTTTATTACGCCTTATTTTGTTTTAAATTATTTTGTTTTATTTTTTCTTTTGTTTTATTTTGTTTTCTTTTTCTTTTGTTTTGTTTATTTTGTTTTATTTTGTTTTATTTTGATTTTGTTTTGATTATTTTGTTTTATTTTGTTTTATTTTGTTTTATTCTGTATTGTTTTATTTTGATTTTCCAGAAAACAAACACAAAACAAAAAAACAACAAAAAAAAAACACGAAGCAAAAAGCAAAATTCAAAAATAGCAAAAGCAGAAAACAAACACAAAACAAAAACAAAAGAGACGAAGCAAAAAGCAAAATTCAGAAACAGAAGCAAAATCAGAAAACAAAGAAACCTAAAGCAAAAAGCAAATGTCAAAAAAGCAGAAGCAGAAAACTAACACGAAACCAAGAAGAAAAGCAAAAAGTAAAATTCAAAAGCAAAAGCACAAAGCAAACACAAAACTAAAAATCAAAAACCCAAAGCAAAAAGTAGAAAACAACAAACACAAAACATACGTGAGGCAAAGCCCAGAGAAACGTTTCTCATGAAAATGATTCTTATTCACAAGTGGATTAAACGAGTTTTGTAACTTGATGACTCATTTTATACTGTCCAAGATGTTTATGGTTGGATCTTTCAGTCATATATCAACGAAAACTCTTTTGGAAGTTTTAAAAATCTAAAAAGAACCTACCACTAAATTTGGTAGTGTATAGCCAAAATCTGTAGGTTATTTGGTTAGAAACGCTCTATAAAGTTTCAACGTTCGCCACTGCACTGGAGTCAGTGACAATTGGCGCCTGGTAGCCGAAGTTGGAACTACTTGAAATTGAACCTGTTGGGGACTTGGAGAGCCTACGGGCGATCAACTGAAATGCCCTGCTATAGCCATAGGCTAGAATTCAAATATATTAATGAAATTTCTAAAGACAAAATATTATTACTTTGTCTCCTTGACCTAAGATGATTGATAAAAATTATTATTTAAATAAACAAATAAAAAAGTTAAAAATTTATAAGAAATATGCCTATAAAATTATATAAAATTAATTTCATGAAAATAAAAATGAATATGAAAATGCCTAAGAAAACAAAAAATAAAAATTATTAATATAAACAATAATAATAATAATAATAATAATAATAATGTTATTGATTTTACGTCCCTTTTAACTATCCTGGCTTTTAGAGACGCCGGGGTACCGGAATTTAGCCCCGAAGGGGATCTTTAACGTGCCAGTAAAATTGTACTGACACGGCTCCCTCGCATTTGCGCACCCTCAAATGCCAGCTGACTGCGCCAGGTTTCGAACCTGCAACCTTGGGCTCAGCAAGCGAGAACGTTACCCCTGAGCCACGCAGCCAGACAATATAAACAAGAAGTTCCGTGACGAACTAAAGAGCCTACTTTTCTTAAAATTTAGGATTCATGCCAATGATTAATCTATATGGATCTATCTACAATAATGACGAAATTAAGTTGGTTATATCGAAATTTCTAATTAGTTCGAAATACTGTATACCTGGCATAATGTAGCCTAATAGAACACTGCGGTTGGCAGCCCTGGTGACTGAATATATTCTTAGTTCCATCTCTTAAGGTACAGAATACAAAATTTGGTTGAAGTGTAATGGATAGCATGGACGTTACATGCAGTTAAACATTGGGTCCAACAGCGTGCGTAAAATTATGTTGGCAACAATGTCATGCATGTATTGGTCAGAAATAATCTGAAATAATCTGATCTATTGTTGTGCCAATTTTGAACGAAACCCATTAGTTAGTATATAAGTTACATGCATTTTAAGATTGGACCTATCAGCAGGCATAGAATCATGTTGGCTCCACTGACGTATATTAGATACTCCAAATTAATCTAGAATGCCAGGTACTATACGTATGCACAGTTTAGAGCTATTGGCTTGCATACTTTCTGATATATTGATATTAGGTTAACACAAATAGAGACAGCATTTATTAACAGTTGGCAGCCCTAGTTTCTCTTAAGAATACGCATAGTCATATTTGTTATGGTACACATAGCACATATGAAATTTGGTTGAAATCCAAATGATAGTACGGAAGTTACATTTATTTAAAGTTGGACTTCTCAGCAGGCTTAGAATCATGTTGGTAGCACTGACGTATTGAACCCATGTACCATTGGTTCAAGGGGTCGAATCCATGTATTTTTGTAAAAGGAAGGAAGGAAATATACAGTCTTCAGAGGAACATAGAAAGATTTTATACAAGAGGGCTAGCATAACGTTGTGAAATAAACTGAAGCCAGGTGGCCAGGAAATGAGATCATGCCTGACGCATCGATAAGGAGCCAGTCACGAATATAAATAGAACGAGTGGAATTTTCCGAGCGAGTGACAAAGAGCGTCTTTCGGAAATCGCCCTTACCTTGCAGTAAAATGGCAACCGCGCAGCTGTGCCAGAAGAAGAATAATTAGATTTAACCCATTTGCAGGAATAAAATTAACTAAAGAAATACAGCATTGTGAATCATTTCGGAATAGAGATTTTTGTGTGGAGAAAAAGGTTTTAATAATTGCCAGGAGAGAAGTGCAAACGTGGCCATACGTCATTGGGGGTTTCCCGAGACCCAAGGAGTGGGGAATTAAAAATCAACTGTAACACCCACACAGCTCAGGACCAAATTTTATTTAATATCTCAGAACTGCACGATCGATTTTCATGTGCAGAGAGGTCATTTTACGTTTAGAAAACAAGCTTTCCAGATATATAATTTTTATATGTGTGCGACCATTACTTCAGAAGTTGGTTCTGGAAAAGGCGTGGATTTTATCTTTTTGTAGCCAAAGAGTATAAAAGTCCTGGCAGAACCAAGCCAATCATGCAGTCTACAAGCATTCCTTGAGGGGAAACGCTGTATCACATCGTATAGACGGTATCCGACAGCCCGAGGGCGTCGTTGTATCGACAACCAACGTGCACCCGTAAGGAGTGACCGATAAGTATTATTATAGTATCGCCGTGTGGAGAATTAGGAAAATCCTAAATACAGGATCTAGTTCCGCCAGTATCAATCTTACAGTGAAAAGTTCAGTAATTATAGTCAAAGCAGGCTGCGAACTTAGGGCACAGGTCTTCAAAATACAGTTCAATTAGACGACCGAAAGTATCGTAACGTTTTTGAAGTACCATAACAGCGAGATAAACATTCTATCAACTGTAAAGAACCCAATCAGGGTCGGACAGAATAAGGTTCGCATAGTATTCTGAAAAGATAGGAATTCGAGAACAGAATAATCAGAAAGGAGAAGTAAATTCTAGACATTGTTTCAAGGAAACAAACGAACTATAAAAAGCACTAAGTTACGAGGAGTATTAGATGCTAGAAATAATAGGTCACCGATAGATTATCTGGGGGACAGTGGACAAGATAGACTTTCGCTAGACCAACCAATAGGGTCTAGAAAGAAGCAGTTCGAGCTAATAATAATAATAATAGCTGATCGTCAGGAAACCGGAATTGAAGGAGTACTATTCCAGGGAGGAGGTAGATTGTTCGAGACTTTCACATTTTGGTCAGATAGGAAGCCGACATTTACTAGTTTCACCCTTGGAGACGGGGAGTCAAGAAATCACGTGTGAAAGGCCTAATAAAAGCCTTAGTGATTAGAATCTGTGTAGTGTAAATATATAAAAATTGTGTTAAATAGTAATGTTTCAGTGATTTTATTGTGTATCCTAGAAGAATACACAAGTGTATTTTAAAATGTTACCAGTGTTTAATGTATATGAGTTATATGTGTGTCAAGATATGTCAGTGTATGAAATGAATTTGTGCAAGATGGTTTAATCACAAATTCTGGGCGAATTGAAACATCGTTGGAAAGTACGGTCATGGGCCGATCTGGACATGTGAGTAACCATTTTCATTATGTTTTGTGTTGGGGAATGTTTGTGTACAATCCACCGGAGTTTGAGAAATAGGGATGTTTTTGAATAACAAATAACAGAATAAGAGCGCGGTCTGAACAAATAAAAATTGAGAAATTATAAAATAATTATGTGAAATGAATAAATCCTTTAGAGGAAATGTATGAAATAAAATATCAGCGTATTTGATAAATGTTATAAAAGCAAGCGTAATAATAATAATAATAAAAACTATATAAATGAAGATTAAGTTGAATTATAAGAAAGTAATAGCGTTTGAGCTCTAGTAAAAGTGTAAAGACATGGTAAGAATACATGTTCTTAAAGTATAGCGATTAGTGTCACGGGAGAGGATTAATATAAAAATTGAGATATAGATCAATTGTTGATGTTGAATTTATCAGTTCTTTGGACGACGCTAGGCCTTAAAGTAATGTATAGCGCCATGTAGCGCATTAAAGTAAATTGTCACGCTAGGAAGGCGTTGAATCTAAATGCACTTGGTAAATTAATTATGAGGGACAGTTGATTGCGGTAATTGAGCTATGATAAAGTCCTCCATAAAGTGATGTGGATCACGAGGCTTTGTATAAAGGGCGTGAATTTATTGTATTGATGAGCGCAGGTTAGACCGAGGTCGCCCTAAGCCGCGAATTAAAGTCCTCCAGTATGGTATGTAGTTCCCGAGGCAGTGGAAGAATCGAACCGAGGTTCGTTTGTGTGAAGCCCTAAATATTGTTGTTGTATTGAATTATTCTTACCCATCAATTATGACACTTCATAATTAATAAATGCCAAGGTTACGAAAGTGGTCTATGAACCTAAATAATGTTGTTAAAATAAATGAAAGAAACGCCAGGTCTGTTCAGAGAACTGTGAAGAAGAAATAGCTGTTTTAAAAGCATGAATGTAGCTGTCCCGTGTGGGCAAGGCTTGAGGCCTCCCCTCTAGGCAATAAATCGCGCCGAGTGGTTACGGTCCGACCCCTCGTTATTGTAAGTGTGGTAGGTCGGAGAGGACCGTCTGTGAGAAGTAATAATACACCGTGAGTGTTTAGAATTTGTTAATGACCCGGGATTTGAACCGAGGTTCTTGTAGTTGAAAGTATCGCTTGCCTGTTCAGATCGTAGCTTTCTTATGTGATAATGGTCTTTTAAGACAATAAATAAAAATCCCTAATATAATGTTGTATTGATGTAGGATTTCACGAGTTCAATGAGGACAATTAGATTTCGGGAGTGATCTTAATTTTTGACTTTGTTCAAGTAGTCTTCTGTAACTCTGGAGTACACAAGTATTTTCCCGATCACTGTAGTGAATTTGTTAAACTTGAGAGAGGTGGTAACGTGAGAACATTGTGGAATGCCCAAAAAATTTAAGTAAAGGAGTAATATGTACTTTAAATACGATTATATATTGTTTTGATTATAAGAAACTCATAAAATAGATATTGAGGTGTGTAAAAGAATGACACCGTTCATATTGGAAAGTATCGAGCCATTGGAGCTCGTGATTGTACTGAAATGTTAAAGGGATACTTTATGGAAGTGAAAGGAATTATGAGTTTGTTGGTTTGAAGGAAACATGTAATTTAATATAAAATTTGTTTGATTTTATGTATTTCTTGTTCACTTTGAACAAGTTTGGAAGGATTGGTCAGTAGTTTATTGGTTTAATTTGTTTGTAGCGCCATATATTTGGTAAATTAAATGTTTTATAATAGGAGTTGATTTTGTTTTTATTTTGGAAGTGTATCCTCTATTTAATCCAAAATGTGTAAGTCACAGAGTGGGAGAACATACCAAAACCCCGAAAATCCCGATTTGAGCATTGCTGGCATACTGTGATTTGCATATTTCTTGTTAAAAGGGCACAGGGGGCATAGAAGTACTGTGCTTGGATTAATAATTAGAGGAACACTTAAGACGGTCATATCATGTAAAAGTAAAAATAATGATAGGAATAGCTACAACATATAATGTTAACTGACCGCATGGGTCCCTAGAAACTCACACCGAGCAGCCCTGAAATAAACCCCCCTAAAATCATTCATTTTTGGCGCCCAGTACTCAGGGATGAGTTTTCCTAGGGAAAACCCGAGTTTTCATGAAAAATCAAAATTTTCATTTTTTTTGAAAAGAAAAATGGTTTTTCGAAATTTTGAATTTTTAAATACTTCCATAAAGGTTTCTGACATTGAATGAGTATATAAAAAGGGTACGTTTTAGTAAACACCCGTACCAAGGTAAAATTTTGGAAATTGGGACACAATAGTTCGTGGTACCATCTTTCAAGCATGTACCAGCGATGTGGCATGATAGCCCACTGTATTCTAATAAGATGGCATTGAGTGAAGAAATGCAGAGGCTTGTGGACGTTTTAAAGGCTGATAGCCATGAAAAGATATCGGCTATGAAAGCAGAGAATAGGGAAGAGAGGCAGGGACTTTTGGACGCTTTAAAAGCCGATAGTAATGAAAAATTGGAGGCTATAAAAGCCTATAGCAAGGAAAAGTTGGAGGCTATAAACAATAAATTTGAAACGATAGACAATACATTAGGCCTCCAACAGGATGAAAATAACAAAAAGTTAAGATCCATAAATCAAAGTTTAGAATCACTAAAAACTAATAGTGATAACATGGGGACTAAATTAGAAGCTATCGAGGCCGACTGTATAAGAATGAACAATGAACTGAAGGCTGAGATAGATAAAATGAAAATAGAAAATGGAGATAATATTGAAAAACAGTTCATAGCCGTGAAAGAGGATCTGAAAGCCGACAGTAAAGCAAACAATGAGGCACTGAAGGCTGAAATAGAAAGGACAATGAATACCAAATTTCAAGGTTTTGACGCGGGGTTGGAGATTAAGTTAGATGATTCAAAAAGGGAATGCCAAGAAAATTTTGGAATTTTGAATGGAAAGTTGAGTTCCATGGAAACTAAATTAATTAATACGGAAGAAAAGGGTGATAATTGTGAATAGAAACTTGTAACCCAGATCCAAGAGGTGCAGGCAAAGTTAGAAGCTCAGATAGAATCTAACAGCAAGATTTGTGAAAGATCCCGGGGAGAGATAAAGGAAAGTTTTAAGGAATTAGGAGACAAATTTAAAGGGGTGGAAGACCAAGTAGGAAAACTCGAGGGAAAAGCCGATAAAATTCAGGCCAAAGTTAATGATATGGAAAGTCAGAATCACAAAGATGTACAGGGTATGAAAGATCAGATTGATCATTTTACCGGCCAGGTAGATGATAACTTGAGGAAGTACGAAGCGGAAATAAATAAGAGATTAGGTACATATGAAGAGCATCTCCAGGGAGAAAGAAAGCAACGAAATGAAGAAAATAAGGAAAATACCCAGAAGATAGGTGAAATAAGTAAGGGTATTAATGAGGTTCAGGAAACCATTGGAACATTAAAGGAACAAGTAGGAAAAACCAATACCGAAGTAAACCAGGTCCAAGATGAATTGACGATAGTGTCTAAGAGCCAAGGGAAGACTGAGGAAAAGCTTGAAGGAATTAAAGTAGATAAGGTCAAAGGACAAAAAGAAATGGAGAAGAAAATAAAGGAGATACGAGAAGACTTAGATACCATAGGTGACGTTAAGCCAGAAATTATAAAGGAACAGGTCATGGTCATCAAGAAAGAGGTAGAAGCACAATTAGATGAAATCAGGGATAGTTTTAGGGAAGAGAAATTCCAACTCAAAAAGGTAGAGGAAGATAGTAAAAGGAATCAAGAAAAAATTCAGAATGAATTAAGATCGCGGTTGGAAAGGATGGAACACAAGAACAATCAAATGGAAATTCAACTGATGGCTAATGAAGAAAGTGCCCGAAGAGAAAGGGAATTAGAATTTGAAAGTCCGGATGCTTTCCAAAAGACAGGATGGGTAGATCCCCAGGAACGAGGCACAGATCAAGATAGGAGGGGAGAGCCCTTATAAGAACCCAGGATATCCGATGGCGATGTCAACCCCTTATATGAACCAAACAAATGGTCAAATAATAAATATCATCAAGTCAAATGAGGACAGACCGGTGAAGTTTACGGGTAATAATATGTCAATTACTCCTAAATACTGGTTGAAGGAGGTCGCAGAGTACTTGAATGAAATGAAAGTTCCTCAGGATCGGAGACTGAGAGCGATTGAGAAGCTGTTGGCAGGTGATTGTCTCACCTGGTTCAGGAGTTTCAGGTATACATTTGACACGGTGGAAGGTTTTAGAGAAGCTTTTCTGAAACGATATTGGGCAGCAGATGTCCAAGAGAATATGAGGCTAGATCTGTACTCTAGGAAGTATAGCACAAATGCCCCAACTAAATATTCAGAATTTTTCACCGCTCAGCTGTGTAAATTCCGGGAACTTGATATTGCTTCTGCTGAGAACGACCTGTGTGCCCCCATTGCAAGACAACTTCCATATGAGATCCAGAGGTTGTTAATCTCGTCTAAAGCCAGAAGTGGTGTGGAAGTGTAGAGCGTTTTGGCTCAATTAGATATGACGACTTCACACGTTACTCCCAGGCATCAAAGACAGACTGAACAAGTACATATGGCCAGCAGTCAAGAAAACAGAGAGAAACCATCGACCAGAAATCAGTCCACTAGCACTGATACTCAAGGACTGGGTCGAGAATATGGACATCAAGAGCCTAGGGGAATACAGCCATACTATAGAGGAGGATATCGAGGAAGGAATACTAGAAATACGGGTTATAGGCAACAAGAGAACCGACCCTATAACAATAATAATCAGAGGCAGGATAACAGAAAGAGATGGGAAAATTATCCCAGAAGGAATGTGAGGCCGGAAGACAGAAATGATGAATATCGGGCCGAAATAGAAGAAAGATATCAGGAAAGTCTTCGTTACATGAATGAACGAACATACGAACCTGAAACGCAAAGAGTCCGTTGGGGCAATAAAGAACCGGAAATCACCCGACCGACTAGAAGGAGCTCAAAGCCTGGAGCTACAAGCTCAATTGAAGAATGAGGGAAAAGGAAGCCCTCAGGAAAAAAAAACTTCAAAATTAAATCATCAAAAGTGGAAACATACCAGGAGCTGGGAGGAGGTAGAGATTGTGAATTGGATAGCAAGACCCGATGAGCTAATTAAAGAGGATGTGGAAGGAATCCCACCTATTTGAAGGGAACTACCTATCATCATGCAAAGGATAGAAGGATTACTGGTCAGGGCATTAATTGATACTGGATCAACCATAAGATTAATTACGCAAATCCTCTTAAATGAATTGGAAACAAGAGACTGCGTATTGAAAATTCCCACATCAAGTGTGAAGATTAAGGGAATTATTCCTGAAAAATCTTTAACATGTAAATTTCAGGTATACATTGATTTGATCATGGGTAACGCTGAAATTTCGCAATGCTTTTTGCTGGTAAATCAATTGCCATATAATGTCATATTAGGTATTGATTTTATCCGTGAGAACAAGGTCATTATAGACCTAGCGCAAAACTGCATTAGGATTCAAAGAGAGGACGTGGACGAACAAAATATTAATTTACAGGAACAGGATGCGAAAATAGGAGAACAAGTCTGGCATGTGGAAGAAGCAACTGAGGAAGGTTGTAAGGACATAGAAAAGATATTTGAAGTCCTAAATATAGAACTTGAAGATAGTTTGGAAACTGAGTTCGAAACCAACCTGTCAGGAAAAATAGAGGAAGCTAAAGTTGACCTCGAAAATAAGGAAAAATTAAAGGAATTACTATTAAACTACAGTGGCGTATTTGATTCCAAGCCAGGGAAGATTGAAAATTTTAAATACGCTTTTCAAGTAAATGATTGGGCACCGTTCAGACAAAAACCATACCCGGTTGCAGAAAAACATTACCCACAAACGAAGAAAACACTGCAGGAGATGATGGATGCAGGTGTTATAGAAAAGATGGCAACACCATATGTTAGTCCATTAGTAATTGTGAGTAAACCGGATGGCTCAGTAAGGGTGTGTTTAGATGCCAGGATTTTGAATGCAAAAATCATACCAGAAAATGATTCGGCACCACCCATAAAAGGAATACTGAGGAACTTTAAAGGCAAGAAGATTTTCACAAATATTGACATGACTTCTTCGTATCATCATCTCGAACTGGAAGAGAAAACCAGTCTTTTAACTGGATTTCAGTTCGACCAACAAACATACTGCTTCAGGAGATGTCCGTTTGGTTTGAAGACCGCGGGATCCGCCTTAATAAGAGCGCTTGATCGAAACCTGTCAGAGGAAGTGAAAGATTGCACTATCCGTTATGTGGATGACATATTGCTTACTTCAGAAAACATTGAGGAACATTTGGAAAAATTAAAGAAATTATTGGAAGATTTAAGAAAGGCTAACTTTAAGATTAATTTGAAGAAATCAAATTTTTGTCAGAGACAAGTTACATTTTTGGGGCATGTGATAGATAAGGATGGTGTTAAACCAAATCCATGCAAATTAGAATCGATAAGAGATTTTCCCAGGCCTTTGAAGGTGAAAAACGTTCACCAGTTTTTGGGATTGATTGGATTTTTCTCAGGACATTGTCCGTCATACACCAAAACTGTTGCACCACTACAGGACCTTCTGAAGAAGGGGGGCAAGTGGAAATGGACGGAGGAAACAGAAAAAGCATTTATAGAGGCCAAGGAAATGCTCTTAAATTATGTGAAGCTAGGATATCCTGATTTTAATCAGAAATTTGTTACACAAACAGATGCATCCCAGATTGGAATAGGGGCAATGCTATATCAGGAAAACCCGGATAACCCTGAGAAGAAAAATTATCTAGCTTTCACAAGTCGGAGACTGAAACCACACGAGAAAAATTATACAATCAGCGAAATCGAGCTGTTAGCGATATTGCACTTGCTGCAATATTGGCGAAAGATCGTATATGGGTTTCAAGTCACATTAAGGACGGATCATAAAGCCTTAACCTTTTTGATGAAGACGGATTTATCCAGTCAAAGGTTGATGCGTTGGGCTTTATACATACAGCAGTTCGATGTAAATATAGAGTATTGCCCAGGGAAAGAAAACGTAGTTCCAGTTTATTTAAGTAGACAGCCAGAGTCCACAGAAGAGGAAGTAATGGCTATTGATTTGGAAGACAGGGATCAGCGTACTCTGAATGAGTTAAGAAGCATTGGTCAACGACAACGTGAGGATCCATGGATGAACATGCTCATATCTTTCTTGGAAGAGAATTTGATAAGGGGAACACCGGCGTACACGGAAGATAATAAGATAGCTCAAGATTACACATTCTATAATGGATTGTTATATAAGTTTGTGGACTCTGACCATACACGATTGAGGATCGTTGTACCTGCGATTTTGCAGAGGAAAACGGTATGGTTAGCCCATAGATCGTTCGGACATATGGGAGTCAACAAAACAGTCTCGATGCTGAAAGAAGCATTTGTATGGCCGAGACTGAGAGAGACTGTAAGGGATACGCTAAAGACATGTGATCTATGTCAAAGGATTAAACCAAATGCGTTTTTGATGAGACAAAAGCCAATACCATTGTTGCCCGAGAGGCCAGGTCAAATTATCTCTATTGGCAATTTCGGACCTTTGCCAAAGGCTAGGCGAGGAAATCGACACATAATGGTGGTTATGGATGTTTTCACGAAAATGGTTGTCCTTGCTCCCATACAGAAGACTAGAACCAAACAGGTGTTAAAACGACTCAAAGAAAAAGTGATACCTATTCTGAGAAAACCCGAGAATTTGTTGTCGGATCACGGTAGTTGTTTTACAAGTGTAGAGTTCAGACAGGAATTAGAGAGACTTGGAATACGTCAGATTTTGTCAAGTATTCGCCATCCTGAGGCAAATCCTGTGGAAAGAGTGATGAGGGAGACGGCCAAGTATTGTAGGATATACTGTGCCGATGAAAATTGGAAATGGATAGATATCCTGGATATTATCGAATTTTGTATAAACAACACAATCCATGAATCTACGGGAGAGATACCAATAACGTTGCATCGGAATGAGCAACCAGAGAGACCTTGGAGTCTGGTCATTCCTAGGCCAGCAGACGCTCAGCCTGGAAGAGATGTACGTATTAGAAGAGCCTTTGAGCATCTAAAAGCTCAAGCTGATAGAAGGCAAAGAAGAAACAGGCATAAGAGGTATCATCGACCACTATTAGCAGGAGAAATGGTGTTAGTGAAAAGACCAGCCATTTCGAATCCAGGGAACCGCGTGTACAAGAAGTTCCAGAAAATGTACCACGGACCGTATCAAATAATAAGAGACTTAAGAAATAATGCCTATAGAATTCGGCACTGTGAAACGAATCACGAAGTGACCATGAACTCAGCGAATTTAAAAATATATTACCCTCTCGAAGACTTCGATGAAGCAAATGAACAAGCCCTGGTTATGGAACAATTTAGAGATGATGAATCCACTTTTGATAGAAACAATGGTAAGGTAGAACAAGGAAACAGAGCTCAACCATTCGAGTGCGAATGCGAATTAGAGAAACTGTATTATGAGATAAGAGAAATAATTGATTTTGTTGAAAAGGAAAATCTCAATTTAAGAAGAGAGAATGATGAAATAAAGAAACGGGTAGGGATAGACCACACCCGTAACGAAGAATTATGTTCCGGAAACTTGTAGTCTAGACAAATAAGAAAGAAAGAAAGGGTAGGGACAGAGTGTACCCAACCTACACTATTACCGGATATGACTTAAAATGTGGAAAACCCCTAACTATAGCGGGATTTGAAAGGAATAAAGATCAGAAGGTACGGATAAACGTTATGATGGCTTCGACAATGTATAGAAAAATAATATTTTATGAATAATTGAAATAAATTTCCTCAAAATTTTTCGAAAATTTATTTACCTAAGGAGGGGAGAGATGAACCCATGTACCATTGGTTCAAGGGGTCGAATCCATGTATTTTTGTAAAAGGAAGGAAGGAAATATACAGTCTTCAGAGGAACATAGAAAGATTTTATACAAGAGGTCTAGCATAACGTTGTGAAATAAACTGAAGCCAGGTGGCCAGGAAATGAGATCATGCCTGACGCATCGATAAGGAGCCAGTCACGAATATAAATAGAACGAGTGGAATTTTCCGAGCGAGTGACAAAGAGCGTCTTTCGGAAATCGCCCTTACCTTGCAGTAAAATGGCAACCGCGCAGCTGTGCCAGAAGAAGAATAATTAGATTTAACCCATTTGCAGGAATAAAATTAACTAAAGAAATACAGCATTGTGAATCATTTCGGAATAGAGATTTTTGTGTGGAGAAAAAGGTTTTAATAATTGCCAGGAGAGAAGTGCAAACGTGGCCATACGTCATTGGAGGTTTCCCGAGACCCAAGGAGTGGGGAATTAAAAATCAACTGTAACACCCACACAGCTCAGGACCAAATTTTATTTAATATCTCAGAACTGCACGATCGATTTTCATGTGCAGAGAGGTCATTTTACGTTTAGAAAACAAGCTTTCCAGAGATATAATTTTTATATGTGTGCGACCATTACTTCAGAAGTTGGTTCTGGAAAAGGCGTGGATTTTATCTTTTTGTAGCCAAAGAGTATAAAAGTCCTGGCAGAACCAAGCCAATCATGCAGTCTACAAGCATTCCTTGAGGGGAAACGCTGTATCACATCGTATAGACGATATCCGACAGCCCGAGGGCGTCGTTGTATCGACAACCAACGTGCACCCGTAAGGAGTGACCGATAAGTATTATTATAGTATCGCCGTGTGGAGAATTAGGAAAATCCTAAATACAGGATCTAGTTCCGCCAGTATCAATCTTACAGTGAAAAGTTCAGTAATTATAGTCAAAGCAGGCTGCGAACTTAGGGCACAGGTCTTCAAAATACAGTTCAATTAGACGACCGAAAGTATCGTAACGTTTTTGAAGTACCATAACAGCGAGATAAACATTCTATCAACTGTAAAGAACCCAATCAGGGTCGGACAGAATAAGGTTCGCATAGTATTCTGAAAAGATAGGAATTCGAGAACAGAATAATCAGAAAGGAGAAGTAAATTCTAGACATTGTTTCAAGGAAACAAACGAACTATAAAAAGCACTAAGTTACGAGGAGTATTAGATGCTAGAAATAATAGGTCACCGATAGATTATCTGGGGGACAGTGGACAAGATAGACTTTCGCTAGACCAACCAATAGGGTCTAGAAAGAAGCAGTTCGAGCTAATAATAATAATAATAGCTGATCGTCAGGAAACCGGAATTGAAGGAGTACTATTCCAGGGAGGAGGTAGATTGTTCGAGACTTTCACATTTTGGTCAGATAGGAAGCCGACATTTACTAGTTTCACCCTTGGAGACGGGGAGTCAAGAAATCACGTGTGAAAGGCCTAATAAAAGCCTTAGTGATTAGAATCTGTGTAGTGTAAATATATAAAAATTGTGTTAAATAGTAATGTTTCAGTGATTTTATTGTGTATCCTAGAAGAATACACAAGTGTATTTTAAAATGTTACCAGTGTTTAATGTATATGAGTTATATGTGTGTCAAGATATGTCAGTGTATGAAATGAATTTGTGCAAGATGGTTTAATCACAAATTCTGGGCGAATTGAAACATCGTTGGAAAGTACGGTCATGGGCCGATCTGGACATGTGAGTAACCATTTTCATTATGTTTTGTGTTGGGGAATGTTTGTGTACAATCCACCGGAGTTTGAGAAATAGGGATGTTTTTGAATAACAAATAACAGAATAAGAGCGCGGTCTGAACAAATAAAAATTGAGAAATTATAAAATAATTATGTGAAATGAATAAATCCTTTAGAGGAAATGTATGAAATAAAATATCAGCGTATTTGATAAATGTTATAAAAGCAAGCGTAATAATAATAATAATAATAACTATATAAATGAAGATTAAGTTGAATTATAAGAAAGTAATAGCGTTTGAGCTCTAGTAAAAGTGTAAAGACATGGTAAGAATACATGTTCTTAAAGTATAGCGATTAGTGTCACGGGAGAGGATTAATATAAAAATTGAGATATAGATCAATTGTTGATGTTGAATTTATCAGTTCTTTGGACGACGCTAGGCCTTAAAGTAATGTATAGCGCCATGTAGCGCATTAAAGTAAATTGTCACGCTAGGAAGGCGTTGAATCAAAATGCACTTGGTAAATTAATTATGAGGGACAGTTGATTGCGGTAATTGAGCTATGATAAAGTCCTCCATAAAGTGATGTGGATCACGAGGCTTTGTATAAAGGGCGTGAATTTATTGTATTGATGAGCGCAGGTTAGACCGAGGTCGCCCTAAGCCGCGAATTAAAGTCCTCCAGTATGGTATGTAGTTCCCGAGGCAGTGGAAGAATCGAACCGAGGTTCGTTTGTGTGAAGCCCTAAATATTGTTGTTGTATTGAATTATTCTTACCCATCAATTATGACACTTCATAATTAATAAATGCCAAGGTTACGAAAGTGGTCTATGAACCTAAATAATGTTGTTAAAATAAATGAAAGAAACGCCAGGTCTGTTCAGAGAACTGTGAAGAAGAAATAGCTGTTTTAAAAGCATGAATGTAGCTGTCCCGTGTGGGCAAGGCTTGAGGCCTCCCCTCTAGGCAATAAATCGCGCCGAGTGGTTACGGTCCGACCCCTCGTTATTGTAAGTGTGGTAGGTCGGAGAGGACCGTCTGTGAGAAGTAATAATACACCGTGAGTGTTTAGAATTTGTTAATGACCCGGGATTTGAACCGAGGTTCTTGTAGTTGAAAGTATCGCTTGCCTGTTCAGATCGTAGCTTTCTTATGTGATAATGGTCTTTTAAGACAATAAATAAAAATCCCTAATATAATGTTGTATTGATGTAGGATTTCACGAGTTCAATGAGGACAATTAGATTTCGGGAGTGATCTTAATTTTTGACTTTGTTCAATAGTCTTCTGTAACTCTGGAGTACACAAGTATTTTCCCGATCACTGTAGTGAATTTGTTAAACTTGAGAGAGGTGGTAACGTGAGAACATTGTGGAATGCCCAAAAAAATTAAGTAAAGGAGTAATATGTACTTTAAATACGATTATATATTGTTTTGATTATAAGAAACTCATAAAATAGATATTGAGGTGTGTAAAAGAATGACACCGTTCATATTGGAAAGTATCGAGCCATTGGAGCTCGTGATTGTACTGAAATGTTAAAGGGATACTTTATGGAAGTGAAAGGAATTATGAGTTTGTTGGTTTGAAGGAAACATGTAATTTAATATAAAATTTGTTTGATTTTATGTATTTCTTGTTCACTTTGAACAAGTTTGGAAGGATTGGTCAGTAGTTTATTGGTTTAATTTGTTTGTAGCGCCATATATTTGGTAAATTAAATGTTTTATAATAGGAGTTGATTTTGTTTTTATTTTGGAAGTGTATCCTCTATTTAATCCAAAATGTGTAAGTCACAGAGTGGGAGAACATACCAAAACCCCGAAAATCCCGATTTGAGCATTGCTGGCATACTGTGATTTGCATATTTCTTGTTAAAAGGGCACAGTATATAAGTTACTCCAAATTAATATAGAAGGTCAGGTACTATACGTGTGCATAGTTTAACGCTGTCGGGTTGCATATTTTCTGATATATTGGTATTTGCATAAAAGAAATTGAAAGCATTTATTAACAGTTGGCAGCCCTGTTGGCTCTTAAGAATACGCTCAGTCATATCTGGTTATGTACACATAGCACATATGAAATTTGGTTGAACTCCAATCGATAGTGTAGAATTTATATGCATTTAAAAATTGGACCTATCGGCAAGCTTACAATCATTTTGAAATAGCTCCCATTCATATCTTCCAAGATATCCAACATAGAGCTCAAATCTCAATTGTGATTTTGTAGCAGTTGGTATCATTGACATCATTTCCAAATATGGCATTGAGATATTCAGGTATAGATCTTTACTCCTACCAAATTTTGTTTCGATTGCTGCAGCCAATTAGGAGTTGATAAGGGGGGGGGGGGGGGCACACACACTGCCACCAGACAGACAGACACGCACACATTTGCCCGGATCGTTCTCATAAGTCTACTTTTTCCTCCTTTTTTAAAAATGTGAAAAGTAGGCAAAAATAGGCTAAAATAATTTAGATTAAATACAAATAAACTACCTTCAATATTATTCTGCCCTCTAATACATTAATATCGAAGAGGAAAAAGAAAAAACGTTTATGCACGAAAATAAGCCTCATACGGATTAAGGCAACACATTATTATTTTCTTGTACTTACCAACATGTAAGCAATTTTTTAATTACGCTGACGTGTGATACACAACACTAGCTCCCATTCACTGTCATCACTGCCAGTATTCACTTCATCACTCTCAGTATTTTCGCTCTACCGGTAAATGTTCGCTCATTTTTGCGTTAAACAGGTTTTCTTGCAGTTCTTACTGAGACTGAGCTACCGTAGATTATTAAAGCTTACGTAACAATACCGTGTTACCGAATAACAATTTCGACGCCAAAACTAAAGTTTGCATTGTTGTCATTAAATGCCACTGGTTTCTCTTACAGACTGTATTGTTGCTTTGTTGCTGTGTTCTTGCTAATAAGCATTACTTTTTAACCATTTATGGGATAGTGGTCTATATATTAACCACCTGTCATAAGGACAGTTTATGCTTTCAAAGATGCTGATAGTTGAATCTTTCAGCCAAATTTCGGAGAATTTTCATTCCGAAGTCTAGTATTTCTAAAAATCAAATATACCTAGACTACGTATCTACTTGACATAATGTGTTGAATAAAATTTAAAAAAATGTAAAAGTAAAAACATTAACAATTAAGTGTAAATTTAAATATAAATATAGGAATAAAAATCATAAATATAAAATTGCAATTATAAAAGAAATATAAAAATTAAAATAATGAACATAACTATAACAAAATTATGAAATTATGAAAATCAGTTCGAAATTAGTTAATTAATTAATTCAATAAAAGATAACAAAATTAATTCTATAAGAACATAAAGTGAAAATTAAAAATAAATACACAAACATTAAAATTAAAGAAACAAAAATAACATTATTAATAATTATAATAATTTAAAAAATTAATGTAAAAACACATACAAAAGATACAGTCAGTCTGAGAGACTAGATTTTTTTTTATCATTTCAAATGACGCATGCTACGAATGCTACACATGTTAGAAAGGCTCAGGAGGGCTTCGAGCGAACAGAGTCTATTGCCCATTAACTTAGGCTTCCCGTGCACTCTTCTGCATGACGTCACGCACTCGCCGTCTCCGTTCGCATAATGCCAGACCCCAGGATTAAACTCAAAACTCGGTGCGTATGCATTGAACAACATTATGACGTCATACGCGCAGTAACCGTGACGCATAACGGTAGACCTAAGCATAACGATGAAGTCGACAGGATCATTTGAAATGATAAAATTCAAAATAGTTTTGCCCTATAAAGGGTTAAACAGTGCATGACATTTAAAAGTGTAGGTAGGGAATTTAAGCCGTACTCAGATCTTTTACACAAATAATTTTAAATAAGAGTGGTGCTTATTTTCGGGCCAATAACTTGTTTCATAGGCTTGGGACATCTTGGTCATTATTCACGTGTACTTGGGTGTGTGTTGATTTTTATAACATGTCATTGTTTTTCAGTTGGTCAACCCGACTGCACCCAATTAGATTAAACCAAAATCACTGTCACTAAAACGTCACAACACATCCTTGCACATTCGGTCTTCACTAATCTTTACTGGAATATAACTTCTTGATGCTCTAGGAAGTACGGCGGCTTCGGTGGCGTAGTTGGTAGCATGCTGAGTTGCTGTGCCCAAGATAGCGGGTTCCAACCCGGCCGAAGCCGTCGGATTTTTTAAGAGCTTTAAAAATCTTTCAGTATGCCTTCCTTCGGAGGGGAAGTAAAGCCGGCAATCCCATGTCATAGATTTATGGCATGTTTAAGAACCTTCCACTAATTACACCTGTGTGAAGCTAAATTGTATAGGTTATGAATGTAAACAACTCTCTTAGGTTTCTACGTTCGTTGCCCAGAGCCGACTGCGGTGGCATCTGGTGTATTCTTTGGAATACACGGTAAGACAGAGTAAGCTTTTGCTTCTCTTTGCTTTATTTCATTACTTCCTTTTTTCGCAAACACCAACAGTGATCTCCTGGTTTCCTTTTGTTGGTATACTTTGCTTATACTACCTGTGAGTCTGTTCTAGATATATATCTTCCATGACCCACCTAGCGTCATCTAGCAGCGAATCTCTGAAGTTCCTCAATTTTTCTCTGTGCAAGAGGACTTCCTTACCAATCCGGCCACCAGATCTCGTCGCTATCGCCAGCTATCATCTCCGTGATCAAGAGGACTTCGTCTACTTTCTCATCCACCAGGCTTCGCTAGTGACGCCTACTATCAACTCTTTGAAGACCATTTCATCAAAAGAATTAATTTTTACAATGTTGGTTATTCTTATGTATATTCCTTTGTCTCCTACCCCCACTCTCCTCCCTTCCCTGGTCTCTCCGCGCTTCGTTGAGCTGGCCTCACTTGTGCTACATCAGTGCTCGTTCGATTTCTCATCCGCGTCACGCTCGTCCGAAAGAAATAAAATAGGCCATGAACATTCTCTACAAAGTTCCTATTTCCTCTTCCTCAGCCCCTCTTTACTAACAAATTAGGTTAATCTTTAAATTTATGAATTTTGCAAAGAGGCTTCGCCAAACCATAAGCGCCCTCCCAACTTTCTCCATTTTCCATTTATTCAATCTGCATAAATATCAGCAGTTTATTAATCTATTTCTTTTCTTGCTAGCACAAGGATTGGTTATTGTCTACCAAACCTTTCAATAATCTCTTTAATCCAGGTTTCACGAAAGGGTAACTTGCCCCATTTTTTCCTCGTGATTCTGTTTAAATATAGAAGTTCTAGAAACTTCCTTTTAATTTTTCTCTTCAGGTTTCACAATAAGTGACCTGCCCTATTTTGTATAACCTCTTAACGTAATTCTGTATTAATACAAGAAGTTATAGAAACTTCTATTTCATCTCTCTCTGTTTTTGTTGTTGTTACTTTCGAAGTTGTTATTTGTTCATATTTCTAAGATATCCATCTGGAAATCTTTAAAGTACACATCTTGTACTTGATTTATTGTTTAACTTTAATTACGTTAATTATCTTCTATTTATTAATCTTAGCACCGTTTCAAAATCTTTCGATGATTTTAGAGCTGGTAAAAGGTTCCAAACCAAAAAATAAATAAATTGTCAATTGCCTGGTGCAAGCTTTAAATGAGTTTAGGAGGTCTGCGACCCCAATTGTTAACACAATTAAAATTATATATTTGTTAAATTGATTACTCCTTTTTGCATTGTTAAATAAATCAAGATTTATTCTTTTGCTTTATCATTTCTCTAAAATAACGATTAGGCAAGATCCTGTCTTCCCCTACTTTTCCTATGGGCTTAACTTTATAAACCTTACAAATAAAATTAATAACGGTTCCACTTTTTGTTGCATTTGAGCAAGAACTCTTAGTCATAAACTTATTAAAGCCTCTCTTAACTTTGATAGCTAATTCTAACTGGCCAGTAAGGAAAGCATAGCTCGCTACGCCAGCTTCCTGCTTGTTTAGATTCTCTCTACAACTTATGGTTGGTTTTTAAAATGTAAGTTTTTCTCATTGTCTAAACTTTTAGTCGGCTCTTTGCTGGGTAAAGGCTTAGTCATTCCTAAATGCAACTATTGGTGCTCTTACCAAAATTTTTCTCAAGGGTATAATTGCTTCGTCCCCATCCTTCTTGGAAACATTCGGTCGCTTTTAAGAAATTCTACAATTACAAGAATTATAACATCACGGCCAATTCAAAATATTTGTATTCTTCAAAATATTTGTTCAAACTAACTACTTTTTAAAGGATACATAGGAAACTCATCATTTCTTTCTTTGCCAGACTACCACCCTTCCCCATAGTAGCTGAATCTTGGCTTGGAAGGGAGGGTACCATCTCCTATTGCTCGCAAATAGACCAGGCTCTAGCTGCGTTTCCTGTTAGCTGTGTTCAGGTCCCCATTCACTTTAGTGATTTCACGGGCTTTGCGGTGACACTCTTCTCTAAAGATTATTTGTATTTAGTGTTGGACTTTCTTCCTATTATCCACACTTGTTCCTCTGTCCGAAACCCACTTCCCTTTACTTCTTTATTCATCTTCCCTTGTGGGTAAGGTTAATTCTTAGCAAAAACCTACCCAAAATTTGGTCCCAGAAACCCGGGAAAGTCCATTTGTCAATATTTTGCAAATCATTAATAATTACTTTGAAATTTTCAGCTATAATTCCGCAGTGCAATGCTGGTGAGGTGAAAAGGGATTGCTTCTGTCTCCTTTGGTGCATTTCTCCCTTTCTACTAGTTTGCTGCTGCCGGACTGACAGCTTTTCCAAGGTTCCACAGTTGCGTAAGTTATACTTCAATTTAACTATTTCGCCATTAAGTGCCGAAAACTACCCCATTGCCTTTAACCTGTTGAAGGTAATACGGTAATTTACGGCTACGTATTCAACGCCACATGAAAGCTCTATTCAATTTGCCTGCGTCACAGCACAATGACGTCACTAGTCTGCGTACCCTCATTGATACAACACAACTTCACGTTAAAGCTCTATCCCAATTAGATCAACCCACTGATCACTGGGACGCTTTCCTAATACATTTAGTTGTTTCTAAAGTCGATGTTGCTACCCTCAAGGCTTGGGAAATGGAACTTTCCAAAGATGGCAATTACTCGTATGAGCATTTAGTTACCTTCATAAATGCTAGATGCCAACTCTTAACTGCTTTAGCTAATCAAAGTGAACCCTCTTCTCCTAGCTCTAAACTTGAATTACTGTCTCTTAAATCTAAAACCGAACACGTAGCGTCTAGTACCCAAAAACTCGGGTCCAGCTCGTCTAAACTAAAGTCAAACGCCACTGGTTACCCAACTAGGTCTAGTGAACGCCACATTGCTAGTTCTCTCGCTTTAAACACTCAGAGCGAACCCCGTAAAAGTTTAAATGAACCATTAAAGTGCATACTTTGCAAGGATTCCCACGCCTTGTATCTGTGTAAATCTTTTAAAAACTGTCAGTCGACGACAGAAGAAAATTAGTTTCCCAGAATAAACATTGCTTTAACTGCCTAGCACCCAAGCATTCTGCTTCTATTTGTAAGTCTTCAAGACTTTGTTACCACTGTGAGAAACCGCACCACACTTTACAGTATCGTCATGATCGATTAAGGTCATCAGCAGCATCTACTTCTCAGAAGAATGATAATACTGGCAATCCTAGTGCGTCTTCTTACATTCAAACCGCTAAGTCCTTGCGTAGTGCTCAAGTATTGTTATCCACTGTTCAAGTCGAAGTCCAGGACAAATTCGGCAACTGGGTCAGTGCTCGCGGTCTTCTTGATTCAGCAGCAACTCATGACTTTGTGTCCCATTCTTTGGTTAGAAAATTAGGCCTACCTGTAAACCCCACTTCTATCAATGTATCAGGCATTAACAGCTCAAAATCGCAAGCTTTACAGTTTTCAAAGCTAACTATAAGATACACTTGTCACAGAAATAACTTTCTCAAACTGAATTGTCTCATTCTCAATAGCATAGGAGAAGACACTCCAAGTCACTCTGTCGATATTTCAGGTTTAAACATTCCCTCGCATTTAAGGTTAGCCGATCCTCTGTTCAATGTACATGGCCCCATTGATATACTCTTTAGTGCCAATGTTTTCTGGAATTGCCTTCGTAAACAGGTTCGTAAGTTATCCTCAAACGTGGTTGCCAGAGACACTAATTTTGGATGGATCGTTACTGGTCAACTCCCTCATTATTCTCCCCAACCCGTATCTCAATGTTATTTTGCTAATACTGATTTGGAACAGTTCTGGAGGCTCGAAAGCGTTGATTCTCCTAACGTAACCTCTTCAGAAAACGAATTCTGTGAGCAACTTTTCTTGAACACTACCACTCGTTCTCCTGACGGCCGGTTCATTGTTCAGATGCCAAGATTATTCAATCCCCCCCCAAATTATTAATTCTCAACCTAAAGCTCGAAAAGCTCTCTTAGCTATCGAGAGCAAATTCAAGAAAGAACCTCTTGTTAAAAAACAGTACACTGATTTCATGGATGAGTATGAAAGCCTAGATCATATGGAAGTTGTCAGCAAATCTGATGACGAATTGCACCCCCCAATTGAAACGGTTTTCTTAAATCATCATCCCGTGTGGAAAGCCCCTCTTGTAAAGGATAAAATCCGAGTCGTTTTCAATGGTTCATCCCCTGACGTTAATGGCAACAGTCTTAACGATACTCTTTACTCTGGTCCCTCTATTCAGTCAGATTTATCTGCTATACTCTTAAACTTTCGATTATTTCCCATAGCTGTTATAGCGGACATCAAACAGATGTACCGTCAGGTTTTAATTCATCAGAACAACAACATCTCCAAAGAATCTTGTGGCGCGACGAAATCAGCAAGCCCATTAAGATATTTCGTTTAAAGACGGTTACTTATGGTTTAAAACCTTCCGCTTTCCTTGCTATCCGATCCCTACATTTGTTAGCCTCTCAAGATGGTCATTTATTTGATTCTAAAGCTTACGAAGCACTAACTACATCATTCTATGTTGACGATTACTTGCAGTCCTTCCCCACTCTGGTGGAAGCTTCTTTCGTGTCACTAGAACTTCAGGCATTGCTAAAGAATGGAGGATTTCCACTTCATAAATGGAATTCCAATGCAGCGGAATTTCTCGCCCAGTTTCCTATTGAAGATGTTGACCCCTCCTCCGTTGAAATTTGTGGACATTCCGAATCCATAAAAACTCATGGAGTTCATTGGTGCACTAGCACTGATACTCTCATCTATAAAGTTTTGCTTACCGAAGATCTCCCTAACACAAAAAAGCAAATTCTCTCTGAAATTGCAAAAATTTTTGATCCGCTTCAATTCCTTGTTCCGGTTATTGTTATAGCCAAACTTTTCATGCAAGAGCTATGGTCGCTCAAATTTGAATGGGACGAAACTGTTCCCCTTTCTTTTCTTAACAGATGGCTCTCTTTTCGTAGCAATTTGCTTGATCTTTCTCTTATTGAAATTCCTAGGAATTTAATTAAGGCTCATCCTAATACATCTTTTTTCCTTCATGTGTTTGCAGACAGTTCCGAAAAAGCTTACGGTTGCTGTGCATATTTGGTTTATCGCAGTTCGTTAAATGGATCTTCAGTTTCCAACCTTGTTTGTGCCAAATCGAAGGTTGCTCCTCTTAAAACTATTACTTTGCCTAGGCTTGAATTGTGTGCTGCGCTCATGCCCGCAGAACTTGTTAAGAAATTACGGGAAGTCTTAAAGGTCGAATTTTCGCAAACCTATCTGTGGAGCGATTCCATGATCACTCTTTCTTGGATCGCCAAAAACCCGTTCATTGGCAAACTTTTGTTGCAAACAGGGTTTCCAAAATTCAAACTCTTTCTTCGGGATGTCAATGGAAACATGTGCCCAGCGCTGACAACCCCGCCGACATCATTTCTCGTGGATGTTTACCTTCTCAATTACTAGCATCTCAGTTGTACTAGCATGGGCCCTCGTGGTTAATCGAAGACTCTTCTTGTTGGCCTTCTAAACCTCCAGTTACAAACTCCAACTTGCCTGACGCTAAAGTTTCTAAATCTACTGCTTCGTGTCTTGTTTCCAACGTTTCTCATCCCTTGTTGTCCCGCTATTCTTCCTTTCACAAATTAATTCGAATTTTGCCTATCTTCTCAGATGGAAATATCTTGTGGTTGACCAACCTCTTCTCCCTAAACCACACCTTACCAATCATGAATTGAATCTTGCTACCATTAAGGTTTTGCAATTAACACAGCAAGAAACCTTTTCTTCTGAATTGTCTTTGCTTTCTGCTAAAAGGGATCTTCCGAAATCCAGTCGTCTTCGTACCTTAGCCCCGTTCCTTGATGACAATAGGTTACTCAGGGTAGGTGGTAGGCTCTCGCAATCTTTGCTTTCTGAGGAGAAAAAGCATCCTGTTATTTTGCCTTCTAAACATCACGCAACTTCTTTAATTATACGTGACTCTCATTATCGTAATCTGCATGTTGGTACACGCACACTGCTTTGCTTCTTAAGGGAAAAGTACTGGATCATAAATGGAATTCATGAAGTTTCCTCTGTGATTCATAAATGCATTCCTTGCTTCAAAGCGAAACCTAAAGTCAATACTCAATTAATGAGCGATCTGCCCTCTTTCCACTCTTCTCCTATACGTCCTTTTGCTTTAACTGGTGTAGACTATATGGGTCCATTCCAATATCAACGCAATTCCCCCGAAGCTAAACACAAATTGTTTGGTAAGCTCTATGTTTCTCTCTTTGTTTGCATGGTTACTGGCGCGATCCATTTGGAACTAGTAACGAATGCCTCCACTTCTTACTTTTTGTCAGCCGTCTCTCGCTTCGCTGCTAGGCGTGGTGTTCCTTCTGAGATGTTCTCTGATAACGCTTCCACTTTTCAAGGCGCAGCTTCCTTGTGGAAGAAAGCTCTCACATCCTCTCCTGCCATGGAACAGATTTCTAATTTCTCCTACTCAAAGGGTTTCAAATGGCGTTTTATACCTCCCTACGCCCCTCATCACGGTGGTAGGTGGGAATCCTGCGTAAAGCTTACTAAACGTCATCTAAGAAAGGTTTTAGGTAATCGAATTCTGACTTATGAAGAATTTAATTCGCTGTCTATTCTGATTGAAGGTGTTATTCATTCTCGCCCTTTAACTCCGCTTTCCAATGACCCTGATGACCTGCTTCCACTCACACCTGGTCATTTCCTAATAGGCACTTCTCTTTCTGTCCCTCCTCCCCTTCCCAACTCTTACAGAGATTCTAATTTACCTATTGTTTGGCGTAAACTTGCAGCCTTCCGTAATTCATTCTGGAAGAGGTGGAATTTGGAATACTTAACTTCCTTGCAACGGAGACAGAAGTGGTTTCATTCAAATCCCAACATTAAAGTAGGGGACTTGGTCCTAGTTAGGGATGCTTCTCCTCCCTTGGTCTGGATATCTGGTAGAGTGACCGAGTGTTACCCTGGAAGGGATGGGAGAGTTAAGGTAGCCAAGATCTTGACCACTAATGGGCATTTTATAAGACCACTGTCTTTAATTGCTCCTTTACCTTTAAGTTCTTAATTTCATGTCTCTTGTTCTCTGTTGGTGTTTTTTCCCCTCCCAGTTTGGTGTATTCTTTGGAATACACGGTAAGACAGAGTTTACCATGGAAAAGGAATCTGACGGCAAAATACCTTTTTTAGATGTTCTCGTCACCAAGAAAGAGGATGGATCTTTAGGACACAGCGTTTTTCGTAAGCCAACACACACCAATAGATATCTCCACGCAAGTTCTCACCATCACCCTGCCCAGAAACATGGTATCCTTACAACTCTAACTACCAGGGCTAGGAGGATTTGTGAAGTGTCTTCTTTACAAGAAGAAATTAACACCCTGCGAACCACCTTTGAGAGCAACGGTTATAGCAAGGCTTTGATTTCTACGGTTCTGAAACCAACAAATAATAATAGGACGTCAGTTGAGAAAAGAGATGTAAGAGGAACTGCTTACCTTCCGTACATACATAACACAACGGATCGTATTGCTAAAATCCTACGTCGATACAACATACGGACTGTATTTGGAACTTCTGTTAAGATTAGGCAACTCCTGCGACCAACTAAGGACAGTTTGCCTAAATTGCAACAACCGGGTATCTACAGAGTTCCCTGTACTTGTGGCAAGGTTTACATCGGGCAGACTTCGAGAACAATATGCACTCGCATTAAGGAACATAATAGATGTATCAGGCTCATTCAACCTGATAAATCAGCTGTTGCCGATCATGCTTTAACACCTGGCCATGATGTCATGTTCCAAGGGGTGGATGTTCTTGCCCGTATAAAGCAATATCGTCCCAGAATCATCAGGGAGGCGGTTGAAATACGTAAACACCCAGATAATTTCAACCGCGACACCGGCTACAATCTCAGTGAATCCTGGCTACCTATTATCAGAACCCTGAGAAAGTAATTCACTGCTGCTTTCCGTTGTCCCTAACATGGGGCTATAATGGCGTCCATCTTTGGGCACCTTCTATATGTTCTTCGTTGCTTTCTCTTAGCAACATTGTCGTATTCCAGATTATTCCTGACGATGAAAGACATGGTTTCTTTCGAAACGCGTCGAATTGCAATATAATAAAACACGGCATAAGCCCAAAATTCAACATTATGAATAATAACACGGGCCGTGAAAGTCTAAATGACAATATTAGAAACCTCTATGGGGAGGATATTTTCCGACTGATGTCTAGATTCAGTAGGTTACGACGCAAGAAGGTGTGTCTAATCTCTTCACTCGCTTTTCTCCTAAGATGCCGGGATCATGATATTCTACCGAATTTTGTTATGTTGAAGCATTCCTTCAGAACACCTAAGGCAACGAGAATCTATCGTCGTGCAAGCAAGGCGTTATTGATAGAGAGGTTACAGCATACTCGTAAGCAGTTGGATTTTATTTCGAGGGAGTTACTACAGCTACATCTACGCCTCTCAAACTTCGTAAGTGAGGAATTATGGAATATCTTCGATCGTATTTCTTCAGTGCAAGCTAACAGCGTTCTAGATCAGGTGAGGGACAGACATATTTCCAAATATGATAGGTTATGTCAGTTGCAGAAATCTCAAGCCATTAGACTTGATGCTAACAAGGTTGTCGTAAATTTGTCCAGCAACCCCCTAAGTGATACCCAACAGGCAGTTCTCGCTAAAGGTCTCAATTTTGCTGTAGCGCCTAGAAGAATTCCTATTGAAGAACTTATTACATCCGTAGAATCCTCAGTACATCACCTCACACCTGAAGAGGCCGAGGAAGCCAGGCAAGAATGTTCCCGAGTTCTCAAGACAGCTAAACCACCTAACACCAACTTAAAACAAGGTGAAAGCCGGGCACTTAAAGATCTAAGGGACAATTCTGATATTATCGTTCTCCCCGCTGACAAGGGTAATGCGACAGTGGTATTGGATAAGGTTGATTATGATTCCAAGATCTCGTCTTTGTTATCAGATCCTGTATATAGGATTAATAGTCGTGATCCTACTACTCGCTACTCAAATGTCACCGTCAAATTGATCAAGCAATCATCTATTCCAGCGGATGCAGCGAAGACTCTCCTTCCAGGGGATGCTATTCCTCCGAGACTCTATGGTCTTCCTAAAATACATAAGGACGATGTTCCTCTTAGACCCATTGTTAGTACGATTGGTTCTCCTACATATGCCCTTTCCAAATACTTAGGTAGACTACTTCAGCCGCTTCTGGGTAACACGCCTTCGTACATTAAGGATTCCACACACTTCGTGGAAAAGTTAAAAGCTATAACACTTCAGCCGGGTGATATTCTAGTGAGTCTCGACGTGGTGTCTCTGTTTACGAGAGTACCTATTGATGGTGTTATGTCTCTCATTAATGGCCTTTTTCCTGAAGACATCACAAGACTTTTTTATCACTGCATGACCTCCTCCTACTTTCTATGGAATGGGAATTTTTATGAGCAGACTGATGGTGTGGCCATGGGTAGTCCTCTCTCTCCTGTTGTGGCTAATTTCTTCATGGAGAACTTTGAAGAGAAAGCTTTGTCGTCGGCTCCTTTCAAACCGAAGATCTGGTGGCGTTATGTGGATGACACGTTCGTTGTTTGGACGGAAGGTGAGGAAAATCTTAGCCATTTCCTGGATCACCTTAATCTCCAGCACCCTTCTATTTGTTTCACCATGGAAAAGGAATCTGACGGCAAAATACCTTTTTTAGATGTTCTCGTCACCAAGAAAGAGGATGGATCTTTAGGACACAGCGTTTTTCGTAAGCCAACACACACCAATAGATATCTCCACGCAAGTTCTCACCATCACCCTGCCCAGAAACATGGTATCCTTACAACTCTAACTACCAGGGCTAGGAGGATTTGTGAAGTGTCTTCTTTACAAGAAGAAATTAACACCCTGCGAACCACCTTTGAGAGCAACGGTTATAGCAAGGCTTTGATTTCTACGGTTCTGAAACCAACAAATAATAATAGGACGTCAGTTGAGAAAAGAGATGTAAGAGGAACTGCTTACCTTCCGTACATACATAACACAACGGATCGTATTGCTAAAATCCTACGTCGATACAACATACGGACTGTATTTGGAACTTCTGTTAAGATTAGGCAACTCCTGCGACCAACTAAGGACAGTTTGCCTAAATTGCAACAACCGGGTATCTACAGAGTTCCCTGTACTTGTGGCAAGGTTTACATCGGGCAGACTTCGAGAACAATATGCACTCGCATTAAGGAACATAATAGATGTATCAGGCTCATTCAACCTGATAAATCAGCTGTTGCCGATCATGCTTTAACACCTGGCCATGATGTCATGTTCCAAGGGGTGGATGTTCTTGCCCGTATAAAGCAATATCGTCCCAGAATCATCAGGGAGGCGGTTGAAATACGTAAACACCCAGATAATTTCAACCGCGACACCGGCTACAATCTCAGTGAATCCTGGCTACCTATTATCAGAACCCTGAGAAAGTAATTCACTGCTGCTTTCCGTTGTCCCTAACATGGGGCTATAATGGCGTCCATCTTTGGGCACCTTCTATATGTTCTTCGTTGCTTTCTCTTAGCAACATTGTCGTATTCCAGATTATTCCTGACGATGAAAGACATGGTTTCTTTCGAAACGCGTCGAATTGCAATATAATAAAACACGGCATAAGCCCAAAATTCAACATTATGAATAATAACACGGGCCGTGAAAGTCTAAATGACAATATTAGAAACCTCTATGGGGAGGATATTTTCCGACTGATGTCTAGATTCAGTAGGTTACGACGCAAGAAGGTGTGTCTAATCTCTTCACTCGCTTTTCTCCTAAGATGCCGGGATCATGATATTCTACCGAATTTTGTTATGTTGAAGCATTCCTTCAGAACACCTAAGGCAACGAGAATCTATCGTCGTGCAAGCAAGGCGTTATTGATAGAGAGGTTACAGCATACTCGTAAGCAGTTGGATTTTATTTCGAGGGAGTTACTACAGCTACATCTACGCCTCTCAAACTTCGTAAGTGAGGAATTATGGAATATCTTCGATCGTATTTCTTCAGTGCAAGCTAACAGCGTTCTAGATCAGGTGAGGGACAGACATATTTCCAAATATGATAGGTTATGTCAGTTGCAGAAATCTCAAGCCATTAGACTTGATGCTAACAAGGTTGTCGTAAATTTGTCCAGCAACCCCCTAAGTGATACCCAACAGGCAGTTCTCGCTAAAGGTCTCAATTTTGCTGTAGCGCCTAGAAGAATTCCTATTGAAGAACTTATTACATCCGTAGAATCCTCAGTACATCACCTCACACCTGAAGAGGCCGAGGAAGCCAGGCAAGAATGTTCCCGAGTTCTCAAGACAGCTAAACCACCTAACACCAACTTAAAACAAGGTGAAAGCCGGGCACTTAAAGATCTAAGGGACAATTCTGATATTATCGTTCTCCCCGCTGACAAGGGTAATGCGACAGTGGTATTGGATAAGGTTGATTATGATTCCAAGATCTCGTCTTTGTTATCAGATCCTGTATATAGGATTAATAGTCGTGATCCTACTACTCGCTACTCAAATGTCACCGTCAAATTGATCAAGCAATCATCTATTCCAGCGGATGCAGCGAAGACTCTCCTTCCAGGGGATGCTATTCCTCCGAGACTCTATGGTCTTCCTAAAATACATAAGGACGATGTTCCTCTTAGACCCATTGTTAGTACGATTGGTTCTCCTACATATGCCCTTTCCAAATACTTAGGTAGACTACTTCAGCCGCTTCTGGGTAACACGCCTTCGTACATTAAGGATTCCACACACTTCGTGGAAAAGTTAAAAGCTATAACACTTCAGCCGGGTGATATTCTAGTGAGTCTCGACGTGGTGTCTCTGTTTACGAGAGTACCTATTGATGGTGTTATGTCTCTCATTAATGGCCTTTTTCCTGAAGACATCACAAGACTTTTTTATCACTGCATGACCTCCTCCTACTTTCTATGGAATGGGAATTTTTATGAGCAGACTGATGGTGTGGCCATGGGTAGTCCTCTCTCTCCTGTTGTGGCTAATTTCTTCATGGAGAACTTTGAAGAGAAAGCTTTGTCGTCGGCTCCTTTCAAACCGAAGATCTGGTGGCGTTATGTGGATGACACGTTCGTTGTTTGGACGGAAGGTGAGGAAAATCTTAGCCATTTCCTGGATCACCTTAATCTCCAGCACCCTTCTATTTGTTTCACCATGGAAAAGGAATCTGACGGCAAAATACCTTTTTTAGATGTTCTCGTCACCAAGAAAGAGGATGGATCTTTAGGACACAGCGTTTTTCGTAAGCCAACACACACCAATAGATATCTCCACGCAAGTTCTCACCATCACCCTGCCCAGAAACATGGTATCCTTACAACTCTAACTACCAGGGCTAGGAGGATTTGTGAAGTGTCTTCTTTACAAGAAGAAATTAACACCCTGCGAACCACCTTTGAGAGCAACGGTTATAGCAAGGCTTTGATTTCTACGGTTCTGAAACCAACAAATAATAATAGGACGTCAGTTGAGAAAAGAGATGTAAGAGGAACTGCTTACCTTCCGTACATACATAACACAACGGATCGTATTGCTAAAATCCTACGTCGATACAACATACGGACTGTATTTGGAACTTCTGTTAAGATTAGGCAACTCCTGCGACCAACTAAGGACAGTTTGCCTAAATTGCAACAACCGGGTATCTACAGAGTTCCCTGTACTTGTGGCAAGGTTTACATCGGGCAGACTTCGAGAACAATATGCACTCGCATTAAGGAACATAATAGATGTATCAGGCTCATTCAACCTGATAAATCAGCTGTTGCCGATCATGCTTTAACACCTGGCCATGATGTCATGTTCCAAGGGGTGGATGTTCTTGCCCGTATAAAGCAATATCGTCCCAGAATCATCAGGGAGGCGGTTGAAATACGTAAACACCCAGATAATTTCAACCGCGACACCGGCTACAATCTCAGTGAATCCTGGCTACCTATTATCAGAACCCTGAGAAAGTAATTCACTGCTGCTTTCCGTTGTCCCTAACATGGGGCTATAATGGCGTCCATCTTTGGGCACCTTCTATATGTTCTTCGTTGCTTTCTCTTAGCAACATTGTCGTATTCCAGATTATTCCTGACGATGAAAGACATGGTTTCTTTCGAAACGCGTCGAATTGCAATATAATAAAACACGGCATAAGCCCAAAATTCAACATTATGAATAATAACACGGGCCGTGAAAGTCTAAATGACAATATTAGAAACCTCTATGGGGAGGATATTTTCCGACTGATGTCTAGATTCAGTAGGTTACGACGCAAGAAGGTGTGTCTAATCTCTTCACTCGCTTTTCTCCTAAGATGCCGGGATCATGATATTCTACCGAATTTTGTTATGTTGAAGCATTCCTTCAGAACACCTAAGGCAACGAGAATCTATCGTCGTGCAAGCAAGGCGTTATTGATAGAGAGGTTACAGCATACTCGTAAGCAGTTGGATTTTATTTCGAGGGAGTTACTACAGCTACATCTACGCCTCTCAAACTTCGTAAGTGAGGAATTATGGAATATCTTCGATCGTATTTCTTCAGTGCAAGCTAACAGCGTTCTAGATCAGGTGAGGGACAGACATATTTCCAAATATGATAGGTTATGTCAGTTGCAGAAATCTCAAGCCATTAGACTTGATGCTAACAAGGTTGTCGTAAATTTGTCCAGCAACCCCCTAAGTGATACCCAACAGGCAGTTCTCGCTAAAGGTCTCAATTTTGCTGTAGCGCCTAGAAGAATTCCTATTGAAGAACTTATTACATCCGTAGAATCCTCAGTACATCACCTCACACCTGAAGAGGCCGAGGAAGCCAGGCAAGAATGTTCCCGAGTTCTCAAGACAGCTAAACCACCTAACACCAACTTAAAACAAGGTGAAAGCCGGGCACTTAAAGATCTAAGGGACAATTCTGATATTATCGTTCTCCCCGCTGACAAGGGTAATGCGACAGTGGTATTGGATAAGGTTGATTATGATTCCAAGATCTCGTCTTTGTTATCAGATCCTGTATATAGGATTAATAGTCGTGATCCTACTACTCGCTACTCAAATGTCACCGTCAAATTGATCAAGCAATCATCTATTCCAGCGGATGCAGCGAAGACTCTCCTTCCAGGGGATGCTATTCCTCCGAGACTCTATGGTCTTCCTAAAATACATAAGGACGATGTTCCTCTTAGACCCATTGTTAGTACGATTGGTTCTCCTACATATGCCCTTTCCAAATACTTAGGTAGACTACTTCAGCCGCTTCTGGGTAACACGCCTTCGTACATTAAGGATTCCACACACTTCGTGGAAAAGTTAAAAGCTATAACACTTCAGCCGGGTGATATTCTAGTGAGTCTCGACGTGGTGTCTCTGTTTACGAGAGTACCTATTGATGGTGTTATGTCTCTCATTAATGGCCTTTTTCCTGAAGACATCACAAGACTTTTTTATCACTGCATGACCTCCTCCTACTTTCTATGGAATGGGAATTTTTATGAGCAGACTGATGGTGTGGCCATGGGTAGTCCTCTCTCTCCTGTTGTGGCTAATTTCTTCATGGAGAACTTTGAAGAGAAAGCTTTGTCGTCGGCTCCTTTCAAACCGAAGATCTGGTGGCGTTATGTGGATGACACGTTCGTTGTTTGGACGGAAGGTGAGGAAAATCTTAGCCATTTCCTGGATCACCTTAATCTCCAGCACCCTTCTATTTGTTTCACCATGGAAAAGGAATCTGACGGCAAAATACCTTTTTTAGATGTTCTCGTCACCAAGAAAGAGGATGGATCTTTAGGACACAGCGTTTTTCGTAAGCCAACACACACCAATAGATATCTCCACGCAAGTTCTCACCATCACCCTGCCCAGAAACATGGTATCCTTACAACTCTAACTACCAGGGCTAGGAGGATTTGTGAAGTGTCTTCTTTACAAGAAGAAATTAACACCCTGCGAACCACCTTTGAGAGCAACGGTTATAGCAAGGCTTTGATTTCTACGGTTCTGAAACCAACAAATAATAATAGGACGTCAGTTGAGAAAAGAGATGTAAGAGGAACTGCTTACCTTCCGTACATACATAACACAACGGATCGTATTGCTAAAATCCTACGTCGATACAACATACGGACTGTATTTGGAACTTCTGTTAAGATTAGGCAACTCCTGCGACCAACTAAGGACAGTTTGCCTAAATTGCAACAACCGGGTATCTACAGAGTTCCCTGTACTTGTGGCAAGGTTTACATCGGGCAGACTTCGAGAACAATATGCACTCGCATTAAGGAACATAATAGATGTATCAGGCTCATTCAACCTGATAAATCAGCTGTTGCCGATCATGCTTTAACACCTGGCCATGATGTCATGTTCCAAGGGGTGGATGTTCTTGCCCGTATAAAGCAATATCGTCCCAGAATCATCAGGGAGGCGGTTGAAATACGTAAACACCCAGATAATTTCAACCGCGACACCGGCTACAATCTCAGTGAATCCTGGCTACCTATTATCAGAACCCTGAGAAAGTAATTCACTGCTGCTTTCCGTTGTCCCTAACATGGGGCTATAATGGCGTCCATCTTTGGGCACCTTCTATATGTTCTTCGTTGCTTTCTCTTAGCAACATTGTCGTATTCCAGATTATTCCTGACGATGAAAGACATGGTTTCTTTCGAAACGCGTCGAATTGCAATATAATAAAACACGGCATAAGCCCAAAATTCAACATTATGAATAGTAATCTCCTGGTTTCCTTTCGTTGGTATACTTTGCTTATACTACCTGTGAGTCTGTTCTAGATATATATCTTCCATGACCCACCTAGCGTCATCTAGCAGCGAATTTCTGAAGTTCCTCAATTTTTCTCTGTACAAGAGGACTTCCTTACCAATCCGGTCACCAGATCTCGTCGCTATCGCCAGCTATCATCTCCGTGATCGAGAGGACTTCGTCTACTTTCTCATCCACCAGGCCTCGCTAGTGACGCCTACTATCAACTCGTTGAAGACCATTTCATCAAAAGAATTAATTTCTACAATGTTGGTTATTCTTATGTATATTCCTTTGTCTTCTACCCCCACTCTTTTCCCTTCCATGGTCTCTCCGCGCTTCGTTGAGCTGGCCTCACTTGTGATACAGTCGTCAAGACTCCCAGTCGGAGCTTACCTAGAGCTTGTCTCCTCTCTTCGAGAGACAAAATTTTAAATTTGGACGCCATGTCCAGATCGTAACTAACGGTCAACTAGAATCGCCGTTCATCAGAAATGAGCTAAGTACTACTTCAACGTTCTACAACTCTTTTTAATTGCTTTTAAATAGCTACATGCTTTTTATCCATCATTTACAGACAGTGTGATATATTTAAATGTGGAGCAATAACCATCTTCGCGGGATTTTCGAGGTTGGGCTTTGTCTATCTAAACTAATCTTAACATGAAGCAGCATTTCTTATGCTTATTAACTGAGATAATTTCTCACAACGTGGGGCATCTTTAAATTACCCACTGTCTGTTGAAAACTTAGCTCGTTCCACCGCTGGACTTTTTCTGTCAATTTCAACCGTCATGAATGTTCTGGAATTTTTCATGCCAAACAATTCATCTACAAGTTAAACCTTCTAGTATTTTCCACTCACATATGGGAATACTTTTTCTAACCAAGGAATCTTCCTTATGAACAGCTATTCAACACCTAATTTTTCTTCCTCCGTTGGAATTTTTCTGCTGCATTCAACTATAACTCACAAGTTTTTCAACGCAATAGACTCTCGCAAATCTAGTGCAACTAGTTATTTTTCACCATTGCAATAACTTTCCTTGCTATAAACTTTCTGTGCTACAATAGTGAACTTTTCAACCACGTCATTAGACTATAGTGAATCAGTGCTCGTTCGATTTCTCATCCGCGTCGCGCTCGTCTGAAATAAATAAAATAGGCCAAGAACTTTCTCTACGAAGTTCCTATTTCCTCTTCCTCAGCCCCCCTTTACTAACAAATTAGGTTTATCTTTAAATGTATGTATTTTTCAAAGAGGCTTCGCCAAACCATAGGCGCCCTCCCAACTTTCTCCATTTTCCATTTATTCAATCTGCATAAATATCAGCAGTTAGAAACTGCTTATTAATCTATTTCTATTCTTGCTAGCACAAGGATTGGTTATTGTCTACCAAACCTTTCAATAATCGCTTTAATCCAGGTTTCACGAAAGGGTAACTTGCCCCATTTTTTCCTCGTGATCCTGTTTAAATATAGAAGTTCTAGAAACTTCCTTTTAATTTTTCTCTTCAGGCTTCACAATAACTGACCTGCCCTATTTTATATAACCTCTTAACGTAATTCTGTATTAATACAAGAAGTTATAGAAACTTCTATTTCATCTCTCTCTGTTTTTGTTGTTGTTACTTTCGAAGTTGTTATTTGTTCATATTTCTAAGATATCCATCTGGAAATCTTTAAAGTACACATCTTGTACTTGATTTATTGTTTAACTTTAATTACGTTAATTATCTTCTATTTATTAATCTTAGCACCGTTTCAAAATCTTTCGATGATTTTAGAGCTGATAAAAGGTTCCAAACCAAAAAATAAATAAATTGTCAATTGCCTGGTGCAAGCTTTAAATGAGTTTAGGAGGTCTGCGACCCCAATTGTTAACACAATTAAAATTATATATTTGTTAAATTGATTACTCCTTTTTGCATTGTTAAATAAATCAAGATTTATTCTTTTGCTTTATCATTTCTCTAAAATAACGATTAGGCAAGATCCTGTCTTCCCCTACTTTTCCTATGGGCTTAACTTTAAAAACCTTACAAATAAAATTAATAACGGTTCCACTTTTTGTTGCATTTGAGCAAGAACTCTTAGTCATAAACTTATTAAAGCCTCTCTTAACTTTGATAGCTAATTCTAACTGGCCAGTAAGGAAAGCATAGCTCGCTACGCCAGCTTCCTGCTTGTTTAGATTCTCTCTACAACTTATGGTTGGTTTTCAAAATTTAAGTTTTTCTCATTGTCTAAACTTTTAGTCGGCTCTTTGCTGGGTAAAGGCTTAGTCATTCCTAAATGCAACTATTGGTGCTCTTACCAAACTTTTTCTCAAGGGTATAATTGCTTCGTCCCTATCCTTCTTGGAAACATTCGGTCGCTTTTAAGAAATTCTACAATTACAAGAATTATAACATCACGGCCAATTCAAAATATTTGTATTCTTCAAAATATTTGTTCAAACTAACTACTTTTTAAAGGATACATAGGAAACTCATCATTTCTTTCTTTGCCAGACTACCACCCTTCCCCATAGTAGCTGAATCTTGGCTTGGAAGGGAGGGTACCATCTCCTATTGCTCGCAAATAGACCAGGCTCTAGCTGCGTTTCCTGTTAGCTGTGTTCAGGTCCCCATTCACTTTAGTGATTTCACGGGCTTTGCGGTGACACTCTTCTCTAAAGATTATTTGTATTTAGTGTTGGACTTTCTTCCTATGATCCACACTTGTTCCTCTGTCCGAAACCCACTTCCCTTTACTTCTTTATTCATCTTCCCTTGTGGGTAAGGTTAATTCTTAGCAAAAACCTACCCAGCGTCTTGTAGCTAAGTTCTGAACTACGCCAAGTAGTCGTTGACGGTGGTGTTTGGCGGCAAAAGTAGGAACTATTTGAAAAATTCAAAGTTGAAGTCCTTACTTGAATTTAAAAAAGAGACAGTCAGTCTGAAAGACTGGACTTTATAACATTTTAAATGCTAGCAGCCGAGTACCAAGAAGGCAGTGCGAGAACAGAGTTTCAAGATTCTGTTTCGTTTCTTCACTGCCTACTTGATTGTTCTCGCACTGCCTTCTTGAAACTCCGTTCTCGAACTGCCTTCTTGGTATTCGGCTGCTACATCGTACTATGACGTCACACACCTCAGTGCATTCTCGGTACATTTCGTGACGTTGCCGTAACGTAACGACGAAGTCGACTATATCATTTAAAATGTTAAAAAACAGATACACACACTAATACAGCCATCACAATTAACACCGGTTATCAGACAGATTCTACACACAACCAAAGTACACGGGGCTACATGACCGCGTTGTCGCAGCCCCTAAACTGAGGAACCAACCAACCTCTAGGAAGTACTGAATAACAAGTCATTAGATGAGAGCCCAACAATGTCACTCCCAATAATAGCAGAAGCGCGAAGCTGTAGAGTTAATGCAGGTACCGCCATAAAGTTGCAAATCCAATTTAAGGCGAAATAATCCCTTTATAAACCGTACTTTCCATATTCGTTTTCCCAAATGTACAAAACATGATCCTTGCCCCAAGACATAAATGTAAACCATTATAATGTACGTAATTATGAAACACTTTTCGACAAATTTCCCTAAGTATTACGGTTATTTTGGCCGGCAGTTTAGTGTAGTTTTCAGCATTGGTGGCGTAGTCGGTAGCATGCTGAGCTTCTATCCCCAAGAACGCGGGTTCAAATCTGGCTGAAGTTGTCGGATATTTTAAGAATGTTAAAATCGTTTAGTATGCCTTCCTTCGGAGGAGAAGTAAAGCCGGCGGTCCTATGTCATAGATTTATGGATGTAAAATAACAATCCACTAATAGAACTTGTGTGAAGCTAAATTTGCAGGTTAGATTTCGTTCCAACGTTCACCACTAGGTGTCAGTGACTTATGGTTGTGTAAGTTGGAACTACTTGAAATTGACCGGAAGTTGTAGCTAGCTCACCCCATGTGTGTCCGCATTGAAGCAGCTAAAAACTCTGGCAAGCCCAACATATCCTCGGACACTCCCGGCACTAAAAGCCATACGCTAAATAATTAAAATAAAAGCATTGGTGAAATTATTTTGATGAAAACCCACCTGTCAACCATCCCGTTAATTCCCTGAGATTCACAAATCTTGATCTACGGTGCTAGTAATGATGTTTCGTGCCAGGCTAAATTCCAATGCATAAATATTCTTTAAGGGAGAGTTGGTTGGTTGGTTCCTCAGTTTAGGGGCTGCAACAACGCGGTCATGTAGCCCCGTGTACTTTGGATGTGTGTAGGATCTGTCTGATAACCGGTGTTAATTGTAATGGCTGTATTAGTATGTGTTATCTGTTTTTAATTCAAGTAAGGACTGAAGACATTCAATTTTCAAGTAGTTCCTACTTTTGCTACCAAACGCCACCGTCAACGACCACTAGTTCTGAACTTGGTTACTAGATGCCACCACAGTCGGCTCCTAGCGACGAACGTTGGAACCTAAGAGCGGTAGTCAAATCTAACCTATAATTTAGCTTTACACAGGTGTAATTAGTTGAAGGTTCTTATACATGCCATAAATCTATGACAAGGGACCACCGACTTTACTTCCCCTGCGAAGGAAGGTATACTGAGGGATTTTTAACGCTCTTAAAAATCCGACGACTTCGACTGGGTTTGAACCTGCGACGTTGGGCATAGAAGCTCAGCCACCGAAGCCGCTTTAACCCTTTGGCTTTCAAGGTAACGATCTATCGGTACCCACGTGTCCTGAGAAAACTGACAGGGTAACGATCCTTTTTTATTATTAGTTCATTATTTACGCACCGGATAGCAGCATTTTTGCACGGAAGAAGAAGAGTATATTTGTATCTCACGTTATATCCACGGGAACTTCCAGCTATCCGTATTTATCGATAATCTTAGAGTCTGAAACATGTGCTTACTGGAGTTCCGAATCTTGTTTACATCGTGATCACCGGCAAACTTCCGTTCATTTCTCTTGTGTTTTCGTACGTGATTATATAGTAAAATTAAGTTATATCGTAGGCAATATATTTAGTTAAGGTGTTAGTTCATTATTTAAATAGTTTTCTTAGGTAATTAGGTGCATAGTGATAGTGAAGTGTTAGATATAGTTCAGTTAGATTAGGCCTAGTTATTTGCCGTGTGTGTGACATTGCGGAAAGACTTTATTTAGCTGAAGATGATATCACTGAATATCTTGATAATTATTCAAGTGATGATGATGTCACTCTTTCCGAATCGGAAAGTGTAGCGGATAATGATGATCCAGTAATATCTTCATAGGTGAGTGCTACATATTATTTATAAGAAATCAGTGTTTTATGCAAAAATGGCAGACATTTTTCAGTGTTACATAATTTTAACATTTTAATTTATACTTGGATCTAATGCACACAGAATCTTAATATTTACTATTCTAGTAAGCAATATTATAGCCTTCCTACTAACGTGAATAACAAACTTGGGCTGTAGATACCATTTTCTAGAATTACTTCCAAACTTTCAAAATCTGAAACTAGTAATTTTGATTTCACATGTCTTATTTTTTTACATTAAACCCTTTTAGTTAAGAGACATGACTTACTTACAGTAATAATAAGTGATATATACTCTAAACGTTTACCATCTTTCATGTTGATATATTCATTGGTGTGCCTTCCATGTAATTTTAATCAAGTGTGTGCATAGTGTGGTAAATATGGCTGTCAGTTTTGACACATCCATCAGCTGAGAGCTTGAAAGCAAAAGGGCTAAGAGAGAGTATTCCTTTCATGACGTTGTGTAATGGCTTAAGCCGTGTCGTCGCGCATCTGTGTGCCATGGAAACGGGTACAGTAATTTAGTTACAAGCCAGTTAGTTATTGAGGTTTTAAGGGGCGGATCTACGATGTCATCTGCCCCTTAGTTACAAGTCAGTAGTTAGTAGTAGCTGTATTCATTTCACTTTCATTCATATTCATTATCAATTTGGTCATTAGAGGTGGATGACCTAGAAGTTTCGCCCATTAAAACAATAATCACCACCAGTCTGAAGCGCTCTGCTGTGAAGATAAGTCGTGGTTTTCCTCGCAGGCACAGTTGATGAATGGTCGCAGTGATTCGTGCCAACAAAAGATAGTTGTTGTCTCGTTAGGGGATTTGCGACATCGCGGTACAAGAGAACTCCAATTATCCGTATCAATTGGGACCGGACTCCTTTCGGATAATTGGATTTACATACTGTGTACGTATGTATTTTAAAGAAAAAGAGCTTATTTTCGGTACTGTATGCATTTTTAGCCTATTTTCATTTATGAAAAATAAGCTTATGTGATCACCTTTTGTCCGTGTGTTTGTGTGTGCGCGTGTGTGTGTGACGGTGTGTGTGTGCGTGTGTGTCCCTAATAACTTCTAAACGGCTTGAGCGATTTCAATAAAACTCGGTAAGTTTATGACACTATTCCGAACAACACCGACCGTGCCCTTCAAATTTTGTTACGTCTCACCAATCCAACATGGCGGCTGTGCGAAATATTTCCCCAGTATTCAATATCTCCGAAACTATTACCGATATCACCATGGAGTATTTTACGGTGATAAAGGGAACTACTAGAAGCTCACCTATGTGACTTTTGTAAACCTGGTAACTACAAAAGCAACATGGCGGCCAAGCGAAGTTGCGACTTTTCAATAGACGTTTCTCGCGATTTTACTAACCAAACGCAATAAGACTTGGTACAGTATATATTTATACACATTGTAATGCACCGACATCTAAATTCATTCAATTGTTTATATAACCTCAAGATGGCGGCTGTGCGAAATATTTCACCGGCATTCTATATCTATGAAACTATTACCGGTATCACTCTGAAATTTTGTACGGAGATAAAGGGCACTACTGGAATTTCATCTATGAGACTTTCAGAAACCGGTTACCTACAAAACATATATGGCGGCCAAGCGAAGTTGAACATTTTAAATAGACCTATCTCGCGAATTAATGGTCCAAACGCAATGAAACTTGGTACAGGAAATGTTTATACACATTGTAATGCACTGGTATCAAATTTAGTTCAATTGTTTACATAACCTCAAGATGGCGTCTGTACGAATTTTAAAATTAAGATTTTATTTCTTGTGAAATTCCGAAATTTCGAGTGAAAGTTTGAATAATGGACCTACGCAATAATTTTCCTTTGATTGCACATGACTCTATGGTCTATACATATATCAATCCAACATGGTGACCATCCGAAATATTTAGATGGATCTCACTCAATATCTACGAATCTATTACAGCAATCAAACTGAATTTTTTAATGTTCATAGGGGTATGAACATAAGTTCAACTATAGGACTTTCAATAACCTGGTGATCACAAATCCAACATGGCAGCGACGCGAAGTATAAATATCCACATGGTCGTTTCTCGCAATTTAACCATCTGAGTGCAGTGACACTTGATACAGTAAATTCTTTTACAAATGCTAATCCACTGGCATCTATTTTTTTCAATTGTTTCCATAACCACAAGATGGCTGCTGTGCGAAATTTTAAAATCTCGTTTTTACTTCTTGTGTCCTAATCATGCGATTGAAGTTTGAATTCAACACATACACAATAATCTTCATGTAACAGTACATAACTCAAGACCTACATATTAAAAAAATCCAACATGGCGACCCTCCGCAATATTTAGTCGGTTCTCAATATCTACGAATGTATTACAGCAATCAAACTGAAATTTTGCATATTGGTAGAGGCAATTAACATAAGTAGGATATATGAAAATAGGCTGTATAGTTCTTCACGGAACTACTTGTTAATTATGTAATTAAATGAAAAAGAAACACTTTTACATGTTATATAGCGTTCGTACTTACAAGTGCCTTTTTTTCGTGGTTTCTTCGTATGGCTTTTAGTGCCGGGAGTGTATGAGGACATGTTCAGCTCGCCAGAGTTTTGTAGCTGCTTCTATTCGGACACCCATTGTATGAGCAAGTATCCTCGCGTGTGGAGTGTTATCTGGGGAGGAAAGTGTGAATGTAAGGACTAGGAATTGGAAGGTAGTGGCTTCGGCCTGTAGGTAGGGACCAACCCCGGCATTTGCCTGGAAGGAAGATGGGAAACCACAGAAGATCATCTTTAAGGTTGCCGGCGGGGGGGGGGATTCGAACCTCCTCGCCTCCTGGATGTGTGCGACTGCCTGCAGCCACGCCGTAACGACCACGGCTAACTCACCCGGTACAAGTGCAGTACAATTGTAGTAAATGAAAGTCATTGTTTGCTGAACATGTCGGTCAAAGTAAGCTAATCATCCCAATAGTGTTCGTGCTGTGCCTACACTAGCTTCGTGGAGGGAATGACAATAGCGCGCGTTGACAGAATAATTATTTTGCGAATCGCGGTACGTTTCATCTTATTTTTTTCTGAAAGCGATTCGGATAGTCGGAATTCGGATAATTGGTGTTCTACTGTAGTTAGGTGTGTGTAGCAGATGTTTGATAACCTGTACAACTGTGTTGTCTGTACTACTGTAGTAATTGACGAAGGATTTTGGTAGCAAGCGGCCGTGACCTTAAGTTACTAACAACCTGGAATTTCCCGTTTCTTCTCAGTTTACCCCACTGATCTCTATACATGGATCGCTGATGGCAGCTCTCCGCTCCACGAGAAAGTACGCCAGGTTGAGCGCGCGGTCCGCCATGTTGGTGTGCCCAATCTCAAGCTCTCCTTATGGGAAAGCAATGATAATCTAGTCAATTTTAAATCGTAATTAATGGTGCTTTGGAGCAAATAAAAATATAGAGATATGTTCACTCATAGCATAAGGGCATTGGGATCACTGACACGTCATTCCGAGGTCAGTAAATCTCCGGAATATCAATAAAAATGAATGTATAATAACGGCTGACAAATAACAACTTAGGTGCTGAGTACACACAATTAGCGATCAGTAACAGAGTAGCGAGTAAAAACAATTTCTGGAAACATTCTTGTAAATTGTATATACGATATACATGTATATATGCCACGAAATTATGCATTCTTCAAATGATGTAGGCCTACCTATAAACGTAGCTCACTATGCAGGCCTTGATTCGACATATCGTAATCGGTGTTTGGTAATGAATTCCTGTTTCCATGACATAACCAACACTTCCCCGAAGTAATCCCAGCACTCTACATCAAATAGGCTACTACAGCTTTTAATCACGCTAGCAGCGCAATAAACTTAATAATAACGGGAAGTAGATCAAAGCCAAACCAATTTCACTCCTCAGTTCCACATAAAACTTAACACAACTAAAAACCTACTCAAAATATACTCTCCCCACCGTTTTACAACTATTAAGCGAACTATTCGCACCCAGAACCGAAAAACCCTGAAATGGGATCAAATTAAAAACGCAATAGCCTAGCCCGATCACGTCTGCTTCAGCACCACCGCATATGTATACTTAACTATACAATAACTTCAAAATTACGGCTAAGTGACCTATCTGCCTGAGAAGTAAAGGTATTGCCGGCTTGCCTGGGATGATGGGTCACCAAACCGGTACTTAAAACTAAGATTTAACGCTTTAAATAACCAAATTCAGCCCATTTTACAACTACAAGAAACACAAAATATTTACTGCCAGTAAAAATACAACTACCAGTAACCAATCACAGAGCCGGATTCGCAATATTGCACCATGCGCTCGCTGCCATCTTGCTATACCTGTCATCGTCTATTCGGCTTACTGCTGCCTTAGCTACCAGCCATCCATGTATATAGATCAGAGGTTTACCCTCACAAGGCTGAGTGTACCCCGTTCCTGCCCTCTGAACAGAATTAAATTTCTGGGCAGAATCGGGTATCACACACGGGCCTCCGAGGTGACGGACAAGAATACTAGACACTACGCAACGAGGCGGCTGGCTGTATTAATGTATGTACTGAACCCGCTGAGCTATGGTTCATGTGATATTTTTTAAAACAGAACATTTATGATGGGATGTTGTACCTTTGAACACACCCAGAAAGCCACGTGGAGCTGAGAGATGACGCTCTACTCTTTGAAGTAGCGGTGAATCGCACTTTTGACTTTGGTGAAATCTGCTCATTATTTATCTGAGGTCTTATTAATTCATTTTATCTTTCCACAAGACTCAGAATATTCCATTTCGTCATGCTGCATTATTAAAACATTTTGGAGAATGTTTATTTCGCTTAAGGTAAGGTAATACCCTTGCAGATACGCAAACAGGAACGTAAGTAGTCGCTCAACGACTTCGTTTTGACGACCTACTTCCTAGAGACACTCAGTGCCTTGCACTACGTCTGGAGAATCCGCCCTGTGTAGGCGTGAAGTTGTATTTGTCCTACAAGAGGTAGAGAATATCCGCTGTTGAGCGTTGAAAGTGATTATCAGGTGCCATCAAGCACGAGAATACTACTATTCACTGTTATCCAAGCACAGTGAGCCAAAGAAGCATTTTGGGAAATAATAATTGGCAAGTATAGTGAATTGCATAACATTGCCGTAACACCACATTTTGTACCCACGTGTTTGTGGAGGGCCAAGTGCCTAGTGGAAAATATACAGGTAATAGTGTTACAACTATCTTATATATAAAAAAATCCTCTCGGCACGCCGGAAGGCGGAGGTAGATTTCACCGGGCAAACTAGGGGATTGGCTATAATAGGCAAAAATGCAGGTTTTCGTAGGAGGATCAGACCTCATTGATTGCAAGAAAGTATTTTACATTTGGAGGTTAAAAATCAACTTTTTTTCGTTTTTGTATGCATATTTTTATCATTTTATTGTCTTATGGGGATGGTAACCTTCTTGTCATTCGGGGTTCATTTTTATACTTCTGATCACACTGTCCTTATGCAAGGTTTGGAACTGATGTGTAACTATCAGACAGTCTGTTACTTCTTCTCGCAAAATTTTATCTCCCGCAGAGATTTTTGTTGGTTCCTCAGTTTAGGGGCTGCGACAACGTGGTCATGTAACCCCGAGTGTGTAGAATCTGATAAACGGTGTTAATTGTGATGACTGTTTTAGTCTGTAATTCAGGTAAGGTCTGCAGACGGTCAATTTTAAGTAGTAGTTCCTAATTATGTACCATATCATAACGTGAACGACACCTAGCTGTGAACTTGGCTACTAGATGCCACCGCAACCAGCAACTTGCAACGAACGTTGGAACTTCTCCTCCAAAGGAAAGCATGCTGAGGGTTTTTTAGCGCTCTTAGAAAATCCGACGATTTTGGCCGGCTTTGAACCAGCGACCTTGGGCATATAAGTTCAGCATGCTACCAGTTAGCCGCTTCCCACAGTCAGGTGGAAAAATGAATGTGATCTCGTGCAATGGCGTTGTCTTGGCAACCTCTGATAGCTCATCCCTCATCAATTTAGAAGCGTTGTCACGGTAACCTCTGATGGCACTTGGCATGTTCTTTAATTCCGAAATCATTTTTCTCTTCCCTTGGCGTAATGGTAGGTCAGATCCAAAATTCTTTCAGACAAAGTTTTAGGTAATTATTAGGGGATTATTTTCCATTATGTACGGGTTTGATATTGTGCCTATTAAGAGAGATATGATTAATGTTTCCCGAAAAAAACACTTTTTCCCACCCCTTTGGTCAATGGTTGGTGCTATCAAAAAACCTATTTGACATAAATTTTTGGCACTTATCCGACAAACATTATCAACTTTGAATTGATTCGATATTTCACGTATTAAGAGAGTTATAGCGACATTTCACTTTTTCGAAAAAAAAAGCCCCCCCCCCCTTTAACCGATTTTGCCCATTAACGAACTCAACCGATTTTTTAAGGGGTTACATATTATGTAAAACATTAAAGTGATTGGTGCAAAATTACGGCAGTTATCGTGTCCACAAGAAACTGATATATATGCATATATATACACACACATATATATAAACTTTTGAACTGACGGTGGTTAGGGGTCTGGGGGATGTGAAACGCGAAGATATGTCGAAATTTTCCGGAAGTCGAAACATGGCACCCATTGCAATAGTTAGCTTTCTGATGAAATCTACCTAAAATAGGCTACATAATTTAAAATACTACCATCAACGACACCTAGCTGTGAACTTGGCCACTAGATGCCACCGGAACCATCAACTCGCAACGAACGTTGGAACTTCCCCTCCGAAGGAAAGCATACTCAGGGTTTTTTGGCGCTCTTAGTAAATCCGACGACTTCAGCCGGGTTTGAACCCGCGACCTTGGGCATAGAAGTTCAGCATGCTACCAGTTCCGATACCGAAGTCGCTTCCCACAGACATATGAAAAAGTCCTCTCGGCACGCCGGAAGGCGGAGGTAGATTTCACCGGACAAACTTGGAGATAGGCGAAAATAGGCAGAATATGCAGGTTTTCGTAGAAGGATCAGACCTCATTTATCGCGTGAAAGTATTTTATAATTGGAGATTAATTAACTTTGTTTTTCTTCATTTTAAACATATTTTAAACATGTTATTGTCTTACGGGGACGGTAACCTTCTTGTCATTTGGAGTCCATTTTTAGCCTCTTTTCAATTTTGAAAAAATAGGCTTATGAGATCACCTTTTGTCCGTGTGTGTGTGTGTGTGTGTGTGTGTGTGTGTGTGTGTGTGTGTGTGTGTGTGTGTGTGTGTGTGTGTGTGTGTGTGTGTGTGTGAGGTGTGTGAGGTGTGTGTGTGTGTGTGTCCCCCCTAATAAAATCTAAACGGCTGGAGCGATTTCAGTGAAACTCGGTAAGTTCATAGCACTATTCCCGGCGACGTCGACCGTGCCCATCGAATTTTGTTACGTCTCACCAATCCAACATGGCGGCTGTGCGAAATATTTCACTAGCATTCAGTATCTCCGAAACTATAACGGATATCGCCCTGAAATTGTGTACGGTGATAAAGGGTACTACTAGAAGTTCACCTATGAAACTTTCAAAAACCTGGTTACTACATAACCAACATGGCGGCCAAGCGAAGTGGAGACTTTTAAATAGACTTTTCTCGCGATTTAACTATCCAAACGTAATGAAACTTGGCACAGCAAATATTTATACACATTGCAATGCACTGGAGTCTAATTTAGTTCAATAGGGATGTATAGAACTAGCACCGATAGAGCGCACTGCTGTTGTACTGGGTAAGCGCAAGGCGCTCTTCATTTGTCTCCTATGTTCTCATGCCGCTAATATCCACGAATTTAAGTTGTTTAAATTGTTATTTTCGTAACTATGCCGAGCTATTGCAGTGTTCCACTTTGTAAAAATCAGGGAAGTCCGTTTTCGTTTCACCAATTTCCACAAAATAAAGAAATCAGGAAGAAAAGGTCACATGTTTTAGGAAACATTTCGGTGAGAAAAATCTGACCGAATATATTAAAGTGTGTTTCCATTACAACCCGATGACTTCACGAAAACTGTGTTGGATAAGTGTGACTTACAATGGAAAATAATTCCCATTTTGTACCTATAAACTGATTAGACATTTCGATAACATCCACTGAATTTATGCGTTTGTAGGCCTATTTGAAGGTGAGAGAGCAAGATAAAAACCGGGCGCTGTTCTACCGCTTTTTCCGTGGACCACGAACACAACAAAAGTAATTATTTAGGAAGAGGCCATACACAAGAAAATTTCCGGATTATCACGATAACCCTCAATATCGGAATCTGCAGAAATCATCTCCATTGAAGTACGGGAAGAAATCGTCAATATACACGAAGAAATGCAAGTAACATTTCTGACTCCCATTTTCAAAGACATCAATAGGCTACTCGGTCAAATACTTAAAGAATAAATGTCGCAACATTAACAGTCACAAACGTATTATGGTTGGTTTCTTGAAATCGGAATTAATCGTCAACTTCCATCTGCCTGACGGAGAATGTGGTAGCGACTGACTTCTACATTCTTGAGACATAGTCAGATGAATGGAAACAGCTCGTGGCCCTAAAGCAGGGATTCTCAAACTTTTAAAAAATGGTACCCTCAAGTCCTTTCCCAGGGGTAAGGGAACGATTCTTATTGCGAAATTGACAAAATTACATAAGAACCAAACGTTGCGATGCATTTTCGAGGTACACATTTAATTACCGGTATCAACTTTCTTTGATTATGTTTACCTTAAAACACGACAGTTTCATGTAAGCCATCAACCTAAAAAAAATACATGAATCGAAGTCTGTAAGCAGGGGGAGCAAGTGAATATTTAAATCTCAATTTATGATTTAAGTCTTTTGGAGATATATTTATCAATATAGGCCTACAATACTCTAGTAATTGTAAACTTTAGGAGAAAGCATGCTGTCTCTTATTCATTATTTGAATAATAAAGCGTGTTAGAATTTTGTTATTACCGCTGTAGGCTATTAATTCTTCCTTCCTCCCGTTGGTTTTAATGCCTCTAGTCCGTAGCTCATTTTGCAGCTGTTGAACGCTTAAACGCTGAAAATCGTTTATCATATATTAGGAGATATACCTATAGAATTAATTAATATAGTCTTGGAGTAAAATTAGAGAAGATATAATTTACTTTAGCTTAGAAAACTCGGTCACAATTTACACTTTCGTCGCAGCTGACTGGGAGAAACATAAGACGATCGCCTTGCGCTTACCCAGTACTACACGAGCGCTATCTGGCGCGAACTTTCTCCCGCTACATCCCTATTGTTTACATAACCTCAAAATGGCGGCTGTGCGAAATATTTCACTGACATTCTATATCCCCGAAACTATTACACATATCACCCTGCAATTTTGTACGGTGATAAAGGGTACTGATACAAGTTTACCTATGTATAATTCATAAACCTGTAAAGTACAAAACGAACATGGCGACCAAGCGAATTTGAAATATTTTAATAGACTTTTCTCGTGAGTTAACTCTCTGAGCGCAGTGAAATGTGGTACAGTAAATGATTTTGCAGATTGTAATGTACTGCCATCTAATTTAATTCAATTGTTTACATAACCTCAAAATGGCGGCTGTGCGAAATTTTAAAATTAAGTTTTTATTTCTTGTGTCGTAATCATGCGATCGAAGTGAAAGTTTGAATAATGAACCTAGGCAATAAGTGACCTTGAATGGTACATAACTCTATGGCCTATACATATAACAATCCTAAATGGCAAGCTTCCGTAATATTTAGACGGTTCTCAATATATATGAATCTTTTACAGCAACCAAACTGAAATTTTTATGTTCATAGAGACTATGAACATATGTTCATCTATAGGACTTTCAGTAACCTGGTGAGCACGAATCCAACATGGCGGCGACGCGAAGTATAAATATTTAAATGGACGTTTCTCGCGAATTAACTATCCGAGTGCCGTGAAACGTTGCACGTTTTAAATGCATACACAAATGTTGATCCACTGGCATCTAATTTATTTCAATTGTTTGCATAATCACAAGATGGCTGCTGTGCGTAATTTTAAAATCTCGTTTTTACTTCTTGTGTTCTAATCATGCGATTGAAGTTTGAATACCACACTTACACAATAATCTTAATATAATAGTACAAAAATAAAAATCCAACCTGGCGACCATCTGAAATATTTAGACGGTTCTCAATATCTACGAATCTGATACAGCAATTGAACTGAAATTTTGTATGTTGATAGAGGCAATTAACATGAGCAGGATATATGAAAATAGGCTGTACAGTTCTTCACGGAACTACTTGTTATACTTGTGGTCACACTGTCCTTATGCAAGGTTTCGACACTGATGTGTTACTATGTAACGGTCTGTTACTTCTTCACGCAAAATTATATCTCCCGCAGAGATGTTGGTTGGTTCCTCAGTTTAGGGGCTGCGACAACGCGGTCATATAACCCCGTGTACTTTGGGTGAGTGTAGAATCTGTCTGATAAACGGTGTGAATTGTGATGGCGGTATTAGTCTGTAATTCAGGTAAGGGATGCAGACGCTAAATTTCAAGCAGTAGTTCCTAATGTTGCTACCAGATACTAACGTCAACGCCACCCAGCTGTGAACTTGGCTACTAGATGCCACCTCAATCAGCAACTCGCAACGAACGTTGGAACTTCCCCTCCAAAGGAAAGCTTACTGAGGGATTTTTAGCGCTCTTAGAAAATTCGACGACTTTGGCCGGCTTTGAACCCGCGACCTTGGGCATAGAAGTTCAGCATGCTACCAGTTACGTCACCGAAGCCGCTTCACACTTAGTCAGATGGAAATCTGAATCTGATCACGCGCAAGTGCGTTGTCATGGCAACGTCTGATGGCTCATCCCTCATCAATTTAGTAGTGTTGCCATGTCAACCACTGATAGCTCTTGGCATTTTCTTATAATTCCGAAATCATTTTTCTCATCCCTTGGCGCAATGGTGGCTCATATTAAAAATTCTTTCAGACAAACGTTTTAGGTAATTATTAGGGGAATATTGTCCATTTTGTACGGTTTTGATATTGTGCCTATTAACAGAGATATGATTAATGTTTCCCGAAAAAAACACTTTTTCCCACCCCTTTGGTCAATGGTTGGTGCTATCAAAAAAACGTTTCAAACATAAATTTCTGAGCTTTATCCGACACATAGTATGAACTTTGAACGGATTCGATATTTCACATATTAAGAGAGTTATAGCAATATTTCATTTTTTTCGAAAAAAAAAAGTCCCCCATTTTCATCCCCTTCGACCGATATAGCCCAGTAACGAACTCGTCCGAGATTTTATGGGTATACATATTCGGTAAAATATTCCACGGCAGTTATCGTGTCCACAAGAAACTGATATACATATATATACATATATTACATAAATTATATATAAACTTTTGAACTGACGGTGGTTTTGGGGTCTGGGGGATGTGAAACGCGAAGATATGTCGAAATTTTCCGGAAATCGAAACATGGTACCCATTGCAATAGTTAGCTTTCTAACGAAATCTACCTAAAATACTGCCGTCAACGACACCTAGCTGTGAACTTGGCTACTAGATGCCTCCTAAATCAGCAACTCGCAACGAACGTTGGAACTTCCCCTCCGAAGGAAAGCAAACTCAGGTTTTTTAGCGCTCTTAGTAAATCCGACGACTTCAGCCGGGTTTGAACCCGCGACCTTGGGCATAGAAGTTCAGCATGCTACCAGTTCCGATACCGAAGTCGCTTCCCACTGACATATGAAAACTGAATGTGATCTCGTGCAGTGGCGTTGTCATAGCAACTGCTGATGGTCATCCCTTATCGATTAAAAGTAAAGTTGTCATGGCAACCTCTCTTGGCACTTGGCATTTTCTTATAATTTAAATCATTATGTTCACCCCGTGGCGTAATGGTGGGTCATATCAAAAATTCTTTCAGACAAAAGTTTTAGGTAATTATTGGAGGAATATTGTCTATTTTGTGCGGTTTTGATATTGTGTCTATTAACAGAGATATGATTAATGTTTCCCGAAAAACCCACTTTTTCCCACCCCTTTGGTCAATGGTTGGTGCTATCAAAAAACTTATTTGACATAAATTTTTGGCACTTATCCGACACATATTATGAACTTTAAAGGGATTCGATATTTCATGTGTGAAGAGAGTTATAGCGATATTTCACTTTTTCGAAAAAAGCCCCCCATTTTTACCCCCTTTGACCGATTTTTCCCATTAACGAACTCGACCGAGATTTTATAGGGATACATATTATGTAAAAAATTCAAAGTGATTGGTGCAAAATTACGGCTGTTATCGTGTCCACAAGAAACTGATATATATATATATATATATAGATACATATATACATATATACATAAATTATATATAAACTTTTGAACTGACGGTGGTTTTGGGGTCTGGGAGATGTGAAACGCGAAGATATGTCGAAATTTTCCGGAAGTCGAAACATGGGACCCATTGCAATAGTTAGCTTTCTAAAGAAATCTACCTAAAACAGAATGTGATCTCGTGCAGTGGCGTTGTCATAGCAACTGCTGATGGCTCAACCCGTATCAATTAAAAGTAAAGTTGTCATGGCAACCACTCTTGGCACTTGGAATTTTCTTATAATTTAAATCATTTTGCTCACTCCGTGGCGTAATGGTGGGTCATATCGAAAATTCTTTCAGACAAAAGTTTTAGGTAATTATTGGAGGAATATTGTCCATTTTGTACGGTTTTGATATTGTGCCCATTAAGAGAGATATGATTAATGTTTCCCAAAAAACCCACTTTTTTCCACCCCTTTGGTCAATGGTTGGTGCTATCAAAAAACTTATTTCACATAAATTTTTGGCACTTATCTGACACATATTATGAACTTTGAATGGATTTGATATTTCACGTATTAAGAGAGTTATAGCGAAATTTCACTTTTTCGAAAAAAGCACCCCATTTTCACCCCCTTCGACCGATTTTGCCCATTAACGAACTAGACCGAGATTTTATAGGGATACATGTTATGTAAAAAATTCAAAGTGATTGGTGCAAAATTACGGCAGTTATCGTGTCCACAAGAAACTGATATATATATATATATATATATATATATATATATATAGATAAATATATATACATAAATTATATATAAACTTTTGAACTGACGGTGGTTTTGGGGTCTGGGGGATGTGAAACGCGAAGATATGTCGAAATTTTCCGGAAGTCGAAACATGGTACCCATTGCAATAGTTAGCTTTCTAATGAAATCTACCTAAAAGTGAAAGTCTGTATGTATGTATGTGGGTGGGTTGGTTCCGTATACAAATCTACACCGTTCCACCAATCTCAACCAAATTTTGCATACACATAGTTTAGGGCCCATAAAGAACCGCTGGCTACATGAATTTTTGATAGTCTTTCTCATTCTTCTTATTTAGGCCCTTTTGCACTCGAGCAAAGGCTAATAAATTCATAAAATATACTCATGAAGGAATGGCAAGGCAGATAGTTTCCATGGCAACATAGCTCAAGTCGAGACACAGCCGACTGGATGCCAATTGCGCTCTGCACTACCGGTATAGAAAATGAGGAGCTTTACTTGAAATCCCGTTAGTTACTCAACTGATCACACAGCACTGTCAACCGCGTATAGCATAACAAAGACTTGACACTATCTACTAGATATTTGTCAAATACCACTCACTCACTCACACATTCATCACGAAATCTCAGAAACCACCCAACGGATTGGAATGAAATTTGGTATAGAGCTTCCTCAAGGGCCGCAAACGCCCACTAAGAAAGGATTTTTGGATATTCAGGTTCTAAAGGGGAGTTAAGGGGGTAGACCTGCATTTCATTGAATAGCAATATCTCCCGATTGGTTTCATTGGGGAATGTGATACTCGGCATATAAACTCATCATTAAAAATAAGAAGACATATGTCTGAGGGTTTTTCGATGTGGTGTATATTATGAGGTGAAAGGGGTGAAAAGTGGGGGGTTGAAAGATTCCTAACGGAGCCTGTATCTCTTAAACGACATAGGCGAGGAGTTTGAAACTCAGCGGAATAAAATCAGCATAAAAATAAGTAAGTAGGTGTTTGACCGTTTTTTCATAAATCCAATTTAAGGGGCCCATGGGGAGGGGTGAAATTCTGGGGGAAAAGAACAGGAAAGAAAGTGTCCTAACCGATTGATCACTCGCTCTTCAAACTCAGGGGGAAAAACTGCTTAAAAATAAGTAAATGTGCGTTCGACAGTTCTTTTGATAAATCAAGGGGTTCATCGGGAGGGGTGAAATTCTGAAGAAAAAAAAATGAAAGAAAATGTCCTGACTCACTCACACACTCATCATCGCCCAGCCAAAAATATTGAGGTTGGAAACATGGCATTTTCGGGATATGTTCGTTGTATGTCAAAACCATACACAAAGGGAGGATTTTTGAATATTCAGGTTCTAAAGGGGTCTTAAGGGGGTTAAACCTGCATTTCATTGAATAACAATATCTCACGTGTGGTTTCATTTGTGGATGTGATACTCGGGATATAAACTAATCATTAAAAATAGCAGACATATGTCTAAGGGTTTTTCGATGTGGTGTATTATTATGAGGTGAAAGGGGTGAAAAGAGGGGGTTGAAGGTTTCCTAACGAAGCGTGTAGGCCTATCTCTTAAACGACATAGGCGAGAAATTTGAAACTCAGCGAAAAAAAATGAGTTTAAAAATTAAGTAAATCGGCGTTCCCCCCTGTTTTTCACAAATTAATTTAAGGGGCCAAAGGGGTGGGGTGAAATTCTGGGGGGAAAAAGGAGAGAAAGTGTCCTAACTGACTGACTAACTCACTCACTCATCAACCTCAGGGGAAAAAGACAGCTTAAAAATAAGTTAATAGGTGTTCAAGCTTTTTTTCATCAATCCAATTTAAGGGACCCATGGGAAGGGGTGAAATTCTGGTAAAAATAATTGAAAGAAAATATCCTGTCTGACTCACTCACTCATCACGCCCAGCGAAAACTATTAAAGGTCGAAACATGAAATTTTGGGAATATGTTCGCTGTATGTCGAAAACTTCAACTAAGGAATGATTTTTGTATATTCGGGTTTTCAAGAGGTGTTAAGGGGGTAAACGTGCATTTCATTGAATAACGATATCTCCTTAGTTGTTTCTTTGGGTATGTGATATTCGGTATATAAACTAATCATTAAAATAATCAGACATATGTCTAAGGATTTATCGATGTGGTGTATATTATGAGGTGAAAGGGGTGAAAATTGGGGGTTGAGGGATTCTTAATGGAGCGTGTATCTCTTAAACGACATAGGAGAGAAGTTTGAAATTCGGCGGGAAAAACAGCTTAAAATATAAGTAAATAGGTGTTCGACCGTTTTTTCGTAAATCCAATTTAAGGGCCCCTTGGAGAGGGGTGAAATTCTGGGGGAATAAACAGGAAAGAAAGTGTCCTAACTCACTCATCAAACTCAGGGGGGGGGGGAAGAACAGCTCAAAAATAAGTAAATAGGTGTTCGACCGTTTTTTTTTCATAAATCCAATTTAAGGGATTCATGAGAGGGGTGAAATTCTGAAAAATAATTCAAAGAAAATGTCCTGTCTGACTCACTCACTCATCATCGCCCAGCCAAAATTATTGAAGTTAGAAACATGACATTTTGGGGATATGTTCGTTGTATATCGAAAACGTCCACTAAGGAAGGAATTTTGGATATTCAGGTTCTAAAGGGGTGTTAAGGGGGTAGACTTGCATTTAATTGAATAACAATATCTCCCGATTGGTTTCCTTTGGGATGGGATACTCGGCATATAAACTCATCATTAAGAATAAGAAGGCACATGTCTGAGGGTTTTTCGATGCGGTGTTTATTATGAGGTGTATGTGTGAAAAGTGAGTGTTGAAGGATTTTTACGGAGCAATTATCTCTTAAAAGACAGAGGCAAAAAGTATGAATCTCAGGGAGAAAAATCAGCTTCAAAAAGTAGTAAATAGGTGTTCGATTGTTTTTTCATAAATCCAATTTAAGGGGCTCATGGGGAGGGGTGAAATTCTGGGGAAAGAAGTCCACTAAGGTAGGATTTTTGGATATTCACTCATCATCCCCCAGCAAACCTATTGCAGTTAGAAACTTGAGATTTTGGGGATATGTTCGTTGTATATCGAAAAAGTCCATTAAGGATGGATTTTTGGATATTCATGTTCTGAAGGGGTGTTAAGGGGATAAACTTGCATTTTGGTGAATAAAAATATCTCACGAGTTGTTTCATTTGGAGATGTGATATTCGGCATATAAACTAATCATTCAAAATAAGCAGACATATGTCAAAGGGTTTATCGATATGGTGTGTATTATGAGGTGAAAGGGGAGAAAATTGGGGGTTGAAGGATTCTTAACGGAGCATGTACTGTATCTCTTATTCAACATAGGCGATAATTTTGAAATTCAGCGGAAAAAAGCAGCTTAAAAAATAAGTAAATAGGTGTTCGACCATTTCTTCATAAATCCAATTTAAGGGGCCCATGGGGAGGGGTGAAAATCGGGGGACAAACAGGAAAGAAAGTGTCCTAACTGATTGACTCACTTACTCACTCATCAAACTCAGGGGGAAAACAGCTTTATATAAGTAAATAGGTGTTCGACCGTTTTTTTTTTAAATCCAATTTAAGGGGTTCATGGGGAGGGGTGAAATTCTGAAAAATAAATGAAAGAAAATGTCCTGACTGACTCACTCATCATCGCCCAGCCAAAATTATTGAAGTTAGAAACATGAAATTTTGGGGATATGTTCGTGGTATGTCGAAAACGTCCACTAAGGAAAGAGTTTTGGATATTCAGGTTCTAAAGAGGTGTTAAGGGGGTAAACGTGCATTTCATTGAATAACAATATCTCACCAGTGGTTTCATTTGGGGATGTGATACTTGGCATATATTCTAATCATTAAGAATAAGCTGACACATGTCTAATGGTTTTTCGATTTGGTGTATATTATGAGGTGAAAGGGATGAAAAGTGGGGGTTGAAAGATTCCAAACGGAGAGTGTATCTCTTAAACGACATAGGCGAGAAGTTTGATTTTCTCCGAGTTTCAATCAGCTTAAATATAAATAAACGAATAAATAAGTTAATTAAAATAAGTAGGTGTTCGACCGTTTTTTCATAAATCCAATTTAAGGGGCCTATGGGGAGGGGTGAAATTCTGGAAGAATAACGTCCACTAAGGAAAGATTTTTGGATGTTCACTCTCATCGACCAACCAAAACTATTAAAGTTAGAAGAAGGGGATATGTTTGTTGTGTGTCGAAAAATTCTACTAAGGAGGGATTTTTGGATATTCAGGTTCTAAAGGGGTGTTAACGGGGTTAAACATGCATTTCATTGAATTACAATATGACACGACTATGACGCGAGCGAAGCGAGGCTAAAAATGAGATGGTGTGTGTCTGTGTATTACTCAATCACGCAAGAACCACTGGTCCGATTTACATGAATTTTACATGGAAGTAGCTGATTTACCTGGTTAACATATAGGCTACTTTTGATTTCAATACTTTGCACTATTTAAAGATGGCGACCATTTTAGTGACGTCACTACACCCTTTGGTTTCAAACTTTCATATTTCCATTTCAAATAAAAAGTGAACGCTAAGAAATAGCAAAAATTTGATGGCATATACGAGGTTTAAAATTACATTTTCTATCCGAAAGGTGTCTCCAACGGTTAGCGAATAAAACCTAAATTTGTGCTATAAAACACGGTCAACGCCGAACGGTGTAGTTGGACAAAATATTCCATCCTTAATCTCCCTCTGCGCAGTACCTCGCCTATCCCCTGGTTTAACTGTCACCTTCACATTTTAATTTATTTATGACGCGTAGCGAAGCACGGGTATTTCAGCTAGTCTTATATATAAAAGTCAAAGTCTGTATGTATGTATGTGGGTGGGTTGGTTCCGTATACAAATCTACACCGTTTCACCAATCTCAACCAAATTTTGCATACACATAGTTTAGGACCCAGAAGGAACCGCTGGCTACATGAATTTTCGATAGACTTTCTCATTATTCTGATTTCGGCACTTTTGCACTCAAGCACAGGCTAATCAAATCATAAAATATACTCATGAAGGAATGGCAAGGCAGATAGTTTCCATGGCAACATAGCTCAAGTCGAGACACGGCCGACTGGATGCCATTTGCGCTCTGCACTACCGGTATAGAAAATGAGGATCTTTACTTGAAATCCCGTTAGTTACTCAACTGCTCACAAAGCACTGTCAACCGAGTATAGCATAACAAAGACTTGACACTATCTACTAGATATTTGTCTAATACCACTCACACACTCACTCACACATTCATCACGAAATCTTAGAAACAACCCAACGGAATGGAATGAAATTTGGTATGCAGCTTTCTCAAGGACCGCAAACGCCCACTAAGAAAGGATTTTTGGGTATTCAGGTTCTAAAGGGGTGTTAATGGGGTAGACCTGCATTTCATTGAATAGCAATATCTCCCGATTGGTTTCACTGGGGGATGTGATACTCGGCATATAAACTCATCATTAAAAATAAGAAGACACGGGTCTGAGTGTTTTTCGATGTGGTGTATATTATGAGGTGTAAGGGGAGAAAAGGGGGGGTTGAAAGATTCCTAACGGAACCTGTATCTTTTAAACGACATAGGCGAGGAGTTTGAAACTCAGCGGAAAAAAATCAGCAAAATATAAGTAAATAGGTGTTTGACCGTTTTTTCATAAATCCAATTTCAGGGGCCCATGGGGAGGGGTGAAATTCTGGGTAAAAAAACAGGAAAGAAAGTGTCCTAACCGATTGACTCACTCGCTCTTCAAACTCGGGGGGAAAAACTGCTTAAAAATAAGTATACGTGAGTTCGACAGTTTTTTGATAAATCAAATTTAAGGGGTTCATCGGGAGGGGTGAAATTCTGAAGAAAAAAAAATGAAAGAAAATGTCCTGACTCACTCACCCATCATCGCCCAGCCAAAAATATTGAAGTTGGAAATATGTCATTTTCGGGATATGTTCGTTGTATGTCAAAACCATACACTAAGGGAGGATTTTTGAATATTCAGGTTCTAAAGGGGTCTTAAGGGGGTTAAACCTGCATTTCATTGAATAACAATATCACACGAGTGGTTTCATGTGTGGATGTGATACTCGGCATATAAACTAATCATTAAAAATAAGCAGACATGTGTCTAAGGGTTTTTCGATGTGGTGTATTACTATGAGGTGAAAGGGGTGAAAATTGGGGGTTGAAGGATTCCTAACGAAGCGTGTAGGCCTATCTCCTAAACGACATAGGCGAGAAATTTGAAACTCAGCGAAAAAAAAATCAACTTAAAAAATAAGTAAATCGGTGTTGCACCGTTTTTTCATAAATTAATTTAAGGAGCCAGGGGGCGGGGTGAAATTCTGGGGGAGGGAAAGGAGATAAAGTGTCCTAACTGACTGACTAACTCACTCACTCATCAAACTCAGGGGAAAAAGACAGCTTAAAAATAAGTTAATAGGTGTTCAAGCGTTTTTTCATCAATCCAATTTAAGGGGCCCATGGGGATGGGTGAGATTCTGGTAAAAATAATTGAAAGGAAATGTCCTGTCTGACTCACTCACTCATCACGCCCAGCGAAAACTATTAAAGTTAAAAACATGAAATTTTGGGAATATGTTCGCTGTATGTCGAAAACGTCAACTAATGAATGATTTTTGTTATTCGGGTTTTAAAGAGGTGTTAAGGGGGTAAACGTGCATTTCATTGAATAACGATATCTCATGAGTTGTTTCTTTGGGGATGTGATATTCGGTAAATAACTAATCATTAAAATAATCAGACAAATGTCTAAAGGTTTATCGATGTGGTGTATATTATGAGGTGAAAGGGGTGAAAATTGGGGGTTGAGGGATTCTTAACAGAGCGTGTATCTCTTAAACGACATAGGCGAGAAGTTTGAAATTCGTCGAGAAAAGACAGCTTAGAATATAAGTAAATAGGTGTTCGACCGTTTTTTCATAAATCCAATTTAAGGGGCCCTTGGAGAGGGGTGAAATTCTGGGGGAATAAAAAGGAAAGAAAGTGTCCTAACTCACTCACTCATCAAACTCAGGGGGGAAGAACAGCTCAAAAATAAGTAAATAGGTGTTCGAACGTCTTTTTTCATAAATCCAATTTAAGGTGTTCATGAGAGGGGTGAAATTCTGAAAAATAATTGAAAGAAAATGTCCTGACTTACTCAATCACTCATCATCCCCCAGCAAAAATTAAAGAAGTTAGAAACATGACATTAAGGGGCTATGTTCGTTGTATGTCGAAAACGTCCACTAAGGAAGGAATTTTGGATATTCAGGTTCTAAAGGGGTGTTAAGGGGGTAGATTTGCATTTAATTGAATAACAATATCTACCGATTGGTTTCCTTTGGGATGGGATACAAGGCATATAAACTCATCATTAAGAATAAGAACACACATGTCTGAGGGTTTTTCGGTGTGGTGTATATTATGAGGTGTATGTGTGAAAAGTGAGTGTTGAAGGATTCTTAACGGAGCAAGTATCTCTTAAAAGACTGAGGCAAAAAGTAAGAATCTCAGGGAGAAAAATCAGATTGAAAAAGTAGTAAATGGGTGTTCGATCGTTTTTTCATAAATCCAATTTAAGGGCCTCATGGGGAGAGATGAAATTCTGGGGAAAGAAGTCCACTAAGGAAGGATTTTTGGATATTCACTCATCATCCCCCAGCAAACCTATTGCAGTTAGAAACTTGAAATTTTGGGGATATGATCGTTGTATGTCGAAAAAGTCCTCTAAGGATGGATTTTAGGATATTCATGTTCTGAAGGGGTTAAACTTGCATTTCATTGAATAACAATATCTCACGAGTTGTTTCATTTGGGGATGTGATATTCGGCATATAAACTAAGCATTAAAAATAAGCAGACATATGTCAAAGGGTTTATCGATATGGTGTATATTATGAGGTGAAAGGGGAGAAAATTGGGGGTTGAAGGATTCTTAACGGAGCGTGTACTGTATCTCTTATTCAACATAGGCGATAAGTTTGAAATTCAGCGGAAAACGCAGCTTAAAAATAAGTAAATAGGTGTTCGACCATTTCTTCATAAATCCAATTTAAGGGGCCCATGGGGAGGAGTGAAATTCGGGGGGAAAAACAGGAAAGAAAGTGTCCTAACTGATTGACACACTTACTCACTCATCAAACTCAGGGGGGAAACAATTTGAAATAAGTAAATAGGTGTTCGACCGTTTTTTCATAAATCCAATTTAAGGGGTTCATGGGGAGGGGTGAAATTCTGAAAAATAAATGAAAGAAAATATCCTGACTGACTCACTCACTCATCATCGCCCAGCCAAAATTATTGAAGTTAGAAACATGAAATTTTGGGGATAAGTTCTTTGTATGAGGAAAACGTCCACTAAGGAAAGAGTTTTGGATATTCAGGTTCTAAAGAGGTGTTAAGGGGTAAACGTGCATTTCATTGAATAACAATATCTCACGAGTGGTTTCATTTGGGGATGTGATACTTGACATATATACTAATCATTAAAAATAAGCTGACATATGTCTAATGGTTTTTCGATGTGGTGTATATTATGAGGTGAAAGTGATGAAAAGTGGGGGTTGAAAGATTCCTAACGGAGCGTGTATCTCTTAAACGACATAGGCGAGGAGTTTGATTTTCTCCGAGTTTCAATCAGCTTAAAAATAAATAAATGAATAAATAATTAAAATAAGTAGGTGTTCGACCGTTTTTTTTTTTTCATAAATCCAATGGGGAGGGGTGAAATTCTGGAAGGAAAACGTCCACAAAGGAAGGAGTTTTGGATGTTCACTCTCTTCGACCAATCAAAACTATTAACGTTAGAAGAAGGGGATATGTTTGTTGTGTGTCGAAAAAGTCTACTAAGGAGGGATTTTTGGATATTCTGGTTCTAAAGGGGTGTTAAGGGGGTTAAACCTGCATGTCATTGAATAACAATATGACACGACTATGACGCGAGCGAAGCGAGGCTAAAAATGAGATGGTGTGTGTCTGTGTATTACTCAATCCCGCAAGAACCACTGGTCCGACTTACATGAATTTTACATGGAAGTAGTTCATTTACCTGGTTAACATATAGACTACTTTTAATTTCAATACTTTGCACTATTTTAAGATGACGACCATTTTAGTGACGTCACTATACCCTTTGGTTTCAATTTTTCATATTTCCATTTCAAATAAAAAGTGAACGCTAAGAAATACCAAACTTTTGATGGCATATACGTGGTTTAAAATTACATTTTCTATCTGAAAGGTATCTCCAACCGCTAGCGAGTAAAACCTAAAGTTGTGCTATAAAACACGGTCAACGCCGAACGGTGTAGTTGGACAAAATGTTCCATCCTTAATCTCCCTCTGTGCAGCACCTCGCCTATCCCCTGTTTTTACTGTCACTTTCACATTTTAATTTATTTATGACGCGTAGCGAAGCACGGGTACTTCAGCTAGTTATGAATAAGTGTGATTATGATTATATAACATATTTAAATTGCCAAAGTGAAAATTTCATTTCAAAAACGACGCATAATTCACGGATGCTACGTGATATAAAAGTAGCGTCACTAGCACGTGAAGAATCATAAAACAGTGTTAGCTCACGTGTTAATTCACATCGACGAAATAAAGGCTGTGTCATATACTACAATCAAAGCCTATAACATTTACGACGAACATTATATTTTTGAAAGTGAAAGAATGAATTATTACGCAACTTATTTCACTACCCACGTGATTGGACTATTCTTCACCATGTTTGAGACAGTCATCTTGGGCTAATACCATCACGGTATGAGGGTGATGTTTCTACGGGAACCAGCATGATGGTGGAACTTCCAGGACAGCGAACGAGAAGGAAGGAACCAAGTATGCCATTTCCAGGCATATCCAGCATATCCACGAAGTTGTCGACAGGGACAGATCGAACCCTGGTCTTTGGAGGAGTCCAGATGGGAATCCAGATGAGGATGATACCGTTCCAGAGAGCCAGAGAGGATTTTGTACAACCCTTGTTGTTGAATAGAGGGCTGAGTGAGAGCTTCTCCATTTCGTGAGTTTTCGGATACCCCTTTCTTGTTCTAGTTTCTGGTGGTATAGTAGATTTAATGTAGTTTGTGAACCAACCGAACTTAGTGTCAGCCATTTTTCTAGGTAGGGAATGTAACTAGTTTAATTAGATGTCATTTATTAATTCGTTCCGGGACCACATGTGCACAACATAGTGAATGATTTGTGGGATGTTAAAGAACGTGTATAGGTATCTGCATCCAAACTAGATGTTAAAACTCCACCGGTAAGGTTTTGTATTGCATTTTAAAAAGAACTATTTGAAACGGTTCAATATACGTAGATTTTACTGAAGAGTGAAGACTTCGCAGTTTCTGTCATTGTTCAAGTGCTTAGACAGGGTAAGCTTTGTGCTTAGTGGCAATGGGAAGCTCCTAGATATTAATTGATGGCTATTATGATTTCCGTAATACTAATGGATATTTGAGGCCTTGATATCGCCAGACTCAGAAATGAAGATTGTTGTAGCGAATTTTATGCCATCGTAATATAATTTACTTAATCTTTAATCAGCTGCACATCTATATAGAAGGCCCAATCAGAAAGAATAACCCCGAATGCTCCTCAGGACTTGCTCACCTGATGAGTTAAAACTGAGCAATTCCCTGCAAAGCAGGAGGCCATAGCCCTTATGGGATTTGTAAGGCTATTTATTTATTTATTTATTTATTTATTTATTTCAGTTAGAGTGAGACACCCTTGGGTCAGACATTTTGGTCAGCCCTGGTGCAGCCTGATGAACGTCGTAGAAAGTCAATGCCTATCTTTTGCTGAACGTGACCGTAGTCATTTGAGGCTATTTTGTTCAACCCTATTTGGGGTGATTTTTCAAGTCTTTGCTGACTTTAGTTATGGCAATCAGATGCCATGGTTATTAGTTAACTGCATTCTTTGCAGCCATTCTTTGTTACACCCCTGACTGTCGTTAGAACGGTCGTATCAGTTAGGTAGTCAACTGTAATTACCAGTTTTGTAACTGCATTATATTTCATTTTGAATAAGCTCGGAAGCTATTCTTGGTCAAGTGTGAACCTAATAATTTGAAGGAATGTTTCGTTGTCAAGCATCGAACCCAGTTCCTAACGTATCATTAAGCAGATTCAGAATGTGAAAGCTGCGTCACAATTGTTATTTTGTTAGTGTCATGTGAAGACACACATTCATTTGATGTTGTACAAGCAACTACTGAATTATACTTTTGAGAGCAAAGAGCTCCAGTAGTAGTAACATTACTATCATTTAGAAGTCTTTGATTTGGAAGGCGGAATTGTATTATTGTATTCAGATTTATAGCGTGTTTTTAATACACGTATTCTTCGAGGTTTTTAACCTGTTGTAAAGTTTTTTATTAAGAGGCCAGATGTATAGTTTTATTTGTTTAAATCGCCGGCCTTGGAGAGTCAATGTATTGTGTCAGCCGAGCGCAGGAATGTTGAAGCCTGCCAGCGACATAAACTGGTTTGAGACCCAGTGCCCTTGAAAGCTCGCCTGTTATATTGTGAGACAAAACTACTTTGACGAAGGACAGAATACTGTTTGTATTCGCATTTCCTTTCATTGCAATTTAGCTTATGGAACTCAGTGTCCATTCCTGTATCTGATCACTTGTTTTCTTGATTGTTTTTTATTAGTTAAACGCACTGCTGCGTGTACCGTCTTTCGACGTGTACAGTTATGTCAGGTTTTCTATAGTATGTTGAAGGCTACCCTGATATAGCAGGAAGTTATTGTATGAAGGTATTTTGAGTATGCCTTGTCCGGGATTGTTCCCGTTGACTAGATGTGATTGGAGGGTAACTGTAGTGTGCAGGCCCGTCCCAGAGTTATTGAACGCGAGCTTTGCGCCGCTGGTAACTTGTGTTATTGTGTGTCCGAGTTGTTATTGCTCGTTGATTATATTCCGACTGTTGAGTCGAGGCTTTTTGGTGGAGAATGATCTCAGTGGAGACACTCCGTGCCCAGGCTATTGTCAATATTATTCGCCATAAACCAACGATAAACCTAAACCGACATCTTAATGATAAAACGCATAATTTTGGTAAAACAAAAGCTAACTAACGAATTCTTTCTATCTAACTTTGTTCTTTTGCATTTTGGAACTGTTGACATAGCCGTGCAGATGAAGGTAATTTCCTTTTGTGAAAATGACAAGGACAACTGACACTATTGTAGCGACCTGAAGCATGCACGAACCTTGAGTTCGTAGCTTGTGGAGCGCAGGCCATGCGATGTTAGACGTAGTCTTAACCACGCATTCGTCACCGTAACTACACATTAGATGACTATGGCTTACAAAGAGTAAACCAAGGTGCAGGCAGGCATTTTAATAAAACTACTGTGTCTATTTCATTACTTATTTATGATGTACAAGTGTATAAATCCTACATGTTACCTTATTGTGTGCTGTTAGCACGTAGTTTCTAAGGATTTTTTTTATGGCTGTACACTTAGATTTCAATGTAATTGTTTTCTGTTACGGACGTCATCGCCGTAAATTTTGTGATTAATTGATAGGACTTAGCTAGATGAATTAACGTTAAATGTAAATGTTGAAATGGTATCATCCTAACTTAGATTTGTTTTGCTACCCTGTTAAATGTAAATTCTGATATTAGCTTGATCTTGTAACTTGAACTAGGGACTTGCGTCGTACCATTTTCCTAGTGTCGCTGTTGTTGCTTTATTATTGTGAGTTAGATCTTTCGCGAGGGTTTTCCGTAACTTCTCAGGTAGGGACCTGCTATTTATTTTTGTTTGTTTATTAGCTTGCGGACTAGCCGATCATAACCCTCCGAACTAGGCTAGGGGCTTGTGAATTTTATCAATAAATTTTCACGGTGTTTTACATAAGTCTGGATGTTTATTTTCTCAGTCTAGTTTTTAAGGTGAACCTTTCCTTAGGCAGTCTATGACCATCGTCACCATGTACCACGATCCCTGTGGACTACGGACTATCGTGCCGCTTTAGCCTATTTGGAACTTCACCTGAACCTCACGGCAATTAAATTTTGTGCTCGACGGGTGAGATGTTAGGGAAGTCATTGCGGTTGTTGGCTATCCTGACAACTCCAACATTGACGGTCTCAGTACATGTAATTCAGTTGAGGATTGGGAAGGAGGTGTCTGTGGCCTTAAGTTAGTAACCATCCCGGCATTTGCCTGCAGTAGACGTGGGAAATCACAGAATACCACTTCCAAGATGGCTGATATGGGAACACACCTCGTCTCAGTTTTACCCAGGGAGGTGAGAATAGAAATGGAGTGGCCCTTAGCCAGGTTAAGCGGGACCACCCCTTGGAAGCGGCAGCCATAATGTTTGGCACCACGGCTAGCTGGGAAGCAGTGCGTGCTAGTTGCTAGTCGTAAGTTTGTATTCACCCAGTGAGTTAGTTACCTGCGACAAGTTACCTAATGTAACTGTTGTTTATTATGGGTTTTTGTTGTGTGTATGGGTGCAACAATAGAAGTGACAGGAACAGAAAACCCGGCATTGCTTTTCATCGGTAAGTTATTCTTCTCTTAAGCTATTAAACGTGGACACGCATGTTTATTTTTTCATGGAGAGAACGTCATTGTTTTGAAATGTGGATTGGTGTAGGTTCCCTCAGAACACAGACCGTCGGGCCCTGTGGACGAAGGCAGTTAAAACTTCAACTGAATAACATACTTTTAAAAATTTATTCAGCATGGAGGGGTTTGATAGTCTCTCACAATATTAGCAGTGAAAAAGTTAAGAGGAAGAACTGGACACCTGGTGTTCATAGTGTCATTTGTACGGAGCACTTTAGCCCTGACCAAGTGAATAATACATACCTATCCGGGACGAGACTGAGGGAGAATGCCTTCCCGAAAATATTCCCTGCCTATCCTAGCTACTTACAGCCTTCAGCTCCTAAGGCAATTAATTATCATTTGACGACTTAAATTAAGATACTGCTTTATGTTTTATTATTCCGTTTGGATGACATTCTAAATAATAATGGTTTGCAGAAAAGGAAGGAACCACGATCCAGGGATGCTGACACTCTCGAGCCAAGTAATATCGTATTGGATGGGGCTACCAGTGTCCTTAATACTGTTCAGGTGCAAAAGATGAGAACATTTCCTATTTTATTGGATTACATGACAGTTCCCCACACTGACACTTCCACACACTGCCCAAAATACTGACAATTCCCCACAGCCCTTGGACGCGGCTACCTGTTTAATGACTCAGAAATAATCTCGACTGACAGTTCCTCACGCATCCCCCCCCCAGCGATCATCGTTACAGCCGCACCAGTGACAATGCACCTTAACATAATACTCATTGGAGTGAAGAAAAGCGCTCGGTCTATGTACTTCATTATTACTAACACGGTCTCGAAAATATCATTGTGATGTAGTGTAATTTCCATCAAAATAAAATAAATGCAGAGTCTGATTTCCATCACACTTTATCCAGGCTGTGGACTGGCAAAATAATAACAAAACCGATCATTTTGGTGTGTTTAAAATCATCTTTCTAGACTTCGTCAGTTGTTTTGTATTTTTTTTGTTCAACAATAATATTAACCTACTCCATTTCCTGTGAATTTCAGAAAACTTTTCATTTTTTTTTTGTCATTTTCGAACTTTTTCTGAATGTTCTCAACCCGTCCGTCCAGTTGGACATATTTTCGTCTTCTTTTTTTTTCCCTTCCATGTTGAGCTCGGACTTTACAAATACGCAGTTTTTCTTCTCAGCTTCCGTCTTCAGCACTTTGACAACCTCTTTTAATTTGGGGCGAGGTCTCCCGACAAGATTGTTGAGTCGGTTGTGGTGCATTCTTGGAATACACGGTACCTGAGATTATAATTTTCAATGTTTTTGCATGTTCTTTCCTTCCTCTTTGTCAGACACCAACAGTGATCTTCTGTTCTCTCTTAGGGGTTCAGGTCGCTTATATTTTGTATGAGTCTGTTCCAGATATATATTCTGTGACCCACCTAGCGTCATCTCGCAGCGAATCTCTGAAGCTCCTCAATTCTTCCTGGTGCTGGAGGACTTACTTATCCATTTGGCCACCAGATCCTGTTATCATCGCCAGCTATTTTCTCCTTGAGCAAGAGGACTACGTCCACTTCTTTACTCACCATGCTGCGCTAGTATCAACTGTTATCAACTCTTTGAAGACCAGCTCAGCAAGAGATCATTTTTTTGTTTCAATATTGGCAATACTTATATGTTCTCCTTTTGTCTCCTACCCCCCACTCTTTTCCCCTTCCCCCCCCCCCTCCGTGCTCCGTTGAGCAGCTCCACTACTAAGTCGGCAGTTGATTCGATCAGTCAGGGCTCAACTCAAGCCAGTCTCCTCAAACCAAGAGACACTTTCTTCACTCCACGCCATGTTGGAACTCTAGGCATCCGTCAAGGGGATCTTCCCTATCAACATTTAACCAAGATAAGTACAGCTTCAAGTTTTAACCTCATCTTCATGATTTTAAAGATTACATGCTTTTAACGATATTTTATAGACAGCGTGAGATTGATTATTTGGGGCAAAATCATTCTTCGAGGGATTTGCTATGTTGAGCTTTTGTCTGTCTAAGCCAAACTCAATAGAAAGTAGCTTTTCCTACGCTAACTAAATGAGAAATCTTCTCACCACGTGGGATATTATCTAATACCCGCTGTCTATAATTATAAAGCTAGTTCCTCCGTTGGATTTTCTCAACCCCATTTTCTGCTAAGGTCGTTCTGGAACCTTCGAGATCTTGTACTCTATCTGCGAGTCTTGCCGTCAAGTATTGTTCACGCACTTGTGAAAATACAGGGTCCGGCAAAAAAACCTCCCCGGTTTGAGCAAGCCACCGCGTGAGTTGTAGTGGGGATAGAGATGTGGAGGGGGTATTGTTCCGTAGCGGCGTACGTGTTTGAAGCAGATTATGAAACTCGCAGGGCTGCATGTGATGACATTTTGCAGAACATTCCCCCAGATGCTGTCTTCATTTCTTCTGATGAAGCCCACTTCCACTTGTGTGGAACTGTTAACAAACAGAATTTCCGCTACTGGGCTGCAGAAAATCCTACGGTACTCCACCAACAACCACTACACAGCCCAAAAGTCACAGTTTGGTGCGCCGTTGCGGAATTTGGTGTGTGGGGACCGTACTTTTTTGAAGAAGACGGACAAACAGTAACGGTCAATGCCGATCGCTATTGTCACATGATAGAGACATTTCTCCGACCCAAGATCAACCAGTTTGTTTTAGACCATGAGGAAGAAGAAGTTTGGTTCCAACAGGACGGAGCCACAGCTCACACTGCTCGGCGGTCCATGGGAATGTTAAGAGAGTTGTTCCCTGGACGTCTTGTTTCTTCAAGAGGAGACATTTCCTGGCCCCCAAGGTCACCCGACTTATCACCTTGTGATTTCTTTCTGTGGGGCTACCTAAAGGCTGAAGTGTACAAACATCGCCCCAGAACTCTGCAAGAACTAAAAGATGCCATTAGGCAGGAAGTGGCAGCCATTCCAAGGGAAGTTACACGAAGAACTATGGACAACTTCAGGGAAAGACTTCGTGAATGTCTTAACAATGGGGGACATCATTTATCGGACATAATTTTCAAAACCAAATAAAGTGTACTAAGTGATGTCAAATGGCATCATATAGGCTATTCACAAATAAAAGTAATTGTTCTGTAAGTTTCTTATTCTTTTTGCAAATGCCTATTGAAATCAGGGAGTTTTTTTTGCCGGACCCTGTACTAGTTAAAATGAGGAATCTTCCTTAAGTTACTGCAATAGCGAACTTTCTTCCCCCGTTGGAACATTCTATGGCGCATTTAATTGTAAATCACAACTTTTTCAAGAAATAGACTCTCACCTATATAGTGCAATCAGTTATTTCCATAATTGCAATAACTTTCTTTTTCATGAACTTTAGTGTTTCTATAGTGAACTTTGCATCCATCTTCATGGACTACAGTGATAAACAGTGCTTGCTCCACGTTTCTACCGCGTCGCGATCGTCCGGTTATATTAAATACGGCCATGAACATTGATCCTATATCCCAATGATCTTTCCTCAACCTTCTACTAAACACCCATATTAATAAAATTGTAACTTTCTATAAGGTGTCACTCACGAGGTGCCCTTCCAACTTTGCTAGTTTAACATTAATTAAATTCTGCATAATTGCTTGTGTGATACAAGTTTCAAATCACATTGTTCCTTTCCTATAATCAGGGAAAACATTTCTTTAAACTCTTGAGCGAGTCATGTTCAGGTTTCACGAAATGGAAACTGTCCCATTTGGCTAGTGATTCCTGCTCAAACTTGGGAAGTCTGTAGAACCTTCCTTTTCACTTTCTCCAGGTTTCACAGTAAGTGACCTGCTCTTTTTTGTATAATTCTCATATATTAATTCTGTATAAATATAAGAAGTGGTAGGAACTTCTATCTTATTTTTCATGTTTTTATTATTGTTATTTTTGAAGTTGTCACTTTCTCTAGAACATTCTCTCAAGAATTTCTTAAGGTGCACTCTTTGTACTCCAATTCACGTTCAAACTTTAATTATTTCATTGTTTATTTGTTTAAATCTTATAAAGATTTTAGTACCAGGTTTTAAACCTTGTAAATTGTCAATTGCCTGGAGCAACCATTTAATGTTAGGAGGTCTGCGACCCCATTTGTTAAAAAGTTCAAATGAACTATGTTTGTCCAAATTATATTACACGCTTGTTAATTTCCTCAAACTTCTTTAAATTGTTAAATAAATTAAATATTTGTTTTTGGATTCATCATTTCTCTGATACTACAGTTAGGCAGGATCCTGGCTTTCCTAGCTCTTCCTAGGTTTATGCCCTCGTTCAAACTCAATAAAGCTTTTACTATCTGTCTGGCCAGACCATCACCCTTCCCTATAGTACTTTTATTCGTGCTTGGAAGGAAATACACTAAAGCCTTTCTCTGGCAAACTGCCCAAGTCTTAGCTGCGGTTCCCGTCAGCTCCGACCAAGCTCGTACTCACTTTAGGTATCCGAGCACGGATTTGCGGTGGCAACCGCTTCTAAATGTATTGAAAGTCAAATTCATAACTTTTGTGGGACTCTCCTCCTATTTTTCTATCCTTTTTCTCCAATCCAAAATCTACTTCCTTCTCTTAATCATCTTCCCTTGGTGGGTGGGTTATTCCTCAGCCAATAAACTACCCAGGTTGTTCCAGCCCTCAACAGCATTCGTTGTCCTGTGTCGTGCTTGGTGGCAGTTCCACATCTCGATTGGAATGTCTTAGTTATCTAGCCAGTTGTCAACGAAGTAGTCAAAAACCTGGCTAAGTTTGGGACTTTCTGGAGCTTGAGAGTGTATTTCCACCCATCCATCGAGCACATCTTCTGGCTTTAAAAATGCAAGTGCTGCGCACATACGGACATGAAGACTGATTTCGTTATTCTCTCGGTACTCCACCGATAATCCGACATCTTGTACTCTTCTCTATAAGCATTTTGTCGAGTGAAAATTGCAGCCATGTACTTTTGTTGTAGGAAATACGTATTTTAGAGAAGTAATTACAGCAGCTTCAAAATCCACATTTATGTCTTCAATTTGATTGTTTTCATAGTATCCTTGGTTGTGGGGTGGAGATGTGTGTGGAAATGTCAGTCGAGATTATTTCTGAGTCATTAAACACGTAGCCACGTCCATGGGCTGTGGGGAAGTGTCAGTGTGGGGAACTGTCCGGACACCTTTTATTGCAGGTAGAGCTTTGAACACAATATACTCGTATCATAGTTCGGTAGTCCCCATTTTAATTAATAATATTCCCATTTGTTTATTCAGGGTGTTCAATCCCCGGATGAGGAAAACGGAGAAAACTTTCAACATGTAGAGTGTCAAAAGAAAGAAGATAAATTGAAATTGATAATTAGGAAAACGAGAGCTTCGTTAAGACGTACGAGAATGATGATTAAAAATTTACGAAGAAGAAATGCTAGGATGAAAAAGAAGGCAACAACTATGAAAACTTTATTTCACGACTTGAAATCAAAAAGTTTAATTACTAATGAGTGCGCTATTCAGCTTACTGATATTTCAGGCGTTTATAAAGAATTATTTGTGAAGCAGTGCGGTAAGGGCAAAGGTTATTCACCTGAACTGCGGTCATTTGCATTGACATTAGACTTCTACTCCCCCAAAGCATATTCTTACATCAGAAGCATGTTCAATACTTGCTTACCCCACCCTAGAACTCTTGCTAAATGGTACACATCTGTAGATGCATCTCCAGGATTCTGCACGGAAGCACTTTCTGCTTTGAAAGAAAAGGCTAACGGAGATTTTCCTCTCCTATGTTCTTTGATTGTTGATGAAATAGCAATTATGAAGTGTGTTGAGTGGGATGGACGAAAAACCACAGGGTACGTCGATTTTGGGTCTGTAGCAGAATGTGATAACAAACAGGTGGCAAGAGAGGCTTGCGTTTCTATGGTTGTTGCCATAAATATGCATTCATTCACTAATTCATTCATTCATTCATTTATTTGCAATGGAGGGTGTGTCCCCCGGTGGCAAATTGGATATACATATCAAATAAATAATTATACATAACAATTCAATAACAATTATACAACAATTAAACTGGAGTATTTTCACAAATATTCAGTCTTTTCTTAAACACACCTATATGTTTGGGAAAAGGCTCTAAGACTGCGGCAGGTAGAGAGTTCCAGTTATCAATGGCACGGTTTACAAAAGAATATTTACCATAATTTGTTCGCTGTGGTCGGCCCTTAACTTTGAAAGGATGATCGCTCCTACCCATGTAAGTGGGCTTTCCCAATCGTTTGCTAAGCTCACCCCATGCTGGTTGATTTGTATACGTGCTGTACATAGCGCAGAGTCTAGATTTCATCCTCCTTGCCTCCAGTGATTCCCACCCAAGTTTCTTTAACATACGGCTCACACTGCTCCTGGGATTAACGTCACTGAGCACAAATCTAGCGGCCTTTCTTTGTACCATTTCCAACTCATTGATGAGCCCTACTTGATATGGATCCCAAACCGCCGAGGCATATTCCAGAATAGGTCTTACAAGTGACAAATAGCCTAATTCTTTAGCAGAGGTACTACTTCCTTTTAATACCCTCATTACAAAGTGCAGGGACTTGTAAGCTTTTGAAACTACACATCCTACATGACTACTCTATTTCATATCATTCCTTACGTGAACGCCCAAATATTTGCAAGAATCTTCTTCTACAAGTATTTCCGAGCCAATGTTATATTGAAAATCCTGCCTTCGCACTTTCCCTATTTTAAGAGACTACATTTTCTTGTGTTTATTTTCATTTTATTTTCAATCGCCCACTTATAGACCAGGTTCAGGTCCTCTTGAAACACTGCATTGTCATGTGAGTCATGTATCTTTCTATATATTACACAATCATCCGCAAACAATCGACAGTCACTGCGAATCCCATTTGGTAAGTCATTTATAAACGCCAAAAATAACAAAGTTCCGATTACGCTGCCCTGAGGGATACCCGACGTTACGGTAATTTCATCCGAGAATATGCCTTCGACTTTCACTTTCTGTGAACGACCCGTCAAAAATTCTTGGATCCATAAAATTACTCTTCTATCAATCTTCGTCGAAGCTAATTTATGGAGTAGCATGTCATGCGGCACGACATCAAATGCCTTCGCAAAATCTATAACCACGGCGTCGACTGAAACTCCATGGTCTAACGATTCGCTAATGTCTTGAAAAAGTGATAGCATCTGACTCTCGCATGAGTAACCTTTCCGAAATCCATGTTGCCTATCATTAAACCATGATAATGTTTCCCACTGTTCCCTCAAGTAGTCGCAAATGAGATGCCCCATCTGTTTACAAACGATGGACGTAAGGCTAACCGGCCTGTAGTTGCCCAATTCAAGTCTGCTCCCTCCCTTAAATATTGGGACTACCGTAGCTCTTTTCCAGTCATCTGGGATCTGCGCATTGTTAATGGACACATTAAACATCACCTCCAAGTATCGTGCCACGGCCCTACCTCCTAGTTTAAGTACTTCACTAACAATATTATCAGGACCCTTTGATACATTGAAACGTAGTTTTTGTATTAGCTTTACAATTGCTGACTGGTTTATTTGGAACAGGGGAGCCCCTGATTCGTCGTTAAGGTCCAACACACAGCTATTGGATTTATTGAACACACTACCGTAAAAGACATTTAATTCATTAGCAATGGCCTTTTTCTCAGTAATTAATTTACCGTCACCGGACATTATCATCGACAAATTATTTGAATTTCCCTTTCTTCTCCTAACATAACTGTAAAATTTGTTCCACCCATCACCTTCCGAGCCAAGTAAACCTTGCATATAACTGTCATGAGCAGCCCTCTTTTTTAAGACGAGCTCTCTTGATAAGGACTTAAATTTCAACATATACTTGTCACTATCATGTCTTTTATTGTATAATTTGCTAATTTTCCGTTTTAGACTCCTAATTTCTCGTGTGTAATACTCAGGATCTGGGTTTTGTTTCAGCAATTTAAATGGGACAAATTTATCAACAGCGCTATTTAAAATTTTCAAAAAGTTAGTCCACAGGATATTAATGTGATTTCCTTCCGATGCCCATCCTACAAATAGCTCATTCAAATACCCCTGAAACTTGCCCTGATCCGCCCTGCGATACTGGAATATGATCTTTTTTGCTACATCAGAGTCTAATTTTGTAATGTCACCATATCTAATATTTAATTCAACCCCAGAATGGTCACTAATTCCTGGTACTTTCAGACAGTTAATATACAGCTCTACAGGCCTTACGAGATAAACATCTAAGGTATTATTGTCTCTAGTTGGGAAGTCAACTACTTGGGAAAATCCCCCCTCCTTTAAGAATTTATTTGCAGCGCTCTGAGCTTGACCACAGCTAGTTGACTCACCAGACCAGTCTACTTTGGGGAGGTTTAAATCTCCAGCAATTGTTATGCTCTTTTTCATAGCATTACCCGTACAAGTTTTATCATACAGTGTTTCGAGGAGAGAAAAGTTATCTTTCGGTGCTCTATACGCCCCTATCACTTGAAGAGGGAATTTATTTCCTTTATCCGAAATTTGTACACTTAACATTTCATGATCCATATCAGCCCACTTTAAGAAACTAGCTATATTTTTGCACTCACAAATAAATAGCCCACCACCTCGCGTCCCCCGATCCCTTCTGTACATTTCGTAGGTCTCTTGAATTATTTCGCTACTATTTATGCCCTCATATAACCAAGATTCAGTTGCAATGACAATGTCTGGAGAATACGTCTCTACTAGATTCCAAAATTCAATTAATTTATTTCCTAAACTCTGACAATTAACCTGCAGTAATCTTAGAGTCTTACCTCCGCAGGCGTGTGCCTGTTGGTTACTTCCTTACAGATGGGATTAGTGGGGAACAACGGTGTTCTTTAGTTACGCAATGCTTGCGAATTTTGAATGATGCCAAGGTTACTATAGTGTCACTGACATGTGATGGGTCAGTGAGTAATATAAGCATGGCTAATCAGTTAGGGTGCAATATCAATCATGATGGTTTAATGTCATCTTTTCCTCATCCTGTTACAAAATCACCGATTAGTTTTTTCCTAGATCCATGCCACATGCTTAAACTAGTCCGAAATACACTGGGTGACATGAAAATTCTGTATGACAAGGATGGGCAAATTATATCTTGGAACCACATCATACTTCTGCAGAAGCTACAAGAGAATGAAGGGCTGCATTTAGCTAATCAACTGCGGGGAGCTCACGTCAACTACAAACTGCAAAAGGTGAATGTGAAGCTTGCTGCTCAGTTGCTCAGTGCATCCATCACAGATGCCCTGCAATTCTGTCTAGAAATAAATATTGAAGGTTTTGAGAATGTGAACGGGCTAATCATTTTTCTTAAATTATTTAATAGATTGTTCGACATTTTGAACTCTCGGTGTATCCTGCAAAAATATTCCAAACAGGCGATGAACTCAAGCAACGCAGCAGAAATAAAAGAGTTTTTTGCTCATTGTGATGACTATATCAGTAACCTGAGAGATGCGTCTGGGACTCTTATTTGCTCCGGTAGCCAAAAAACTGGATTTCTTGGCTTCAGAGTTTGTATGCAGAGCACTATGATCATCTGGTCATCTAGAAAGAACTGCTCAAGTATCTGCCGTTTTATAAAGTGAGCCAAGATCATATTTTTAATATTTTTTTGGATACCTCTGTTCTCGATTCGGATGCAACAACAACCCTACAGCTAAACAGTTCATTTCAACTTTCAAGAAAATACTTATTCACAAACAACTCCATACACCGAGAGGATCGAATTGCCTAGCCCTAGAGGACATCCCTATTTTGACTTTCACTGTGAAGAAGAACCCGGTTAAGGGGATACATTTTTCGACTCCACGCTTTGACACCGAAGATTTTGGCACGGAAAATGACACTGAATCGAATCATCATTATCTCAAGGAACTATCCGGGAGTGATATCAGTGAATTTTCATCTGAGGTTGTGAAACACATCGCATGTGAGCAATGCATTAGTTGTTTGAGAGAATTTGAAAATTCGAGTGTTAACTGTCACCTGATAAGGATTAAGAATAGAGGAGGCTTGGTTTTCCCATCGAAAGACGTAATTAGTGTGTGCAGGCGAGCTGAGAAAAGGATAAGGGAAGCGCAAAATTCCGCTAATAGAGTGACGGGAAATACGCCAGACTTCATGACGTCGCAAGTGCTAAAAGAGTTTTTGCATGAATCTGTCTTCACTGAGTTGAATGAACATTGTATTGAACAGTCTGTAGAAGACAATCATGTTCTCTATATGAAAATGAAAATCCACAGCCTGCTTCCAGTCTCCGACCGGGTCAGGAATGGAATGAATGAAGCCCCCATCTAGCGGCGAGGATATGAACTGTGCCGGCTGCCGAGGCCTGACGCTCTCCTCTGGGGCAATGATTAAATGCATGACAGATGAAATGAAATGATAGTGGAGAGTGTTGCTGGAATGAAATTTTGACAGGGAAAACCGGAGTACCCGGAGAAAAACCTGTCTGCCTCCGTTTTGTCCAGCACAGATCTCTCATGGAGTGACCGGGATTTGAACCACAGACCCAGCGGTGAGAGGCCGGCGTGCTGCCGCCTAAGCCACGGAGGCTTCTCATGTACTCTATATGATTAGGCTAATATGTCAACTGTATTTCAACATTCAACTAAGACACTTATTCAGAATGCAAAATGAAAAGATCTAGGGAACAAGAATTAGACAACATTTCACCAACGTTATGCAGTTCAAAGAACAGTAATGCTCACAGTTGGACTGTGATTGCAGTGCTTGTTCATGTCAATTTGTGGTCTGTGAGCGGCTTTAATTTGATGAAATGTACAGTTTTATATGTCATTATTTTGTGTACAGTGTAGCATATTATAATTAGGTGTCTTGTGCTTGATCTGGCTAAGGGCCACGCCATTACTCTTCTCAGGATTCAATCCTGCAACCTTGGTCACAGCAGGCGAGAACGTTACCGTTGAGCCACGCGGCCCGCCCAAGAGAGAAAGAATATGAAGAAAACACTGATTGTTTTAACAGCATTCTCCCACATTCAGTAGCGCACGGTGGTGCCAAGTGGGCGTGGCATCTTGGGCTTCCCAACCTTGCGAAGTGGGTCCACTTTCTCCACCGGCTAGCTGCGGTGAGGGGCCACTCCATTACTCTTCTCACCTCCCTGGTTTTACCTCTCGAGGCTGACTGTACCTCGTTCCAGCCCACATACTACCCTGTCAGCGAATTGTTACCGGTGGCAGAAATCGGAACTAATGCGCTCCGCCCAGCCACACGCCTGCGATAGACGTGGAGTCGTCGCCAGCGAAACCTCATCGCATCTCCTATGTGTGCCTGGTTCGTGTTGGGTCGTGCGCTGTGCGGTGTGTTCTCATTGTATGACTACATGCGTTCCCCCTCTTGCTCCGCAACTGCTCGCTGCAGCCATAACGTGGCGAGCTGACGTAATCTATATAGAACAGCCCCAATCCAATTTCCTGGCAGGGTAGTACCAGATTTTTTTTAGTCAGAGCCGGGAATCGAACTCGGACCTCCAGCGGTACAGCCAAGAAAGCTAGCTGCTACACCACGAGATAGTCTATAATAAATTTTAAAGAAGCTATGTAGTGCTCCTCTTATCAAACAGGACATCTATATTGTAAGAATAATGTATTTTATTTCACCATTGTCTTAACCGTGTGACCTGAAGTAATCTTATCGTCTACTTCACGTAAGTCTAGTATCTACCGTATTACCGATAAACCCACACGCTATGCCTAAGTAATGAAGATGATGATGTTTTAGCTTAAATAGGCTTAAAATCTAGGTCAGAAGTTACCTCTGTGAGTAATGGAAACCGCCACAAAACCCATAAACTTGCGGGTAGAATGAAGAATCTACTAGTAGAAGACTTTCAGTTGGTAAATACCGGGTGAGTTAGCCGTGGTCGTTACGGCATGACTGCTGGCAGTCGCTCACATCCGGGAGGCGAGGAGGTTCGAATCCCCCCGCCGGCAACCTTGAAGATGGTCTTCTGTGGTTTCCCATCTTCCTTCCAGGCAAATGCCGGGGTTGGTCCCTAACTATAGACCACAGCCGCTACCTTCCGACTCCTCGACCTTCCATTCCACCTTTCCTCCCCAACGGTACTTGTAGCTCACCCATTGGGTGTCCGTCTCGAAGCAGCTACAAAACTGGCGAGCCGAACATGTCCTCGGACACTCCCGGCACTTAAAGCCATACGCTAAATAAATAAATAAATAAATAAATAAATAAATAAATAAATAAATAAATAAGTTGGTAAATACGAGTGTGCCCAGCGTATATAAAATACATGAATGTATTATTTACACACTAGTTGTTGTTGTTTGAGACTTCAGTCGTTCGGCTTATTTGATGCAGTTCTTCATACCAGCCTGTCCTGAGCTAATCGTATCGTCTCTTAGTTGGTTGGTTCCTCAGTTTAGGGGCTGCGACAACGCGGTCATATAGCCCCGTGTACTTTGGGTGTGTGTAGAATCTGTCTGATAACCGGTGTTAATTGTGATGGCTGTATTAGTGTGTCTTATCTGTTTTAAATTCAAGCAAGGACTGCAGACATTCAATTTTCAAGTAGTTCCTACTTTTGCTACCAAACGCCACCGTTAATGACAACTAGTATCCGAGGTAATCTGTTTAACATATTCTAACCTTGGTCTCCCCCTTACAGTTCTTGTCTTCGACCATTACTTCCATAACTAAGTTGTTAGCTATTCCTGGGTGACGTAGTAGTCGTGTCCTACCAACCTATATTTTTTCTTCATTAGTAGTCGCCAGAAACATTTCTCCTCTCACACTTGTCTTAATACCTCTTTATTTGTTACTCTATCTACCCAACTTCATCATTCTCCTGTAACACCACATTTCAAACGCTTCTATTCTCATCTTTTTAGCTGCGCTATCAGTCCAACTTCTATACAGCGCCACGCTCCAGACAAAGGCTTTCAAGAATCACTTTCTAATATCTAAATCTGTATTCGATGTCAAATTGGCAGGTGAAAAGCTAAAGGAAGAAGGAGAATTCTGTTACTTGGGAAGCAAAATAACCAGTGATGGACGAAGCAAAGAGGATATAAAAAGTAGGTTAGCTCAGGCAAGGAAAGCATTTCTACAGAAAAGGAATCTGTTGACATCGAATATAGATTTAGGTATTAGGAAGTCATTTTTGAAGGCCTTTGTCTGGAGCGTGGCGTTCTATGGAAGTGAAATTTGGACTATTGGTGCAGCAGAAAAGAGGAGAATTGAAGCGTTTGAAATGTGGTGTTACAGGAGAATGATGAAGATCAGATGGGTAGATAGAGTTACAATCGAAGAGGTATTGAGACTAGTGGGAGAGGAGACATGTTTCTGGCGACTGCTAATGAAGAGAAGAGAAAGGTTGGTAGGACACATACTAAGACTCCCAGGAATAGCAAGCTTATTTATGGAGGAAAGGTTGAGGACAAGAACTATAGGCGTAGGCCAAGGTTAGAATATGTTAAATAGATTGCCTCGGATGTAGGGTGTGGTAGCTATGTAGAGATGAAACGATTAGCTCAGGACAGGGAGGCATGGAGAGCTGCATCAAACCAGTCAAAAGACTGAGGACTCAAACAACAACATTCGATGTCAACAGATACCTTTTCTGTAGAAATGCTTTCCTTGCCTGAGCCAACCTGCTTTTTACATCCTCTTTGCTTCGTCAATCACTGGTTATGTTGCTTCCTAAGTAACAGAAGTTTCCTACTTCCTTTTGCTTTTCACCTGCCAATTTGATGTCCATAGAGGCTGCATTCCAATATTTTTGTCTTACATTTATTGATTTTCATCATGAATTCTTTCATCAAGACGGAATCCATACCATTTAAAAACTCGTTTAAATCCTCTGGTGAATCGATAAATCTCAGAGTTAACACCCTTAATAAAACATTTCTCACACAAATGGGGAGCTTTAAGTTTCGAAAGGGTCTTCAAATTTGTACACATAAAAAGTACTAACAAACACGCAACACTTGTAGAAATGTAATAGACTACTTTGTGTTGGAGCGGCTAGTGCTCTTGGCTGCCAATCCGGTGGTCCGACTTCGATTCCCGGATCTGCCAAAACATTTTAATTCTGGTGTGAGCCTTGTGAGACAAAACTGAGAAGATGAGGTCTCGATTCCCACCTCAACCAACTTGGAAGTGGTTTTCCGTTGTTTCCCACCACTCCTACTCCAGGCAAATGCTGAAATGGTTCCTCCTTTCCAATCGTATCCCCAATTTTCAAATACACATACTAGTACATCCCTCACAATAAGATAGGTTATCACACAAATTCCACTCACCCAAATACACGGGGCAGACCCTAAAATAATTACAACACGAAGTGCAATTGACCCATGTTAAATATAATCAGTTAAAACATAATAGTCGTTACAAAGTTTAATTAAAAATTATTTAACTCGATAATTGTAAATAGTGTAGTCTTACATAAGTGCAATATATATCAACTGAACCAAAATTTAGTCTAAGTGAGCAGGGTGTGATGATTTTCCCTTGACATAATGAGTCATAGATCTTCCTGAGAATGTTAATATAGGCTGATAGGCTATTTCAGTGAAGAATAAAAGGAAATCCTATGAGTAATAAAGAAAGCTTTTCAGTCGGTCAACACGAATTGGGCCCAATTGGGAAGCAAATATTTACATATTTGTAACATTTTAGTACATTGCAATACAATTAGTCGAATAGTTTAAATAGGAACGGTTGTTTTAGAGCAATAATAGCGAAATAGGCAGACAATTTCAAAACTGAAATTATTCATAATAGCAATTCAATCGACAACAGGAAACATACTTAATCCACATTGCTGTTGGTTGAGTCTTCAGTCGTTTGATGCAGCCCTCCAGGCCTCCCTGCCCTGAGCTAATCGTTTCATCTCTACATAGCTACCACACCCTACGTCCGAGGCCATCTGTTTAACATATTCTAACCTTGATCTAACCATACAGTTCTTGCCCTCGACCCTCGCTTCCATAACTAAGCTTGCTATGCCTGGGTGTCTAAGTAGGTGTCCTACCAACCTATCTCTTCTCTTCATTAGCAGTCGCTAGAAACATCTCTTCGCTCCCACTAGTATTAATACCTCTTTGTTTGTAACCCTATCTACCCATCTGATCTTCATCATTCTCCTGTAACACCACATTTCAAACGCTTCAATTCTCCTCTTTTCTGCTGCACCAATACTACAAGTTTCACTTCCATAGAGTGCCACGCTCCAGACAAAGGTCTTCAAAAATGACTTCGTAACACCTAAATCTATATTCGATGTCAACAGATTCCTTTTCTGCGTAAATGCTTTCCTTGCCTGAACTAACCTACTTTTTATATCCTCTTTGCTTCGTCCATCACTGGTTATTTTGCTTCCTAAGTAACAGAAGTCTCCTACTTCCTTTAGTTTTTCACCTGCCAATTTGATGTCCCTAGATGATTTTGATTTTTTTCGGCTGCATTCCAATATTTTTGTTTTACATTTATTAATTTCCATCGTGAATTCTTTCCTCAAGACGGAGTCCACACCATTCAAAAACTCATTCAAATCCTCAGGCGTGTCGACCAGGATGACTATGCCATCGGCAAATCTCAGATTTGAAATTATTTCTCCTTGAATCTTCACTCCCACTTTACATTTTTTACAATTTCCTTCATTCCTTGTTCAATGTAAAGATTGAAAAGTATAGGTGATAAGTTGCAGCCTTGCCTTACACCTTTCTGAATACCAGCTTCTCTCTAATGTCCTTCAGCTCGAATTACTGCTGTCAGGTTTCTGTATAAATTGTAGATCACCCTCCTATCCCTGTACTTTATTCCAATAGTTTTCAAAATGTCAAACAATTTAGTCTAATCAACGTTATCAAAAGACTTTTCTAAGTCTACAAATGCCATGAACGATCTCTTATCTTTCGTTATTCTACCTTTCAAAATCAGCCTAAGATTTAGCACAGCTTCCCTTGTTCCTACATTTCTCCTGAAACCAAACTGGTCTTCACCCAACTCTGGCTTTCCATCCTCTCGTAAATTATTCTTAACTGGATCTTTGAAGCATGAGTAAGATATCGTAATTAAAATTCTGCAATTCATCTTGGATTTCGCCGTGCCCTTTCCGGGGTCTCCACCAAGGTGCACCAAGTGAGGCTCATCAGCGTGCTCATGGTACACCCTGCCCGGACCACCGCTGGGTCAGTGGACCTATAAGAATTGATGGATTTAAATTACCTGGCCGTGAAAGCCAATACGCCATCTTAAGATATCGTAATATTTTGGGTTTTCCTCTTTCAAGTCACACTACTGTTATCTGTCATGTCACTGTCACCAGCAATCACAACTTCTTTGACATAATACTCTTCCTGGTGAAGATAGTGCTGAAGAGCTGGAAGCTCTCTAACGTCACGAGTCCATACAACTTACTGATTGTTCTCATCAACTCATTCTGTGGAAAGTTGACTGACAAGGGCAGTTTTTTTATAACTTGCTGTAATATCTGACATTTCACTTGTTTTCAATATGTCCGAAACTATTGCAACAATCAACCTGAAATAAAAGACTATAAAGATTATACATTAAGTAAGACTTTTTAAAAACCTGATAAGGATAGCTCACAATCAGTCCCAATACAACCTGAAGTCATTGTTTTCGAGAACGCTCTCTGGCTGATATTGGTGATAGAGAACTTACGTATTACTAATGTAAACAAATGTAAAGTCATGGTATTTACAAGGAAGAAGTAATATATACATCCTATGTATTGTATTGGAGAAACAGTACTCGAACTTGTACCGTCAGTAAATAAATGATTTAGGAATTATCTTCGACAGCAAATTAACTCTTAACGGCCTTATTGCAAATATAATTAGTTTGGCCAACAAGATGCTTGGTTTTGTCATACTGTTTGTTAGGTAGTCAGCGAGAAGGCTGGTTGGATCTCCAAAAAACACCGCCGTTAGGTTATGTGGGCAGATACCCACAAAAACCCAAGGCAGCGCTATATTGAGGCGTACTCGGCAAGCAGATGAGTGTGGTAGTTTGTCATTGCTTTCCTCACTGAGTCAGAACAACAGTGTTTTGTTATTAGAAACTCCAAATTTTTTACTCAACCTGGAGTAATTGTTAAGGTGTATGAGAGTTTAGTTCGAAACAAGTTAGTATATTCAGCAGTAATCTGGGATCCGTTTTATAAAGATCAAATTCGTCACATTTTAATTGTGCAAAATGAATTTCTAAGATACTTGTATTAAGACATTCAATGCATGGTGTCCATTTGACACTTCGATTCAGTTTTTGCGAAATTCGTTCAACTTCACGTCTTTGAAAAATAGAAGACCTGAGGGGTTAATTAGATGCATCGCTTTTCATGTACCACAAGTAAGATCTCGACAGCAAGCACTCTTTCATATCCCACGATCTAGAAGTATTCACCATTCTAATTAGCCTGTAGTTAAAATATTATGACTTTATAATTCAATCGATGTTCAAGTAGATTTATTCGCTGGCACTAACTCATTCAATAAACAAGTAAAAGCAGCTGTTACTTGAATAATGGGTAACCCTCTTTTCTCCTTTATTTGCCTACTTCAATTTTTGCATAAAAATGAAGGTAGACTTATGAGATCACTACAGGGCCAAAAATTTGTGTCTGTCTATGTGTGAATGTGCGTGTGTGTAATCTGAATGTCTGCCCCCCCCCCCCCCCCCCTATCAATTCGAACACGGTGAATCCGAATTGAACGAATATCGGAACAGAGGTAGAACTAGCAAAGTGGTCATGTTTTATACCACCGCCATCTTCACGGAAACGTAACGGCCGCCACCCAAATGTCCAAAGCTTAAATCAAATTACGACTAACCTAATCATCCAATCTCTATTAAATTGTGCAAAAACATATATTTTTATGACGAGCGTCTCTTGACTAAACTACAAGGTCATCAGCCCAATAGTTTGCAGATGGCGGCCATGTATGTGTGCAAATCAATTCCTCCTATCAATTCAAACACGAGGAAACCGAATTGAACGAAATTTGGTACAGAAGTAGTACTAGCAAAGGCCACCTCAGTGTCATGTTTTCTATCGCCGCCATCTTGACGAAAACGTAATGGCGGCCACCCAAATGTTCAAATTGCGACCAACCAAATTATCTGATCTCTACCAAATTCTGCAACATTATACCTTTATGTATGAAGAATATTTTGACCAAACTACAAGGTCATCGGCTCAGTACTTTGCGGATCGCGGCCATGTATGTGTGGAAATCGATTCCCCCTATCTATTCAAACACGGTAAACCGAATTGAACAACATTTGGTACAAAGGGCACTAGCAAAGGGCACCTCAGTGTCTTGTTTTATATTGCTGCCATGTTGACGGAAATCAAATTACGACCAACCTAATAATCTGATCTCTACTAAATTTTGCAACAACATACCTTTATTTGGGAAGCATATTGTGACCAAACTACAAGATCATCAGAACAATAGGTTGCAGATGGCGGCCGTGTATGTGTGCAAATCGAATTCCTTATCAATTCAAACACGGTGAAACCGAATTGAACGAAATTTGGTACAAAGGTAGCACTAGCAAAGGGCACCTCAATGTCATGTTTTATATCGCCGCCATCTTGACGGAAACGGAATGGTGGCCACCCAAATGTTAAAAGTTTAAATCAAATTACGACCAACCTAATCATTTGATTTTGCAACAACATACCTTTTTGTGGGAAGCATCTTTTGACTGAACTACAATGTCATCAGCCCAATAGTTTGCAGATAGCGGCCATGCATATGTGAAAATCGATTCCCCATATCAATTCAAACACGGTGAAACCAAATTGAATTAAATTTTTCACAGAGGTAGCGCTAGCGAAGGGCACCTCATATTCATGTTTAATATCCGTATAGCAAGTTGTATTTCAACAAGCTACTACAATCAACATTCAATTCTACTCCTTGTATATTCCTTTTGTTTTAATTTTTATTTTGTACAGTTCATTCCTTAGTGAACATTTTCACCATTTCTTTTGTAGTGTTTCTTTTCTTTTCTTCAATTGTGTACTCTTCTTTTTTCTCTCTTTTCTCATTTATGTTTTTTGTATTTTTAAATTGATATGCCAAGGAGGAATGTATTTGGGCTTATGCTGTGTTCCTTCATATTGTTAAATAAAGAAAGAAAGCAAATTATTGTTATTATTGTTATACAGATTCATAAATTCCTCAGTTTACAATGGTACAATGACTGAAAATACGGACTAATGTCACGCACTTTCAGAATTCATTCTTCATTTAGGAATCGTCGCACTGTATGGCAAGGGATTTGTCCCTGCTTGTGAGCCATTCCGAGAGCCTGTAATTGGTCCATCAGTCTTGAAGGTACAATTCCACTGGCAGGAGAATGAGAGGCCGGATGTCCACCTGCTTTAGCTTCCACATTTGTGGAGAATAACATGTCGGTTGGCTGTGATGGTTTTATCAGTGTGGATTTCTCGGTCCCAGTATAATATATGGGTTCCATTGTCCGAAATATCTTTTGGTTGGTAGTTATAATACGGAAGCGAGGAGTCATTTAGTCCTGTACTATTAGCCATCTCCCTGTGCAACATTATTGTGGCGCTCAGTGTAGTCCATATTAGCGAAGGTTGGACATCCACCGATAGGGTGATCTAAGGTTTCACCCCACTTGCCACATTTACGAAACTTATCCTCAACTTCTGTCTGTTTTAAGATGTACCTCCTGTAATTCCTTGTAGGAACCAGTGGTCTCGCCAAATAATTGGCCTTGTTAGAGCCAACTATTTGACGCACACTTATCTGTAGATGGTAGATTATTATTATTATTTACATTATATTTCCGTTGAGACCTACTAGAGAACGCTTCAAATTTCATCTCCACTTCTTCTGTTGGATTCCCTTCTCTTCTTTCCAATATTCCCTCATAAATTCACTGTGATTCTTTTTCGTCTCCTCGGGTAATTTTAACCAGTTTTCATTTCCCTTCTACCTTAGAGTCCTTCCATATTCATCACCGTATTTCTAAAAGTCTCCCTTTCACACCCTTTACTTCTCTTACATTGTTTCGTTCTAATATGTATTAACTTCTGGAACCCACCAAGATGATCTCTTCTTCCTAGGATATTAGTATATATATTTCTGTTAATATGCTGTTATCCATTCTATAGAAATGCCCAAAGAATGCCAGTCTCCTTTTAATTATTGCTTCTTATATATTTCCTATATATTGGTAAATGTCCTCATTACTTACTTTGCATAGTTTTGCAGTTCTTCTTAGCGAGCCCAGAATGTTTCTTATAATCTTTCTTTCTAACATTTTATTTTTATTAAAGCATTCGCTCGCATATAGACAATCTGGTTAAACCATTATTATTACCAGACAGTACTGGGTACTCCGGAAATATATGGTTTTAGTAGGAGTTGATACACGATCCGTCGTTGTTCCATGTTTCTGTAAGTTTTGTCCCTAACTTAGCTTAGCATTTGATGTCACTCGTTGCCCCACCTTTGCATCTAATTCACACCAACACCCAAGCTTGCTAATACTGTATATAACTATGTATCCACTAACTCATACTAAATCCCATATCTCACGTTATTTATGATGGACTGTGATTATTTCCTTTGCTGAATGAAACAAATAATGTTCGAAAGTTCGAATCCCGTTGCTGACAGCCCTCATCCTCAATGTGTTTTTTCTCACCGTTTTCTTTCTCTTACTCCTGGCACCTAGTATCTTATTTAGCCACCACAAAAGAGCACAGTCAATCGTAACAGTAATGTGTATAAAATTAACAAGTAGTTTCGTGAAGAACTACAGCCTAATTTCATATATCCAACTTATGTTAATTGCTTCTACCAACATACAAAATTTCAGTTTGATTGCTGTCATAGATTAATAGATATTGAGAACCGTCTAAATATTTTGGATGGTCGCCATGTTGGATTTTAATATAAGTAGGCCATAGATTTGTGTACTAATAGATGAGGATCTTTGCGTAAGTTCATTATTTAAAAGTTGATTTTGATCGCATGATTAGAACACAAGAAATAAAAAAATAATTTAAAAAATTTGCACAGCCGCCATCTTGAGGTTATGTAAATAATTAAACTAAATTATATGGCAGTGAATTGTAATTTGTATAGTCATTTGCTGTACCAAGTTTCACCGCGTTCGGATGGTTAAATCGCGAGAAAAGTCTGTTTAAATGATTCAACTTAGCTTGGCCGCCATGTTCGTTTTGTAGTTAACAAGTTTTTGGAAGTTAAATAGGTGAACGTCTAGTAGTGCCCTTTTATCACCGTACAAGTGCCTTCGGTGGCGTAGTTGGTTGCATGCTGAACTGCTGTGCACAAGAGAGCGGGATCAAACCCGGCCGAAGTCGTGGGATTTTTTAAGAGCGTTAAAATTTTTCAGTATACCTTCCTTCGGAGGAGAAGTAAAGTCGGCGGTCCCATGTCATAAATTTATGGCATGTAAAAGATCCTTCCACAGACTAAACTTGTGTGGAGCTAAATTTCTAGGTTAGATTTCGTTGTAACGCTCTATCAAAGTTCCAACGGTCACGACTAGAGCTCGCGTCAGCCCGGAAGGCGGCCGGGTCTCTGGGATTTGTGCAGAGAGAGAAATAGATACATGCCCACTGTTGCAACTGGTCCACCATGTCCGAGCCCCACACCGCAGGCTGCTGCCGTGAGTTCCTGCGGTATGGCAACACCGTCGCTTAGTTCATCGAGCCTGTCTCTTTCACGCTGCTTTACACTTAGCTTCCTTGACAACACACTAGCTCAGATTCTCAAGACAGACTGACTGTGATTGGTGGGATGGAAGTGAAGCATGACGTAATGGTAGCATTGTGTTCTGCGCATCGCCTTCCTGGCTGGCTCGAGCTCTAGGTATCATTGATATCTGGTAGCGAAAGTTGGAACTACTTTAAATTGAACGGAACTTGTAGCTCACCCTAGTGGTGTCCGCTTGAAGCAGCTACAGCCTCTGGCGAGCCGTACATGTCCTCGGACACTCCCGGCACTAAAAGCCATACGATAAATAAATAAATAAATAAATAAATAAATAAATAAATCACCGTACAAAATTTCAGGGTGATATGAGTAATGGTTTCGGTGATATAGAATGCCGGTGAAATTATTTGCACAGCCGCCATATTGGATAGTACTATGACTTTACCGGGTTTCATTGAAATCTCTCCAGCCGTTTAGAAGTTATTAGGGAGGGACACACAAACGGACAGAAGGTGATCTGATAAGCCTATTTGTTCATGAATGAAAATAGGATAAAATGTGTAGATAGCGGTGAAAATGCTGGTTCTGCGTCTGGTGAATTCCATAGCACTTCTGTCAGTATGATAATATTAATGTTATTGGTTTTATGTCCAATTTAACTACTGCGGCTTTTAGAGACGCCGGAGTGCCGAAAGTTTGCCCCGAAGGGAATCTTTGACGTGCCAGTAAATCTACTGACACGGCTCCCTCGCATTTGCGCCCGCTCAAATGCGAACTGACTGCGTCAGGATTCGATCCTGAAACCTTGGGAACAGCAGGCGAGAAAGTTACCGCTGAGCCAAGCAGCCATTGAAGTAGAGGCTCCGACTGAATATCAATATTGTGTGTACTTACCAGTGTGAAGATGGCGACGTAGAGATTAGTTTTAGGTCCGTAGCACCCCATAGCACTCCTGTCAGTATGATGTGAAGTGGAGGTTGCAACTGTGTGTCTCCCGTCATATCAATAAACTCTATCTCGCGATAAGATAACACCACAATAATTATTCTCAAGCGCCATCAAGTTAAGAAGAAACCGGACCCGCACACTATCAGATGGTTATCTCTCGCCATGATCGATCCTGGTACTGTTCAGTCATTCTTATTCATCCCACGAGATAAGGGGACGACACCAGGACCTGATCAAAACACATGAGAAGAAAGTACACCCAAAATAAGATAGATGTTGATGATGATTACTGTTTTAAGGGGCCTAACATCTAGATTATCGGTGCCTAATGGTTTGGCTGATATTGAAAGATGAGATGAGAATGAAAACTATAACTAGGCCTACACCGTAATACTAACTACAGACTTACATATTAGAAGGAGAAATGGTAAACAGATAAAGGATAAAGCAAATAAAGGACAGGAAGAAAAGAAATGACCACAACCCTCCATGAATGAGGATTGAGGGACTTGGAAGGAAGGAGAGCCATGCAAGGCCGATAGGAAAGGGAAAGAGGAGAGGGTTTGCCCCAAAGTCAGTGGATAAAAAAAGTGGGGGGGGGGGGAACCAGAGCCAGTTCAGAAATCCCCTGGGATCGCCAACTCCCGAACCAATCAGCCATGAGCCCCTGAGGGCGAAGCACTATCCAGGGTACACCAGAAGTAATGGGGCTACATACACCCCGCCTCCTTGAGGGCCTTGAGCAGAAGGCAGGAGATAACGTGAAAGGAAGGAGGGAGGGTATCAGAAAAGATGAGACAAGTGCCAATTAAGGCGGGAAAGGAAGAGACTCCCTAGGCTTCGGACACCCTAATAGCGTCGGGATCAGAAGAGAACAAGAGTTGACCAAGGGAGGTCGACAGGAAAGAAGAAGGAGAGGTGTCTGGCAAAAGTAAGTGGAAGCAATGCCGGACTCAGCTGGGGTCCCGTGGTCGCCAACCCAGTCCCCCTAGTAGTGAGCCCCTGGTGGCAAAATTAGGAAAACGTGTCCCTGCTTTCATACCGAAGAGCTCCAGGACCGCTGAAACAAAGCTGATATGTCAAGTTTCCGGTTTTTAGCAGTTGTGATATTCGGCAGATAACTTCGCTGTTCCGCCCCTTAACACAACAACAACAACAACAACAACAACAAAATTTGTGATAAACGCGAAATTTGTCCAGAACTCAATTGTTGCTGTTGTTGCTTATTTTTAGGGACTGCGACATCGTGGTCGTCCCCGTGAATGTTAGGTGTTGATAATGTTATTGGTTTTACGGCCCTTTTAATTACTGCGGCTTTTAGAGACGTAGGGGTGGTGGAATTTTGTCCCGAAGGGGATCTTTAAAGTGCCAATAAAACTACTGACACGGATCCCTCACATTTGCGTACGCTCAAATGCCACCTGACCACATCAGGATTCGATCCTGCAACCTTGAGCACAGCCAACAAGAACGTTACCGCTGAGCCACGCAGCCAGGCTGAATTATATAGGTGTGTGTGAGTTTGTTTGGAATTTTTGTGATAACCTGTGTTATTGTGATGGTTGTACTAGTGTGTGTATTCGTAAATTGGGGATAGGATTGGGAAGGAGGTGGCCATGGACGTACATTAGGAACTATCCCAACATTTGCCTGGCGTTGAAGGGGGGAAACCACGAAAAAACACTTCTAAGTTAGCTGGGGTGGGAAACATACCCGTCTCCTTTCAGTTTTACCACACGAGGCTGAATGTACCCCATTCCTGCCCTCGCACCCAGAATTAAAATTAATTGACAGAGCCGGGAATCGAAGCCGCTCCTCAGGGACGACAGCCAAGAATGCTAGCCACTACGCAACGAGGTGGACTTGTGTGTCAGTAAGTGGTGTATTGGAATACACATTTAGTTAGAGTTAGCAGTTGCTGCTCTTTGCTTTTCCTTTTTCATTAGTTTCTTTATTTCCCTCGCAGACACCAACAGGGACCCTTTTTTGCATTCCCTTTTTCTTTGAATATGTGCTTAAATTTATGTAAGTCTGTTTCAGTAATTTACCCTCTGGATTTCAACCCCAGCTCACCACGCGGCAACCTGTCGAAGTTTTGGATTCAGCAATCTCAACAATGGCTTCAAACCGCTCAAGCAGATGTCGTCGTTGTCGTCATCTACCATCTCCTTGAAGACTCTACTCCATGTAGAGTGTTTTATTTTTACAATGTTACCCCCAGTGTTTAACTTCTCTTGTTTCCCCCTCCCTTCCTGCTTGCCTGCTCTCTGTGTGTTCTAATTTTCCTGATCACTTCTCGTCTGGGCGTTTGAGTGATAAGTTCAGTCCTCTCAAGGAGGCGCATCTCCTTAACACATGAGGTGATTCAAATAGACGCCATGTCTAAATTTCGGGTGTAACGGCTGCAGGAAACTTCAAATTTCAATCCATCTTGGCAAGATAAGTAACTACCTACTGTGCCCTTTTAGCAAGAAATATGCCAATCACAGTATACCAGCGTAGCTCAATTCGGAATTTTCGGGGCAGCGGTAAGTTCCCCCACTCTGTGACTCACATATTTTGGATTAATTAGAGGATACACTTTCAAAAATAACAACAAAATCAACTCCTATTTTTAACACATTTAATTAATAAAATTAATGGCGCTACAAACAATTAAACAATTAAATTACTGACCCATCATCATCTACTTGTTCCAAATGAACAAGGAATCACAATATAATAAAACAAATATTGTATTAAAACATATGGTCTCCATATAAACCAACAATTCCTACTTAGTTTTACTTCCATGAAGCATCAGCTGTAAGTTTTATATAACTCCGAGCTCCTTGGCTCCATGCTTTACATAATAACGGTGTCATTCTTTATACACCTCAAATACTACTTTTTATATTTTCTTAATCTTCAAAACAAATGTATAATTTCATTTAAAATTATTTGTTAATTATCTAACTCAATATTTTGGGCATGTTCACATATTTTCAGCTGTTATCATCTCTCTATAGTTTCACAAATACATTAAGGTAATCAGGAAATTACTTGTGTACTCCAGAGTATGAAGATACTTGACACAGTCAAAAACTATAGTTACTCCCGAAACCTAGTTGCCTTCAATTAACTCGTGGAATCCTACTTCCATACAACATTACAATAGGGATTGTTATTTATCTCTTACGTCTTATAAGACCATTATCACATAAGAAAACTACGATCTGAACAGGCAAGCGGATATATCAATCTACAAGGACCTCGGTTCAACGCCCGGGTCGTTAACAACTTTAAACACTCCTGGTGTATTCATTACTCCTTACAAGACGGCCTCCAGACACCCCTCCTACTCCGAGGGTCTGGCCGTGAAACTGGATAGTTATTTATGACTATGCGGGCTCCTTCCCGTCTGGCCCGAGCTAGAGCTCTCTTTAAATGCTTTACAAAACACAAACTTTCCATTCTCAGTTCTTTGTGGAGACCTGGCCTTTTATTCTTCGTGTACATACAACAATATTATTGGGCTTATAAACCACATTCGTAATCTTGGCGTTTATTAATTATGAAAGGTCCTCATTGATTGTGGAAGAGCAATTAACGACGAATAATAAAGGGGCTTTCAAAATAAGAGGATTCTGAGTTCGAATCTCTTCACCTGCCTCGGGAACCTTTCCCTTATAGAGGACTATACAAAATGCGATTTAGGGTCAGCCAATAGCTAATAGACCTACGCTCAATACCATACATTTGCTCCCTTTCAAATACATACACAATGCCTCGTGATACTACGTCACAAATAGAGGACTTATCCCACATCTCAATTCGCTACAATCAACTACCTCTCATAAGTAATTTACCAAGTACATTAACTTTTACGCGTTCCTAGCGTGACATTTTACTTTAATTGCGCTCCTTTTGCGCTATACATTTTTAAGCCTAGCGTCACCCAAAGAACTGATAATATCATATTAACAATTGATGCACATTTCAATTTTTATATTATTCTTTCCTTTTGACAATAACTTTCTCTATTTCAAGAACATGTATTTTAACATCATGTCTATACTTTTTTATTAAGGCTCTAACGCTCTTATGCTCACATCAATTTATTTGATCTTTATTTAATATTTCCTTACTTGGTTATTATTATTATCTTCATTCTTTACACAAGCTCAAAAGCTATTTTTTCATATCTCAATTTTACTTTTATTTAAACATCTTTCATGATAATTAATAATATTTCGCTTGCTCTTATGACATTCGTTAAATACATTAACATTTTATTCACATATTTCCTCTACGGGATTTATTCTTTACATAATTATTTATAATCTCTCAAATTTCTATTTTTGTTCAGACCGCGTTCTTGTTTATTCAGTATTTATTTATTTAAAACACATCCCTTTTACTCAAAAACTCCGGTGGATTTGTACACAATCATTCCCTGACACCAAAATAGAATGAAATTCATTACTTACATGTTTTTAAGGTCGTCCCATGACCTTTATTCTTGTGCGGTGTTTCATTTTGGCCCACTTTGAAATTTTTCTCCATATTATAGAAATTCATCTTATGTACAAACACTTCTTGACACATATTTAATACACTTAACATTGACGACATTTTTATACACTGGTGTGTCCCTTTAGAACACACAATAAACACTAAAAAATATTAATTTAACACACAATCTTGATAAATTTACACTTCACAATTCTTGATCACTAGGCCGTATTTCTTAGCCTATCACACGTGACCTCTTAATTTCCCGTTTCCAAGGATGAAATTTATTCAATGTCGGCTTCCTATCCTGCAGAATACGAAAGTCTCGAAACATCTACTGTTCCCTGGAATCCTAATTCTTCGAATCCTATTCTGGATGACTGGCTATTTCTCTAGCTTGAACGGCTTCTTTGTAGATCTGGTTTATCGATCCTAGCGAAAGTCTATTCGGATCGAGGTCTCCTCGATAACCTATCGATGACCTATGGATTTATTTTATAGCAGCTAGTACTTCTCGAATCTAGTGCTTTAGAATAGTTCGTCTGCTCTTTGGAGATAATGTTTATAGTCTCCGTTCTTCTTTATTTGATCGGTTCTAGCACTCCTACGTTTCTGAAATACGTTCCGAACCTTACTCTGTTCTTCCCTTTTTGGGTTCTTTAATTTAGATAACTGTTTATCTTTCTGTTACGGTACTTCCGTACGTTATGATATTTTCGTCCGCCTATTTACAGACCTATCGCCTTAAGTCCAACGTTCGCAGCCTGCTCTGACTATATTTTACGAACTTTTCACTATAAACTTGTGTACTGTTGGACCTAAATCCTGTAACTAGGATTTTCCTAATTTTTCAACACTGCGTTACTTTAATATTTCTTCTTTACAACTCCTTATGGAGGTAAGCAAGTTGTTAATACTGCGACGCCTATGGCTATCGGATATTAATTCTGCGGTGTAATACAGCGTTTCTCCCCTCAAGGAGTACTGGTAACTGTCTTCGATGTGACGCAGAGTGACGCCCCACACGGCTGTCTGAATACTGATGCGTAGCAACGCCCCCCTTGGGCTATTTGGACCTGCTTATACTGATGCGTAGTAACACCCCCTCGGGCTGTTCAGAACTGCATATACTGTTGATGCTCCAGCGTCACGTCCCCCTGGACGGACTCGTACTGCGTGATGCGTAGCAACGCCCCCTCGGGCTGTTCGAGACTGCATGTGCTGTGATGTAGCCTTACGCCCCTCACGGGCTGTCGGAATGACTGCATGTTTGGCTTGGTGAAGCCAGAAGCTTTATACTATTTCACTACAAAAAAATAAGACTCTAGCTCTTTCCGTGGCCAACTTCTAAAATAATGGTTGCACAATTATAAAAATTATACCTTCCGAAAGCTCGTCTTCTCAATGTCAAATAATCTCATTGCGCCTAAGAATCGATCGTGCAATTCGGAGATATTAATTAATTTCTCGTCCTCAATTGTGTGGGTGTTGCTGTTCTTTTGTACTCTCCCCTCTACACCAGCCTTGGTAATTCCCCGATGACGTCTACTTGCTTTTGCAGTTTTCTCCTGTGCAATATTTAAAGGGTTTTTCTTTACTAAAAAATCTCTTATTCGAAATGATTCACCGTACTGTACTTGTTTACTTATTTTTATACTCGTAAACGGGTTAAATTTAATTATTCCTCTTCTGGCGCATAAGCGGTGTTGTCGTTTTCCAGCAAGCTCAGCTCGATTTCCGAGTCAGGCTTCCTTGTCTAATAGTGGGAATTTTCCACTCGGTTATTAATACTCATGACTAGCTCCCTTCTGAATGTCAAGAGGGGTGATCTCATCTCTCGAACACCTGGTCCTCGCCTCTTGCACCATATTAGGCTAGCATCCTAGCTTGATCTTTCTCTAAGTTACATTAGAAACTGTACGTTTCTTTCATTTCTTCCCCAAATGCATGGATTCGACCTCCATGGACCCTATGGCACATGGGTTCATCTCTCCCCTCCTTAGGTAAATAAATTTTCGAAAAATTTTTGAGGAAATTTATTTCAATTAATCTTATCTTTCTTTATTCGTCGAAGCCATCATAACGTCGTCCGTATCTACTGTTGTTTTTATTTCTTTAAAGTCGTATCCGGTGATTGTGTAGGTCGGGTATGCTCTGTCCCTACCCTTTCTTTTTCCTTTGTTTGTCTGGACTTTAAGTCCCCAGAACCTCATTCTTCTTTACGGGTGTGGTTTATCCCTACCCTTTCTTTTTTCTTTATTTGTCTGGACTATAAAATCTCCAGAACCTCATTCTTCCTTACGGGTTTGGTCTATCCCTACCCGTTTCCTTATTTCATCATTTTCCTTTCTTAAATTGGAATTTTCTTCTTCAATAAATTCAATTATTTCTTTAATTTCCCAATACAATTTCTCCAATTCGCATTCGCACTCGAATGCTTGAGCTCTATTTTCTATTTCTTCCTTATTCTTGTTTATGTCAAAAGCGGATTCATCTCTAAATGTTTCCATAACCAGGGCTTGTTCATTTGCTTCATCGAAATCTTCGGGAGGGTAATATAATTTCAAATTTGCTGAATTCATGGTCACTTCGTGATCCGTTTCACAGTGCCGAATTCTATATGCGTTATTCCTCAAATCTCTGATTATTTGATATGGTCCGTGGTACATTTTCTGGAACTTCTTGTACACACGGTTCCCTGGATCCGAAATGGCTGGTCTTTTTACCAACACCATTTCTCCTGCTAATAATGGTCGATGATACCTCTTATGCCTATTTCTTCTTTGCCTCCTGTCGGCTTGAGCTTTTAGATGCTCAAATGCTCTTCGAATACGTACATCTCTTCCAGGTTGAGCGTCTGCTGGCCTAGGAATTACCAGACTCCAAGGTCTTTCTGGTTGCTCATTCCGATGTAACGTTATGGGTATCTCTCCCGTGGATTCATGGATTGTATTATTTATACAAAATTCGATAATATCCAAGATATCTATCCACTTCCAATTTTCTTCGGCACAGTATATTCTACAGTACTTGGCCGTCTCCCTCATCACTCTTTCTACAGGATTTGCCTCAGGATGGCGAATACTTGACAAATTCTGACGTATTCCAAGTCTTTCTAATTCTCGTCTGAACTCTACACTGGTGAAACAACTGCCGTGATCCGACAACAAATTCTCAGGTTTCCCCAGAATCGGTATCACTTTTTCTTTTAGTCGTTTTAACACCTGTTTGGTACTAGTCTTCTGTATGGGAGCAAGGACAACCATTTTAGTGAAGACATCCATAGCCACCATTATGTGTCGATTTCCTCTTCTTGCCTTGGGCAAAGGTCCAAAATTATCAATAGATATGATTTGGCCGGGCCTTTCGGACAACAATGGTATAGGCTTCTGTCTCATCAGAAATGCATTAGGTTTGATCCTTTGACATAGATCACATGTATTTAGCGTGTCCCTTACAGTTTCTCTCAGTCTCGGCCATACAAATGCTTCTTTCAGCATCGAGACTGTTTTGTCGACTCCCATATGTCCGAACGATCTATGGGCTAACCATACTATTTTTCTCTGCAAAATTGCAGGTACAACAATCCTTAATTTTGTATGGTCAGAGTCCACAAACTTATATAATAATCCATTATAAAACGTGTAGTCTTGAGCTATCTTATTAGCTTCCGTGTACGCTGGTGTTCCTCTTATCAAGCTTCCCTCAAGGAAATATATGAGCATGTTCATCCATGGATCCTCCCGTTGTCTTTGACTAATGCTTCTTAACTCATTAAGAGTACGCTGATCCCTGTCTTCCAAATCTATAGCCATTACTTCCTCTTCTATGGACTCTGGCTGTCTACTTAAGTAGTCTGGAACTATATTTTCTTTTCCTGGGCAGTACTCTATCTTGACATCAAATTGTTGAATGTATAAAGCCCAATGCATCAACCTTTGACTGGATAAATCAGTCTTCATCAAAAAGGTTAAGGCTTTATGATCCGTCCTTAAGATGACCTGAAACCCATATACGATCTTCCGCCAATATTGCAACGCGTGCAATATCGCTAACAGCTCGATCTCGCTGATCGTATAATTTTTCTCGTGTGGTTTCAGTCTCCTACTTGTGAAAGCTAGATAGTTTTTCTTATCAGGGTTTTCCGGGTTTTCCTGATATAGCATTGCCCCTATTCCAATCTGGGATGCGTCTGTTTGAATGATAAATCTCTGATTAAAATCAGGATATCCTAGCTTCACGTAATTTAAAAGCATCTCCTTGGCCTCTACAAATGCTTTTTCTGTTTCCTCCGTCCATTTCCACTTGCCCCCCTTCTTCAGAAGGTCCTGTAGTGGTGCAACAGTTTTGGTGTATGATGGACAATGTCCTGAGAAGAACCCAATCAATCCCAAAAACTGGCGAACGTTCTTCACCTTCAAAGGCCTTGGAAAATCCCTTATCGATTCCAATTTGCATGGATTTGGTTTAACACCATCCTTGTCAATCACATGCCCTAAAAATGTTACTTGCCTTTGACAAAAATTCGACTTCTTTAAATTTATTTTAAAATTTGCCCTTCTTAAGTCTTCCAATAATTTCTTCAATTTTTCTAAATGTTCCTCAATGTTCTCCGAGGTAAGCAAAATATCATCCACGTATCGGATAGTGCAATCTTTCACTTCCTCTGACAGGTTTCGATCAAGCGCTCTTATTAATGCAGATCCGGCGGTCTTCAATCCAAACGGACATCTTCTAAAACAATATGTTTGTTGGTCGAACTGAAATCCAGTCAACAAGCTGGTTTTCTCTTCCAGTTCAAGATGATGATACGAAGAAGTCATGTCAATATTTGTAAAAATCTTCTTGCCCTTGAACTTCCTCAGTATTTCTTTTATGGGTGGTGCCGAATCATTCTCTGGTATGATTTTTGCATTTAAATTTCTGGCATCTAGACACACCCTTACTGAGCCATCCGGTTTACTCACAATCACTAATGGACTAACATATGGTGTCGCCATCTTTTCTATAACACCTGCATTCATCATCTCCTGCAGTGTTTTCTTAGTTTGTGGGTAATGTTTTTCCGCCACCGGGTATGGTTTTTGTCTGAACGGTGCCCAATCATTTACTTGGAACGCGTATTTAAAATTTTCAATCTTCCCTGGCTTGGAATCAAATACGTCCCTATAATTCAATAATAATTTCTTTAACTGTTCCTTATTTTCGAGGTTGACTTTAGCTTCCTCCACCTTTCCTGACAGGTTGGTCTCGAACTCAGTTTCCAAATTATCTTCGAGTTCTATGTTGAGGACTTCAAATATCTTTTCTATGTCCTTATAACCTTCCTCAATCACTTCTTCCATATGCCATACCTGTTCTCCTATTTTCGCATCCTGTTCCTGTAGGTTAATGTTTTGCTCATCCACATCCTCTCTTTGAACTCTAATGCAGTTTTGCGCTAGGTCTATAATGACCTTGTTCTCACGGATAAAATCAATACCTAATATGACATTATACGGTAATTGATTTACCAGCAAAAAGCACTGCGAAATTTCAGCGTTACCCATGATCAGATCAATGTATACCTGAAATTTACATGTTAAAGATTTTTCAGGGATAATCCCCTTAATCTTTACATTTGATGTGGGAATCTTTAATACTCGGCCCCTTGTTTCCAATTCATTTAGAAGGGTTTGTGTAATTAGACTTATTGTGGATCCGGTATCAATTAATGCTCTGACCAGTAATCCTTCTATCCTAAGCATAATTATAGGTAGTTCTCTTTTAACAGGTGGGATTCCTTCCACATCCTCGTTAATTAGCTCATCTGGTCTGGCTATCCAATTCACAATTTCTACCTCCTCCCAGCTCCTGGTATGTTTCCACTTTTGACGATTTAAATTTGGAGTTTTTTTTATCCTGAGGGCTTCCTTTTCCCTCATTCTTTAACTGAGCTTGTAGTTCCAAGCTTTGAGCTCTGTCTAGTCGGTCGGGTGATTTCCGGTTCTTGATTGCCTCACTCCAACGGACTTTTTGCCTATCAGGTTCATCTGGTCGTTCGTTCATATAACGAAGACTTTCCTGATATCTTTCTTCTATTTCGGCCCGATATTCATCATCCCTATCCTCTGGCCTTACATTCCTTCTGGGATAATTCTCCCATTTCTTTCTGTTTTCTTGCCTTTGATGGTTATTGTTATAGGGTCGGCTCTCTTGTTGCCTATAACCTGTATTCCTAGGATTTCTTCCTCGATATCCTCCTCTGTAATATGGCTGTATCCTTCTAGGCTCCTGGTGCCCATACTCTCGACCTAGTCCCTGAGTATCCGTGCTGGTGGACTGATTCCTGGTCGCTGGTTTTTCTCCGGTTTCCTGACTGCTGGCCATGTGTACTTGCTCAGTCTGTCTTTGATGCCGAGGAGTTACGTGTGAAGTCGTCATATCTAATTGACGTAATACACTCTCCACTTCCACAGCACTTCTTGCTTTAGATGAGATTAACAGCCTCTGAATCTCATACGGAAGTTGTCTTGCAATGGCGGCACACAGGTCGTTTTCTGCCGGAGCAATGTCAAGTTCGCGGAATTTACACAGCTGAGCGGTGAAAAATTCCGAGTATTTAGTTGGTGCATTTGTGCTGTACTTCCTAGAGTACAGATCTAGCCTTAAATTCTCTTGGACGTCTGCTGCCCAATATCGTTTTAAAAATGCTTCCCTAAAGCCTTCCACCGTATCAAAGGTGTACCTGAAGCTTCTGAACCAGGTGAGACAATCACCTGCCAACAGCTTTTCAATAGCTCTCAGTCTCCAATCCTGAGGAACTTTCATTTCGTTTAAATACTCTGCCACTTCCTTTAGCCAGTATTTTGGAGTAATGGACATGTTATTACCCGTAAACTTTACTGGTCTGTCCTCATTTGATTTAATAATGTTTATTATCTGGCCATTTGTCTGATTCATGTACGGGGTTGACATCGCCATCGGATATCCTGGGTTCTTGTAAGGGCTCTCCCCTCCTAAGTCCCTATCCGTATCTGTGCCTTGTTCACGGGAATCTACCCATCCTGTCTTTGGAAACTCCTCCTGATTCTCAAATTCTAACTTCCTTTCCCTTCGGGCACTTTCTTCATTAGCCATGAGTTGGATTTCCATTTGACTATTCTTATGTTCAGTCCTCTCCAATCGGGATCTTAATTCGTTCTGAATTCTTTCTTGATTCCTTTTACTATCTTCCTCTGCCTTTTTGGATTGGAATTTCTCGTCCCTGTAACTATCCCTGAATTCATTTAGTTGGTCTTCTACCTCTTTCTTAATGATCATGGCCTGTTGATTTATAATTTCTGGCTTTACATCACCGATGGTATCCAGGCCCTCTCGTATCTCCTTTATTTGCTTCCCCACTTCTTTTCGTCCTTTGACCATATCTAATTCAATTCCTTTCAACTTTTCATCCGTCTTCTTAGACACTTCCGATAAGTCATCTTTGATCAGTTTTACTTCATTATTTGATTTTCCTACTTGCCCCTTTAATGTTCCGATGGTTTCCTGAACCTCATTAATACCCTTACTTATTTCATTTATCTTATGGGTACTTTCTTTATTTTCTTCATTTCGTTGTTTTCTTTCTATCTGGAGATGCTCTCCGTATTCACTTAAATTTTTATTTATTTCCGCTTCGTACGTCCTCCAGTTATCATCTACCTGCCTAGTAAAAAGATCAATCTGCTCTTTCATATCCTGAACATCCTTTTTATTTTGATTTTTCATCTCAGTTACTTCGGTTTGAACATCATTGACTTTTCCCTCAAGTTCTCCCATTTTTTTCTCAACCCCTTCAAATCTATCTCCTAGCTCATTCACGCTTTGTTTTATTTCATCCCGGGAGGCCTCACAAATACTCTTGTTAGATTCTATCTGAGCTTTCAATTCTTTCTGCACACCTTGGATCTGGGTTACAAGTTTCTCTTCACATGCATCACCCTTTGTTTCTATGTCAATTAATTTAGTTTCCATGGAACTCAAACTTTTACTCAAAATTTCAAAATTTTCTTGACATGCAGCTTGGGACTCTATCGTACTATCCTTTAAGGTTCTTATTTGGTCTTGCAATTCTGTTTTAAGTGCCCCATTTTCCTCCTGAATTTTACTGGTGATTTCCCCTTTTAACTCAGTTAGCTTCTTCCCAAACTCAGTGTCAAAACCTTGGAACTTGTCATTTATTGTCCCTTCTATTTCAGCCTTCAGTACTCCATTGTTTTCTTTACTGTTGGCTTTCAGAGACTCTAACGTCTCCGTTTTTATCACTTCCAACTGTTTTTAATGGTTTCCCCACTTTCTATTTCCATCTTTTCTATCTCGGCCTTCAGTTCCTTATTCATTTTTATACCGTCGGCCTCGATAGCTTCTAATTTAGTTCCCATGTTAGCACTATCAGTTTTTAGTGACTCTAAACTTCCAGTTATGGATCCTAACCTTTCTTTATTTTCAGTCTGTTGGCTATCCAACTTATTGTTTATGGCCTCCAAGAGCCGTTGCACTTCTTCACTCAATGCCATCTTATGAGAATACAGTGGGCCACTAATGCCACCGCACTAGTACATGCTTGAGAGATGATACTCTGAATCATTGTGTCCCAATTTCTTTAAAAAATTTACTTTGGTACGGGTATTTACTACGACGTACCCTTTTGATACTTTTATTCAATTTCACAAATCTTTATGGAAGTATTTAAAATTCAAAATTTCGAAAAACCATTTTTTTTTTTCAAAAAATGAAAATTTTGATTTTTCGAGAAAACTCGGGTTTTCCCTAGGAAAACTCAGCCCTGCGTACTGGGCGCTGTGAAGAATGATTTCTGCTAGGGGGGTTGTTAATATAATATAATTCAGGGCTGCTCGGTATGAGTTTCCAGGGACCCATGCGGTCAGTTAATATTTTACGTTGTAGCTACTCCTATCATTACTTTACTTTACAGGTTATGACCGTCTTAAGTGTTCCTCTAGTTATTAATCCAGCACATTACTTATATGCCCCCCATGTGCACTTTTAGCAAGAAATATGCCAATCACAGTATACCAGCGTAGCTCAATTCGGAATTTTCGGGGCAGCGGTAAGTTCCCCCACTCTGTGACTCACATATTTTGGATTAATTAGAGGATACACTTTCAAAAATAACAACAAAATCAACTCCTATTTTTAACACATTTAATTAATAAAATTAATGGCGCTACAAACAATTAAACAATTAAATTACTGACCCATCATCATCTACTTGTTCCAAATGAACAAGGAATCACAATATAATAAAACAAATATTGTATTAAAACATATGGTCTCCATATAAACCAACAATTCCTACTTAGTTTTACTTCCATAAAGCATCAGCTGTAAGTTTTATATAACTCCGAGCTCCTTGGCTCCATGCTTTACATAATAACGGTGTCATTCTTTATACACCTCAAATACTACTTTTTATATTTTCTTAATCTTCAAAACAAATGTATAATTTCATTTAAAATTATTTGTTAATTATCTAACTCAATATTTTGGGCATGTTCACATATTTTCAGCTGTTATCATCTCTCTATAGTTTCACAAATACATTAAGGTAATCAGGAAATTACTTGTGTACTCCAGAGTATGAAGATACTTGACACAGTCAAAAACTATAGTTACTCCCGAAACCTAGTTGCCTTCAATTAACTCGTGGAATCCTACTTCCATACAACATTACAATAGGGATTGTTATTTATCTCTTACGTCTTATAAGACCATTATCACATAAGAAAACTACGATCTGAACAGGCAAGCGGATATATCAATCTACAAGGACCTCGGTTCAACGCCCGGGTCGTTAACAACTTTAAACACTCCTGGTGTATTCATTACTCCTTACAAGACGGCCTCCAGACACCCCTCCTACTCCGAGGGTCTGGCCGTGAAACTGGATAGTTATTTATGACTATGCGGGCTCCTTCCCGTCTGGCCCGAGCTAGAGCTCTCTTTAAATGCTTTACAAAACACAAACTTTCCATTCTCAGTTCTTTGTGGAGACCTGGCCTTTTATTCTTCGTGTACATACAACAATATTATTGGGCTTATAAACCACATTCGTAATCTTGGCGTTTATTAATTATGAAAGGTCCTCATTGATTGTGGAAGAGAAATTAACGACGAATAATAAAGGGGCTTTCAAAATAAGAGGATTCTGAGTTCGAATCTCTTCACCTGCCTCGGGAACCTTTCCCTTATAGAGGACTATACAAAATGCGAGTTAGGGTCAGCCAATAGCTAATAGACCTACGCTCAATACCATACATTTGCTCCCTTTCAAATACATACACAATGCCTCGTGATACTACGTCACAAATAGAGGACTTATCCCACATCTCAATTCGCTACAATCAACTACCTCTCATAAGTAATTTACCAAGTACATTAACTTTTACGCGTTCCTAGCGTGACATTTTACTTTAATTGCGCTCCTTTTGCGCTATACATTTTTAAGCCTAGCGTCACCCAAAGAACTGATAATATCATATTAACAATTGATGCACATTTCAATTTTTATATTATTCTTTCCTTTTGACAATAACTTTCTCTATTTCAAGAACATGTATTTTAACATCATGTCTATACTTTTTATTAAGGCTCTAACGCTCTTATGCTCACATCAATTTATTTGATCTTTATTTAAATTTCCTTACTTGGTTATTATTATTATCTTCATTCTTTACACAAGCTCAAAAGCTATTTTTTCATATCTCAATTTTACTTTTATTTAAACATCTTTCATGATAATTAATAATATTTCGCTTGCTCTTATGACATTCGTTAAATACATTAACATTTTATTCACATATTTCCTCTACGGGATTTATTCTTTACATAATTATTTATAATCTCTCAAATTTCTATTTTTGTTCAGACCGCGTTCTTGTTTATTCAGTATTTATTTATTTAAAACACATCCCTTTTACTCAAAAACTCCGGTGGATTTGTACACAATCATTCCCTGACACCAAAATAGAATGAAATTCATTACTTACATGTTTTTAAGGTCGTCCCATGACCTTTATTCTTGTGCGGTGTTTCATTTTGGCCCACTTTGAAATTTTACTCCATATTATAGAAATTCATCTTATGTACAAACACTTCTTGACACATATTTAATACACTTAACATTGACGACATTTTTATACACTGGTGTGTCCCTTTAGAACACACAATAAACACTAAAAAATATTAATTTAACACACAATCTTGATAAATTTACACTTCACAATTCTTGATCACTAGGCCGTATTTCTTAGCCTATCACACGTGACCTCTTAATTTCCCGTTTCCAAGGGTGAAATTTATTCAATGTCGGCTTCCTATCCTGCAGAATACGAAAGTCTCGAAACATCTACTGTTCCCTGGAATCCTAATTCTTCGAATCCTATTCTGGATGACCGGCTATTTCTCTAGCTTGAACGGCTTCTTTGTAGATCTGGTTTATCGATCCTAGCGAAAGTCTATTCGGATCGAGGTCTCCTCGATAACCTATCGATGACCTATGGATTTATTTTATAGCAGCTAGTACTTCTCGAATCTAGTGCTTTAGAATAGTTCGTCTGCTCTTTGGAGATAATGTTTATAGTCTCCGTTCTTCTTTATTTGATCGGTTCTAGCACTCCTACGTTTCTGAAATACGTTCCGAACCTTACTCTGTTCTTCCCTTTTTGGGTTCTTTAATTTAGATAACTGTTTATCTTTCTGTTACGGTACTTCCGTACGTTATGATATTTTCGTCCGCCTATTTACAGACCTATCGCCTTAAGTCCAACGTTCGCAGCCTGCTCTGACTATATTTTACGAACTTTTCACTATAAACTTGTGTACTGTTGGACCTAAATCCTGTAACTAGGATTTTCCTAATTTTTCAACACTGCGTTACTTTAATATTTCTTCTTTACAACTCCTTATGGAGGTAAGCAAGTTGTTAATACTGCGACGCCTATGGCTATCGGATATTAATTCTGCGGTGTAATACAGCGTTTCTCCCCTCAAGGAGTACTGGTAACTGTCTTCGATGTGACGCAGAGTGACGCCCCACACGGCTGTCTGAATACTGATGCGTAGCAACGCCCCCCTTGGGCTATTTGGACCTGCTTATACTGATGCGTAGTAACACCCCCTCGGGCTGTTCAGAACTGCATATACTGTTGATGCTCCAGCGTCACGTCCCCCTGGACGGACTCGTACTGCGTGATGCGTAGCAACGCCCCCTCGGGCTGTTCGAGACTGCATGTGCTGTGATGTAGCCTTACGCCCCTCACGGGCTGTCGGAATGACTGCATGTTTGGCTTGGTGAAGCCAGAAGCTTTATACTATTTCACTACAAAAAAATAAGACTCTAGCTCTTTCCGTGGCCAACTTCTAAAATAATGGTTGCACAATTATAAAAATTATACCTTCCGAAAGCTCGTCTTCTCAATGTCAAATAATCTCATTGCGCCTAAGAATCGATCGTGCAATTCGGAGATATTAATTAATTTCTCGTCCTCAATTGTGTGGGTGTTGCTGTTCTTTTGTACTCTCCCCTCTACACCAGCCTTGGTAATTCCCCGATGACGTCTACTTGCTTTTGCAGTTTTCTCCTGTGCAATATTTAAAGGGTTTTTCTTTACTAAAAAATCTCTCATTCGAAATGATTCACCGTACTGTACTTGTTTACTTATTTTTATACTCGTAAACGGGTTAAATTTAATTATTCCTCTTCTGGCGCATAAGCGGTGTTGTCGTTTTCCAGCAAGCTCAGCTCGATTTCCGAGTCAGGCTTCCTTGTCTAATAGTGGGAATTTTCCACTCGGTTATTAATACTCATGACTAGCTCCCTTCTGAATGTCAAGAGGGGTGATCTCATCTCTCGAACACCTGGTCCTCGCCTCTTGCACCATATTAGGCTAGCATCCTAGCTTGATCTTTCTCTAAGTTACATTAGAAACTGTACGTTTCTTTTATTTCTTCCCCAAATGCATGGATTCGACCTCCATGGACCCTATGGCACATGGGTTCACTACAATGATTTTAACCATTTTTAAAAGGTTTTAAACAATATTTGAATGCTTTTAATGAAAGTTATAGGCAGTGTTGGGATTTTCAAAAAAATGTGTAATAACTGCCCCCGCGGGAACTATCATTTTTGGCCAACAAGGCTCGCTACTAAAATCATTAAATCTAGCATTTCTTGTACTGAATAAGGGAATACCTTCCCAACAACGTGGGAATCTGCTAAAAGGAATAGCTGTCTAAAACTCAACTTGTTGCCTCCGTGGGATTTCAACTGCCTCATTCAACTGTCAATTCATCTCTGGAAATTTCCATTCGCAATAGACTCTAAACTGTGGAAAACTGTACTCAATAACTTCAAATTATTTCTAAATTCCAACTCAAAGTGAACTCATTAACTGCTACATCAAGACTGCATTCCGCTAAAAACCGTCAAAGTGTAACTCAATGAACCTATACATACTGCAATAGTGACAATTTACAATCATTCAACGAACTTAAGTACTACAAACAGTGCCCGTTTAAAGATCTTCCGCGCCGCGAAATTTTGAGAGCAATAAAATTGGCCAAGACTCTATTCCCATATTCCTATACTCCTAATTCCCTCTACTAACAATTTATAGTATATATTTAAACTAGTTACTTTTTTCAATGAGGCCTCGCCTATAAATAGGCGCCCTCCCATTTTTGCTAAAGTTAACATTTATTCACTCTGTAAAAATATATATGTGGTCATAAACCCACATTTTAATACGCATTTTTTCCTGTTTCGACCAGGAAGTTAGAGTTTTCTAATTGTTAAACACTTATCTAATTTGTGTAATCCAGGCTTCACAAATGGTGACCTGTCCTATTAGAATTTAGTATCTCTTAATGTCCCCATAATTACCAGTGGTTATAATCCACTTATTAATCTCTTTTTTTAGTCCTGCTGTGCCCAGAAATTTATAGTCTTTTCGCTTGCTACTAAGGCATTCTAAAAGCAATTTTTGAAATATTGGTATTTTACCTAACCAATCTAACGAAATATTAAACCAAATTGTGAGTCCTTTATTTTTATCATTATAGGCTTTAAACTTTTTAGTTGTATGCACCGTTCGAAAACCCTTGTGAGGTTTTTAGTGCTTGCAATAGGTCTGTGACCTTTAATTGTTCTAAAACAAAAAATTGTTCTTAAGCTCAAAATCGATCTGAGATCTAAATTAGTATTACTGTTCAACTTAATCACTTTGTTAAAAACATTCTTTATTATTTGTTTTCTACATCTATTGCTAGAAGAACTGTTAGGTAGGACCTTCTCTTCCCTAATTTTTCTCCTGAATTATTCTATATTCAAAGAAAAAGGCAAATCACCGAATGATAAGTTTATTAAAAACTCAAACACTTGTTGCATTTAGAGCAAAACTTCTATTAACAACACTTATAAAGTTTAGTTTAGGTATCACAGCTAATTCTAGTAAATCAATAAGGCTCGCTCTGCCAGCTTCCTACTTGTAGAGATTTTCGCTCTGACTTATGATTTACTGTTTAAAATGTTGGTTTTGTTCAAGTTAGGTTTGAGGTTTTCATCCTTTCTAAACTTCTAGTCGGTACCCTGCAGGGTAAGAGCTTAGCTTTCTAACGCAACACTTGGTTCTCTCTAATAATTTCTACTACTAATAATAAAAATGTAATTAAAAGCCCAAAAGGTGCTTTATCTCTGCCCACTCTGGGGTCATTCGACCTTTCTGTTGCGGATCCGACAGTGACGGGTAATAAAAATATCCCGGTTAATTCAAATCTTTCTACCATTTCAGAATGCTTTAGAAAATCTTATCCTTTGGAAGGGAAGGTACATAAATCAATTTCATCTAGCATACCTTTGCTCGCCAGCGCAACACCCTTCCCCATAGTACCAACTTTTACGCTCGGGAGGGAAAGAACACTTAGCGGTAGTCTGCCGGTAACCTCAGCTCACGCCGCTCTCTCCGTTATCCTCGTTCAAGCTCCCGCTTGTTATGAAAGCCGCATCGGCTTTCATATAGCCGTGGTAGGATTTTTCGAGATCTCGGAAACTAAGCGTCGCCCAGGGTTCAAACCTATACCAATCGATTCGGAGTCGAAAAAAAAAAAAATTCAAAAAAAGTCTGTCTGTATGTATGTATGTATGTATGTATGTATGTATGTATGTATGTATGTACGTATGTGCGTGACGTTTTTGCGTTTAGCAAAGTACAGGTCGCAATTTTCAAGATATCGAGCTGAAATTTGGTACGGAGAAAGAGTTGAGGCCTGTGACAAACCCTATTGATGGGCGTTAAAATCGGTGTAGGGCCGGACCTTTTTTTGGGCCCTGAATTTCATCCTATTTTTTTGAATCGATATATCTCGGAAACGGTCGGTCGTATCGAAAAATGTTAAATGTATAGGTGTAAGATCTCCGCGGTATGCAACTTTGTTACTCAAAACTATTTTTTGATATCTCTCACCGTTTTCTTTTTTTGGGGCCCTGAAATTGTCCATTATGCGTGACATTTTTGCGTTCAGCTAAGTACTGGTTGCAATTTTCAAGATATGAAGCTGAAATTTGGTACGGTGAAAGAGCTAGTGACTGTGACGAATCCTATTGTCGGGCGTTAAAATCGGCGCAGGATCGGATCTTTTTTGGGGGCCCAGAATTTCAAACTTTTTTTTGGAATCGGTATATCTCGGAAACGGTTGATCGTATCGAAAAATGTTAAAGGTATAGGTGTAAGATCTCCGCGGTATGCAACTTTTTTACTCAAAACGATTTTTTGATATCTCTCACCGTTTTCTTCTTTTGGGGCCCTGAAAATGTCCATTGTGCGTGACATTTTTGCGTTTAGCTAAGTACTGGTTGCAATTTCCAAGATATTAAGCTGAAATTTGGTACGATGAAAGAGTTAGTGACTGTGACGAATCCTATTGTTGGGCGTTAAAATCGGTGCAGGGACGGATCTTTTTTGGGGGCCCTGAATGTCAAACCTTTTTTTTGGAATCGATATATCTTGGAAACGGTTGATCGTATCGAAAAATGTTCAATGTATAGGTGTAAGATCTCCGCGATATGCAACTTTTTTACTAAAAAAGATTTTTTGATATCTCTCACCGTTTTCTTTTTTTGGGGGCCCTGAAAATGTCCACTGTGCGTGACATTTTTGCGTTTAGCTAAGTACTGGTCGCCATTTTCAAGATATTAAGCTGACATTTGTTACGGTGAAAGAGTTAGTGACTGTGACGAATCCTATTGTTGTGCGTTAAAATAGGTGCAGGGCCGGATCTTTTTTGGGGGCCCTGAATTTCAAACTTTTTTTGGAATCGATATATCTCGGAAACGGTTGATCGTATCGAAAAATGTGAAAAGTATAGGTGTAAGATCTCCACGATATGCAACTTTTTTACTCAAAACGATTTTTTGATATCTCTCACCGTTTTCGTTTTGGGAGGCCCTGAAAATGTCCAATGTGCGTGACATTTTTGGGTTTAGCCTAGTACAAGTCACAATTTTTAAGATATCGAGCTGAAATTTTGAGCTGTGAAAGAGTTGGACCCTGTGAGGAAATATGTTGTCGGGCGTTAAAAACGGTGCAGGGCCGGATCGTTTTGGGGGTCCCTGCAGTTCAAACTTTTTTTTGGAATCGATATATCTCGGAAACGGTTGGTCGTGTCGAAAAACGTTAAATGTACAGGTGTATGATCTCCGCGGCATGCAACTTTTTTACTCAAAACGATTTTTTGATATCTTTCACCGTTTTCGTTTTTGGGGGCCCTGAAAATGTCCATTGTGCGAGAAATTTTTGGGTTTAGCCAAGTACAGGTCGCAATTTTCAAGATATCGAGCTGAAATTTTGAGCTGTGAAAGAGTTGGCCTCTGTGAGGAAACCTGTTGTCGGGCGTTAAAAACGGTGCAGGGCCGGATCTTTTTGGGGGGCCCTGAATTTCAAACTTTTCTTTGGAATCGATATATCTCGGAAACTGTTGGTCGTATAGAGAACCGTTAAATGTACAGGTGTAAGATCTCCGCGGTATGCAACTTTTTTACTCAAAACGATTTTTTGATATCTCCCACCGTTTTCGTTTTTGGGGACCCTGAAAATGTCCATTGTGCGTGAAATTTTTGGGTATAGCGAAGTACAGGTCGCAATTTTCAAGATATCGAGCTGAAATTTTGACCCGTGAAAGAGTTGGACCCTGTGAGGAAGTCTGTTGTCGGGAGTTAAAAGCGGTGCAGGGCCGGATCTGTTTGGGGGGCCCTGAATTTCAATCTTTTTTTTGGAATCGATATATCTCGGAAACTGTTGGTCGTATCGAAAAACGTAAATATACAGGTGTAAAATCTCCGCGGTATGCAACTTTTTTTGCTCAAAACGAATTTTTTGATATATCTCACCGTTTTCGTTTTTTGGGGCCCTGAAAATGACCATTGAGCGTGAAATTTTTGGGTTTAGCGAAGTGCAGGTCGCAATATTCAAGATATCAAGCTGAAATTTTGAGCTGTGAAAGAGTTGGCCTCTGTGAGGAAATCTGTTGTCGGGCGTTAAAAACGGTGCAGGGCCGGATCGTTTTGGGAGGCCCTGAATTTCAAACTTTTTTTGGAATCGATATATCTCGGAAACGGTTGGTCGTATCGAAAAACGTTAAATGTACTGGTGTAAGATCTCCGCGGTGTGCAACTTTTTTACTCAAAACGATTTTTTGATATTTCTCACCGTTTTCTTTTTTTGGGGCCCTGAAAATGTCCATTGTGCGTGAATTTCTGCGTTTAGCAAAGTACAGTTCACAATTTTCAAGATATCAAGCTGAAATAGGATACGGTGAAAGAGTTAGGGCCTGTGAGGAACGCTTTTGTTGGGCGTTAAAATCGGTGCAGGGCCGGACCATTTTTTGAGGCCCTGAATTTCAACCCTGTTTATGGAATCGATATATCTCGGAAACGGTTGGTCGTATCGAAAAACGTTAAATGTACAGGTGTATGATCTCTGAGGTATGCAACGTTTTTACTCCAAACGATTTTTGATATCTCTCACCGTTTTCTTTTTTTGGGGGCCCTGAAAATGTCCTTTGTGTGTGACATTTTTTAGTTTAGCGAAGTACAGCTTGCAATATTCAAGATATCGAGCTGAAATGTGGTACGGGGAAAGAAATCGGGCCTGTGAGGAACTCTGTTGTCGGGCGTTAAAATAGGTGCAGGGCCGGACTTTTCTTTGGGGCCCTGAATTTCGTCCTTTTTTCGAACCATTATATTTGGGAAACGGTTGGCCGTATCGAACAAAGTAAAATCTATGGATATAGGACCTCCGTGATTAGCATCCTTTTTAACTCTTATGATTTTTTGATATCTCTCACCATTTTCCTATTTAGGGCCGTGAATTTCATTCTTTTCTTTCGATTCGTTATATCTCGGAAAGTGTCGATCCTATCGAAAAAGTTAAATCTACAGGTGTAAGATCTCAGTGATTTGCAACTTTTCTACCCCTAATCATATTTTGATATCTCTCACCGTTTTGATGTTATTAAATGTTTTTAATTTTTGAAAAAAAAATGGGGCCCAATTGTATATAACAATTGTTAAAAATTTAAATGATGGTCTAATTGAATTCTACGGAAAATTATCTATAATAAATCATTTTAACCTTTTCAATAAGTTGAATCATGTATTTACAGCAGTTAGATATTTTCCATTTCCGAGGACGTCCGGCTTTCATAACCATGTGATGGTGTCAGCATTGCCTAGAATAACATTTTATAATTTTCTTACTTTTCCTCGCAATCGGGTCGAAGGTCCGAAATGCAATTCCGCAGGCCTTGCCGCCAACGAAGTTGTTGTTTGAGATTATAACCCCTCTTGCTGGCCCCTTGCTGCTGTGCCACCGTCTCATCAAAAGCAGGTCGTGCTGCGTGGACTCCTACTTGTTATGAAAGCCGGATCTAAAGATCCTATAGGCTTTCATATAGCCGTGGTAGGATTTTTCGAGATCTCGGAAACTACGCGTCGCCCAGTGTTCAAACCTTTACCAATCGAATCGGAGTTGAAAAAAAAAAAATTTCAAAAAAAGTCTGTCTGTCTCTATGTATGTATGTATGTATGTACGTATGTGCGTGACGTTTTTGCGTTTAGCAAAGTACAGGTCGCAATTTTGAGGATATCGAGCTAAAATTTGGTACGGTGAAAACGTTGGGGCCTGTGACGAACCCTATTGATGGGCGTTAAAATCGGTGTAGGGCCGGACCTTTTTTTGGGGCCCTGAATTTCATCCTATTTTTTTGAATCGATATATCTCGGAAACGGTCGGTCGTATCGAAAAATGTTAAATGTATAGGTGTAAGATCTCCGCGGTTTGCAACTTTTTTTCTCAAAACTATTTTTTGATATCTCTCACCGTTTTCTTTTTTTGGGGCCCTGAAAATGTCCATTGTGCGTGATATTTTTGCGTTTAGCTAAGTACTGGTCGCAATTTTCAAGATATTAAGCTGAAATTTGGTACGGTGAAAGAGTTAGTGACTGTGACGAATCCTATTGTTGGGCGTTAAAATCGGTGCAGGGCCGGATGTTTTTTGGGGGCCCTGAATTTCAAACTTTTTTTTGGAATCGATATATCTCGGAAACGGTTGATCGTATCGAAAAATGTTAAAGGTATAGGTGTAAGACATCCGCGGTATGCAACTTTTTTACTCAAAACGATTTTTTGATATCTCTCACCGTTTTCTTTTTTTGGGGCCCTGAAATTTCCATTGTGCGTGACATTTTTGCGTTTAGCTAAGTACTGGTCGCCATTTTCAAGATATTAAGCTGAAATTTGTTACGGTGAAAGAGTTAGTGACTGTGACGAATCCTATTGTTGGGCGTTAAAATCGGTGCAGGGCCGATCTTTTTTGGGGGCCCTGAATTTCAAACTTTTTTTGAACCGTTATATTTGGGAAACGGTTGGCCGTATCGAACAAAGTAAAATCTACAGATATAGGATCTCAGCGATTAGCAACTTTTTTAACTCTTATGATTTTTTGATATGTCTCACCATTTTCCTTTTTTGAGGGCCGTGAATTTCATTCATTTTTTCGAATCGTTATATCTCGGAAAGCGTCGATCCTATCGAAAAAAGTTAAATCTACAGGTGTAAGATCTCAGTGATTTGCAACTTTTCTACCCCTTATCATATTTTGATATCTCTCACCGTTTTGATGTTATTAAATGTTTTTGGTTTTTGAAAAAAAAAAAGGGGCCCAAATGTATATAATAACTGGCAAAAATTCATCTGATGTTCTAATTGAATTCTACGGAAAATTATCTATAATAACTCTTTTTAACCTTTTCAATAAGTTGAATCATGTATTTACAGCAGTAAGATATTTTCCACTTCCAAGGACGTCCGGCTCTCATATCCATGTGATGGTGTCAGCATTGCCTAGAATATTTTATAATTTTCCTACATTTCCTCGCAATCGGGTCGATGGTCCGAAATGCAATTCCGCAGGCCTTGCCGCCAACGAAGTTGTTGTTTGAGATAATAACCCCTCTTGCTGGCCCCTTGCTGCTGCGCCACCGTCTCATCAAAAGCAGGTCGTGCTGCGTGGACTCCTACTTGTTATGAAAGCCGGATCTAAAGATCCTATAGGCTTTCATATAGCCGTGGTATGTGAGAAAAAGTCTGTCTGTATGTATGTATGTGTGTGACGCTTTTGCGTTTAGCAAAGTACAGGTCGCAATTTTCAGGATATCGAGCTGAAATGTGGTACGGTGAAAGAGTTGGGGCCTGTGACGAACCCTATTGTTGGGCGTTAAAATCGGTGCAGGGCCGGACCTTTTTGTGGGGCCCTGAATTTCATCCTATTTTTTTGAATCGATATATCTCGGAAACGGTTGGTCGTATCGAAAAATGTTAAATGTATAGGTGTAAGATCTCCGCGGTATGCAACTTTTTTACTCTAAACGATTTTTTGATATCTCTCACCGTTTTCTTTTTTTGGGGCCCTGAAAATGTCCATTGTGCGTGACATTTTTGCGTTTAGCTATGTACTGGTCGCAAATTTCAAGATATTAAGCTGAAATTTGGTGCGGTGAATGAGTTACCGACTGTGACGAATCCCATTGTTGGGCGTTACGATCGGTGCAGGGCCGGATCTTTTTTGGGGGCCCTGAATTTCAAACTTGTTTTTGGAATCGATATATCTCGGAAACAGTTGGTCGCATCGAAAAATGTTAAATGTACAGGTGTAAGATCTCTGCGGTATGCAACTTTTTTACTCAAAACGATTTTTTGATATCTCTCACCGTTTTCTTTTTTTGGGGCCCTGAAAATGTCCATTGTGCCTGACATTTTTGCGTTTAGCTATGTACTGGTCGCAATTTTCAAGATATTAAGCTGAAATTTGGTGCGGTGAAAGAGTTAGTGACTGTTACGAATCCTATTGTTGGGCGTTAAAATCGGTGCAGGGCCGGATCTTTTTTGGGGGACCTGTATTTCAAACTTTTTTTTGGAATCGATATATCTCGGAAACGGTTGGTCGCATCGAAAAATGTTAAATGTACAGGTGTTAGATCTCCGCGGTATGCAACTTTTTTACTCAAAACGATTTTTTGATATCTCTCACCGTTTTAATTTTTTGGGGCCCTGAAAAATGTCCATTGTGTGTGACATTTTTGCGTTTAGCTAAGTACTGGTCGCAATTTTCAAGATATAAAACTCAAATTTGGTAAGGAGAAAGAGTTATTGACTGTGACGAATCCTATTGTTGGGCGTTAAGATCGGTGCAGGGCCGGATCATTTTTGGGGGCCATGAATTTCAAACTTTTTTTTGGAATCGATATATCTCGGAAACGGTTGGTCGTATCGAAGAATGTTAAATGTACAGGTGTAAGATCTCCGCGGTATGCAACTTTTTTACAAAAAACGATTTTTTGATATCTCTCACCGTTTTCATTTTTTGGGGCCCTGAAAATGTCCATTGTGCGTGACATTTTTGCGTTTAGCTAAGTGCTGGTCGCAATTTTCAAGATAATAAGCTGAAATTTGGTACGGTGAAAGAGTTAGTGACTGTGACAAATCCTTTTGTTGGGCGTTAAAATCGGTGTAGGGCCGGATCTTTTTTGGGGGCCCTGAATTTCTAACTGTTTTTTGGAATCGATATATCTCGGAAACGGTTGGTCGTACCGAAAAATGTTAAATGCACCGGTGTAAGATCCTCGCGGTATGCAACTTTTTTACTCAAAACGATTTTTTGATATCTCTCACCGTTTTCTTTTCTTGGGGCCCTGAAAATGTCCATTGTGCGTGACATTTTTGTGTTTGGCTAAGTACTGGTCGCAATTTTCAAGATATTAAACTGAAATTTGGTACGATGAAATAGTTAGTGACTGTGACGAATCCTATTGTTGGGCGTTAAAATCGGTGTAGTGCCGGATCTTTTTTGGGGGCCCTGAATTTCATTTTTTTTTTTTTGGAATCGATATATCTCGGAAACGGTTGATCGTATCGAAAAATGTTAAATGTATAGGTTTAAGATCTCCGCGGTATGCAACTTTTTTACTCAGAACGATTTTTTGATATCACTCACCGTTTTCTTTTTTTGGGGCCCTGAAAATGTCCATTGTGCGTAACATTTTCGTGTTTGGCTAAGTACTGGTCGCAATTTTCAAGATATTAAACTGAAATTTGGTACGATGGAAGAGTTAGTGACTGTGACGAATCCTATTGTTGGGCGTTAAAATCGGTGTAGGGCCGGATCTTTTTTGGGGGCCCTGAATTTCATTTTTTTTTTTGGAATCGATATATCTCGGAAACCGTTGATCGTATCGAAAAATGTTAAATGTATAGGTGTAAGATCTTCGCGGTATGCAACATTTTTACTCAAAACGATTTTTTGATATCTCTCATCATTTTCCTTTTTTGGGGCCGTGTATTTCATTCTTTTTTTCGAATCGTTATATCTCGGAAAGCGTCGATCCTATCGAAAAAAGTTAAATCTACAGGTGTAAGATCTCAGTGATTTGCACCTTTTCTACCCCTTATCTTATTTTGATATCTCTCACAGTTTTAATGTTATTAAATGTTTTGGTTTTTCAAAAGAAATGGGGCCCAAATGTATATAACAACTGGTAAAAATTCAACTTATGGTCTAATTGAATTCTACGGAAAATTATCTATAATTACTCGTTTTAACCTTTTCAATAAGTTGAATCATGTATTTACAGCAGTAAGATATTTTCCACTTCCGAGGACGTCCGGCTTTCATAACCATGTGATGGTGTCAGCATTGCCTAGAATAACATTTTATAATTTTCCTACATTTCCTCGCAATCGGGTCGAAGGTCCGAAATGCAATTTCGCAGGCCTTGCCGCCAACGAAGTTGTTGTTTGAGATTATAACCCCTCTTGCTGGCCCCTTGCTGCTGCGCCGCCGTGTCATCAAAAGCAGGTCGTGCTGTGTGGACTCCTACTTGTTATGAAAGCCGGATCTAAAGATCCTATAGGCTTTCATATAGCCGTGGTATATTGGAAAAAGTCTGTCTGTATGTATGTATGTATGTATGTGCGTGACGTTTTTGCGTTTAGCAAAGTACAGGTCGCAATTTTCAAGAAATCGAGCTGAAATTTAGTACGGTGAAAGAGTTGGGGCCTGTGACGAACCCTATTGTTGGGCGTTAAAATCGGTGCAGGGCCGGACCTTCTTTTGGGGCCCTGAATTTCATCCTATTTTTTTGAATCGATATATCTCGGAAACGGTTGGTCGTATCGAAAAATGTTAAAAGTATAGGAGTAAGATCTCCGCGGTATGCAACTTTTTTACTCCAAATGATTTTTTGATATCTCTCACCATTTTCTTTTTTTGGGGCCCTGAAAATGTCCATTGTGCGTGACATTTTTGCGTTTAGCTAAGTACTGGTCGCAATTTTCAAGTAATTAAGCTGAAATTTGGTACGATGAAAGAGTTAGTGACTGTGACGAATCCCATTGTTGGGCGTTAATATCGGTGCAGGGCCGGATCCTTTTTGGGGCCCTAAATTTCAAACTTTTTTTTGGAATCGATATATCTCGGAAACGGTTGATCGCATTGAAAAATGTTAAATGTACAGGTGTAAGATCACCGCGGTATGCAACTTTTTTACTCAAAACGATTTTTTGATATTTCTCACCGTTTACTTTTTTTGGGGCCCTGAAAATGTCCATTGTGTGTGACATTTTTGCGTTTAGCTAAGTACTGGTCGCAATTTTCAAGATATTAAGCTGAAATTTGGTACGGTGAAAGAGTTAGTGACTGTGACGAATCCTATTGTTGGGCGTTAAAATCGGTGCAGGGCCGGATCTTTTTTGGGGGCCCTGAATTTCTAACTGTTTTTTGGAATCGATATATCTCGGAAACGGTTGGTCGTATCGAAAAATGTTAAATGTACAGGTGTAGGATCTCCGCGGTATGCAACTTTTCTACTCAAAATGATTTTTTGATATCTCTCACCGTTTTCTTTTTTTGGGGCCCTGAAAATGTCCATTGTGCGTGACATTTTTGCGTTTAGCTAAGTACTGGTCGCAATTTTCAAGATATTAAGCTGAAATTTGGTACGGTAAAATAGTTAGTGACTGTGACGAATCCTATTGTTGGGCGTTAAGATCGGTGCAGGGACGGATCTTTTTTGGGGCCCTGAATTTCAAACTTTTTTTTGGAATCGATATATCTCGGAAACGGTTGATCGTATCGAAAATTGTTACGGGTACAGGTGTAAGATCTCCGCGGTATGAAACGTTTTTACTCAAAATGATTTTTTAATATCTCTCACCGTTTTCTTTATTTGGGGCCCTGAATATGTCCATTGTGTGTGACATTTTTGCGTTTAGCTAAGTACTGGTCGCAATTTTCAAGATATTAAGCTGAAATTTGGTACGGTGAAAGAGTTAGTGACTGTGACGAATCCTATTGTTGGGCGTTAAGATCGGTGCAGGGCCGGATCTTTTTTGGGGGCCCTGAATTTCTAACTGTTTTTTGGAATCGATATATCTCGGAAACGGTTGGTCGTATCGAAAAATGTTAAATGTACAGGTGTAAGATCTCCCCGGTATGCAACTTTTTTACTCCAAACGATTTTTCGATATCTCTCACCGTTTTCTTTTTTTGGGGCCCTGAAAATGTCCATTGTGCGTGACATTTTTGCGTTTAGCTAAGTACTGGTCGCAATTTTCAAGATATTAAGCTGAAATTTGGTACGGTAAAAGAGTTAGTGACTGTGACGAATCCTATTGTTGGGCGTTAAGATCGGTGCAGGGACGGATCTTTTTTGGGGCCCTGAATTTCGAACTTTTTTTTGGAATCGATATATCTCGGAAACGGTTGATCGTATCGAAAATTATTAAAAGTATAGTTGTAAGACCTCCGCGGTATGAAACTTTTTTGCTCAAAATGATTTTTTAATATCTCTCTCCGTTTTCTTTATTTGGGGCCCTGAAAATGTCCATTGTGTGTAACATTTTTGCGTTTAGCTAAGTACTGGTCGCAATTTTCAAGATATTAAGCTGAAATTTGGTGCGGTCAAAGAGTTAGTGAGTGTGACGAATCCTATTGTTGGGCGTGAAGATCGGCGCAGGGCCGTATCTTTTTTGGGGGCCCTGAATTTCAAAATGTTTTGGAATCGATATATCTCGGAAACGGTTGGTCGTATCGAAAAATGTTAAATGTACAGGTGTAAGATCTCCGCGGTATGCAACTTTTTTTTTACAAAAAACTATTTTTTGATATCACTCACTGTTTTCATTTTTGGGGCCCAGAAAATGTCAATTGTGCGTGACATTTTTGCGTTTAGCTAAGTACTGGTCGCAATTTCCAAGATATTAAGCTGAAATTTGGTGCGATGAAAGAGTTAGTGACTGTGACGAATCCTATTGTTGGGCGTTAAGATCGGTGCACGGCCGGATCTTTTTTGGGGGCCCTGAATTTCAAACTTTTCTTTGGAATCGATATATCTCGGAAACAGTTGGTCGCATCGAAAAATGTTAAATGTACAGGTGTAAGATCACCGCGGTATGCAACTTTTATACTCAAAACGATTTTTTGATATCTCTCACCGTTTTCTTTTTTTAGGGCCCTGAAAATGTCCATTGTGCGTGACATTTTTGCGTTTAGCTAAGTACTGGTCGCAATTTTCAAGATATGAAGCTGAAATTTGGTACGGTGAAAGAATTAGCGACTGTGACGAATCCTATTATTGGGCGTTAAAATCGGTGCTGGGCCGAATCGTTTTTTGGGGCCCTGAATTTCAATTTTTTTGGAATCGATATATCTCGAAAACGGTTGGTCTTATCAAAAAACTTTAAATCTACATGTGTAAGATCTCCGCGGTAAGCAACTTTTTTACTCAATACGATTTTTTGATATCTCTCACCGTTTTCTTATTTTGGGGCCCTTAAAATGTTCATTGTGTGTGACATCTTTGCTTTTAGCTAAGTACTGGTCGCAATTTTCAAGATATTAAGCTGAAATTTGGAACGATGAAAGAGTTAGTGACTGTGACAAATCCTGTTGTTGGGCGTTAAAATTGGTGCAGGGCCGGATCTTTTTTGGGGGCCCTGAATTTCAAACTGTTTTTGGAATCGATATATCTCGGAAACGGTTGGTCGTATCGAAAAATGTTAAATGAACAGGTGTAAGATCTCCGCGGTATGCAACTTTTTACTCCAAACGATTTTTTGATATCTCTCACCGTTTTCTTTTTTGGGGGCCCTGAAAATGTCCATTGTGCGTGACATTTTTGCGTTTAGCTAAGTACTGGTCGCAATTTTCAAGATATTAAGCTGAAATTTGGTACGATGAAAGAGTTAGTGACTGTGACGAATCCTGTTGTTGGGCGTTAAAATAGGTGCAGGGACGGATCTTTTTTGGGGGCCCTGATTTTCAAACTTTTTTTTGGATTCTATATTTCTCGGAAACGGTTGATCGTATCGAAAAATGTTAAATGTATAGGTGTAAGATATCCGCGGTATGCCCCTTTTTTACTCAAAACGATTTTTCGATATCTCACACCGTTTACTTTTTTAGGCCAAAATATCCTTTGTGCGTGACTTTTTTGGGTTTAGCGAAGTACAGTTCGCAATTTTAAAGATATCGAGCTGAAATATGGAGCGGTGAAACAGTTAGACACTGTTAATAAACCTATTGTCGGGCGTTAAAAACGGTGCAGGGGCGGATCTTTTTGGGGGGCCCTGAATTTCAAACTTTTTTTGGAATCGATATATCTCGGAAATGGCTGGTCGTATCGAAAAACGTTAAAAGTACTGGTGTAAGATCTCCGCGGTATGCAACTTCTTTACTCAAAACGATTTGTTGATATCTCTCACCGTTTTCATTTTTGGGGGCCCAGAAAATGTCCATTGTGGGTGAAATTTTTGCGTTTAGGGAAGTACTGATCGCAATTTTCTAGATGTGAAGCTGAAACTTGGTACGGTCAAAGAGTTAGTGACTGTGACGAATCCTATTGTTGGGCGTTAAAATCGGTGCTGTGCCGAATCTTTTTTATGGGGCCCTGAATTTCAAATTTTGTTTTGTTTTGATATATCTCGGAAACGGTTTTTCGCATCGAAAACGTTAAATGTACAGGTGTAAGACCTCCGCGGCATGCAACTTTTTTACTCTAACCGATTTTTTGATATCTCTCACCGTTTTCTATTTTTTGGGCCCTGAAAATGTCCATTGTGCGTGACATTTTTGGGTTTAGCGAAGTACAGGTCGCAATTTTCAAGATATCGAGCTGAAATTTGGAGCTGTGAAAGAGTTGGACCCTGTGAGGAAACCAGTTGTCGGGCGTTAAAAACGGTGCAGGGCCGGATCTTTTTGGGGGGCCCTGAATTTCAAACTTTTTTTTTTGAATCTATATATCTCGGAAACGGTTGGTCGCATCGAAAAATGTTAAATGTACAGGTGTAAGATCTCTGCGGTATGCAACTTTTTTACTCAAAACGATTTTTTGATATCTCTCACCGTTTTCTTTTTTTGGGGCCCTGAAAATGTCCATTGTGCGTGACATTTTTGCGTTTAGCTATGTACTGGTCGCAATTTACAAGATATTAAGCTGAAATTTAGTGCGGTGAAAGAGTTAGTGACTGTTACGAATCCTATTGTTGGGCGTTAAAATCGGTGCAGGGCCGGATCTTTTTTGGGGGACCTGAATTTCAAACTTTTTTTTGGAATCGATATATCTCGGAAACGGTTGGTCGCATCGAAAAATGTTCAATGTACAGGTGTTAGATCTCCGCGGTATGCAACTTTTTTACTCAAAACGATTTTTTGATATCTCTCACCGTTTTAATTTTTTGGGGCCCTGAAAAATGTCCATTGTGTGTGACATTTTTGCGTTTAGCTAAGTACTGGTCGCAATTTTCAAGATATTAAACTCAAATTTGGTAAGGAGAAAGAGTTATTGACTGTGACGAATCCTGTTGTTGGGCGTTAAGATCGGTGCAGGGCCGGATCATTTTTGGGGGCCATGAATTTCAAACTTTTTTTTGGAATCGATATATCTCGGAAACGGTTGGTCGTATCGAAGAATGTTAAATGTACAGGTGTAAGATCTCCGGGTATGCAACTTTTTTTACAAAAAACGATTTTTTGATATCTCTCACCGTTTTCATTTTTTGGGGCCCTGAAAATGTCCATTGTGCGTGACATTTTTGCGTTTAGCTAAGTGCTGGTCGCAATTCTCAAGATAATAAGCTGAAATTTGGTACGGTGAAAGAGTTAGTGACTGTGACAAATCCTTTTGTTGGGCGTTAAAATCGGTGTAGGGCCGGATCTTTTTTGGGGGCCCTGAATTTCTAACTGTTTTTTGGAATCGATATATCTCGGAAACGGTTGGTCGTACCGAAAAATGTTAAATGCACCGGTGTAAGATCCTCGCGGTATGCAACTTTTTTACTCAAAACGATTTTTTGATATCTCTCACCGTTTTCTTTTCTTGGGGCCCTGAAAATGTCCATTGTGCGTGACATTTTTGTGTTTGGCTAAGTACTGGTCGCAATTTTCAAGATATTAAACTGAAATTTGGTACGATGAAATAGTTATTGACTGTGACGAATCCTATTGTTGGGCGTTAAAATCGGTGTAGTGCCGGATCTTTTTGGGGGCCCTGATTTTTTTTTTTTTTTTTGGAATCGATATATCTCGGAAACGGTTGATCGTATCGAAAAATGTTAAATGTATGGGTGTAAGATCTCCGCGGTATGCAACTTTTTTACTCAGAACGATTTTTTGATATCGCTCACCGTTTTCTTTTTTTGGGGCCCTGAAAATGTCCATTGTGCGTAACATTTTCGTGTTTGGCTAAGTACTGGTCGCAATTTTCAAGATATTAAACTGAAATTTGGTACGATGAAAGAGTTAGTGACTGTGACGAATCCTATTGTTGGGCGTTAAAATCGGTGTAGGGCCGGATCTTTTTTGGGGGCCCTGAATTTCAATTTTTTTTTGGAATCGATATATCTTGGAAACGGTTGATCGTATCGAAAAATGTTAAATGTATAGGTGTAAGATCTTCGCGGTATGCAACATTTTTACTCAAAACGATTTTTTGATATCTCTCATCATTTTCCTTTTTTGGGGCCGTGTGTTTCATTCTTTTTTTCGAATCGTTATATCTCGGAAAGCGTCGATCCTATCGAAAAAAATTAAATCTACATTTGTAAGATCTCAGTGATTTGCACCATTTCTACCCCTTATCTTATTTTGATATGTCTCACAGTTTTAATGTTATTAAATGTTTTGGTTTTTCAAAAAAAAATGGGGCCCAAATGTATATAACAACTGGTAAAAATTCAACTTATGGTCTAATTGAATTCTACGGAAAATTATCTATAATTACTCGTTTTATCCTTTTCAATAAGTTGAATCATGTATTTACAGCAGTAAGATATTTTCCACTTCCGAGGACGTCCGGCTTTCATAACCATGTGATGGTGTCAGCATTGCCTAGAATAACATTTTATAATTTTCCTACATTTCCTTGCAATCGGGTCTAAGGTCCGAAATGCAAATCCGCAGGCCTTGCCACCAACGAAGTTGTTGTTTGAGATTATAACCCCTCTTGCTGGCCCCTTGCTACTGCGCCGCCGTGTCATCAAAAGCAGGTCGTGCTGTGTGGACTCCTACTGATTATGAAAGCCGGATCTAAAGATCCTATAGGCTTTCATATAGCCGTGGTAGGATTTTTCGAGATCTCGGAAACTAAGCGTCGCCCACGGTTCAAACCTATACCAATCGAATCAGAGTCGAAAAAAAAATTTCAAAAAAAGTCTGTCTGTATGTATGTATGTATGTATGTATGTATGTATGTATGTATGTATGTATGTATGTATGTACGTATGTGCGTGACGTTTTTGCGTTTAGCAAAGTACAGGTCGCAATTTTCAAGATATCGAGCTGAAATTTGGTACGGTGAAAGAGTTTGGGCCTGTGACAAACCCTATTGTTGGGCGTTAAAATCGGTCCAGGGCCGGACCTTTTTTTGGGGCCCTGAATTTCATCCTATTTTTTGAATCGATATATCTCGGAAACGGCTGGTCGTATCGAAAAACGTTAAATCTACGGGTGTAAGATCTCCGCGGTATGCAACTTTTTTACTCATAATGGTTTTTTGATATCTCTCACCGTTTTCTTTTTTTGGGGCCCTGAAGATGTCCATTGTGCGTGACATATTTGGGTTTAGCGAAGTACAGGTCGCAATTTTCAAGATATCGAGCTGAAATTTGGTACGGTGAAAGAGTTCGTGCCTGTGACGAACTCTTTTGTTGGGCGATAAAATCGGTGCAGGGACGGATCTTTTTTTTAGGGGGGGGGGCCTGAATTTCTAACTGTTTTTGGAATCGATATATCTCGGAAACGGTTGGTCGTATCGAAAAATGTTAAATGTACAGGTGTAAGATCTCCGCGGTATGCAACTTTTTTACTCAAAACGATTTTTAGATATCTCTCACCGTTTTCTTTTTTTTGGGGCCCTGAAAATGTCCATTGTGCGTGACATTTTTGCGTTTAGCTATGTACTGGTCGCAATTTTCAAGATATTAAGCTGAAATTTGGTACGGTGAAAGAGTTAGTGACTGTGACGAATTCTGTATTTGGGCGTTAAGATCGGTGCAGGGCCGGATCTTTTTTGGGGGCCCTGAATTTCAAACTTTTTTTGGAATCGATATATCTCGGAAACGGTTGATCGTATCGAAAAATGTTAAATGTATAGGTGTAAGATCTCCGCGGTATGCAACTTTTTTACTCAAAACAATTTTTTGATATCTCTCACCGTTTTCTTTTTTTGAGGCCTTGAAAATGTCCATTGGGTGTGACATTTTTACGTTTAGCTAAGTACTGGTCGGAATTTTAAAGATATTAAGCTGAAATTTGGTACGGTGAAAGAGTTAGTGACTGTGACGAATCCTGTTGTTGGGCGTTAAAATCGGTGAAGCGCCGGATCTTTTTTGGGGCCCTGAATTTTTTTTTTGGAATCGATATATCTCGGAAACGGTTGGTCGTATCGTATAATGTTAAAAGTACAGGTGTAAGATTTCCGCGGTATGCAGCTTTTTTACTCAAAGCGTTTTTTTGATATCTCTCACCGTTTTCTTTTTTTGGGGCTCTGAAAATGTCCATTGTGCGTGACATTTTTGCATTGTGCGTGACATTTTTGCGTTTAGCCAAGAACTGGTCGCAATTTTCAAGATATTAAGCTGAAATTTGGTACGGTGAAAGAGTTAGTGACTGTGACGAATCCTGTTGTTGGGCGTTAAAATCGGTGCAGTGCCGGATCTATTTTGGGGGCCCTGAATTTCAAACTTTTTTTTTGAATCGATATATCTCGGAAACGGTTGGTCGTATCGAGAAATGTTAAAGGTACAGGTGTAAGATCTCCGCGGTATGCAACGTTTTTACTCAAAACGATTTTTTGATATCTCACCGTTTTCTTTTTTAGGGCCCTGAAAATGTCCATTGTGTGTGACATTTTTGCGTTTAGCTAAGTACTCGTCGCAATTTTCAAGATATGAAGCTGAAATTTGGTACGGTGAAAGAGTTAGTGACTGTGACGAATCCTATTGTTGGGCGTTAAAATCGGTGCTGGACCGAATCTTTTTTTGGGGCCCTGAATTTCAATTTTTTTTTTGGAATCGATATATCTCGGAAACGGTTGGTCTTATGAAAAAACTTTAAATCTTCATGTGTAAGATCTCCGCGGTATGCAACTTTTTTACTCAAAACGATTGTTTGATATCTCTCACCGTTTTCTTTCTTTTGGGGCCCTGAAAATATCCATTGTGCGTGACATTTTTGCGTTTAGCTAAGAACTGGTCGCAATTTTCAAGATATTAAGCTGAAATTTGGTACGGTGAAAGAGTTAGTGACTGTGACGAATCCCATTGTTGGGCGTTAAAATCGGTGCAGGGCCGGATCTTTTTTGGGGGCCCTGAATTTCAAACTTATTTTTGGAATCGATATATCTCGGAAACGGTTGGTCGCATCGAAAAACGTTAAATGTACAGGTGTAAGATCTCCGCGGTATGCAACTTTTTTACTAATAAGGATTTTTTGATATCTCTCACCGTTTTCTTATTTTGGGGCCCTGAAGATGTTATTAAATATTTTTGGTTTTTGAAAAAAAAAAGGGGGCCCAAATGTATATAATAATTGGTAAAAATTTAAATGATGGTCTAATTTAATTCTACGGAAAATTATCTATAATAAAACGTTTTAACCTTTTCAATAAGTTGAATCATGTATTTACAGCAGTAAGATATTTTCCATTTCCGAGGACGTCCGGCTTTCATAACCATGTGATGGTGTCAGCATTGCCTAGAATAACATTTTATAATTTTCTTACATTTCCTCGCAGTCGGGTCGAAGGTCCGAAATGCAATTCCGCAGGCCTTTCCGACAACGAAGTTGTTGTTTGAGATTATAACCCCTCTTACTGGCCCCTTGCTGCTGTGCCACCGTCTCATCAAAAGCAGGTCGTGCTGCGTGGACTCCTACTTGTTATGAAAGCCGGATCTAAGGATCCTATAGGCTTTCATATAGCCGTGGTATGTGGGAAATAGTCTGTCTGTATGTATGTATGTGTGTGACGTTTTTGCGTTTAGCAAAGTACAGGTCGCAATTTTCAAGATATCGAGCTGAAATTTGGTACGGTGAAATAGTAGGGGCCTGTGAGGAAACCTGTTGTCGGGCGTTAAAATCGGTGCAGGGCCGGATCTTTTTTTGGGGCCCTGAATTTCAAACTTTTTTTTTTGGAATCGATATATCTCGGAAACGGTTGAACGTATCAAAATGTTAAAGGTATAGGTGTAAGAACTCCGCAGTATGCAACTTTTTTACTCACAACGATATTTTGATATCTCTCACCGTTTTCTTTTTTTGGGGCCCTGAAAATGTCCATTGTGCGTGACATTTTTGCGTTTAGCCAAGAACTGGTCGCAATTTTCAAGATATTAAGCTGAAATTTGGTACGGTGAAAGAGTTAGTGACTGTGACGAATCCTATTGTTGGGCGTTAAAATCGGTGCAGGGCCGGATCTTTTTTGGGGGCCCTGAATTTCAATTTTTTATTTGGAATCGATATATCTCGGAAACGGTTGGTCGTATCGAAAAATGTTAAAGGTATAGGTGTAAGATCTCCGCGGTGTGCAACGTTTTTACTCAAAACGATTTTTTGATATCTCTCACCGTTTTCTTTTTTTGAGGCCTTGAAACTGTCCATTGTGCGTGACATTTTTGCGTTTAGCAAAGTACAGGTCGCAATTTTCAAGATATCGAGCTGAAATTTGGTACGGTGAAAGAGTAGGGGCCTGTGAGGAAACCTGTTGTCGGGCGTTAAAATCGGTGCAGGGCCGGATCTTTTTTTGGGGCCCTGAATTTCAAACTTTTTTTTGGAATCGATATATCTCGGGAACGGTTGGTCGTATCGAAAAATGTTAAATATATAGGTGTAATATCTCCGCGGTGTGCAACTTTTTTACTCAAAACGATTTTTTGATATCCCTCACCGTTTACTTTTATTGGGGCCTTGAAATTGTCCATTGTGCGTGACATTTTTGCGTTTAGCAAAGTACAGGTCGCAATTTTCAAGATATCGAGCTGAAATTTGGTACGGTGAAAGAGTTGGGGCCTGTGACGAACCCTATTGTTGGGCGTTAAAATCGGAGCAGGGCCCCATCTTTTTTGGGGCCCTGAATTTCAAACTGTTTTTTGGAATCGATATATCTCGGAAACGGTTGGTCGTAACGAAAAATGTTAAATGTATAGGTGTAAGATCTCCGCGGTGTGCAACTTTTTTACTCAAAACGATATTTTGATATCTCTCACCGTTTTCTTTTTTTGAGGCCTTGAAAATTGTCCATTGTGCGTGACATTTTTGCGTTTAGCAAAGTACAGGTCGCAATTTTCAAGATATCGAGCTGAAATTTGGTACGGTGAAAGAGTAGGGGCCTGTGAGGAAACCTGTTGTCGGGCGTTAAAATCGGTGCAGGGCAGGATCTTTTTTTGGGGCCCTGAATTTCAAACTTTTTTTTTGAATCGATATATCTCGGAAACGGTTGATCGTATCAAAAATGTTAAAGGTATAGGTGTAAGACCTCCGTGGTATGCAACGTTTTTACTCACAACGATATTTTGATATCTCTCACCGTTTTCTTTTTTTGGGGCCCTGAAAATGTCCATTGTGCGTGACATTTTTGCGTTTAGCCAAGAACTGGTCGCAATTTTCAAGATATTAAGCTGAAATTTGGTACGGTGAAAGGGTTAGTGACTGTGACGAATCCTATTGTTGGGCGTTAAAATCGGTGCAGGGCTGGATCTAGTTTTGGGGGCCCTGAATTTCAATTTTTTATTTGGAATCGATATATCTCGGAAACGGTTGGTCGTATCGAAAAATGTTAAAGGTATAGGTGTAAGATCTCCGCGGTATGCAACTTTTTTACTCGAAATCAATTTTTGATATCTCTCACCGTTTTCTATTTTTGGGGCCCTGAAAGTGTCCATTGTGCGTGACATTTTTGCGTTTAGCTAAGTACTGGTCGCCATTTTCAACATATTAAGCTGAAATTTGGTACGGTGAAAGAGTTAGTGACTGTGACGAATCCTATTGTTGGGCGTTAAAATCGGTGCAGGGTCGGATCTTTTTTGGGGGCCCTGAATTTCAATTGTTTTTTTTGAATCGATATATCTCGGAAACGGTTGATCGTATCGAAAAATGTTAAATGTATAGGTGTAAGATCTCCGCGGTATGCAACTTTTTTACTCATAATGATTTTTTGATATCTCTCATCGTTTTCCTTTTTGGGGCCCTGAAGGTGCCCATTGTGCGTGCCATATTTTGGTTTAGCGAAGTACAGGCCGCAATTTTCAAGATATTAAGCTGAAATTTGGTACGGTTAAAGAAGTTAAATAGCGTATTTATAGATGTAAGATATAGTCCATTTCCGAGGACTTCCGGCTTTCATAACCATGTGATGGTGTCAGCATTGCCTAGAATAAATTTTTATAATTGTCCTACATTTCCACGCAATCAGGTCGATGGTCCGAAATGCAATTCCGCATGCCTTGCCGCGTACCAAGTTGTTGTTTGAGATTATTACCCCTCTTGCTCGCTGCTATCTTGCCGCACCTTCTCATCCAAAGCAGGTCGTGCTGCGTGGACTCCTACTTGTTATGAAAGCCGGATCTAAAGATCCTATAGGCTTTCATGTAGCCGTGGTAGGATTTTTCGAGATCTCGGAAACTAAGCGTCGCCCACGGTTCAAACCTATACCAATCGAATCAGAGTCGAAAAAAAAAATTCAAAAAAAGTCTGTCTGTATGTATGTATGTATGTATGTATGTATGTATGTACGTATGTGCGTGACGTTTTTGCATTTAGCAAAGTACAGGTCGCAATTTTCAAGATATCGAGCTGAAATTTGGTACGGTGAAAGGGTTTGGGCCTGTGACGAACCCTATTGTTGGGCGTTAAAATCGGTCCAGGGCCGGACCTTTTTTTTGGGGCCCTGAATTTCATCCTATTTTTTGAATCGATATATCTCGGAAACGGCTGGTCGTATCGAAAATGTTAAATCTACGGGTGTAAGATCTCCGCGGTATGCAACTTTTTTATTCATAATGATTTTTTGATATCTCTCACCGTTTCCTTTTTTTGGGGCCCTGAAGATGTCCATTGTGCGTGACATATTTGGGTTTAGCAAAGTACAGGTCGCAATTTTCAAGATATCGAGCTGAAATTTGGTACGGTGAAAGAGTTAGTGACTGTGACGAACTCTTTTGTTGGGCGTTAAAATCGGTGCAGGGACGGATCTTTTTGGGGGGCCCTGAATTTCTAACTGTTTTTTGGAATCGATATATCTCGGAAACGGTTGGTCGTATCGAAAAATGTTAAATATACAGGTGTAAGATCTCCACGGTATGCAACTTTTTTACTCAAAACGATTTTTAGATATCTCTCACCGTTTTCTTTTTTTGGGGCCCTGAATATGTCCATTGTGCGTGACATTTTTGCGTTTAGCTATGTACTGGTCGCAATTTTCAAGATATTAAGCTGAAATTTGGTACGGTGAAAGAGTTAGTGACTGTGACGAATCCTGTCATTGGGCGTTAAGATCGGTGCAGGGCCGGATCTTTTTTGGGGGCCCTGAATTTCAATTTTTTTTTGGAATCGATATATCTCGGAAACGGTTGATCGTATCGAAAAATGTTAAAGGTATAGGTGTAAGATCTCCGCGATATGCAACTTTTTTACTCCAAACAATTTTTTGATATCTCTCACAGTTTTCTTTTTTTGGGGCCCTGAAAATGTCCATTGGGTGTGACATTTTTGCGTTTAGCTAAGTACTGATCGCAATTTTCAAGATATTAAGCTGAAATTTGGTACGGTGAAAGAGTTAGTGACTGTAACGAATCCTATTGTTGGGCGTTAAAATCGGTGCAGGGCCGGATCTTTTTTGGGGGCCCTGAATTTCAAACTTATTTTTGGAATCGATATATCTCGGAAAAGGTTGGTCGTATCGAAAAACGTTAAAGGTACAGGTGTAAGATCTCCGCGGTATGCAACTTTTTTACTCATAATGATTTTTTGATATCTCTCTCCCTTTTCCATTTTGGGGCCCTGAAGATGTCCAGTGTGCGTGACATATTTCGGTATAGGCAAGTACAGGTCGCAATTTTCAAGATATCGAACTGAAATTTGGTGCGGTGAAAGAGTTAGACCCTGTGAGGAAACCAATAGTCGGGCGTTAAAGACAGTAAAGGGCCGAATCTTTTTGGGGGGCCCTGAATTTCAAACATTTTTTTGAATCGATATATCTCGGAAACGGTTGGTCGTATCGAAAAACGTTAAATCTACAGGTGTAAGATCTCCGCGGTATGCAACTTTTTTACTCAAAACGATTTTTTGATATCTCTCACCGTTTTCTTTTTTTTGTGGCCCTGAAAATGTCCATTGTGCGTGACATTTTTGCGTTTAACTAAGTACTGGTCGCAATTTTCAAGATATTAAGCTGAAATTTGGTACGGTGAAAGAGTTAGTGGCTGTGACGAATCCTATTGTTGTGCGTTAAAATTGGTGCAGGGCCGGATCTTTTTTGTGGGGCCCTGAATTTCAAACTTTTTTTTGGAATAGATATATTTCGGAAACGGTTGATCGTATCGAAAAATGTTGAAGGTATAGGTGTAAGATCTCCGCGGTATGCAACTTTTTTACTCAAAACGATTTTTTGATATCTCTCACCGTTTTCTTTTTTTGGGGCCCTGAAGTTGTGCGTATGTGCGTGAACTTTTTGGGTTTAGCAAAGTACAGGTCGCAATTTTCAAGATATCAAGCTGTAATTTGGAGCGGTAAAAGAGCTAGAGCCTATGAGGAACCCTATTTTTCGGCGTTAAAATCGGTGCAGGGCTGTATCTTTTTTCGGGGCCCTGAATTTGAAACTCTTTTGGAATCGATATATCTCGGAGACGGTTGGTCATATCGAAAAAAGTTAAATACATAAGTGTTAAATCTCCGCGGTATGCAACGATCTTACCCATAACGATTTTTTGATATCTCTCAGCGTTGTCTTTCTTGGGGGCCCTGAAAATGTACGTATGTGCGTGACTTTCTTACGTTTAGCAAACTAGAGGTCGGAATTTTCGAGATATCGAGCTGAAATGTGTCACGGGGAAAGAAATTGGGCCTGTCAGGAACTCTCTTGTCGGGCGTTAAAATTGGTGCATGGCCGGACCATTCTTTGGGGCCCTGAATTTCATCCTTATTTTTACCCCTGATGATGTTTTGATATCTCTCACCGTTTTCCTTTTCTGGAGCCCTGAATGTCATCCTTTTTTTCGAATTGTTATATCTGGGAAACGGTTGGCCGTATCTAACAAAATTAATCTACAGGTGTAAGATCTCAGTGGTTAGCAACTTTTTCAACCCTTAAGATTTTTTGATATCTCTCACCGATTTGATTTTCTGCGGCCCTGAATTTCTTCCTCTTTTTCGAACCGTTATATTTGGGAAACGGTTGAACGTATCGAACAAAGTAAAATCTACAAATTTAGGACCTCAGTGATTAGCAACTTTTTTAACTCATATGATTTTTTGATATCTCTCACCATTTTCCTTTTTTGGGGCCGTGAATTTCATTCTTTTTTTCGAATCGTTATATCTCGGGAAGCGTCGATCCTATCGAAAAAAGTTAAATCTACAGGTGTAAGATCTCAGTGATTTGCAACTTTTCTACCCCTTATGATATTTTGATATCTCTCACCGTTTTGATGTTATTAAATGTTTCGGTTTTTGAAAAAAAAATGGAGCCCAAATGTATATAACATCTGGTAAAAATTCAACTTATGGTCTAATTAAATTCTACGGAAAATTATCTATAATTACTCGTTTTAACCTTTTCAATAAGTTGAATCATGTATTTACAGCAGTAAGATATTTTCCACTTCCGAGGACGTCCGGCTTTCATAACCATGTGATGGTGTCAGCATTGCCTAGAATAACATTTTATAATTTTCCTACATTTCCTTGCAATCGGGTCTAAGGTCCGAAATGCAAATCCGCAGGCCTTGCCACCAACGAAGTTGTTGTTTGAGATTATAACCCCCCTTGCTGGCCCCTTGCTGCTGTGCCACCGTCTCATCAAAAGCAGGTCGTGCTGCGTGGACTCCTACTTGTTATGAAAGCCGGATCTAAAGATCCTATAGGCTTTCATATAGGCGTGGTAGGATTTTTCGAGATCTCGGAAACTACGCGTCGCCCAGTGTTCAAACCTTTACCAATCGAATCGGAATTGAAAAAAAAAAAAAATTCTAAAAAAGTCTGTCTGTATGTATGTATGTATGTATGTATGTATGTATGTACGTATGTGCGTGACGTTTTTGCGTTTAGCAAAGTACAGGTCGCAATTTTGAAGATATCGAGCTAAAATTTGGTACGGTGAAAAAGTTGGGGCCTGTGACGAACCCTATTGATGGGCGTTAAAATCGATGTAGGGCCGGACCTTTTTTTGGGGCCCTGAATTTCATCCTATTTTTTTGAATCGATATATCTCGGAAACGGTTGATCGTATCGAAAAATGTTAAATGTATAGGTGTAAGACCTCCGCGGTATGCAACTTTTTTACTCAAAACGATTTTTTGATATCTCTCACCGTTTTCTTTTTTTGGGGCCCTGAAATTTCCATTGTGCGTGACATTTTTGCGTTTAGCTAAGTACTGGTCGCCATTTTCAAGATATTAAGCTGAAATTTGTTACGGTGAAAGAGTTAGTGACTGTGACGAATCCTATTGTTGGGCGTTAAAATCGGTGCAGGGCCGGATCTTTTTTGGGGGCCCTGAATTTCAAACTTTTTTTGAACCGTTATATTTGGGAAACGGTTGGCCGTATCGAACAAAGTAAAATCTACAGATATAGGATCTCAGCGATTAGCAACTTTTTTAACTCTTATGATTTTTTGATATGTCTCACCATTTTCCTTTTTTGAGGGCCGTGAATTTCATTCTTTTTTTCGAATCGTTATATCTCGGAAAGCGTCGATCCTATCGAAAAAAGTTAAATCTACAGGTGTAAGATCTCAGTGATTTGCAACTTTTCTACCCCTTATCATATTTTGATATCTCTCACCGTTTAGATGTTATTAAATGTTTTTGGTTTTTGAAAAAAAAAGGGGCCCAAATGTATATAATAACTGGCAAAAATTCATCTGATGTTCTAATTGAATTCTACGGAAAATTATATATAATAACTCTTTTTAACCTTTTCAATAAGTTGAATCATGTATTTACAGCAGTAAGATATTTTCCACTTCCAAGGACGTCCGGCTCTCATATCCATGTGATGGTGTCAGCATTGCCTAGAATATTTTATAATTTTCCTACATTTCCTCGCAATCGGGTCGATGGTCCGAAATGCAATTCCGCAGGCCTTGCCGCCAACGAAGTTGTTGTTTGAGATTATAACCCCTCTTGCTGGCCCCTTGCTGCTGCGCCACCGTCTCATCAAAAGCAGGTCGTGCTGCGTGGACTCCTACTTGTTCACCATACTTCCGCATGTTTTGCGCAGAATATCTATTTTTTTCTCACTATTTCTTGATTATTTTGATTTCGATTCTCTTCCTCTCTGCCTTAGATCGTTTCCACTCCTAAACCCTTCTCCTTTTCTTTTCAATCATCTTCCCTCAGGCAGTGTCTGAGCTCAGGCTTAACCTACCGGTAATAGCCCAGGCATATTAAGTTTTAACCTAAAAAAAATAATGTAAAGCTGAAATTTGGCATAGATGTTCCCTAGTAACCTAGTAACAAATCCTGAAAAGTCCCCATCTCTGCGGCGTCCGCGTCATAGTTTTTTGAGACTTCAAAAGGCTTAAATGGGGCCTAAGTGCCGAAAACAGCATTTTTGCTTCCTGCGTTCAAAATATTGATCCGAAACCAGTTCTAATGAGCTTTGATAGTAATAAGAGAAGGACTGCGTTATATATAACGCTCTTATTGGTCGTAATTATTGCCATACATTTAAACAGATGAGTAATCAAACATTTTAGTTCAACTTTTCTCACGAAAATTTGTCATTAGCCGGGACTGATCGTGTAAACAGCTGCTGATAGCGACTAAAGACCCGAAGTAAAAGTTGTAAAGCACACTTGTAGCTTTAAAACGATACATTTCCCATGTTCATCCGACAAACAGCAGCAGAGAAGTGTGGCAGTAGCTTTCCGAACGAACGCCCATTTATGCTGGTTGGCTCCATCTATTCACCTTTGCTGACTCCATTTTGTATCTTTGCTCAAGAACTTGTAGGATGGTATTCCTTTGAATCCAGGTAAACTAGCAGAAACAGTTTGCATAGAACAAATCGAGTTTAATGCAGTTAGCAGTTAAACGTACATTCATAATATGCATAATGCAATTAATAACAAAACAAAGCTTAAAAAGTTTTCTTTAGACAAAAAACACTTGCAAAACAAAGCTTACATCGGACTCAATCGTCGTCCTCATCATCTGAGCCATCAAATGTGACGTTGCCACATGCTTTTCCACTGCAGTGCCCACACATTAAGGAGCTACAAGTGTACTTTACAACTTTTACTTCGGGTCTTTAGTCGCCATCAGAAGTACTCACACCGGCTGCCAAAAGAGCTCTTGCAGTTGCAGTTGCAGGACACCAAATTGAGGAGATGATCTGGAGCAGCTGGAAGATGAGTTGTCACTGGTACTAAAGCTGAGTGTTGGATTTTCCATCCCCATTGGGTCGGGTCCAAAGAAAATCCTAACCATTCCTGAACTTGCAAATATACCCGCAGTGAATGTTGCTTGCATGCCGGCGAAGTCGGCGGAAGTGAAGCCAGCTGAAATGACGCTGTGACCGGTTGTTTGGCAATTTTTTGGCTGTATTTCACTACCCGAAGTTCGTCGAGGCTTTTGCACTCCAATTTGGCACTATCGTAGAGACAAATGGCGAACTTCTCTCCAACTGATATTATGGCCTTTTCATCTGGAGCCGTTGAGACGAATACCTTAATTTCCTCGCGTGAATATGCGGAATCCTTCAATATTTTCCAGACTTGCTGTTTGATATACTCTACCCACAGCTTTCCTGTGCGAGATTTCTGGCTCATTGAAGAAACTGTGTCATGAAGCGATTCTTTGAGACGTTCAAGGCAAGGATATGATAGCAAGTCGTTGGCGGCGCCTTCTTGGAATGCGGTAAAAAGCGCCTGTATTTCGTCCTTGGCATCATTCAGCCCGTCGTTCATGTTGAGTAACATTGTCCCGACAGCCTGTTTTGTCAGAAAATGTGCTCTGAGGGCCCTAGAACATGCACAGTTTCGCATTATTGGTACATTTGAAATTGAAGGCATAACGTAATCATTTTTAAGAGCGACCTAATTGCAAGCCTAACTAGAATATGCGTGTCCAGACATCATGTGAGTCACTGACGATTTAGCGTATATATCCGCCCAGGGCTCCTCCTAACCGCTTCCATTCAACACGTAGCCGATTGCCCCAAGAAACGACATTAGAATGTGAAATCCGACTAGACGAACAACCACGTTTTTAAGTTCTTCTGAAGTGTCCGATGCGACTATCTCCGCAGCTTTCGCGTATAGGGGCTGGTCAAAGGTTTCGAAACAAGTGCTTTGTTTCAGTTCCACGCACTCTCTTGCGGCAAACTTCAACGCGGAATATATAGTTGATGGATTGCTCGGTTCCATGTTAATGAACGGCAGGGTATCAACTGATGTCGTCTGGGGAGCTGGTTGAGCATGAGCAGACAGTGACGTCTTCATAAAGCCGTTCCACGAAGCGGGTAAATTAATACCTGACTACCTTCCAGATACCCACAAGGAGTCCATCATCGACGCAAGAGCCACAGAGTTTGGGGCTTCCACAGTTAACTCCTTAATCTTGACGTCCTTTGAATCAGGAGAAGAGGGCTTCCGATACCACGAAATGATGAACTTTCCCATCGCCGCAATCACACCAGCATTAGGAACTTCTCGTGTACGTGGGAGTGGAGATATTTCACTGTCAAGCGCTGGACCTGTGTACTTGATGCCTCCCATGCAGTGAAATGTGTTTCACCCGTCCAATGTCCTTATGTTAAAGTCAGCGTTCTCAAAGCAAAACTACGTGATCGCTCCAGCATTCGGGATTGGACGTTCTTCACGAAGCGCTGAAACTTCGTACCTGTGGACTTCCACCAAATTTACTGAAAATCCAAGACTGTTTAGAAGCTGAATTAATTGTTTGGAGTGTTGTTGGCCTGCTCCGACAGGCCGAGCGCTGTCACCTAGAAACGCGATCGGGTGCCTCAACAGCGGTTATACTTTGGGACCGTAACTCGGTAACCGTTTCTTGCACAGACATGGGTAATGTGCCAATGTAAAGCTAAAAGTATGCTTTATAACTTTCATTCTGGGTCTTTAGTCAATATCAGCAGTTGTTTAAAAATGACCTGCTAATTACAAATTATCCAAATTTTCATGTAAAAATTGTGCTAAAAATTTTAAATTAGTTTTTTTCCTTCATCAATAGCAATTATTAGGCCTGATAAGTCCGTTATCCTACTGGTTCATTTTTCTTAATTGCTAAAGCTCGCGAGAACTAAATTTGGATCAATATTTTAAACACAGGAAGCAAAAATGCTGTTTTTGGCACTAAGGCCCTATTTAAGCCCTTTTGAATCCTCCAAAAACTATGACGCGGACACCGCAGAGATGGGGACTTTTCAGGATTTGTTTCTAAGGTACTAGGGAACATCTATGCCAAATTTCAGCTTTACATTATTTTTTTTAGGTTGGCCGTGTTTTTTGCATGCCTGGGGTATAAGTGAAAGCTTGGTTCGAATGTAATATTGTGTTCGCAGATAATTTACTATTTCTGAATGCACTTGAACTTTTTTAAAATAATTATTAGCAGAGGGGTGACACAAAACGTTATCATAGCGGCTTCGGTGGCGTAGGTGGTGAGCTTCTATGCCCAAGGTCGCGGGTTCAAACCCGGCCGAAGTGTTTGGATTATTGAAGAGCGTTAAAATCCCTCAGTACGCTTTCCTTCGGAGGGGAAGTAAAGCCGGTGGGCCCATGTCATAAATTTATGGCACGAAAAAGAACCTTCCACCAACTACACTTGTGTGAAGCCAAAATATGTAGGTTAGGTTTGATTAAGGCTCTATTGGTTCCAACGTTCGTCACCGGACGCTGGTTGCGATGGCATCTAGTAGTAGCGAAGTTCATAGCTAGATGTTGTGGAGGGTAGCATTTGGTAGCGAAAGTAGGAACTACTTGAAATTCTCGTCTGCAGTCCTTACTTGAATTAAAATCAGATAACACACACTAATACAGCCTTCAAAATTAACACCAGTTTTCAGACAAATTCTAAACACACCCAAAGTACACGGGGCTACATGACCGCGTTGTCGCAGCCCCTAAACTAAGGGAGCAAGCAACCAAAGTTAGTTAGTTAGTTATTGTTGCTTTAAGGGGCGGAACTACGAGGTCATCTGCCCCTACCAACCAACCAACAAAACGTTATCAACCTATAATAACATTACATTACTCCTTTATCCATCCCTCTTTAGAGTGACAAATAAGTCATAAGAAATTGATGTTATTTAATTTGAGGGGCTTGGGACATCTTGGTCATCAGCTGCGTGTTGTTGGGTGTGTGTTGAATTTGTCTGATAACCAGCATTTATGTGATGACTGTAGTAGTGTGTATAACTTATATTATGGACAATGATAAGGTAGGTGTCCCGGGACTTGAAGTAGGGAACTACCCCGGCATTTGCCTGGAGGGAGTGTGGGAAAACTGGGCGGAAAACACTCAGGATAGCCACAGTCAGTGCCGGGATTCGAACCTGCAGACACTCTCACGACTGCGGTTCACGATTTAACGAGCACGGCTTCACCACGGGATATTAAGAAATAAATGTACCTGCAAATATACAACTCAAAGCTCACGGTATGTTTATTTTATGTTGTTGATGGATAATTAAAGGGCTTTGTGATATCGTGGTCATGTAGACCTGTGTATGTAATCTATATGATAACCTGTGAAATTGTGGTGGCTGTAGTAACGGATGTATTTGTAATTGAGGCGAGGAATTGGAAGTAGACGGCCGTGGCCTTGATATGAGAACCGCCTCAGCATTTGCCTGGAGTAGAAATGGAAGATCACTACGAGAATAGTTGAGGTTGGGATCAAACCCATCTTTTCTCAGTTTTGTCCCACGAGGCATCGCGACTTGTGAGAGCCATTGTTATATCAATAAATATTTCACTGTGCGTATAGCGGAAAAGCTGCGTAAATTTGCGAGTAGTTTTTAGAATACAATCTGAACTTTGTGGATATCATTAATAGTTGTTTATGACATATATTTTTTCCCGCAATGTATTTTCCATGAGAAATTGTAAGACGATGATTTAAGCTAATCTCATTCAAATTATGCCAGTAAGCATAATTAATACTGCGAACTGAAAGGAGTTGCAATTCTGGTTGTATAACATTCATTTTAAACATAGCGTATGACATACCTAGCGTAGGGCAGGAGTTTTCAACCTTTTAACAACTGCGTACCACTTGAAATTCTTAGAAATTTGGGTCTACCAACAGTCTTATATTTTTTTAGAAACATATACAGTATTTGCAGTCGGAAAGGTGCCCAATGGATGTTTTATTAAATTACTGAGAGAACTTCATATTTAATTATTAATGCACTTGTATTTCGGTGTTTTCAACCTATTATAAAGACAATAAATATAAACAGATTTTCTTTCAGTTCTTTCTTGTTAATTCTTATTTAAAAATGATAGAGATTTATGTACTGTATATTAATAACTTGTTTTGCAATAAAGAAAAAAAAACGATTATTGCAAATTACAATTTCATTTATTACTCATAGGTCTAAAAAAATATTATTTGAGACTTCAGTCTTTTGACTGGTTTGATGCAGAACTCCATGTCTCCCTGTCCTGAGCTAATCGTTTCATCTCTACATACAGTAGCTACCACACCCTACATCCGAGGCAATCTGTTTAACATATTCTAACCTTGGTCTACCCCTTCAGTTCTTGTCCTCGACCCTTCCTTCCATAACTAAGCTTGTTATTCGTGGGTGTCTTATTATGTGTCCTAGCAAGTTATCTGTTCTCTTCATTATCAGTCGCTAGAAACATCTCTCCTCTCGCACTCGACTTAATACCTCTTCATTTGTAACCCTATCTACCCATCTGATCATCCTCTTCCTGTAAAACCAAATTTCAAACGCTTCAATTCTCCTCTTTTCTGCTGCACCAATAGTCCAAGTTTCACTTCCATAGAGTGCCACGCTCCAGACAAAGCCTTTCAAAAATAACCTTCTAATACCTATATCTATATTCGATGTCAATAGATTCCTTTTTTTTTTTGTAGAAATGTTTTCCTAGCCAGAGCCAACCTACTTTTTACATATTTTTGCGTCGTCCATCACTGGTTATTTTGCTTCCTATATAACAGAAGACTCCTACTTCCTTTAGCTTTACACCTGCTAATTTGATGTACATATAGGTTTCTGATTTATTTCGCCTGCATTCCAATATTTTTGTTTTACATTTTTTAATTTTCATCATGAATGCTTTCCTCAAGACGGACTTCATACCAGTAAAAAAACATTCAAATCGTCTGGCATGTCGGCCAAGATGACGATAGTTAGTTAGTTATTGTTGTTTTAAGGGGAGGAACTACGAGGTCATCTACCCCCAAGATGACGATGTCATCAGCAAATCTCAGGGTTGAAATTGTTTCTCCTTCACTCCCGCTTTACATTTTTCTCCAATTTCCTTCATTGCTTGTTCAATGTAAAGATTGAAAAGTATGGATGATAAGTTGCAGTCTTGCCTTACACCTTTCTGAACACCAGCTTCTCTCTCATGTCCTTCAACTCGAATGACTTTTGTCTGGTTTCTGTGTAAAAAATACAATTTTATATAATTAGTACAAACTAATAAAAAAAGACGTCAACATCATCTATAATCTACATTTAGTGTGAACGTGTTGTTTCAACCCAACCCCTGGCACTATACAGCCCATGAAGGGCTAAGGCCGACCAAGCGACCGCTGCCCAGCCATTTGGCCTGCAGATATATACTTGTTGTTTGCCTGTGATTAAAATATCAATATCACGAGTAATTGAACTTTACTTCATTCTTTAAGTCCTCTTCAACAATTATTCTGTTTCTATGTTTATTGTTGATGTAGGCCCTACAAAAGTTCAGAAAATCCACTCCAAGTAACTTGTAACATATGGCATCAAAAACAGCAGAGCTTGCCGGATGATCATTGGGTACTCGGTTTTACAACCGATCCAGAAGTTAATTAAATATTTCTGTTTGAAACTGTCTTTCATGGAACTATCTACTGTTAGATAGATAAAACTTTCTTTTAATTTCAACTCATTTGGTGAGGTTCCCGAAAAGGATCTCTGATCCAGTTTAATTTGGAAATATCTTCGGGGAAATATTTATTCAAACTTTCTTGAAAGGCTTCCAAGCGAACAATGATATCAGCAACCACATATGGCATTGGAGATATTTCATTTTCTTCCAAAAATTATGATAGAGTCGGAAATTCAGATAAATCCTCCTCCTGTACTTGCGAATAATCGTATCACCGACGCGTATCACCTGAAACGTTCCCGCTTACCACCGGTTGGAAAACCCTAGCTTAAGGAAACGAATTTCTCTTCAAAAGTCTAAATGTGTTGCTTTAATACTTAACTAGCGGACCCGTGTGAGAACTCTCGCATAATGGGTTCTGTGCGCCCCATGTGTACAGACTACCCGCCCAGCCCTAGTGCTAAGCGGACTGTACGCGACACAGTTCAGCTAGGGGCTACATCTTGTTTATTTGTTTAAAAGCACTTTATAAAGAAATAAATATATTTCCGTTGACTTATCAAGAAATGCGAGATTTTTCCTGTACTATTGAGACGATTTGGAAGATTTTGGTATAAACCACACCTTCTAACTCCCTCTGGTTTAGGAGCTTGTGTTTTGTAAAACATACACCTTAGCGTATTATATAATAAGATAGGATGCTCTAACTAATAAATTAAATATATAATATTGTAATGCCAGTAGATTCGGACAACAAACGTGCGGATGCGGATAACGGTTTGTTTATCCTCGCAGGGCTCTAGCCATTGAGACAGTGTTACTGGATATCACACTGTTGTTTGTTAACTCAATATAGGGACCGCATGATGATGGCCTCGTCACCTTTCTCTCTCACACACCAATTTCCTGTCAGAGGGTGTCTGCTGCCGCTGCTCGCTGCGTTCACAAACACACTCCTTTTAGAACAAGTAGTTATACGCATAATCGGCCACGGTGACCAAGAGCCTAAACGCGCTAACTCGTGCCTCGGTGGTGTCGGGAGAGCGTGGGTTCATCCCTCGGCCGTCCTGAAAATGGTTTTCGTGGATTCTCATATTCACCACCAGGCAAATGCCGGAACGGTTCCTTTGAACTGTTCCACGGCAGACATCCTTCCGAAATCCCTTCTCTGACTCTTCCTTAATTAGCCTCAAGTTGGCAGTCGCCAGGGCGGTCGGTCTGTCAGTATCCCCAGTAGTATCTACTGACTAAGTGTGTTCAGCTACCAGACCCCGTCCTTGCGATGGTAAAGGAATTGATCCCCCACACAGTCCGTGGGTGAAGCCAAGCTGGGAGGATAAGCAATTGAAAAAAGTTTTTTTTTAGTCAATTTATCCTCTGGATTGGTGGTTCCCACGGACTCAGCAAGGGAAGTCACCACTACCGCCTCTATGGGCAGTGTCCTGGAGCCGGGAACATCTGGTCGGGATGGATACAACTGGGGAGGTGCGATCAGCACTTCGCCCAGGCGGCCTCACCTGCAAAGCGAACAGGGGCCTCATGAGGGAAGGGAAGGGATGGAAGATTGGGATGGATAGGCGAGGAAGAGGGAAGGAGGCGACCGTGGCCTTACAGGAGGTACCATCCCGGCATTTGCCCGAAGACGAAGTGGGAACCCACGGAAAACCACTTCGAGGATGGCTGAGGTGGGAATAGAACCCCCTCTTTTCATTTGGACCACCCGAGGCTGAGTAGACCCCCTTTCCAGTCCTCATTCCACTTTTCAAATTTCGTGGCAGAGCCGGGAATCGAACCCAGGACCTCCGGGGTGGCAGCTAACCATGCTGACCCCTACGCTACGGAGGCGACGAAAAAAGTTATACACATATCTAAAATGCCTACTTCTTTCCTATCATGTCTGTAGTAGTATGTGTGTGTTTGTGGGTCAGGTGAGGGTTGAAAAGGAGGTAGCCGTGGCCTTAAGTAAGGAACCATCACGGCATTTTCCTGGCGTAGAAGTGGGTAAACCATGGAAAACCACTTCCAGGTTGGCTGAGGTATAAATCGAACCCACCTCTTCTCAGGTTTGCATCACGAGGCTGAGTGTATCTCGTTCCAACTCTCAGATCAGAATTCAATTTCTTGGGGGATAAACTTACATACAAAAACAACCATCAGCTACGTTGATAGAGGTGTACTTATCAAATCTGATAACTGGGCCCAAACGTGGATCTAAGTACCCGAGACGGGGGTAGCAGAAGGAATCCACCACAATAGAGGTTAGGTCTACTGGATAATCTACTAAAACCATAGGTTTTGTCAGGGTTCCAATATGCGGATGGTGGCGCATAAAAGGTTAGGCACGCGCGAAGCATTGCAGTTGTGCTTGCTGTATTAAGGCAACCGTCATGCGTGAAGCGACAGAAAAGTGCAACTTCCCATATTTGACAGTGTATATAACAAAGGATTTCAGATATTTCCTTACTACTTTCCTGAATTGTAAATAACACTTTTTTTTCCAATAATATGTAGATGGTCTTAGTATGCTGTAGCTTTTCTATGCCCAAGATAGCGGGTTCAAACCCGGCCGAAGCCGTCGGATTTTTTAAGAGCGTTAAAAATCCCTCAGTATGCCTTCCTTCGGAGGGGAAGTAAATCTGGCGGTCCCATGTCATAGATTTATGGCATGTTAAAGAACCTTCCACTAATTGTACCCGTGTGAAGCTAAATTGGATAGGTTAAGAATGTAAACAACGCTCTTAGGTTTCTACGTTCGTTGCCAAGAGCCGACTGCGGTGGCGTCTAGTAGCTAAGTTCTGAACTTGGCCAAGTAGTCGTTGACGGTGGCGCTTGGCGGCAAAAGTAGGAACTATTTGAAAAATTCTAAGTTGCAGTCTGTACTTAAATTAACAAACAGATAACACACACTAATACAGTCATCAAAATTAACACCGGTTATCAGACAGATTCTACACACACACCCAAAGTACACGGGGCTACATGACCGCGTTGTCGCAGCCCCTAAACTTAAGAACCAACCAACCTATGCTGTAGCTTGTGGTTGTCAATTAAACAGCAGTAACTTGTATAGAAATTTGTTTGTGTAATAATTTTTTCTTCAGTTTTTCAAAATGTATCGGGTCAATCTAGATGAAACTTGGTAAGATGATTTAAACCTATGTTTTGTATGTGTGCTAGTAAATGTATTCAGATGAATGAAAATCCACAGCCTGCTTCCAGTCTCCAACCGGGCCAGGAATGGAATGAATGAAGCCCCCATCTAGCGGCGAGGATATGAACTGTGCCGGCTGCCGAGGCCTGACGCACTCCTCTGGGGCAATGATTAAATGAATGACAGATGAAATGAAATGATAGTGGAGAGTGTTGCTGGAATGACATTTTGACAGGGAAAACCGGAGTACCCGGAGAAAAACCTGTCTGCCTCCGTTTTGTCCAGAACAGATCTCACATGGAGTGACCGAGATTTGAACCACGGACCCAGCGGTGAGAGGCCGGCGTGTTGCCGCCTAAGCCACGGAGGCTTCAAATGTATTCAGATATCTTAATTAATTATTGAAAACCAAACTGACAACTACAAATATTTTAAGTGATAATTTAAACATAAATTATGATTCACAAAACTATTGTTTCCTTCTGTTCTAAAATTACCACGGCCACAGTTTTAGTACAGAGGCTCAGGATTTGTTACAATAATATGAGTATAAAATCTCTTGAATGTTTATCAAGCAGTTACTGAGAAAATGGTAGATGCAGATAATTATTTAAAAAAATATATTTAAGCCTTTCTATGGAAATTGTTACTGTTTATTTGACAACCGCAAACTACTGCAAACTGAAACCCTGTGCATAAAAATGCAGAATTATTATTTACAATTCAGGATAGTTCTAAGGAAATGTCTTAAATACTTTGTGATAACACTGTCAAGTTTAGGAAGCAGCACTTTTCTGTTGCTTCACACTTCCTGGTTGGCTTAACCCAATACTTTTTAAATTGATAGGCTACTGAAAATACTGATAGTCGCAGGGTAGGTTGGGATCCACCGAAAATTACTATAAGAGAAAGTGACCCTTCCTATATAAGTAATCTTAACGGTGCCAGGGTATTGTAGCCTTGTTCCTTCAATCGATTTAATAATTTAGAGTATAGTTAGTCGATTTCATGTAGGGGAGTCTCGGCTAAATCCGCAATATTAAGGGGTTGATGGTAAACATGATAAATTAAGGGAACGAGTTTCAAAAATCATCATAGAAATGAAATTACTACATATTTGTGACAAATTCATGTCTTAAAATTTAATCTGGCATGGGTTGTCTACATCTACTAATGAAACTTTCGAAGATATTTGAGCTTAGTAATTTTTTAGTTTCTTATTTTTTTGAAGGAAACTTTTAGTTTTTCGTGACCGTTAATCGTACGATCGTGAGCCACGGGACCTCCTTTTTACGTGGAATCCGAACCACAGGACATGGCATTTCACTTCGAAAATCTCACATGCATTGACCGGGAATAGAAGCCGGCCCACCTTGGTGAGAGGCCGACAGCTTAACCGCTGCGCCACCACGCCCCCTCTTTTTCTTTTGGTTGATACTAGTGGTACTAGGGCTAAATCTGCGATACCTTGTCTAAATCCGCAATATGATAAGTCTAATAATATGCTTCATCACTACCACTACAGTATAAATGCATAACCGAAATACATGTGATTTTACCTAGGTATAAATGCTTAAAAAGAAAATACGAAGTACGTCCAGAAAGTAAGTTCCGTTTGGTAATATCATTAAATTGTGTACAGATACAGAAAAAATATTTATTGCACAAAATTCTACAACCCTTAAACTACTTTTCCACATAGCTGCCGAAATGTTGCAGGCATTTGTCGTAGCGTGGCACGAGTTTTTGTATACCTTCTTCATAGACGTGTGCCGCCTGTGTCCTTCAACTAGTTGTACGTGCCGCTGCAGCGCAGTTCCGCATATGCGCGGTAGACGCTCTGTATTAAGGAGAAGAAACGTGCGCCATTTGGAGAGCGCTGTCAGCCACGTACGCGTTGTTGTGCATGTTTACTCGTACAATGTCGGTGTTGATTGAAAATCCCGCCGCTTGTGAAATCAGATCTGTGATTCGTTTTCTGTACAACACAGTTTCTCACGATTTTACCACCAGGTGGTAGCATTTGTCGTTTCGAAATTCGTAGGCAAGGGAAATTGAACAGTTGACTCTACACGACTGGTGAGATGAATTCATCTCTTGCACTGGGGTATCTCTAGGAAAAGTATATTTCAAGTACTACGGAATTAGCAAATCCTCCCCTACAATGTTAGTGCTGCAAGTGCTATAGCCTATTTATATAACTAGCATTACACGTCGCGGCTTCGCCCGCGAATATTCTAGTTGTAAAGAGTACACTTAGCAAAATCTCAATCATGAATGCTATGACTGATTTATCCTTGGTATGATTAATCAGACTTTATCAATTCAGCTACTGGTGCAGTGGTTAGGTGTTTGTCATTCCATCATAGGTATATCAGAGCGAAGTTAGTTTTCTGGGAATATCACAATCACTGTTAATTTAAGGACCTTTAAATGTGGTTTTCGGAGATCCTTTATAGTCGGGTGAAAAAGACCTTTCGTACCACACTCACACGTGAAAATTGCGTGAAAAAATTCTAGAGTTCCCCTTGACCCCCTTAAGCACATTATACTGTACGCATTGATGAATTTTACATTTTAATTTGGTTCAGTGATAACCTTATAACCGCCTGGAAACTTTCACAGTAATGTAATAATAATGGAATTGCATTGCGTCTTACAGAAATAGATGGACCTGTGAGATTCGGTTACCGTGTTGCATTCTTTCATTATTTCATTGTAAATATACATGTTTTAAGGTATTTATTTAATTGTGAGGCATTTAAAGAGTAAGTGAGTGTGTTTCGCTTACGCATTGGGTTATGCTGAACCTGTAGGTACCCCATATGTGTAGGTTGGTGTTAATGGGACCTTATTTTCGGTACAAAACTGGAATGGGACCTTAGAAGAATAATATAGGGAGGGATAATTAAATAGCAATATTTATTAGAACGCCGCAAAATGTTCTCGTGATTTGGCCTTAAACACATAGATTCTTGATTTTCGCAGTAAAATAAGAAATATTGCGTGTATGAATTGACGTACCCAACACAATACATGTACACTCCAACAAGTGAGCTGCAAATTGTCAGTACGAATACTTGGCATGAACTGTGAGGACCTTGGCCCGGCCAACAGTTACTGAAGATATTTACATTTAATGTGCCTTAATGCAGTATGCATTGAGGTCATACATTGGATACTTGCTGCATACAAATAGTCGAATTATCACTCCTCCTGGCGCCTTAATCGATTTAAATAGGCAAGGCTGCGTTGCGGTTAAAATATGCCGCATGTAAGTCGCGTATTCAACGTTCTTGGTTAGATAGAGGGGCATCTAATGCTTGCACCACTCCCATCTCATCACCGCCCCTTTTTGAATGGAAACAAGGTATAATGCGTAATGGACAACCTCGTTGTGCAGCGGTTATCAATCTTGGCTGTCACCCTGGAGGTCCGGGTTCGATTCCCAACTCTGACAAAAATTAATTCTGGTTTGAGGGCTGGAACGGGATACACTCAGCCTCGTAAACCGAAACTGACAAGAGGTGGGTGCGATTCCCACCTCAGCCATCCTGAAGGTGGTTTTCTGTGGTTTTCCACTTCTATTCCAGGCATGTGCTAGGATGGTTCCTAACTTAAGGCCATGGCTGTCTTCTTCCCAATCGTCACCTGAATGAACATCCATAGTAGTAACACAGGCTATCAGACGAAATTACTGTATATACACACTTAAATACACGGGGCTAAATGTCCAAGTCCCTCATATGAAACAACAACAACAACTAATGTGTAGCCCAATGGTAAACTACAAAATCCTCGCGTTGAGCATAAAGTGCAATGAACGAACGAAATGGCGTATTTAGCTTCAGCGACAAATATGAGGCTGAACATTTTCTGCCTTCTTGCCTTAACCATGTGAATCAGCTGCCCCTAATAATATTGTTTTATGCATCCCAACTCGCGTTGTTATCAGCAGGGTTGATATTTCTCTGCTTGTATCCCGTATGGTACTTATGCACTGCAAGCATTCCCTGCAAACGATACTGAACACTATTATTTTTCCCTGGATGTGACTACAGACTAATACGAGGGAAAAATAATGGTGTTCAGTACCGTTTGCGGGATATAGTACGGTGTAATTAGTCCTAAAAACGGTCGAACCTCAACATCCAAAGTAAAAGTTTCCCTCCAAGCCCAAATTGTTCTATACAGTCCACATGTTGTTCGGTAAAATGTCTTATCATTTTGAGCGTCGGGTTTGGGGGGGGGGGGGGGGGGGGGGGGGAGGAGCAGTAGTTGGTAAATTAGTAGTTTTTATCAGCTTTTCTTAAATGTTTCGAAACATATGTGGTTTAGCGCAAAATGTGTCATTTACAAAAATAATCTACATTCAATTGCAAACAAAGAAGGTATTATGCACAATCTTGCTAAAGTGAACGGTTCCAGAGTTACGGAGGATGCGAAAGTAGCAATTTTTTGTATTTTGTTAGTTTTTTTGTGGAAAAATGAAATTATAACAACTATGTAAACAGAAATAACAAAACAATTTTATTAAAAAGTAATATTGTACAATCGTATTGTAGTCCAAAAGAGGCTGAGGCACCACAAAGGGTTAGAAGCGTAAAAATGCTGTGAACAAAAACAAAGCCGTGCGTAAGGTGCCGGTCGACCACCTTCACCCTGCACCGGCCGCCTGCCCCTTCCACGCACACACTATCTCATCTACACTCTTTCCCTCATTCAGATTGGGAGACCCGTTGAATGCGTTTGTTATTTCTAGTGAAGTTCTGCTGTCATTTTTTATTGTTCTTCTTTAGAATACTGTGCCAACTATGTGGTTATACTGTGCCCAATTCTAGGAATGGGTATTCCAAGATTCAGACACCAAGGTATCAAGGGAAAGGCTACAGCCGCTTTTGAAAGTTGAGATATTTGAATATCGCGCTCCTTTCCTTCTAGATTGAAATGGAAACTTTATGCAGCCAAGAAGATGTTAAGTGACGTGGCAAATAGTAGCAGAGGTCGAGGCTATTTGGTGATTAAATACTTAGCCATGGAGTAGAGACTTGATACTTGGATCAGATTACTGGCACGGCCAAATGCAAGAGGATGCACTTAGTCTCAAGTGAATCAGACCAGAGACACCGGAGATATGAGGATTTACAGATTTCAGCGTGATCCAGCGTGGAGCCGACCGTTTTGTATAAAAGCCGCTCGGCCCAAGCATAAGCAGCTCACTTCAAACCAAGCTCTTGTTGGACAAGGTGCTGCTGCTACGTCGAGCCAAGGCACATGGTTGAAGAATCTACGCAGAAGATATCTTTGAATTGTGATAGTCACAAAAGTGCTACGATACGTGGGGAACGTAGTAAGTTTCCGGTAGAGGGAATCACTAAGGTGATTGTTATTTTTTACGGACATTGGTGAAACACTTTGTTTCTATATGGACATATGCTAGACTTTGTCTAGATATTATTCTGTCACAGTCCAGTAACAATAATTCAATATTTGGATATTTTAATCCAACTTGTCAGTTTCACAAATTGTAACTAAATAACCACTCAGATCTTTCAGTATATTGAAGGCCAGTCTATCACGGTGTTGTTCATTAGCCGACAAAGGGAAACTATATGTTGCTTCGCGCATGATAGATGGTGTGAAGCCATGCCCAGGGAACGATCTTCAGAACAGCCGTTGATTGTTTTAGACTATCAGTGTTTTCCTGTACTGAAAAGATTACCGTGAGTTATGTTACAACTGACACTTTTGAGAAGAGAACGTTTGGATCTGACCCCATTTAAGCGAACTGCTATGGATTTAATTGAAGTCAATATTAAAATGGATCAGCAGTTACTTCAAACTTCAAGAAATATTTCCACTATGTCGTGCTAGACAGATTGTGGGTATATAATGGCGGCCGATACAAGGATTAGACGTGCGTGTCCAATAGGGCATGTATCTGGATAAATCTGGTACAGACCAGGTTCACTACGCTTCAAGACCAACGAGAAATGTAAGCCACATTTGACTTTTATATTATGCCTAGCTAATTGGAACAAACTCATTTTCTGCAGATGACCAACACATTTATTAGCCTACTTTCGATTTTTGCAAAAAATGAAAGTAGACTTATGAGATCAACACAGGGCGAAAAGTGTGTCTGTCTGTGTGTGTGTATGTGTGTGTGTGAGTCTGTGTGTGTGTGTGTATGTGTGTGTGTGAGTCTGTGTGTGTGTGTGTGTGTGTGTGTGTCTGTGTGTGTGTGAGTGTGTGTACTCTGAATGTCTGTCCCCCCCTATCAATTCGAACACGGTGAATGCGAATTGAACGAAATTTGGTACAAAGGTAGCACTAGCAAAGGACACCTCAGTGTCATGTTTTATATCGCCGCCATCTTGACGGAAACGTAATGGCGGCCACACAAATGTTCAAAGCTTAAATCAAATTACGACTAACCTAATCATCCGATCTCTACCAAATTTTGCAACATCATACCTTTATGGGGGGGAGCATCCTTTGCCCAAACTAATAGGTCATCAGCGTAATAGTTTGCGGATGGCGGCCATCTTTGTGTGAAAATGGATTCCCCCTATTAATTCGAACACGGTGCAACCGAATGGAACAAAATTTGGTACAGAGGTAGTACTAACAAAAGGCACCTCAGTGTCATGTTTTATATCGCCGCCATCTTGACGGAAACGTAATGGCGGCCACACAAATGTTCAAAGCTTAAATCAAATTACGATTAACCTAATCATCCGATCTCTACCAAATTTTGCAACAACATACCTTTCTAGAGGAAGCATCCTTTGACCAAATGACTCGGTCATTAGCCTTATAGTTTGCGGATGGCGGCCATCTTTGTGTGAAAATCAATTCCCCCTATTAATTCGAACACGGTGCAACCGAATGGAACGAAATTTGGTACAGAGGTAGTACTAACAAAAGGCACCCCAGTGTCATGTTTTATATCGCCGCCATCTTGACGGAAACGTAATGGCGGCCACACAAATGTTCAAAGCTTAAATCAAATTACGACTAACCTAATCATCCGATCTCTACCAAATTTTGCAACAACATACCTTTATGGGGGGAACATCCTTTGACCAAACGAATAGGTCATCAGCGTAATAGTTTGCGGATGGCGGCCATCTTTGTGTGAAAATCGATTCCCCTATTAATTCGAACACGGTGCAACCGAATGGAACGAAATTTGGTACAGGGGTAGCACTAACAAAAGGCACCTCAGTGTCATGTTTTATATCGCCGCCATCTTGACGGAAACGTAATGGCGGCCACACAAATGTTCAAAGCTTAAATCAAATTACGATTAACCTAATCATCCAATCTCTACCAAATTTTGCAACAACATACCCTTATAGAGGAAGCATCCTTTGACCAAATGACTAGGTCATTAGCCTAATAGTTTGCGGATGGCGGCCATCTTTGTGTGAAAATCAATTCCCCCTATTAATTCAAACACGGTGAAACCGAATGGAACGCAATTTGGTACAGGGGTAGCACTAGCAAAGGGCATCTCAGTGTCATGTTTTATATCGCCGCCATATTGACAGAAACGTAATGGTGGCCACACAAATGTTCAAAGCTTAAGTCAAATTACGACTAACATTACCATCCGATCTCTACCAAACTTTGCAACAACATTTCTTTATGGAGGGAGCATCCTTTGACCAATCTAATAGGTTATTAGCCTAATAGTTTGCGGATGGAGGCCATCTTTATGTCAAAATTGATCCCCCCTATTAATTCCAACACGGTGGAACCGAATGAACGAAATTCTGTACATAGGTAGCACTAGCAAAGGGCACCTCAGTGTCATGTTTTATATCGCCGCCATCTTGACAGAAACGTAATGGCGGCCACACAAATGTTTAAAGCTTAAATCAAATTACGACTAACATAACCATCCGATCTCTACCAAACTTTGTAACAACATACCTTTATGGAGGGAGCATCCTTTGACCAATCGAATAGGCCATTAGCCTAATAGTTTGCGGATGGCCGCCATCTTTATGTCAAAATTGATTCCCCCTATTAATTCGAACACGGTGGAACCGAATGAACGAAATTTGGTACAGAGGTAGCACTAGCAAAGGGCACCTCAGTGTCATGTTTTATATCCCTATAGCACGTTGTATTTCAACAAGCTACTACAACCAACATTCAATCATAATCCTTGAAAAGGACAAAGAGTTATAACAAAACCCATGCATTTAGGAGAAAGTAGGCTATATGTTCTTTACTGAACATCTTGTTTTTCTTCGTATTTAAATCTTGCATTGATTTACGCAAGACACATTAGGGTTATTCTGAGTATTTTCAGCACTCAGAACAGTTTAGGATCGATGACCGAGCATACCGAGCATTTATTTGAATGTTCATTTTGTTTGAGAATCACGGTAATCAGCCGATATAACTGTAGAAGTTAATATTTATTTTTGTTGAGGAATGGATATTTTGTCCATATTCGAAGAGTCGAACATGTGTTTTTTTTTTCAAATAAGGAAATAATAATTAAACATATTTAAGGAAATAATAACAATAATAATCCAATAATAATAATAATAATTTTCATAATTTTTCTAAATAATTATTGGATCTTACATTTTCTAATAATCACATTCGTTGAGAGAGAGCATAAGGATTAGTTTAATCATTCCTAGTTTGGAACAGGTGATTTTCCGAAAGCTAGTGGATAGCGCAAGCCCGTATTCCACCAACAGTATAGTTCTGGTTGAACAGTTAGGCTAATATTTGCATTGAGCAAAGTATATTTTTCAGATAACACGGAAAGGCATGAAACAGGAAGCCAATGATATTTGTATCAATTAGGATTTTTTTTTGTGTTTATATAAAATCATGACGTAGGCACACATTCGAAAGTGAAATAGAGAATATCACAAGTGTGGTAACTTCACGGTTTGAACTGAATGGTAAAATAAAATAAACTTGTAAGTTTATAGATCTTCCAGTTTTGATAACAAGCAGAGGCTTGATTTATTGTATAAATTTTGGGAAGAAAATTTATGTGCGTGGAGCAGTTGAAATGCCATTCCCAGGTGCGCATGTTTAAGTCGCAGGAATGAGGAGGTTTTTTTTGAGCATCCATCAAATTGCAGGTTCGATGGCTCAGGTTTATAGGAGGATTATTGGAACCACACATTTCGTCGAATGAATGACCAAACCATCAGTAATTATTTCATACTTGTTTACGTATTCCATTAATACTTTGGATTTGCTGGAACCCGGTTTTGTCATGATAAAATTTTATTCTTCTTCAGAGGAATACCTTTGCCGTTGTTGTTGGGATATTGTGTTCTTACACAAATAATTGAATGGGCCTCTGCCAATTAAAAATAATTCTGTTTCCACGAATTACTTAAAGGATGTTTTCAATCCTATTGTCATGAACTAAATGAATTTATTATAAAGCTACAATTCTTATTTCCGCATTCTGTTCAAGAATTGCAAGTTGTGAAAGTTACTAAAATAGCAACAAATATAAATATTTTTCTTAATAATAATTCCAAGTGGAAAATCGGATAGTTGAATGGTTCAACAAGTTTTTTTTTGATCAAGCTGATGATTCAGAAATCATATTTCTTTGGAATTTGAAGTTCATAATCGAGTCACTTCTCGAAATGTTTAATTTTGGAAGAATAATAAATTTTGTTGTGCTTCGCACAGTTCTTCGATGCTATGCTCAAGGGTCAAATACTTTTCAGATGTTGTTATTAATATGTGTACATAATTAGTGCTGGGTCAAAGATAATATTTTTGACAATATTTTTGAAACTGGAAAAATAAGTGGAAGTTAAAAAAATCTATAAACAATTATAAACAGTGAGAATTTCTACGAGTGTTAATATCATGTTAGAAATTCAACCAGTGAACTACAATATTTCCAGTAAAGACAATTAAATTTGAACTGGATTTCATCGTAAATAATTGATATAATTTTGGAACACAGTCTACAGGACTGATAATCAGACTTGTGTCTCCAAAGACAATTGTTCAATGTGTTGGAAAATTTCTGTACATTGTGTAAATAGTAGTGTGTGCCGTCGCACTGGAATGATGTTACCTTGAGCATCATTTTGCAGTCAATTTTAAAATTTAGAATAAAATGAGATACCGTAATTTTACATGTTGTGTTATGCCCAGTTGAATCTCCTTCTGTCCTTATTGTTGCATTGAGCCAAAAATCAGTAAAGCTTTTTTTTTTTAATTTGATGTCGTTTTTTTGTGATTATCTTTAACCCATCTGGCGCCCCGGGATATTTTGACTCTCGTGCTGACTGATTCTTGGTAAAATGCATATGTGGTCGTGCGGACTCCGGTCTAAACGGGCACATAAAATAAGATAGAGAGAGAAAATTGTTCGAACGTGGGGCCCGAGTTAGACACGGTCAATCGCATGCCGATTTAAATTGTGATAATTTTTTGTATAGATATTTTGGGAGTTGAGAGATGTCTGGTTTGGATGAATAAATTAGTAGGAAACCCAATTAGTGGGGAAAATTAAAAATTAACTGGGTTAATAATTAGAATGGGTTTGATTATTTTGATAATGGCTTAACCATTAGGGCGTCAAGTAAATTCAGTAGTAAACGTTCGATGACTGGACATACGCATTAGTAGAATCCAGGTGGAGGATATTTGAGGACTTGCATATTTTTCTTGTGATATTGTGGTAAATTTAATTCGTAAAAGTAGAGAAGTTTTTTTTCCATCGCGTCGACATTAGGACAAATCTCATTTTATTAGAGTGTTCCAATTAGCTATTCATATTTCTTGTTCTAGTTATAATATTGTGTCTGCCAACATGTATACCCCTAAGTTTTGACTAATACTGAAAATTATGGAAGAGATGATGAGGATGATGAGGAGTTTGGAAGAGAGTTCCAAAGAAGCTGGACAGCGCGTAGCAGCCATCATGAAAGAAAATACAGAGGCTTTGGAAAAGAAACTTAAAGAAAATTCCGATATGTTAGAAAGCAGGTTAAAAGATAACTTAAAAGATAGTTTAAATAGTAAATTTAATTCTATGGAAAATAAATTTAAAGAGAATTCCGAAATCTTGAAAATGTCACTTGAGGGTAAAATGAATAAATTATGCGAAAAAACACATGAGCTCGAAACTTCATTAGCTACTAACGCAAGTTTAATGGACGATAAATTTCGCGATGCCGATTTAAGATCCCAAAGCTTAGCTGATAGGATAGAAAGTGGTCTTAGGAAAGTTGGTGAAGACATGGTCAACCTAGAAGTCAGAGTGAAGAAAGAGAGCAATGAGATGGCAACTCTAGTTGTTCAACGTTTGACAGACCAATTCAAAGAACTCGTAGTGGGAGAAATAAGAGAAGGTGTGATTAATGAATTACAAACTGAAATTAAGACCACAGTTATCGATGAGATTAAAAACACACTCAAGCTGGAGAACCAAGATGGAGTCAAGGAGATTAGAGCATCTTTGTCATCCCATATTCAAGTAATTTCCAAAGATATTCAAGAGACTCAGAAGGACATATCAGATATGACAGGGTCATTGAAGAGTCACGAGGCTGTTATGAACCAGATATCCACTGATATCAAGGAGAACTATAAGGAAACAGAAGAAATAAAGAAGGAAACCGAAGGAATTAGAAAAAAGGCCGAAGAAAACCATAAGGCAATTGAGGCTATGAAAACCCAAGTTAAGGACGAGAAACAGGCTGACCATCTGTTGAAAATGCCAAGTATATGAGGAGAAGAACAGATACAGGTAAACCTAGGAGCAGCTAGAGGAAATGATAGTCAAAGACAGGATGAGGCAAGGACAGTATTTCAATCCAACCCCATAACTGTATTCAAGAATGTAGAGGATAAGCCTTCTAAATTTTCAGGGCGAGATTCTGTGACACCCGTAGAATTCTTGAGAGAAGCAGGTGATTACCTTAAAGATTCCAAAATCCCTAAGGAAAGACAGATCCGAGTGATAGGGAAATTTTTGGAAGGGCCCGCACTTCTCTGGTTTAGAGCATTCAGGTCCACTCTCACCAATTTTGAGGAGTTTTCCCGTGGGTTATTGAAAAAGTTTTGGTCCCCGTAAACCCAACAGCAAGTCAGAGCAGAATTATATTCGAAGAGATTTTCGACGTCACAACCTACTCGATACTCTTCGTACTTTTCTGGACAGCTTTCTAAACTTCAACATTTATATCCGCCGATGCCAGATAATGAATTAATTACTGCATTAATATGTCAGTTTCCAGCAGAAGTCCAAAGAACTTTGATCGCTGCTGACATTTATAATATGGAGCAATTTGACGAGGTATTGCAGAAACTTGATCACACGAACGCTCAATTCTTCCATCAGAAGGGAGGAAAGAATGGCAACGCTGTGTACACTGTTATGGCCGACAGTTATTCCCAAACACCTCGAGAGATTCGAGAGGGGCGAGAAGAGAAAACGCCGAGGGAAGAGCCTGATAAAAGAGGATGGAATCAGAACACTAATAGATACAGTTACAAGCCTTATGCGAGACTAAAGGGTGGATATCGATATGACAGAAAAGGAAGCTTGTAGTTTAACGTGACCATTAATCTCGCGATCATAAGCCACGGGACCTCCGTTTTACGTGGAATCCGAACCACAGGACGTGGCATTTCACATCGAAAATCTCACATGCAGTGACCGGGAATCGAACCCGGTCCGCCTTGGTGAGAGGCATACAGCTTGACCGCTGCGCCACCACGCCCCAACTATCGATATGACAATCGATGGAGAGAGCCAAGGAATAATCAAGGAAGATACCAGGAAAGAAGGTACTATGGTAGAAACAATAACTACAAAAACAGAGGGAATGAGAACACTCGTCAGTCCAATGAAGAGTTCAATAAGGAGACGAGGAAGATCTTGGAAGAAAGACACCAAGAAAACTCGCAGTTCTTGGAACAGAAGTCCAATGAACCAGGTCCATCGGGAACACAGCAATCCCGGGGGAATGAAAAAAAACTTCGAATTCACAGTAGGAGATAGAATTTTAAACATTTTCACTTCCAGGATTATTAAATGGCAAACAGAGGATGATGACTTAATTCAACATAATGACGAACGGAAAGAAATGGGTACAAGAATTAAACTGCCAATCATATCATGCGAAGTATTCGGCATGCCTGTCGATACTTTAGTTGATACTGGGGCTATGCTTTGTCTTGTGAGCGTGAAGCTTTATATTCTGTGGAAGCTCAAAGAGAATTTAGAAGAGATTCCTGTATCAGGAATTAAAATCCAAGCAATAATACCCAACAAAATATCGCTGTGTAAAACACAATTATACTTATGTGTTACTATTGGAGGACATGATTTCCGACATGTGTTTGTAGTAATGAAGGACATGGCTTTTTACATGATCTTGGGAGCGGATTTCATCCAGAAATATCGAGCCGTGATAGACATGAAGACAGAGACGGTCAGATTCCAGTATACCGAAGAGATAAACTTCGAGGGAAAGGAAGAGGAAGACATCGAGGGAGACGCTCAATGGTCTCTGATTTTTCGGGAAGCTGAAGGAAAAGAAGTCTACACTGAGAAGGGGTCCCCAGAGCTAGGGAAAATTTTGGAAGAGTACCATGATATTTTTTATATTAAACCTGGTGAAATTAAAGATTTTGAATATCGAATTCGTGTAACTGATGATGCACCTTTCCATGCTAAATTGTATCCGGTAGCGGAAAAGCATCGAGAAAAGGTAAAAGTGCTTATCAAAGAGATGGAAGGTAACAATGTGATTGAAAAGTACACTACCTCTTATGTCAATCCATTAGCAGTAGTGTCTAAGCCGGATGGAAGTCTGAGACTGTGTTTAGACGCGCGAAATTTGAATTCAAGATTACTGACAGAGTATGACAGACCACCAATCATTAGGGAACTGTTAAGGAAATTCCAGGGCAAGATCTGGTTCTCTAACATTGATCTCACTTCGTCCTACCACCACATTAGGCTTAGTGAAGATTCCAAAAAGTTTACAGGGTTTATGTTTGACCAACAGACATATGTATTCCGCCGTCTACCATTTGGGATCAAAACATCTGGATCTGTTTTGATCAGAGCACTGGAATAAAATTTGAGTCCTGAAGTAAAAGAGATAGCGATTCGTTACATAGACGATATCCTAATCACATCTGAGACTAAGGAGGAACATTTGATATATCTTCATATGTTATTCGCAGATTTAAGAAAAGCGAACTTTAAAGTAAACCTTCGAAAATGTCAGTTCTTTCAGAAGGAAATAAAATTTTTGGGCCATATTTTAGATGGTGAAGGATACCGTCCCAATGAGACAAAGATACAAGCGATTGCGAATTTCCCTAGACATACTAGGGTGAATAATGTCCGCAGTTTTCTCGGAACATGCCAATTCTTTGCAGGGCATTGTCCAAGCTTCACCAAGACAGTTGCTCCCTTGCAGGAATTATTAAAAAAGGGAAACAAATGGAAATGGAATGAAGATTGCGAACAATCATTTCAAGATGCCAAGAGGTTATTGGTAAACAGTGTGAAATTAGGGTATCCTGACTTCACCAAGAATTTCATCATAGAATCCGATGCATCCACCGTAGGGATTGGAGCTATTCTTCTTCAAGAAGATGACGATCACAGGAGATATAACCTGGCTTTCATAAGCAGGAAACTTCGTCCATCAGAAAGGAACTATTACACCACAGAGTTAGAAGCCCTTGCTGTAATCTTCGCGTTGGAGTCTAGGAAGAAAATGTTAATTGGACATTCAGTAATTGTGAGGACTGATCACCATGCATTGGAGTTTATCTTAAGAACAAACTTTGCCAGTGATAGAATAACTAGATGGTCACTTTTTATTCAACAATTCAACCTAGTTATCGAACACACTCCTGGAAAGTTGAACATTGGGGCCGATTTATTGAGTAGAGCAGTGGAGTCTACATCCAAGGTTTTTCAAGTTAACCTGACGCATGAGGATGAGGATACCTTAAGAAGGTTAAGATTGTTACATTTATCCCAGAGGAGAGACCGACGTCTTAGAAACATTTTTCGTTTTCTACAGGGAGATATGGATCCCAATGACGATGATTTTGTGGAAACTGAAATAATTTCAAGAGATTATTTGATGTTAGATGGTCTAGTCTACAGGATTGCAGATCCCGACCATACGAAGCTGAGGGTAGGGGTACCTCCACGAATGCAAACACCCATTATTTGGATGGCGCATCGAATTGCAGGTCATGCTGGAGTAGATAAACAGTCAACTTGATACAAGAGAAATTTTCATGGGAGCGAATGCGACAAAATGTCAGGAACACTATTCGGGAGTGCGACTTATGCCAAATGAGTAAATATAATTCTAAATTATTGAGAGAATTACCAAGGCCTATTATTCCTTCTAAGCCTTGTGAAATCTTTGCGACTGATCTTTATGGTCCTCTCCCAAAGTCTAAAAGAGGTAACCGATATATTCTGGTGACCATAGAAGTTTTCAGCAAATACACTATGTTACACCCAATTCAGAAGGCAAACGCAAAATATTGTGCGAAGAGAATTAGAGACAGCGTAAATCCGGAAGCAGGCAAACCGGAATTCCTTTTATCAGATCACGGACCCCAATTTACATCTTTAGAATTCAGGGCCGTCATGAATAATCTTGGGATTAGACAATTGCTTTGTTCTATCAGACATCCTGAAAGCAATCCAGCAGAACACGTGATGGCTGAAATATCTAAATTTTGCCGCCTCTATTGTCCAAATGAGCATTGGAAATGGATGGATGTTCTCTCTTTAGCATCCGAATCCATCAACTCTACGATTCATGAGAGTACTGGACAGATTCCCATGTTGCTTCATCATGGAATTAAACCAACAAGATTATGGGATCGAATCATCTCTATTCCACCCGAGATTGAACCTAGTCGTCAGAGGAGGGAGACTCTAGCTTTAGACAAGTTGAGGAGCCAAGCTGAGAAAAGAGAGCGCAGAGTGAGAGGAAAGCGTTTTCACAGACCCTTGCGCGTAGGAACTCTTGTTTTAGTAAAAAAACCTACACCCTCCGACGTGCAAAATCGAGTGTACTCGAAGTTTGCAAGCCTTTACGATGGACCCTATCGTGTTGTGGAAGTGAACAACAATGGAGGCTATAAAATCGCCAATACACGAACTGTTAACATCGTGGGAATTTATAATGCAGCGAATTTGAAGATTTATTATTCAAGAACCAGATGATTTAATGAGTAGATTGGAAAAATAAGAAATTTTCAATTTTTTTTTTGCTAGGTGTGGGGTGGATTTGCCCAATTCTAGGAATGGGTATTCCAAGATTCAGACACCAAGGTATCAAGGGAAAGGCTACAGCCGCTTTTGAAAGTTGAGATATTTGAATATCGCGCTCCTTTCCTTCTAGATTGAAATGGAAACTTTATGAGCCAAGAAGATGTTAAGTGACGTGGCAAATAGTAGCAGAGGTCGAGACTATTTGGTGATTAAATACTTAGCCATGGAGTAGAGACTTGATACTCGGATCAGATTACTGGCACGGCCAAATGAAAGAGGATGCACTTAGTCTCAAGTGAATCAGTCCAGAGATACCGGAGATATGAGGATTTACAGATTTCAGCGTGATCCAGCGTGGAACCGACCGCTTTGTATAAAAGCCGCTCGGCCCAAGCATAAGCAGCTCACTTCAAACCAAGCTCTTGTAGGACAAGGTGCTGCTGCTACGTCGAGCCAAGGCACATGGTTGCCGAATCTACGCAGAAGATATCTTTGAATTGTGATAGTCACAAAAGTGCTACGGTACGTGGGGAACGTAGTAAGTTTCCGGTAGAGGGAATCACTAAGGTGATTGTTATTTTTTACGGACATTGGTGAAACACTTTGTTTCTATATGGACATATGCTAGACTTTGTCTAGATATTATTCTGTCACAGTCCAGTAACAATAATTCAATACTTGGATATTTTAATCCAACTTGTCAGTTTCACAAATTGTAACTAAATAACCACTCAGATCTTTCAGTATATTGAGGGCCAGTCTATCACGGTGTTGTTCATTAGCCGACAAAGGGAAACTATATGTTGCTTCGCGCATGATAGATGGTGTGAAGCCATGCCCAGGGAACGATCTTCAGATCAGCCGTTGATTGTTTTAGACTATCAGTGTTTTCCTGTACTGAAAAGATCACCGTGAGTTATGTTACAACTGACGCTTTTGAGAAGAGATCATTTGGATCTGACCCCATTTAAGCGAACTGCTATGGATTTAATTGAAGTCAATATTAAAATGGATCAGCAGTTACTTCAAACTTCAAGAAATATTTCCACTATGTCGTGCTAGACAGATTGTGGGTATATAATGGTGGCCGATACAAGGATTAGACGTGTGTGTCCAATAGGGCATGTATCTGGATAAATCTGGTACAGACCAGGTTCACTACGCTTCAAGACCAACGAGAAATGTAAGCCACATTTGACTTTTATATTATGCCTAGCTAATTGGAACAAACTCATTTTCTGCAGATGACCAACACATTTATTTTTCTTCGTATTTAAATCTTGCATTGATTTACGCAAGACACATTAGGGTTATTCTGAGTATTTTCAGCACTCAGAACAGTTTAGGATCGATGACCGAGCATACCGAGCATTTATTTGAATGTTCATTTTGTTTGAGAATCACGGTAATCAGCCGATATAACTGTAGAAGTTAATATTTATTTTTGTTGAGGAATGGATATTTTGTCCATATTCGAAGAGTCGAATATGTGGTTTTTTCACATAAGGAAATAATAATTAAACATATTTAAGGAAATAATAACAATAATAATCCAATAATAATAATAATTTTCATAATTTTTCTAAATAATTATTGGATCTTACATTTTCTAATAATCACATTCGTTGAGAGAGAGCTTAAGGATTAGTTTAATCATTCCTAGTTTGGAACAGGTGATTTTCCGAAAGCTAGTGGATAGCGCAAGCCCGTATTCCACCAACAGTATAGTTCTGGTTGAACAGTTAGGCTAATATTTGCATTGAGCAAAGTATATTTTTCAGATAACACGGAAAGGCATGAAACAGGAAGCCAATGATATATGTATCAATTAGGATTTTTTTTTTGTGTTTATATAAAATCATGACGTAGGCACACATTCGAAAGTGAAATAGAGAATATCACAAGTGTGGTAACTTCACGGTTTGAACTGAATGGTAAAATAAAATAAACTTGTAAGTTTATAGATCTTCCAGTTTTGATAACAAGCAGAGGCTTGATTTATTGAATAAATTTTGGGAAGAAAATTTATGTGTGTGGAGTAGTTGAAATGCCATTCCCAGGTGCGCATGTTTAAGTCGCAGGAATGAGGAGGTTTTTTTGAGCATCAATCAAATAGCAGGTTCGATGGCTCAGGTTTATAGGAGGAGTATTGGAACCACACATTTCGTCGAATGAATGACCAAACCATCAGTAAATATTTCATACCTGTTTACGTATTCCATTAATACTTTGGATTTGCTGGAACCCGGTTTTGTCATGATAAAATTTTATTCTTCTTCAGAGGAATACCTTTGCCGTTGTTGTTGGGATATTGTGTTCTTACACAAATAATTGAATGGGCCTCTGCAAATTAAAAAATAATTCTGTATCCACGAATTACTTAAAGGATGTTTTCAATCCAATTGTCATGAACTAAATGAATTTATTATAAAGCTACAATTCTTATTTCCGCATTCTGTTCAAGAATTGCAAGTTGTGAAAGTTACTAAAATAGCAACAAATATAAATATTTTTCTTAATAATAATTCCAAGTGGAAAATCGGATAGTTGAATGGTTCAACAAGTTTTTTTTGATCAAGCTGATGATTCAGAAATCATATTTCTTTGGAATTTGAAGTTCATAATCGAGTCACTTCTCGAAATGTTTAATTTTGGAAGAATAATAAATTTTATTGTGCTTCGCACAGTTCTTCGATGCTATGCTCAAGGGTCAAATACTTTTCAGATGTTGTTATTAATATGTGTACATAATTAGTGCTGGGTCAAAGATAATATTTTTGACAATATTTTTGAAACTGGAAAAATAATTGGAAGTTAAAAAAATCTATAAACAAGTATAAACAGTGAGAATTTCTACGAGTGTTAATATCATGTTAGAAATTCAACCAGTGAACTACAATATTTCCAGTAAAGACAATTAAATTTGAACTGGATTTCATCGTAAATAATTGATATAATTTTGGAACACAGTCTACAGGACTGATAATCAGACTTGTGTCTCCAAAGACAATTGTTCAATGTGTTGGAAAATTTCTGTACATTGTGTAAATAGTAGTGTGTACCGTCGCACTGGAATGATGTTACCTTGAGCATCATTTTGGAGTCAATTTTAAAATTTAGAATAAAATGAGATACCGTAATTTTACATGTTGTGTTATGCCCAGTTGAATCTCCTTCTATCCTTATTGTTGCATTGAGCCAAAAATCAGTAAAGCATTTTTTTAAAATTTGATGTTTTTTTTTTTGCGATTAGCTTTAACCCATCTGGCGCCCCGGGATATTTTGACTCTCGTGCTGACTGATTCTTGGTAAAATGCATATGTGGTCGTGCGGACTCCGGTCTAAACGGGCACACTACTGTGACAGATCTTGGATCTGCACAGGCACTCCTCATCATTAATCATTATATTAATTTAATCATTTCATTTTGATATCAAGCAATTCACAGTATTACTTATTGTCGTCCGTGCAATTACCTCTTATATTATGTTAATTATAAATAATGGGATATGCATATTTTTTAGATGATGTAACTTAGTCGGAAAGTGCCAAGTTAGGGATTACAAAAAAGCAGGCAGGCTATTGACTGATGGGCTTGGGCACATTACGAAGCAGGTATCGCTACTGTGTATGAGATGAAGTTTATTGATATACACACATCAAAAAAAGTTTTGCATCACCTCGGTTCCAAGAGTTCCGGAACCGTTAAATACAAAGGGAATAGAGATCAACACAAACAACATTTCAGCTCGTTTTATTGCTCATGAGACCCACACATTGCATGTTGTACCATCATACAGCTAGACTTTCAGCATTTGTGGTCCAGATTGCAGTACACACCACTACCTCTAATACCCAGTAGCACGTCCTCTTGCATTGATGCATGCCTGTATTCGCCGTGGCATACTATCCACAAGTTCATCAAGACACTGTTGGTCCAAATTGTCCCACTCCTCAACGACAATTCGGCGTAAATCTCTCAGAGTGGTTGGTGGGTCAAGACGTCCATAAACAGCCCTTTTCAACATATCCCAGGCATGTTCGATAGGGTTCATGTCTGGCGAACATGCTGGCCACTGTAGTCGAGCGATGTCGTTATCTTGAAGGAACGCATTCACAGGATGTGCACGATGAGGTCGAGAATTGTCGTCCATGAAGACAAATGCCTCTCCAATATTCTGCCGATATGGTTGCACTATGGGTCGGAGGATGTCATTCAGGTATCGTAAAGCCGTTTCGGAGCCTTCCATGACCACCAGTGGCGTACGTCGGCCCCACATAATGCCACCCCAAAACATCAGGGAACCACCACCTTGCTGCACTCGCTGGACAGTGTGTCTAAGACGTTCAGCCTGACCAGGGTGCCTCCAAACACGTCTCCGACGATTGTCTGGTTGAAGGCATATGCGACACTCATCGGTGAAGAGAACGTGATGCCAATTCCGTGGGGTCCATTCAGCATGTTGTTGGGCCCATCTGTACCGCGCTGCATGGTGTCGGGGTTGCAAAGCTGGACCTCGCCATGGACGTCGGGAGTGAAGTTGCGCATCATGCAGCCTATTGCGCACAGTTTGAGTTGAAACACGACGTCCTGTGGCTGAACGAAACGCATTATTCAACATGGTGGCATTGCTGTCAGGGTTCCTCCGAGCGGCAATCCGTAAGTAGCGGTCATCCACTACAGTAGTAGCCCTTGGGCGGCCTGAGCGAGGCCTGTCATCGGCAGTTCCTGTATCTCTGTACCTCCTCCATGTCCGAACAACATCGCTTTGGTTCACTCTGAGACGCCTGGAAACTTCCCTTGTTGAGAGCCCTTCTTGACACAAAGTAACAATGCGGACGCGATCGAACTGCGGTATTGACCTTCTAGGCATGGTAGAACTACAGACAACATGAGCAGCGTACCTTCGTCCTGGTGGAATGACTGGAACTGATCGGCTGTCGTACCCCCTCCGTCTAATAGGCCCTGCTCATGCATGGTTGTTTACATCTTTGAGCAGTTTTAGTGACATCTATGAACAGTCAAAGGGACTGTATCTCGGATACAATATACACAGTCAACGTCTATATGCCGGAGATCTGGGAACTGAGGTGATGCAAAACTTTTTTTGATGTGTGTAATTTTATTCCGTTGTATGGGATTCCCTCGGATTGTCTACGCGGCAGAAGGATTACCTGAAGGTTGGATCCGCTGTAATTTGACTGCTCTCGACATAAATGAAGGCATAAGGTAGCGACACGGACTACTGTCGAACTAATGCGATATAAAGATTGGAAATCAAGAGTGATCTAAATGGCGGTGACACGCTGAATACAAACTTTTTGGTTCAATGAAAATTACACCGTATGGGAAAGTGCAAGCCAACACAGCTCTTCGTACGAAACTTCTAGTCTTCAACGACCCCAAAGCTGACCTCAGTGCAGTGGCTGACGCTGGAATGCATTTCCTTCTTGCGATGTTTAGAGCCAAGAACACTGAAGATAGATCGTTTTCGCTACCAGTGTTACTTGCAGGCTATTGCAAAGCAGCATATACAATCATTGTTCAAGTTGGCTGCACTTCCCCCCACTTCGGCAGCTTCCAGGCAGCATTCATTTAGAACCTACCACCAGGTGCAGCAGTGGCTGAATGAGAAGAAGAATCCGCTCGAATGGGGGTGGAAGAAGATTGGCGAACACCTGAGACCAATTACTACAGCACGTCCTGCAGCTCCCCAAGAATTACTTTCCCTCATAGTGTGCGCATGCAAAGACGAATGCGTCCGTAATTGCGAGTGCAGAAAGAGTGGTCTAAACTGCTCGAGCATATGCTATAATTGCTCAGGCCTAAGATGTGATAACAGGGACACGAACATCATAGACGAAGATCTAGAACAGGAAAGTGCCTTGCTTGAAGAGGACTGAAAACTGATGAATAGCCTACTTTACAATAATTTAGGGTCGCATTTAATATTCTACATTTTTATTAGTTTTAAAATTCAGAGTGGGTTTCTCCGCACCACGGGTTTATATGGCTTAGGCCTGTCAAAGCCTCTTTTCCCTTAAAAAGTAGCGCCCCTTGGTTAACGTTCCTTCAAGGGCTTACCACTAACATACCACCAGTCATTATGGGGTTTGAAGCCATTTTTCAGTGTTGCCTTGGTAAACAAAAGTTTGGTGCTTTTCAGTCGGTCAACACGAATGTACCCAAAATAGTCCAATTACATGAGATGGTAGGTATTTATTAATCTTATATAATTTCTTTCAGGATTAGGGTATTAGCCAAATCTTTTGGGTACTTTCGTGTTGACCGAGTGAAAAGCACCAAACTTTTGTTTTGTATATCACCGGTCAATAAAATCGGTATTTGCTTTTATAAAACTCAATCCTGTATAAACAAAATTAGTTTCCTAAGTAATAATGGCATATTCTTTCCCAAAAAAAAAAAAAAAAAAAAAAAAAAAAACAGAAAAAAAAACCAAACAAGTCCACTTTTACACCCTCCGTAACTATGGAACCGTTCACTTTACCAAAATTATGCACGGGACTTCTTTTTTCGCAATCTAATGTACATTAGTTTTGTATATGATACATTTTGCGCTAAACGGCATATGTTTCGAAATATTTAAGAAAAAATGATAAAAACTACTAATTTACCAACTTCTGCCCACCCTGGCCCCCAAACCCGACGCTCAAAATAGTGAGACTTTTTACCGAACAACATGTGGACTGTATAGAACAATTTGGAGCTGGAGGGAAACTATTAATTTGGACGTTGAGGTTTGGGTCTAATTGCACCGTACTAATATGCGTTCACTGCATTAGTACCATACGCTATGCAAGGAGAGAAATATCGACCTTCCTGACAATAAGCGTTAGTTGGGTTGCATAAAACAATATTATTAGAGAAGAGAAGCATTATTTGCAATGTGGTGTTACAGGAGGAGGATGAAGATTAGAAGGGTAGATAGGGTTACAAAAAAAATGAAGAGGTATTAAGACGAGTGGTAGAGGAGAGATGTTTCTGGCGACTGCTAATCAGAAGAAGAGATAGGTTGGTAGGACACATACCAAGACACCCAGGAATATCATAATTAGTTATGAAAGGAAGGGTCGAGTTTAAGAACTGTAGGGGTAGACCAAGGTTAGAATATGTTAAACAGATTGCCTCGGATGTAGAGATGAAACAATTAGCTCAGATAGGGAGTCATTGAGAGCTGTATCAGACGAGTCAAAAGACTCAAGACTCAAATACACATATACAGAAACGTTTCTCTGCATTTGGTTATTTGTTGCGACTAGCACCTAAATTGCCCCACTGAGTTTTAATAAATTTACAAGGAAGACTACCAATACCTCTTGTGACGTGGACTAGCTAGGTTGAACCCCCATATATAATCCGATGTCGAGGATACTGGAAGATTTATACTTCAATGCCCCTGTTGAAAATTATAATTAAGTTAATTGCGACCTTGAGATAGGCTACATCTGGCATTACGTTTCCATGGCAGCCTTCAACTTAAATTATTTAATCTTCTATGGATAGCTAGTTATTGTTGTTTTAAGGGGTGGAACTACGGGGTCATCTGCCCTTAATCTTCTATGAAACTAGGCAACATGAGGTGAAATATTTTTCTTTTGATGGATTAATTCAAAGATAGGACACGAGGTAGTTTTATACATCATACTGCTTTTGCGACTCAGCGGTAGCTGCGCTCGCTAACGCGCAGGGATAGGCCATGGGGCCAAGCTCACTGTGGACTCAGTAGACGTAGGTTCGAGGCCCACCGTCGGCCGCCCTTGAAATGTTTACCGTGGTCCCCGATTCTCCACGCCGGGACGGTTACTTTCAATAGGTCCATGGCCGATTTCCGTCCCAAATCCCTGACTGCAACATTTTGTGAGTAAATACGAAGAAAATGCTTTTCCAGTTTCATAATATTTTCTGTTGTTTGTTGTTGTTGTTGTCGTCGATTCTTTTAAGGGGCTTTGCGACATCATGGCCATGTAGCCCCGTATACTTGGGTGAGTGTAGAATTTGTTTCATAACCTGTGTCACTATGATGTTTGAACTAGTGTATAATATTGTAGTTGAGGTAGAATTTTGGGTAGGAATCAGCCGTGGACTTAAGTTACAGTAGGTACCATTCCGGCATTTAATGACCGTGTTAGTATCATCCTTGATGTACGCAGAGATGAGCATATCACACCATACTTCATTCAACCTCACTGGATTAAATTAAATGAGTGAAGATTACTGGCTATATCAATTTTAACTTTCAGTATACTTAAACACAAGTCCCTACCATATCTATATAATCGCTTTTCCTGTATGGTTGATGTAATAGATTCACTCAAGTCACCTATTAGAATTCTCATCGTTTAGTACTCAAGGGACACCTTACTAGTGCATTAATGGCGGGATAAAAGTGACAATTAAAGAGTATTATGAGATCGTGGCAAGAACATCACGGATTCAGATTGATAATTTTTGTATAGTTTTAGTGTATGTTAAATTTAGTGGGCTGGCTGCGTGACTCAGTGGTAACGTTCTCGCTTGCTGTGCCCAAGGTTGCAGGGTCGAATCGTGGCGCAGTCTGCTAGAACTTGAAGTTGTGCAATTGCGAGGGAGCCGTGTCAGTAGATTTACTGGCACGTTAAAGATCCTCTTTGGGGCAAAATTCAGGCACCCCAGCGTCTCTAAAAGCCGCAGTAGTTAAAAGGGACATAAAACAAATAGCATTGTTATTATTATTATTATTATTATTATTATTATTATTATTAAATGTAATGATTTTTATGTAAGAACGCGGATTATGTACATCCGTCAGATCAGGGGACACACTGTGTATGGCGCTTGCTCTTTTTCCCGTGGACTTCCATAAATTCTTTTTTCTTTGATTTATGGTAAATGAATAATGAATGGTCGCCTCCGTAGCGTAGCGGTCAGCATGGTTAGCTGCCGCCCCGGAGGTCCTGGGTTCGATTCCCGGCTCTGCCACGAAATTTGATAAGTGGTATGAGGACTGGAACGGGGTCTACTCAGCCTCGGGTGGCCAAAATGAGTAGAGGGGGTTCGATTCCCACCTCAGCCATCCTCGAAGTGGTTTTCCGTGGTTTCCCACTTCGTCTTCGGGCAAATGCCGGGATGGTTCCTACTGAAAGGCCACGGCCGCCTCCATCCCATTTTCCTTGCCCAACCGTCCCCCTCTTCCCATCCCTTCGTCAGGTCCCCTGTTCGCTTTGCAGGTGAGGCCGCCTGGGCGTAGTGTTGGTCACACACCCCAGTTGTATCCCTGACTCAGAGTCTCAAGCTCCAGGACACTGCCCTCAGTGGCGGTAGAGGTGGGATCCCTCGCTTAGTCCGTGGGAAAAGCCAATCCTGGAGGGCAAAACGATAGCGAAAAAAATGAATGAATGAATGAATGGGACCTTCTAGTCATATAAATGTAATCCTTAAATAAACAATCGAACCAAGACAGACTGCATTCGATCGTTCATGCAAGGGAGAAAATATAAATTAAAACCCACATCCAGTGTTTCGGAGTCCACGTAAAATGCAGGTTCCGTGATTAATATTTGCGAGATTTAGAGCCATATAAAAATATAACCTTACTCGCCATCATGGTTCCTTGGGCCTGGTTTTTTGCGATCTGCCGGAACTCGGTTACATAGTGAGCATTCCACAAAACCACACATTGTTGCAGCAGCGTATCCTACATTGGGGAGTGCGGTAATAATGATGTGGAAGCGGGAAGAGCTTTTTTTGACAGGAAACATTACACTCAATGAGAATCGCATCATACATTCCACTATAAAAATGGCATAGCCAAAGGACTGCATGTGGGTTCCAACTGAACAACTTCGATGTACACATGGTCGACTCTACTAGTGACTGAAGCTTAATGAGTGGTATAGTAGCTTTTTTTACTGCAAAAGCTAGCATGTACGTTTCTCCAAAATTAAAGGAAAATATATTTAAACCATTCACTATTCATAACAGGGAGGTTAAGAAAAACCTGAAGAAAATCAAAACAATAGACCAGTGAGTCAGACGGCAGTAGTTTGCAAACAAATGGAACAAATAATTGCAGATTATATAAGGGAATTTTGGGGGGGAAATAACTGGTTGTATGATAGACAACATGGATTCAGGAAAGGATATTCATGTGAATGTGGTGGGGTTTTGTCAAGATATAGCAAAAGTGATGGACAAAGGAGGCCAGGTGGACAGTGTAATCATTGACTTAGCTAAGGCTTTTGACATTGTTCCACATGACCTCCTTTTACATAAGCTTGCAAATTTGGGTCTTGATGAAAGAGTGGTATTCTGGATCCAGGACATTCTCCAAAACAGAACCCAAACAGTCAAAGTTTGGGGAGTATTTTCGAAAGAGACAAAAGTCACCTCTGGAATTCCACAAGGAAGTGTAGTTGGGCCATTGTTGTTTCTTCTATATATAAACGACCTGGCAGAATATGTTAAATCAGACGTCAGACTATTCGCAGACGACCGTGTAATATATAGAAAAGTCAATATTCAAGTTGACACTACGCTCCTCCAACAAGACTTGGAACGTATAGAATACTGGGTTACCGTATCCGAAATAACATGAGCATAAGTGCAGAAAGAAGTAAATGCCTGTCTTTTACTAACAGCAGAAAAGGGACAATAGTTGATTATAAATTAGGAAACAAAATTATTCCTCGAGTGGAGTCATGCAGCTATCTCGGGATTGCGATAAATAAAAGGTTACACTGGGGTGAGCACGTTGAGAGCGTTGCTAATAAGGCACAAAAGTCGTTATACTTCGTTATGAGAAACATGAAGGGTAGCAGTATTCAGCCGAAAGAATTGGTTTACAAAAATGTCTTGTGAGACAAATTTTGGAATACGCCATGTGTGTGGGAGCCCTACCAATCAACTCTAACGAACAAATTGGAGATGGTGCAAAGGAAAGCTGCAAGATTCGTACTTGTAAAATTCTCCCAAACTGACAGTGTCTCTGACATGTTAAAGTCATTGGGTTGGGAATCCCTACACAGCAGAAGACATAAAAGAAGACTCCAGGAGATGTACAAAGCATACACAGGGGAGCCGGCCTGGAATGAGTTGCGAAACAGAATGCATGAGCCAGATTATATGGGTAGGAGAGATCACGAATACAAAATTAGGCCTATCATTCAAAAAACAAACTTAGCTAAGTATTCTTTTATAAACAGGGGTACGGTATTCAAACATGGAATGAGTTACCTGAAGAAGTCTTAGAACCTTTTCCTAACAGTTTAAAAATGTTCAAGAAGAAATTAAATGTTGCATTCAGGGAACACTGGGACATTATGGTGAGAAATTGAGATTTACAGCATGTAAATATCTTGTTACCAGCAGAGTTTGCCTAAGTGTAACAGTACCTATTAATAAATAAATAAATAAATACGAAGCTGATTGCGTAAAATATTTATTCGTATGCTGTATAATAATTATTAATACATAAAAATGGTATTGGTTCTACGTTCCTTTTAATAACTGCGGTATCTAGAGACTCCAGGTTGCCAGAATGTTGCCCCGAAGGGGATCATCCCTCAAATGCCAAATTGATGTACCAGGATTCAGTCCTGCAACCTAGGGCACAGCAGACGAGAAGGTTACCGCTGAGCCACGCAGCCAGTCAGTATAATAAATCCACAGCCCGTATATTAGAACATCTTCTGTAGTTGAAGCTCAAAGAAGACATCAGCACTCTACAAAAAAATGCAAAATAGGACACTCGGAATGCTTTCTGGTTTTCAGTTGTGTGTCCCAAAGACAATTGATGCCCTGACATTTTGGAAATAAGGTTCTTATCCGCATGCTACTTGTTAAAAATCTTTAAAGTCAAATCCCTGTAATGATATTAATAATAATAATAATAATAGTATAAATAATAATAATAATAATTCGTACTGAACTACAAATTAGATAAATTAGAAGTAGTAGAAAGAAGAATTATACGCAAAATTCTCGGTCCTTGAAAAACTGCAGAATTCTGGAAATTAAGAAGTAATGATGAAATATATCGACAAATTGAAAACATATCAGAAACAATACGGAAGAGGAGATTGCTATTTTTTGGACATTTACAGGATGAATTACAGTAGGTTAACCAAGCATTCCTGAGGAACAAGAAGTCAACAACAACCTGGGTACAAGAAGTCAAAAAGGATTTGGAAAGAAACAATATCAGAGAAGAAGATACACCACATAGAGATATGTTTAGGCAAAAAGTGCTAAAAATGGAAGAATTCCAATAATAATAATAATAATAATAATATCGTATGGCCTCGGGTGCCTGGTGCAAGCTTTGTTAATTGACACCCAGAGGGTAGTTTGCATGTCGAATTTCGTCGTTCCTTTGAACGCTATGAAAGTCAAGGAGGTTAGTTATCTAAGCTCCTTGAGACCACAGCGCTCTCTAGTAGAGAATGGAGGAACTTTGTGTTGGCGGAAAATCCCGAGATTAATTTTGCCATTGAACACGGCCTACTGAATTCAAATGGGTTCTTTAATATGCCAACAACGTATGACATCCATGTCGTGATTTTTGTCGACTTTCAAAAATCACTTACCACGGCCAGGGGCGAACCTGCAAGCTTGGGGTTGGTAATCCGACACGCTAACCACTCACCCACCGTGGCAAGCTGAAGGATTCCAAGGGAGGAAGGAAAAGAAAAGCGGCTCGAAATGGTCCGAGGAAAGGAAGAAGAAACATAGTGAGTTGATGAAGGAATACTGGAGGAAGAAGAAAGAACAGCAAAGGGCAAGGCATTGAAATTGGCTCGTGGTCCCTAGACGACCGAAACGAAAATAATAATAGACTAATAATAATAATAATTCATTTTCATTTGAGACTGTTTTTCTTTTCAGCTTGCAGTTTAGTCTGCAAGCCTCTGATTGCGAACGAATTGCCTCCACAATCCCCTATTAGCAGTTAGTAATCCGGCCTCCTCTGCTTCTTTGCCCCCCACCTCGGTCCCTTTTATTACGGTTTTTGTTTTTCCTTTGCTTCTTTTTAGGTTATGCATTGAGCTAACTTCATTGCTATATGAAGTTCTTCCTTCCACGTTCGTTTCGTTGCATGTAGGCATTTGATTTGGCTTATGGACCTGTTAAGCATAAGGCTTCTTCATTGGTTGTGTACATATGGTGAAGTATTGTGGTCCCATTTTTGCCAATTCAAGATTTGACTTGTGTTTTGGAGCGGATATGTGAATGAACTGTCAACTGGTCCTCTTCGTATATCTTCGCTTGTGTTTGATGGCTGACTATCTTCACCGTCTCATATTTTTTAGTTTTGCTCTATGCTTTAAAATATTTTTCTGTCACCTACTTATATGGTGCACCATATTAAGTCCAATAGCCATTTTTTTTGAGTGCTACGCTATTTTTTCTTCAGGTATTAATATTGGTTGATGAAGGGTATAATAGCAATTAATCCCTAAAACATGTACCAGGAGCAAATCTAATTATATTTCCTTTCGTTTATGTATTGACGAAGCTCTTGACAAAAGGCTACAAGCCTGGAAGGGATGGCACTCCAACAAGACCTAGGAGAGTTGGGAAGATTTCAGGGAAGTAAGGAAGAGAACTGCTAAGATCATAAGATCAGAGAAGAGGAACTACGACAGAAGTAGGGTGGAAAAGATAGAAGAAGATTTTCGAAAAAACAACACGCGTGAGTTTTACAGAACCTTCAAAGAGGAACTACAGGGATATCAGTCACAAAGTCTGTGCTTCAAACGGAAAGATGGTAGTATAGCTACGAACGACAAGGAAAACTGTGAACTTTTGGCCGACTATTTCCAAGTGCTGCTGAACTGTGAAGAACCTGTGGAAAGATTGAATACTCAGAATCCATCCTATGAGAACCCGGATTCCAACCCACCAAGTTTAGATGAGGTAAAGCGCATAATAAACGAGCTTAAAAACAACAAAGCACCAGGCGAAGATGGCATCGCTGCAGAAATGTGGAAGTTCGGAGAAGAAATGGCTGCAGAAAAAATACACGGCATCATAGAAGAAATCTGGAAAACTGAAATGATCCCGAAAGACTGGAAATGTGCCCTTATACACCCACTTCACAAGAAAGGTAATCGGGCGAACATCGACAACTACAGAGGAATCTCTCTACTTCCAGTCGCATACAAGATACTCTCCAAAGTACTGCTGAACAGAGTTGAAAACAGGCAGACCACCTCATAGGTGAATATCAAGCTGGCTTTAGAAAGGGGAGATCGTGCGCAGAACAAATATTCAACCTCAAGAGCATCCTCAGATCAAAAGCTTTGAGAAGCCAGAACACTGTAGTAATATTCGTTGACTTCAAGAAGGCGTACGACTCAATTGACAGGCAGACTTTATTTAACAGCCTAGAGGAGTTCGGAATTGACAGGAAGACGAGAGAAATAATCAAACAAACTCTAACGGATACCATGTCAAAAGTGAAGTTCTTCGGAGAAATCTCTGATCCTTTTGAAATAAAAACAGGGGTCAGACAAGGAGATGGCTTATCACCTATCCTCTTCAACATTGTTCTGGAGAAAATCATGAGAACCTGGGAGGAAGCTTTGGACATGAAAGGAAAAAAGGAAGATTGTAGTTTTACGTGACCGTGAATCTTGTGATTATGAGCCACGAGACCTCCTTTTTACGTGGAATCCGAACCACGGGACATGGTATTTCACTTCGAAAATCTCACATGCATTGACCGGGAATCGAACCCGGACCGCCTTGGTGAGAGGCATACAGCTAGACCGCTGAGCCACCACGCCCCCAGGACATGAAAGGAGTAAGGGGAATACATCTGGGAAGGAAAGGACAGAACCTGGAAATTAAATGTTTGGCTTTTGCTGATGATCTTGCCCTCTTAGCCCAAAGCCGAGATGATGCCCAAAAAATGCTGGATACTCTGCACGAAATCGCTGAGAAAACGGGTCTTAAGGTCTCCTATGAAAATACAGAATACATGGAGTACAGACACCTTGGAGAGAGACACATAAAAGTGAAACATGGGACTGTCAAAAGAACTGAGAAGTTTAAATATCTAGGTGAATGGATAGAACCCAATGGGCTAGATAAAGAAGCAAATAGGGCAAGAGCTAGAAAATTGGATTTGGCTTATAGGTTAACCCAGAACAGATACAACAAACGAGCAATATCCTACAAGGCAAAACTCAGACACTATAGCACAGTAGTAAAGCCAGAGGGTCTGTACGCCTCGGAGTGCTTGACACTGAATAAAAAAGGGGATCTTCAGGAACTGGAAAAAAAGGAGAGGAAAATTTTGCGGAAAATTTTAGGACCACAGAAAACTGCTGACGGGACATGGAAGAACAGAAGGAATGATGACCTCTATAAACATACTGAAAAAATTACTGTCACAATGCGGAAGCGAAGGTTGAAATTCTACGGACATTTGGTGAGAATGGATGAGAACCGACTGACTAAGAGGATATTCATGTATATTACAGAGCTGAAGGCTACAACTAAGTGGGTAGAAGAGGTTAAAAGAGACGCCAAGGAAAGTGGACTCTCAGTGGATGTGATCCACAACAGAAAAGAGTTCAGACACCGAATTGACAACATCAAGATATTCGAGGAGAAAACACCTAAAATTTGAGCCAAACTGGTAATATCCGAGGAGGAGCGAAAGATCAGAAGTGAACGAATGAAGAGGTTTTGGGAAGAGAAGAGGAGATTAACCAGAAAGCCTTAGGTTCCATGCGGTCCACAGGCGGCCAAATTCGGAAGAAAGAAAGAAGTATTGACTTAGGCGGATGTATAATTGTTCTTAAAAACTATGTAATCGTTAAGCAATAATAGTCCTAACTTCACCTCTTCTTCTCTCACCCTCTATAGCCAAGTTCATTTACCTTTTATGTAATCTCTCCATCCCCATTCTCATCACATGAGCTGAGTCGGTTCATACGAACAGCCTCATCTATCGTGTTCATGTCTAATTATGAGCTCCCTCATGAGAATCCCTCCTGCCCCTATCTATTTGTCCCAGCAATTGTGCGTGATACTCTCATATTATTATTACTAGCGGACCTGTGCGGCAAATCTCGCATGTTTATAAACCACACTTTCCACAATTCAGTAGGTTTATAATAAGAGGCTTACGGAGAAAGGTTGTTATGTTTTTATTTGAACCAAATGTTTATAGAACACTATTTACGTTCAGGCGTCCCTACGGCCAAAATGCGAACTGAACAACAATGATGTCGCGTATTTTCCTACAGCAACAGCAGTTGAAAATCGCACGATTCTTACAAAAATTGATATTTATAAAATTAGAATGCAATTCGTCACTGCTAATATCATTTGTGAGCTGAGTCCATTGATTGACAGCTTAGCCGTAACACTCACCGGTTATTCGATATTTATGAAATTATACGATTTGAGTACTCATTCCTTTAAAATACTGTTCCTGAAATCCATGCAAAATGATAAAGGAAAGACCTCAGAATGTTAAAATGACATGACACAGGCGTCATAGTGGCCAAAATGTGATGTGGACAGCAATTATGGAGCGTATCTTTCTGCAGAAACAGTATCTGCAAATCGCACACTTCGTACAGTTTTTTAAAAGTAATTTTTTAGAGAAATTATAGATATTTATGAAATTAGAGTGCAATGCGTCACTGGTAATGTATATTCTCTTTTATTTGAATGCTCATTTTTCACGATCGGTCGCTTGTGAACGCCGCAGGAGGGATCTATACTACTGAAATAATATATATTATTATTATTATTCAGGAAAATACTTTCGAACATAAAGGTTCTTGTGGGAGAAAAGAGAGAACGCAGGGGAGGAAGATGGAAAGCTGAGAGAAAGGTGCAACACTCTGAAAGAATGAGGGAAATGTGGAGGAAGAGAAAGGAAGAAAGACCTATGAGAAGGAAATGAAATTATATTTGCGTGGTCCTTAGTTTTGTGGTCCTTAGTTTTGGCCGGTTCGCATAATGTAATGTAATAATAATTTACGTTGACCTAAGATGACCAAGATCGAGAAAATAATAATAATATACCAATAATCGTGTGGCTTCAGTTACGGTAGCGTAGATCTTCTGAGTTGGAGCCATTGAGGCGATCTACCTTCCAATGTTGATGTTCTGATTAGCATTTACTGTTCTTGTTATATCCCACTTTCTCGCTTCGGAATCGAACCCGTGGACTTTACAGTACGTTTCACAATGAAGCCCGTAACGAAACTTTGCGGTGTAGCCGTGCGCGTTAAATCACACACCACGACCGCAATGAGGTGTTGTAGTAAGACCGGAGATTGGAGGTTCGATTCCCAGCACTGACAGTGGCTATCCTTGGTGTGGTTTATCCAACTTCATCCAGGCAAATGCAGGGATACTACATGGTTTCAAATCCCGGGGCAACAATCCCATTCTTGTCCCAAATAGAGCTGCATACACTACTACAGTCATAATAGAAACACAGGTTATCAGACAAGCTAAACACACACCCAAATAAAAAAGGCTGACGACCGAGAAATGAATGAATAATATCAATCTACTTTCCTAGAGTGCAGTCAAAGAGCAAAACTGAAACATTCGTCGAGAAGCTGAAGAGCTTCCTTGCTACAACTATCACTGACCGAAGAGTTGTCGCATCTTTTCTGGCCAGCAAAGTCTCCTGATATTTATAAATCCAATTGAAGTCTTTGAGGTCACTAAGAATAAAAGGCCAAGCAGATTTACAGACATACCACAATCCACATCGAACTTCGGGATCAGTTTAGTGACTTCAAATCGATTTGAACATCATCCAATGAGTTATTGTTAATTCATTTTAAGAGCTTGTGTTCAATTTATCTGACAACTTGTGTTTTTGTGGTGACTGTAATGGTGTGTGTAACTGTAATTATAAGGCTCAGGAATGGGGTAGATGCCACGGGACTGGTAATGAGGTACAATCCTGGCATTTGCCTGGAGGGAAAAGCGCTGGGTAAACCACACTCAGTGTAGCTGATGTTCTCTTCATGACAGTCTCTGTATGCTCCTCCGAAAAATTTATTTATCTACCGTATTTCTTTCTTTCTTTCTTTCTTTCTTTCTTTCTTTCTTTCTTTCTTTCTTTCTTTCTTTTTTGATGTGCAACATCTTTCCGCTCGGTTGCTGGATAGTTTTGTGGGAGTGATTTTGAAAATTGGGGACGGAAGTGACTCGGGCGGAAGTGGATCGAACGGAAGTGGATCGGACGGAAGTGGATCGGACGTAAGTGAAGACGCACTGCCAGAAAAATGGGACGGAAGTGAATCGGGCGGAAGTGGATCGAACGGAAGTGGATCGGACGGAAGTGAAGACGCACTGCCAGCTGGATGTACAATTGAAAATGTGTGTATTGGAAACGAGCAGTGTGTGCTCTGTAGCGCGAGAATGTTAATGGCAACACAGTAGGTAGTGCATTTAGCAGGCACTGGTTTGACGAGCACAGTGGCAAATGTTTCACCGACTTTCATTTGTCATTGAGCAGTTTATAAAGCTTCACGTTCAAGATTGAATATCACATTGGGTAGGACAAAGACGACAAATTACATTTAAGTAAGCGGCATTATTGTCAAGCTGTGGGTGAGTAGTCAAATATTAAATGCATAACAGAATGTTGTTATATGAGTGGAATAAAAGCTGTATTTTCATCATATGTGAGACTATGTCATTTCATGTTTGTAGAAAGCCATGTTTTGATTGTTTACGACGAACTGTATGAGAGCCTTGGGAACAATGAATGTTATAGTTACTGAGGAATGTGCTCCCAGTATTTGAGAGTACTGTCGACGTTGTGTGTCACTTTGTTATTATGAATTATTAATGTAAAATGAAGGAAGGAAGCTTGTAGTTTTGCGTGTCCGTTAATCTCACGATCATGATCCACAGTACCTCCCTTTTACGTGGAATGCGAACCACAGGACATGGCATTTCAATTCGAAAATCTCGCATGTATTGACCGGGAATCAAACCCGGTCTACCTTGGTGAGAGACTAACAGCTTGACCGCTACGCCACAAATGTGACTGTAGCATATCTCCAATTCAATCTATACATTCATCATAGTACCAGTATAGCGGCTTCGGTGGCGTAGTCGGTAGCACGCTGAACTTCTGTGCCCAAGATAGCGGGTTCAAACCCGGCCGAAGTCGTCGGATTTTTTAAGAGCGTTAAAAATCCTTCAGTATGCCTTCCTTCGGAGGGGAAGAAAAGCCGGCGGTCCCATGTCATAGATTTATGGCATGTAAAAGATCCTTTCACAGACTAAGCTGGTGTAAAGCAAAATTTGTTAGGTTAGATTTCGCCAGAACGCTCTATCAAAGTTCCAACGTTCACCACTAGATTTCATGATATCTGGTGGCGAAAGTTGCAACTACTTGAAATTGAACGGAACTTGTAGCTCACCCTTTAGGGTATCCGCTGGAAGTGTAACGTGTTTTTCGAGGGGTTTTATGCAACTGGTATAAGTCAGTAGGAAGCCATTCTATATTTATTTACGCGGCAAATTGTTCAGCCAAGAGAATTTTTCATGTTAATTTATTATTATTATTATTAATTTATTATAATTATTATTTAGGTATTTTCGGAGCATTTTATAAAAATTATTAGCATTCAGATAGGTTTTCTATGTCTTAGAAAACGCTATCCAGCAAATTATTACGAACGACGATATCATAGAAAATTATCTGATTACGGAATTTTACGGAGTTTTCGTCAGTTAGGGTATATCGAGAGACGTGACTCACTGGGATTTCAAGTACACGCTTAATCTTGTCGAGAAGCATGACGCAATCTTGGGTCGCAAGGTCTAGAAAAGACGAATTGTTGGAACGGAACCCTCCCGCCGAGTGTAATGACCCGGAGGAGGAGAAGATCGCGTGGTGGGTCAGCCAATCAGGGGAGACGACGTAAGCTAGTTGGGACTGAAGAGTGGGGAGCCGGCGTGTGGTTATATCGTTCGACGCGCCGTGAAACAAGGACTATCTGTGAAATACTTGAGGAGTATGGATGCGCGTGCGTGTCGCTCCGATGTTCAGTGGAGTTAGGACTATCTGTGAAATACTTGAGGAGTATGGATGCGCGTGCGTGTCGCTCCGATGTTCAGTGGAGTTAGTGACTATCTGTGAAATACTTGAGGTGTACGGTCGCAAGTGCGTGTCGCTCCGATGTTCAGTGGAGTTAGCGACGAACTTTTGTAAAACTTGGTTGTACGAGTGTTTGGGTCCGAGGTACGGACCATAGAATTATCTAATCTACCAGAATATCATCAAATTCCGACGGAGATGACGACGTCCAGGAGACTGTGGGAAGCTCACAACATCATCAAGAACGAGGGAAATGCTTTGGCAATTTCCAGTGGTAAGCGCCAATGACGCAGAAATACGCAATCTCTCATTTTCTTTGTTTTACATTTCATATTTCAGTAACTTCATAGCTTGGAAATAAGAGTAAAATCAATTTATCAGACTCCGTTTTCACGTAATTTTCTATCGGTAATATTCAAATCACAACGCTCCAATTTAAATTTTATACTTATTATTATTAATTTTGCTATTCTTGTTTTATATAATAAATTCATTTCTTTTACAATGCAATCTTTGCTTTCAGTAGGTAGCATTAGATATAGACCAATTCCTTCTCCTGATACAATTGTTTGTTGGGTTAATGATCAAATCATACCACGATCTGAGTGAATAGAGTCTTGAAGGTGTTCTGCCAGAGCTAGACGTTGTTAAATACAAATTTAGATTTCAACATTGCGTTGAGGTCTTGGCGCCCATTAAAACAACATAGCTTAGGCAAAGGTAAACAGTTACATTTCTCACCCAACAGTTAGGAGCTAGCAAAACGTTTCAGAAGCAGCTACAGACTCAGGCGAGCCGAACATGTCCTCGGACACTCCCGGCACTAAAAGCCATACGATAAATAAATATATAAATAAACTAGCTGTACCCGGCAAGCGTTGCAATGCCAATCAAAGAAGTGTTGGCGTTGAAATTCTGTTTCTTGAAGTGCTTTTGGATACACAACATGTTAACTGCCTCTAAGCTATCGTAAAATGGATTTTCTAATTTAGAACCATTCGTGGAAGCGTGCACAACAACTTTCAAAAGTTTCATTGCTGTCACTCATTTGTTGAATCTACTCGTACGCTACCTGTTGTGAAATGGATTTACTAAGTCGAAACCCTTCCCTGGCGTGTACACAATAACTCATCAATGATTCATCGCAATCGGATGAATTGTATATGCACGTATACGGGGTTTTGTTTAAACGATTCGTGCGCTGTCACTCATTTGTTGAATCTACTCGTGTGCTACCTATTGAGAAATGTATTACTAAGTTTCATTGCTGTCACTCATTTGTTGAATCTACTCGTACGCTACCTGTTGTGAAATGGATTTACTAAGTCGAAACCCTTCCCTGGCGTGTACACAATAACTCATCAAGGTTTCATCGCAGTCGAAGAATGTTATATGAACGCAATAGGGGATTTTGTTGAAACGCTTCGCGCGTCGTCACCCATTTGTTGCATCTACTCTTGCGCTACTTATTGTGAAATGGATTTACTAAGTCCCCTTCCCTTGCGGGTACACAATAACTGATCAATGTTTCATCGCAATCGGATGAATAGTATATGAACGCTTACCTGATTTTGTTTAAACGATTCGCACTCCGTCACTCATTTGTTGAATCTACTCGTGCGCTACCTACTGTAAAATGTATTTACTAAGTTAGAAACCGTCACGTAAGTGTCCACAACATCTCACCCAAGTTTCATCGCTATCGGACTAATGGGATATGAAGACATAGGGGACTGTATTGAAACGCTCCGCATGTCGTCGTTCATTTGTCGAATCTACTCGTGTGCTACCTACTGTGAAATGTATTTACTAAGCCAGAAACCATCCTTGGAGTGTCCACCATATTTCACCCAAGTTTCACCGCTAACGGCAGAATGGTATATGACCTTATACGGGACTTTGTTGAAACGCTTCGCGCGTCGTCCCTCATTTGTTGAATCAACTTGTGCGCTGCATATTGTATAGTGGATTTACTAAGCCAGAAATTTTCCATGACGTGTACACAACATCTCACCCAAGTTTCATAGCTACGGACGAATGGTACATGAATGCATACGGGACTTGCTTGAAACGCTTCGCGTGTCGTCGCTCATTTGTTGATTCTACTCTTGCGCTACATATTGTAATATGGATGTAGTCAGCCAGAAACCTTCCCTGGAGTGTACACAACATCTCACCCAAGTTTCATCGCAATCGGATGAATGGTATGTGAACGTATACGGGACGTTGTCGAAACGCTTCGCGCGTAGTCACTCATTTGTTGAATATAAACGTGCGCTTCGTATTGTAAAATGGATTTACTTAGCCAGAAACCTTTCCTGGAGTGTACACAACAATTCACCAAACATTTATCACTATCAGACGACTGGTATATGACTTTATACGGGACTTTGTTGAAACGCTTCGCGTGTCATCGCTCATTTGTTGAATCTACTGGTGCGCTACCTATTGTAAAATGTATGTACTAAGCCAGAAACCTTCCCTGGAGTGTACACAACATCTCACCCAAGTTTCATCGCTATCGGATGAATGGTATATGAAATTATATGGGACTTTGTTGAAACGCTTCGCGCACCGTTGCTCATTTGTTGATTCTACTCGTGCTCTACCTATTTTTAAAGTGATTTACTAAGCTAGAAACCTTCCCTGGAGTGCACACAAAATCTCAGCCTAGTTTCATCGCTATCGGACGAATGGTATATGAAAGCAAACGTGACTTTGTTGAAATGCTTCGCGCGTCGTAGCTCATTTGTTGAATCTACTCGTGCGCTGCCTTTTGTAAAGTGGATGTACTAAGCCAGAAAATTTCCCTGCAGTGTACACAACATTTTACGCAAGTTTCATAGCTATCGGACGAATGGTATATGAATGCATACGGGACTTTGTTGAAACGCATTGCGTGTCGTCGCTCATTTGTTGAATCTACTTGTGCGCTATCTACTGTGAAATGTATTCACTAATTTTGAAACCTTCACGTAAGTGTACACAACATCTCACCCAAGTTTCATCGCTATCGGACGAATGGTATATGAACACATACGGGACTTTGTTGAAAAGGTTCGCGCATCGTCGCTCGTTTGTTGAATCTACGCGTGCGCTACCTATTGTAAAATGGATTTACTAAGTCAGAAACCTTCCTTGGAGTGTACTCAACATCTCACCCAAGTTTCATCGCAAACGGACGAATGGTATATGAACGCATGGGAGACATACATACCCACAAACTATCACGTTACATTGATTTTTATATATATATAGACAAGCTGTACCCGGCATGCGTTGCAATGCCAATCAAAGAAAGTGTTGGCGTTGAAATTCTGTTTCTTGAAGTGCTTTTGGATACACAACATGTTAACTGCCTCTAGGCTATCGTAAAATGGATTTTCTAATTTAGAACCATTCGTGGAAGCGTGCACAACAACTTTCAAACGTTTCATCGCTGTCACTCATTTGTTGAATCTATTCGTACGCTACCTGTTGTGAAATGGATTTACTAAGTCGAAACCCTTCCCTGGCGTGTACAGAATAACTCATCAATGATTCATCGCAATCGGATGAATGGTATATGCACGTATAGGGGTTTTTGTTTAAACGATTCGTGCGCTGTCACTCATTTGTTGAATCTACTCGTGCGCTACCTATTGAGAAATGTATTACGAAGTCGAAGCCCTTCCCAGGCGTGTACACAATAACTCATCAAGGTTTCATCGCAATCGAAGAATGTTATATGAACGCAATAGGGGATTTTGTTGAAACGCTTCGCGCGTCGTCACCCATTTGTTGCATCTACTCTTGCGCTACTTATTGTGAAATGGATTTACTAAGTCCCCTTCCCTGGCGGGTACACAATAACTGATCAATGTTTCATCGCAATCGGATGAATAGTATATGAACGCATACCTGATTTTGTTTAAACGATTCGCGCTCCGTCACTCATTTGTTGAATCTACTCGTGCGCTACCTACTGTAAAATGTATTTACTAAGTTAGAAACCGTCACGTAAGTGTCCACAACATCTCACCCAAGTTTCATCGCTATCGGACTAATGGGATATGAAGACATAGGGGACTGTATTGAAACGCTCCGCGTGTCGTCGTTCATTTGTCGAATCTACTCGTGTGCTACCTTCTGTGAAATGTATTTACTAAGCCAGAAACCTTCCTTGGAGTGTCCACCATATTTCACCCAAGTTTCACCGCTAACGGCAGAATGGTATATGACCTTATACGGGACTTTGTTGAAACGCTTCGCGCGTCGTCCCTCATTTGTTGAATCAACTTGTGCGCTGCATATTGTGTAGTGGATTTACTAAGCCAGAAATTTTCCATGACGTGTACACAACATCTCACCCAAGTTTCATAGCTACGGACGAATGGTACATGAATCCATACGGGACTTGGTTGAAACGCTTCGCGTGTCGTCGCTCATTTGTTGATTCTACGCGTGCGCTACATATTGTAATATGGATGTACTCAGCCAGAAACCTTCCCTGGAGTGTACACAACAACTCACCCAAGTTTCATCGCAATCGGATGAATGGTATGTGAACGTATACGGGACGTTGTCGAAACGCTTCGCGCGTAGTCACTCATTTGTTGAATATAAACGTGCACTTCGTATTGTAAAATGGATTCACTTAGCCAGAAACCTTTCCTGGAGTGTACACAACAATTCACCAAACATTTATCACTATCAGACGACTGGTATATGACTTTATACGGGACTTTGTTGAAACGCTTCGCGTGTCATCGCTCATTTGTTGAATCTACCGGTGCGCTACCTATTGTAAAATGTATGTACTAAGCCAGAAACCTTCCCTGTAGTGTACACAACATCTCACCCAAGTGTCATCGCTATCGGATGAATGGTATATGAAATTATAAGGCACTTTGTTGAAACGCTTCGCGCGCCGTTGCTCATTTGTTGATTCTACTCGTGCTCTACCTATTTTTAAAGGGATTTACTAAGCTAGAAACCTTCCCTGGAGTGCACACAAAATCTCAGCCTAGTTTCATCGCTATCGGACGAATGGTATATGAACGCAAACGTGACTTTGTTGAAATGCTTCGCGCGTCGTAGCTCATTCGTTGAATCTACTCGTGCGCTGCCTATTGTAAAGTGGATGTACTAAGCCAGAAAATTTCCCTGCAGTGTACACAACATTTTACGCAAGTTTCATAGCTATCGGACGAATGGTATATGAATGCATACGGGACTTTGTTGAAACGCATTGCGTGTCGTCGCTCATTTGTTGAATCTACTTGTGCGCTATCTACTGTGAAATGTATTCACTAATTTTGAAACCTTAACATAAGTGTACACAACATCTCACCCAAGTTTCATCGTTATCGGACGAATGGTATATGAACACATACGGGACTTTTTTGAAACGCTTCGCGCATCGTCGCTCATTTGTTGAATCTACTCGTGCGCTACCTATTGCAAAATGGATTTACTAAGTCAGAAACCTTCCTTGGAATGTACTCAACATCTCACCCAAGTTTCATCGAAATCGGATGAATGGTATATGAACGCATAGGAGACATACACACCCACAGACAAACTATCACGTAACATTGATTTTTATATATATAGATAAGTACCAGTATGAAAATGGAGTGAAGCCTCCGTGGCTTAGGCGGCAGGACGCCGGCCTCTCACCGATGGGTCCGTGGTTCAAATCCCGGTCACTCCATGTGAGATCTGTGCTGGACAAAACGGAGGCAGACAGGTTTTTCTCCGGGTACTCCGGCTTTCCCTGTCAAAATTTCATTCCAACAACACTCTCCACTATCATTTCATTTCATCTGTTATTCATTTAATCATTGCCCCAGGGGAGTGCGTCAGGCCTCGGCAGCCGGCACAGTTCATATCCTCGCCGCTAGTTGGGGACTTCTTTCATTCCATTCCTGACCCGGTCGGAGACTGGAAGCAGGCTGTGGATTTTCATTTTCATGAAAATGGAGTGTAAATTAACATTTTAAGAATGTCCAAGCTGTGTAGTATACCAGTAGGATAACATGTCAGATGTTACACATCATATGCGACTACTGTAAGGCTGGTATATTTTTTTTAAATTTATTTATTTATTCATTCATTCATTTATTCATCCATTTATTTATTTATTTATTTATTTATTAATCCTTTAATTAATTAATTTATTTATTTATTTAATTACTTATTTATCCATTTATTTATTTATTTATTTATTTATTTATTTATGTTTTTAAGACGTTGCATCATGATGCATCACGTTGCATCATTGTGAATACGAGCAGACGATCTCGCTCTTCAATCACCATGATGCTACATTGTGGTCATCAGCCCCGCCCGTGAGCATGGATGCGTTTTGAATTTATCTGATAGCCAGTGTTATTGTGGTGTCTGTATTCGTGATTAATTGTAATTAGTGTTAAAAGTGAGAAGGAGGTGCAATAAGTTAGGTTCTATCCCGCATATCCCTGGAGTAGAAGTGGTAAACCATTCCTAGGAGGACAGAATTGGGAATTAAATCCATCCCTTGTCAGTTATCTCCTCCATGAGGCTGAGTGATTGTTGTTGTTTATTGTTGTTGCTTATTTTAGGGGATGTAACATCGCAGTCGTATGACCCGCGTATTTTTGGGTGTGTGTGGAATTTGTGTGTGATAACCTGTGTTATTGTGATAGCTGTACTAGTGTGTGTATTTGAAAATTGGCGATAGGATTCGGAATGAGCCTGCCGTGGCCTTTAGTTAGGAAGCATTCCAGCATTTGCCTTGACTAGAAGTGGGGGAAACCACGGAAAACCACTTCCAGGATGGCTTAGGTAGGAATCGAACTCTCCTCTTCTCAGTTTTGTCTCACGTGGCTCATTGTACCCCGTTCCAGCCCTGACACCAGACTTAAAGTTTCTTGGCAGAGCCGGGTTGGTTGGTTCCTTAGTTTAGGGGCTGCGACAACGTGGTCAAGTAGCCCCGTGAACTTTGCGTGTGTGCAGAATTTGTTTGATAACCGATTTTAATTATGATGGCTGTATTAGTGTGTGTTATCTGTGATTCAGTTAAGGACTACATACGATCAATTATTCAAGTAGTTCCTACTTTTGCTACCGAATACTACCGTCCACGACACCTAGCTGTGGACTTGGCTACTAGATGCCTTCGCAATCATCACCTGGCGACGAACGTAGGAACTAATATAGCGTTATCAAACTAATCTACAAATTTTAGCTTCCACAAGTGTAGTTAGTGGAAGGTTCTTTTTCATACCATAAATCTATGACATGGGATCGCCGACTTTACTTTCCCTCCGATGGAAGGCATACTGAGGGATTTTTAACGCTCTTCAAAAATCCGACGACTTTGGCAGGGTTTGAACCCGCGATTTTGGGTATATAAGCATAGCATGCCATCGAAGCCGCTGCAGAGCCGGGAATCGAACCCGCACCTCCCGAGTGACAGCCAAGAACGCTAGCCAATACACCACGAGATGGTCTGAGTACACCTCGTTTGCCTAAATTGTGCGATGCCTGCGTCTCAAGCTCTCCAGCAGTTGGCGACGGTGCATAAACCTCGCAGACACTCCAGGCGTGGAAGCCTTGAGCAGAATCAGCGAGGATGGCGAAACGCGTTCTGACGTTAAGGTGCACGGCACCGCGTCCGGTCGTGTAGGGGAGACGATGACTCAACCTGGCGCCACATAAAGCAATGCAATATACACACATCAAAAAAAGTTTTGCATCACCTCGGTTCCAAGAGTTCCGGAACCGTTAAATACAAAGGGAATAGAGATCAACACAAACAACATTTCAGCTCGTTTTATTGCTCATGAGACCCACACATTGCATGTTGTACCATCATACAGCTAGACTTTCAGCATTTGTGGTCCAGATTGCAGTACACACCACTACCTCTAATACCCAGTAGCACGTCCTCTTGCATTGATGCATGCCTGTATTCGCCGTGGCATACTATCCACAAGTTCATCAAGACACTGTTGGTCCAAATTGTCCCACTCCTCAACGACAATTCGGCGTAAATCTCTCAGAGTGGTTGGTGGGTCAAGACGTCCATAAACAGCCCTTTTCAACATATCCCAGGCATGTTCGATAGGGTTCATGTCTGGCGAACATGCTGGCCACTGTAGTCGAGCGATGTCGTTATCTTGAAGGAACGCATTCACAAGATGTGCACGATGAGGTCGAGAATTGTCGTCCATGAAGACAAATGCCTCTCCAATATTCTGCCGATATGGTTGCACTATGGGTCGGAGGATGTCATTCAGGTATCGTAAAGCCGTTTCGGAGCCTTCCATGACCACCAGTGGCGTACGTCGGCCCCACATAATGCCACCCCAAAACATCAGGGAACCACCACCTTGCTGCACTCGCTGGACAGTGTGTCTAAGACGTTCAGCCTGACCAGGGTGCCTCCAAACACGTCTCCGACGATTGTCTGGTTGAAGGCATATGCGACACTCATCGGTGAAGAGAACGTGATGCCAATTCCGTGGGGTCCATTCAGCATGTTGTTGGGCCCATCTGTACCGCGCTGCATGGTGTCGGGGTTGCAAAGCTGGACCTCGCCATGGACGTCGGGAGTGAAGTTGCGCATCATGCAGCCTATTGCGCACAGTTTGAGTTGAAACACGACGTCCTGTGGCTGAACGAAACGCATTATTCAACATGGTGGCATTGCTGTCAGGGTTCCTCCGAGCGGCAATCCGTAAGTAGCGGTCATCCACTACAGTAGTAGCCCTTGGGCGGCCTGAGCGAGGCCTGTCATCGACAGTTCCTGTATCTCTGTACCTCCTCCATGTCCGAACAACATCGCTTTGGTTCACTCTGAGACGCCTGGAAACTTCCCTTGTTGAGAGCCCTTCTTGACACAAAGTAACAATGCGGACGCGATCGAACTGCGGTATTGACCTTCTAGGCATGGTAGAACTACAGACAACATGAGCAGCGTACCTTCGTCCTGGTGGAATGACTGGAACTGATCGGCTGTCGTACCCCCTCCGTCTAATAGGCCCTGCTCATGCATGGTTGTTTACATCTTTGAGCAGTTTTAGTGACATCTATGAACAGTCAAAGGGACTGTATCTCGGATACAATATACACAGTCAACGTCTATATGCCGGAGATCTGGGAACCGAGGTGATGCAAAACTTTTTTTGATGTGTGTATTACCCCTCAGATGCTCTGTAGCAAAAATACATTTCATCTTCACATACAGGAATATAATCGTAAAGTTTAGTTTGATTTATAGCTTTGTATACGATCGCCTGTTCTTGCTGTCTCTAAGGTGAGTTAAACTTCGATTTGAATTATAGATACAGTAGCTGTGAAGCCTTATTGATCATTCATATTGTAACAATTCAGTCCGTCAAGACAATATAATCCAAATTATTCCTAAATAAGTAAACTGAAAAAAAAAGTCAAAATAAATAAATGACTAGTTGAAACCCGTCAAAACATGACGGTCATCGGGAAAATACTTAAGGGAGAGTCTGATAAAACAGGGTAGTCTGATGAAACGGGCTACCATAGTTTTCTCGTCTGGTATGTGGTGACATCTTCCGGTAAACATAGTAACCTCTTTGTCACTTGATGACCTTCATTCTTATCTGTAGGGTGCAAGCGTGCGTTCTCACGGGGGTAAAATCTATTTTTACAGTGTTGTGTTGTAATATCCGCTTGTAAATTGTGTGCTTATATATCCAAGACCCTATTCTGAAGACTGTAAGGTAAGGATGATATAAATTAAACTTTGTTTGCACTGCATAATTGTGGGTGTTTCAAAATAAATGACCGGTTTAAGTGCTGTAGAATTCCACTTGCTCCTAACATGGTGGTGTTGGATAAAACAGGGTACTACTAAGCTGGATAGAACAGGGTAGTACCCCGTTGGAGAATGGTGATATCCTGTATTCGGGATCTCTGTCTGAGCCATCAAACAGAAAATCATCTGCTCTAAACACATCAAGGTTTAACCAGTCAGATAGACCTGTTCCATCCACATCAGGGTCTTCTCAGTCAGTTAGGCCTAAGCCATGGACTTCAGCTTTCCAAGTCTCCCCGAAAGACATAAAGGTTGTGCCGAGAGCTGAAGAAAGGAAGGAATAGCCAATAGACGAAGAGGAAAATCACCTATTCTGAGAAGTTCCCCATTCACGGAAGAATTAACTTCTTCTATGAAAAAGGGCAGGACTCCAAAAAGGAAACATCAAACGGAGTCACAATCTCCCAGATTTAGGCCTTCTGATGACCCAAATGTTGTAAAGCAGAAATCGAAGAATTTTTTAAAAGTGCAAGAATATAACACCTCGTCAGAAGAGGAAGGAGAAAATAATAACGCAACTTGCATTTATTGTAATGAACTATTCTCAAAATCTGAAGAAGGCTGGGTCAAGTGTTATAAGTGTGGTGAATGGGCTCATGTACAGTGTGCCGGCATTGATGATGAAGATGATGAACCGTATAAATGAGATTTTTGTACATGAACATGAAGTGAAATTCAATGTTTGTAAAATGTATTTCTATTTTGTAATGTTCACTATAATCTAGTACCCTGTTTTATCCAACTTGTCTGATAAAACGGGGTAATGGACAAACATTTATATAAATCAACAATTTACGGTTATATTTTTTTTAAATTACTTTCTTCATTGCTATTTGTAAGTAGATATATTATACAACTAGTCATTAAAAATGTAACACATTAGTACAACAAGTTCATGAGATATGCCACTTTGTTTATTAAGTACCCTGTTTTGACCGACTCTCCCCTACATAAGGATTATCTTATAATACATTCATTGTGACATACCTAGTCGCTTGAAATCTCGCCGACCACCCATCCTAGCAGCTGAAATTCTACAATTAAATAATTTTCATATGGACAACAAGTGGTCTGAGGTATGGAATAATTTATTACATGAGAAATATGGAAACGTCATTGACCCTATCAAGAAACCAGCTGGCATGGAACTACCACGCCAGTAGGGGGGAGCGAGGGGTTCTGCTTCACCCATTTTATTTGTACCCGACTGTACATGTTAAATCATTAATATCTGGTGAACCCAAGGTCGAATGTTGACAAATGAGGTGTCGTTGGACTCAGGCTGACGTCCTCTTTCCTATGGACCATGTATTATATTTAAAAAAATGTTTTTGAAAGTAGGCGATAGTTTGATAACCAAACATGATAGAACGTTGTGCCATAGCTTAAACGAATGGTCTCTATGTCCTTTATATTTTATAATAAAACTTTTTTATTTTTGATGTTTTTTGAAAAAAGTTCAATTTTGAAATGTTTATATTTTGGAAACTAAAGAGTTAACAAAAATTTTTGTTAGACATAAAAGAATGACCCTGACCCCCTCTACCCGCAAATTAAATGTCAAGCCTCTAGGACTAAAACTGTGCAGTAGTGGGGTAAGGCCGGTTCTACCCATAATCGCGCGTGTGCTTGAATGCGTATGGCTATCTTGGAAAAAGTTGGTTGTGGCGGAGGACTAGGGTCGAGTGAGGGGTCGTTTATATGGTATTTTTTCCGCTGTATTTGATGGTGAGGTTATTTTTTACAATGGGTGGAATTTGGAAACGCAATTTGAGGTAAACGTGCGTTTTTGATATTTTGGTGATATTTAATGAGCTTGTAAGGCTAGAACGATGTGCTGCTTAGGAACGGGGTGACATCCTCTTGGCTAAGAATGTGTTGATTTTATTTTTATTTTGAAAAAAAAATTTTTTTTGGATTGGCGCTATTTTGAAAACGGTGAATGTTGGAAAAAAAGTTTGTTTGACGTTAATGAAAGGTGGGCATGCCCTCTAGGGTGGCAGCAAGTTTCAAAGGTGTAGGAGGAAAAAAATGATAGCCTACTTTCTAGCGAACATTGGTGATCATTGGCGAACAGATGGTCGGATTTTAATAAATGAGGTGTCGTTGGACTCGAGATGACTTCCTCTTTCCTATAGACCACTCGTTAAATTTTTCAATTTTTTTTGAAAAATTTTGTTTTCGAAAGTAGGCGATAGTTTGGAAACCAAACATGATAGAATGTTATGCCATATTTGAAACGAATGGGCCCTATGACCTTTATTTTTTTAATAATAAACCGTTTTATAATTTGAGATTTTTTGAAAACACTTAAATTTTGAATGTTTATTATTTTGGAAACTAACAAATTGACAAATAAGTTTGTTTGACATAAATGAAAGGTACCTCTTCGACCATGAAAATAAATGTCAAGTCTCTAGGATAAGCACTATGAACTTTTTTATTTATTTTTATTTTTTTATTTTTTTTATAAAAGGGTGTTTGTAGACAGAGAGTCGGTAGCGCTTGGCGTATGTTACAACGAGGCTATGATTGGCCAAGGTGGATACTGGAAATGGCTATTTCGACGGGGGCGATGTATGGCAAAACGAGGGGTTGCTTTTTGATATTTTTTCCTATGACGAATGAATGAAGGCGAATATTTCGAAATGTGACAAGCATGCTAAGATTTTTACCCCTGAAGGGGATCTTTAACGTTTTAGTTAACGGTAATGAGCGAGATCGCTCTCTGACACAACAGACGGTTGTAGGATATGACCAAGTGATTCTTAGACGTTGGCGATCTCGGTGACCATGCCCGGAAGAAATGAATAGCTATTTTGGTGGGATGGCGGGAGCAGCTTATGACGGTTGGTTTTGTGACATTTCCTATGACGGATAGAGGCGAATATTTGAAAATGTGTTAAGTGTGCTACGAATTTTTTAACCCCTGAAGGGGATCTTTAACATGCTAGTAAACGGTGATAAGCGAGACTGCTGTCTGGCACAGTAAATGGTTTTAGAATATGGAAACCTATAACATTTGCTCGACCAAGTCATGTGCATGTACGCAAAGAGCCAAAACGGTAAGGTCACTGGCCGGAAATGTTATAAACTAAATATTGAACTGGATAAAGTCACGTGTTTTAGGATGAAAGTAGGCCTATGTGGTTAACATGATCATGTATTGAGGATGGCGCTTGCTAGTAATTATTATTACAGTAAAATGTTTAATAATAATAATAATAATAATAAAAATAATAATAATAATAATAATAAGACACACATACAGCTCAGTAAACCTATCCTTGTCACATGACATGTTCTACAAGTATAGACTTGCTTTGAGACTGGCTATGACGTCACAGATGAATGGCGGTGGGAGGCTGGACATGACTTTTTATTACACAAAAACATTTTCCTTTCTGCCAGCCTCCCACCGCCATTCATCTGTGACGTCATAGCCAGTCTCAAAGCAAGTCTATACTTGTAGAACATGTCATGTGACAAGGTTAGGTTTACTGAGCTGAGGTTAACTTAGGTTAGCTAGCTCTATCTCACTCCAAGCCAATCATTAACCTTAAAAGCACTCTAGAGTTCTTGGAATCTGTTCATGTAATTATTATTCTTGACAGTACTTTGGAAATTACACCCTGAAAAATATCAATCCCCTTGATTTTTTAGCCTACTTTTCACATTTTGCAAAAATTAGGAAAAAGTAGACTTATGAGATCGATCCGGGAAAATGTGTGTCTGTCTGTCTGTCTGGCTGGCTGGCTGTGTGTGCCCCCCCCCCCCCTATCAACTCCTAAACGGCTGCAGCAATCAAAACCAAATTTAGTATGAGTAAAGATGTGCACCGGAATATCTCACGTCCATATTTGAAAATGATGTCAGTGCTACCAACTTCTGAAAAATCGCACTAGAAATTTGAGCTCCATGTTGGATATCTTGCAAGGTATGCATGGGAGCTATTCCAAAATTGGCACACATGTTGATAAGACTATTTCAGTTTAATTTCCAGGAGTCCAACCATGACAGTGTTGCCAAAATAATTTTAAGCCTTCTGATAGGTCCAATGTTTAAATGCATATAACTTCTACACAATCAATTGGATTTCAACCAAATTTTGTATGTAATATCTGTACATAAACAGATATGACTGCGCGTATTCTTAAGAGCCACCAGGGCTGCCAACTGTTAATAATTCTTCTCTCTATTTATTTATTTTATCCAAATACCAATATATCAGAAAGTATGCAAGCCAACAGCTTTAAACTATGCACACGTATATTCTGACATTTTAGATTAATTTGGAGTAACTTATATACGTCACTTCTACCAACATGATTATAAGCCTGCAGATAGTTCCAATTTTTAAATACATGTAACTTCCATACTATCAGTTGGATTTCAACCAAATTTCGTATGTGCTATGTGTACCATAACAGATATGACTATAAGTATTGTTAAGAGCAATCAGGGCTGCCAACTGTTAATAAATGCTGTCTATATTTTTTTAACCCTAATATCAATATATCAGAAAGTATGCAAGCCAACAGCTCTATACTTTGCACACATATAGCACCTGACATTCTAGATTAATTTGGAGTAATTAATACAAGGCAGTGCTGCCAACATGATTCTATGCCTGCTGATATGTCCAATTTTAAAATACATGTAACTTCTATACTAACAAATGGATTTCATCCAAAATTGGCACAACAAGATATCATAATATTTCAGATTATTTCTGACCAGCACACGCATGACATTGTTGGCAACATGCTTTTACGCGTGCTGATAGATCCAGTGTTTAACTGCATGTATCGTCCATTGGACTTCTACCAAATTTTGTATTCTGTACCTTAAGAAATGGAACTAAGAATATATTCAGTCACCAGAGCTGCCAACTGTAGTGCTCTATTAGGCTACATTATACCAGGTATATTTTGAACTAATTAGATATTTCGATATTACCAACTTAATTTCGTCATTATTCTATATAGGTTCATATTCTGTAGAATAATCATTGGCATGAAAAGTAGGCTGTATAGTTCTTCACGGAACTTCTTGTTTAAAACTGTTATTATTATTATTATTATTATTATTATTATTATTATTATTATTATTATTATTATTATTATTATTATTATTATTATTAGCCAAGTCACTTAACTAAAATTTAATTTATGTGTATTAGTTGATATGAAAGTCTCAACAACCAGCCATGCTTGCACCCACTTTTTGCTTTCACTTTTGCTCCCATATTAATGCCAACTCTATAACTATAAGCAACAGCAAAATGTAAATGGAATAATATTTCTGATAATGTTCAAAACAAAAGTCCTGAGGTCTTGGGTTTGAATTCTCAACTATGGTTGTCAGCCAATGAGTTACACTACAGGAAACGTTTTATTTTTGTGTTGTGTTGCATGATAATTTGCCCATTTCGCGGTGTAGTGGCTAGTATACTTGGGTGTTATCCCAGAGGTTTTGGGTTCCAACTCGACTATGGCCAGAATTTAAATTTTGATCTGAGAGTTGGAAGTTTAGGTTAGGTGAAGTTAAGTTAGGTGAAGTTAGGTTAGGTGAAGTTAGGTTGGGTGAAGTTAGGTTAGGTTAGGTTAGGGGAGATTGTTTTAGTAAAACACCACATTTGCCCCCACTTTTTAATCACACATATTTCTCCCACTTTGTGCACTCACTTTTGCTCGCTCTTTTTGCTCTCAATTTTTGCTCCCACTTTTGCTTTCACATTTGCTCCCACTTTCTGCTCCCATATTTGCTCACACTTGTTTGCCCCACATTTCCTTACACGTTTTGCTATCACTTTTTTGCTCCCACATTTTTGCTCCCACTTTTTTTTGCTCTCATATTTGCTCCCACTTTTGCTTACACTTTTTGCTCCCACTTTTTTTCTCTCACTTTTTGCTCCAACTTTTGCTTTCACATTTGCTCCCATACTTACTCCCACTTTTTTGCTCTCGTATTTGCTCCCACTTTTGCTTACACTTTTTGCTCTCACTTTTTTCTCTCACTTTTTGCTCCCACTTTTGCTTTCACATTTGCTCCCATACTTGCTCCCACTTTTGCTTTCACATTTACTCTCATACTTGCTCCTACTTTCTTTTGATCCCACTTTTTGCTCCCACTTTTTGCTCCCACTTTTTGCTCCCAATTTTTTGCTCCCACTTTTGCTTACACTTTTAGCTCCCACATTTTGCTCCCATATTTGCTCACACTTTTTTTTGCTCTCATATTTGCTCCCACTTTTCCTTACACTTTTTGCTCCCACATTTTTTCTCTCACTTTTTGCTCCCACTTTTGCTTTCAAATTTGCTCCCATACTTGCTCCTACTTTTTTGCTCTCATATTTGCTCCCACTTTTGCTTTCACTTTTTGCTCCCACTTTTTTCTCTCACTTTTTGCTCCCACTTTTGCTTTCACATATGCTCCCATACTTGCTCCCACTTTTGCTTTCACATTTGCTCCCATACTTGCTCCTACTTTTTTTTTGCTCCCACTTTTTGCTCTCAATTTTTGCTTCCACTTTTTGCTCCCAATTTTTTCTACCTCTTTTTGCTCCCACTTTTTTGCTCCCAAATTTGCACCCATATATGCTCGCTCATTAAACTATTGCTCTTATTACCAAGTTGTCTTTACTAGAGCTTAGTCTATGCTTGACAGTTGATATGGAAGTATCTGTGACTAGGTATGGTAAGCCTCATGCATTCTATAAAGGATATTCATATATTGTGAAACGAACCAATAAAAATGGAACTGTTATTTGGCGTTGTTCAAAACAACGTTCAAAACAATGTCGCAGTGAGCTAAAAAGTAAAAATAGTGATGTTTTAAATGTCATTGATCATAAATGTAGTGTACTGCATGAAACACTGTTGCTGTCAACAGAAAATCAAGAAAATGTTAAAAAGCGAGTACAAGAAAATAATATTGCTGCTCAAAATAGTTCAATGTTCAAAAAACGCTTAACATTATCAAAAGCCCCTCAGACTCTATACGAGGACACTGTAGAGGAAGAGGAGCAGGAAGAGGAACAGGAAGAGGAACAGGAAAATTTGACTGGTTTTTGTTATGTTGAGGATAATAATGGTCATTATAATGATAGTCATAATGCTGCTCGCCATTATGATAGTGATAATGACGTTTTTATACCTATTGTTCGCCGTAGAAAAAAGATCTACAACAAGTTTTGTTTTTAAAACTATATCACACTATCGTAAAGGCAAAGACTTGTATTAAGTATGCATTTATTGTCATAATCATGAATACTCTGCAATGTTAAATATTCTGACTTCTGTAGAAAATAAAACAACATTGTACCATTATTTTCATTTATTTACAAACTTTATATACTTTTTTTTGGTTTCATGATAATATTTTTAAAGGCAATACCAAACACTAAAACATTATTATTCTATACTCATATTTTTCTTTCAGTCCATTGTCATGACTTATATCATCCATTATTATTTGACATTTGTTTTTTTTATTTAATTAAAACGAACCATGCACCTATTGTTTTTAAAACCTTCATAAATTAAGTGTACAGGTTGTACAGCATTATTGACTTCATCAAAAACACTCTCCGACATATCATTAAACCGTGTAGGCAGAAATGTATCAAAGTTTTCACATACACAAAGCACACGATCACCATATGCTGTTTTCAATTTCCGAATCTTGATAATGCGGAATGGGATATGCGTTGGCAATTCGCTGAGCTTCTTTGTCTCTAAGCCACATGCTTGCCCAACAGCATTCAAAACATTCATTGTAGTAGTCTATAAACAAAAGAAAAGCATATCTATTACACTCTAAAACAGCTTTAATAATATTGTGCAATTAGGGATTTTGCACTATGCATGGCTAATAAATTATACTAGTTATGCAAGAAATGCCCTAACTGTAGCAGATACTGCTTTTCTGCATATAGCACAAGTGTTGAGTTCTAATGCAAACTTGACACAGGCTATCATGTGTCCACAAGGCAAAAATACAACACCTAGTTCATCTTGATGACAAATTTTACATAATTGTTGGTTACACTTTTGTATCTGTTCGTGAGACAAGTCTTTCTTTTCAGCCTCATGTATTTGCTCCACAAGTTCTAACTCTAAAGGCACTTTTATGTCTTGTGCTGCAATCACGTTTTCTTTACGAATAGTGTTCACAAATTCCTGACCTTTAAGCAACACCATGTACTTACAGTTAGGTAACCAACGAGCGTGTTGCACAAAAGGGTCATCAGTCATTTGCCAATCTTTTAAAGCAAATCCACAGTAAAAACATATTGTTTTATCCCCTTCACCAGTATAAAAAATCCAGCTTCACTTAGCTGTTTCGTAAGGTGTTTTAATATTAATGGCCAAACATTTTTATAAGATTCTAAACGTTTTTCAACAGAGCTGTACTCTGGGTGTGCTAGTACTTTAGTCTTGCAAATTCCCAATTTTTCAAAAGCACATGCCAATTCAACACTGTCTATGGCATATGGACCACATATATCGACACTACCGTTGTTGGCTGGTAATACATCATTATTATTATTATTTATTTGTGATTCAGCAACGTAAGTAGCGGCCAATGGTCTTATGGTTCGGTAAAATGGATACACGGGTATGTTACCCACTTGTTTTCCAAGCATGTAAGGACAACAAGGAGACCATCGCAAATGGTCTCTAAAGGGATCATCCCCTTCTTCCGAGTGTGAAAGTTCAATACGACAAAACACACAGCGTACCACATCTTCTCGGTTCAAGTAAAAAAAACGGCTTTTGCAAGTTCATGTGTCGACAAAAAGCCTACAGGCCAGGATTCAAATGTTAACCTTCGATCATGTTCTGATTTTAAATTTAACCCACGTGGTAAACCAACTTGCTCACTTGTTGTATTTGGTACTAACGCCATGTGTTATAATACAACTTTTTTTTATTGTAAGTTATTAACGTTGCACAAGAGCACAGAGTACTTTAATGCATAATGTATGCTTGTTCACTGTCTGTTCACTACGTTAATGGCGCATGACCACACCTAAAACCAAACAAAATAACCCATCACTCAATCAATCAATCAATCAATCAATCAATACTTGTAATTAAACTTTAACGTTAATTGACATTAATATTTCAAAACACCATTAAAATAAACTGTATGTTGGCACTAACAGTAACCCATGCACTTATTTTCTTTTTATAAAGCTTTAGTCATTTACATCCCCCTTTAACCAATATATAAACAAAAATGAATGACATGTCAGTTTGTTCAGATTATCGTGTTCAAACCTGTGAATATTCGTTGAGTTCATAGGGTACAAAGTTCCTCATTTTCTACTAGAAAGCGCTATAGAGTTTAAGGAGATTAGATATCTAACATCTAACCTCCTTGACTTTCATAGTCAAGGAACAACTAAATTCGACATGCAAGCTACCCTCTGTGTGTCAAATAACTAAGCTTGTACCCGGCACCGAGGCCATACGATATTAATATTGTTATTAATATTATATTATTATTATTATTATTATTATTATTATTATTGTTAAAGAGAACGACATGTCAGTTAAATTAATATTTTTTTCTTTCAAAATCCAATATGGCCTTGTACTTTCCCGGTAAACAACCAATATGGTCTTGTACCGGTTGCCAATACATAGTCATTAATCAAGAAAGCAATCATCGTCCTAGTCATGTACAGGTAATGAATTTTTGTCTACGAGTTTTCAGTAGTGGTAAAATGGAATAGCATTTTATGCTAGGCTTACCTGAGTTTTAAATAGTTCACTGCCTGGAAACAATGGTTGCACTTTACTGCGTCTCGGGTTTTCAGCGACTGCTACGGCGGTAAGGCTTTTCTTTCCAAGTTTCTAAAAATAAATAAAATAAACCGTTATAAATACCTAAATTCAAGTTAGTACATGCATTTCATAAAATAAAATATGAAACAAGAAATGAAACAAGTTAGTTTAAAAAAATAATCCCACCTTTCACTTGCAGTGGCTTATTGCTGTTTCCTTCTAGTGGGCTCAAAAGTAAACTGGTTTCTTGTATCTCAGACATGTAAGGTATACCGGTTATCTGCAAACAAATGAATTAAAAAATCAATAATTACCTAATCAATAACTACAAATTTAAGGTTCATTAGCATGACATTATTAAAATAATCCTTCATAGGTCCTTATCAAAAAATAAAAGGATTTTTCTTCCACAGCTCTACTGTATACGTCCGTGTGCTAAAATGGCAAGTGCATGACTAACGCAATCGTTATCAATTAGCCTAGCAACAGAAAAAGTTGTATTTTCTAAGCGTTTTGACATTGAATGGTTCTCTGTCTCTCTCTCTCGCACGTGTTCCCACGCCTCTTTACATTCCTCAATCTGAATTAGATTCGTGTACCTTATACTAGTTTCATGTTTTTAATAAGGAACCAAAATGGCGACCTCTTATACATTGGTAGTCTTACTGTCTCAGAACCAAAATGGCCGTCTCTGCTTAAACAGCACACTTGCTAGCCACCACGAGGCAAGTAAGCTGATATCACACTTCCTGCTGACGTAGACATTCCTGCCTCGTCAGCACCAGCAACAGCTCTCACGAGTCCTGTGGCTAGGTACAATATTCAGTCACCAGTGAGCTGGACTGTGTGCGTGTTAGCATTCAAAACAAGTATGTGTGTCTTATTATTATTATTATTATTATTATTACTAAACATTTTACTGCGTTAATAATTACTAGCAAGCGGCCATCCTCAATACATGATCATGTTAACCACATAGGCCTACTTTCATCCTAAAACACATGACTTTACCCAGTTCAATATTTAGTTTATAACATTTCAGGCCAATGACCTTACCGTTTTGGCTCTTTGCGTACATGCACATGAATTGGTCGACCAAATGTTAAAGTTTTCCATATTTTAAAACCATTTACTGTGCCAGACAGCAGTCTCACTTATCACCGTTTACTAACATGTTAAAGATCCCCTTCAAGGGTAAAAAAAATTCCTAGCACACTTAACACATTTTCAAATAATCGGCTCTATCCGTCATAGGAAATGTCACAAAACCAACCGTCATAAGCTGCTCCCGCCATCCCACCAACATAGCTATTCATTTCTTCCGGGCACGGTCACCGAGATCGCCAACGTCTAAGGATCACTTGGTCATATCCTACAACCGTCTGTTGTGTCAGAGAGCGATCTCGCTCATCACCGTTAACTAAAACGTTAAAGATCCCCTTCAGGGGTAAAAATCTTAGCATGCTTGTCATATTTCGAAATATTCGCCTTCATTCATTCGTCATAGGAAAAAATATCAAAAAGCAACCCCTCGTTTTGCCATACATCGCCCCCGTCGAAATAGCCATTTCCAGTATCCACCATGGCCAATCATAGCCTCGTTGTAACATACGCCAAGCGCTACCGACTCTCTGTCTACAAACACCCTTTTATAAAAAAAAAAAAAAAAAAAAAAAGTTTATAGTGCTTATCCTAGAGACTTGACATTTATTGTCATGGTCGAAGAGGTACCTTTCATTTATGTCAAACAAACTTATTTGTCAACGTGTTAGTTTCCAAAATAATAAACATTCAAAATTTAAGTGTTTTCAAAAAATCTCAAATTATAAAAAAGGTTTATTATAAAAAAATAAAGGTCGTAGGGACCATTCGTTTCAACTATGGCATAACATTCTATCATGTTTGTTTTTCAAACTATCGCCTACTTTCGAAAACAAAATTTTTCAAAAAAAAATTGAAAAATATAACGAGTGGTCTATAGGAAAGAGGACGTCATCTCGAGTCCAACGACACCTCATTTATTAAAATCCCACCATCCGTTCGCCAATGATCACCAATGTTCGCTAGAAAGTAGGCTATCATTTTTTTTCCCTCCTACACCTTTGAAACTTGCTGCCACCCTAGAGGGCATGCCCACCTTTCATTAACGTCAAACAAACTTTTTTCCAACATTCACCGTTTTCAAAATAGCGCAAATAAAAAAAAATCAAAATAATAAAAAATCCACACATTCTTAGCCAAGAGGACGTCACCTCGTTCCTAAATAACACATCGTTCTAGCCTTACAAGCTCATTAAATATCACCAAAATGTCAAAAACGCACGTTTACCTCAAATTGCGTTTCCAAATTCCACCCATTGTAAAAAATAACCTCACCATCAAATAGAGCGGAAAAAATACCATCCAAACGACCCCTCACTCGACCCTAGTCCTCCCCCACCACCAACTTTTTCCAAGATAGCCATACGTATTCAAGCACACGCGCGATTATGGGTAGAAACGGCCTTACCCCACTACTGCACAGTTTTAGTCTTAGAGGCTTGGCATTTATTTTGCCGGTAGAGGGGGTCAGGGCCATTCATGTATGTCAAACAAAATTTTTTGTAAACTCTTTAGTTTCCAAAATATAAACATTTCAAAATTGAACTTTTTCAAAAAAACATCAAAAATAAAAAAGTTTTATTATAAAATATAAAGGACATAGAGACCATTCGTTTAAGCTATGGCACAACGTTCTATCATGTTTGGTTTTCAAACTATCGCCTACTTTCATAAACAAAAATTTTATTTTTTATTTTTTGAAAAATATAATAAACTAGCAGTAGTATCCGGCTTCGCCCGGTGGAATGATGATAATGTCTTAAAGTCTCCTTAGAAATATAATGGACTTAAAATCTAGGTAATTTGCCCCCAAAGACAATGAGGGCGTAATATCTAGGTCAATTGCCCTTTTGATTAGGATGATAATAAAAACTACTGTTGAATTGACACGTCCAGCTTACAAACTACCATAATAGAAATACATATTTCATAATACGCAGGGGAGGAAGACTTATTGTTTGTGGTGATTAAAGGTGTAATGGGCGTTACATGTAGGTCATTTGCTCTTATGATGAGGATGATAAGGGAAACTACTACCGGTATTGAATTGACACTTCAACTTATAATGCACACAATGCACTGTAATAAAAATAAATATTTTAAAAATCACAGTCGAGAAAAGTTTAATGCGGCGGTGATTAGTGGTATGATGCGCGTAACATCTACGTCATTTGCACTTATGATAATAATAATAAGGTAATAAAAATGACTACTAAACGAACATGGTGTTATTTTAAAACTGATATAGGTAATTCAGATGTCTAGCTTCGATGTCTTCCGAAGTCTCAACCTTATTTTCTGGCTTAGGCTTGTACTCGATGCGTCTAGTGGAAGAGCTTATGGCGTACTGCTCGGCAAAGAATATGGCTCCAAGCTGCACGAACCTGAGATGAACACAGATGATGACGAAATATGCTGACATACGTTCGGTGTTTCCCGTCCTATTTAGATTGGCCGGGAATCACTCACTGTTTCGCAACGGCCCTGTGCTGGCATCAGCATAGACAGCAGATAACACGACGGGCTCTGGAAAGTCCTCTCATATCAACTCGCGATGAATCAGCAAGCTATTCTCACAACTGACTCCCCCCAGGGTCTCACAACATGTGGGACGTGGGTTGGCGACCACGGGACCCCAGCTGAGTCTGGCATCACTTCTACTTCCTGGTGCCGGGCTCCTTTCAGTTCTCTTTCCTGTCGGCCTCCCTTGGTCAACACTTGCTCTATTCCGACCCCGACTGTATTGGGGTATCCGAGGGCTAGGGAGTCTTTCAATTTCTCGCCTTAATTGGCCGTTGTCTCATCTTTCCTGATACCCTCATTCTTCGAGGAATCTGCCTTCTTTTCCTTTTCATAATATCTCCTGTCTTCTGCTCAAGGCCCTCAAAGAGGCAGGGTGTGTGTAGCCCCTCCACTTCTGGTACACCCCCAGGGGCTCATGGCTGGTAAGTTAGGAAGCTGGCAACCCCGAGGAATTCCTGAGCTAAATGCAGGGAATGGAGTGGTATGTCAGAAATTTCAAGTGGACAGTGTTACTCATCGGGTTCCAAAGGGTAAGTATGTAAAATTTGGTTCAGATCGGTGAAACAGTATAGATTTGTGCCAAAGGGCCTAAATGTAGGGAACAGATTGGTCTGTCCGAAATTTCATGTCGACAGTGCTACTCGTCGGGTTCCAAAGGGTAAGTATAAACAATTTGGTTTAGATCAGGGAAACGGTGTAGATTTTTCCCAAAGGGCCCAAATGCAGTGAAAGGGGTGGTCTGTCCGAAATTTAAAGTGGACAGTGACACTCGGTAGTTTCCAAAGAGAAAGTGTACAAAATTTGGTCCAGATTGGTGAAACTATGTAGATTTGTAACAAAGGGTCTAAATATAGGGAATGGAGTGCTCTGTCCGAATGTTCAAGCAGACAGTGTTACTCGTCGGGCTCCAAAGGGTAAGTAACTTACATAAAGATTGGTTGAGATGGGTGAAACGATGTAGATTTTTGCCAAAGAGCCTAAATGCAGTAAATGGAATGGTCTATCCGAAATTTCATTTAGACAGTGTTACACGTCGGGTTCCAAAGGGTAAGTATGTTAAATTTGGTTCAGATCGGTGAAACACGTTAGATTTTTGCCAAAGGGCCTAAATGCAGGGAATGGAGTGGTATGTCCAAAGTTTTAAGTGGACAGTGTTACTCGTCGGGTTCCAAAGGGTAAGTATACAAATTTAGGTTCAAATCGGTGAAACGATGTAGATATGTGCCAAAGGGCCTAAATGCAGGGAATGGAGTGGTCTGTCCGAAATTTCAAGTGGACAGTGTTGCTCATCGGGTTCCAAAGGGAAAGTATACACATTTTGTTTTCGATCGGTGAACTATGTAGATTTAAGCCAAAGGACCTACATGCGGGGAATGGAGTGGTCTGTCCGAAATTTCGAGTGGACAGTGTTACTCGTCGAGTTCCAAAGGGTAATTATGTAAAATCTGGTTGAGATCGGTGAAACGTTGTAGGTTTGTTCCAAAGGGCCAAAAAACAGGGAATAGTGTGGTCTGTCCGAAATTTAAGTGAACAGTGTTACGTGTCGGGTTCCATAGGGTAAGTGTATAAAATTTGGGTCAGATCGGTGAAACGGTGTAGATTTGTGCCAAACGGCCTAAATGCAGGGGATTGAGTGGCCTCTCCGCAATTTCAAGCACACAGTGTTAGTCGCATTGTTCCAAAGGGTAAATATACAAATTTTGGTTGAGATCGGTGAAACGGTGTAGATTTGGGACAAAGGGCATAAATGCAGGGAATGGAGTGGTCTGTCAGCAATTTCAAGCAGGCAGTGTTACTCGCAGGGTACCAAAGGGTAAGTATCCGAATGTTGGTTCTGATCGGTGAAACGGAGTAGATTTGTGCCGAAGGGCCTAAATGCAGGGAAAGGGGTGGTCTGTCCGAAATTTTAAGTGGACAGTGTTACTCGCAGGGTTCCAAAGGGTAAGTTTACAAATTTTGGTTCAGATCGGTGAAACGGCGTAGATTTATGCCAAAGGGCCTAAATGCAGAGGATGGAGTAGCCTCTCCGCAATTTCAAGCAAACAGTGTTAGTCGCAGTGTTCCAAAGGGTGTATATACAAATTTTGGTTGAGATGGGTGAAACGGTGTAGATTTGGGCCAAAGGGCCTAAATGCAGGGAATGGAGTGGTCTATCCGCAAGTTCAAGCAGACAGTGTTACTCGCAGGGTACCAAAGGGTAGGAATACCAATTTTGGTTCTGATCGGTTAAACGGTGTAGATTTGGACCAAAGGGCCTAAATGCAGGGAATGGGGTGGTCTGTCCGAAATTTTAAGTGGACAGTGTTACTTGCAGGGTTCCAAAGGGTAAGTATACAAATTTTGGTTGAGATCGGTGAGACGGTGTAGATTTGTGCAAAAGGGCCTAAATGCAGGGAATGGGCTGGTCTCTCCGAAATTTAAAGTTGGCAGGGTTACCCGCAGGGTTCCAAAGGGTAAGTATACAAATTTTGGTTCAGATCGGTGGAACGGTGTAGATTTGTATACATAACAGACAAACAGACAAACATACAGACAAACTTTGTGCTTTATATATATATATATATATATATATATATATATATATATATATATATATATATATATATATATGGTCCATAGGAAAGAGGACGTCAGCCAGAGTCCAACGACACCTCATTTGTCAACATTCGACCTTGGGTTCACCAGATATTAATGATTTAACATGTACAGTTGGGTACAAATAAAATGGGTGAAGCAGAACCCCTCGCTCCCCCCTACTCAAGCCATACATGGAAATCTCTTAACAGGATTCGAACGGGACATGGGGTCTGCAAAAACAGCTTATAGAAGTGGAATAAGGCTTTCTCACCTTAGTGCGACTGTGGTTTTGACAGACAGACCATCCAACATATTGTGGAGGACTGCAGCCTTCGAGCCTATAATGGGAACCTGAAAGACTTTCATGATGCAACGCAGCCTGTCTTGATTGGATTTCAAATTTAAATATTACCTTGTAAATCTAAACATTTTTAGCCTATTTTCACTTTATGAAAAAAAAAAAAAATATATATAGCCTATATAGGCGTATGAGATCACCTTTTGTCCGAGTGTCTGCGTGTGCGTGTGTGTGTGTGATGGTGTGCGCCCCCTCCCCCCCACCCCTAATAAATTCTAAGCGGCTGGAGCGATTTCAACGAAACTCGGCAACGTCATAGCAGCATTCTGGCCGACCCGACCGTGCCCTTCAAATTTTATTGTCTCTCACCTATCCAACATGGCGGCTGGGCGAAACCAGCATTCAGTATCTCCGAAACTATTACCGATATCACCCTGAAATTTTGTACGGTGATAAAGGGAACTACTAGATGTTCACCTATGAGACTTTCAAAAACCTGGTAACTACAAAACCAACATGGTGGCCAAGCGAAGTTGAGACTTTTAAATAGGCTTTTCTCGCGATTTAACCATCCAAACGTAATGAAACATGGTACAGAAAATTTTTATACACATTTTAATGCACTGGTATCTAATTTAGTTCAATTGTTTACATAACCTCAAAATGGCGGCTGTGCGAAATATTTCACTGGCATTCAATATCTCCGAAACTATTTCTGATATCACCCTGAAATTTTGTACTGTGATAAAGGGCACTACTAGAAGTTTATCTATGTAACTTTCAAAAACCTGTAAAGTACAAAACGAACATGGCGGCCAAGCGAAATTGAAACATTTTAATAGACTTTTCTCGTTACTTAACCGTCTGAGCGCAGTGAAATGTGGTATAGTAAATTATTATACATATTTTAATGCACTGGCATCTAATTTAGTTCAATTGTTTATATAACCTCAAGATGGTGGCTGTGCAAAATTTTAAAATGAAGTTTTTATTTCTTGTGTGGTAATCATGCGATCGAAGTGAAAGTTTGAATAATGAAGCTACGCAATAATAGTTTCCTTTAATGGTACATAACTCTATTGCCTATACATATAACAATCCAAAATGGCGAGCATTCGAAATATTTTGATGGTTCTCAATATCTACGAATTTTTTACAGCAATCAAAATGAATTTGTTATGTTCATAGAGGCTATGAACATAAGTTCACCTATATGTCTTTCAGTAACCAGGTGAGCACAAATCCAACATGGCGGCGACGCGAAGTATACATATTTAAATGGACGTTTCTCGCGATTTAACCATCCGAATGCAGTGAAAGTTTGCACGTTAAATGCTTATACAAATGTTAATCCACTGGCATCTAATTTATTTCAATTGTTTTCATAACCACTACAGTAGATGGCAGCTGTGGGAAATTTTTAAATCTCGTTTTTACTTCTTGTGTCATAATCATGCGATTGTAGTCTGAATACCACACGTACACAATAATCTTTATGTAATAGTACATAAATAAAAATCCAACCTGGCGACCATCTGAAATATTTAGACGGTTCTCAATATCTACGAATCTATCACAACAATCAAACTGAAATTTTGTATGTTGATAGAGGCAATCAACATATGTCGGATATATGAAAATAGGCTGTATAATTCTTTACGGAACTATTGAATATGTGTCTCCTCACTCAAAATTTATTTTAATATTTATTTTTCTTTTAGGCTAAATACTAATGTATATGTTTAATGTGTTCCTTAGCTTGTAATTATGTAGATGTACCATGCCATACGCTAAATAAATAAACTGTCCATGACTGAAAACTTGATGAGGCAAATGGAGACCTACACATTCCATAGTTTTCCCTTGAGCTTTATTGATTGTGATAAAGTATGTCAAGCGAATTGGAAATTGGTGCATCTCAAAAGAAAATGGAAGTGTTTTATCGGATGGTGTTAAATGAAGTCGAAGTATTAGAGCTCTCTGCCTAATATTATCTGCACTTATTATTTCCAAATCCAAGCAATTTTCGTACATATTTCTTAATCTGGCTACATTTAGCAGCCCTTGGGAAACGTTCAGATTTCTAATGAGCATAACTATGGCTCGCACATTTAGAGTAAGAATATGTGGAGGCAAATCACTTAATTCCAAGGAATTCAAGAATTCTGTAGGAAACTGAAGTAGCTGGCTTTCATCTTCATTATTAAATCTGTTATCGCTGGTGTATATTTTGAACTAATGGTTATAAGTTCAATGACTTTATTAATTTGATTACAGTGTAATTGGTGTATTAACGCAATCTTTCGATAAATGTATTATATCCTTCGCAGAAGTGAATGTTTCGCGGCAAATCTCAGTCGCGATATCATCATAAGTTGGAAGTTTGACTGGTAATTCAATAACATTATTGTTTCATAACCACCCTCAGAGGGGTAGTCGTCGTTAACTTGTAGCAAAAAAATCATAAAATTCCATTTCATCTGGTTTCTTTCGAGTGTTTTTTTTTTGCAGCGTATTTTAGGGAAGGGCCAGAGAGATCAGCATTTACTACAAATTGTAAATAACTGTTTGGCAAGAAGCGTGCGGCACAACAGGCGAAACCTACCTGAAGTGTCCTCCAAGAGCAATAACTTTCCCACAAGTCGTTACGTATAATATCTTTTAGAAGTCGATTCACACATATTAATGAATGAACATTTGCAATTGGGGCTTCATCCCATGTTATGAGCCATGCTAATCGAATATCATCAGCTGGATTGCAATCTAATTTTATCTAGACACTGAACTCTCATTTAAATTGAGAGATATTTTGAATGTTGAATGCAGGGCTTATGCTCTTGCACAATATAGCTTAAATTGTGAATGTGCCCTTCCTGATGCAAGAATTCACCTGATTTACAGACCTGACTTGATTAGCTTCTAAGGAGTCTAATAAGCGACGGTTCTTACGGCCTGATTGGAATATAAAGAAGAAATGCGATGATGTGATATTCAAGAAATTTTAAAACAATATCACAGTATGCATGTGGCACGGTAACATTGGCACCAAAGGAAACAAAGGACATAGCATTGTTGTACAGCCGAATATTCTCTCTGAAACTCCTTGAGATTTCATCTTCAGTGAAGGATTGTTTCAGTCTGTCAGGTATTTTATATTCCGGCAAATCATTTTTAGCCTACTTTTTACATTTTGCAAAAATGAGGAAAAAGTAGACTTATGAGATCGGGCAAATGTGTTTCTGTCTGTCTGTCTGTTCTTCTGTCTGTCTGTCTGTCTGGCTGTGTGTGTGTCCCCCCTATCAACTCCAAACGGCTGCAGCAATCGAAACAAAATTTGGTAGGAGTAAAGATCTATACCGGAATATCTCACGGCCATCTTTGAAAATAATGTCAGTGCTACCAACTGCTGAAAAATCGCAATTGAAATTTGAGCTCCATGTTGGATATCTTGGAAGGTATGAATGGGAGCTATTTCAAAATTGGCACACGTATAGAAAATAATATTGCAGTTTAATTTCCAAGAGGCCATACATGGCAGTGTTGCCAAAACGATTATAAGCCTGCTGATAGGTTATATTTTTAAATGCATATAACTTCTACACTAACAATTGGAATTAAACCAAATTTCGTATGTGCTATGTGTACATAAACAGATATGACTGAGCGTATTCTTAAGAGCCACCAGGGCTGCCAACTGTTAATAAATGCTCTCAATTCTTTTTAAATCCAAATATCCATATATCAGAAAGTATGCAAGCCGACAGCTTTAAACTATGCACACATATAGTACCTGACATTCTATATTAATTTGGAGTAACTTATATACGTCAGTGCTACCAACATGATTCTAAGCCTGCTGAGATGTCCAACTTTAAATACATGTAACTTCTATACTATCATTTGGATTTAAACCAAATTTCGTGTGTGCTATGTGTACCATAACATAGACTATGCCGATTCTTAAGAGTAACCAGGGCTGTCAACTGTTAATAAATTCTGTCTCTATTTTTGTTACCCTAATATCAATATATCAGGAAGTATGCAAGTCAATAGCTCTAAACTATGCACACGTATAGTACCTAGCATTCTAGATTAATTTGGAGTAAGTAATATAGGCCTAAGCCAGTGCTGCCAACATGTTTCTAAGCCTGCTGATAGGTCCAATTTTAAAATGCATGTAACTTCTATACTAACTAATGGATTTCATTCAAAATTGACACAACAATAGACCATATTATTTCAGATTATTTTTGACCAATACATGTATATCATTGTTGGCAACAAGATTTTACGCTTGCTGTTATTTCCAATGTTTAACTGCATGTAACGTCCATGATAACCATTGGACTTCAACCAAATTTTGTATTCTGTACCTTAAGAGATGGAACTAAGAATATATTCAGTCACCAGGGCTGCCAACTCTAGTTATCTATTACATTATACCAGGTATACAGTATTTCGAACTAATTAGAAATTTTGATATTACCAACTTATTTTCGTCATTATTCTAGATAGATCCATATAGATTAAACATTGGCATGAATCTTAAATTTTAAGAAAAGTAGGCTCTTTAGTTCGTCACGGAAATTCTTGTTACCATTGCAACAGCAAAGGCCAAGGTAACTAACCAAGCGTTGACTTCTCGCAAGAGAAATACAATGCAGAACAATGTTTACATTTGTTCGTCAAGGACACTACACTGTACGGCATATCTGGCATTGTTCCTGAAATGCCATAGTTATATTGGATTTTAAATGTGGCTTCGTGTTTTGTCAGATTTCTCACTTTTTTGCGTCTATTTGTAGTTTACATACTACCGGCCAATGTTCCTTTTCGTCGAACGGGGTTTTTATAGTAGAATTTCTCCAAAAATTAACGTCGTATTCGATAACAATATAGTGTCCTGCTTCAACGGAGCCGCTAAATATTAAATGGCAAATAATACTTCCATTGCAAAAACAACAGCGTGGTTAGACTCACTGGTATGTACTCTAAACAAATAATCAATAAACAATTGACTTAAACAATGAAGTTCAACATGACCAGTGTATTCACCATCCAGAGACTTTCATACTCAAGTTGGTTGCTGAGGAGAATGCTATGAGATTGATCGCCCATAATAAATTATCCTTGCTAGCAACAACTTTTGCAATTGTTTGCAAATGCAGCTCAGGATGTTGTTCTTCATTTTGATACAAACAGTACGAAACTTCTCTTAACAAGCAATTTCCATCACCTGTTATAGGTGCAATCCTTTGGGTTTCTATTACAGCAAATTATGCAGGGAAGCAAAGACTCACTTCGCCAGCCACCGCAATGGAGGCAGTTTTAGAATTGTATGTCCCGTGCATGTCGATAAACGTATTAACACAGGGAAGCCCACTCTTAAGGCTACATTCTTGGTTATCACCCAGGAGATCCGAGTTCGATTCCCTGCTCTGCCAAGAAAATTAATTCTGGCATAGGGCTGGAACGGGGCGCACTCAGCCTCGAGAGGTAAAACTGAGGGGAGGTGGGATTGATTCCTACCTTAACCATCTTGGAAGTGCTTTTAGTGGTTCGCTTTTCCACTCCAGGCAAATACCGGAATGGCTCCTCCTTCCTCCTTCCCAATACCCACCTTAGTTACAGATACACACATAATTAGAGCCATCACAATAACACAGGTTATAAGAGAGAATATTACACGTACACCAAAGTAAACGGTGCTGAGTGACTACGATGTCAAAGTCCCTCAAATGAATTATGTTTGATCTCATGGCGAAAGCAATTATGCGATCGTGCGAGTGCCTGGAATACTACATTTTTCTTTAACAATTTAAAAGTATATGGCAACGTAAATCACGGAGAATTTGTTACTTTACGGGTATGATAAGAGTAAAATATGTTCGACAATGCAATACCAATAGTAAGAAAGAAGAATAAGGAAATAAAAATACATATCCGATACTGTCTCTCTGTTAGGTAGTCAGCCCGAAGGCTGGTTGGATCCTCAAAAAGTACCGCCGTTACGTTATGAGAGTAGATACCCACAAAAACCCAAGGCAGCGCTATTTTGAGGCGTTCTAGGCAAGAAGAGGAGTGAGGTAGTTTGTCATTGCTTTCCTCACTTATATCCGATACATCAGGGCAATATTAAGCTACCTAAACAGCATACACACTCGACTGCCAGTTTAAGTTCTTCAATATCAAAAACAATATTTCCCCCCTTTTTAATTCTCATAAACAAAGATCTCAGTAAGACGCGGCGGGATCCGCCATTTCTCTCGTGGAAAGGAGCCATTGTGCGTAAGCGCGGGAGCGACAAATATTACATTTTTCCTTAATAATTTAAAAATGAGCCATTGTGCGTAAGCGCGGGAGCGACAAATATTACATTTTTCCTCAATAATTTAAAAATGAGCCATTGTGCGTAAGCGCGGGAGCGACAAATATTACATTTTTCCTTAATAATTTAAAAAGAGCCATTGTGCGTAAGCGCGGGAGCGACAAATATTACATTTTTCCTTAATAATTTAAAAATGAGCCATTGTGCGTAAGCGTGGGAGCGACAAATATTACATTTTTCCTTAATAATTTAAAAAGAGCCATTGTGCGTAAGCGCGGGAGCGACAAATATTACATTTTTCCTTAATAATTTAAAAATGAGCCATTGTGCGTAAGCGCGGGAGCGACAAATATTACATTTTTCCTTAATAATTTAAAAATGAGCCATTGTGCGTAAGCGTGGGAGCGACAAATATTACATTTTTCCTTAATAATTTAAAAAGAGCCATTGTGCGTAAACGTGGGAGCGACAAATATTACATTTTTCGTTAATAATTTAAAAATATACCCTAGCATCTAGGCCTATTTTCCATTTAAAGACACTCTGAAATTCTACATGCCAAGAGCTCTCGTTAAAATGCATTACGAAGTCAATAGAATAAGACGTTTTCTCAATTTCGCGGTAACAAAAATTACCTTAAAATTTTAAATATATAGATAGCCTCAGTGGCATAGTCCGTAGCATGCTGAACTGCTATGTCCAAGATCACGGGTCCAAATATACAAGACAAAATAGCTCTACAAAACACTATCAAACCAACAAACGATCTCTGCTCTCGAAAAACAAAAAGCGCAGCAAAATCCTCAGCGAGTGTGGCAACTATTTCTGAGAAATACTACAGCATTAAGTATCCGAAAAAAGGACTATTTATTTTAAAACCGTATCTACAATGTTGCAAGATTGAGAAATTATGATCCTATCAACAGACAGTCTCCCTCCACCAACTAATGTATGAAGGTGTAGATACTACTGCTGTGATATATTTAAACAATAAGCCCCGAACTAGAATTGCAAACTAGTATGCAGAAATGTCCTATGATCTATGATGACTTAAGATGGTAAAAAAATAGAACTACAACATATAAAAACAGTATTTGACTACAAATATTGTGTTGAAAGATCTGATATGGACTCTTATCTGAATTTTTGATGTCTAGAAACTGCTCTGACAACCACGGTCCTGATGTAAAGAAAATCTGCATGTGGAACCAAACGCAAATCACCAATCTCAATATTAACACTTTTATAAAAGTGGATTTTCTGAAATATCAATGCAGTATTAGCCAAAATTTTTATGATTTTACTGTGTCTTCAGCGGGTTTTGTTTGGAGGGCCGTTACCATTCGTGGGTGGCTTTGGGGTTTTTGGCAGTGTTTCGTAGAGCAACTTTGTCTTGTATATCCGGATCTGATGATGCTTGCTTGACGAGCGAAACATGTCACGCAAATATCCTCTCCCCTACACCACCCCCATGCCCCCTATTTGTTATAGAAGTGTATAAATAATCCATGTAACATATATTTAAGGGAGTAGTATCATAAAATAATTGTTACTTCCCGTCTAATCTAATTGAGTGCACTTGTGTTGACCGACTGAAAAGCTAATCAATTAATAGATTATACAGACGACACCTAAAAATGGCTTCGAATACATTAACAGATGGATTACTCATTATTCGAGATGCTCCACATTATGGTTCGGTTCCCGGTTCCTTCAGGGAATTTAGAAATTGACGCGAGGGCTGTAACGAGGTGAACTCAGCCTCTTGAGGATGATTGAGGAGCCGTTTGTCAGTGAAGCAGTGGCCCAGTCAGGAAAACCAAGATTAACGACAGAGGGGACCCGACGCACTAACCACGCGTCACCCGACAATCTGCATCCCAAATGCCTAGGTCCGCTTCTTGAGGTGAACGCTCTTCCCTGTTGGAGCTCCAATCCAGAACACCACGAGCCGCCACTGGATTCAAGACAGCTTGTACCTCGAGATCGTGGATAAAGGCCACCATGGCAGCGTCTTAATGCCAGGAGCTATTCTGATCAGTACACTGGCTTTGAGAAAGACCGCGCCTCATCGCATATGATAAAGAGACATTCCTACTAGTTTCACAGGAGATTCGTCTCACTTGGAACTGGTTATTTCAGCACACACCCACCTTAATCAATTATATCGTCTCGTAACTCCCTCAACTGTATTCTCTTGTATAAATCAAGTGTTATTACAGCCACCACTCCCGTCCGGGGAGGAGCTCTAGCGGTTACTGCTTGTCTTAGGAGAGTACTCGGTGACGCAGTGTCTTGTATCTGTACCTACATAATTTCAGCATTCCCCTCAGGGGATTACGACTTGTGGGACGTGGGTTGGCGACCAAGGGACCCCCATCTGAGTCTGGCATTGCTTCCACTTCTGCCGGGCTCCTCTCTGTCACCTTTCCTGTCGACCTCCCTTGGTCAACTCTGGTTTTCTTCCGACCCCGACGTTATTAGGGTTTCCGAGGCCTAAGGTGTTTTTTTTTTCATGTTCTACCTTAATAATTGGCCCTTGTCTCATCTTTCCTGATTCCCTCATTCTTCGAGGGGAAAGACCTCTTCTTTTTGTTTTCAAGATATCTCTTACCTTCAGCTCTGCACAATGCCCCCAAGGAGGCAGAGTGTGGGTAGCCCCCCTCCCCCATCCTACTTATGGTGCACCCTGAATAGTTCTACACACTCAAGGAGGCAGGATGTGGGTAGCACCATCACTTATGATGCATTCTGGATAGTGCTACACCCTCCAGAGCTAACGTCTGGTGATCTAAGGTGTTGACGACCCCGTCTCTTCCCCTTTATCCATTGCCATTGGGGTTGACCATTTCCTCTTTCCCCTTTCGTGTCTGCCTTTCATGGCTCTCCTTCCTTACGCAGTGCTCAATCCTAATTCTTTGAGGCTTGAAGACATTTCTTTTCACTGCCTTTTATTTCCCTTAATGCTGGTTTGTCCTTTCCTTCCTCTAATCCATAACTTTAATATTGGCGTTCAAAATTGAAAGTGGCCCGTGTGATTTTCACTACGTCATTGTACACATTTTTAGGAATATGGTGCACTAAATTTCAACCAGATTAAAATTTTAAACCGCAATCCGTTCCCTTGTTAATTCCAGCTGTAGTTTTTCAATTTATTCACTTTTTTTCATTGTCACTCATATCATTAGGGGCCGATAACGCAGATGTTCGGTCTCTTAAAGCAACAAATACCATCATCATTATCGTCATCAGTCCACCTCGTGATGTAGCGGCTAGCGTTCTTAGCTGTCACCACGGAGGTCCGGGTTCGATTACTGACTCTGCCAAGAAATTTTAATTCTGGTCTGAGGACTGAAACGGGGTACACTCAGCTCCGTGAGGCTAAACTGAGAAGAGATGGGTTCAATTTCCTCCTCAGTCATCCTAGAAGTGGTTTCCCGTGGTTTCACCACGTCTACACCAGGCGAATGCCAGGATGGTTCGTAACTTAAGGCCACGGCCGCTTTTTTTTCAACACTCACCTGATTTACAAATAGACACAGTAATACAGCCATCACAATAACACAGGTAATCAGGACAAAATTCCACACTCACCCAAATACATGGAGCTAAATGACCAAAATTTCAAAGACCCATAAATGAAACAACGACAACAATTTCAACATTAATTTCAGTATTTAAAATACTATGTCTTTTGCTGTTGTTGATTCAATCAGGGGCTTTGCGACATCGTGGTCATATAGCCCCTTGTACTTGGAATCTAAAATTAGTTGGGGTTGCTTTTGGTGGTGTAATGAATTTATGTTCTCTTTAATAAAAATGACTTTTATTGTTTTCTTATTGCCTTGTATCTTATCAATGGCATGTTCTTTTGTGTTTTTTATGATCTCTACGATGTTTATAACCTCTATGATTGTAATGGCTGTAGTAGTGTGTGTATTTGTTATTGAGGCTAGGATTGTAAAGAAGGCATCCGTGGCGTTAAGTTGGGAACCATCCCTGAATTTGTCTGGAGTAGAAGTAAGAAACGATGGTTGAAGTGGTAATCAAACCCCCCACTTCTCAATGTTACTTGATGCTGAGTTTAGCCCTATCCAACCCTCAGACCAGAATTAAATATCTTGGCAGAGTATGGAATTTGAAGTTTTGAAGCCATTTTTCAGTGCAGCCTCTACAAACCATCAATTTATACTTTTCAATCGGTCAACACGCTATTTGCCAAATATGATTAGGCTGGGGTACAATATAAAAGACATGAAAATAATTACATTTATTACACGTATTAAATTTCCCTTATTTATGGGGATTATAATTGAATAAATAAAATATACGAGCCTTACAGTAGTCGCATATGATGTGTAACATCTGACATGTTATCCTACTATGAAATTGAGATGAAATGTATGTGAAGTCATCTGACATGTTATCCTACTCGTATACTACACAGCTTGGACATTCTTAAAATGTTAATTTACGCTCCGTTTTCGTACTAACACTATGATGAATGTATAGATTGAATTGGAGATATGCTATTGTCACACTTGTTTGAACAAACATCACATTTAAATTAAGACGAGGAATGAACCTATCTATAGGCTACTAGAAATAATTTTGAATACAATCAAATTTCCCAATTCCTGCTGGGTGCAAATTATTGTACGGTAATTCAAATTAGATAAATCGTAATTTCATGTACAGTCTGTTAAAATGACGCATAATGTTATGATAGATATCGTTTAAATCGATAATCCGGTTGCACAAATAATTCCCGGGACTAGGGTTTGAACCTGAGACCTCATGATTCGCAGACCAACATGCTATCCACGCAGCCATTACAATCACAGACATTTAGAGTACATGACAGCTACTAATTTTCAGGTGCCGGTAATAATATGGAAGTATTTTTTTATGCTCCATTAATATTTTCCTTTTTTCGATAATGTTCCTGCGTGGAATTGAGTTAAATTAGTTATGAATACGCCTACTTCACAGTAAAGGGAATTACTATAGTGGTCCATGAAAGGCTAGCCCAGTTCTCGTACAAAACCACCGATATATATTAAATTGATCACTGCATTACCGCAATGTGGGTTAATATCTGAAAAGTTATTGTGCAGAAACATAACACTGGCTTTTCCGACTAGTTACAATGTTTCATATTAAAGCATATCATCATTTAAATACTGATACGAATACTTTTAACATGTGGTTTGTGTTTCAATCAGTTGACACCAGATTTCACATGAGCGTTTACCGTTCAGTATGAAAGTGTTGAGCAAAGTTACTCGGGGAGTGGATGTCCATCACTTTTAACCAGAGATTGAAAAACAGACTTTTAATAAAGCATAATTGTTTTCAGAAAATATGATATAATGAATACTTATACACCAAAGAACGACAACTTGAAGATGATTTATTGTAGAAATATCTGTGATGGCGCCTCCAAACCTTGAAGTAATCCGTAAGTGATATACATTCCACATGGTACCACTGCCAGTTGGATCGGAGCGTATCCCTACTGGCTACTGGGGGGGATACGATCTAGCTGGCAGTGCGTCTTACACACTTCCGTCCCATTTTTCAAAATCACTCCCACAAAAATATCCAGCAACCGAGTGAAAAGATGTTACACATCAATAATAACCCCTGGCACTACAGCCCGTGGAGGGCTTAGGCCTACCAAGCGACCGCTACCCTGCCATTTGGCCTGCAGATATTGGGGTGATGCGTGAACAGCGCATTGGGTCCCCTCAGCCGTCAATCTTGGTTTTCGTGGTCGAGGCGCTGCCTCAATGTCAGACAGCTACTAAATTGTCCTCACGAGGCTGAGTGCAGCCCGTTCCAGCCCTCCCGTCAGGTTCTAAAAGGGGATTATAATTAGAGCTGGTAATAATCGAAAACAATGCATCTATTAATCGATGACAGCTCATTCGATTAATCAACTAACCGAATAATAGATTATTGGCTAACCGAAGAGTCGATTAATTGATTAGTAGACACGATAATTGAATCGTCCAGTTGCAAAACTCGTTTAATCCACTTGTGAATAAGTATCATGTCGTAAAATTATATATTTAATTATTTTATTTATTTATTTTTATTTTGTTTTGTTTTGTATTGTTTTGTTTTGTTTTGATTTTGTTTTGTTTTGATTTTGTTTTGTTTTATTTAGTTTTATTTTGTTTTTAATTGTTTCATTTAATGTTTTGTTTTGTTTTTGTTAATTTACTTTGTTTTTATTTTGTTTTGTTTATTTTGTTTTATTTCGTTTTGTTTTATTAGATCTTGTTTTGTTTATTTTGCTTTATTTTATTTTGTTTAGTTTTATTTGATTTTCCAGAAAACAAACATAAAACCAAAACCAAAAACACGAAGCAAGAAGTAAAATTCAAAAACAAAGGCAAAAGCAGAAAACAAAAACTGGAAATGCAAAGCTAAAAGACCAATTCAAAAAAAGCAAGAGCTGAAAACAAACACAAAACCGAAACCAAGAAAGAAAAGCAATAAGTAAAATTCGAAAACAAAAGCACAAAGCAAACACAAAACCAAAAACCAAAAACACAAAACAAAAAGAACAAAGTTGAAAACAACAAACACAAATGATACGCGAGGCAAAGTCCAGAGAAACGTTTCTCATGAAAATGATTCTTATTCACAAGTGGATTAAACGAGTTTTGCAACTGGACGACTCAGATAAGAACAGAAGTTTAAATGAGAGGTCATTGCTTAAGTTGAGTTACGCTTATTTTCCGAATGATGTACAGGTATTGTACCCAACTGTCATCATGTGGAACATGTGTTCGTATCCCAGCTAACTCACGGTCTTTCGAGGTATGGGGCGTTCCTGCCCACCATACGACCACATGCTCAGGATTTGAGTCTACCAGGTAACTACTCTACATGAAATACACAACATATTCCTAAAATAAAATATTTACTGGTATAAAATCATGGCTATACAACAAATACAAATAAAGGACAAATTATATTTAAATCCCACAAATAAAAATAGGGTAATCTTGTGAGTCTCTTCTTCAACATGGCAATACTGCACTCAAATCTATTTCTAGCATCTATCATTGATACTTTCAGACTTCCATGGGTTTCCATAGTGTTCATCATGTGACACAATTTTATTTAACTGGAGTATCATAACACAAAAATCACATATCACATCTAAATGACATTAATAAAACATTACTCCGTTTCTTATGGCATTTACTTTGATTAGCATAATTATTTGTTGTGTCGTGTGAATCATCTTCCCTCTTTCCATCAAAATGAAACGCTTAAACAGTGGTACATTTCCCTTCCAAAATAAACATGGATAAAATTATTTATAGTTTCACCATACAACGATTTTCTGGGTCTTGTCGGGCTTATTATCGTTACAAATGTGTCATGTTCTTAGAAATCACATACCCGTCTGCATAAATTAGCGTGAACTGGCAAAATGCATTCTAAAAGGATGCCTAACAATTTATTTGGTTCAGTGTTCCTCTTCAGAGAATAACTGTGCCAAATATTATCCGATTTCTTTGATTCAACAACGTATGTGAGTTGCAACACATCTTTTAATTCAATTGGCATCATCATTACACTCATATCTTAATTGCATATTGAAATACCGAGATTCTTCAGTGTCCTACTGTGACCATAATTTAAAGGACTGGCAGACCGACGTTCCCCTTCCCCAGCAGGCAATAAAATTCGTTCCGGCAAGCTGTACAAGATGGCCGCTCGATTCAGTGGGCCAACCCACTTCTCTCATCTGCTGTCAAGGTCGAGTTTGTTTACAATTGCATTACAGCAGGGATACGCTAAGTCTTGTTCCTAAGTAATTGAGTCATTTAATTATTTAACACCTATCATTAGAGTGTATCGGGCTCAACTGGCTCCTTATTAACATTCATGGCTGGGATGGATTCCTGTGATAGCATTGCCGTTCTATGGTGACTACTAGTGGCTTTTGGACGCGCATCATAATGAGAACACAGGATTCTCACCAGTAGCTGTCACAATTATAAGGAAATCTGCGTTTCCTGAACGACGAATATGATCCTTACCTCTCAGGGTAGATCATTTACACACATGCTCACGGAGTCTCAACGGACATCACTCGTGGCCATAATTCATGCAAGCGTTGGATACAGACAGGCTCTGCCCAATTCGCTGCGAATAATAGAGTATGCTCAAGGGCGATACTACTCGTAGATTAGCCAACTTCTCACCTAACGCGCAAGCTATATTAGTTTGGTCCCCGCAATATATTATTTACATAAATCACTGGATTCTACGTTAATTCTGCACGCTTATATGCGGCTCAAACAATACTTCACATAGATGACTCAATTATTAAGGCACCCGCGTTCTCTCTGTAATAACACTCAAGCCAAAGCTTTAAATAGCTCCTAATAACAATATATAAATTTACTGGCTTACTTTACTTTAATGGTCCTCAAATATAATCCTAAGGATTGACCATATCAAATATTCATTCAACACATCATTGACACTGAAAAACTCTCGTATCTCGTTATATTCCACGTTACTTTCTTATTGTTTACTAAAATACAGTATCTTTATATTAGACACGACACATTTTGAACATTATTTAGGCCAAAAATGAGTATTACTTTACTGTTGCCGACCCCAGATTATTATTATTATTATTCATTTAACGTTATCGTTACATCCATCACTATTTTTGGCCTGAATGGCCCTAAATAAATCACCTTCCAAGCCATATTCTATTCAAGACGAGTGGTGAAAACTCGTTCAATAAGTGACTGTGACATCTTAGTCTCAAAGTGATAAATCGTTATATGGTGAACTATTTAGTTATAACAACATTGTAAATTGGTACTCACTTTTTATTTTCGCTGGATGGTACCAGCCTTTCAGCTTCAGGCCTACCATGACGCTTGATTTAAGCCATCATGTTATCTTTTACACAACACTTAATTTCACACATTTCCCACATGATAAACATACTCTTATCAGTGGCCTCTTTCACATTTACACAATGCATATTAATCACTATACACATGAACACTTGTAAATCACTATTACACAATTTATGTACACTTATTCACTATTTCACAGGTCGATCCTTACTCGGACTCTTCCTACGCCTGATCTCAGAGATGCGATGCGATTACTCCAACCGCTGGTCCCCGTGAAAGTTTAACAGCGTTTACGGACGTTCGATCCTCATCACCTGCAATATCGTTCAGCTCACTATCCAGATTAAGTGGCGATGTTTCCCAAGCTCCCATCATTGTAGTGATCCTGATAATAATGTCATATACAATTCTGACAATACCTCCCGGTATATGTAATGTTCAAAAACATTATAAGTTCCTTTTTCGCTGTGGCGAATTTATATTTGCGTCAGATAATAGATAAATATCTGTATTAAATTAATTTCGACGCACTTCATGATTACTTATGAAGCTGTACGACTTGTTTCATTGTTCTTCGACGGCTGGGCGTTGATACTTTAACATTTCGCGCTCTTACTGACATGTGGCTGCGACTCCTTCCTTAAAATAATACGTTATCAGCCGAAATGACATATACACCTTGTTTATTTAAGTGTGGAGGTTTCATAAACGTTCGCGTGCCGGCGATCGCTTCGGCCAATTAATTACAATTAATTTCCTTAGTCCAGCGCGTCAGGACGCCACAATGGTGATTCCCCGTTGACTGGTCAACAAATCACTCCTCTCGAGCGTAGGTTCGGTAGTAATGCGTTCATTTGGAGATATAGGCCTTAATTTAGGTGTAAAATCATTCCTAAATTATCTCTCCTAAAATATATTCACCTGGGTGTACATTTCACTCCATTTTAATGCTCCACTTGGCTGTAATTAATTAATTTCCGTGGGCATGCATCCCTACCCTAGGTTCCATCGTTGTCAGGCGGTGAATACCCGGGTCATTAATTTTGAGCTGTCTCCTCGCTCCAGACGAAAGTAGGTCCCTTGGCGCCTTCGGTCTCCACCCATTTTCCAACTGCAATTAGTAAAAACGTCAACTGGCCTGCTCTCGTTCCTGTAGGCTACGAAAACGTATATTTGCTTGCATATGCTTACAATTCTTTATCTTAAAACTGCTGTGATATTCACATACAGGCCGTGAAATCATGCTACATTATTATATCTCATTATTTAACACATTGCTCTTCGGGTTCCCTAAAACTGTTCCTCCTCAGAGATCAATGGTTCGATTCCCGTTAGAATCATGTGCCTGGTCTTCTCAGATAGGACCTGAGTTCAATGCCATTCTGCCGTGACCAGTTGGGCACATCTTTCCCCTGCTAAGCTCGGAAAATTCATTTCACAAGTGAATTTTTCGGGCCTTTCAGATGGCATTGACTCCATGCAGTATTTACTTTAAGCGGTTAGTGCTCTCGGCAATGGGCTGTCTCGTTCCCCATTCCACTCTGTCTGCCGTCTCATACTCTCGTTCTGCCTTCTCAGTTGTTCATTCATACCCTCTAATTCTGTAGCGGCCTCCCTCAACTGGTCATAAAATTCCTTCAGTTGACAGCTGCATTCTCCCCTCGTATCCCTTGGGTCTGCGAGCTGGTCGCTTCGCTCCGTTTCTTCCTGGGCCTGCAAGCTTTTCTCCAGAGTCTTTCCGTGCATACGTAATGACTCCCCGTCCACTTGGGTGTGCATTGCTTGCTCTTCCCTCGTATCATACTCCTCTGGTGGACTATACAACTTCAAATTAGCGGCATTTACAACAACTTCTCTACCTGTTGCTTCGTCTTTTGTCCGGTATGCATTATTTTGCAAGTCCCTTATAATCAGGTAGGGTCCGTGGTAGCTATGCTGAATTTTTTTTATATTTCCTGCTCTCTGGATCTGAACTAGCGGGTTTTTTTCAATAAGACGTATTCCCCCACGAGTAGTGGTCTATGGTAGCGTTTCCTCCTGTTTCTCCGCTGCCGTCTGTCTGCTTGTTTCCTGAGATACTCGAATGTTCTCTGGATCCTCAACTCACGTCCAGGTTGTGCATCGATGGGTGTCCGAATGACATTATTCCATGGCCTCTCTGGTCTTCTATCAAGATGTAGGCTCACTGGCACCTCTCCTGTCGCTTCGTGCACGGTATTGTTGATACAATATTCAATAATCTCAAGTACGTCAATCTATTTCCAATTCTCGGTAGAGCAGTATATCTTCATGTACTTTTGCAGTTCCCTCATTACTCTTTCGGCAGAATTCGACTCCGGGTGTCGAACTGTGGACAAAATCTGTCTTATACCCAGATTTTCCAACTCCCTGCGAAATTCCACGCTGGTAAAACAGCTCCCATGATCAGATAAGATGTTCTCCGGCTGCCCTAATATAGGAATGATTCTTTCCTTCAGCCTCTTAAGTACCTGTTTTGTACTGGTTTTCTGAATTGGACACAGGACTACCATTTTCGAAAACACGTCTAGTGCAACTAGAATGTGTCTATTTCCTCTTCTAGCTCTAGGAAGCGGCCCAAAGTTGTCCAGTGCCAGAAGCTGACATGGGTTCTCTGGTAAGAGTGGTATAGGCTTTTGCCTCATTAAATACGAGTTAGGCTTTACTCGTTGGCAAATATCACAAGTCCTGATTGTATTCCTGACTGTATCTCGAAGTTTTGGCCAAATAAATGCTTCTTTAAGCAGGGCAACAGATTTATCTACACCGGGGTGACCAAAAGCTCGGTGTGCTAATCATACTAGCCTTCTCTGCAATGCTGGTGGTACAACAATCCTGGGTCTGGTGTGGTCTGAGTCACTCCATTTATGTAACATCAGGTTAAACCATAAATACTCCGTTGATAGTGCTTCGGCTTCCACATACATCGGGGTTCCTCTATCCAGCTTTCCCTCGAAGTAATTAATCATCAACCGTATCCAGGGATCTTCACGTTGAAAAACGGTGATGTTCCTCAGATCATCTAAGGTCTTCTGGTCTCTATCTTCTATCTCGATAGCTAGAACTTCTTCTTCATCAGCTGTCGGGTATCTGCTTAGCAAGTCAGGTATGATATTGTCCTTCCCCGGGCAATACTCGATTTCCACTTGAAATTGCTGTATGTACAGGGACCACCTTGTCAGTCTTTGACTCGACAAGTCAGTTTTCAACAGGAACGTTAGGGCTTTATGGTCTGTTCTTAATATAATTCTAAAGCCGTAGACTAGCTTTCGCCAATACTGTAGGGCATACAGTATCGCGAGTAATTCGGTCTCCGTGACCGTATAATTCTTCTCATTAGGTTTCAACCTTCTACTTATGAATGCAATGTAAGTTTTCTCCTCTGGCCTGTCCACATTTTCCTGATATAACATTGCTCCAATACCTATGAATGATGCGTCAGTCTGGATAATAAATTTCTGAGTGTAGTCAGGATATCCCAATTTTACATAATCTAACAGCATCTGTTTGGACTTCACGAAGGCTTCCTCGCATTGTTCCGTCCAGCGCCATCTTCCTCCTTTCTTAAGTAAGTCTTGGAGTGGTGCTACGGTCTCGGTATACTTTGGGCAATGGTTCGAAAATAATCCAATAACGCCTAGATATTGCCTGACGTTCTTTACCTTCGTTGGTCTCGGGAAATGTTTAATAACTTCCAATTTTACCGGATTAGGTCTGACTCCTTGTGCATCTATTACGTGGCCTAGAAATTTAACTTCTCTCTGACCAAAGTTAGACTTCTTTATATTGACCTTAAAGTTAGCCTGACTTAGGTCATACAACAACTTGCGTAGATCTCTGACGTGTTCTTCGACTGTTTCAGATGTCAGTAGTATATCATCTACGTAACATATGGTTGTGGCTTTTACTTCTTCAGACAGGTTCCGATCTAGCGCTCGTATCAACGCTGAACCTGCTGTTTTCAATCCAAACGGGAGACGCACGTAAGAATACGTGTGCTGGTCAAATAAAAACCCAGTTAATAAGCTTGTTTTCTCCTTCAGAGCAAGTTTTCGAATCGAAGACTCCTTTATACTCAAACAGCAGTTCCCTTAGCATTTGCTTATATTCTGGACCAAATTTAGCTTCCTCTATCTTCTCTTCCAGGCATTCTTCAAATTTTGGTTCGAGGTCCTTTTCAATGTCTGCGGCCAGTGTTGCAAACTCTTCCTCGATGTCTTCTGTTGTCAATACTGCATCCCCAGTCATATCTCCGTATGTATGCCATACGTACTCTTCTGGTCTCGTTTCATTGTTCTTTAATGAGAGCTCTAACTCTTCCTTTCCCTCACTTGCGCGAAACATAACAATGTCTTGCGAGAGATCTATAATAACTTTATATTCTCTTATGAAATCCATGCCAACAATGATGTTATACGGCAGCTTATTCGCAAGTAGGAAGCTCTGTGAGAATGTAGAGTTCCCTATCTGCAAATCTAAAAATACTTGGTATTTGCATATCATAACTTTATCTGGTATCACACCTTTTATTTTCACGCTTGAAATAGGTATTTTCAATACGTGAATTTTACTTTGTATTTCATTATATAATGCCTGGGTTATCAAGCACACTGTTGAACCTGTATCAATGAGACTTCTTATCTTCATGCCTGCAATGTTGACAATAATAATGGGTAGTTCCCTTCTCACATTGACCGTCCCTTCATCTAGGTCTTCGATAAGCTCCTCAGGTTTGGCAATCCAGTTAACAACATTCACTGTATTCCATCCTGTACTTATCTCTCTTTGGCCATTTAATTTTGGTGTTTATTTTTCAATTGCTCCATTCTTTGTGGAGTTCTTCTGTCTGTGTTCATACTGCTGAAGTTCCAGACTCTTGGCACCGTCATCGTTTTTATAGATGTCGGGTGACCTCCTATTCCTAATCGCCTCATCCCAATGAACTCGCGATTGTCTCGGGTCATCTCCGCGCTCTTCCATGTATCTTAAAGATGCGTGATAACGTTCTTCCGCCTCTTCATCGAACCCACGACTCTGCTCTTGGGATCTCCATCCTTGGTTGTTCCCATTTCAGCCGTAATTCCTTCTGTTATCAGGCTGCTGGTCTCTCGTACCACGTTGATTCCAGTTTTTCCTTCCTCGGTTTCCACGGTTCGATCCTCCGCGATATGCTGGCCTCCAATTTTGGTTTTCGCGTCCTTCGCGTTGCCAGTCAGATTTTTCCGTTTCGGTGCTCGTTGATTTGCTTTTTGTCTGCACCTTAGTCGGTTCAGTCGGTGTAGTCGTCATGTTGACTTGTTCCATGTTCCGACTTTGCCTTGGGTGCTGCGTTGTGGTGAGATCGAGTTGTCTCAGCACCTCCTCCATATCAATCGCAGTTTTAGCGTTTGCTGAGATTAATAGACGTTGTACTTCATACGGTAGCTGCTTGGCTATCGCTATGCACAAATCTGACTCTCTAATCCCTTCATCAAGTTCGCGAAAACGGCACAATTGACTCACAAAGAATTCTCCGTACTTCGTCGGATTACTAGTACTATAACGCCTGGAATACAAGTCCAATCTGAGGTTCTGTTGTATACTTGCGTTCCAGTACCCGCTTAAAAATGCTTGGCGAAATTCGTCAACGGTGTCGAACGTGTACCGAAAACTCCTAAACCATAAGGCACACTCGCCCTCAGTTAGTTTTTCAATCGCTCTCAACCTTCGCTCTGGCGGTACTTTCGCGTCATTCAAGTACTCGGAAACTTCTTTAAGCCAGTATTTGGGTGTCATGTTAGAATTACTCCCAGAGTATTTCTTTGGTTTCTCATCATTAGCCCTTACAACAGTGACTATTTGATTCTGAACAGCATTTTCATGCGGTGTTGACATGGCAATTGGCATACCAGGTGTGGTATACGGGCTGTCACTTGGCATGGCTGCATTCTTTGGAGTGGGCTGTATTTCTATCTCTGCCCATTTATTTCTCCTATTCTCGTCTATACTTCCTTCGCTAGACCTAGGATTCCGCAACATGGACTCCTCCTGCGCGACCATTCTAGTCTCTATTTGGCTGTGCCTATTTTCTGCCCTTTCCAAACGAGCTAATACCTCTCGTTCTATTTTCTCTAGGCGATCTCGGTTTCTTTCTGCCATAGAAAATACCTTTTCCTTGTCATCCTTAAGGTTTTCCTTCAGGTGGATAATTTCCCCCGCTAGACTTTCTCTTACTTCGGCAAGAGTCTTATCGCTGGCTTCATTCTTCGAGCCTTCTCGAAGTTCTAATTCTTCTCGTAAGCCTGTAACTTCCTTTTGAATGTGACCCTGCATATGAGAGATTTCAGTCCTTATTTTCGTGATTTCTCCCTGGTCCTCATCCTGTCTTTTATGAATAACTGCTAGGTCGCTCTGAGTTTGTTCCAACTCTTTCTGCACCTTCCCGACCTGTCTCTTCATATTTGACATTATCTCCTTATTCTCTTGATCAGAAGTTTTTATTTCCAGGATTTCCTTGCATTGGTCAAGGATATTCTGATCCTGTTTTCTTAAGGCTTCGTCTACCGCCTTGGCGTAACCTGCCATTCGCGTATTCCATTTTACGTCGCTATCCTCGAGCCTTTGATCCACGGTCTGAGTGAACGTATTAAATTGCTCTAGTTGACGTTTAGTATTAGCTTCATTCTGACTCTGAATGTCTTTAAGCTCCATGGACATACTGCTTAAACTATCGTTAATCTCACGCTGTGACTCTCTGCACGCTTGCAGATTATTCTCTAGTTTTAGCTCAATAGACTCAAAGCGTTTATCATTATCAGCTTGCATTTCTGAGACCACGCTAACAATATTAGCTCGATTATTCTCTAATTGAATATTTACTGTAGCCAACCTCTGGCTTACCTCAGCTTGATTAGCCTCTAATCTAGTGTTTACTTCGGCTTGATTAGCCTCTAATCTAGTGTTTATTTCGGTTTGATTAGCCTCCAATTGTACATTTATTGTAGCCAATCTATCTGCTATTTCATCCTTAAATGCTTTAGATTCTTCCTTACTCTTAGCATTAGAATTATCAAAATGTTCCCTTAACTCAGCGATACACCTGAGTACGCCTTCCGTTCCAGCCATCCTGTATTTCTTAATTTGAGATTCAGGTAGGCCGCAGCTGAATATGCTGGCGCGTTCTATTAGAAAGAAAAGGATTCCGATCCCGCGACAACAACAACAACATATTACAAAGTGCCAAAACCACCTATGGAATGGGTATAGACCCACGTACCCGTCTGACAACCGTGTCTGACGTCTGAGTATCATCTAGAAAGACTCACAATCGCTCAAACAGAGTTTGAGGAAAAATACTATTATTATGGTTTTCCCCATGAAAACCATGCTATTATTATGGGGTTTTCTGAATCCCATAAGCCATCCACGTCCTGGGCGCCATGATAATGATGTGGGTATCCCATGCTTTGCCACACACATATGGGCGACATGATAATGAATAGGGATTGAGTGGACATGTATGCTGTGACAACTTACATTTACACTTAAGCATGTTTTATGGAGGATTCTCAACATTTATTTGACGAGATGGCTTATTAACAAAAGGGACGCGGCCTTTTCCTATTATATCCTAATTTCTATGCTGTACTTGCTTCTACCATTAATTTCTTGGCCGACCTTTAGTAATACCTGTGACTCAATCCTAGTACAGAGACATATCCCCCATGTACCCAACTGTCATCATGTGGAACATGTGTTCGTATCCCAGCTAACTCACGGTCTTTCGAGGTATGGGGCGTTCCTGCCCACCATACGACCACATGTTCAGTATTTGAGTCTACCAGGTAACTACTCTACATGAAATACACAACATATTCCTAAAATAAAATATTTACTGGTATAAAATCATGGCTATACAACAAATACAAATAAAGGACAAATTATATTTAACTCCCACAAATAAAATAGGGTTATCTTGTGAGTCTCTTCTTCAACATGGCAATACTGCACTTAAATCTATTTCTAGCATCTATCATTGATACTTTCAGACTTCCATGGGTTTCCATAGTGTTCATCATGTGACACAATTTTATTTAACTGGAGTATCATAACACAAAAATCACATATCACATCTAAATGACATTAATAAAACATTACTCCGTTTCTTATGGCATTTACTTTGATTAGCATAATTATTTGTTGTGTCGTGTGAATCATCTTCCCTCTTTCCATCAAAATGAAACGCTTAAACAGTGGTACATTTCCCTTCCAAAATAAACATGGATAAAATTATTTATAGTTTCACCATACAACGATTTTCTGGGTCTTGTCGGGCTTATTATCGTTACAAATGTGTCATGTTCTTAGAAATCACATACCCGTCTGCATAAATTAGCGTGAACTGGCAAAATGCATTCTAAAAGGATGCCTAACAATTTATTTGGTTCAGTGTTCCTCTTCAGAGAATAACTGAGCCAAATATTATCGGATTTCTTTGATTCAACAACGTATGTGAGTTGCAACACATCTTTTAATTCAATTGGCATCATCATTACACTCATATCTTAATTGCATATTGAAATACCGAGATTCTTCAGTGTCCTACTGTGACCATAATTTAAAGGACTGGCAGACCGACGTTCCCCTTCCCCAGCAGGCAATAAAATTCGTTCCGGCAAGCTGTACAAGATGGCCGCTCGATTCAGTGGGCCAACCCACTTCTCTCATCTGCTGTCAAGGTCGAGTTTGTTTACAATTTCATTACAGCAGGGATACGCTAAGTCTTGTTCCTAAGTAATTGAGTCATTTAATTATTTAACACCTATCATTAGAGTGTATCGGGCTCAACTGGCTCCTTATTAACATTCATGGCTGGGGATGGATTCCTGTGATAGCCTTGCCGTTCTATGGTGACTACTAGTGGCTTTTGGACGCGCATCATAATTAGAACACAGGATTCTCACCAGTAACTGTCACAATTATAAGGAAATCTGCGTTTCCTGAACGACGAATATGATCCTTACCTCTCAGGGTAGATCATTTACACACATGCTCACGGAGTCTCAACGGACATCACTCGTGGCCATAATTCATGCAAGCGTTGGATACAGACAGGCTCTGCCCAATTCGCTGCGAATAATAGAGTATGCTCAAGGGCGATACTACTCGTAGATTAGCCAACTTCTCACCTTACGCGCAAGCTATATTAGTTAGGTCCCCGCAATATATTATTTACGTAAATCACTGGATTCTACGTTAATTCTGCACGCTTATATGCGGCTCAAACAATACTTCACATAGATGACTCAATTATTAAGGCACCCGCGTTCTCTCTGTAATAACACTCAAGCCAAAGCTTTAAATAGCTCCTAATAACAATATATAAATTTACTGGCTTACTTTACTTTAATGGTCCTCAAATATAATCCTAAGGATTGACCATATCAACTATTCATTCAACACATCATTGACACTGAAAAACTCTCGTATCTCGTTATATTCCACGTTACTTTCTTACTGTTTACCAAAATACAGTATCTTTATATTAGACACGACACATTTTGAACATTATTTAGGCCAAAAATGCCTATTACTTTACTGTTGCCGACCCCAGATTATTATTATTATTATTATTCATTTAACGTTATCGTTACATCCATCACTATTTTCGGCCTGAATGGCCCTAAATAAATCACCTTCCAAGCCATATTCTATTCAAGACGAGTGGTGAAAACTCGTTCAATAAGTGACTGTGACATCTTAGTCTCAAAGTGATAAATCGTAATATGGTGAACTATTTAGTTATAACAACATTGTAAATTGGTACTCACTTTTTATTTTCGCTGGATGGTACCAGCCTTTCAGCTGTTATCTTTTACACAACACTTAATTTCACACATTTCCCACATGATAAACATACTCTTATCAGTGGCCTCTTTCACATTTACACAATGCATATTAATCACTATACACATGAACACTTTTAAATCACTATTACACAATTTATGTACACTTATTCACTATTTCACAGGTCGATCCTTACTCGGACTCTTCCTACGCCTGATCTCAGAGATGCGATGCGATTACTCCAACCGCTGGTCCCCGTGAAAGTTTAACAGCGTTTACGGACGTTCGATCCTCATCACCTGCAATATCGTTCAGCTCACTATCCAGATTAAGTGGCGATGTTTCCCAAGCTCCCATCATTGTAGTGATCCTGATAATAATGTCATATACAATTCTGACAATACCTCCCGGTATATGTAATGTTCAAAAACATTATAAGTTCCTTTTTCGCTGTGGCGAATTTATATTTGCGTCAGATAATAGATAAATATCTGTATTAAATTAATTTCGACGCACTTCATGATTACTTATGAAGCTGTACGACTTGTTTCATTGTTCTTCGACGGCTGGGCGTTGATACTTTAACATTTCGCGCTCTTACTGGCAGCGTATTAGTTACGTGTATACAGACTGAAGACAACAAGACAACTCCCTTGGTCTGCACTACTCCCACCTTATAAGTTGGTTGGTTCCTAAGTTTAGGGGATGCAACAACGCGGTCATGTAGCCCCGTGTACTTTGGGTGTGTGTAGAATCTGTTTGATAACCGGTGTTAATTGTGATGACTGTATTAGTGTGTGTTATGTGTTTTTTAATTCAAGTAAGGACTGCAGACATTTGAAATTTTGAAATAGTTCCTAATTTTGCCGCCAAACGCCACCGTCAACGACTGCTAGTTCAGAACTTGGCTACCAGACACCACCGCAGTCGGCTCTTGGCAACGAACGTAGGAATCTAAGAGCGTAGTTTACATTCTTAACGTATACAATTTAGCTTCCCACAGGTGTAATTAGTGGAAGGTTCTTTAACATACCATAAATCTATGACATGGGACCGCCGGCTTTACTTCCCCTCCGAAGGAAGGCATACTGAGGGATTTTTAACGCTCTTAAAATCCGATGACTTCAGCCGGATGTGAACCTGCGATCTTGGGCATAGAAGCTCAGCATGCTACCAACTACACCACCGAAGCCGCCTGAAAAAAAAGAAAACAGGAACATTCTTGTTTTCATAAAGAAAGTACATTACTTAAAATACGTGTTGAAATGTATCTTATATCATACTAATATATAAAAAGTAGTTCCGTGAAGAAATAAACAGCCTATTTTCATATATACTATTTATGTTAATTGCCTCTATCAACATACAAAATTTCAGTTTGAAATCTGTAATAGATTCGTAGATACCGAGAACCAACTAAATATTGCGGATGGTCGCCATGTTGGATTTTATATATGTAGGTCCTAGAGTTATGTACTGTTACATGAAGATTATTGTGTACGTGTAGAATTCAAACTTCAATCGCATGATTAGGACCCAAGAAGTAACAAGGAGATTTTAAAATTTCGCACAGCTGCCATCTTGTGGTTATGGAAACAATTGAAATAAATTAGATGCCAGTGGATTAACATTCGTATAAGGATTTACAGTACCAAGTTTCACTGCTCTCGGATGGTTAAATTGCGAGAAACGTCCATGTGAATATTTATACTTCGCGTCGCCGCCATGTTGGATTTGTGATCACCAGGTTATTTAAAGTCCTATAGGTGAATTTAAGTCCATAGCCGCTTTGAACATAAAAAATCCAGTTTGATTGCTATAATGAATTCGTAGATATTCAGAGCCGTCTAAATATTTCGGTCGCCATGTTGGACTGTTAAATGTATAGGCCATAGAGTCATGTACCATTAAAGGAAAACTATTGCGTATGTTCATTATTCAAACTTTCACTTCGATCGCATGATTACGACACAAGAAATAAAAACTTAATTTTAAAATTCACAAAGCCGCCATCTTGAGGTTAAGTAAACAATTGAACTGAATTAGATACCAGTGCATTACAATGTGTATAAACATTTCCTGTACCAGATTTCATTGCATTTGGAACATTAAATCGCGAGAAAGGTCTATTTAAAATTTTCAAATTCGCTTGGCCGCCTGTTCGTTTTGTAGCTAACCGGTTTTTGAATGTCTTATATATGAACTTCCAGTAGCGCCCTTTATCTCCGTACAAAATTTCAGGGTGATACCGCTAATAGTTTCAGAGATATAGAATGCCGGAGAAATATTTCGCACATCCGCCATCTTGTGGTTATGTAAACAATTGAAGCAAGTTAGATGTCGGAGCATTACAATGTGTATAAACATATACTGTACCAAGTTTTATTGCGTTTGGTTGGTTAAATCGCGAGAAACGTCTATTTAAAGTCGCAAATTTGCGTGGCCGCCATGTTGGTTTTGTAGTTACCAGTTTTTCAAAAGTATCATAGGTGAACTTCTAGTATTTCCCTTTATCACCTTGAAAAATTCCAGGCTGATATCGGGAATAGTTTCGGTGATATTGAATACTGGTGAAATATTTCGCACAGCCTCCATGTTGGATTGGGGAGACGTAACAAAATATGGAGGGCACGGTCGGGGTCACCCGGAATAGTGCTATGAACTTTCCGAGTTTCATTGAAATCGCTCCAGCTGTTTAGAATTTATTAGGGGGGGGGGCACACACACACACACACGCATATCCACACGGAAAAAAGGTGATCTCATAAGCCTATTTTTTCAAAATTGGAAATAGGCTAAAAATGAGATGGTGTTTGTCGTCCTGTCTGTCTGTTACTCAATCACGCAAGAACCACTGGTCCGATTGAAATAAAAATTTTCATGGATATTGCTGATTTACCAGGTTTACACATAGGCTACTTTTGATTTCGATATTTTGCACTATTTAAAGATGGCGACTATTGTCATATTTCCATTTCAAATAAAAAGAGAACGCTATGAAATAGTAAACGTTTGATGACACATACGAGCTTTAAAATTTAATTTTCTATACGAAAGGTCCTTATCACTTTTCGTGTATCTCCAACGGTTAGCGAGTAAAACCCATATTTGTGACGTCACTACACCGTTTGGTTTCAAAATAACTTATCATATTTCCATTTCAAATAAAAAAAGAACGCTAAGAAATAGCAAAATTTTTTCATGGTATATGTGAGCTTCACCAGGTTTACACATAGGCTACTTTTAATTTCGATATTTTGCACTATTTAAAAATGGCGACTATTTTCATATTTCCATTTCAAATAAAAAGAGAACGCTAAGAAATATCAAACTTTTGATGGCACATACGAACATTAAAATTTAATTTTCTATCCGAAAGGTCCTTATCCCTTTTCGTGTATCTCCAACGGTTAGAGAGTAAAACCCACATTTGTGACGTCACTACACCGTTTGGTTTCAAAATTTCATATTTCCATTTCAAATAAAAAAATCCTCTCGGCACGCCGGAAGGCGGAGGTAGATTTCACCGGGCAACCTAGGGGATAGGCTATAATAGGCAAAACATGCAGGTTTTCGTAGAAGGATCAGACCTCATTTATTGCGAGAAAGTATTTTACAATGTAATTGGAGCTCAATTAACTTTTCTTTCGTCTTACTATGCATATTTTAAAAATTTTATTGTGTTATGGGGACGTTAACCTTCTTGTCATTTGGGGTCCATTTTTATACTTGTGGTCACACCGTCCTTATGCAAGGTTTGGAACTGATGTTGGTGGAGTTTGCCCCAGAAAAATCCAACTCATAATAGGGAGAACAGCAACAAGCATTCGCTTGGATTCAATATCATTAGGGTGAAACAATAAGACTGAATTATGCGGTAATGTAAGAGGCTGAAGGATTTCACAATTAAACATACTAGGTAACAAATATGCACTTTATTAATATACTGTTTATGTAAACAAAACATCAATTAATAACCACTGAAGATAATACTTGAGCTTCTCATTAAAAAGTTCAGGGCAAAGATCAACTTTGTCTTCTTAAAATAGAAGAGGCAATAAGAATGTTCTATAAATGAGTGCTAAGAAACTTATCTTATCTTGAGCGACACTTTAGTGTAGGGTATGTCCGGAGTGAATCATCCCTCAAGCGAAGAAATGTATACAAACACAGTCACGTATGAACATTTGTCAGTCCCAGTAGGCAACCCACTCCACACATTTGAGAGGTGTATCACTGCTGTTGTTGTGCACTGGAGAGATTGGAGTATGTTTACAAACTTGGTTGATCCTGGCTGACTACGGCGCGTAGCAACTACTGTTGACATTCCTTCATTGTGCCTTTCCTCACTGCGAGATAGTGCACCATGAAGATTATTATTATTAGTCGTAGATGATGACTCTCACTGCGGTACTTCAAAAGTCTTGGCGAGAATATTTGAAGTTTATTGGTCTCAGAGTGGTGACCAAAAAGCAGATTGTCACATGTTGACAGTAGAATGTTTGCCGTACAGTAAGCCCGAAGAATAGCGGCCCAGAGTGGCCCGTAGAATCGTGGCCGAAGAATGGATGAAGAGTGGCACGTCACCCAGAAGATGACTCGAGGTTTTATAGCGGCGAAAACCCGCCGAGGAAGGCAGCTGACCAAAAACACAGCTGCTATTGGTTGGCCAAGGAAATGACGTCACGAGCTCGTAGCGACAGCAGGCAAGCAGCAGACAGGCTAAGTGTAGTTGTTGTAGTGATGTGTTGCGGAAGCCTTAAACACTAGGTGAGTAACTATAATATCTATGAATTAGGCGATTAATAACAAGGTTATGCATATAGTTTAAGCAATTAGTACATTTCCAAAGAATAATTATCATTCGGGGATCTCGGTAACAAGAAACAAATTTGACCGACAAATGGGCCAAGCTAAACATTGAAAGTATCACGAAAAGTGATCAGATATGTAACTATCTAACAGTCTGTTACTTCTTCACGTCCAATTTTATCTCCCGCAGAGATGTTGGTTGATTCCTCAGTTTAGGGCTGCGACAACGCGGTCACGTAACCCCGTGTACTTTGGGTGTGTGTAGAATCTGTCTGATAAACGGTGTTAAGTGTGATGGCTGTATTAGTCTGTATTTGAGGCAAGGACTGCAGACGGTCAATTTCAAGTAGTAGTTTCTAATTTTGGTACCAAATATACCGTCAACGACACCTAGCTGTGAAGTTGGCTACTAGATGCCACCGCAACCAGTAACTTGCAACGAACGTTGGACTTCCCCTCTGAAGTAAAGCATACTGAGGGATTTTCAGCGCTCTTTGAAAATCCGACGACTTCGGCCGGCTTTGAACCCGCGACCTTGGTCATAGAAGTTCAGCATGCTACCAGCTAGGCTACGTCACCGAAGCCGCTTCCCACATAGTCAGATGGAAATTGAATGTGATCTCGTTGTCATGGCAACCTCTGATAGCTCATCCCTCATCAATTTAGAAGCGTTGTCATGGTAACCTCTGATGGCTCTTGGCATTTTCTTCTAATTCCGAAATCATTTTTCTCATCCTTTGGCGTAATGGTGGGTTGTATCAAAAATTATTTCAGACAAAAGTTTTAGGTAATTATTAGGGGAATATCGTCCATTTTGTACGGTTTGGATATTGTGCCTATTAAGAGAGATATGATTAATGTTTCCCGAAAAACTCACTTTTTTTCCACCCCATTGGCCAATGGTTGGTGCTATCAAAAAACGTTTTGAACAAAAATATTTGGCACTTATCCGACACATAATATGAACTTTGAAGGGATTCGATATTTCACATATTAAGAGAGTTATAGTGATATTTTACTTTTTCGAAAAAAGACCCCTATTTTTAGCCTACTTTCGATTTTTGCAAAAAATGAAAGTAGACTTATGAGATCAACACAGGGCGAAAAAAGTGTGTCTGTCTGTGTGTGTGTATGTGTGTGTGTGAGTCTGTGTGTGTGTGTGTATGTGTGTGTGTGAGTCTGTGTGTGTGTGTGTGTGTCGGTGTGTGTGTGAGTGTGTGTACTCTGAATGTCTGTCCCCCCCTATCAATTCGAACACGGTGAATGCAAATTGAACGAAATTTGGTACAAAGGTAGCACTAGCAAAGGACACCTCAGTGTCATGTTTTATATCGCCGCCATCTTTACTAAAACTGAATGGCGGCCACTCAAACGTTCAAAACGTAAAATCAAATAACGACTAACCAAATCATCCGATCTCTACCAAATTTGGTAACAACATACCTTCGTATAGGATGCGTCTTGTGACCAAATTACAAGGTCGTCCGCCATACCATTTCAGGATGGCGGCCGTGCGAATTATGCAAACTTTATAATCCATATCATGGGACCCACCAGTTCCGATTATCGAGCCGAGAATCGTTTTAACTGTTCTAAAGGAAGAGGCACGTTCGAAATTAAAAGTTTATTTTGTAATACTATAGTGCAGACGTGATTTTAAAAAGCTGAACTGATTCAGTAATAAGACAAGATGGCAGCGGATATCTTGTGCCGGACTTATATTTCACTAATTTGAGTATTGCATGCAATATAGCGTACTGATAAAAAATAAATAAACTTTGTATGAAATGCTTTATATATAAATAATATACTCCAGTGATGAAATCGTTTAGTATAAATCATTATTTGCTAACAAGTTCTATGTAAGTCATTTTAAATAGAACGATATTCGTTGACACAATTAGCTCAGTGGTAGAGCGTTAGCCTATCGTTCAAATGCCTATGGTTCAAACCCGATCAGAGCTAGGTTTTTTGCTTGAAATGTTATATGTTTATTGTTTTGTAATGACTCAGATGTTTTAAAATTAAGCGTTATATTGTGCACATTATGGTGTAAAATATATATTTAATTAAAACATAATTCGCCAGCAGATTTACTCGGGACATCTAGCTGCCAAAAAGGTAACTTCCAGATTTTATTGAAAAGTTTCTTCTTCTGGCCGCTAGAATGCACTCGCTCTGTTAGGATTATATTGTTCGAATTCTGCTGCGAATAACTATATATATAGCAAACAGAACCTGTCAGACACTTTGTATATAGACACTTTGATGAGTAAGATTTAAGTTATTAGTATTAGTTTTGTATCTCGGCATGGCTATTTGCTGCAATAAATGATTATTATTATATTTCACCAATAGATGTCACGACTAGTCTACGTGGGGATCCATTGATTACTATACCATTATCATTCTATGCGCATCGAATTTGAAGAATGACAAGATGATACTACGATACATTTTAACTTTTTATTTTAAAGGGTTTGTAACAGCCTATTTTGCGTTACTTGAAAATGTTATTAAGCGTTTAATTGTGCACATTATGGTGTAAAATATATATTTAATTAAAACATAATTCGCCAGCAGATTTACTCGAGACATCTAGCTGCCAAAGAGGTAACTTCCAGATTTTATTGAAAAGTTTCTTCTTCTGGCCGCTAGAATGCACTCGCTCTGTTAGGATTATATTATCGAAAATATCCACATAGTTTGTATACACACGTCTCTGTAGGGTCATGGAAAGATTTGTTAATTCAATTAGGGTTGTGAAAGCCATGCACAACCAGACGTGTAAAGACATGCCTCAACTCAAAGTTGGATGTTGCCCACGGCAGGTCGTAATAATAATAATAATAACAATGTTATTGGTTTTACATCCCTTTTAACTACTGCTGATTTTAGAGACACCGGGGTGCCGGAATTTTGGCCCGAAGGGGATCTTTAACGTGCCAGTAAATGTACTGACACGGCTCCCTCGCATTTGTGCACCCTCAAATGCCAGCTGACTGCGCCAGGATACGAACCTGCAACCTAGGGCCCAGCAAGCGAGAACGTTACCGCTGAGCCACGCCGCCAGTCCGGTCGATTATGTCTCCAGATCCATAACATTCTTGATATACTTCTTATCTTTCTTTCTTTCTTTCTTTCTTCAATGATGGTAGCAGTTTTTATCTAGGTTGTGGCGTTTGGTAGAGGTAAATCGTTTCTAAGGTCTTCAACAAAGAATAGTTCTATTATACTCTTTGATAATAACAACGAGTTATAACTATACTCATACATTTAGGAGAAAGTAGGCTATATGTTCTTTACTGAACATCTTGTTACCCCCTTCGACCGATTTTGCCCATTAACGAACTCGACCGAGATTTCATAGGGATACATATTATGTAAAAATATCAAAGTGATTGGTGCAAAATTACGGCAGTTATCGTGTCCACAAGAAACTGATATATATATATATATATATATATATATATATATATAGATAGATAGATAGATAGATAGATAGATAGATAGATACATATATACATAAATTATATATAAACTTTTGAACTGACGGTGGTTTTGGGGTCTGGGGGATGTGAAACGCGAAGATATGTCGAAATTTTCCGGAAGTCGAAACATGGTACCCATTGCAATAGTTAGCTTTCTAATGAAATCTACCTAAAAAGAACGCTAAGAAATAGCAAAATTTTGATGGTATATGTGAGCTTTACCAGGTTTACACATAGGCTACTTTTGATTTCGATATTTTGCACTATTTAAAAATGGCGACTATTTTCATATTTCCATTTCAAATAAAAAGAGAACGCTAAGTAATAGCAAACTTTTGATGGCACATACGAGCTTTAAAATTTAATTTACTATCCGAAACTTTTGATGTCGATATTTTGCACTATTTAAAAATTGCGACTATTTTCATATTTCCATTTCAAACAAAAAGAGAACGCTAGGAAATAGCAAACTTCTTTTCGTGTATCTCCAACGGTTAGCGAGTAACACTCACATTTGTGACGTCACTACACCGTTTTGTTTCAAAACTTCATATTTCCATTTCAAATAAAAAACGAACGCTAAGAAATAGCAACATTTTGATGGTGTATGTGAGCCTTAAAATTTAATTTTCTATCCGAAAGGTCCTTATCACTTTTCGTGTATGCCCAACTGTTAGCGAGTAAAACCTAAATTTGTGCAATAAAACACGGTCAACACCGAGCGGTCCAGTCCATCTCTCTATATATAAAAATGAAAGTTTGCCTGTTTTTTTTCTGAATTTGTACGGAAATTTGAGTTATTTACGCGTTTCAGACTGTTTTATGATGGATGCGCGCGATTTATTTGTCTGCCTGTCTATTTGTTTGTTTGTTTGTTTGTTTGTCTGTCTGTCTGTGGACAACTTTGTTCCCTTATAACTCGAGAACGGCTGGGTGTATCAACGTAAAATTTGGTACAGATATCCATCAGAGCCACGACACTAATCATTGATGTAACTATTCTCCGTACCTCTCATAAGAGGGGGCCTACTCCCTTAAAATACATTCTAAAATAGGCGTAGATGGACGTGACAAAGCTTATTTTCAGCCCCTCAATGTGAAAGGCAAAACTCTGGGGCCCCAAAGAGTCCACGAAAACCACATTTTAAGGCCCTAAAACCAACAGTTTTTGAGATAATCCCAGGAAACTAATTTCATTTAATAAACTAATGAACGAATGCAAGCCGGTAACCATGGCAACAGATTCTCAGAGGTCCATCTACTGTAATTCCATTAATTACATTAGTGTGAAAGTTTGCAAACGGCTAGAAAGTTATCACGGAATCAAATTAAGCTGTAAAATTCATCAATACGTATAATGCGCTTAAGGAGGTCAAAGGGTACTCTAGAATTTTTTCGCGCGATTTACACCTGCGGGTGTGGTCTGGCAGGTCTATTATATTCCTATCCCTATATTATATTATTATATTCTAGAAGGTTATCAAGGAACCAAATTAAGCTGTAAAATTCATCAATACGTATAATGCGCTTAAGGGGGTCAGGGGGTACTCTAGAATTTTTTTCGCGCGATTTACACTTGAGGGTGTGGTCTGGCAGGTATATTATATTCCTATCCCTATATTATATTATTATATTAGTATTATATTATGGCGTACAACGACGAGACAAAGCCCCTCGGTGCCAGATACAAAACTCGGGGGCCCTAAAGGGTCCTCGAAAACTACACTATAAGGCTCTAAAACCAACAGTTTCTGAAGTATTCCCATCAAACTAATTTAAACTTAATTAACAAACTAATGAAGGAATGCAAATCGGTAACCATGACAACATTATCTCAAAGGGTGGCATCCAACTTTCCATCTATTTCTGTAAGAAGCAATGTCACTCCATTTATTACATTTCTGTAAAAGTTTGCAAATGGCTATTAGGTTATCACGGAACCAACTTAGACTGTATAATTCATCAATGCAATTAAGGGGGTCAAGGGGCAACCTAGAATTTTCTCACGCAATTTTCACGTGCGACATACTGTATAGTACAGAAGGTCTATTATATCTCCAAACAGCAACATTCATTTTCAAAAATTCCTGAATTGAATCAGCATATTTTGCGGCTTTTAGGAATTTGGGCCAATTGAGGCTAAAGAACCTGAATTTTCATGCACCACAAGCCTTTATAATTTATGAAAGGGGTCTTCCTGTGTATGGGGACCTAACACAACGTAGAGGGTCCGTTTTATGTGGCGTGTATTGCGTTCCGTCTACAAGGCTTTCAATTCTATTTCACGTCAGGAAGTACACGTTAGGTGAATTTAGTCTGAGAACACATTTTAACTCTTCATTTATTGTTTATTTATTTTTGTCGACATAAGGGTTCATCGTAAGGATGATTTTGTTTGATACGTATGGTAGATATACCCATATTTGGGTATCTGGGTGATATTCATTCATTCTTTTATTTGCAATTGGGGGTGTGTTCCCCGGTGGCAAATTAGATATACATAACAAATAAATAATTGTACATAACAATTCACTAACAATTAAACTGGAGTATTTATACAAATAGTCAGTCGTTTCTTAAACACACCTATATATTTGGGAGAAGGCTCTATGACTGCGGCAGGTAGAGAGTTCCAATTATCAATGGCACGGTTTACGAAAGAATATTTACCATAATTTTTTTCGCTGTGGTCGGCCCTTAACTTTGAAAGGGTGATCGCTCCTACCCATGTAAGTAGGCTTTTCCATAAGTTTGCTAAGCTCACCCCATGCTGGTTGATTTGTATACACGTTGTACACAGTGCAGAGTCTAGATTTCATCCTCCTAGCCTCAAATGATTCCCACCCAAGTTTCTTTAACATACGGCTCACACTGCTCCTGGGATTAAAGTCACTGAGCACAAATCTAGCGGCCTTTCTTTGTACCATTTCCAACTCATTTATGAGCCCTACTTGATATGGATCCCAAACCGCCGAGGCGTATTTCAGAATAGGTCTTACAAGTGACAAATATCCTAATTCTTTAGCAGAGGTACTACTTCCTTTTAATACCCTCATTACAAAGTGCAGGGATTTGTAAGCTTTAGAAACTACACATCCTATATGACTACTCCATTTCATATCATTTCTTAAGTGAACGCCCAAATATTTGCAAGAATCTTCTTCTACAAGTATTTCCGAGCCAATGTTATATTGAAAATCTTGCCTTCGCACTTTCCCTATTTTTATTAGACTACATTTTCTTCAGTTTATTTTCATTTTATTTTCAATCGCCCATTTATAGACCAGGTTCAGGTCATCTTGAAGTACTGCATTGTCTTGTGAGTCATGTATCTTTCGATATATTACACAATCATCCGCAAACAATCGACAGTCACTGCGAATCCCATTTGGTAAGTCATTTATAAACGCCAAAAATAACAAAGTTCCGATTACGCTGCCCTGAGGGATACCCGACGTTACGGTAATTTCATCTGAGAATCGGCCTTCAACTTTCACTTTCTGGGAACGACCCTTCAAAAATTCTTGGATCCATAAAATTACTCTTCTATCAATCTTCGTCGAAGCTAATTTATGGAGTAGCATGTCATGCGGCACGACATCAAATGCCTTCGCAAAATCTATAACTACGGCGTCGACTGAAACTCCATCGTCTAACGATTCGCTAATATCTTGAAAACGTGATAGCATCTGACTCTCGCATGAGTAACCTTTCCGAAATCTATGTTGCCTATCATTAAACCATGATAATGTTTCTCACTGTTCCCTCACGTAGTCGCAAATGAGATGCTCCATCTGTTTACAAACGATGGACGTACGACTAACAGGCCTGTAATTGCCCAATTCAAGTCTGCTCCCTCCCTTAAATATTGGGACTATCGTAGCTCTTTTCCAGTCATCCGGGATTTGCGCATTGTTTATGGACACATTAAAAATCACCTCTAAGTATCGTGCCACGGCCCTACCTCCTAGATTAAGTACTTCACTAACAATATTAGCAGGACCCTTCGATACATTGTAACGTAATTTTTGTATTAGCTTTACAATTGCTGACTGGTTTATTTGGAGAAGTGGAGCCCCTGATTCACCGTTAAGGTCCAACACACAGCTATTGGATTTATTGAACACACTACCATAAAAGACATGTAATTCATTAGCAATGGCTTGCTTCTCAGTAATTAATTTACCGTCACCGGACATTATCATCGACAAATTATTTGAATTTCCCTTTCTTCTCCTAACATAACTGTATTTTTTTTTCCACACATCGCCTCCCGAACCAAGTAAACCTTGCATATGATTGTCATGAGCAGCCCTCTTTTTTAAGACGAGCTCTCTTGATAAGGACTTAAATTTCAACATATACTTGTCACTATCATGTCTTTTATTGTATAATTTCCTAATTTTCCGTTTAAGACTCCTGATTTCCCGTGTGTAATACTCAGGATCTGGGTTTTGTTTCAGTAATTTAAATGGAACAAATTTATCAATAGCGCTATTTAAAATGTTCAAAAAGTTAGTCCACAGGATATTAATGTGATTTCCTTCCGATGCCCATCCTACAAATATCTCATTCAAATACCCCTGAAATTTGCCCTCATCCGCCCTGCGATACTGGAATATGATCTTATTTGCTACATCAGAGTCTAATTTTGTAATGTCACCGTATCTAATATTTAATTCAACCCCAGAATGGTCACTAATTCCTGGTACTTTCAGACAGTTAATATACAGCTCTACAGGCCTTACGAGACAAACATGTAAAGTATTATTGCCTCTAGTTGGGAAGTCAACTACTTGGGAAAATCCCCCCTCCCTTAAGAATTTGTTTGCAGTGCTCTGAGCTTGACCACAGCTAGTTGACTCACCAGACCAGTCTACTTTGGGGAGGTTTAAATCTCCGGCAATTATTATGCTCGTTTTCATAGCATTACCCATACAAGTTTTATCATACAGTGTGTCGAGAAGCGAAAAGTTATCTTTCGGTGCTCTATACGCCCCTATCACCTGAAGAGGGAATTATTCCCTTTATCCGAAATTTGTACACATAACATTTCATGATCCGTATCAGCCCACTTTAAGAAACTAGGTATATTTTTGCGCACACAAATAAATAGCCCACCACCTCCCTTCCCCCAATCCCTTCTGTACATTTCGTAGGTCCCTTGAATTATTTCATTACTATTTATATCCTCATATAACCAAGATTCAGTAGCAATGACAATGTCCGGAGAATACGTCTCTACAAGATTCCAAGATTCCAAAATTCAATTAATTTATTTCCTAAACTCTGACAATTAACCTGCAGTAATCTTAGAGTCTTACCTCCGCAGCAAATATCTCGAAATAGCTCCTTCTGTTCCCATCGGCTGGCAACCTCTGGACCTGCTCCTCCTCACCCTGTCATGTAGGCTCCCTAGGCTGAAAGCGCCCCGTCGATTTAGATGCAGCCCGTCTCGGGCGAAGTCACGGCCACCAATCCAGCAGTCAGCTTCTACGTATACTAATCCCAGTTGTGCACATACCCAGTCCATGAGGTCATTTACAGTCTTAGCTCGCCTTAACGGAACATCTCCCCGCCGAACAATGCCACTCATAACTTTTGCATTTTTAGCCTACTTTTCACATTTTGTAAAAAATGAGGAAAAAGTAGTCTTATGAGATCGATCCGGGAAAATGTGTGTGTGTCTGTCTGTCCTTCTGTCTGTCTGTCTGGCTGTGTGTGTGTCCCCCTCTATCAACTCCTAAACGGCTGGAGCAATCGAAATAAAATTTGGTAGGAGTAAAGATCTATTCCTAAATATCTCACGGCCATATTTGAAAAAGATGTCAGTGCTACCAACTGCTGAAAATCGCAATTGAAATTTGAGCTCCATGTTGGATATCTTGGAAGGTATGAATGAGAGCAATTTCAAAATCGGCACACATATAGATAATTATATTGCAGTTTAATTTCCAGAAGGCCATACATGGCAGTGTTGCCAAAATGATTATAAGCCTACTGATAGGTCCAATATTTAAATGCATATAACTTCTACACTATCAATTGGAATTCAACCAAATTTCGTATGTTGTATGTGTACATAACCAGATATGACTGAACGTATTCTTATGAACCACCAGTGCTGCCAACTGTTAAAAAATGCTCTTAATTTATTTTATCCAAATACCAATATACATGAGAAAGTATGCAAGCCGACAGCTTTAAACTATGCACATGTATAGTACATGGCATTCTATATTAATTTGGAGTAACTTATATACGTCAGTGCTACCAACATGATTCTAAGCCTGCTGAGAAGTCCAACTTTAATTACAAGTAACTTCCATACTATCATTTGGATTTCAACCAAATTTCGTATGTGCTATGTGTACCATAACAGCTATGACTATGCGTATTCTTAAGAGCAACCAGGGCTGCCAACTGTTAATAAATGTTGTCTCTATTTTTGTTACCCTAATATCAATATATCAGAAAGAATGCAAGCCAATAGCTCTAAACTTTGCACACGTATAGTACGTGGCATTCTAGATTACTTTGGAGTAACTAATATACGTCATTGCTGCCAACATGATTCTAAGCCTGCTGAAAGGTCCAATTTTAAAATGCATGTAACTTCTACAGTATACTAACTAATGGGTTTCATTCAAAATTGGCACAACAATAGATCATATTATTTCAGATTATTTCTGACCAATACATGCATGACACTGTTGCCAACATGATTTTACGCGCGCTGTTAGATCCAATGTTTAACTGCATGTAACGTCCATGCTATTCATTGGACTCCAAACAAATTTTGTATTCTGTACCTTAAGAGATGGAACTAAGAATATATTCAGTCACCAGGGCTGCCAACTGTAGTGCTCTATTAGGCTACATTATGCCAGGTATACAATATTTTAGAACTAATTAGAAATTTCGATATTACCAACTTAATTTCGTCATTATTATAGATAGATCCATATCGATTAATCATTGGCATGAATCTTAAATTTTAAGAAAAGTAGGCTCTTTAGTTCGTCACGGAACTTCTTGTTAAACTTGCTTTTAGCTTTTCTGCCTAGTTCGTAGAGCTCCCCCATGATATAATCAGCTGTAGCCCTCTTCTTCAAATCGTTCGTCCCAACATGGAGCAACAACACTTTAACTTTGTCACAGTCCTCTACATTTGCTTCTTCCACTTGTTGGGCAAGCTGGTCAATTTTAATCCCCGGATATCACCGCACTTTCGCACCTGATTTCCTCGAGATATTCGCACTCCACCGTATCATAGAATCACCCATTACTATGACGTCATCCTCAGTTTGCTCCTGCACGCCCTCTTCCACACTGATCCCAGTAGGAAGCCGTTCAGTCACATCCTTCACCGTTTCCGTTTCACGAAGCTTTGTTCTAAGTTCCTGTATTATTTGATCCCTTGCTTTGATTTTCACCCTCAAAAGTCCGGCGTATCACATACTTTGCAAAACCAATTCCCGACATCACAATCCTCCTTCTTGACCTTAATACAGCCGAAGTGAAACCATTTCTCACATAGTCCACACTGAACACCGTTCTTCAATGTTTTACTGCACGTCGAACACTTTAAAGCTGCCACTGGATCATTTGCCTGATTCATATTTGGAGTAACAGGGCCTGGATTCACTTCCACTCCACCAATAACTAGCAATGCAGCTATCACTAGGGCTATGAACCAAAAGTTACTAGGGCCCGTACGCACACACAAACACCGGAAATCCCGACTACCCTTCACATACCACAGTCAGATCCTCGCACGATAACGCTCCAGAGAACAACCCATTTCAGCACACCTGAGAGCTCGGGAAAAACACAACCTTTCACTTTGACTGCCAACTGTAGACAATAGAATTGTCTGTCTGCCTTTCTGTGTATCTTTATGTACGCCTATAACTCGTGTTCGGATGCTTGGTGCATCGTAAAATTAGGCATGGCATCCATGAGAGTCAATACACCAATCATTTATAACATTCTTCACCGTACTTTTCATACAGTAGAAAGGTGGATATAGGGAAAACTTCTCAAAATACAAGCTAAAAGAGGCGAAATAAAAAAAATATCCTAGAAGGACGACCAGAGCATATGTTACGCTTCTCAATGTGAGACACAAAATTCGGGAGTCTATATAGGGTGTCCGAAAATCACATTTTAAGGCCCTTAAATTAACAGTGTGTGTGATATTCCCAGAAAACTAACTTCGTTCTGATAAACTTATGAAGGAATGACAAACCGCTAACCATTGCAACAGTAGCTCAATTGATAATGTCTGGTGTTAACACCAAACACCGTTCGAAGAACGGGTACTTCTGCTAGTATTAAAATAATTTTGAAAAAATTTCACCCTTTACTAAAACTGAAATATTTCGGGAAGTATTTGCGCTACGACGACGTTTCTTGTCTTAAAATGTAATGTCCGTCAGGCTTTATCGATTGAACCCCACCTTACTTGATTATATCATCCGTGTATCAAAATAATTGCGAAAATTCATTTATTCAAGGTCGCACGAAAATAGAATCTAATAACTTGACGGACATATTGTCGCTCGGCGACAACGACTAACACTGTATCATGATAGTCAACGCCGCACCATTACTGAATCTAACTTGATTGACAGATTGACCGTCTTTAAGTAGGACAACAAAAGAAGTTGGTCAATAAAATAATTTTGAATAAAAGAAATTATGACTAATTAAAATTATTTTATTTAATTCTATTAATTTGCACACCTCTATATGTTACCCAAAAGTTACATCTATAAATTCAAATATAAGCCACCCATCTTTTATTTTAAATTTATACCATTGGTATCATAAGTAGACAGAACTCCAAATTGTACCGCTGTAGCCTTAAATTGTGTGGATATCTCTATCTACTTAGTATGAAACAAAGTTCCCAATTCTTGAATGTAACGGGTAATCGCGAGAGCAACTTGATGGATTTTGATGCGGTTTTCACCATTCTGTAAAGGATTTCTCGATGAAGATGAAGGATTAGGTAGAAAAACATTTATTTATGACCAAAAGAAGCCGAGCAGTTACGATTTAATTGAAAAGAGTTGAAGAAAAACCTAACGTCCATGTGTCTTTTAAGCTTACGCTGGGTAAACTGTTAAAAATATCGATATACTCTAGAATTGTTCAGCATGAAAAGTTCTGCATGAAAGTCCGCGACAGCTCCCACATCGACCACTGTAAGGGTTTTAACGTTTTCATTTCTTCAAGCAATCTCCATTCAGTAGAAATTTAAATTACTAGCTTCAGAGTGAGTTTACGAGCTTGCGAGCGACCTATCACCCCAGCTTCAGCCAGCATCAAACTGTCGAGTCATGTCGAGTTAATACTTCAGAGAAGAGTATAGCTTATGTGTTTGGAGTTGGCTATTCACCTCGGCTTTTCAGAATTGCGTCTGGAACCTGACGTCCATGCACCTTTTAAGCGTATGCTTGGTAAATAGTGGGACACACACAGAGGACAGGCAGACACCCACACATTTGATCTCATAAGTCTACTTCATCATTTACCCAAAAGTGACGGTACCGTAAATGTCTGTTCAGGTCACTAGCATGAAGACATGCAAATGTCATTTGGACGGAAGTGCTGTAGGATTGTTGAAGTGAATGCTGCGGAACAGCACGGGTCTTCTGGTACTATATTAAAATAGTTTTGAAGAAACTTCACCCTTTACTAAAACTGAAATATCTCGGGAAGTATATGCGTTACGACGGCGTTTGTTGTCTTAAAAAGTAAAGTCCGTCAGGCATTATCGATTGAACCCCACCTTACGTGATTATATCATCCGTGTATCAAAATAATTGTGAAAATTCATTTATTCAAGGTCGCACGAAAATAGAATCTAATAACTTGACGGACATATTGTCGCTAGGCGACAACGACTAACACTGTATTATGATAGTCAACGCCGCACCATTGCTGAATCTAACTTGATTGACAGATTGACCGTCTTAAGGATTGTTATTTCATTAGCGGGGCTTAGACTTACTCTGTATCATGATAGTCCGGTAAAGTATAGTACACATCTTCATCGTGGTTTCCGTGGTAGTAATGTGAATCCACGTAAACGTCTTCCTAATACAGAGATCAAATCTCCTTGGGGACATAACGCATTCACTTAAAAATCTTCTATGCGGATTGAATCACGCCGAAACAGAATATTTCTTCCTGCCATTTTTTGTTTTATTTCGTTCGTTTGGTGTTTCAATACATCAAATAAAATTATAACATTCACTGGCATAGGGCGATCACTTCCCCCTAATTACGTCATGATATCGTTAACTTCTACCTGCTCCACTCGGGCGCTAATGTCGCATGTATCCATACAATACGCAGAACGGGATTCTGTGCACATAATTTAATTAAAACTTCTCAAAGAATGAATTACTTTCAGACTGAAATAGTCATGCGCGATCGGCAGCTATTTTGCTAATGACACAATCATGTAGCCTCCTGTTTGAATGACAACAAATACTGTATACGTAAGACAACTAATTTCACGAAACAAATTAAATTTGCCTGTTATTTGTGTCAAATAATACAATTGAGATACAGTGAATTAAAAGACGAGTGAGTAGGCCTATGTTTGTACCTTATTTGTTGCAATAAATACATATTAACCTTAGCACGACTTTTTATTTGCCAGCAAGACGAAATACAAAGATTTTTTTAAATTGATAGTTGGCATGAATTATCAATTCAAATCGGCTCCTATAATATAAAGAATGTATGTTCATAATTATTAATTTATTTTGTTCAGATGGCTGGTTTCGCTACATAGCATCCTAATTTGTCTTTATTGCTACAGACGTTTTGGTATATTGTTACACATGGGGAAACCTGACCGATTGTGAATCAATGATTGTATTGGACTGTAGTATTCTCTATCCTATCGTATGCTCAGTTAATCAGCATATTAGCAAAATGTAATGTAATGCTATCCTGCCATAGCAAAATAGTGCCAAACATTCCTACATCTCCTTGCAGTATTCATGGATAGACAGTTGTTATTTCATTTGCGGGGCTTAGACATCGTGGTCATGTTGCCCCGTGTACATGGGTGTGTGTGTGTGTGTAGAATTTTTGTGATAACTTGTGGTATTGTGATTGTTGCACTAGCATGTGCAAATTAGGGACAGGATTGGGGATTTGGTGGCCATGGCCTTCAGTTAGAAACCATCGTGGTATTTGGCTGGAGTAAAAGTAGTAAACCACGGAAAACCACTTCCAGGATGGCTGATGCAGGAATCAAACCCACCCCTTCTCAGTTATTCCCCAGGAGGCTGAGTGTACCGCGTTCCAGCCTTCAAATCAGAATTAAATTTCTTGGTAGACCCGGGAATTTCTGTAGTATGAATCCCAACACATTACGAATAATATTATGCAGTAAATCTACCCGCCTGGGCGACTTTCTTTTGGGTGTCTTTGAAATCGCGCAATGCGCTACGGCACTCTTTTGTTTTCCACAATGTAGCCTGTTTGTTTCTTACGGAACATACAAGGCATGTCCAAAATGTTGTTTCATGAACTTCAACTAATGCAGCCTACCTTTGCCAGTTATACGACAATAATATACGTTGAAATCCTGTTAATACAGATACTGGACGACTTTGCCAGTTCAATCCGTTCAATGAGCATACAATGTTATAGTATTTGAAGCCATTTTTCAGTGTTACCTTAGTAATCGAAATTTAGTGTTTTCAGTCGGTCAACACGGTTGTAATGGGTGGTTCCCTTATCCTGAAAAAAAATTATTGCTTGAGATTAATAAATACGCTTGAATGATTGACCTTTGATCTCATATGTCTACTTCATCATTTTTCCAAAAGCAACGGTACGTAACTGTCTGTTCAGGTCACTATCATGAATACATGCGAACAGCAAATGTCATCATATGAAAACAAGTGCTGTAGGAGTGTTGAAATGAATGCAGCGGAGCAGCACGGGTCTATTCTATTAATTTGCACACCTCTATATGTTACCCAAGAGTTAAATCTCTACATTCAAACCTAAGAGACCGGTGTTTTTCTTTAAATTTATACGATTGGTATCATAAGTAGACAGAACGCCAAATTATACCGCTGTAGCCTTAAATTGTGTGGATATCTCTATCTACTTAGTATAAATCAATGCCCCCGATTCTTCGATGTAACGGGAAATCTCGAGAACAACTTGATGGTTATTGATGTGGTTTTCACCATTCTGTAAAGGATTTCATGAGGAAGCATTCGGTAGAAAAAAATGTCCTCTCGGCACGCCGGAAGGCGGAGGTAGATTTCACCGGACAAACTTGGGGATAGGCGAAAATAGGCAGAATATGCAGGTTTTCGTAGAACGATCAGACCTCATTTATTGCGAGAAGGTATTTTATAATTGGAGCTTAATTAACTTTGTTTTTCGTCATTTTATGCTTATTTTAAACATTTTATTGTCTTATGGGAACGGTAACCTTCTTGTCATTTGGAGTCCATTTTTATACTTGTGGTCACACTGTCCTTATACTAGGTTTCGACACTGATGTGTAACTATGCAACGGTCTGTTACTTCTTCACGCAAAATTGTATCTCCCGCAGAGATTTTGGTTGGTTCCTCAGTTTAGGGGCTGCGACAACGCGGTCATGTGACCCCGTGTACTTAGGGATGGCTGTATTAGTCTGTAATTCAGGTAAGGACTGCAGACGGTCAATTTCAAGCAGTAGTTCCTAATGTTGCTACCAGGTACTACCGTCAACGACACCTACCTGTGAACTTGGCTACTAGATGCCACCGAAGCCAGCAAATCGCAACGAACGTTGGAATTTCCCCTCCAAATGAAAGCATACTGAGGGATTTTTAGCGCTCTTAGTAACTCCGACGACTTCGGCCGGCTTTGAACTCGCGACCTTGGGCATAGACATTCAGCATGCTTGCTACCAGTTACGTCACCGAAGCCGCTTCACACTTAGTCAGATGGAATTCTGAATATGATCTCGTGCAAGTGCGTTATCTTGGCAACGTCTGATGGCTCATGCCTCATCAATTTAGTAGAGTTGCCATGGCAAGCACTGATAGCTCTTGGCATTTTCTTATAATTCCGAAATCATTTTTCTCATCCCTTGGCATAATGGTGGGTCATATCAAAAATTCTTTAAGACAAAATTTTAGGTAATTATTAGGGGAATATTGTCCATTTTGTACGGTTTTGAGATTGTGCCTATTAAGAGAGATATGATTAATGTTTCCCGAAAAACCCACTTTATCCCACCCCTTTGGTCAATGGTTGGTGCTATAAAAAAAGCTCTTCAAACATAAATTTTTGGGCTTTACCCGTCACATAGTATGAACGTTGAACGGATTCGATATTTCACATATTAAGAGAGTTATAGCAATATTTCACTTTTTCGAAAAAAGACCCCCATTTTCACCCCCTTCGACCGATTTAGCCCATTAACGAACTCGACCGAGATTTTATAGGTATACATATTCGGTAAAATATTCAAAGTGATTGGTGCAAAATTACGGCAGTTATCGTGTCCACAAGAAACTGATATGCATATATATGTATATATATATATATATATATATATATATATATATATATATATATATATGTAAACTTTTGATCTGACGGTGGTTTTGGGGTCTGGGGGATGTGAAACGCGAAGATATGTCGAAATTTTCCGGAAGTCGAAACATGGTACCCATTGCAATAGTTAGCTTTCTAATGAAATCTACCTCTGGTTGGTTCCTCAGTTTAGGGGCTGCGACAACGCGGTCATCTAACACCGTGTACTTTGGGTGAGTGAAGAATCTGTCAGATAAACGGTGTGAATTGTAATGGCTGTAGTAGTCTTAATTCAGGTAAGGACTGCAGACGGTCAATTTCAAGCAGTAGTTCCTAATGTTGCTACCAGGTACTACCGTCAACGACACCTAGCTGTGAACTTGGCTACTAGATGCCACCCTAACCAGCAACTCGCAACGAACGTTGGAACTTCCCCTCCAAAGGAAAGCATACTGAGGGATTATGGCTCTCTTAGAAAATCCGACGACTTCGGCCGGCTTTGAAACCGCGACCTTGGGCATGCTACTAGTTACGTCACCGAAGCCGCTTCCCACTTAGATGAAAATACTGAATCTGATCTCGTGCAAGTGCGTTGTCATGGCAACGTCTGATGGCTCATCCCTCATCAATTTAGTAGTGTTGCCATGGCAACCTCTGATAGCTCTTGGCATTTTCTTATAATTCCGAAATCATTTTTCTCATCCCTTGGCATAATGGTGGGTCATATCAAAAATTCTTTCAGACAAAAGTTTTAGGTAATTAGTAGGGGAATATTGTCCATTTCGTACGGTTTTGATATTGTGCCTATTAAGAGAGATATGATTAATGTTTCCCGAAAATCGCACTTTTCCCACCCCTTTGGTCAATGGTTGGTGATATAAAAAAACTCTTCAAACATAAATTTTTGGGCTTTATCCGACACATAGTATGAACGTTGAACGGATTCGATATTTCATATATTAAGAGAGTTATAGCAATATTTCACTTTTTCGAAAAAAGCCCCCCATTTTCACCCCCTTCTACCGGTTTAGCCCAGTAACGAACTCGACCGAGATTTTATAGGTATACATATTCGGTAAAAAGTGATTGGTGAAAAATTACGGCAGTTATCGTAAACTGATATATATATATATATATATATATACTTTTGAACTGACGGTGGTTTTGGGGTCTGGGGGATGTGAAACGCGAAGATATGTCGAAATTTTCCGGAAGTCGAAACATGGTAGCCTACCCATTGCAATAGTTAGCTTTCTAATGAAATCTACCTCTGGTTGGTTCCTCAGTTTAGGGGCTGCGACAACGTGGTCATCAAACCCCGTGTACTTTGGGTGAGTGTAGAATCTGTCTGATAAACGGTGTGAATTGTAATGGATGTATTAGTCTGTAATTCAGGTAAGGACTGCAGACGGTCAATTTCAAGCAGTAGTTCCTAATGTTGCTACCAGGTACTACCGTCAATGACACCTAGCTGTGAACTTGGCTACTAGATGCCACCCCAACCAGGAACTCGTAACGAACGTTGGAACTTCCCCTCCAAAGGAAAGCATACTGAGGGATTTTTAGCGCTCTTAGAAAATCCGACGACTTCGGCCGGCTTTGAAACCGCGACCTTGGGCATAGACATTCTGCATGCTACCAGTTACGTCACCGAACCCGCTTCCCACTTAGTCAGATGTCAAAGTCAACCCCTGGCACCAACCAGCCCATGACGGGCTAAGGCCGACCAAGCGACCGCTGCCCAGCCATTTGGCCTGCAGATATTGGGGTGACGCATGATCAGCGCGTCGGGTCCCCTCGGCCGTTAATATTGGTATTCGTGATCGGGGTGCTGTCTCACTGTCAGACAGCTACTCAATTGTCCTCACGAGGCTGAGTGCACCCCGTTCCAACCCTCACGTCAGTTTTAAAATCCCTGACGGAGCCGGGGATCGAACCCGGGGACTCCGGGTGAGAGGCAGGCGCGCTACCCCAACACCACGGGGCCGGCTTAGTCAGATGGAAATACTGAATCTGATCTCGTGCAAGTGCGTTTTCATGGCAACGGCTCATCCCTCATCAATTTGGTAGTGTTGCCATGGCAACCTCTGATAGCTCTTGGCATTTTCTTATAATTCCGAAATCATTTTTCTCATCCCTTGGCGTAATGGTGGGTCATATCAAAAATTCTTTCAGACAAAACTTTTAGGTAATTATTAGGGGAATATTTTTCATTTTGTACGGTTTTGATATTGTGCCTATTAAGAGAGATATGACAAATGTTTCCCGAAAAACCCACTTTTTTCCATCCCTTTGGTCAATGGTTGGTGCTATCAAAAAACTTATTTGACATAAATTGTTGGCACTTATCCGACACATATTATGGACTTTGAATGGATTCGATATTTTGCGTATTAAGAGAGTTATAGCGAAATTTCAATATTTCGAAAAAAAAGCCCCCTATTTTCACCCCCTTCGACCGATTTTGCCCATTAACGAACTCGACCGAGATTTTATAGGGATACATATTATTTAAAACATTCAAAGTGATTGGTGCAAAATTACGGCAGTTATCGTGTCCACAAGAAACTGATACACATATATACATATATATATATATATATATATATATATACATACATAAATTATATATAAACTTTTGAACTGACGGTGGTTTTGGGGTCTGGGGGATGTGAAACGCGAAGATATGTCGAAATTTTCCGGAAGTCGAAACATGGGACCCATTGCAATAGTTAGCTTTCTAAAGAAATCTACCTAACATTTACTTATGACTAAAGGAAGCCGAGCAGAAACGATTTCAGTGAATCGAGTCGAAGAAAAGCCTGCCGTCCATGTGCCTTTTAAGCTTACGCTGGGTAAACCGTTAAAACTATCTATATACTCTGAGATTTGTTCAGCATGAAAAGTTATGCAAAAAAGTCCGCGACAGTTCTCACATCACCCACTATAAGTGTTTTTAGGTTTTGATTTCTTCCAGCAATTTTCATTGAGTGGAAATTTCAATTACTGGCTTCGGAGTGAGTTTATGAGCTTGCGAGCGACCCTATCACCCCATATTCAGCCAGCATCAAACTGTCGAGTCATGTCGATTTAATACTTCAGAGCAGAGTATAGCCTACTGTATGTGTTTGGAGTTTTGCTGTTCACCTCGGCTTTTCAGAATTGCGTCTGGAATCTGCCGTCCGTGTGCCTTTTATTATAAGCTTATGCTGGGTAAACCGTTAAAGATAAGGTGGGACACACACTCAGAGGACAGGCAGACACCCACACATTTGATCGCATAAGTCTACTTCATCATTTACCCAAAAGCAACGGTACCGTAACTGTCTGTTCAGGTCACTAGCATAAAGCCATGCGAACAGCAAAAAAAGTGTCATATGGAAAGAAGTGCTGTAGGATTGTTGAAATGAATGCTGCGGAGCAGCACGGGTCTTCTAGTTTTAATTAATTAAAGGTCTGTTTTGCTTCTGTAGGAGCAACGTAGTGAAAGGAGTAAAGTACATCGATTGATCGACAAAACAATTAATTGATTATTTGAGGAATCGATTACTCTATTAAACGCACAAATCGATTAATTGTTATATGTAGCGATTAATCGTTTTTCTGCTTCGACTAATCGATTAAACTGAAAATAACCGATTAAAAGTACCAGCCTTAATTACAAGTTGCCTAACACTTGTAATTCCCCCCCAGAGGTGGTTCTCAACTTGTGGGACGTGGGTTGGCGACCACAGGACCCGAGGCAGGTCCGGCATTGCTTCCACTTACTTGTGTCCGGCTCCTCTCTGTTATCTTTTCTCTCGACCTACCTTGGTCAACTCTTGTTCTTTTCTGACCCCGACGGTATCGTGGTATCCGAGGCATAGGGAGTCTTTCACTTTCCCGCCTTAATTGGCCCTTGTCTCATCTTTCCTTATCCCTCATTCTTCGAGGGGTTAGACCTCTTGTTTTCATTTCATTGTAGCTCTTGCCTTCTGCTCAAGGCCCTCAAGGAGGCAGGGTGTGTGTAGCCTTACCCTGGATAGTGCTACATAAGGGCTCACGTCTGCTGAGTTCGGGCGTTGGTGACCACGAGGGCTTCCTGAGCTGGGTCTGGTTTTTCTCCTTCTTCCATTGCCTTTGGGGCGGGCCCTCTCCTCTTTCCTCTTTGCCGTTCTTGGCTCTCCTTCCCTCCAAGTCCCTCAATTCTCTTTCTTCGAGGTTTGAGGGCATTTCCTGTCCTCATGTCTTTTCTTTACATTCTTCTCCTTTTTGTTTGTTTAGAGAGTAGTTGTTATAGTTGTAGGTTTCATTTGATCATCTTTCATTTTCTCCATCACCCAAACCATTAGGGGCCGATAACCTATATATTAGGGCTCTTAAAACAACAATTATCATCACCATCACATGTAATTTATTTTGCAGTACTTGTGTTATATATTCTACCCCCACCCAGTCATATAGCGTGCAAATAGCGTGTTAACCGACTGAAAAGTATAACCATCTTGATAGAGTAGTCCACTTACGAAAAAACCTTGGTTTGCAGATGACACTCAAACTTATATTAGCCGATGACGCGGTGGTTGCTGATCGCGTTATCCGCTTTATAAGTTAGAGTGGGTTAGGGCCAGCCATTTAAATTTTCCAGTATAAATTGACTCAACGACTTGTTCGTTTTTGAATGATAATGTTTTGTTTTTCCGTAATTTTTGTTTATATTTATAATTTTTAATTTTTTTATTTAATGTTTTTGTTTTTGTTTGATTAATTTTTGGTCTTTTTAAATTTAGGCATCCACCTCAAAATTTTAAATTACATTCCAAATTTGTATTCTTTAATCTGTGTTAAGAGGGGCAGATGACCTCGTAGTTCCGCCCCTTAAAACAACAACAACAACAACAACAACAACAACAACAGGATTTTTTGGGCCAAAGTTTCGATGCGAATCTCCGAGACCATAAAATACGGCTATTTACCATTGAATGTATAAGGAGTGTTTGATGTTGATACTCTTGACTGAGCTTCTAAACGTTTATCGTAGTATGTTTCGTAATGGGACGAGTTGACTCACAGAAGTGACGCTAAGTGGCCATCTGTCATTCAGTTTCTTCACTATCTCTTTTTTCAAGTTTCCTAGTAAGAACACTGTTCACATGTACACTAAGTTATAGGACGAAACAAACCTGCCCTCTGAACATGACATATCAAATTAGGGTCACCGCCCTCTTGGGTGCATATTGAGACTTCTGCACTGAAGGTCCAGAGCTCCTTCCCCGACTCTGCAAGAATGTATATCCTGTTCCGGAGGTTGGATCGAGGTGAACTCATCTCCGTGGAACTAACCACCCCCCCCCCCCTCCTTCCCCCTCCCCCTCCATCGGATTGTAATTGGCAGAGGATACTCTTGGAAGGTCAGTTGTAACTCTTAATTTTAGGATTGTCCCATTATACTGTAATAGTGCTTGCCACGGCGAGTGAGTGGTTATCGTGTCGGACTACCAATCATAAGCTTGCAGGTTCACTTCTGGCCATGGTAATTGATTTTTGAAAGGCGACAAAAATCACGACACGCATGTTATACGTTGTTTGCATGTTAAAGAACCCATTTGAATTCAGTAGGCCGTGTCCATAATGATAAAATTAATCTCGGGATTTTCCGCCAACACAAAAATTCCTCCTTTCTCTACTAGAAAGCGCTATAGTGTCAAGGAGCTTAGATATCTAACCTCCTTGACTTTCATAGCGTTCCGAGGAACGACTAAAATCGACATGCGAGCTGCCATCTGGTTATCAAATAACAAAGCTTGCACCCGGCATCCGAGGCCTTACGATATTATTCTTTTTATTTACTGTAATAGTGATTATAATTAATACATGTAAATTATTTTCAAGGGTGCTATTTATTTATTATTCTTATATTGCCATACATTTTATCCCGCCAAGTCATTGGGCAAATTCGTGTTGACCGACTGAAGAGTTACAACTAACAGTTTGTATCGGCAACACTGAAAGAATGGCTTCAAAACTTTACATTAATTTTAGCAGATGGTGGTGAAATCAATGACCAAAGGAAAAGCAAGTGGAAAAGATGAATTCAATGCTGATATGATTAAGGCAGCAGGAAGCATCGGCTTACAGTGGCTATATAGAGTCCTCAATGCCATATGGAAGGATGAAATAATACCTGAAGATTGGCAACAAGGAAACATTATACCATTGTTCGAAAAAGGGAATAGGAAGAAATGTGAAAATTATAGAGGTATAACTTTATTATCACATGGGCTGAAAATATTGGAGAAAGTCATAGACAAAAGACTGAGGAGAAACGCAGTTAGAGGAAGAACAATATGGTTTTAGACAGAATATATCAACAATAGATTTGATATTTACAGTACGTATGATATTAGAAAAACATCTGGAAAGAAACAAGGAAATCATTTTCGTATTTTTAGATTTGGAAAAGGCATTTGATACAGTTAACAGAAAACATGTATGGGAGGAATGTATCGAAATCATTGATTAATAACATAAAAACGTTGTATCATGAGAGTAAACGCAATGTACAAGTCGTAAGTGGTGACTCTGAAACATTCTATACAAAAAGAGGCCTCAAGCAAGGAAGTGCATTATCATCATTATTATTTATTATACTGATGGATGAAATTATAGAACGTGTAAAGCAGAGTATCAGTAATGATGAAGTGAATGCTTTGGTATTTGCAGATGATGTGGTGATTTGGGGAAAGGGAGAAAAGGAAGTACAAAAGAGACTGGACATTTGGAATGAAAATTTGAAGGAGTTTGGAATGGTAATTAGTAAATAGAAAACTGTAGTCATGTACTGTGGAAAAGAGAAAAAGAAAAGTCAAGTGAACATACATGGGGTACGGTTAGAGAATGTAGAACAGTTTACATATTTAGGTAGCACTAGAAATGGAAGTAATGACATCAACATTGAAATTAATATCAGACTAAGTAAATGTACCACATTTTACCATCAAGTCAGAGAACTTTTACGGGATGGCAAAGTACCCAAGAGAACGAAATTAACACTATATGAACAGTAATTCATACCAATTGTAACATATGGACTGGAAACACTGGTAACGAATAAAAGGCAAAATAGTAAGATACAAGCAGAAGAAATGAAATTTTTAAGAACTTCAGCTAAAAAGACACGAAGGGATAGAATTCAAAATATTAAATACAGAGAAGAGTTAAATATGGAACCGTTAAATCTGAAGATACAGAAAGGATGGTTACGTTGGTTCGGACATGTAAAAAGAATGGGTAAAGAAAGAGTAGCAAGAAGGGAATTGTAAAGAGAAGTCAAGGGAAAGAGAGCAGTTGGAAGACCGAGAAGAAGGTGGTTGGGCCAAATTTTGAAGGTCATTGGAGAAGCTGGATTGGATGTGGCAGAAGTGATGGAGCAGGAAAAATGGAAGGACCGAAAGGAGTGGAGGAGGCTTGTAAACCACAGCCGGGTGACTTGAGTGGGACTTGGATGAAGATGATGATGATGGTGGTGGTTAAAATTAGGCCTCTATTTAATTTAAATAGATTGAAGAGACACGGAACAGGGAGTCAGAGCGTTGAAATGGAAGGCAGCCGACCGCATGCTGCCTTTTAATCGTTTAATTTGAGTACTTGAATCATCGATTACGGTAATCGAAGCAAAAAATCAATCAATTGCTACAAATTACCATTAATCGACTGTGCGTTTAATCAATTAGAGATCTAATCGACTAATCGGTTGGTCGAATAATCGATTAATTGTGTTGACGATTAATCCTTTCACTACGCTCTCACAGGAGCAAATCAGACTTTTAATTAATAATATATGATTTTATTAAACACAATGTGTACAATCACGTTTTTCACCACTCTGTCATTTCTGCGATTAGGGATTGAGACCTGTTTACACATTCCACTAAGTGGTATTTGGGGCATGGATTATTGCAATTCTTGCTTACGCAGTCCTCCTTGGGCCCATGAAATGTCTAATTCTGACAGATCCTTCCATGGAACCCATGGACAGCGAATCGCGTATACAGATGTCGAAGTTTGAAATTTGGTCCCTTCCAGATACAGTATCTGTCTTCATTGCTTCAGTCTCCATTATTTCTTGGGGTATCTCGTCGGATTTTTTCCGGCTCTCCTCGATGATGGTTTTATACGTTTGAGTTTCCGGTAGATCGAAGGAATGCTTTATGTCTTCCTTAAAGAAGGATTCCTATGCTATTTTATAGGCGTAGCTCTTCCTTGAGAATTTTGAAATAGAGAGAGCTCTCTTAATAAATCTCACTTTGACGCTCTCTAGCTTCCTGAGGTTATTCACCGACAAGTAGGGCCAAATTAATTGTATGCCATATACGGCGGTCGGCATAACTTTAATTTTGAATAGTTTTATCGCTGTTGACAGGGATAGGCTTTAGAGTTTGGGAATGTCGTATGAGACTTTTGTTGCTGCCATAGCTCGCTCCTGTACATGCAGGGAGAAAGCAGTTCCAGTAGTTTGTAGCATGACACCCAGGTATTTGAAGTTGGGTACGAATTCTAAAGGTTCTTCTCCACACTTGAGTTGGTCCACTTTAGATATCCTTCCTCCCCTTCTAAATTTCATAGCCTTGGTTTTGGAGCTGTTAATTTCCATAGAGTTTTCTTCCGCTCATACCCTAATGTTCCCCATAATTAAAGTATATTATAGCATATAATTTTAAATAATGAAACCTTCCTTGTGAAAAGTAGGCTAAAATAAAGTAAAACAAATTGTTCTCTGCGACTTCGGTGGCGTAGTCGGTAACATGCTGAGCTTCTATGCCCAAGATAGCAGGTTCAAACCCGGCCGAAGCCGTAGGATTTTTAAGAGCGTTAAAATCCCACAGTATGCCTTCATTCGGAGGGGAAGTTAAGCCGGCGGTCCCATGTCATAGATTTATGGCATGTTAAAGAACCTTCCACTAATTACACCTGTGTGAAGCTACATAGGATAGGTTAAGAATGTAAACAACGCTCTTAGGTTTCTACGTTCGTTGCCAAGAGCCAACTGCAGTGGCGTCTAGTAGCTAAGTTCTGAACTTGGCCTAGTAGTCGTTGACGGTGGCGCTTGGCGGCAAAAGTAGGAACTATTTGAAAAATTCTAAGTCGCAGACTGTACTTAAATGAAAAAAAAAACAGATAACACACACTAATACAGTCATCACAATTAACACCGGTTATCAGACAGATTCTACACACACCCAAAGTACACGGGGCTACATGACCGCGTTGTCGAAGCCCCTAAACTTAAGAACCAACCAACCAACCCACCAACCAACCAACCAGGGGCTCCCCTTTTCCAAATAAACCAGTCGGCAATTGTAAAGCTAATTCAAAAACTACGTTAAAATATATCGAAGGGTCCTGAACAAAATGTTCCAGTCCTAAATTGTAAACATTGAACAAGAATTCAAAATCTTTGCTAAAAACCCTTTCTTTTTTATTTTTCAAAACCCTTCCCAATTTGATTGATGTTTGTCCTTCCACAGACATTGACTCTTATTTGGTTATTTTTAACATAAACAAGGATGGGAATGTTGTATATTTAGGTAAAGATTAACTTTTATAAATGTATAGGCCTACATCATTCGTAAAATAAGCGTAACTCAACCTAAGCAATGACCTCGCATTTAAACTTCTGTTCTTATCTCGTTTCTACTGATCAATTCATCGATTGGCCTTTTAATCTATATTCTATTAGTCGATTAATCGATCAATCGTCTTCAATTAATTTCAAATGATGCAATTAATCGATTATTACCAGCTCTAGTCGAAACGACCAGGCAACTGCCTGCCTTCCACTTCCACATGCTGACTTCCTGTTTCGTGTCTCTTCAATCGATTTAAATGATTTAATGTTAATTTGAGCCGATTTTTTTACCACCATCATGTAGAGTGACCTTCCAATAGTATCGAGTTCTCTTGTAAGGAAACACAGGTTTGAACCTCTACCACAGTCATCTTTGAAGCAATTTTCTGTAGTTTCCAACTTTAAATGCACGCAAATGATACAAACTTGAAGCCACGGCCTCCCCTGCAGGTGTCACTATTACAAGTACACCCGCACACTAATGTGTTACCACAATAACACAGGTTATCATACTCTATAGATTCCTCATACATTTCAGCAATATTTGGATCACCAACATGGGCTGATGGTCATTGCTGTTCTGATTAAATTTGAGTCGTGTTTGTTTCAGGAGTAGCTTCGATAGGTAAAATAGGTAAAATAACCCAGCTCTTTTTGGGTACATTCGTGTTGGCCGACTGAAAAGCACCAAACTTTTGTTTTGGTAAAATAATGGTAGTTATAAGAAATTGATAGTTAAAGTTAGTTGATACTGAAAATTCAATTTAAATTGTCTCAGCGCCGCTCGGTTGTGTTAGTGTAGTGTAGGGGAATATGATGCTTGCGTGTTCTTGTTTGATTGTGTGGTCCAAAGATTCTGGAAATAAGAAAACCGTACTAACGTTTGTTCATTTGAAATCGTACATTGTTGACTGGTAATGCGGACAGTATCGTTAGTCCCTGCCATGTATTGTGCCCAATGGGACACGGCTGACTAGCATCGAACCGGGATCTTTATTAAAGAAAGACCAGGCCCATGATTCTGCGAAGAATCGAACCATTGAACTCTGAGGGGGAACAGCCACAGTGAACCCGAGGAACAATGAGTTATACAGTAACTGTATATAATCATAACAGCATGATTTCACAGCCAGAACGGGAATATTATTGCATTACAGGTGGAATATTGTAGAAAATACAAGCCTATGTACGTTTAAGATGCCAAGAGCTCAATAAATCGGGCCAACTTGACAGTTGACAAATCGTGGGCAGCGAAGGGGTGTTACTAGGTGACGCCAAGGGACTATTTTTCGACGGCACTGGGGGAGCAACCAAAGATTAATGGCTTTGGGAACCACAGTCTTACAAGGCAGAGAAGCGGAGTGGGGGTGGTCGCCCACAGAAATTAATTAATTACGGCCAAATGGAGCAATGAATTGAGATGAAACTTACACCCAGATGCACATATTCTAGGGAAGATAATTTAGGAGTGTCCACACGCCTAAATTAAAGCCTGCATCTAAAAAGGAGCTTATGCACAGACCTAATCCGCGGCAGAGTCAGGATTTGTCGTGTAGCAGTAGGGGAAGAACCGAAGTAGCATCATGACGCCATGGAAGAAAGCAATTAATTATAATTAATTGGCCGAAGCAATTGCCTGCACGCGAGTGAATTTGGAACCTCCATGAATAGACGAGTAAGGATCACACTTCACTTTGTCTGAAAACAGATTATTTTAAGAAGAGAGTCGCTCCTGGAAATCCAGTGAACTACTTTTCATCAGGAAGCTTTATATGTGGGGAGCTGAAGCAGAGAGTCAGTTCTTCTTGACTCAACTCGTGGGGTGACACGCTGTCGGATCACGCAAGAAAGTGCGCGGAATTTATAAAGTATTGACGCTCAGTGTATTAGAAATGAACAATGAAAGGCGCATCATGCAGCTTAATAACAGTAATTCTGCATTATAGGATAATTAGTCCACAGCAGACGTATAAGCAACGGTATACGCGAGTATAGAATCAGCACAGCGTAGAGATATTTTAGGATGATGTTTACAGACAATGAATATAACCACAGGGAGTGTTATAATGCGTAAAATAACACATACTATTGTAATGAACACTACAGTTACGGGAACCTGGAAGGCATCACAAGTATCGTGTGAAAAATATCATGATGGCTTAAAGCAAGCATTATGGTGGACGAATGGCTGTCATGCTGGACTAATCCAGCGAGAATGAAAGTGAGTACAATTCTAATATGTTGATATGATTTAATAGCTCACCATACAACGAATCATTTCCTCAACGATTAAGAATTAACAGTGATTTGTGTACGAGATCACATCCCTCGTATTTTGGTAAAAATATGGCTTTGAGGATGACAAGCTTACGACCATTTAGGCGTAAGACATTGATGAAAGTAACGGTAACGTTAAATAATAATAATAATAATGATAATCTGGGGTCGGTAACAATAAGAAATATATTAATCGGCATGTCAGGCCTATAGTACGTGCAAAGTGTGTCATATCTAGTGTAAGAATATTGTGTTATTGTGAGAAGTAAGAAAGAAAGATAAATATCGAGATAAAGAGAGCTTGTCAGTGTCATTGAAATGTTAGATAAATGTTTTATTATGGTATAGTCTACATGGTTGTATTTGAGAGCCATTAAGATAGTCAATGTAAATGCCAGTAAATTAATACTTGTTTTGGAGCTCCGTAGAACTTTGGCTTATGAGTAAATGTATAGAGGACGTGAGTGCTTTAGGAATTGAGTCATCTGTAAGAAATATTGTTTGAACCGCTATCAGCGAGCATGTAACGTAGAATCAAGAGATTTACGTCAATAAGTTGCGGGGATCATCCGAAAACAGTTCGCGCGTTGTCGAATCTAGTAGGCTAATCTTCGAAGCTACGATATAGTATTGCCTTAGAGCATACATGAGTATTCGCAACAGAGTTGGGACAGAGTCTGTCTGTATCCACTATTAGCAGAGTTTTCACAGCCAGGGATAACTGCTAGGCACCCTAGGTAGGCCAATATATTAATTGATCTGCCCTTAGAGGTAAGACAAATGGTTCTTCGTGTAGGAAACGTGGATTTTCTCTAGTTATATGCATGCCCGTCCAGTGAGATAACAATTTGAAACTCAGCTGAGACGCGCGCAAAGCCACTGATTACGACCATAGAACGGCGAAGCTATTTTGTGATTCATCCCTTGCCTTGAATAATAATTAGGAGCCGATATGAGCCTATTAAATACTCTAAGTGTAGGTATTAAATAATTAGATTGACTCAATTCGTAATGACACGATCCAATCAGGGACCTCTAGCACAGCTGCACCATTGAGTGAGCATATGGCCATGCGGGAAGTCAGGCGGGGTAGCAGGTATAATCCACTAACCCGGCAGCCATCTTGCATAGGACGGCCCGTGACAAATCCATTGTTCGCACGAAAGGAAGTCAATAGACCAGATCCTTTTCTTCTAAGATTATAGTGGGACACTGAAGAATCTCGATATTTCGAAAAGTAATTAAGATGTGCTTGATATGATGGTATCAATTGAATTAGATGCACTGTTTCCATACATATGTAATGTTGGAATGAAATAATCGGATGACATTTGGCCAAGTTATTCTCCGAGGAGAAACTAACTGCACCAAATAAATAGGAGCATTTTTGTAAAGAGTAATTACCCAGTTCGTGCTAATTTATTCATACGGGTAGCGTAATTTGGGGATATGACACGTTTGTAACGATAATGAATTGACCAGACCCAGAAAATCGTTGTATGGTGAAGCTATAAAATGTCTGTAACTATGTGTATTTTTGGATGGGAAAGTGTACCACTTCAGCGTTTGAAACTTATGGGAAAAGAATACGACACGCGTGGAAAGGCAACACTTATTAACAAGGCATAAGCTAATGAATCAATGTTATTTAAAGTAAATGTTCCGTGTCAAAACGGATAAATATTTAATAATTGCATATTTAATGTCATTTAAATGTAATTTGTGTTTGTTGTGTTGTGATATTCAAATTTGTGTTAAATTGTGCCACGTGAAGAACAATATGGACACTCGCAAATGTCAAAGAGTATCAACAATAGGATGTTTAGGATAGATATGAGTGCGGTGGAGCACCAATCTTGATGAGAAGAGACTCACAGATAATTTGATTTTTGTTGTGGGAAGTAAGTGTAAAATATTTTTTTGTGTTTTCTGTTGTGTTTTGACATGCATTAGTACCATTAAATGTTATATTTAGGAATATGTTGTTTCTTTCAAGTAGAGTAGTCACCTGACAGACTCAAATCCTGAATATGTGCTCGTATAGTGGGTTGAACGCCCCATGCCTCGAAAGACCGTGAGTTAGCTGGGATACGAACACATGTTCCATATGATGACGAATGGGTACAGTATGGTGGGCGGTATGACCTGCTCCTGCACTTAGAACCAGTTATGCGTGAACCCTCAGTCCACACCCCTTACCTGACAGCATGACCGAATAAAACAAAATGCTTTAAGTTTGATTTCCAACAATATTGGCCATACGTAATTTCTTCATAAAACCGATCGTCAGTGAGGAAGAGTTGAAGAACAAGTAGTTCCGTGAAGAACTAAATACCCTATTTTTGATGTATAACATCTTTCCGCTCGGTTGCTGGATAGTTTTGTGGGAGTGATTTTGAAAAGTGGGGACGGAAGTGGATCGGAACGATCGAGCTGGCAGTGGTGGATCGAACGGAAGTATGCACTGCCCGCTCGATCGATCGAACGGAAGTGTACTAGCTGGCAGTGGTGGAAAACGGAAGTATGCACTGCCCGCTCGATCGATCGAACGGAAGTGTGCCCTAGCTGGCAGTGGTGGATCGAACGGAAGTATAAGACGCACTGCCAACTCGATCGATCGATCCAACTGGCACTGGTAAGAGAAACAATCAGCGCGCGGTGTCGGAAATTGATACCATGACGCACTCTCGGCCATGAGGAATGTATATGACATACTGAACGGAAAACGGTCATGCGAACTCTGGTGTCAAGTGATTGAAACAAATGACATGGTACGTGTTCGAAGTCTTCGTATCAGTATTTAAATGGTAAAATGCCTTAATATCAAACATTGTAAGTAGTCGGCATTGCCGGTATTATGTTATTGCACAATGGCTATTCAAATATTAACCCACATAACGGTAATGCAGTCATCAATATAATATCATCGTTGTGGTTATACGAGAATTGAGAAGCCTTCATGAACTATTACTCAATACATTCTCTTTACTCACAAGAGGGCCTATTCATAAGGCATTTTAAACACAATTTCACGGAGGAACATTATCGAAACAAGCAAAATATAAATGAAACTTAATTCCGTAATGCAGTATTATTGGAACGTGGAAATAAGTCACCATCTTGTGCACAATATTTGCGTATTTGAAATAGCCGTGGGGTTAGTGCGTATGATTGTGAATCTAGAGAACTTTGGTTCGAATCCCGGACGGGATAGATATTTCTGCTACCAGATTAATATTTTAAACGATATTTATCATATCAATATGCCTCATTTTAACAGAATCCATATGAAATTACGTGTTGGTCTGTGAATTAAGGAATTTAAGGTATGAGCGGTGTCGCGTCTATTAATCTAGTTGATCCATATCGTATTCTTTATTTAGGCTAGTGCTGGTAGAAGCTACAAATCATCTAATAAAATGAGTTCCGTATTATAAACTACAATATCTGTAAAACACTCCCTTTTACAATAGATTAATATCTACAATATCTATAAGCAAGAAATTGGAATAGTTTGTTGTGGTAGCAAGGAAGAAACAGCACACATCAGAAAGGGTGTACGGCAGGGTTGTTCCCTTTCCCCATATCTATTCAATATATATGTACAAAAGGCGATCGACCAAGTAAGAGAAGAATTTGCCACAGGAGTGAATATTCATGGAGAAAAAGTTGACATGATAAGGTTTGCTGATGACATAGCGCTAATTGCGGAAAGTGAAGAAGACTTACAAAAGATCCTGAGCAAGATGGACAAAATAATGGAGGAAGAATTTAATATGAGAATAAATACAAATAAAACAAAAATATTGGTCTGCAGTAGAAATGGCGAAAACCAGACATCAATAGAGTTAAGAAATGAAAAGATACAAGATGTGAATGAGTTTAATTATCTGGGAAGTAAAATAACGAATGATGGAAGAAGCAGCAGAGAGATATTAAGTAGGATTGCCCAAGCCAAGAACGCTTTCTATAAAAAGAAGAACCTATTTACTGCAAGGAACATATATCTTGATGTGAGGAAACTAATGTTGAAGACCTATGTATGGAGCGTCGCGCTATATGGCAGCGAATCTTGGACAATAGGAGAGAGAGAGAGGAAAAGACTACTGGCATTTGAAACCTGGTGCTATAGAAGGATTATGAAAATCAGTTGGAAAGAAATGGTCACAAATGAGGAAGTCTTTAGAAGAGTGGGAGAGAGAAGATGCTTCCTTAAATATTTAAAAAGAAGAAAGAATCACCTCGTGGGCCACATACTGCGACACAATGGACTGATTAAGCTTGTAATCGAGGGAACAATAGACGGCAAGAATTGTAGAGGAAGACCCAGACTGGAGTACATGAGTCAAATACTGCAAGATATGGGTTGTGGCTCATACTGTGAACTGAAGAGGAAGACAGAGAGACGGGAAGAATGGCGAGCTGCTGCCAACCAGCCTCACGGCTGTTAACCACAGAGAGAGAGAGAATATCTGTGCCAATAATAGTATAAAATACCGGTGTATCAACAATTTCACGCGAGGTTTCTTCTATGTCAGATGTCACACATCATATGCGACTACTGTAAGGCTCGTAATTTTTTATATATCCTACTTAAGTAAATTGCTTCTATCAACATACAAAATTTCAGTTTCATGCTGTAATAGATTCGTAGATATTAAGAACCGTCTAAATATTTCGGATCGTCACCATTTTGGATTTTTATATAATTGGCCATAAAGTTATGTACTATTACATGAAGATTATTGCGTAGGTGCATTATTCAAACTTCAATCGCATGAATAGGACACAAGAAAAAAACGAGATATTACAATTTCGCAAAGCCACCATATTGTGGTTATGAAAACAATTGAAATACATTAGATGTCAGTGGATTAAAATTTGTATAAGCATTTACCGTAAAATGTTTCACTACGCTCGGATGGTTAAATCGCGAGAAACGTCGTTTTTAATATTTAAATTTCGCGTCACCGCCATGTTGAAGTGTTGCTCACAAGGTCGTTGAAAATCCCATAGGTGAACTTACGTTTATAGCCTGTATTAATATTTAAAAAAAACAGTTTGCTTGCTGTCATAGATTAATATATATTGAGAACCGTCTGAATACTTCGGATGGTCGCCATGTTGGATTTTAATATATGTAGGCCATAGAGTTACGTACTATTAGATGCGGATTATTGCCTATGTTAATTATTAAAACGTTGACTTCAATCGCATAATTAGGACACAAGAAATAAGAACTTAATTTTAAAATTTCGCACATCCGCCATCTTGAGGTTATGTAAACAATTGAACTAAATTAGATGTCAGTACATTACAATGTGTAAAATCATTTGCTGTACACTGCGTTTGCATGGTTAAATCGCGGTAAATGTCTATTTAAATGTTTCAACTTCGCTTGGCCTCCATGTTCGTTAACTTAACAATTTTTTTAAAGTCACATAGGTGAACGTTTTGTAGTGCCCTTTATCACCGTACACAATTTCAGGGTGTTATCAGTAATAGTTTCGGAGATATAGGATGCCGGTGAAATATTTCGCACAGCCGCCATGTTGGATTGGTGAGACGTAATAAAATTTAAGGGCACGTTCAGGGTCGGACAAAATAGTACTATGACCTTACTGAGTTTCACTGAAATCGCTCCAGCCGTCTAGATTGCACACACATACGCACACACATACATACATACATACATACATACATACATACATACATACATACATACATACATACATACATACGGACAAAAGGTGATCTCATAAGCCCTTTTTTCTTTTTTCATAATGAAAATAGACCAAAAATGATTCCCCCTTAATCCCCACTTCACTGTTGTACTACAAACATTTCTAGCCTAGAAAGGTGCCTTAATGTGCTTTGGCGTTAAATACAAATATTTATGATATGAAACATAGCCGTTGAGCGACTTCGGTGGCGTAGTTGGTAGCATGCTGAGCTTCTATGCCAAAAGGTTGCGGGTTCAAACTCGGCCGAATTCATCGGATGTTTTAAGAGCGTTAAAAATCCCTCAGTATGCCTGCCTTTGGAGGGGAAGTAAAGCCTGCGTCCCATATCCTAGATTTATGGCATGTAAAAGAACTTCCACTAATTACACTTGTGTGAAGCTAAATTATAGGTTAGATTTGACTAACGCTCTGAGTTTGCAACGTTCGTCACCAGGAGCCGACTGCGGTGGCATCTAGTAACCAAGTTCACAACTAGTTGTCGTTGGGGTGGCATTTGGTAGTAAAAGTAGGAACTATTATTACTTGAAAATTGATTGTATGCAGTCCTTACTTGAATTAAAAACAGATAACACACTCTATTATGGTTATCACAATATTAACACCGGTTATCAGACAGATTCTACACACACCCAAAGTTCTCGGGGCTACATGATCGCGTTCTTGCAGCCCCTAAACTGAGGAACCAGCCAACATAGCCGTTCGCCTATGATCCGGGTTCATTCTAGGTACAGTACATACGCAGAGAAAAGATAAAATGTCTTGATTCCAAGCAATATTGTCGTCGGCTGGTACTCGTGTCCGAGTATTCATTTCTCTCCTGCAATTCTCCTGTAATATCCATTCAGGCATGGAGATGTCTTTGATGGCTTATGAAGCCAATCCGGGTATGAAACAAACGACCACATTAGGTTGCACCTTATAGAGAGAGGAGGTCGTGGTTAAACTCGGCGTTATTTACGCCTCTGGCGTTTATCTTCATCTTGCCTTCGATGTTCGCGCTCTTAAAAGTGCGGCAGCAGCTGCCGTAGTTGAGCGCCAGCAAGGGCGATCCTCCACAGTGGCACTCCAACTACAGTACTTGGTTCAATACCTGTACTCCCCAAGGTCTTCTTAAGCTGGTCTTTATAGCGCTCCAGAGGTGCACCACAAATTCCCCTGCCCTGTACTAATTTCACTATACAGGATCCGTCGATGAAGTTGGTCATCACTCATGCACTGAACATGCCCAATCCGTCTCGTATACATTGACTCAACGACTTGTTCGTTTTTGAATGCTGAATTTTTGTTTTTCCGTAACTTTTGTTTCTATTATAATTTATTAGTTTTTTTTGATTGATTTATTAATTTTCGGTCTTTTCAAATTTATGTGTCCACCTCCAAATTTTAAATTCCTTTCCAAATTGGTATGCTTTAATCTGTGTTAAGAGGGGGCAGATGACCTCGTAGTTCCGCCCTTAAAACATCTGAGTGGTGACCAACAATGGTGGCTTCTATAGTGTTCATGTTTACCCTTTCAAGAACAGCGTACCTACAAACACTTTAATTTTAGTTATAAACAGTGGAGTCGCACTGCTCGCACCCACTGGCCCCCTTCACCCCCTCCCCTAGACCGATAAAGCAACTAAAAGTATGTTTATAAATAAAAGGAAGGAAGCTTGTAGTTTCACGTGGAATCCGAACTATAGGACGTGATATTTCATTTCGAAAATCTCACATGCATTGACCGGGAATCGAACTTGGTCCGCCTTGGTGGGAGGCAAGTAGCTTGACCACTCTACCATCACTTCCCTGTTATAGTTTGCTACTTCGATCATCAAAATAAAATCGTGTAAAATTTAGAAACCTGATATACTTCATAGGCTGGTATTCAAATACTTGGAAGTGTTGATGCATATTTATTTTTCTCATGTAAAAAAATAATAATAATTACGAGCCTTACAGTAGTCGCATATGATGTGTAACATCTGACATAGAAGAAACTTCACGTGAAATTGTTGATACACCGGTATTATAGTATTATTGGCACAAATATTAATCTATTGTGTTTTACAGATATTGTAGTTTATAATACGGAACTCATTTTACTAGATGATTTGTAGCTTCCATCAGCACTAGCCCCAACAAAGAATACGATATGGATCAACTAGATTAATAGACGCGACACCGCTCATAACCTTAAATACCTTATATACGGGTCCTCTTGATTCACAGACCAACACGTAATTTCATATGGATTCTGTTAAAATGAGTCATATTGATATGTTAAACATCGTTTAAAATGATAATCTGGTAGCAAAACTACCTACCCCGCCCGGGATTCGAAGCCAAGATCTCTAGATTCACAGTCATACGCACTAACCACACGGCTATTTCGACTACGCAATTATTGTGCACAAGATGGTGACCTATTTCCAGGTTCCAATATTACTGCATTACGAAATTGAGTTTCATTTATATTTTGCTCGTTTCGATAATGTTCCTGCGTGAAATTGAGTTTAAAATGCCTTATGAATAGGCCCCTCTTGTGAGTAAAGAGAATGTATTGAGTAATAGTTCATGAAGGCTTGCTCAATTCTCGTATAACCACAACGATTATATTATATTGATGACTGCATTACAGTTATGTGGGTTAATATTTGAATATTGTGCAGAAACATAATACCGGCAATGCCGACTACTTACAATGTTTGATATTAAGGCATTTTACCATTTAAATACTGATACGAAGAATTCGAACATGTACCATGTCATTTGATTCAATCACTTGACACCATAGTTCGCATGAGCGTTTTCCATTCAGTATGTCATAATTATACATTCCACATGGCCGAGAGTGGTATCAATTTACGACACCGCGCGCTGATTGTTTCTCTTACCAGTGCCAGCTGGATCGATCGATCAAGTTGGCAGTGCGTCTTATACTTCCGTTTGATCCACCACTGCCAGCTAGGGCACACTTCCGTTCGATCGATCGAGCTGGCAGTGCATACTTCTGTTTTCCACCACTGCCAGCTAGTACACTTCCGTTCGATCGATCGAGCGGGCAGTGCATACTTCCGTTTTCCACCACTGCCAGCTAGTACAGTTCCGTTCTATCGATCGAGCGGGCAGTGCATACTTCCGTTCGATCCACCACTGCCAGCTCGATCGTTCCGATCCACTTCCGTCCCCAATGTTCAAAATCACTCCCACAAAACTATCCAGCAACCGAGCGGAAAGATGTTACACATCAATAAATAAATTTGGAATTGGAATATCGTTAGAAACATTTGTCATTTCCTCAGGTAAACATATAATGAGTAAATAATAGTACATTATGCAACGAGCCTATAATAGCAATAATTAAGACACGAATAAATGAACCTGGTCCTGGAATAACAAGAAGAGAAGTTGTGCATGCTGTAAAACTTCAACAGAATGGCAAAGCCACAGGGCCAGATGGAGTTTATGCTGAAGTTCTTAAAGTAATGATTGAGCAAGAATCTACCGGCCTTAATATCCTAACATCCCTGTTCAATAAAATATATATTTCTGGAGTTATACCATCTGATTGGTTGAAATCAACCTTCATATCGTTATCAAAAAAGCCTAACTCTTCTCAATGCGATGATTATCGTATGATTAGTTTGATGTCTCACGTACTCAAAACATTTTTACGAATCGTTCACACTCGCATTTATATGAAATGTGAATCACACATGGAACAGAATCAGTTTGGGATCAGAAATGGGGTCGGTACATGTGAGGCACTCTTCTCCTTGAATGTACTAATACAGAGATGTGTAGTCATGAATGTCGATGTATATGCATGTTTTATAGACTACAAAAAAGCTTTTGATTGTGTCAGACATGAAAAGTTGATATAAATTCTGAGATCAACTAGTATTGACCGCAATGATTTACGCATCATAAGTAATCTATACTGGAATCAGACTGCGGATTTTAAACCGTCCAAGGAACTTCAAAAACGGCTTCAAACAGAAAAGGTGTTCGTAAGGGTTGTGTACTGTCACCGCTTTCGTTCAACATTTATTCTGAGGCAATATTTAAACAAGTAGTTCCGTGAAGAACTATACGGCCTATTTTCATATATCCTACTTATGTTAACTGACACTATCAACATTCAAAATTTCATTTTGATTGCTGTAATACATTCGTAGATATTGAGAAACGACTAAATATTTCGGATGGTCGCCATGTTGGATTTGATATATGTAGGTCCTAGAGTTATGTACTGTTACATGAAAATTATTGTGTACGTGTAGCATTCAAATTTCAATCGCATGATTAAGACACAAGAAAAATCAAGGAGATTTTAAAATTTCGCACAGCTGCCATCTTGTGGTTATGGAAACAATTGAAATAAATTAGATGCCAGTGGATTAACATGCAAATAAGGATTTACTGTACCAAGTTTCACTGCACTCGGATGGTTAAATTGCTAGAAACGTCCATGTGAATATTTATACTTCGCGTCGCCGCCATGTTGGATTTGTGATCACCAGGTCATTTAAAGTCCTATAGGTGAACTTAAGTTCATAGCCCCTATGAACATTAAAAAATTCAGTTTGATTGCTATAATAGATCCGTAGATATTCAGAGCCGTCTATATATTTCGGATGGTCGCCATGTTGGATTGTTAAATGTATAGGCCATAGAGTCATGTACCATTAAAGGAAAATTATGGCGTAGGGTAATTATTCAAACTTTCACTTCGATCGCATGATTACGACACAAGAAATAAAAACTTAATTTTAAAATTCGCACAGCCGCCATCTTGAGGATATGTAAACAATTGAAATAAATTAGATACCAGTGCATTACAATGTGTATAAACATTTCCTGTACAAATTTCATTGCGTTTGGAAAATTAAATCGCGAGAAAGGTCTATTTAAAGCTTTAAAATTCGCTTGGCCGCCATGTTCGTTTTGTAGTTAACCGGTTTTTGAAAGTCTTATAGATGAACTTCTAGTAGTGCCCTTTATCTCCGTACAAAATTTCAGGGTGATACCGCTAATAGTTTCAGAGATATAGAATGCCAGTGAAATATTTCGCACATCCGCCATCTTGTGGTTATGAAAACAATTGAACGAAGTTAGATGTCGGTGCATTACATTGTATATAAACATATACTGTACCATGTTTTATGGCGTTTGGTTGGTTAAATCGCGAGAAACGCCTATTTAAATGTCGCAAATTCGCGTGGCCGCCATGTTGGTTTTGTAGTTACCAGTTTTTCAAAAGTCACATAGGTGAACTTCTAGTAGTTCCCTTTATCACCGTAATAAATTCCAGGGTGATATTGGGAATAGTTTCGGAGATATTGAATGCTGGTGAAATATTTCGCACAGCCGCCATGTTGGATTGGTGAGACGTAAAAAAATTTGAAGGGCACGGTCGGGGTCACCCGGAATAGTGCTGTGAACTTACCGAGTTTCATTGAAATCGCTCCAGCCGATTAGATTTTATTAGGGGGGGACACACACACGAATCACACACACACGCACACACACACACGGACAAAAGGTGATCTCATAAGCCTATTTTTTTCAAAATTGAAAATAGGCTAAAAATCGCTGGAAGAAGGTGGAGGGATTAATATAAATGGAAAATGTATTAATAACATTAGATATGCGGTTGATACTGTTGTCATAGCAGATAAATTATGTACCCTTCAACACATGGTAAATTGCTTACATTAGTAAAAAACAGTGAAGATTTCGGCTTGTGTGTGAACGCTTTAAAAACAAAAATGACGGTGTTCTCTAAAAAGACAATAAGAGCAAATATCACAATAAATAATAATACAGTTGAACAAACTCCGCCAGTGCCGGTCCCAAGCCCGGGGCCTCATCACGCACGTGTTGAGGAAGGAGGAGGGGGAGGAGTAACACCTCGTTAAAAAACCTGGGTCCATCTGGCTCCGGATGGTAGCACCCTGTGAGGGCCCCTGCCTAGGGTTACTAGGTGAAAATTTTAAATCCAGACACGTCTGTGTGGTAACCACCGGTACTCTGGTCGGCGTCTGTTAGCTCTGTGAGCTCGGCTGTGATCCAATCTTCTGGAATTCAAAACTCCAGTCGTAATTCTGTGAGATCCCTTGGGGTTTCACCACCACAACTTGAACATAAATCAATAATCATGACAGAACGACGTGAACGAACACACTACCCTGGGCCCCAGTCAATAAAACTGGGTATTGTACCTGATCATCTGATTCCAGGGGATCAGGTATGTCATGAAGAGGAGAATTGCTTCTCAAAAACCCTCAAAACTAAGAGAATATTTTACATGGGAACACTCAACGTAAACACACTCCTGAAACTAGGTAAAGTGAAACAACTAACAAACATCATGGACACATTCAATATCAGAATACTGGCTATACAGGAAACGAGATTCTCAGATGAGAATCACTTCGATTCGGGAAGTTACAGAATATACAAGGGGAAACCAGCCATAACTATTCCAGGAAAAAATCTCAAACTCTTCGGAACAGGTTTTGTAGTCCACAACTCAATATTGGACTCTGTAATAGATTTCACCTCAAAATCTGAAAAAATTTCCACACTTACGATACGTTCTGGTAACAAAGCGTATACAATAATCAATGCTCATGCCCCCACAAATAACTACAATAACAAAAATCCACAGATGATAGAAGAATTCTGGGAAGACTTAGAAGAAATCACCAACAAAATCCCCACTAAGCATGTTAAATTATTGCTTGGTGATTTTAATGCACAATTAGGCCGCGAAAGAAAATTCAGAGACACAACAGGAAAACATACAGCGCACCAGAGGACAAACAAGAATGGAGAGAATTTGATAAACTTCTGTAGGAATTTTGACTTCAAAATCATGTCAACACAATTCCAGAAACCCTACAAGAAACTATGGACTTGGAAATCTCCAAACAGCGCCCTCGGAGAATTTCAGATAGACCACGTTGCGATATCTACAAAAAACACCAGAGAAGTTATGAATATACGAACGAGAAAAGGTTTTTTCGAATCTGATCATCATCTACTACAAATCAAGGCTAAGTTTATACCAAACAGACAAACTAAGAGAACAACCAGAATTTTCAGAACAGACCCAGAGTATTTACAATTAAACAAGAAAGAAATAACACAAGGACTTAAGAAAATTGAGAGTAACAACTGGACGGAATTGTCCGAAAACATGAAAGAACTGATAAAAATGGGGCAGCCCCCGAGGAAAAGGAAGCACAGATGGTGGAACGTGACATGTGACAGAGCCATAGAGGATAGAATACAAGCCTGGAAAAAATTTAACAGCCATAGAACACCAGAAAAATGGGAAGAATTCAACAGGATACAAAAAGACTCTTCGAGAATAATCCGCAGAGAAAAAAGAAACTACGATAACAACAGACTCAAGGAGATAGAAGAGGATTTTACCAAAAATAACACACGAAACTTCTATAGAACATTCAGAGAGAATATGACTGGATATCGACCACCGAGCTTATGCTTCAAAAGACAAGACGGAACACTGGAGACAAACCCGAAAAAGAACTGTACGATACTGGCACAATATTTTGACTCACTGCTTAACTGTGATAAACCAACACACAGATTACAGTTCGAAAAGCCAGAACCTAACATTGATTCCAAACCTCCAACACTTGAAGAAATCGTGGAAATAATAAAATCACTAAAGAACAATAGAGCGCCTGGAGAAGACGGATTGATTTCGGAAATCTGGAAATTAGACCACGAAAATGTTACACCAAAAGTACACAAAATCATCGAAAACATCTGGGAAACAGGGAAGGTACCAGAAGAATGGAAGTCAGCTCTAATACACCCCCTCCACAAGAAGGGAGACAAAACGAACCCTAATAATTATAGAGGGATTTCACTATTACCCGTCGCATACAAAATTTTCTCCAAAGCCCTGTTAAAACGGATAGAGCCTCAGATAGATCCACAGATAGGAGAATACCAAGGAGGGTTCAGGAAGGGAAGATCGTGCAGTGAGCAGATTTGGTGCCTGAGAACAATACTAGCAACGAGAAAAACCAGGAACACAACAATCACATTCGTCGACTACAAAAAAGCGTACGACTCCATAGATAGAGAAACACTTTTTAACACATTAGAAGAAATGAAGGTCGACAATAAGTCCAGAAAACTAATCCAAGAAACATTAACAAATACAATATCCAAAGTTAAATTCATGGGAGAGATCTCGGAACCCTTCAAAATTAATACAGGAGTGCGACAAGGTGATGGTTTATCACCCATTCTATTCAACTCAGTTTTGGATAAAATAATCAAGACATGGGAAAAAGGAGTCAAAGGCATAAAAATGGCAAAACACCAGAAAAGGACAGTCAACATTAAGTGTCTGGCCTTTGCCGATGATGTAGCGATTATAACAAATAACAGAAAAGAAGCCAAAGAAGCTCTAGAGACGCTACATGAAATCTCTGCCAAAACAGGGTTACAAATCTCATACGAAAAAACACAGTTCATGGACACAAAATCTACAGACAAGCACCCACTGGAAACCAAGTATGGAAAAATAACACAAGTGGAAAGTTTCAAATATCTAGGAGAGATTATACAGAAAACAGGACTGAACTTGGCATCCAATGAAGACAGGATCGCTAAATTGCAGAAAGCATACCGACTTACATGGAACCACTACAATAAAAAATGTATTTCCATCAATGCCAAATTACGACACTATCGTACAGTAGTCTTACCAGAGGCCTTATACGCTTCAGAAACGACAGCAATCAAGGGACGAACAAAAATCAAGGAATTAGAAAAACAAGAGAAAAAAATTCTGAGAAAGATCTACGGGCCAGTTCAGAAAGAGGGAATATGGATGAAGAGACCGACAATAGAACTGTACAAACAGACAGAGACGATTACAAACAACATAAGGAAAAGAAGGGCAAAATTTTATGGACATATACATAGGATGACCGAAGACAGACTGACCAAGAAAATTTTTAATATAGTTACGAATAGCACACTAAAAACCAATTGGGTAAAGGAAACCGTGGAAGACCTCAAGAAACTAAACATCTCTACAGAAGACATCGCAGACAGGAGCAATTACAGAGAAAAACTTAGACTACAGAAGTTTGAGCAAACTCCCAAAGAGAGACAACCAGCAAAGAGGTGGACAGAAGAGAGAAAGAGGAAACATAGTGTGTATATGAGAGGTTTTTGGGAAAAAAGAAGAAAGGTCCAGAATGAAACATGAAAATTGATTGTGTTGTAACGCTCTCCTTATGGGGAATTAACGAATAAATAAATAAATAATACAGTTGAACAAGTGTCCTCCTTCAAATACCTGGGCACCATATTGAACGAAGAATGTGACTCCAAGCTGAATATGACCTATAACTAGCTAAATATGACTTAAAACTAGCTGAATAAGCTCTGAAACTAGCTGAATATGACCTAAAATTAGCTGAATACTGTCTAAAATAACTGAATACGTCCTAAAACTAGCTGAATATGACCTATAACTAGCTGAATACGGCCTAAACTACTTGAATAAGGCCTAAAACTAGCTGAATACGACCTGAAATAGCTGAATATGACCTATAACTAGCTGAATATGACCTATAGCAAGCAAAATATGACCTAAACTAGCTGAATATGACGTATAACTAGCTGAATATGACCTAACTAGCTGAATACTACTTATAACTAGCTGAATATGACCTATAACAAGCTGAATAAGACATATAACTAGCTGAATACGACCTAAACTAGTTGAATACTACTTATAACTAGCTGAATATGACCTATAACTAGCTGAATATGACCTATAACTATCGGAGTATGACCTATAACTAGCCGCATACGACCTATAACTAGCTGAATATGACCTAAACTAGCTGAATACGACCTATAACTAGCTGAATATGACCTATATCTACCTGAATTTGACATACAACTAGCTGAATATGACCTACAACTAGCTGAATATGACCTATAAATAGCGGAGTATGACATATAACTAGCCGCATACGACCTAAAACTAGCTGAATACGACCTAAACTAGCTGAATGTGACCTAAACTAGCTGAATACGACCTATAACTAGCTGAATATGACCTATAACTAGCTGAATTTGGCATACAACTAGCTGAATATGACCTATAACTAACTGAATATTACCCATAACTAGCTGAATACGACCTAAACTAGCTGAATATGACCTATAACTAGCTGAATTTGGCATACAACTAGCTGAATATGACCTATAACTAACTGAATATTACCCATAACTAGCTGAATATGACCTATAACTAGCTGAATATGACCTATAACTAGCTGATTGTGACCTCTAACCAGCTGAATATTACCTAACTAGCTGAATACTACTTATAACTAGCTGAATATGACCTATAACTAGCTGAATGTGACCTCTAACCAGCTGAATATTACCTAACTAGCTGAATACTACTTATAACTAGCTGAATATGACCTATAACTAGCTGAATGTGACCTCTAACCAGCTGAATGTGACCTCTAACCAGCTGAATGTGACCTATAACTACTTGAATATGACCTATAATGTAGTTTTATAGTGCACAATAGGTTATTGCACGGAATGTGTTATCTGTGTTTTATTTCCCTTATCCTTTTATTTTCACCTCTTCCAGTAGCCTCTGTAAGTTAGTTGTATTTTAATTATTGTAATGCGTTCATGTCCGTTAATCTCCAAACTTAAGAATCCTTCGTTTTAAGCACTGCCAGTGGGATCGCATGCCAGGAGGGATGCGATCCAGCTGGCAGTGACCTTTCCCTTTAATAGTTAGCGGCGATCGCAGTGGGTTGGTGCTACAACCTATCTTGTACGCCTCTGAGACTACGGCCACACTTGCGTGACTTCCCGCAGCGGGGCAAGATCGCCCGCTGGAGAATGGGCCGAGGTCAATTTTGTTGGCATGTTTTCCTGCACAATGACTGGCTACACTATGGGTTTTATTGTGCTCTTATTAGTTTTGTACTGCGAAGGCCATGAGTGGAGAGCTCCTCGCAGGCCTTGAGGTCTTTGGTTTTTACTCTGTGCCAGTTATTTTGTGCTTTGCCTTCTGTTTTAAAGAGAGTGTAAAAAAAGATATTGGGTGTATGTAACTACGATGTGCGACGATATTTGAGCGTGACAACGTATTCTCGGACTGATTTCTTTAAACTGTCTTTTCTTCTTCTTCTACGCGATCAGGCCCAGTGGACCACGCGCTGCTACAAGTTTCCTTCTCCATCGTCTCCTATCCATAGCTGCCATCCGCTAAGTGTCTACGCGTATCGCTGCCTGTTGCAGATCTTCATGGAGTCCATCACTCTACCGCTTCCTTGGTCTCCCTGGTGGTCTTCTTCCTGTGGGGATGAAATCCAGTAGCTTCCGTGGCCATCGGTGGTCTTCCATCCGGGCTACATGTCCAGCCCACTGCAGTCTTCTGGTTTTGATGGTTCCAGCTATGTTGGCATCAAGGTACAGGTCTTCTACTTCATGATTGTGTCTAATCCTCCATTCACCCGTGTGTACATCCCTCACCGGTCCGAAGATCTTCCGAAGAACTTTTCTCTCAGAAACGAGTAGTTTATGAAAGTCCTGTTTTCGGATACTCCATGTCTCACATCCATATAGTACAACGGGTTGGATCAGAGTTTTATACAGACGAATTTTGAACTGTCTGGAGAGACTTCTGGACCGAAGAAGCTGTTTTAAGCTGTAGAGAGTTCGGTTTCCTGCTTGGATCCTAGAGTTGATTTCTGCCTCACATGATGAGTTCTCCGTGAAAAGCGATCCTAAGTACTTAAATTTATGGACCCTCTTGTAGGACTGGTCCCCTACCCGGAGTGACTGTAGTTGCCCAAAAACGTGGCCTTGCCCGCGAGTCATATTGAGGTACTCCGTCTTGGTTTCATTCACGATTAGCCCAAATTTGTTGGCAGCTGCCTTGAGTGCTCTGGTCATTTGCCTCAACTCTTCCTGAGAGCTGGAGAGTAAACTGATATCATCTGCGTAGGCAAGGTATGCTAGGTTCTTCCCTTCGACTTGGATTCCTTCAAAATTCTCTCGAAATGTCTCGCGTATGATCTTCTCCAAGGCAAAATTGAACAGTGTAGGAGATAAACCGTCTCCTTGCCTGAGACCCGTCAAAATTTCAAAATCCTCCGTCACTCGATTTCCCATTTTTATCTTACCGCGTGTTTCGCTCAGGCAGATCGCTACCAAGTTGATGAGTTTCTCGGCCATTCCAAACTCTCTTAGGCAACTGAGTAGGCTCTTTCGGTGTATGCAATCATAGGCCTTCTTGAAATCTACGAACAACACGTGGAGTTCTTTGCCATATTCACCCAGTTTTTCAGTAAGCTGTCGGAGAACGAAGATATTATCTACTGTGGAACGTCCCAGCCGAAAGCCTCCCTGGTAATCACCAAGCACTGATTCTGCCACTTGTTGAATTCTATCTATGAGGCAGTTGGACAAGATCTTGTAGCAGACGTTAAGCAGGGCGATTCCTCGATAGTTATCTCATTTCAATTTGTCACCCTTCTTATAGATTGGACAAATCAGAGCTGTTTTCCAATCTGACGGCAGTTCTTCTTTGATCCAGATTGCTTGTATCAGCCTGTGCAGTTTTTCTGTTAGTTTCTCTCCTCCTTCCAGGATCATCTCGGTCTGTCACTCTTGCGAAATTTCAGCTCAGTATATTTATTAATTATGTATTTTTCGGATTGAAAAGTTCACAGTCGAAATGAAGAAAAGCCGATTTGCACTTCCAGGGAAACTCCAAACACAACCACTCTTCTCTGAAGTTTTAACTCAACACGACTCGACAGTTGGCTGCTGGCTGTATCTGGGGTAATTATTCGCCCGCTAGATAGGCCGTAACTGGGGTGATAGACTCATCACTAGCCAGCTCGTAAACTGACACCTCAGAATTTGAATGAAGATTGTTGATAGAAATGGAAACGTAAAAGCACTTATAGTGGGCGATGTATTGAAGATATGCTCTTCCGGACTTTTTTGTAGAACTTTTCATGCTGAACAATTCTTACACTCATAAAAGTTTGGTGCTTTTCAGTCGGTCAACATGAATGTACCCAAATAGAGCTGGGTTATGCCCTAATCCTGAAATAAATTGCATGATTACGGCATAACCCAGCTCTACTTGGGTACATTCGTGTTGACCGACTGAAAAGCACCAAACTTTTGTTTACTTAGGCAACACTGAAAAATGGCTTCAAACCTCACAATCTTACACTCATAGTATATAGATACTTTTAATGGTTTGTCCAGCGTAAGCTTAGGAAGCGCACGGACGCCATGTTTTTTCTTTTACCTTTTTCACTGAAATCGTTACTGCTTGGCTTCCTTTGGTCATAAATAAATATTTTTCAACATAAATCTTCGTCAAGATATCCTTTACAGAATAGTGAAACCGCATCACAATCCATTTAGAGGTTCACTCATGACATCCAAAAACGACAGTAGCGATACTCGAGCGCAGAAACAGAATAGAGAGAGAGAGAGCGTTGCAGCAGAAGAGAGATAAAACGCTATCATCACCTTTCACTGTAACACTTTTTCACGAACGTCACTGTATTCCAACAATTTATTTGATATCGTCACGTCAAAAAAGGTTCCCTAGTCTTAACTTATCTGGGATCCCCACACCTAGATCAAGCATATATACTGTATTTAAGTACCGAACCGTGAGTGAATAATTTTGGAGGTACGGTACAAAGGTACCCGTGCCTTTACGATACAAAGGACCAAGACTTCAAAAACAGAGAAATGATGGATCCAATATTTTCTTTAACGACGATGACGACGACGAAGAATAATCAACGCAGCCGATAACGCAACAACGGAGTTATTATTTAATGGAATGCCTTCCATATGCAGAGCAATGGTGATGCTTAGCTACTTACAATATACAACACACTAATAAAATCCCGCCGTGTAAACACGGGAATAGCCGTGACACCTAGGAACGTGGAATGGCAACACAATATACATGGGATATATAATATACTGTCATTTCACGTCGTTAAGCGTCACTGCTATCCCCGGCAGATGTTTTTCACGCAGAAATCCAGAGTAACAAATCGCATGTGTGGCCACCCACCTCCCCACCTCCCAGGTGGTTCAGCTGCGTGACAAAGACGCAGTCCTGCTGCGGGAAATCACGCGAGTGTGGCCGTAGCATGAGTGTTGGATGGGCAGGCAGTTTAAAGCAGCCAGGGTAATGCGATCCACCTGGCAGTGGCAAGATCTTATCATGGCCCCCAACAATGTAAACTGTATGTAAATATAAATCAAGAAGTTCCGTGACGAACTTACGAGCCTACTTTTCATAAAATTTAAGATTCATGCCAATGATTAATCCATATGGACCTATCTGGAATAACGACGAAATTAAGTTGGTAATATCGACATTTCTAATTAGTTCGAAATAAACCTGGTATAAAGTAGCCTAATAGAGCACTACAGTTGGCAGCCCTGGTAACTGAATATATTCTTAGTTCCATCTCTTAAGGTACAGAATACAAAATTTGGTTGAAGTCCAATGGATAACATGGACGTTACATGCAGTTCGACATTGGTTCTATCCGCGCGTTAAATCATGTTGGCAATAATGTCATGCATGTGTTGGTTAGAAATAATCTGAAATATTATGATCTCCTGTTGTGCCAATTTTGGATGAAATCCATTTGTTAGTATAGAAGTTAGGCCTACAGGTATTTTAAAATTGGACCTATCATCAGACTTAGAATCAAGTTGGCAGCACTGACGTATATTAGTTACTCCAAATTAATCTAGAATGTCAGGCACAATACGTGAATACGTGTGCAAATTTTAGAGCTGATGATTAAGTACAACTTTTTCGGGCTTGTAGGCTGTGGTCCAGACAGGATATCTCCCGACGTTTCACCGGAAACTGCGTCTGGCGTTATCAAGGGTTCCGCTCCTTTCCTTGGTCAGCAGTGGAATGAGGAAGAGGCTTGAAATAATGGGTAACGGTTTGTATTGGGGGGTATTGTTGTTCCACTGCTGACCAAGGAAAGGAGCGGAAACCTTGATAATGCCGGACGCAGTTTCCGGTGAAACGTCGGGAGATATCCTGTCTGGACCACGGCTTAAAAGCCCGAAAAATTTGTACTTAATTATGAACGCCGGCCGTGAAAGCCTAAGCTGTTATATTAGAGCTGATGGCTTGCATACTTTCTGATATCTTGATATTACGGTAAAAAAATAGAGACAGCATTTATTAACACTTGGCAGCCCTGGGCACTCTTAGGAATACGCATAGTCATATATGTTATGGTACACTTGGCACATATGAAATTTGGTTGAAATCCAATTGATAATATAGAAGGAAAATAGAGAGAGCATTTATAAACAGTTGGCAGCTCTGAAGAATACGCTCAGTCATATCTGATTATGTGCACATAGTACTTACGCAAATTGGTTGAAATGCAACTGATAGTGTAGAAGTTATATGCATTTAAAAATTGGACCTATCAGCAGGTTTAGAATCATTTTGGCAACACTGCGATGTATGGTCTCTTGGAAATTAAATTAAAATATTATTATCTATATGAGTGCCAATTTTGGAATGGCTCCCATGCATACCTTCCAAGATATGCAACATGGAGCTCAAGTTTCAATTGCGGTTTTTCAGCAGTTGGTAGCACTGACATCATTTTCAAATATGGGCTTGAGATATTCCGGTATAGATCTTTACTCATGCCAAATTTGGGTTCGATTGCTGTAGTTGTTTAGGTGTTGATAGGGGGGGGGGACACAGACAGACATACAGACAGACAGACAGACAGACAGAAGGATAGACAGACACATTTGCCCGGATCGATCTCATAAGTCTACTTTTTCCTCATTTTTGCAAAATGTGTAAAGTAGGCTAAAATATACCGGTCATCATCATCTTGAGCAGTTTCCGACCGCTGGTCGGGTCTGCTTGGAACATAAGCTTCTCCATCGTTTTCTGTCCATCCACCATCTCTCATCTTCCACTGTGTCCCAGCACACTCCTCTTTCCTCCACACTCTTAACTCCTTTTGTCCATCTGTCCCTTGGTCTTCCCCTTGGCCTCCTACCCTTCATTTCCATTCCAAACATCTTCTTCGGTATCCTCTCCTCTTGCATCCTCCTCATGTCCATACCATTGCAGCCTAGATCGCTCTATTCTATTTTGCAATGGTTCCTCTCTTACCATCTCTCTGACTCTCTCATTCCTTACTCTGTCCATTCTTGTTACTCCTACCCTACTCCTCTGGAACTTCATATACCGGTACGGTACGTCAGATAAACATACCTTGAACGATGATCTGATACAGTCTTAGAAGCTCGATACTTATTTAGAAGTTAGACGATGAAAACATTTCGGACAAAGATGACCAGCACACAGTCAAAAGACACACACTACAGTTCACTACAGCACGGCAATGGTAGCAGCAAATCTGTGCTTTGTCGCAACTTTCACTCCTTGTCGCAAAGGTGCAGCACTACTATAGCTGAACTTTTCTGCTCTAGGTGCGGGGCTCCCAGAAACGCAGGGCCCGTCGCATTACTTCTGCTATATGGTTAATCCAGCCCTGAGCACCACCAACGCACAGTGGGTCAAAATCTAAATCTAGGGGGACAAAATTATTTTTACGTTTTAATCATGAATTTAGAGTGAAAGCAACGTATATAATTTGTTTACTTCATAATAAAGCTACGTCTACACATGCAAGAACTTGTGTATGACTAGGAGTTGGATAGAGCATTCAGATATCTCTTCAGAACAATTTTCTACCCCTAATTTACTTTTAACAACTTCACAAAGTTCCACTTTTGACATGATCGTCGAACCGAGTGCTTCAAACGGTTGTAAACGTGTGAGAACTGGTTGCGTGGCATCTTCTAAAACGTAAAATAACTAAGTAAGTTGCAAAAAGATGCAAAAGATCTTATAACAGGCGTAAACTACAAGTCTTTATCTACATTTTAACATTAAGTAGAAAGTGACGTAGTAAAAGTAATAGTTAAATATTATATAATGCAAAATATAGCTAATATTACGTAACAATTACGCCCATTAATAACTGAAACACGTTACAAAGATCATACCTTCAGTTGCATGTTCCATCTTAAAGCATCACACTAACCACAAAGACAACCAAACCACAGCCACTTACATTCACCCTCCAATTCAGACTGCTCGAACAGTGGTGACAGATTTACACTAAGATGCGTTTATATCCCAGAATAGTAAGCGGGAATTATAAGAGAATGCTGTAGAAGTAATAAATTTTGATTTTTTAATTATGAAAATAAATAATTTTGTCCTCCTAGATTTCGATTTTGACCCACTGTGCAACGTACTCTATACAGGGCCGGATTTAGATTTTATGCGCACCTAGGCCCGTGGGTTTTTGCAGCCCCCTCTTCATTCCATCGTGAAGGAGGGAGAATTTAGACCTCAGAAAGGTCTTTGTGAAGGTAATTTTTATGTTATTCCATGGTATCGTGAAGGTTGGTTGGTTGGTAGGTTCTTAAGTTTAGGGGCTGCGACAACGCGGTCATGTAGCCCCGTGTACTTTGTGTGTGTGTAGAATCAGTCTGATAAACGGTGTTAATTGTGATGACTGTATTAATGTGTGTTTTCTGTTTTTTAATTCAAGTAAGGTCTGCAGACTTTTGAATTTTTCAAATTGTTCCTACTTTTGCCGCCAAACGCCACCGTCAACGACTACTAGTTCAGAACTTAGCTACCAGACGCCACCGCGGTCGGCTCTTGGCAACGAATGTAGGTACCTAAGAGCGTTGTTTACATTCTTAACCTATACAATTTTGCTAACACAGGTCTAATTAGTGGAAGGTTCTTTAACATGCCATAAATCTATGACCGCCGGTTTTACTTTCCCTCCGAAGGAAGGCATACTGAGGGAATTTTAACGCTCTTAAAATTCCGACGACTTCGGCCGGATTTGAACCCGCGATCTTGGGCATAGAAGCTCAGCATGCTACCAACTACGCCACCGAAGCCGCCTGTATCGTGAAGTAAAATCAATTAAATAGATTAAAATTATGAGAGAATCAATTGTTTCTAAATGTGTATTTTTTTAAAGTCGTTTACCCTCCAGGTTGGTGGAACCCACGGACTCAGCGAGGGAACTCACCACTACCGCCTCTACGGGCTGTGTCCTAGAGCTGGGAACATCTAATCGGAAGGGATACAACTGGTGAGGTGGGATTAGCACTTCGCTCAGGCGGCCTCACCTGCAAAGCGAACAGGGTCCTCATGAAGGAAGGTAAGAGATGGTTAGGATGGATAGACAAGGAAGAGGGAAGGAGGCGGCCGTGGCCTTGAAGAAGGTACCATCCCGGCATTTGCCCGAAGACGAAGTGGGAAACCACGGAAAACCACTTCGAGGATGGCTGAGGGGGAATCGAACCCCCTCTACTCATTTGGGCCACCTGAGGCTGAGTAGACCCCGTTCCAGTCCTCGTACCACTTTTCAAATTTCATGGCTGAGCCAGGAATCGAACCCAGGATTTCCGGGGCGGCAGCTAACCATGCTGACCGCTACGCTACGGAGGCGACTAAATTTGTATATATAAACTATAATAAATAGGCCAAAGGGATATTAAAATAAGTCTAAACCATTTAAGACCCATTATACAGTTTACATACACACTACATCATACAACCTACGACTATGCTTAATGAATTATTCAAATTAAACTGATATTAATATTCAAGAATTAAATTTTCTCCTAATAAATCATAAAACATTCCTGGTCTAAAGCTGAAGTCGAAAAATCTGCTGTTGCAAAACATTTGTTGGAAAATGATGGCCACAATATACTGTATAAGGTGCGTTCAAAAAGTAACGAGCCGGAGGCTAATCGTGGCGTGTGTGACGAGGTGTGGTTCCGACCAGAGCGTGGAAGGTTACAGCCCGTCACGTGACGATACAAAGCGAGCAGCATGCATCAATCGTCCAACCAAGACCAAGACAGTAGGACATTCGACATGCTTCCTGGTGTGGTTGAAGACTGTGGGGCACCCATTGGGCACACACTTTCCGCAAGTGCAGTCGTTCCTTCATGATGGTGTGCACACTTCCGACGCTCAATCCGACCACGGTGGCTATGGCGTTCACTGTCACTCGGCGGTCCTCGGTAATGGGTGCATCAACCAGCTGGACGTTGTCATCGGTAAAGCAGGGGGGTGCCCCAGACCGGGCATCATCGGCTAACGACACCCGTCCTTCCCTGAAGCGCTTGTGCCACGCCTTGACCCTTGCAAGGGACATGCAGTGTTCACCGTACACTTGTGACATTCGGTGATGAATGTCCGTTCCCCCTACTCCTTTCGCTGTCGGAAACCGAACAACAACTCTTTGCTCTTCGTTTGACGCCTCCATGTCACTGTTTGCAAGGCGACTGGCAGCGTTGGACGATTGATGCATGCTGCTGCTCGCTTTGTATCGTCAAGTGACGTGCACGCGTGCCTTCTAGCGACGGGCTGTGACCTGGTCGGAACTACACCTCGTTACACACGCCACGATTAGCCTATGTCGTCACCGGTTTGCGCATTCCAGCCTCCGGCTCGTTACTTTTTGAACGCACCTTATATATTGAAAAAGTGTCAAAATTTTGGAAAGTGTAATTTAAATCATAAAATTATTCGAAATACGTGTATTGTAGTCTATAACATTTTATGGAAATTTTGTGTCAAAAAAAAACAACCATGCGGTTTAATTTTGCGCCCCTTAGCATGGTGCGGCTATGGGGCCTATTGGTAAATCCAGCCCTGACTCTGTACGGTCCGCACTCTGACTAGATGATTGTCATGTGGTATATCCAGTCTGATCGCTACAATGAGCGTTGTGTACAGTATGATCCCTACAATGAGTGAGTAACCATGTCAACGGTTTGCTTGAAATATTTTATGTAACATAAGTGCGGCATGTATTTACGAGTGAATTTAGTGCGGTATGGATTTACGAGTGAATACTAATGTCCGGGCAGCAACTTAAGGTAACGATATCGTTTTATTAGGTAATACTAAAATAATTTATTAAGGGCCATTCTATATGAGCGGATAAAACGCCGCGTTTTGCTCGCCTCCTACCGCGCAATCGCACAGAACCTACAGTAATGAATTATTGGTCTGTCCACACGAGCGTTTTGTCGGTCGCGGGAGGAGGCGTTCGAGACGCGTCGGGTGTGAAGCACGCATCTGGAGGTGTCCTGCCCAATAGCGGGAGACCCACGAACTAAACTACAAGTGGCGTTTTGCAAGCAGTTTACACGCGTCAGTAACCTCCCGTTGTTTACTGTGAATTCACGTATGTAGCGCTGCACTATGTTTGATACGGAGAAGTTTATTATTGAGATCGAGAATCGACCGCCACAATCGATTCGCTAATGTGGGATGAATCCACCAGCTCCTCTTTTTTCCATTATGTTCATTACTAAGCATATCATTTAACAATAAGATTCCTGCAACGCAACCGAATTGCACTGTATCCATGTCCATCGCAGCACTCAATAGATGCGAGTAGACTACTTGTCTCGCCGGCCCCGTGGTGTCGGGGTAGCGCGCCTGCCTCTCACCCGGAGGCCCCGTGTTCGATTCCCGGCTCCGTCAGGAATTTTCGAAACTGACGTGAGGGTTGGAACGGGGTGCACTCAGCCTCGTGAGGACAATTGATTAGCTGTCTGAAAGTGAGGCAGCGCCCCGGTCACGAAAACCAAGATTAATGGCCGAGGGGATCCGATGCGCTGATCACGTGTCAACCCAATATATGCAGGCCAAATGGCTGAGCAGCAGTCGCTTGGTAAGCTTAGGCGCTTCATGGGCTGTAGTGCCCACTTAGTGCACAGTTAGACTACTTGTTTCAGTAGAAAGAATAGAGTAGCAGGCGCTTCTGCTCACACGTCACGTTTTGACCGCCACGTGTATTTTGCACAATTCTGGCGCGGTCTGCTCACATGCCGCGTTTTGACGGTGACGTGTAGATTGAAACATTTTGGCGCGGTAGGAGGCGGGCGAAACGCGGCGTTTTACCCGCTCGTGTAGAATGGCCCTTAGGTGAGCTCGAAAGAGCATTAGCCTACTTAACCTAGTGAATTTAACAATCTCTAATTTGTCTGATAACCAGTGTTAATAGTGTGATTGCTCTATTAGTTTGTGTTATCTGTATTTCAGGTAAGGACCGCCGACGACCAATTTCTAGTAGTTCCAATTTTTCTACCAAATGCTACCGTCAACGACACCTAGCTGTGAGCTTGGTCACTAGATGCCACCACAGCCTGTACCTAGCGGCGAACACAGTGGTATGTTATAAGCTACACTTTTCATCACACATAGTACCATTGTTCGGTTTGTGAAAGACTTACCTGATTTAATTTATCTATATAGTGCTGGCCTCGAATTATAGGTTTCTTCGTCTTCACCCAAAGGGCAGCTACAATAGTCTCACTGTTCCTGTGGTTGAATAAGAAGCTTTTTGGCGAGTTATCACGAGTTGTATTTAAGTTCAGTAATTATAGATTAATATTTTTAGCATAAAATCAAACAGATTCTGAAGTAGGAGAGAAGAAAGTACCTGGTTACTGAAGTGCTGTCCCAGCACATGCAGAGTATTTGTGTACACAATCGGAATGAGAATAGTTGCCTGAAATAATCGAACCAACGCTATAGAGATACAATTCAATTAAGACCTCTTGTAGAATTGTCTAATACAGGGCGCCCGAGAATGTTCTCCGCAGTGGGTACGTGCAGCTGTGAGTGGTTAAGTCATGAGTTTGAGTTGGCTGCACTGCACTGTGTCCTTCAAAGCGGGACTTCCCCGTGTGAGCTGTCGATGTGCATCGCGATAAGCGCGCGAGCCTGCAGGTCATCAGCGTGTATTACAGTCAGCGAGCGTTCGGATAGATTATTATTGGAAGAGTGCAACAGTATACAGGCGGTAATGTTTACTACTGAAGAGAGGGTTTTTTTTTTTTTTTTTGTGGAATACGTTTTCGCGAAGGCGATCGGTTTACAGAAAATGTAAAATTAAGATTTCAGGCGCGGTTTCCTAATTCAAAGTGTCCAAACCGTGATACCATTCGGGAATTGGTAAGTAAATTTCGTGTGACTGGCTCAGTTCACGATGTACCGGGAACAGGCAGGCCTACGCTTTTAACAGACGAAAAACATGGGGAAATTCCGCTGCAAGTTGTAAGAATCAAAAAAGTATGAATGATGCCGGAACACAATGAGTTCACTGTTTGGCACAGAAGAAACATCTTCCTTAACCAATAAAACAGAAGTTCACTGTAATATTTAGCGTGTATACAAGGCAGTGTAGAACATCTGCTAGACGGGTAAGGATTTACGGAGGCACATGAAGCTGAGCCTTTAAGATTGCGTCAACGGTTTGGTCTTGCCGTAGATGCTCATTGCGTTTCCCTTTACGCACTTAAGTTCGACACTACCGGTACTGAAGTGTACTAAGCTATCATTTTATTGTCACTAACTAGCAATTCGTTGCGGTGTATATTCTTGAGACGAGTGAGGAGTCGTGGCTTAACGCCATATATTCACACAATTGTGCAAATCGAGGTAAAAGCGATTTTTATTTTTTAGTTACGTTAAGGGGTCCATAAGGAACGTTTTCAGCCACGGGGGCATTCTGTACACCCCCTAGTTAATTTTTAACAGTCCCCCAAACATGTGATGGGGCGCGTACCCTTATGTTATGGGTTAAAAATTCCTTATTAATTCTTTATTGGCAAAATTTATAAAATTAGTAACATTTCCGATGTTTTGGAGGGCAAAGAATTCATTTTTGGGGTCATTTTTCTTGTAGGGGGCAGGGGGCAGCGCTACAGGGGGAGGGGATCCAAAACCTGTAAAACTAGGTTTATGCATATCATTTTCAAGGTATTTTGGGGCGAATAATTCATTTCTGGGTTAGCTTTTGTTCTAGGGGGTAAGGGATGGGGGCAGTGAATCGTTGGGGGCGGAACTACGGGGGCGGTGCACACAATAATATCAAACTGGTGCCTATAAAGATATATTTCCAAGGTTTTCGGGGGTGTAAAATTCATTTCTGGGGTAGTTTTTTGTTCTAGGAGGTACGGGAGGGGACTGTCAATATTGGGGGCGGTGTTACAGGAGCTGGGGTTCAAAAACCTTAAAACTTGGTTGATGCAAGTAGTGGGATGAGGTGCGTTCTGCAGCACAGCCTACTTTCCCACGAACTTTGCCGATATCTCCCGAACACATGATCAGATTTTAACGAATGAGGCGTTGTTGGCGTTGGGGTGACGTCCTCTTTGCTAAGAATGTGTATTGGTATTTAAAAAAAAATGAAAAATTTTGTTTTTGACATTGGCGCTATTTTGGAAACGGTGAATTTTGGAAAAAAGTTTGTTTGACGTTAATGAAAGGTGACTATACTCTAGGAGGACAGCAAGTTTCAAGTGTGTAGGAGGAAAAAAAATGATAGCCTACTTTCTGGGGAACATTGGCGATAATTGGCGAACGGATGGTTGGATTTTAACGAACGAGGTATTGTTGGTTTGGGGTGACGTCCTCTTTGCTAAGAATGTGTGTTGGTATTTTAATTTAATTTTTGAAAATTCTTGTTTTTGAATTTTTGATTATTTTGGAAACGGTCAAGATAAGAAAAAAGTTTGTTTGACGTTAATGAAAGGTGCCTGTGCCCTCTAGGAGGACAGAAAGTTTCAAGTGTGTAGGCCAAATTAAATTAATTTTGAAAAATGGTGACTATTTTGGAAACGGTGAAGTTGACAAAAAAAGTTTGTTTGACATGAATGGATGGTATTTACCCCCTCTACCCGCACCATAAATTTGTACTCGCTAGGTGAAAAACCTATGCACGTTTTACAGTTCTCTTGCAAGTCCCGTGTGTGCTTGAATACGCATGGATATGTTGGGAAAAGGTTAGGTGGTGGGGGAGGACTAGGGTCGAGTGAGGGGTCGTTTAGATGATATTTTTTCCGCTCTATTTGATGGTGAGGTTATTTTTTTGAATGGGTGGAATTTGGAAACGCAATTTGAGGTAAACATGCGTTTTTAACATTTTGACGATATTTAATAAAAGGGATAATGACGTGTATTATGTTATTTTTTTTGAATCGTCGTTTGTAAGTAGGTGGGATTTGTAAATGATTATTTATAAATTAGTTATTAAAATAATTAAAGAACACAAAAACTAATAGGTCATCCGCTTTTTGGTATCTCGCTAACCAATAATCGAATTTAAACAAATGGGGTGTCGTAGGACTCGTGTCCTACGGACGGGGTATATCCACCCCCAAATAAAAACTACCCTTACCCGGGGGATGAAATAGTAATTTTTTGTATGCATGCGCACTTGGAGTGGTCTTTTGTAAGAGAGCGGGCTTTATAAATGATTATTAATGAGTTTTTTTTATTAAGAACCAAAAGAACTAATAGGTCATCCGCTTTTTAGTATATCGCTAACCAATAATCGGATTTAAACATATGGGGTGTCGTAGAACTTGTGGTGAACTCCCCTTTTCTATGGACGAGGTATGTCCACCCTAAAATAAAAAAGTCCTCTCGGCACGCCGGAAGGCGGAGGTAGATTTCACCGGACAAACTTGGGGATACGCGAAAATAGGCAGAATATGCAGGTTTTCGTAGAAGGATCAGACCACATTTATTGCGTGAAAGTATTTTATAATTGGAGATTAATTAACTTTGTTTTTCGTCATTTTATGCATATTTTAAACATTCTATTGTCTTATGATGACGGTTACCTTCTTGTCATTTGGAGTCCATTTTTATACTTGTGGTCACACTGTCCTTATGCAAGGTTTCGACACTGATGTGTAACTATGTAACGGTCTGTTACTTCTTCACGCAAAATTATATCTCCCGCAGAGATGTTGGTTGGTTCCTCAGTTCAGGGGCTGCGACAACGTGGTCATGTAACCCCGTGTACTTTGGGTGAGTGTAGAATCTGTCTGATAAACGGTGTGAATTGTGATGGCTGTATTAGTCTGTAATTCAGGTAAGGAATGAAGACGCTCAATTTCAAGCAGTAGTTCCTAATGTTGCTACCAGATACTACCGTCAACGACACCTAGCTGTGAACTTGGCAACTAGATGCCGCCGCAATCAGCAACTCACACCGAACGTTGAAACTTCCCCTCCAAAGGAAAGCATACTGAGGGATATTTAGCGCTCTTAGAAAATCCGACGACTTTGGCCGGCTTTGAACCCGCGACCTTGGGCATAGAAGTTCAGCATGCTACCAGTTACGTCACCGAAGCCGCTTCACACTTAGTCAGATGGAAATCTGAATCTGATCTCGCGCAAGTGCGTTGTCATGGCAACGTCTGATGGCTCATCCCTCATCAATTTAGTAGTGTTGCCATGGCAACCACTGATAGCTCTTGGCATTTTCTTCCGAAATCATTTTTCTCATCCCTTGGCGTAATGGTGGCTCATATCAAAAACTCTTTCAGACAAACGTTTTAGGTAATTATTAGGGGAATATTGTCCATTTTGTACGGTTTTGATATTGTGCCTATTAACAGAGATATGATTAATGTTTCCCGAAAAACACACTTTTTCCCACCCCTTTGGTCAATGGTTGGTGCTATCAAAAACGTTTCAAACATACATTTTTGAGCTTTATCCGACACATAGTATGAACTTTGAACGGATTCGATATTTCACATTATTAAGAGAGTTATAGCAATATTTCATTTTTTCGAAAAAAGTCCCCCATTTTCATCCCCTTCGACCGATTTAGCCCAGTAACGAACTCGACCGAGATTTTATGGGTATACATATTCGGTAAAAAATTCAAAGTGATTGGTGCAAAATTACGGCTGTTATCGTGTCCACAAGAAACTGATATACATATATATATAAACTTTTGAACTGACGGTGGTTTTGGGGTCTGGGGGATGTGAAACGCGAAGATATGTCGAAATTTTCCGGAAATCGAAACATGGTACCCATTGCAATAGTTAGCTTTCTAATGAAATCTACCTAAAATACTACCATCAACGACACCTAGCTGTGAACTTGGCTACTAGATGCCACCGGAACCATCAACTCGCAACGAACGTTGGAACTTCCCCTCCGAAGGAAAGCAAACTCAGGTTTTCTAGCGCTCTTAGTAAATCCGACGACTTTAGCCGGGTTTGAACCCGCGACCTTGGGCATAGAAGTTCAGCATGCTACCAGTTCCGATACCGAAGTCGCTTCCCACAGACAGATGGAAATCTGAATGTTATCTCGTGCAGTGGCGTTGTCATATTAACTGCTGATGGCTCATCCCTTATCAATTAAAAGTAAAGTTGTCATGGCAACCTCTCTTGGCACTTGGCATTTTCTTATAATTTAAATCATTTTGCTCACCCCGTGGCGTAATGGTGGGTCATATCAAAAATTCTTTCAGACAAAAGTTTTAGGTAATTATTGGAGGAATATTGTCCATTTTGTACGGTTTTGATATTGTGCCTATTAACAGAGATGATTAATGTTTCCCGAAAAACCCACTTTTTCCCACCCCTTTGGTCAATGGTTGGTGCTATCAAAAAACTTTTCAAACATAAATTTTAGGGTCTTATCCGACACATAGTATGAACTTTGAATGGATTCAATATTTCAGATATTAAGAGAGTTATAGCGATATTTCACGTTTTCGAAAAAAGCCTCCCATTTTCACCCCCTTTGACCGATTTTGCCCATTAACGAACTCGACCGAGATTTTATAGGTATACATATTCGGTAGAAAATTCAAAGTGATTGGTACAAAATTACGGCAGTTATCGTGTCCACAAGAAATTGATATACATATACAGTGTGGTCCACCTGCCCCTTATTTTTTTTGGAGGAAGGCAACCCAACTAACGCGTATATCACAGTCATCCTAAAAACATCAGTACGTCCATTGTACAACTTTACTGTTGAGTACATCCTCGCGAATATAGTAGAAATCAATAGTGGCAGTGTTCTTTCAATGACCTCAAATATAATGCATGATTGAAAAGATCAGAACTCCGAATAACACCTTCTTACGTTTGGACAGTGGAAAGGGGTGTTATGTTAAGATATCACCCCAACTGAGAAATAGCATTGGATTAGGGTTAGGGCACACAGTGGACTATAATAGGACTATATGGAAGAGACCAAAAGTTACTTGACTGTTGATACATTTATTTGATTGTTTTAACCATTTGGATAAATAGTGACAATTATTTGCATTAAAAATGATTATTTAAAAGAGGCAATTAAAAAATGCCTGTTTCTCCAGGAAACTCAAAACTATCTTGCAAGTAGCATTGACTATAAAAAATGAATGAAGAAAGAGTAATAACAGGCAACTCGATAAAAAAAGTTCATAGCGAAAAATCCATGACAACAAAGTTAGAAATAGTAAAGGCTTAGCCTTGTATTATATAAAATGAGTGATTGGTTACCACCAGTTCGATACTTGATACAGGGAGTATCTTCCATAAGTAATCCTACGGGGACCCCGCTGACGATAGCGGGAAGCGATGATGATTGTCCAGGCAGGACAAGTTAGTTCATCTAGAATCCAAGGTCAGAGTGTAGACCAAGAATTGGCTGGCCCGCGTAGAGTGGGTCGTGAAGTCCAGTGAAGTTGTTCACTAAGAAGCCGTGATGTGGCTTCCCAAGAAGATAGATGATAATTCCTCCAGTGAAACATAACCAGCAGTGCCAGGCCTCTTGGGAATGACCTGGGTTAGCGGGTGCAAGCAGTTACGATTCCATCGTGCCGAGTTGTAGAGAAATTAAGTGACGAAGCTGTCGCCTAGATGAGGGTTGTTGACCCCGGCCTGCTCAGCCCGACAAAGTCCAAGCAGATAAGCATGCCGCGTAGATAGCTTCAGGTCAAACAGTGTTGGTAAACAGTGCGCCGAGCAGGCTGCACTGAAGTGGTCAGGCAGCAGTGGGCAGGTGAAGACAGGCCGCAGGACGGCGAGGCGGAGAATATATAGTGGAAATGACGACAGCAGCCGAACATTCCAGAATGAAGGAGGGGTGTCAAACAGCCAATCAGCGCACAGCCCCATGCACGTTGCGAGGGTAGTCGCTGAGGCGAACACAGTACCTCATGAAACAGTGTGACAGTATGGTGCGTCTAGAAAGACACTTCAGAAAAAAGGTGAGTACAAGAATAATAAAGAACAACAATTCGTAAGTTAAATAAATAATCAGAACACCGCGTTCATACTGCAATTATAACGAAAAAAAATAATGGAGAAAAAAAATTGAACGTGTGTTTCAAACCGTGCGGGAAACATAGCCTACAAAAAAACATTCGCGAAAGCGAACAGACAGGAAGTGTCGACGAATAGATTCAATACATGCCAGCAACACACTATGGTTCTCGGTAGCTATGGTGGCTAAATCAAGAATTGCTAGAGTACTGTCAACGAAGTCGCATTGTAGTAGGATCGAACCTTGAACTAGTACATTTTTTGCTTAATGTCGTTTATTGTGGATGTATTATGGACGCATATCTATCTGTTCCAACGAGTGATTTTTTATTTGGTCCTCAAAAGGACCGTACTTTTCCGATGGTACGCAGCCAGATTGGACGACGTCATAACGATCTGTAGAACGAAAGCAAGGTATCCTGTATATTCAAGGTAGCAAGTGTTCGAAATTTTGACCACCTTAGTTTAAATGAAAACTCCGACTAAATCAGACGACCCACATAACAAATAGATTTGTTATGTGGGTAGGCTCACGAATAAATACATCAGACCGAAACTATAATTTCTTTCAACGGCTTCTGTGCGAAAAGCGATTGCTATACACTTACAGTAATAGTTAGTTAGTGAGGTTTTAAGGGGCGGATCTACGAGGTCATCTGCCCCAAACATACAGTAAATACAGATAATTATAATGTTTTTGGTTTTACGTCCCTTTTAACTACTCTGGCTTTTAGAGACGTCGGGGTGCCGGAATTTTGCTCCGAAGGGTATCTTCAACGTGCCAGTAAATCTACTGACACGGCTCCCTCGCATTTGTGCACCCTCAAAAGCCAGCAGACTGCGCCAGGATACGAACCTGCAACCTTGGGCACAGCAAGCGAGAACATTACCGTTCAGCCTCGCAGCAAGACAGTAATTACAGAACGTGTCATATTATTATTCTGGGATAAATATTGAACTATTAAAATTCTAATTATCACGAATAGAGTCGCCTCCGTTGCGTAGTGGTCAGCGTGATTAGCTGCCACCCCGGACGTCCTGGGTTCGATTCCCGGCTCTGCCACGAAATTTGAAAAGTGGTATGAGGACTGGGACGGGGTCTGCTCAGCCTCGGGTGGTCCAAATAAGTAGAGGGGTTCGATTCCCACCTCACCCATCCTCAAAGTGGTTTTCCGCGGTTTCCCACTTCGCCTACGGGCAAATACCGGGATGTTACCTACCGTACGGCCACGGCCGCATCCTTCCCTCTTCCTTGCCTGTCCCTCCCGATCGTCCCCTCCCTTCGCATCCATCAAGAGGACCCTGTTCGCTTTGCAGGTGAGGCCAAATGGGCGAGGTGCTGATCCCACCTCCCCAGTTGTATCCCCCCAGACGAGATGTTTCAAGCTCCAGGACACTGCCCGTAGAGGCGGTTATGATGGGATCCCTCGCCGAGTCCGTGGGTAAACCTAACATGGAGGGTAAAATCGACTAAAAATATAATAATTATAACGAATACTATCCATCCATGGTTTTGAACAGTATTTAGGGAAAATAGCCATTTAAATGAGACAAGAAAATAACTTTCCCTATCGTCTTCGTAGATAATGTGAACAAAACCAAGTTGAAATCTTGCTGTACGAGGTAGGGAGGGTATAATAAAATAGTTAAAAAGAATTATAAAAGTCTGCCGTTGGATAGTCTTCGAAAGAGCGAGCGGGCGCAATAACACTTGCACACTCTGGAGGTTTTTGTTGCGCTTCTTATTAACGTGTATGGTAAAATATTAAATTATTACAGTTAGATCTTAAATATTGATTGGAATGCATTCAGTACCAAGCATGTTTTCTAATTTACTTAAAGCAAGTTTCGCGACCGTTTTGCGTTATTAAGGCGAATTAACTGCAAATAATGCCCTCAACGACAGCCCTTCAGTTTTATTTCATACAACTTAGCGTACAAAATGCTAGCGTGTAATACTTCGGTAATACAAGCGGGTATACTGACGAAGAGAACAGAATCATACAGGATTTTGTACCAGCGATCACAGCTGCTTCCTTGTCAGCGAGTGTCGTGTGATACAGGCCTAAAGATATGATAAGACTATTTGTTAAAATTTAATAACAAGATGTTCGGTAAAGAACGTGAAGCCTACTTTCTCCTAAATGAATGGGTATTGTTATAATTCGTTGTCCTTTTCAAGGAGTATAATTGAATGTTAGTTGCAGTAGCTTCTTGAAATACAACGTGCTATACGGATATTATACTGAATATGATGTGCCGTTTGCTAGTGCTACCTCTGTAAAAAAAAATCATTCAATTCGGTTTCACCGTGTTTGAATTGATATGGGGAATCGATTTGCACACATACATGGCCGCTATCTGCGAACTATTGGGTTGATGACCTCGTAGTTCAGTCAAGAGATGCTTCCCACAAAAAGGTATGTTGTTGACAAATTTGGTAGAGATCAAATGATTAGGTTGGTCGTAATTTGATTTAAGCTTTTAACATTTCGGTGGCCGCCATTCCGTTTCGGTCAAGATGGCGGCGATATACAACATGACACTGAGGTGGCCTTTGCTAGTGCTACCTCTGTACCAAACTTCGTTCCATTCGGTTTCACCGTGTTTGAAAAGATAGGGGGAATCGATATGCACACATACATGGCCGCCATCCGCACATTATTGGCCTGATGACCTTGTAGTGTGGTCAAAAGATTTTCTATACATAAAGGTATGTTGTTGCAAAATTTGGTAGAGATCAGATTATTAGGTTGGTCGTAATTTGATTCAAGCTTTTAACATTAGGATGGCCGCTATTACGTTTTCGTCAAGATGGCGGCAATATAAAACATGGCACTGGAGTGCCCTTCGCTAGTGCTATCTCTGTACCAAATTTCGTTCAATTCGGTTTCACCGTGTTTGAATTGACTGGGGGAATCAATTTGCACACATACATGGCCGCCATCTGCACACTAATTGGATGATGACCTTGTAGTTCAAACAAACTACGCTCGCCATATAGATATATGTTGTTGCAAAATTTGGTGGAGATCGAGTGAACAGGTTAGTCGTAATTTGATTCAAGCTTTGAACATTTTGGAGGCCGCCATTACGTTTTCGTCAAGATGGCGGCGATATAAAACATAACACTGAGGTGTCCTTCGCTAGTGCTACCTCTGTACCAAATATCGTTCAATTCGGTTTCACCGTGTTTGAATTGATAGGGGGAATCGATTTGTACACATACATGGCCGCCATCTGCAAACTATTGGGCTGATTACCTTGTAATTTAGTCAAAAGACGCTCGCCATACAAATATATGTTGTTGCAAAATTTGGTAGAGATCGGATGATTAGGTTATTCGTAATGTGATTTAAGCTTTGAACATTTGGGTGGCCGCCATTACGTTTCCGTCAAGATGGCGGCGATATAAAACATGACACTGAGGTGCCCTTTGCTAGTTCTACCTCTGTTCAAAATTTCGTTCAATTAGGTTTCACCGTGTTCGAATTGATATAGTGGGGGCAGACAATCAGAGTACATACACTCACACACACACAGACACACAGTCTCACACACACACACTCACACAGAGACACACAATTTTTGGCCCTGTGTAGATCTCATAAGTCTTCTTTCATTTTTTGCATAAATCGAAAGTATGCTAATAATACCATGGGAAATTCTAAGGAATACGTATACTTCGATGCAAGCACTGGCGATCAGAATATCCCTCGATATGTTGTTGTTTTGTTTCATGTGAGGGGCTAGAACATCGCGGTCATTTAGCCCCGTTTACTTGGGAGTGTGTGTAGAATTTGTCTGATAACCTGAGTTATTGCGGGCTTATAATGATGTGTGTATTTGCAATTAAGGATTGGGAAGGAGGCGGCTGTGGCCTTAAGATAGAATCCGTCCTGGAATTTGGCCGGAGTAGAAGTGGGAAACCACGGAAAACCATTTCCAGGGTGGCTGAGGTGGGAATCGAACCCAATTCTTCTCATATTTGCTTCACGAGGCTACGTGTACCCAATTTCAGCCCTCAGACAAATATTACATTCCTTGGCAAAGCTGGGAATCGAACCCGGACCTCCGGAGCGACACTTCGATATGTTATATTAATATTCATGCCAGTTTTTAAATTTTCTGCCATTACAGGTCACGTGGCATAACGTAGCAGTTCGATCGTATTCTCGTAAATAAATCAGCAAAATTGAACGTATTCGTCACAAAAATACGTCGTAAGTCAATAAATGTGGCAATGTAGTGTGCCCAATCAGTCACGGCAGTCTGGCATCGAACTCGGGTCTTATCAGAGAAGACCAGGCACATGGTTATGCCTAGAGTCGAACCATTGATCTCTGAGGGGGAGCAATTACAGGGAACCCAAAGAGCAATGAGAGGTATAATGGCATATAATATTGTAGCATGATTTCACGACCCATATGTGAATATCATAGCAGTTTAAGGTGAAGAGTTGCAGCCAAATGCAAGGAAATATACGTTTTCAGAGCATACGAGAATGAGAGGAGGCCAGTTTGAAGTTTTACAAATTACACTTAGCAAGTGGGCGCACTATTTACGTCTGGACCGAGGAGACAGCCCAAAATTAATGGCTCGGGTATTCACCGCTTGACAACGATGGAATCGGGAGTAGGGATGATTGCCCACGGAAACTAATTAATTACAGCCAAGTGGGGCATTGAAATGGAGCGAAATATACACCCAGGTGAATATATTCACGGAGAGGTAATTTAGGAGTGGTTTTTCACCTAAATTAATGCCTATATCTCCAAATGAACGAATTACAACCTATCCTACGCTCGAGAGCAGTGATTTTGTGACCAGCCAAAGGGGAACCACCACAGTGGCGTCCTAACGCGCTGAACTAAGGCAATTAATTGTAATTAATTGGCCGAAGCGATCGCCGGCACACGAACGGTTATGTAACCTCCACACCTAAATAAACAAGATGTATATGTCATTTCGGCTGAAGAGGTATTATTTCAAGAAAGGAGTCGCTCTCATGTGTCCAGTGGACTATTTTGTACGAGAAACCTTTATAAGGGAGAGCAGCTCACACCAAGCCAGTTCTTCTTCAGTTCATCTTGAGTTGTCTTGTTGTCTTCAGTCTGTATACCCGTAACTAATACGCTGCCAGTAAGCCCGCGAAATGTTAAAGTATCAACGCTCAGCCGTCGAAGAACAATAGAAGCAAGTCATAAAGCTTCATAAGTAATCATGAAGTGCGTCGAAGTAATTTAATACAGATATTTATATATTATCTGATGCAAATATAAATTCGCCACAGCGAAAGAGGTACTTATAATGTTTTTGAACATTACACATACCGGGAGGTATTGTCAGAATTCTATATGACATTATCATCAGGATCACTACAATGATGGGAGCTTGGGAAGCATTGCCACTTCATCTTGACAGTGAGCTGAACGATGTTGCAGGTGGCGAGGATCGAACGTCCGTAAAACGCTGTTAGATTTTCACGTAGACCAGCGGTTGGCGTAATTGCATCGCATCTCTGAGATCAGGCGTAGGAGAAGTCCGATTTAAGGATCAACCTGTGAAGTAGTGAATAAGTGTACATAAATTGTGTAATAGTGATTTAAAAGTGTTCATGTGTATAGTGATTAATATGCATTGTGTAGAAGTGAAAAAGGCCACTGATAAAAGTATGTTTATCAGGTGGAAAATGTGTGAATTTAAGTGTTGTGTAAAATATAACATGATGGCTTAAATCAAGCGTCATGGTAGCGCTGAAGCTGAAATGCGGGCACTATCCAGCGAAAAAGAAAAAGTGAGTACCAATTTACAATGTTATTATAACTAAATAGTTCACCATGTAACGATTTATCACTTTGAAACTAAGATGTAACAGTCACTTACTGAACGAGTTTTCACCACTCGTCTTGAATAAAATATGGCTTGGAAGGTGATTTGTTTAGGGCCATTCAGGTCGAAAATAGTGATGGATGTAACGGTAACGTTAAATGAATAATAGTAATAATAATCTGGGGTCGGCAACAGTAAAGTAATAGGCACTTTTGGCCTAAATAACGTTCAAAGTGTCATGTCTAATATAAAGATACTGTATTTTGGTAAACAGTAATAAAGTAACGTGGAATATAGCGAAATACGAGAGCTTTTTCAGTGTCAGTGAAATGTGAATGAATATTTGATATGGTCAATCCTTAGGATTATATTTGAGGACCATTAAAGTAAAGTAAGCCAGCAAATTTATACATTTTTATTAGGAGCTATTTAAAGCTTTGGCTTAAGTGGTATGACAGAGAGAACGCGGGTGCCTTAATAATTGAGTCATCTATGTGAAGTATTGTTTGAAGCCGCATATTGCGCGCAGAAATAACGTAGAATCCAGTGATTTACGTAAATAAATAATTGCGGGGACCAACTAGTATAGCTTGCACGTTAGATGAGAAGTTGGCTAAATCTACGAGTAGTATCGCCCTTGAGCATACTGTATTATTCGCAGTGAATTGGACAGAGCCTGTCTGTATCCAACGTTTGCGTGAATTATGGCCACGAATGACGTCCGTCGAGACGCAGTGAGCATGTGTATAAATGATCTACCCTGAGAGGTAAGGATCATATTCGTCGTTTAGGAAACGCAGATTTCCTTATATTTTATTGACAGCTGCTGGTGAAAATCGTGGATTTTCACTATGATGCGCATCTAAAGCCACTAGTAGTCACCATAGAACGGCAAGGCTATCACAGGAATACCATCCCCAGCCATGAATGTTAATAAGGAGCCGAGTTGAGCCCAAAACACTATAAAGATAGGTGTTAAATAATTAAATGACTCAATTACTTAGGAACCACACCTAGCGTAACTCCAGTACTGCAATTGTAAACAAACCTGACCTTGACAGCAGATGAGAGGAGGTGGTGTTGTAGACCACTTCTGCGGCAGCCATCATGACTAGCCAGCTGGAACGAATTTTATTGCCTGCTGAGGGGAGAGAAGGTCGGTCGACCGGTCCCTTGTAAATTAGAGTCATAGTTGGACACTGAAGAATCTCGATATTTCAATATGCAATTAAGATATGATTATTATGATGATGTCAATTGAATTGAATGGTGTGTTGCAACACACATACGTTGTTGGATCATAGAAATCAGATAATATTTGGCTCAGTTATTCTCTGAGGAGGAAACTGAACCAAAATATTGTAGGCATCTTTTTAGAATGCATTTTGCCAGTTCACGCTAATTTATGCAGACGTGTATGTGATTTCCCAGAACATGACACGTTTGTAACGATATAAGCCCGACAAGACCCAGAAAATCGTTGTATGGTGAAACTATACACAATTCTATCCATGTTTATTTTGGAAGGGAAGTGTACCACTTTTAAAAGCGTTCATACTGATGGAAAGAAGGAAGATGATTCACACGACACAACAAATATTTGTTAATTAATGCAGAAGATAATGAATTTATGCTAATCAAGGTAAATGCCATAAGAAACGGAGGGATGTTTTATTAATGTCATTTAGATGTGATATGTGGCTTTTGTGTTATGATACTCCAGTTAAGTAATTGTATCACATGATGAACACTATGGAAACCCATGGAAGTCTGAAAGTATCATCGATAGGATGCTAGAATTAGATTTGAGTGCAGTGTAGCACTATTTTAAGAAGAAAACTCACAGAATAACCCTATTTTTATTTGTGGGAATTAAATATAATTTGTCCTTTATTTGTATTTGTTGTATAGCCATGATTTTATACCAGTAAATGTTTTATTTTAGGAATATGTTGTGTATTTCATGTAGAGTAGTAACCTGGTAGACTCAAATCCTGAGCATGTGGTCGTATGGTGGGCAGGAACGTCCCATACCTCGAAAGACCGTGAGTTAGTTGGGATACGAACACATGGTCCACATGATGACAGTTGGGTACAGTAGTTACATCCTCAAAATGGAATGTGGGCTTTCGTTCAAAAAAGTATGCCTACTACTGGATTCGAAGCAGAATTCAACCCGCTAGCGCCCATCATGTACGGTCAGGCTTTAAACCTCTCAGCCACCAACACATGGTAGGTACTGCTCGCTAAACGTGGTGTAGTTACATTAGCCGTCCCACCGCAAACGTTTAAGTCCATCTCAATGTCTTCAATCACGATTTATGGTGTTGATTTAACTTTCTACTATTACAGATCACGTGGCGTAAGCTATTAATTCGATCGAATTGCGTGTATGTGTGTTATTTCAAGGAGCAGTGAGTCATATGTTAGTAGAATGGGCCATAGTATTTGGCGGGGAAAAGTTTAAGGTCGGTTTTTCTTTGCTAGACCCATGGCCCACTTACATTGCTGGCGCACAGTCAGAGCGCAGAGCAATATCGACCATCGGGAGAAATGCCGTGTTAGTTGGGTTTCATAAAACTGAATAATAAGGGGCGGATGGACCACAATGTATATATATATACTAGCAGTAGTACCCGGCTTCGCCCGGTGGAATGATGATAATGTTTTAAGGTCTCCTTAGAAATATAATGGACTTAAAATCTAAGTCATTTGTCCCCAAAGACAATGAGGGAGTAATATCTAGGTCATTTGCCCTTTTGATAAGGATGATAATAAAAACTACTGTTGAATTGACACGTCAAACTTACAAACTACCGTAATAGAAATACATATTTCAAAATTCACAGGCGAGAAAGACTTATTGTGTGTGGTGATTAATGGTGTAATGGGCGTAACATCTACTGTAGGTCATTTGCTCTTATGATGAGGATGATAAGGGAAACTACTACCGGTATTGAATTGACACTTCAACGTATAATGTACACAATGTACTGTAATAAAAATAACTATATGGCGGCTTCGGTGGCGTATTTGGTAGCATGCTGAGCTTCTATGCCCAAGATAGCGGGTTCAAACCCGGCCGAAGCCGTCGGATATTTTAAGAGCGTTAAAAATCCGTCAGTATGCCTTTCTTCGGAGGGGAAGTAAAGCCGGCGGTCCCATGTCAGATTTATGGCATGTTATTGAACCTTCCACTAATTACACCTGTGTGAAGCTAAATTGGATAGGTAAACAACGCTCATAGATGTCTACGTCCGTTGCCAAGAGCCGACTGCAGTGGCGTCTAGTAGCTAAGTTCCGAACTTGGCCTAGTAGTCGTTGACGGTGGCGCTTGGCGGCAAAAGTACGAACTATTTGAAGAATTATAAGTTGCAGTTTGTACTTAAATTAAAAAACAGATAACACACACTAATACAGTCATCACAATTAACACCGGTTATCAGACAGATTCTACACACACCCAAAGTACACGGGGCTACATGACCGCGTTGTCGCAGCCCCTAAACTTAAGAACCAACCAACCAAAAATAAATATTTTAAAAATCACAGTCGAGAAAGACTTTATGCGGCGGGGATTATTGGTATGATGCGCGTAACATCTAGGTCATTTGCACTTATGATGATAATAATAAGGTAATGAAAAAATGACTACTAAACGAACATGGTGTTATTTTAAAACTAATATAGGTAATTCAGGTGTCTAGCTTCGATGTCTTCCAAAGTCTCAACCTCATTTTCTGGCTTAGGCCTGTACTGGATGCGTCTAGTGAAAGAGCGTACTGCTCGGCAAAGACAAAGAATATAGGTCCAAGCTGCACGAACCTGAGATGATCGCAGATGATGACGAAATATGATGACACACGTTCGGGGTTCCCCGTCCTATACAGATTGACCGGGAATCACTCACTGTTTCGCAACGGCCCTGTGCTGGCATCAGCATAGACAGCAGGAGATAACACGGCGGGCTCTGGAAAGTACCTCACGATGAATCAGCAAGCTATTCTCACAACTGACCCTCCCCCCAGGGTCTCACAACTTGTGGGACGTGGGTTGGCGACCACGGAACCCCAGCTGAGTCTGGCATCGCTTCAACTTCCTGTTGCTGGGCTCATTTCAGTTCTCTTTCCTGTCGGCCTCCCTTGGTCAACTCTTGTTCTCTTCCGACCCAGACTGTATTAGGGTATCCGAGGGCTAGGGAGTCTTTCAATTTCCCGCCTTAATTGGCTTTGTCTCATCTTTCCTGATACCCTCATTCTTCGAGGGGTCTGCCTTCTTTTCCTTTTCATAATATCTCCTGTCTTCTGCTCAAGGCCCTCAAAGAGGCAGGGTGTGTGTAGACCCACCACTTCTGGTACACCCTCAAGGGCTCATGACAGGTGAGTTAGGAAGCTGGCAACCCCGAGGAATTCCTGAGCTACATGCAGGGAATGGAGTGGTATGTCAGAAATTTCAAGTGAACAGTGTTACGCATCGGGTTCCAAAGGGTAAGTATACACACTTTGTTTTCGATCGGTGAACGATGTAGATTTGTACCAAAGGGCCTTAATGCGAGAAATGGAGTGGTCTGTCCGAAATTTCGAGTGGACAGTGTTACTCGTCGAGTTCCAAACGGTAATTATGTAAAATCTGGTTGAGATCGGTGAAACGGTGTAGTTTTGTGCCAAGGGCCAAAATGCAGGGAATGGAGTGGCCTGTCCAAATTTTAAAGTGGACAGTGTTACTCATCGGGTTCCAAAGGGTAAGTATACACATTTTGTTTTCGATCGGTGAACGATGTAGATTTGTGCCAAAGGGCCTAAATGCGTGGAATGGAGTGGTCTGTCCGAAATTTCGAGTGGACAGTGTTACTCGTTGAGTTCCAAAGGGTAATTATGTAAAATCTGGTTGAGATCGGTGAAACGGTGTAGTTTTCTGCCAAAGGGCCAAAAAGCAGGGAATAGTGTGGTCTGTCCTAAATTTAAAGTGAACAGTGTTACTTGTCGGGTTCTACGGGTAAGTATATAAAATTGGGGTCAGATCGGTGAAACGGTGTAGATTTGTGCCAAACAGCCTAAATGCAAGGGATGGAGTGGCCTCGCCGCAATTTCAAGCAGACAGTGTTAGTCGCAGTGTTCCAAAGGGTAAATATACAAATTTTGGTTGAGATCGGTGAAACGGTGTAGATTTGGGACAAAGGGCCTAAATGAAGGGAATGGAGCGGTCTGTCCGCAATTTCAAGCAGACAGTGTTACTCGCTGGGTACCAAAGGGTAAGTTTACGAATATTGGTTCTGATCGGTGAAACGGTGTAGATTTGTGCCAAAGTGCCTAAATGCAGGGAATGGGGTGGTCTGTCCGAAATTTTAAGTGGACAGTGTTACTCGCAGGGTTCTAAAGGGTAAGTATACAAAGTTTGGTTCAGATCGGTGAAACGGTGTAGATTTGTGCCAAAGGGCCTAAATGCATGGGATGGAGTAGCCTCTCCGCAATTTCAAGCAGACAGTGTTAGTCGCAGTGTTCCAAAGGGTAAATATACAAATTTTGGTTGAGATCGGTGGAACGGTGTAGATTTGGGCCAAAGGGCCTAAATGCAGGGAATGGAGTGGTCTGTCCGCAATTTCAAGCAGACAGTGTTACTCGCAGGGCACCAAAGGGTGAGTTTACGAATATTGGTTCTGATCGGTGAAACGGTGTAGATTTGTGCCAAAGTGCCTAAATGCAGGGAATGGAGTGGTCTGTCCGCAATTTCAAGCAGACAGTGTTACTCGCAGGGTTCCCAAGGGTAAGTATACACATTTTGGTTCAGATCGGTGAAACGGTGTAGATTTGTGCAAAAAGGACCTAAATGTAGGGAATGGCGTGGTCTGTCCGAAATTTCAAGCAGACAGTGTTAGTCGCAGTGTTCCATAGGGTAAATATACAAATTTTGGTTGAGATCTGTGAAACGGTATAGATTTGGGCCAAAGGGCCTAAATGCAGGGAATGGAGTGGTCTGTCCGCAATTTCAAGCAGACAGTGTTACTCGCAGGGCACCAAAGGGTAAGAATACGAATTTTGGTTCTGATCGGTGAAACGGTGTAGATTTGGACCAAAGGGCCTAAATGCAGGGAATGGGGTGGTCTGTCCGAAATTTTAAGTGGTCAGTGGTACTCGCAGGGTTCCAAAGGGTAAATATACAAATTTTGGTTGAGATCGGTGAAACGGTGTGGATTTGGACCAAAGGGCCTAAATGCAGGGATTGGGGTGGTCTGTCCGAAATTTCAAGTGGACAGTGTTACTCGCAGGGTGCCAAAGGTTAAATATACAACTTTTGGTTCAGATCGGTGAAACGGTGTAGATTTGTGCAAAAGGGCCTAAATGCAGGGCATGGGGTGGTCTGTCCGAAATTTAATGTTGACGGGGTTACCCGCAGGGTTCGAAAGGGTAAGTATACAAATTTTGGTTCAGATCGGTGAAACGGTGTAGATTTGTATACATAACAGACAGACAGACAGACAGACAGACAAACTTTGTGCTTTATATATATAGATTGTACCCATGTGAGTAATCTCGATGGAAAATATGCTTCCGCCTCCAGCTAGCATCAGGACTCGGGCGTGTACCGTCTCCCCATTGAGCAGTTGCATATTTTGGATTTGAGTCTAAAAGGTATCAACTCTACAATGACAAGGCACAACTCTATTCTAAAACTTTATTTCAGTAATAAATTCATGGCTTCAAACAAACAAAACAATGCCCATAACCATAAAAACAAAAGCAAACAAAATTTACTTCCACAATCCACTCATATGAACATAATATAATCACAATAAAATCATATGATAACTCAAACATTTACCCTTATATGAGTTTCACAAAATACTCTAGTGCGCTGATGCACATACAACTTCAGAAACCAACTGTACATTGATACTACTGTCATACAATTGTGACTTCTTTAATTCTACCAAAGTATTATTCCTTAACCTTCATCTTAATTTGACAATTATGTGTACCGTGTGTGTTTTGATCTTTCTCCTCCCACCAAATGCTTTACATGCATTAGCCTATTCTGGTGTTGCACAGCAATCAACGTGCAACTCCATAATTATGTAAGCTACCCCTACTCTTCCTCTATTTATACAGTTCCACTGCATGCCGTTTGTGATTTCATCTTAAAACGTTAAGTTATTGCTGTGTCGGATGGTACAATTAAACTACCTTGCGCGCGTAGCCTGTGGAATCTAGTAACCAACTTCAAAAAAAGTTGTCAGTGACAGTACAAATGCAACGACTAACCATTCGTTAGATAGCTAAAATCATGAACCATCAGGGTGATCTATAATTATCAATGTATTCTTAAATCACATGGCTTCATTACTCAATATAACAATATTTCATTTCATGTCATTAACAGGGTCTAAAATCTGTTCTTTTCAAACTTGCTTTCACGGTTCGCATGACCGTCCAGACCCTCTACCCGAGCGGCCTGTATACAATAGAAGTGGAATGGGGTTCCAACATTAGCTCGACCCTCGCTTCCCGTCTAAAGGCTACCTTCACCAAGCAGTATAAGATTTTAGCAGACAAATACTGTTGTCCCAATGACACACATATCCCAATGGATTTTAACTGAATATTATGCACACAGGTATTGAATGAGCTTTACATTTACTCCTACTCCGAGGATAATAATAATTGGCACCACATAGCCCATTTCAACATGAAGGTACGAGGTTCATAAAACATTGGTCTAGTAGGTAACCGGTGTCTTCAATAAATGCTGCAGTCAGCCCATAACACGCTGCCGTAATACGATTCGCTTCAACGAGCCGAATCAATTAAATCATAAATTCTCGGGGAATCAGATAGAGTGGAGGTGTCCATCGTTTGCCCCTCACCTATCACGGGATTCCAACCCGGAACATTCCATATCCATCATAAGAGTTAGGGTCCATATCACTAAATACACTCTGGTACAAAGCATGCCCCACGGCATACGTGATTTCATACGTCGAATAGACCACCTGGTTCCTGACCTAATGTTACGACCTTCGTCCTGTAATATTAAGAGAAATCTATCAATTACTCTATAAGCTTCTCGCATAAGCTGCAAATTCAATTCACTAAAAGTTCTTCCATTCCTGGCATAATTATATTCCCATTACTACAATATATTCTGATATAAACTCTATTCTTAATCCCTTAATGTACTCTTACTGTATAATCTTACTGATTAGATCGAGAAGTCTTGCAATTAGCGTAACTATTTCTTGCTTACAACATTTTACCTGATGCGTTCATTCATACCTTTTTTTGATTCATTATTATCATTATTATTATTCTCACTGACATGAATTACCAAAATCCGACACAACTAAACATCTCAAAAATCCGAACAACCGTGTTCGTTTCATTTACATAACTGATTGCCATTTTTAATTAATAGTGGTAACGATTAATCCACTTACTGATGCAAATTAACATCTCAACTCTATTAAAATCAACACAAAAATGATTACACCTGGAGAGTCTATCTCCTACTACTGATTTTTACTGGCATCTTTATAACTCTGAAATCACATAACATGCAGTGGCCTATATCTCTACTAAACCATAATTTGTGGGGTACTCACATATATAAGCTCTTCATGGTGGCTCCACCCACTCATATTCCTCCGGGTCGCCTGCCATATGCAGGTTTAGCGTGACATTTGCATCTTGAATACACACATTTTATGATACATACACACATCAAAAAAAGTTTTGCATCACCTCGGTTCCCAGATCTCCGGCATATAGATGTTGACTGTGTATATTGTATCCAAGATACAGTCCCTTTGACTGTTCATAGATGCCACTAAAACTGCTCAAAGATGTAAACAACCATGCATGAGCAGGGCCTATTAGACGGAGGGGGTACGACAGCCGATCAGTTCCAGTCATTCCACCAGGACGAAGGTACGCTGCTCATGTTGTCTGTAGTTCTACCATGCCTAGAAGGTCAATACCGCAGTTCGATCGCGTCCGCATTGTTACTTTGTGTCAAGAAGGGCTCTCAACAAGGGAAGTTTCCAGGCGTCTCAGAGTGAACCAAAGCGATGTTGTTCGGACATGGAGGAGGTACAGAGATACAGGAACTGTCGATGACAGGCCTCGCTCAGGCCGCCCAAGGGCTACTACTGTAGTGGATGACCGCTACTTACGGATTGCCGCTCGGAGGAACCCTGACAGCAATGCCACCATGTTGAATAATGCGTTTCGTTCAGCCACAGGACGTCGTGTTTCAACTCAAACTGTGCGCAATAGGCTGCATGATGCGCAACTTCACTCCCGACGTCCATGGCGAGGTCCAGCTTTGCAACCCCGACACCATGCAGCGCGGTACAGATGGGCCCAACAACATGCTGAATGGACCCCACGGAATTGGCATCACGTTCTCTTCACCGATGAGTGTCGCATATGCCTTCAACCAGACAATCGTCGGAGACGTGTTTGGAGGCACCCTGGTCAGGCTGAACGTCTTAGACACACTGTCCAGCGAGTGCAGCAAGGTGGTGGTTCCCTGATGTTTTGGGGTGGCATTATGTGGGGCCGACGTACGCCACTGGTGGTCATGGAAGGCTCCGAAACGGCTTTACGATACCTGAATGACATCCTCCGACCCATAGTGCAACCATATCGGCAGAATATTGGAGAGGCATTTGTCTTCATGGACGACAATTCTCGACCTCATCGTGCACATCTTGTGAATGCGTTCCTTCAAGATAACGACATCGCTCGACTACAGTGGCCAGCATGTTCGCCAGACATGAACCCTATCGAACATGCCTGGGATATGTTGAAAAGGGCTGTTTATGGACGTCTTGACCCACCAACCACTCTGAGAGATTTACGCCGAATTGTCGTTGAGGAGTGGGACAATTTGGACCAACAGTGTCTTGATGAACTTGTGGATAGTATGCCACGGCGAATACAGGCATGCATCAATGCAAGAGGACGTGCTACTGGGTATTAGAGGTAGTGGTGTGTACTGCAATCTGGACCACAAATGCTGAAAGTCTAGCTGTATGATGGTACAACATGCAATGTGTGGGTCTCATGAGCAATAAAACGAGCTGAAATGTTGTTTGTGTTGATCTCTATTCCCTTTGTATTTAACGGTTCCGGAACTCTTGGAACCGAGGTGATGCAAAACTTTTTTTGATGTGTGTATCTTCCGCTAACCACACGACACTTTGCATTTCTATAAAGAAGCTATTGCTTCCAAAACACATGACACGTTATAACACTTATTAAACCATTAATTTAAAAGATATTTCACATATGCTTTATACATAACACACGTCACTTTGTACACTTTTCATTGGTTGACATTCCCTAGCAAAGATATCAAAATTGCAGGTGTCGACGGCATCTCCCGTGCTCCTACCAACTCCTGATTGAAAGTCTGGTTCACCTGCCCTCGGAATTCACCAACAGGTTATCCATACTCCTACGGTAAGCTTCCTGCTTTGCATAAATATGCTAACTTCCGTCCTGAGCGTTATTATTCGGTATTCTTAAGACATTACCAAATGATTCGTAAAGTTTCTCCCAGCGCATTCCAACGTAATTAGACCTGTATGATCAGTCACTATATTATACATTGCGCTTTACACTGTCCATCACTTTACACAAATTATTATTTACAATGGTTCTGCAACGTATCTCACACGTTGCTTCCTAAGTGAACACACCATTGTTCGTACTGCTGAGTACACACGCAGCACGACTATTATTAATAAAAGCTTATTAAATGCTTCACTCAAATGTGCAGGTCTTTGTTCGGGCGTCCTTTCATGAGCCGGATCGCCATACGTTCCGCCTTGACGACTGTCTGCGACTCTCCTGACCAACTGTGTAAACTGCGTAAGACTGGCTCCAACTGGGGTGCTCTGCCAAGGGTCGACTCCCTTATATTGGATTCATACAAAAAATAGAGCGAAATTTTCCCGCGTTAACTCGACTCCTCTCCCAGCATGATTCTGGTCGCGAAACCATGTTCATCGGGTTCCTTTTTCTTCTCTGATCCCAGAACTATCTGCGTGCTGAAGAATCGCTCGGCCAATTAATTAATATTAATTCCTTTCTCCATAGCGTGGGGACGCTACCTCACTGGGAATCCCTGGCAACATCCTCAAATCCAGCCACGAACAACCATAGTCTTCTGTCCTTCCGCACTCCATTAAATATGCGTCAATTTCGCAGATTAAAGGCTCTAAAATTAGCCTCCTGGCTAAAGATTCACCTGTGCGCAACTCTCATGTCATTTCGTTACTCCAATCACGAGTAATCAATGATTTTCCTTGGGATCTTCTCGTCCCATTCTCATTTCCATTCTCAGTCGGGGAATAACCTGGTCATTATTCAAGCCCCCAACCTCCTCCAGACGACATAACGAGGTCAGAAAGATTGACGTGGCTCCACGGAGCACCTCCCACAATTCTGAGCCTATTAGTAAAACGTCAAACTCTGCACTTGCTGTGCTCCAAGTCCAGTATAGCCTACTCCAAGTAGTCTAATAATGCTGTATTCTGCTCAATTTCCCTGCATTATTTTAATAAATAATGTCATTATCAACTGAAATCACACCAGTGATTAAATATACACTTCTCTCTAGGGGTTTTTACAATGAAACTCTCTCCACAGACCTCGGGTTCGTTCCCTGGTGGAACCTTTATCCTGAGATCACAGTCTCTGAGATCCGCGTTCGATATCAGTCAGCATAAGCCCCTCGAGTTCAATATACATACATACATACATACATACATAAATTATAGATAAACTTTTGAACTGACGGTGGTTTTGGGGTCTGGGGGATGTGAAACGCGAAGATATGTCGAAATTTTCCGGAAGTCGAAACATGGGACCCATTGCAATAGTTAGCTTTCTAATGAAATCTACCTAAAACTACCCTTACCCAGGTGTAAATAATATTTTTTGTATGCATGCGCACTTGGAGTGGGCTTTTGTAAGAGAGCGGGCAATGATTATTTATAGATGAGTTTTTTTTAATATTTATTAAGAACCAAAAAAACTAATAGGTCATCCGCTTTTCAGTATCTCGCTAACAAAAAATCGGATTTAAACATATGGGGTGTCGTAGGACTTGTGGTGAACTCCCCTTTTCTATGGACGAGGTATGTCCACCCCAAAATAAAAACTACCCATACCCAGGGGTAAATAATAATTTTTTTTTTGTATGTATGCACACCGACGGCTTTTGTCAAAAGGACCTAACTACGCTTTTGTTAATATTTCCTGTACCTCTGATGGGATTTTGCCATAGGCAGCATCTTAGCCCTTGGGGTGACGTCCCATTTTTGAAAGTATGATTCATTTTTTGTCAAAAGGGCCTAACTACATTTTTGTTAATAACTCGCAAACCAATCATGATAGGGTCTTGTATGAGGGGTCCTAGGACTTGGGACGAGGTCCCCCTTTGGGGGGTGTAACGACCCCCAAAATTAAAAATCAACATCTCGGAAACTAAGAACCCTAAAATTAGGCATGATAGCTTTAAAAATAGGTGATAACATAGGCTTGTACCTCGATTGGTCATTTCACCCCTAAAACAGTAAATAGTCATGTTATGAAAAAAAAACGTGTTAAACACTTAAAATGGTAAATGAACCTAAGATCTTTTGTCTTTGATGAAAAATAGCATGGGGGGGGGTGTGTGTGTGAAAACTACCCTCAAATTGAAAAATTGATACCTTGGAATCTAAGATCCGTAAAATTAGGTGTGATGGCTTAAAAAATTGGTCATGAGTAGAGGAGCAAGGAGGGTTCTGCTTCAAATACCGTTATTTATGCAAATGAGGGGGGCGTGGCAAGGTCAATGACCTTGAGGTAGGTCATGGTCAATGACCTTGAGGTAGGTCATTGACCCCAAGGTCGCCGGGACCCCGGAAGGTAAACAAACCTTGGAGGGTCCAGGAACCGGTTTGAGGGGGTGTGGGTGGAGGGAAGGGGTGGGGGAGGGGGGAGGGTGGGGGGGGGAGGGTGGGGGGGGGAGGGGGGGGAGTGGGAGGGAAGGGTGGGGTGGGGGACGAGGGGGGAAGGATGGAAGAGGATCTGCACGAGACCCTCCTCGACCCAGTCTCTCTATTGGACTGAGCGCCTTCTCTGTTATGGTCTCGTGCTATATAGCTTTGCTTTGTACTTGATGAGATCCGAGTGTTGCCGAAGGTTTCCGAATCTTTGTCGGTGAATGAATCGTCAGATTTGAACGGTCAACTAGTGTGTGTGTGTGTGTGTGTGACGTCATAGCAGATTACGGGATGTGGGGTAGACCATGGTTGGAATTGTTCTTAATGGGAAAACATGAATGGAGATGGATGGTGGTTGTTGAAACCTGACGTGGTAGGTTGGTTAGGTGTGAATGGGTCTGAGAGACAAACAAAATGGGGTTGAAAGCGCTCAATGGTAAACACACATCAATGGTATCTGGAGTAGTGAATTGGATTGAGAGAGAGAGAGGGGGAATGAACTGGTTGTTGAATGTGCTCAATGGTAAACAAACGTCAATGAATCTGGAGTAGTATTTCCTGTAAATGGTAGGGTGGGTGAGGATACAAAACGCATAGCATGTTGGGTCGGCCAGCTCGACATGAAATAAAAACAAGAAGGCGTACACCAGATCTGATTTATTAATCCATGAATTATATGTGGCATTAAAACCTAGCCACTTAACAAAAAGTTTATTGCCACGTTTTTGTACAATTTTTTCAACAAGATAATGCTTAGGATATTGCGTCCTTTGCAGTTCCTCCATGTAGAATCCTCCTTGTATTGGCTGCTTGTTGAGGTCATCAAGTAAATAAACAACTGGATTAGAAAGTTTTACCTTGCGAATACGAAATATTTCTGTGCTCCAGTTTGGTGTGTATCCTTTGGCGAAGATTGTTTTATGTTTACTGATGCGCACATAATCACCAATACGTAATCGATGACGTCGCGGATCTGCCGTTTTGATTTTGTGATGAATGCGATCCAATTGCGCAATGTTCTTGGTTACAAGGCGTGGTTTCATTCTGATAGTTCTATGTTTAGTGTTGTTGTAACGTGTCACCAGGTCGCGTACAAGTTCAAGCCAGCGATAGGATCCTCTTGCTGTAAATTGTTCCCACATGCGCGTCTTGAGTGTGCGGTTGAAACGTTCTACAACACTTGCCTTTAGATTGCTAAAAGTGGAATAGTGATGGATGTCAAGTGATTTGAGATAAGCGGAAAAAGTCTTGTTGAAAAATTCTTTGCCTTGATCTGTTTGAAGCAAACGAGGTTGTCGTCTTGACCGCTGAATGATGGTCTTGAATGCAGCGGTGACTAGTTGTGCAGATTTATTCCGAACAGGTTCAACAAAGGCCATTTTGGAATAAACGTCGATGACGGTGAGCAGATAGTTGACCCCGTTGTTAGCTTTGGCATAGGGAATCATTTCAACCAGATCAGCTTGCCAAAGATCGTCAACGCCCCGTGTGATGACATGACGACGATGGTAGAGACGACGAGCTGGTCTATGCAACTCGCGAGCAATGGCAGCCTTAACAGGCGAGGGTGTATGAACACGTTGACTCATTAGACAATAATGCCAGCATGACGAAGCTCCTCTTCTATTTCTAAAACTTCCGCCTCGTGTCCGGTATGACCAGCCTGTTCTGATGCACGCAACAGTAGCAGACGTTTAACCAACTTATTTGGATTGTTCCAATAGGCGAAATCGATGAAAGGTTTCAAAGTATTAAATGTGATACCGGACGCTGAATTTGCACGGCGAACACTTGCATAGGTGGGATACAATTTTGATATGATGGTTTTATATTTGAAGCTCTTATTAGCATTTACTGCTTCAGATTGTTTATAATTACGTCTAAAACCATTTGTAGCCATCAAGATGTTTTTATAGTTTTCAAGATCTTCTTTATCATAGTCCTCGGTAGAAGGTGTACGTGAAAATAAAAGTTCTAAAAGACCTGGCGTCAATTTGTAACGAACTGTTTTAACAATCAAAACATTGTCACTTATCTTGATTGGTGAATCGCCAATTCGAAATCTATTGTTTTCATAGCGAACACCATAGGTAGTATCAGTTTTCTTAGTAAAAAGATCTTCAAGGAAGGGAGTAACCAACGCACCATAATTTTGTAGTAAAATGGATTTTAACCGCACATATTGTTCGGGCGTATTTAATATTTCTTTAAGAGTAGGCTGCTTTTCTTTGGGTCTAGTGGGTGTTTCAGCAATTATTGATGTTTTCAAAAACTGTGGCAGCGGTGATTCTTTGGAGCTAGAAGACGGAAGCAATGGAGAAAAAACATCGTCAGGTTCTTCATCATTTTCTTCCTCCTCTTCAATTGTTTGTGTTTCTTTTGAGCGTGTACTAGGCTTTGATGTTCCTTTCAACACAGCTTCCAGAGGTGACTTCAAATGTTTTTAGACAAACAGTTCACTGTCGGCATGTGCACGTTTTAGATAGCGAAACTTTTGTCGAATGCTATTTCGCGCACGGATTATGTGCTTTTTTAATTGACTCCCTGTTGTCGCCATGACATCTGAACTAATGATGTTCAGAAAAGCGATGCAGCTACTTAAATACGAATGAAATGATCAAATCCCATGCGGTAGCGTCCATTGTTGATGTTGCTCTGCTTATCAATAACAAGACAACTGTGGTGATGAGCGTTCCAACACATGGCACACAACTGTGTAAAGGCTTGAAAGGTCATGTCTGGGTTCACGTGATCATCGTAGACGTGATGCATGTTGCGCTCATCCTGACGGAAGAGAACAATCACGTTGGCATTGTCACGAATCAACTGTTTTGGTATTCGCGAATAGGTTTGAGCGAGATAAAAACAATCAATATATTTATGACGTCCCATGCTAAAGTAAGCCTGAATAATACCCTGTCGTTCTGTGGCCACATCGTCAAAAATCATAAGCGAATGGGGGCGAACATTGTCTGGAGAAATGACATCTTCGTGTGCTGCGAATGTGAAGTAGCCCATGTTGCGCAGACCTGACATGACCTGTTCCAAGAACACATACAGCGGTTGATACAGCGATTTGGCAAAGATATAGATATTTTGAAAGCACACTCCGTTTAAGGAGGTGATGAGGGTAAGCAGAAGATTGGTTTTTCCACATCCTGACGGGCCGGCGATGAGACAGCGAATGGAGGATGGGAAGAGTGATCCATGACGTTGTTCGGACGATGTTGAGAAGAGGTTTGAAACCAAGTCTCCCACCGGAAGTGAATGTTGTTGCTTAATAATCTGCATATCAACTAAATGTGAAAGGGGAAGAGCTGGTCTCTATATACATGAGGCAAGCGGGTGTTTCAGTTCCAGTGTAACCATGGACGCCTTTGGAAGAACTCTTAAAACAAATGAACGATTTGCTTTGACAAACGATCCAAAACATGATACAGATCCGGCTACTAAACGATATGTCGATGCTAATGTATTGCCACGCACAACAGATGGTAATTACGACTTTAATGGAAAGCGATTGACCAATATAACAGAACCCGTATTACCCTCGGACGCATGTTCAAAAAAGTATGTAGATTATTACCGCTCACGACGTATCAACGGAGATTATGAGGCTCAGAATAAACGTATTACGGGCGTTGCAGATCCTGTGAACGATCAAGATGTGTGCACCAAAGCCTATGTGTTAACCAATGCTGTGGTGTTAACAGAAGCAAAGGACTATGACGTACACCAACGTCGAATCACTCAGCTGGCTCTTCCAACAAACAACACGGACGCTGCTCGAAAGGACTATGTAGATAACAAGGTGAAACAGGTGCTCAGTATTGTGCCCACCCTAACTGTAAAGGGCTATACAGCAAATAATGCACGCTTTGTGCATGTGGCCGATCCTGAAGATGATCAAGATGTTTGTACAAAACGGTTTTTAAACTCTGAAATGGAAAAGGTGTGGGAAATTAAGGAGAACGCTCTACAGATGAAGCGAAGACGAATAGCCGAAGTTGCTGATCCTGTGCAACCTCACGACGTGACGACGAAACGATTTTTGGAACAACGGTTATCGCTTTTTATTAAATCAATACCCTCTATATTTCTGCTTCACATTGTAAACCAACAACCGGTAAAAGATCCCAATAACCTCGCCTACATACTACGTTCGGGGTATGACAATTACCGTTTAATGTATGATGGTGCCATTCGTGTAATTGAGTATGCACCAGATTTGAAACATTTAGAGGTACGATTAAACGGTAGTGTTCAACCACTTATTGATCAACCGGTGAAAGCCGGAGACAAATTATTCTTTTATTTGAAACTCTCGTCTGAAGAAAAAGAGGCGGGGAAAACGATGAACGATTTTCCTCTGTATATAGAACTTGAATATACAGCCACCATTGAATAAATAATTATAGGTTCCCTTCCTGAGGAGTGTTAGTTGTGTTCTATACTTTGCGGTGTGAGGTTGTCTTGTTCTTTGGTCGCGATGGTGAAACAGAGATATGTGGTGAAGAAGAGGAAGAAGTTGTCAAGAAAGGGAGGCTTTAAAGCTATTCTTCATGCGGCACGTCAAGCTTCGCGCGGAGAAACAAATAGTGAGTTGGCTATTAAGAAAGCACTCCGAGCAGCACGATTGCATGCGAATCCCAAAAGTAAACTACGTTTTAGAAAACGTGCCCGAGTTATTCCTGTGCCGAAACGTGGTGGATTTTTACCTGCACTGTTTGCTGGACTGGCAGCCCTGGGTTCACTTCTTGGAGGAGCAAGTGCGGTAGCACGAACGGTGAAAGCTGTTGAGGAGGCGAAGCAACAGTTGAAGGAAAGTGAAGGGCATAATAAAACTATGGAGGCCATAGCACTGCGCGGCAAAGGTGTGAACATGAAGCTAGCACCCTACAAGAAAGGACTCGGCATTTACATGTCGCCAAAAAACGGTTAATCGATGCACTGCCACGACGAGCCATGACGCATGAGGAAGTTTTAAGATATGCAAAACAGCTTAAGATCTCCCACTTTCGAGGTGTGTTTATGCGCAACCAACTACCGTCTCGACCACGGAGCCATGAAAGTGCAGTTGTTAATTTGGATGACAGTCATGGACCGGGAACGCATTATGTGGCCTACATAAAGCATGGGCGAACCGTGTGGTACTTTGACAGTTTTGGAAACCTTCCTCCTCCGACAGAGCTTGTTCGCTATTTTGGAAGCAGTGCAACAATACACTATAATGTGAAACGAGTGCAAAATTTTAACACGCAACAGTGCGGTCGTCTATGTTTGACTTTTCTATATAAGACCGAGCATGGCGGGTGACGTGGTCATTATGACAACAGAAAGTAGAACGTTTACAGTGCACGGACAAGCTGCGGAAGTAACTGTTGACTTTTATCCTCCTATTGAATTGGGACGACGACCCTACGTGCTGGGACTTGTTTCGTTTGAAGGCTATAATAGAATCTGCAACATAATTGAAGACGTCAATGATAAGTTCTACTACGATGGCTATGTGTTAACTCTACCGTCTGGCAGCTACACCGTAGATGATATTCACGATCACATCTACACAACTCTCACCAAAGAATTTAGTCTAAAAGCATTTCTGGACGGGACACGCAAGTTTGAACTCATAGCCAACAACGTGACACATCGCTGCAGTATTCTTTCTTCTTTTAGGATTGATTTTAAATCTCAACCAGATTCGATTGGGTCATTGTTAGGCTATTCACCACAAGTGTTAGTACCGAACGTGATACACAAGTCTGACCAACCGGTGAAAATAATTGAAGATCATCACGTATCTGTCACGTGTAATATTATTACAGACGTCTACACCAATCAAGATCCCTCGCATTCGCTTTATGATTTTATTGTTACTTCACCTGGTGGTTATATCATCCGCGAAAACCCGTCGGTGGTGCTCTATCATCCTGTGAGTGTGACCAACATCAGGGATATTACCTTAAGACTGGTGAATAGAAACCAACGTCTCATTCGGTTAGACCCTCATACACCTGTGACCTACAAACTGTATTTGAAGCCAGCATGAAACAAGTGTATAAAGCGGCAACGCTGTCAAGAACAGGCGTTAGTTGTGCTCAACACGTGTACAGGTTAACACGTGTCAACAAGCAGATCCTACAACAACTTGGTTACACCTTACGTCATGAATTCGATTCTAGACGTGACAAACCCTGTCGAAGTACAGGAGGGTATTGTAAGAATTGAACACCATTCCTACCAACCGTATACTCAGGGACTAAATAATAATGATGAGATTCGCATTACTATTAACCAACAAGATATCTACACGCTTCCACATGAAAGTTACATCCAGATTGAAGGGCAACTCACCAAATTGGATGGTACCATTCCAACAACGTCAAAGTTGGCCAACAATGCTTTGGCCTTTTTGTTTTCTGAGGTTCGCTACGTGATCAACGGTATTGAAGTGGATACTACTCGAAATGTTGGCATAACAAGTGTCATGAAACTTTATCCCTCGTATGGAAGCGAAGAGAGTAAAGCTTTTTGTATGGCTGGTTGGTGTCCCAACTCAACCAACGACTGGATGATTAACGATGATGGTACATTTACTGGACATTTACCTCTAAAATTAATACTAGGCTTTGCAGAGGATCATAAGCGCATTGTTGTGAACGCAAGACAGGATCTGATTCTTGTACGAGACAGGAGTGATTATAATGCGCTAAAGGGAGCTGATACAGCGCCAATAGATACAAAAATTCTACTGCAACGAATTCTATGGAAAGTACCGCACGTTACTCTATCAGATCAGAAAAAATTGAGTCTGCTCAAGATTGTGGAGAAGGATACAGCTTTACCCATTCAATTTAGAAGCTGGGAGCTGCATGAATACCCGGTATTACCACTCTCCGATACACATACTTGGTCTATAAAAACCTCACGGTATACAGAGCGGCCACTCTACGTCCTGGTTGGATTTCAAACAGATCGCAAATATCAACAGAATAAAGATGCATCAAAATTTGACCACATCCAATTACGAAATATACGACTCTTTTTGAACGGAGTTACCTTTCCCTATGAGGGAATGGATTTAAACTTTAACAAGAACAAATATGGTAAGCTTTATGACATGTTTGTAAACTTTCAGTCAACCTATTATCAGAAAGAGGCATGTCCGCTATTATCACCACAAGACTTCAAGTCCAAGGCGCCTCTGGTGGTGATGGACTGTTCGTATTTGAGGAGTCGATGAAGGAAACAACTATTGATATCAGACTAGAATTTGAAACATCTACAGTTATTCCAGAAAAAACAACAGCCTATTGTCTTATTGTTCACGAGGCGCAAGTGTTTTATCAACCGCTGTCCAATATGGTGACCAGAGTATAAATAGCATGTCTTCCTCCATTGCCCTTCACAGTCATGGAAAGCTACGATGAAGTCACAACCCCCTCTGCGAGGTGGGTCTGCAAATGTGAAAGTGATTCACCAGGCTCAGATGAAGATTCAAGGTTTACCATTTATCGCGCCCTAGTGAGTGAAGCTATAACTGCCTATCACAAGAATCATACTGTGCTTAGAATGCCGCCGCATCTGGTTCACTATTTACCGGATGGATTCATGTCTACGTTTGGTATTCATGACAGGGGCTACAACAACAAGCCCATCGCTAATCAAACAAATAATGTGGACGATGGTGTTGCCAAAGCTTCATCTTGTCATGTTGGAGAGCGGGTAGATTGCATGGACTGCAAATGCGATCGTTGCTCAACAAGTCGAGACGCTGATGCAGCATTTGAGATTTATCGCACCCTGGTGAGTTTAGCAATACGCGCCTACCATAAAGCGCAATTTCTTCGTGAAATGCCGCAGCATCTGATTGCCTATTTACCAGCTGGATTTCTGACCGCGTACGGTGCACACGACATTGACCTTAATTGGGATAAGCTACCATTACACCTCCGTATGTCGGCGGATGTTGCAGCCTGCCGTCCTTGTCGTAGACACTTTATGCATCGAGGAGATTCTCACTGTGATTGGGATGGTCCAAATCCTATGATAAAAAATTGTAAGCGATGTACTGATAACTTTATGAATAAAATTGTGTAATTGATTTTTGTGTGTATATTATTTTCTTGCTCCTATCCAATCAGTTAGTTGTTAAGAAGCAGCGGTAGTGGAAGGTCTGATATCCGTCGCCATGCCGAAAACATTGATTGTCGACGTGCAGGGTTTCAAGGTGAACGGAAACAAGTTTATATTTAAAGAAGTTGGAATTATTGACTGCACAACCATGTGGGCACCAAGAGTAACCAGTTTTGTCTTTGAACCACCGTTTCCATTGCATTTGCAGTCAGACGAGGACAGAAGACAAACAGAGTGGTTGCAACGCAATTTGGGACTAGTCTGGAAAGAAGGTGACATTCCTTACCATCATCTATCACTTGTTCTGAAAGCTCACTTGTTTGGCGCTGACCTTGTCTTTGTAAAGGGAAGCGAAAAAAAGGAATGGTTGCGTCAGTATGTTAATTCAACTTGTCAACTTGTTGACCTTCATGATCTGGGATGTCCTGCACTGTACAACCTGTCCGTGCCTGATGAACCTCTACAAAATAAAACACTTCAAAATGTTTGGAAGCTTTTTGATTGGCTAGCTCGCAAAGCATGTCAAAACTTGCATGTTGAGTGTAAAGCGCTGTAACGTCGGCTACAGTGTGAGACATACCAGCGATCAGTGCGGATGTGTAGAATTATGGCTGCAATTGAAGGTTTGGACGCCAACCCCACAGAGCGAGCTATTGTCAAGTTTTTCGCCTGCAAAAAGAAGCTAGACAGTTTCACAGACGAGGAATTGAACGCTTTGCCCAAGGCGTTCCTTTTTTATGTTGCTTCAAACGCGGTGAAAAATATTTGGCACAGTGTACCTAGTGAGTGGACCAGAGATCCTGGTCTGCGCGAACTACAACCATGCACTGACTTTAGTCATCACCAGCAAGTGTCTATCACTAAAATGCCCTCCATTAAACAGTGTGGAACGTGTCAGCTCATCAAATTGTACCACGGGCATACAAATATACCGTCCTGTAAAGACTTTGCTTCGTCATTTCATGGGTGTGATGAAGAAGAGGAAGAAGAGACAGCAGCGGCAGTATCGCCAGCACCAAAAAGTAAGACAACGCTTGAAAAAGATATGCCAGACCTTTGCTGGTCATGGTCTAGTTAACAAGGCCATTGATCTACTTCCCATTGAACTGCATATTCCTGGCTATCAATTTTGTGGACCTGGAACTAAACTAAGCCAACGTCTAGCACAAGGGAACTCTGGAATCAACATATTGGATGCAGCGTGTAGAGATCATGACATTGCTTACAACAACAAGAATATAGAAGTACGTCGAGTTGCAGACCACATTCTTCTAAGAAAGGCCATGCAGCGTGTGATGTCATCTACTGCTTCTATTGGTGAGAAGATTGCAGCCTTGATTGTAGCAGGAGCGATGAAGTCAAAGCTATTGATTGGTGGTGGATTAGTGAGGAAAAGGACAAAGTAATAAACATGAATCAAATATTGTGAAGTATTTATTTGAGAGTCAGTCCACCAGTTCATAGTATACACAAAATATGGTTTAGTTTTCTTCTTGTAAAAAACATACAATTTTAATAAAAAGAATTGAAAATGAAAGTGTGTTCTTTTTTTACTAGGTGTGGAAATGTCCATAAGGCAAGCTATTTACACCATCCCACAGACGTTTATTGTCATATGTTGTCAGCGATGTTTTATTTTGATTTACTGTAAAAATATTATGGTTCTTTGAAAGAATGCGTGTTTGCTGGTATAAGCGAGAGGTGTTTGCGTAGAGTACACATCGATATTCCTCAACATTGAGGAATTGTGTGACGCTACGAAGAACACCCTTCGCTTTGCATTGACCTTTATTCTTTTGTGTTGAAAATGCGTACATTTTCGGCGCCAAAGCCACAAATTCTGTCATAACATCACCGGCGCACTCATCCTTAAATAGACCTATTTTTTTTTATTCATGGGAATTATGCCAAACATATTGTTAACCTCATAGTTTGAGGTATCAAAGTAATTTGGATGTTCTCTCATCACTGAGTAAACATCTATCTTATTGGTTTGATAAATAAGACTGTCTGTATCCATATACAGTAATTTTACATCTCCAAACTTTTGTTTGGCAAACTCATAATGAAATTGATACATTACAAATTTTGAAAAGTCAAGTATTACCATTCCCAAGTAAATTGGTTTGTTATACATGATTTCTGTCTTTGACAATTCAATGGTTACTAAATCAGTTTCAATAACTCGTACAGAATGGAAATTAGGCATAGCTATATATTTTCGTGCGCCATATCGACCGTCCCAGTGGTTTACCAAATGAATAGTTCTATGCTTTCGAATATTTTCCATTGATTTACCGTAGCACGCATTGTTCATTAATTTATAAAACATTTGATTCAAATGTGGTCTTGGCGTGTTGCCGATGATGAGTATTCAATTGCATGTACGGTTGTAACCATGGTTTTTGGTCAAAGCAAATAATGCGGTGAATGGATTGCAGTTTCAAACCATGTTTCAAACATTGCATTAAATTTTCAATGTGTATGACGTACCGATTTTTTGAATTTAACGTTGCCAGCAACTTTTTATTGTTGGAACGTGAACTGGGAGGTTGTAATTTTTCAACACAAAATGGTAGATCAGAATGATCATTGTGTATCTCACAGGGATATAATAAGTCGACCTCTAGAACGTAGCCACGCGTGTCATTGCTCAACACATCTTTTAAATTAAAATTTGAAACTTCATCTGAAGTCAGCCATCGAAAATTTTGATATGGAAGAGGTTTTTCCATAGCATATCCGTATAAATTGTTACAATCTAGGTAGGTGAGGTATGTTGTAGGTTGGTTTGGTTTGTATGTATCCATATATGGATTATTTGCTTTGGCGTGCTTTTGCACAAGCGAAACAAGACCACCACGTATTCCGCGTTCAAAAAAGAGTAACATGTCGATGTCTGTTAATAGTTCCAGTTCTATGTCAGTCACCTTCAACATACAGTCCCAACTATATCCGGCAAGGGTGTAGTAATGGGCTGGATCTAGATTGTAGATTTCAAGACACAGTTTGCGAAAGTGTTCAAACACGTCTGTCAAAAGTAGTGTATCAATTTTGAGGTATAAATCAGCATACTCGCCCAAAGTTGATATCTTGAACACGTTCCATACTTTTTGAGCGTGTAAATAGTCTTCTTCAGAAATATGACTTTTTGTTAAGTCATTGTAAAATTTGTCCTTTGAAGGGAGTGCAGTTTCCTGTAAACATGCCCAATTGTTTACATAATTATAGGGAAACACCCCTTTTCGAATGCATAATTCAAATTGTTTGGCATCAGTAAAGTGTTGACGTACAAAATGCAAATTGTTTGGGTGAAGCCCTTGAACAAGCGCATCCAATGATGATGCGAGGAATCTATACGAATCTAAAAATCGTATACTGATTCCATTTCGCCATTTCGAAAACGAAATAAAATTTTCATGATTTTGTGGAATTAAATTTAACTTTTGGTTTTCAAGGTTAGCAAATTCCTTAATAATTAAATGGCTGTCATACCGAGACATGTTGTGTAAGAAACAAGAAATATAGCGTGCTCTTTTATACGCCAAATTACATACACTATGAGCCGCTCCTCTAAATTTTCCAGTGTACCGATTATGGTCTCTCACTGGCGTGTCACAAGGTGCTATTGGTTTTTGACAAATGTGACAAGTGGTTGCTGTTGCAAAAACCGCCTCGTCTGCGTCCGACATTTGAAGCGGAATTGGATTTTGCAGGATATTGTACACCCGATCTGCCAAGGCGTCCAATTCATTTAAAAACCAAGCAGCAGGATCTGCATCGCGATAAGATTTGAAGTATGAAAGTGAAGGGTCGTATGAACATATCACGTTTAGGGCACAACTGAATGGCACATGTTGCTGTACTTGTTGAGTGTACGGACGTGTCGGATCTGGTTTACATGTGTCAATGGGTGTGGTTAAACATTCAAAATCTGCATATACTGTAAATGGAAGCGGTTCTTGACGAGACACATTTTGAAATTTCATACTGGCTTTATCCTTTTCTGGAAATATAATTTTTACCGCTGGTTGTGTGATGCAATCAATAGTATGTGCTGTCAACTTTTGATTGCTAGTAAAATATTGCAAACAGCGATCACATATATGTACCCCTTTTTTTTGTAACTTGTGATCGAACTAGTCTAGAAAGATCTTTGATATAACAATAATGGTTGCACAATTCCCCTTCAATGTACAGTAAATTAAAATGCTTTTCTTTTTTTCCCTTTGTCACATACAATGGACCAATAACTTTGTCCCCTTCAACTCCGTATACATTAATGGAGTAAAGCGGATTTTTAGATTCAAAACGAGAAATGGCGTTGAGGTCCATTGGGAATTCTATGTCTGCTAAATTTAGACTGATCATTAATTCCATAAATTTCTGGTGATATTTTCCCATTCTGTGAACATTTTCAGTTGCAGGACTTAACCCAGCAGCCAAGGACCACACAAAGCAAAAAACGTCATTATTATCCACATTGATGACTGCGTGATGTTTTTCCAACTGTTTAGGTAAATTAACATGAGCTGAACCACTGTTCATGGGATCAAAGGTGCATACATTAATTTTAAAATGGTTGATAGCTTCCAGCGATTTGCCACTTTCCAATTCTTGAAACTCGGCAAAGCGCGTCATGAGCTTATCGACAATGTTTTTACTATACCAACTGTGTATATTATCAGTGCGGTACAATTCACACATTTTCGTATGTAAATAAATCGGTTTGGTTATTTCCTCACCTTGTTTTAAAATAACAAAATCACATAATAACTCAGCGTTAATCTTTAACGCTACATGTTCTCTTAAACAGTCTTGCATTTTATTTTGAAAAATGTTGTAGCTAGCGTTTAAAAATTCATTTGGGTCTAAAAATTTAGCATCATTATTAATTTTAAAGCTACATAACTTATTATTAAAACAACTATCCACGTTCTGCCAACTAAGTTCTGGTGCTGACATCATGACACTTACAGTAATTACATTTACTACAAAAACAGCAAATCACTGAACAGTTTGCAGAGAATGAAAACAAACAAAGTTTATTGTCTCTGCAAATTCTGTTTTAACATTAACAAATTTTAAATTTTATTTGATTCTTCAATAAATTCTACCAAACATCTTTTATTTTCTACTCCCAAATATTTTAGGTAGATGGTTCCTTTGTTGAGGTCATTTACAGCTTCGTCGTTGAGTTCCATGAACCTCGCAGGTAAGAAGACAGCGAAATCTTCTAGTTCACAAACTATTCTTCCCCCATATTTCGTTTTTACCCTGCGATCAGCTGTCACCAAATAGGACTCGTTAACTGGCAGGTCCTGTAAACGTTTAGTCTCCAGACCGGTTGCTCTGCCAATGAGATTCGCAACTGTTATAGCAGACATATTGGTTCTGAAAGGTAATTATAAAGTGTTTAGGTAAACTATTAAAAAGGTTCAGGTACCCTCCACCTTTATTTATTAGCACATTAACTCAAACCCTGATCTATAGACTAAACCATCAAATGTGTATACAAAACTTATTTGCTAAGACGAGGAGTCTCCTAACAGCGCTTAGTTCCAATAATCAGTTGGATACAGCGAGATAAGGTAATATCTCTTTTGACTGACGTCAAACCTGGTAATGACTGTTAGTTGCAATAATAGTTTCATATATCCACTTGAGTAGTGTGTCCCGCATCCCCATCCAAACCTCTAGACTAAACCATCAAATGTGTATACAAAACTTATTTGCTAAGACGAGGAGTCTCGTAACAGTGCTTAGTCCCAGTAATCAGTCGGATAGAGCGAGATAAGGTAATATCTCTTTTGACTGACGTCAAGCCTGGTAATGACTGTTAGTTGCAATAATAGTTTCATATATCCACTTGAGTAGTGTGTCCCGCATCCCCATCCAAACCTCTAGACTAAACCATCAAATGTGTATACAAAACTTATTTGCTAAGACGAGGAGTCTCGTAACAGTGCTTAGTCCCAGTAATCAGTTGGATAGAGCGAGATAAGGTAATACCTCTTTTAACTGACGTCAAGCCTGGTAATGACTGTTAGTTGCAATAATAGTTTTATATACCCATTTGATATTATTATTATCCACTTGATAAATATTTAAGGTCAACTGTATAACCATCGACAGTTAGAGAAACTAAAAGTACTGTGTTCAATATTACCTGATAGAAGATCTTTGCAGCAAAGCGATGTGTATACTACCAACTCGTGGACTTCTCTGGCTAACAACAATAATGTCACGGCTTATATACCCTTACAATCAGAGGCAACACCCGGTTTGTCCGCTTTCTCAGTAACTGGATGACCTCCATATTTAGTATAAATGAACCTGCTACTTTACAAAGAATTGTCATTCACTGCTACTGCTATGTCTGATGAGGAGAATACCCGTGCTGAGGAAGAAGAATCCATCAATTGGGATTCGTCTTTGGACATTTTCATGTAAGTAATATTCATTTTTTTAAATTGATACCAGGCTAAAAAAATTAAATCAAAGCCTAGAACGCTAACCAATTAACCATGGGACCGGAATATATTTTTAATTAAGACAACACAAACACCCAGTCCCCAAGCCAGGGGAATTAATCACCAGAAAATACAATCCCCACAGACCTCCCAAAAATCTAACCCAGGACCCTCCATTTCAAAGCCTAACAGCAGCCAAGAACAGTATAGTTGAGCCACACAGCTATACACATAGTTGTATCTTGTCTCGCAATAAGCAGTCAAGTTAATTATTACACTATTGTTTAAATGCAATGTCAAGCTAATAGCGTTTGTCAAATTGTGGTCAAGTAGCTTTGAACACTTAGATAGGTGTTAAGGTTTTATAAACTTAGCCGGGTGTAGCCTTTGTGTAATAACTTGTACTAGTCGAGAATGCAAATTGTATGCAAGTAGTACTTTCTTCAACACTTGTTCATATATATTAATTAACTATAATAACAGCAGCTCCACTCGCTAAAGTGCAGCGTTAGGTCATAGGGCTCAAGTCGCCCACGGGTGTTAACTAGAAAGACATGCACTTGGCCTCTCCAGAGGTCGCACAATCATTATTCATTACCTACCATTAGTTTTCATCACTCATTAACTCGTCCTGCCAAGCTTTTAATTGAATTTCATAGCTAGTTTTTTGTCGTGTGACCTCCTCAGAGGCCGAGTGCAGGTCTTTCTATTCGACGTCCGTGGGCGACCTGCGCGTCGGGATGGAATGGATGAAGATGAATGAAACTGGGCAACGATGTGGAAGGAATCGGCCGTGGTCTATCAGAAGGTACCGTCCCAGCATTTGCCTGGTGTTGAAAATGGGGAAACCACGGAAAACCATTTCAAGGACGGCTGACGGTGGGGCTCGAACCCACGCGTCTACCGAGTCAGCAGAGAGCTTGGACCCATGACCTAATGCTGCCTACAGCCTTGTTGGAACAAAACAACTTTCTTTTTTCTCCCAGTACGACTTAAGAAACATGACTAATTTATTGTAATTTAATGCAAATTGTATTACCGGTTGAAGACCGGTTAAATTTATTTCCGTTGTCAAATATAATGGCTTTCATTATATTGCCAAGACATACTGCTTTAACAAAAATAAAAGTTAATAGCCTACATCATCAATCTTGATACCAGTCTAATGTCAAAAGGGCTTTCAATATCTTAGAGTTGTAACAGTATAATTACTCATACATTACAATTGTGTTGCGCTGTTATGTAAATCAGCAGTAGTATACCAGCTTCTCACCGCTGATCTGCAGTTTAAATCTCACTCACTTCATGTGAGATCTGTGTAGGGTACCACAAACGTTGAATTGTTGTTGTTTGAGTCTTCAGTCTTTTGACTGGTTTGATGCAGCTCTCCATGTCTCCCTGTCCTGAGCTAATCGTTTCATCTCTACATAGCTCCAACAACCCTACATCGGAGGCAATCTGTTTAACATATTCTAACCTTGGTCTACCCCTACAGTTTTTGTCCTCGACCCTTCCTTCCATAACTAAGCTTGCTATTCCTGGGTGTCTTAGTATGTGTCCTACCAACCTATCTCTTCTCTTCATTAGCAGTCACCAGAAACATCTCTCCTCTCCCAATCGTCTTAATACCTCTTTGTTTGTAACCCTATCTACCCATCTGATCTTCATCATTCTCCTGTAACACCACATTTCAAATGCTTCTATTCTCCTCTTTTCTGCTGCACCAATAGTCCAAGTTTCACTTCCATAGAGCGCCACGCTCAAGACAAAGGCTTTCAAAAATGACTTCCTAATACCTAAATCTATATTCGATGTCAGCAGATTCCTTTTTTGTAGAAATGCTTTCTTTGCCTGAGCCAACCTACTTTTAATATCCTCTTTGCTTCGTCCATCACTGGTTATTCTGCTTCCTAAGTAACAGAAGTCTCCTACTTCCTTCAGCTTTTCACCTGTCAATTTGATCTCCATAGAGGTTTCTGATTTATTTCGGTTGCATTCCAGTATTTATGTTTTACATTTATTTATTTTCATCATGAATTCTTTCCGTAAGACGGAGTCCATACCATTCAAAAACTCATTCAAATCCTCAGGCTTGTCGGCCAAGATGACAATGTCATCAGCAAATCTCAGAGTTGAAATTATTTCTCCTTGAACCTTCACTCCCACTTTAAATTTTTCTCTAATTTCCTTCATTGCTTGTTCAATGTAAAGATTGAAAAGTATGGGTGATAAGTTGCAGCCTTGTCTTACACCTTTCTGAATACCAGCTTCTCTCTCATGTCCTTCAACTCGAATGACTGCTGTCTGGTTTCTGTACAGATTGTATATCACCCTCCTATCCCTGTACTTTATTCCAATTGATTTCAAAATGTCAAACAATTTAGTCCAATCAACTTTATCAAAAGCATTTTCTAAATCTACAAAAGCCATGAACGTTCTCTTATCTTTCCTTATTCTACCTTCTAAAATCAGCCTAAGACTTAGTACAGCTTCCCTTGTTCCTACATTTCTCCTGAAACCAAACTGATCTTCACCCAACTCCGTTTCTATCTGGCTTTCAATCCTCTTGTAAATCATTCTGGACAGGATCTTTGAAGCATGAGTAATCAAGAAGGTTGAATTAAGGATAACAAAATTAACAGTATTATTCTCTTCTTGCAAAACATTTTTTAAACTCAGCTTCCAAAAGCTTACATATAGCAGAACGCGGGTTTTACAACTACAGAGGTGACAGCCGAGTTCAGCATTGCTTCCACTTACTTGTGTCAAGCTCCTCTCTGTCTTCTTTCCTGTCAACCTCGCTTGGCCAACTCTTGTTCTCTTCCAACTCCAACAGTATTAGAGTATCCAAGGCCCTTGCCACATCTTTTCTGATTCCCTCCTTCTGCAAGAGGCCAGTCTTCTTTTCCCATTATTTCCTACATTCTGCCTGTCATTTAATCATTGATGCAGAGAAGTGCAAGGAGTATGCCTCCATAACTTAGGAGGTTTTCTTCTGTGTACTTTGGTTCACCCTGACACAAACATCAAGACAGTTTATATCCTCGCCGCTAGATTGGGTATTCTAATGACATTGATGGACATTTTTTCTATTTTATAGTTTTTCAAATGACCGTGTCATGGCGGAGTTTTTCGTCCGCATGATGATGATGATGGAGGCCGAGAATGAAACGGAGGAAGGAAGTGAAACTGAAGAGGAAGAAGAAGAAGAAGAGGCTTCCGAAAATAAATAATAATTACAAGTAAATGTAAGAAAAAAGAAACAATATTAATAACAAATATTCTTGTTTTGATTTATTTGTCTATCATTCCCACTTTTATTTTTTTATATGAAGCTGAGCGAGCCAACATGTCAGGTGTCAATCTCAGAAATTCACTCCTGTGACATCACACATAGGTTGACCGTTCAAATCAGATTGTTCATTCTAACACCCATCCATGTCCATTAACCATCTAGCACACATTCTATATCCTCAGCTCCATAACACATAAATTCAAATCTCCCAAGTCAGCATAAATGAAAATCCTTCGGCTGCACTAGGTCTCTGTGATTATGCCTCCATGGCTTAGGGAGAAGCATGCCAACCTCTCACCGCTGGGTCTGTGTTTCAAATCCCAGTTACTCCATGTAAAATCTGTGCTGGACAAAACAGAAGCAGACTGGTTTTTCTCCGGGTACCCTAGTTTTCCAGACAAACTTTCATTCTACCAACACTCTCCACCATCATTTAATTTTATCAGTCATTTATTCAATCGCTGACTCAGAGGAGTGCGATAGGCTTCGACAGTCGGCACAGTTCATATCTTCACAACTAGATGGAATATTCCAATGTCATCAATAGACATTACACCATCTTGTTTTTATTTCATGTCGAGCTGGCTGAACCGACATGCCATGCGTTTTGTATCCCCCACCCATTAACAATTTGTTTACCGTTAAGTATTAGAAAAAAACAATCCCATCCATGACCTACACTACATTCTGCCTGTGACGTCCCAACCTCCATTCACAGTTCCATCTTCATTCACGTTTGTTTACCCGCCAACCTAGCACGTCAGGGTTCAACAACCACCATCCATCTCCATTCATGTTTCCCATTAAAACACTCTCATCCATGACCTGTGCTACATTCCGTAATCTGCTGTGACGTCGCAACCTCCATTCACGGTGCCATCTTCATTCACGTTTATTTACCCGCAAACCTAGCACGTCAGGGTTCAACAACCACTACCCACCACCATTCATGTTTTCCATTCAAAACACACCCGTCCATGACCTACCCCACATCCCGTAATATACTATGACGTCACACACACGCCAGTTGACCGTTCAAATCTGACGATTCATTCACCGACAAAGATTCGGAAACCTTCGGCAACACTCGGATCTCATCAAGTACAAAGCAAAGCTATATAGCACGAGACCATAACAGAGAAGGCGCTCAGTCCAATAGAGAGACTGGGTCGAGGAGGGTCTCGTGCAGATCCTCTTCCATCCTTCCCCCCTCGTCCCCCACCCCAACCTTCCCTCCCACTCCCCCCCTCCCACACCCCCCCCCCCACCCTCCCCCTCCCCCACCCCTTCCCTCCACCCACACCCCCTCAAACCGGTTCCTGGACCCTCCAAGGTTTGTTTACCTTCCGGGGTCCCGGCGACCTTGGGGTCAATGACCTACCTCAAGGTCATTGACCATGACCTACCTCAAGGTCATTGACCTTGCCACGCCCCCCTCATTTGCATAAATAACGGTATTTGAAGCAGAACCCTCCTTGCTCCTCTACTGTCATGACATAGGCTTTTACCTGGATAGATCATTTCACCCATAAAACAGAAAATAGTGATTTTACAGAGGTGTTAAACGTGTAAAAATGATAATTGAACCTGAGCTATTTCTGTTTCTTCATGAAAATAGTAGGAGGGTGAAAACTACCCCCCAAATTGAAAAAAATCTATATCTTGCAAACGAAGAACCCTAAAATTAGGTGTGATAGTTCGAAAAATACATGATGACATATGCTTTTACCGTGATTGGTTATTTGACGCCTAAAACAGGAAATAGTCATGTTACAGGGGAACAGGTATTAAATACCTCAAAAGCATATGCGTTTTGTGAAACCATGCTTTAATGGACGTGTGTATCGAGGATGATGGCTTGCTAATTATTATTATTATTATTATTATTATTATTATTATTATTATTATTATTATTATTATTGTCATTGTTAGGTAATTATGGATTAATAGCGGCTTCGGTGGCGTAGTCGGTAGCATGCTGAACTTCTGTGCCCAAGATAACGGGTTCAAACCCGGCCGGAGTCGTCGGATTTTTTAAGAGCGTTAAAAATCCTTCAGTATGCCTTCCTTCGGAGGGGAAGTAAAGCCGGCGGTCCCATGTCATAGATTTATGGCATGCAAATGATCCTTTCACAGACTAAACTTGTGTAAAGCAAAATTTGTTAGGTTAGATTTCGTCAAAACGCTCTATCAAAGTTCCAACGTTTGCCACTAGGTATCATTGATATCTGGTGGCGAAAGTTGGAACTACTTGAAATTGAACGGAACTTGTAGCTCACCCTTTAGGGTGTCCGCTGGAAGCAGCTACAGACTCAGGCGAGCCGAACATGTCCTCGGACACTCCCGGCGCTAAAAGTCATACGATAAATAAATAAATAAATAAATAAATAAATATGGATTAATGTGGGTTAACTAACCTGTAATAGTAAACATTTGTATGAGATGTTGTACAACTGAACATGGCCAACCCTTTGTCATGCTCCATGAATTAAGCCAAAAGTTTTAGCTGTCAAGACTTTGTGTACCCTGTTCCAACCCTTACACCAGAGATAAAATGTCTTGCTACAGCGCTGAATGGAACCTGGACCTTTGTGATGGCCTCTGAGACACACGCTTTCATGCTTTCGCTGGGTTCTGGTTGTAGAGACCCACAGGCTTGCTGGTTTGGGAAGAGCTGCTGATAATGGGAGGAATGTGCGGTGTTGCAAGCTATAGAGCATCCAGCGTTTAGAAAAGACTGTGGGTCTTATGGGCTTTTACTTTTAACGGAAATCCCCCCTACACTGGTTTTGTTGTCTCACCTTTTATCATGAAGGAACTCTGAATATATATTTGTCGTCATAATAGCTTCCTACAATTATCTGCCAACTGATTACCTTTGTTAATGCGTACAAGTATCGCTTATATTCAGTGGTTAGTTGGACCGGAACGGGCCGGATCGCCGTTCCGGAAAATATCTTCCCGCTTTAGAATGACGTAACAATTTTACATTCAGTAAGAAAATCGTTTATAATCTATACATAGCGCTGAAACGTCACGGGTGTACTCTAGCGGACTAATATCGAACCTTACGGTTTTATGTTCATAAAATACGGTCGCTTTTACACTCCTGGGCGTTTTGCTGGTTCTCTAAGGCTGGCTACACTGCTATTGGATACGGAGAGCGGGAAGTGTGCACAACAACTTTCTTCCGCTCGTTATGTTTGTGTGAATCCATGTTTTATTTTATGTTTTGCTCGATGTGTTGCTGTAAAGCAGATATTACGGAATCTCTCTGCAGTTAATGAACATCAGTAGCCCCGTAGTACCTTTCAAGTTTTCCAGTGACTGTGAAAGTGAGTTGTGAGTCACAACTTGTGACAATGAGTTGACTTAAGTGGCTGGGTTCAAAAAAACCTGCTGGGCATGAAGATGAAGAATCAAAAAATACTAAAAAGGCGTGTGATGGCTCAAGTAAAAACGAAACTGAATGGAGTTCCGAGAACATTAGTTTCATTAAAGACGTGAGTATAGAATAGACCCTGGGTTAAATGTTGCTGAAACGTGTGATGCAGATTCAAGGGAGAATCTAGGTTATGGTTCTACACCTTCTACCATCGACTGTGAAATTCAAGGACCCACCAACCGAAGACAAGATTTTCCAGACTGTTGGAACGAGTCTCAGTACCGGTATTTTTTTTTGTCAGAGAACGAGTGGTTATTTGCAGGAAATAAAAATTTAGGCTGCAATATATTGTAAAGAGGAAAGTAAATTAGGATTAGGAGTTTCTAAAGGGGCAGGACTTAAGCTAATGAAAGTATGGGTAGAATGCAAGGTTCATCCCAACGGAAATAATATTAATCAACAACAAACAAGCCTTAGGAAAAAGATATTTGAGCACAAAAATTCAGAATCTCACAAAAAAGCTATGTTACAAAAATCAGATATTTGAAAGTTGCTTGGACACAATGAATGTCAAACACCTAGAAACCACCGTTCGAGTATTTCGAACAGCATACTCAATTGCGAAAAGAAATAGACCCTTCGTATACCTACAGGCTTATGTTGAACTTCAACAATTAAATGGTTTAGATATGGGACGAGTTCTTCATACAAATTTTAGTTTTGCTAATATTATTGAACACATTTCACAGGAAATGAGAAATAAAATAGCAAAATCTATAACAGAAAATCAGAGGAAAATCAGTATTATGATTGACGAATCAACAACAGTTAGTGTAAAATCTGTGTTAGTATTATGTTTGAGATGTGCTCTTTCAGATAACTCTGAAGTTGTTTCCTTTTTCTGGGACTTGATAGAACTTGAATCAACTACAGCAGATGTTATTACTCGAGAGATATTGAAGAATCTTTCTTCATATGGGATGAATGAAAACTTTCTGGCAGAACATTTAGTCGGTCTAGCATGTGATGGGGCCTCTGTAATGTTAGGTAGAAAAAATGGAGTTGGAGCACAGTTTTTAAAGTTATTTCCAGATATAGTAATCTGGCACTGTTTAAACCATCGCTTGGAATTGGCCGTTTCTGATACAAGGAATGAAGTTACAGGTGTTAACCATTTCCATTCTTTCTTTGACAAATTGTATTCTTTATACAGCATGTCTCCCAAAAGTCAAAGGGAACTCAACATTTGTGCTGCTTCTCTGGAACAAAGAGTTAAGAAGATTGGGAAAATATTTACAATAAGATGGGTAGTTTCAAGCCAGAGGACTGTAAAAGCTGTCTGGGAAAACTACAGAGCTCTAGTAAAACATTTTAGTGAGGCCAAAAATGACCACCAGAGAGACTCCAAAGAAAGGGCAAAATTCCAAGGTCTAGAAAATATGTTAACTTGTGTAGAATTTCTAGAAAATATTGCTATTATGTATGATGCTCTTGTTGAGTTAGCTGATTTGTCATTAGAGTTGCAGAAAAGAGAGACAAGTCTGACAGAATCTCAAAATGCAATCAATCGCACTATAAAAGTGTTTGAATCTATGTGTAACTCAGTTTCTGGAGAATACTACAGAACAGTTCTTAAAGCAGTAGAAAACAAAAAGTTTAGAAACATAGGATTACATGATTCTAAAAAAGTTGTAAAAATTGACAGAAAGCAGTTTTTCAGAAGTCTTGTGAACAATTTAAATAACAGGCTTATGGAAAATGTGTCCACATCATCTCATCTTGGTTCCAGCTCTAGTCAGTAGAGACATGAGAGAATGACAAAAGTTATCAGTGATTCAAAGGTACTATACAAAAATAATTGGCCCTCCACTTCTACTTTGGATATCTGCTATGGTGATGAGAGTGTCGGCAACCTTTGTGACTTTTTCCACATGTCAGACAAGATGAGGTACATTAATGCTTTTAGAAAGTATGTCGAGACCAAGGAAATTCCAGTGGAGCTGATGCCTTTAATCAAGAATGTACAGACCATTCCCATCTCTTCAGCAGAAGCTGAAAGAGCTTTCAGTACCATGAATGAGATCCACACCGAAAAGAGAAATAGGCTGCTGGTGGAAAGATCAAGCGGACTTATTTTCATAAGCAGCGTAGGACCTCCTGTGCATTTATTTAACCCACAACCATATGTCAAGTCATGGCTACGAAAGGGGAGACGTTCAGCTGATGAAACAACTTGTCGGAAACACGAGGCCGCTGATTTTGACACCCAATACGAGTCCATTTGGAAATTGCTGAATTAATAAGGTTAGTTCCTGTAAATATTTTTTCCAACTAAATCACTGCTTATATTACGTCTTAGTAATTGAAAAATTTTCGAGGTTAGCACGCTGCAAAGAAGAGCCTTGTCCTGTGCTGCATGCTCGCCCGGAGTGGAGCACATGCTCAGTTCCGCCAACAACATAAGTTCTGAAGCACTATCCGTCATTGGTGTTACTGTTGTGTGTCTGTTTTATTTTCTGTTCGATCGAATCATGGCTGCCGACGGTTGGTTTTAACCCACTATCTCCCGAATGCAAGCTCACAGCTGCGCGCCCCTAACCGCACGGCTAACTCACTACAATATTACAAATATTAATCTAAACAAAACAACAAGAATAAAATTGAAAGAAACTAAAGTACAGCCTAACTAATAACTAAAGAGGTGATGATCAACAGTATTGCTGACATAAAAATTGTTAACATGTCTGCATACATCCGAGAAGGAAGGAAGGGTTGTGCTCACGACATCTGTCAATCAGTAATGCGTCATATCACAACGAAATGAATGTCGTTATTGGTTCTCTTCGCATACAGTATCCTTAATACTGGTCCAATCCGTTAACACCTGCAAAACTGCTCCTTCCTGGGCGTGTTCTATTTCAGGTAGCTGCTGGGGTTGTGGTTGTCTCGCTAACTTATGAAAGCGCAGTACTCGAAGCGGGTGAACATAACGTATGACGTCAGCGCTACCTCTGCCTAGAGTTAGCAACACTGTCGCCATAAGGCTCCACAGTCTTTTCTAAACGCTGGATGCTCTATAGTATCAGCTTACTCGGCTGGTGGTGGCTAGTGGATGTGGAGTATATACATGCGCCATTGTGGTTCTGTGGCAGTAGTACAGAGGCAGTAGTATAATGCATGCATTTTTGTTATTTACAAAAAGAAAATAATTTAGTAAAAGTGCATTAGACTAACAACCAGGAATACAAACGTTTTATAAGTAGGAGAGACACTAATGTTTATTTATTTAATTATTATTTATTAATTATTTATTATTTTTATTATTATTGTTATTCATCATCATCATCATCATCATCATCATTGGTTTGCAGTCCTAAGACTGGTCAGTTGCCATAAAAACATGTCCAGATCATCCTGTCATTTGCCGCTTCCTTCATTGAATTATAATTCTGTGCTTGGGTGTCGTTTAGCATTTGTTTAAGGAAGGTATTTCTAGGTCTTCCCCGTGGATTTTTTCCCTCAATGAACCCTTCTGCCACAGTTCTCATTAAATTGGAGTGGCGCATTTTGTGACCCCACCATGCGAGACGACGTTTATGGATTGTGCGTAGGATTGATCTCCGTTGGTTCACGGTGTCGAGAACCCTTTTGTTCGATATCCTGTCTCTCCACGTCACATTTATCATCTTACGATAGCACCACATCTCAAAGGCTTCAAGACGGTTCTTTTCATTTTTATTTAGTGTCCACGTTTCACAGGCATACAACGCAACTGTCCATGCAAAAGCATGTAGCATTCTCATTCGGAGGGAAAGCTTAAGCCGACTGGTACACAGTAATCTCCTCTTTTGCATAAAAGCTAGTTTTGCCTGAGCAATGCGGCGTTTAACTTCAGTGGTGCACCTTCCGTCCTCTGTAATCTTTTGACCTAGGTAAGTGAAGGATTTGACTTGTTGTATGTCCGAGTTATTAATCTTTATTCGAAGAGGTTTTGGGAGTTTTGAGACTGTCATGCATTTGGTCTTTGAGGTGTTTATTTTCATGCCGTATTTCTGCACCGTTGATGCAACTCTTGACAACATTGCCTGCAAAGTAGATGGGCTACCAGCTAGAATTGCCTGATCATCTGCGAACTTAATTACATTTATGGGAATTCCATTGATCTTCACACCTAAACCTGTGTCTTCTAAAGCTTCTGCCATCATCAACTCACCAAAAGCATTAAACAAAATTGGGGAGAGAGGACGTCCTTGTCATACTCCTTTTCTGATAGGAACTGGATTAGTAAGACCTTCTCTTAAACGTACAATTGCATTTTGACCATTGTAGAGGTGCCATATGAGTGTAATGAGTTGTTCTTCGACTCCTATGTTCCTTAATAATGGGAATAGTTTATACCAGGAAACTCTATCAAATGCCTTTTCATAGTCAATGAAGCATATATACAGATTTCGGCTCCTGCTCATCATACGTTCTCCGAGGACTCTAAGAATGCCAATGGCATCTCGGGTACCAACTCCTCGACGGAAACCAAACTGTGTTTCTTGGATGTAGCCATAGACTGCCCCTTCTACTCTTTTCTTTATGATTTGGATCATAATTTTGGATGCATGAGGAACCAAACTAATTGTTCTGTAGGCTACATACTGCAGTTGGTCGTATTTGCTTTCTTTGGTAAATAATAACGTTTTATTGCGCACAAGTTGTGCAAAATTACAAATAACATGCAAGGAAAGATGCACTTCAGCCTATGCAGTGATCTATAATGGGTTTCCCTCTATTCCTACAATGAAGAACGTGATAACGTTCACAGATTCCGTCACACAGCTCACAGACACAGGCCGGGTCCGGATCATGGAATGTCTTTGTCTTGCACATTCTATGGTGGAAACCGTGCACAGCCAAAGAGGTCACAAAGTGCCGCAAGTCCTGGTTCGGGTCCATCCATGCTCTGTTGTTCATAGCCTCGGTCGAGTAGAACTCTTCCCAGATTTCACTTCTTTTCAACGTTCTTTCTGCTAGAACCCTCTTCCAGCAGGTCGTAGTAGGCAAAGCGAACTTTAATCTGAAATCCTCCATCAAGAAGGGTTCCCGAGTGAGCACATACACTAATCTTGATCGCGTGTATTTGGATACTCCAAGGACAGCCTTCAAGTATCTAGCCTTTACCTGTTCCAATGTTCGGAGGTCTCCTATGCTTAACTTGTCCCAAATTATCTCTATGCCATACGTGAGGATTGGAACAATTTTTGCATCGAAGAGTGCTATGGCGAATCTCAAGGATAATCTTGTAATGGCTCTGACGTCAAATATAGCCTTGGTAGCTGCTGTCGCTCTTTGTTTTACGTGGATTTTGAACATGCGCATTGTCGTTTGTAACGTTACACCCAGATATTTAAAGCTATTGACAGTCTTCAGTGGTTTACTTTTGAAAAATATTCTCTGTTCTTGGGAAACACGTCCACCCTTCCTGAAAATCGTATGCTCGGTCTTCTCTGTATTAACTTGCAATTCATTCTTATCTGCCCATTTCTCCAGAGATATTCTCTATGTCATCTTTGAGATTTCTAATTGCCTGAAGCGTGTTTCTCCCTCGTCTAAAACCAAATTGCTCTTCTGGTATTTTAACGTCGATTTCTTCAGTGAGTCTGTTCGTCATGAGCTTTGTAAGTATCGTTAATAAATTGCTTTCTAGGGCAATCCCTCTGTAGGAGTTGGGGTCACACACATCTCCTTTTCCTTTGTGTAGCACCTTTATTGTAGTAGTTTTCCATGACAATGGGATGTCTCCTGATTGTAAGCATAGGTTCATTAGGTCTGTAATAGCTGGGAGTAATGCCGTAACTGCTGTCTTAATATGCTCATTAAAGATACCGTCCGGTCCGGGTGCTTTTCCGTTTTTCAAAACAGACACAGCATTTCGAACCTCCTATGTCGTGAACGAGCAGATATTGGAGCCGTCAGGGTCGATTTCTTTCTTATGATAAGCTGTTGTGGATCCATTCAGGTTCAGAATAAGTGTAAAATGTTCCTCCCAGGCTGACATATCGGTTTTTCCTGCAGCTTGTGTTTTCCGGGGTCTGAGAGCTAAGTAAGGGTTTTTCTTTGCTTCCTCCACCATCCTGTATGTTTCGAGTTCGATGAAGTCATTCCGAATTTTCTTGAGTAAATTCTTATATTCCTTTCTCAGGTGACTATACGTTGTTAGGTCTTCTTGCTTATTGCTAACCTTTGCTTTGTGAAGGGCATGCAATACTCTTTTCCTTTCTAAGTAGCAGGTTTTATTAAACCATTTTTGTGATTTTCGTTCTGTTTTTGTGGCGGTTGAGGATTGAATTATATTCTCTAGCACAATAGCAGCAGAATCGAGATCGTTCGCTTTTATTCTATCATTAAAATGGGTGAGTTTGTCTGTACATTGCAGGAGCACACTTTCATTCAACTTTCTGGAGATATTCTTTGTGATACATCTCTCATTCAGAACTTTAGCATTACCAGCAATTACGAAGCTTGCCACAACAGGACAATGTTTCTTAAGTGGTGCTTCTGCTCCTGAGGAACGAACTTTGTAGTCCAATAATTTCATCCCGACTCCCCTGAAGAAATTTAAATCTATTGTACTACTCCCATTGTATGCGAAATACGTTTTGTCATCTTTTTTATTGACGAGGGTAAATCCTTCTTCTTCCATTAACAATAGTAATTCTTTGCTCCTGATGTTGTCAGTATCTAATCTGCAGTTGAAGTCACCAGCAATGATTACATTGGTTTTAGGGTTTGCTTTCGTTAGTGCAGTCAGGACCGTTGTTATGACATCCTCTAAGGATGTTGAAGGTTCTATATAAAGGCCTATGAGTGTTAAGTTCTCTCATTTGATCATTATGGTCTCCTCGTCACTGTAGGCAACTAGTAACTTTCCAATTGTGGGTTTGAAGTAACAGGAAATACCTCTCATGGGTCTTCCTCTTGGTCCTTGGGTAGCGAGGACATGCTCTGAGTAAAATCCGGTAATATGTATTGCCTTGGTCGCAAAAGTTTCAGTTAAGATGAGAATGTCTTGTTTATCAAATATATTTCTCGGGGATAGGTCGATGATGCTCTTTAATCCTTCCACATTCCAGATTAGTAGAATAATCCGCAAATCTTGCTCCTTGCCATTTGGAGTGAAAAATACGATATCTTCTAATAAGAGCTCCTGTTGGCCAGAGTTCAGGGATGACAACTTTGTAGAGATCTGTAATGGGGATTCCAACTTTGAAGGATTTGAGTGTACCTTTGGATTGAAGTTCTTCACAATCATATATCTCGTCTACTTGCAGCTTCTTTAGATGGCTCACTATGTTGTCAGTGGTCGCACTCGGAAGTAGTCGTCCAATGTACAGCCATGCTCGATGTGATACTGCTTGGAGTTCATCATATTGTCTTTCCTTTTCTTTTCCTACAGGATTATGTTTAGTCTCTATGATTGTTGGGGTATGAATTGACTGTAGGTTGCCCCTACGTCGTCGACCTACGGCCTCAGACCATTTTGTTTTGTCAGATGGTTGTTCTGGACTGTAAGGGAATCCTTCATCTCGTGAGGGATGGGCATCCGTTAATTCTCGACTAAAGGGAGCAATGGAATCCGTAACTTTTCGACTAAAGCGAGCATATGATTCTGCTGACAAATCTATTTTTTCTGTCATACGATTAGCATTGACTTCAGCTCTGGTGCCTTGCCTGGTCAACATATTACTTTTCTGAACCAACTCTTCCCTAGTGTTTTGATAATTCTTCTTTACGGGTGTGCGGTCAGATTTCTCAGCATTACTTATTTCCAATCCAATGGAAGTGTCATTTCTAATCATAGGAATAGTGGTCTGCACTGATTCTACGGACGTACCTTGAGTGGATATTTCCTGTACGTAATCTCCATGATTACCATCCGAGTGTTTCTTGGACGTTTTTGTACCTTTGGGCGGATCGACCTTTTTTTGGCTCTGGTAGAATGGGTGCCTTGTATTTTAATGTTACAGAGTATATTATATCTGTTAGATCCTTTAACTTCAAGTTCATTTCCTCCCTTAGGTTAGAGTTCTTTTTGGTAAGTGGCATATTTTCCTTGCTGTTTTTAGTGCCAAGCTGCCCTATCCATGTTTTTCCAGTTCTTCGATTTCTTCGCATTTTTGATGAAGCCATTTCTCTTTGGTAAAGGGACCATGATGGAGTTTCGAAATTCAGATGGCCAAATACCCTTTTCGTAGATTGTTTGCGTTAAGTCATAGAGCTTTTCATTAATTATATCACCAGCAGACTTGATTAGTTCACTAGGGATGTTATCGATGCCTGGAGCTTTCTCATTTGGTAATGACCTCATTGCCAACTCAAATTCACTTTTAGTCACAGATAAAGGTGCAACTAAACTTGTATGTGACTCCTTTGTATGTACGTATTCAATTCATCATTGTACAGAGTCTTTATGTACATTTCCCAGTGGTTCCTTATTTGTGTTTCATCAGTGATAATTGAACCTTGGTTGTCACGCAATGCTGAGGTTAGAGTTCTTTTTGGTAAGTGGTATATTTTCCTTGCTGTTTTAGTGCCAAGCTGCCCTTTCCATGTTTTTCCAGTTCTTCGATTTCTTCGCATTTTTGATGAAGCCATTTTTCTTTGGCATTTCTACATTCTCGATCTATTTCATTTTGAAGCCTTCTGTATGCTATTCTCCCTTCATTTGTATTGACCTGTTTCAGTCTCCTCCTTTCTTTGATCTTCAAAAGAATATCCTGTGTTATGCACGGTTGTCTGGGAGTGACTGATGGATTTCCCAGTACTTCTTCTGCAGCCTCTGTGATGGAGTTCTTTATTGTCAATTATTTGGTATCTATATCCTGTGACGATGTGCCTGTTTCCAAAGCATCGTCTACTCCAAGCTTCCTAGTTATAGCTTCCCTGAATTATTATTATCATATATTAGTCAACGTATAGGTACACGTTAACGATTTATAGCTTATTTTAAACAGTGAATTATTGTGTTTACTGTGAATGAATAATGAACCTACCAAAAAAAAATTGTTATGCCATAGTATATAACGCTATGGCCTACCGATAAAAAAAATCAACATGGCGACCCATGCTACATTCTTGACAATGCTGACTTGCATTACAAATACACACACTAATACAGCCATTGCAATAACACAGGTTAGCATATGCAAAACTTATTTTAGAAGCAGTTCATGACCTACATTAGGGTTAAACTTTTTTATTTATACCTAAACAAACACTATTTAATTACTTACTTATTGCTGGGCGCTACAGTCCCTGAAGAACCTTGGCCTCCTTTATCACCTGCATGGACGCTAGGATAGTTGTAATTAGAAAAAACGGCCACCCTCTTTGCAATTCTGCACTGTACACCGCAGTTAAAATCATGAAATTCATGATCCAGTCAGGAATTGAAGCTGGTGTTGTTTCGAAGAAAAAAAGCGTTATATAAACGTAACCACTAAACCCCTAATGGTTTGGGTGATCGTAAAGATAAAAATTAAATCTAAACTATAACTAAAACTAACTACATACTTATATACTAGAAGGACAGCAGGAATTAAAAAAATGGTCCTTAACCCGCGAAAATGTGGATTGAGGAAGTTGAAAGGCAGGAGAGCCATGAAAGGCAGATAGAAAAGTAAAAGAGGAGAGGCTCTGTCCCAGAGGTAATGGGATATCAAGGGGGAAAACCGAAGCCAGCTCAGGAATCCCTTGGGGTCGCCAACTTCCAAACTCATCAGTCGTAAGCCCCCCTGGGGATGTAGCCATATGCAGAGTGCACCACAAGTGGTGGGGACTATATATACACCCTAGTAGTTGAGCAAAAGGCAGGAAATAACATGCAAATAGAAAGAAGGCTGCCTCTTCACACAACGAGGGTATCAGAAAAAAATTAAACAACGACCAATTAAGTTGGAAAAGGAAGAGACTCCCTAGGCCTTGGATACCCTAATAATGTCGGGGTTGGTAGAGAACAAGTGTTGACCAAGTGTGGTCGAAAGGAAACAAGACAGAGAGGAGTCTGGACACAAGTCAGTGGAAGCAATGATGGACTCAGTTGGGTCTCTGTGGACGTCAACCTACATCCCACTAGATGTGAGTCCCTGGGGTGGAAATATAGACCTCTTTTGTTTTATATCACTGGCTTTAAGGATGGTAACACATGGCATGTCTGTATAATGCGATACTGGTCCTAGGGGTATGCAAAATTGTATTAGATACGTAGCTAATAATAGTGTACATGACCCCTTATGATTTTCACTAAGTAAAGTACATGGGACTGATGACCATGATTTTGAACCCCCTCAGTAAAACAACAACAACAAATCATTTCTGTTTCCATGCAGTTGGGGGGATGAGGTGAATTTTCTAAACGTCAAACTGATGTGGGTTTTCCACTTCTACACCAGGTAAATGCAAAGAAAATGAAAACATGTTATGTTTGGATCAATTCCATACTACATGACAACATGTACGTAAAATAACAAGTAATGAGCATTCCATGTTAACAATAGTGAGATGGTTGCAAATTGCCAATGCTTAGAGCTCATTAGCGCCTTTTAAGGGTGGCATGGAGTACACTTACTTGAAAAACCTACAAGAGGAGTGTTCGATTTTTCCCACAACACCCATCCTGAAAGTGAATATAAATGACTATGCACTTAAGTCCATAACCACCTCCTTCCCATTCCTATCCTTCAGAGTGAAAGGCACACATTAATACAGGCATCACAGTGACAGAGGTTATTTGTAAAATACCTAAATATATGAGATTTATTTTGAATTGACCAAAATTTTATAAAATCCACTAAATTTACTGCAAATTTTACAAATTCCACCGAATTGCAGCAAAATCCAACAAATGACTACCAGATTTATTGAAATGCCATTGATTTATCATAGAATGGTTTAAACTACCTCAATTTAATATAAAATTACCCGAATATAGATGAAAATTTACCAAACTTACCTTAGTGGTCTAAAAACCATGAATTTTAACCAATTTTTTTAAAATTCACTTCATGTACTCAAAAATTCTCCCCGTGTGGGAGCGGGTTAGAATACACCCACGGTATGCCCTGCCTGTCGTAGGAGGCGACTAATAGGGCCGACATGGCCGAATAACTTGCCAGTTTTGATTTGTTCAGACCCCCTGTGGATGGGGAGGGCAGAATTCATCCACGGTATCCCCTGCCTGTCGTAAAAGGCGACTTAGAGGGGGCCTTATAAAGGTCAATTTTGGTTTTCTGGTCCCAGCTCTGGTTTGACCAATAGAAATAAACATGCGTGCTGTTAGGAGAAGGGCCACCAGCTTGGCCATCAGGCCAGAAAGCCTAGACGGTATGCCCCATCCCGTCAGGTGGGTGCGCCATGTACCCTACAGTAGTATCCGCCTTACAACGAAGGTCCCTGCATGGCCGAATACTGGAGCTGAATAAATCCTGTGCATGCCGAGGGGGAAGTGCCTGTTCGAGGCACTGGGACCCCGGGCAATTTCTGCTATGCCAGGTAGGTATTGCCTTGGCTGGGTGGCGCCCACAGTGATAGCCCCCGTTCGGAGTGGGCCGTATTCGGGGAGGATTTCGTCCGGGATGCCTAGTAAGCGATCACGGACACCTGTACAGGGTGGCACCCTTAAAATTCCGTCTCTGGAGTGTAGACCGAATCCCAAGGTGTATACGCCTTGGGATGAGGCATTTAATAAGAAGTTCCCTGTTGACAGGTCTCCTCGCTACCTGGTAGCTACCAGGGCAGACGGGGGAGATTTTAAACAGGTAAAATCGATCCTATTTTCAGAGGAAATCGAGGGGAAATATCGCGACCTTAACGGGATTTCCAAGCTCCGAAACGGGCAGCTCCTGCTGCATACCGTTGAACGGCAGCAAACCGAAGCGTTGCTGGAATGCACGCATTTCGGCGAAATTCCCGTTAAGGTTGAGAAGCACGATACGCTGAATGAGGTCCGTGGAGTTATATTCCATCGCGACCTCATTTTAAACAGTGACGCGGAATTGATGCGGGATCTGGGGAAGCGAGGCGTCACCAGGATTAGGCGCATCACCCGGAAAATTGGAAATGATAGCGTCGATACTGGCGCTTTCATTCTCCATTTTGAGGGTGATGTACTGCCTAAGCAGGTGAAGGTCACGTCGTTCCATTGCGACGTTAGACCGTACATCCCTCCACCTATGCGCTGCTACAATTGCCAGAAATTCGGTCATGTTTCTGCCAGGTGCACTGCCAAGGCGGTGTGTAGAGAGTGTGGCAAGGGGACACATGACGGAGTGGGGTGTACGCCTCGCCCGACGTGGCCTAACTGCCAAGGAAGTCACTCTCCGCGGTCGAAGCAGTGCCCTGAGTTCTGCAAGGAAGCAAAGATCCAAGAAATCAGAACATTGGATCGGCTTTCATATCACGACGCTCGAAAGAGATACCGTGATATGACTGCACCCGAATTTCCGGTATCTTTCGCGGCTAAGGTGACGCCACCTATCACCCCTGCCACTTTCGTTCTCCGTGCTGTACCCTCGACGACGAACTACTCTGAGATCGTAAAGTCTCCCCTCGCTGTCCAAGCGAGACCTGTTAGCCCGAAGAAGGTTACACAACCTTCTTCGGCCATTGTGAAAAAGGCGCCGGTTATACCATCTAAACCGGCGCAATCGGAGAAGAAGTCATCTTCCTCTCCGAAACGGTTGGAGAAGAAATCTTCCCCTGCCAACGAGGCAAAGAAGACTTCTGCGACCGGGGCTGGATCGTCATCCAGCCCACCTGATAAGACAAAGATAGTGGAGAAGAGGGGGATGGAGCGGCGCCGTCTCTCTCGACCTCCGGCTGATGGGATGGCTCCTTCATCTGCTGGGCCTTCAGCTCCCTCGACCATCAAGGGAGTGATGCCCGCAGAAGCCAAACCCATTAGTGTGGAGGAACTCCCCTATAGGAAAAACAAATCACCGGCGGAGAAGAGAGGGGCGGTTCAGCGCCGTTTCTCTTCCTCTCCTGCATACAAGGCAGCTCAGCCATCTGCTGGCCATTCCGCTCCTACCATCACCAAAGGAGCGGTGCCAGCTGGAGCGGCCTCGTTTTGCAAGGACCTGAGGTCTGTGGGGAAGGGACCACCTACTTCCCCGAATAGACGTCTGCGTCGGTCTAGAAAGAAGCATGCTCGGGGTGTGTCGGGGACAAGTACCCAGTCTTCGGACAGGGAGAAAGTCCCTAGACACCGCTCTCGCTCTTCTCCAAGAGCGAGACTCGCGAGGTCCGACGACGACCGCGCGCAACCCAAGAGAGCGCCCTCTCCATTTTCTTCGTCTTCGGAAGGAGATGTGGAGATTGAGGTGTGCTCTCCTGCTCCATCATCTCCAACTAGAGATGGGGAAGGGTGGCAAACGGTCAAGCATAAGTAGAAGACCCACTTCTACTTAAGTCCACACCATGGCACTATTACAATGGAACTGTAATAGCTATTCTGTTCATCTCGCTGAGTTACGACAATTAATATCTTCGTTTTCGGCAACCATTGTCTGTCTTCAGGAATCCAGGTTTCGTCCTGGACATGAAACAACAACGCGTCACTTCAAACTCTTCTCTAGAGACCGGGTGGACGGAGCTGTGGCCGCTGGTGGCGTCTGCACTCTCGTCCACTCTAGCCTTTTTAGTGAAGAGGTGCCGTTGCGTACTTAGCTAGAGGCAGTTGCAGTTCGTACTTCGTTGCCAGTAATGGCAACAGTATGTAACGCGTACATCCCGCCTGATTCTCAGCCGGATTACGACCAGCTGGTGGATCTAGTATCTCAGCTCCCCCCTCCTTTTCTCCTTCTGGGAGATGTTAATGCCCACAACACCATCTGGGGCTCCGCTACCACTAGCGGTAAAGGGAGAGATTTTGAGAGGCTGATCAGGCGGCTGGACCTGTGTCGGTTGAACACAGGGGAACCTACGCACTTCTCTATTGCACACGGTACTTATTCAAGTATCGATATTACCCTGTGCAGTCGTGCGCTGGTTCCCCTGCTACAGTGGGGTGTACTCGATGACCTTTGTAATAGTGACCATTTTCCAATTATCGTTACTCTTCCGAACCAAAGAGTCATCGAGTTACCAAGTCGATGGATTCTCCGTCGGGCTTATTGGCCAACTTTCACGGCACGTGCGGTATTTGCCGAAGATACCTTTGAGAGTGTCGACGATCATACCATTCACATAACGAATGGTATTTTGGCTGCTGCTGAGGAAACAATACCTTCCTCATCCAGAAACTCACGCCGGAGCTTGTCCCTTGGTGGACAGCCGAGATTGCAGCAGCCATTAAAGATCGTCGACGTGCTTTCAAATGCTATCGGAGGCAAAACACCATGGCCAACCTTATCACCTTCAGAAGGATGCGTGCCAGAGCCCGATATCTGATTCGGGAGAGTAAGAAAACGACGTGGGAAAAGTATGTGTCGTCCAGTGTGCACAGTTTCCAGCCACTGGCCGGGTCTGTTTGGAACACAAGCCTCTCCAACGTCTTCTGTCTTCCCACCATCTCTCAGCCTCCACCCTTGTCCAGTCTTCTCCTCTCTTCTTCACGCTTTCTTCCACCCCCTTCAGCCACCTGTCTCTCGGTCTCCCTCTTGGTCTCTTTCCTTCCCACTTCGTCTCGTGTATCCTCCTGGGTATCCTCTTCTCCTCCATTCGTTTTACATGTCCATACCATCTAAGTCTAGATTTCTCTATACCATCCTGTAATGGTTCCTCCTTCATTAATTCTCTGGTCCTCTCATTTCTTATTCTGTCCCTCTTTGTAGCTCCAATACTGCTTCTCAAGAACCTCATCTCACTGGCCTGTATTTTGCTCTTCTCCCCTCCTTTCATAACCCAGGTCTCCGAGGCATACGTCAGGATAGGGACATAGTACGTCCGATATATGATCTTTTTGCTGTTCTGAGGGACATCCTTGCTCCATAACATGCTTCTCACACACCTCCGGAATGCTTCTGCCTGTCTCCCCCGTTCATTTATTTCTCTATCGTTTCTTCCATTCTCTTGTATCAGGCTTCCCAGATACTTGAAACTCTCCACTTTCTTCAGCTGTTCCCCACCAATTGTTATTCCTGTTGTGGTTCTTTCCTTCTTCCTTGTTGTGATCACCATCTCACTCTTATTTATGCTAAATCTCATCCCATAACCTTGTATTACTCCTTCCCACACGTCCAACTGTTCCTGTACGTCCTCCTCCTTGTTTCCCCAAATCATCAAATCATCTGCAAGCACCATTGCTTTCATCTTTCCTTCCCCAATTACTTGTGCCACTCGGGTCATTATGTCATCCATCACCACAATGGAAAGTAACGGTGACAGTGCACTTCCTTGTTTCAGGCCGTTTCTCTGTTCCAACCAGTCCGATCTCTCTCCCCCCACTTTCACACAGCTCACGCTTCCCTTGTATATCTCCTGTATCCTCCTTATAGTCCATATTCTATTCCTCTATCCTCCAGGGACTTCCATACTTTGTTTCTGCATACACTGTCATATGCTTTCTCAATGTCCAGGAAGGCCATCAGTAGATCTGTTCCATACTCATAGTGCTGTTCTTGTAACTGCCTTACAGCAAAAATCAAATCCACTGTGGACCTTCCTGCTCTGAAGCCATGTTGTTCTTCCCTTATCCCTCCTTCTATCCTTGTCCTAATTCTCCTTTCCAAAACTTTCTCAAACATCTTTGCACAATGACTCATCAGTGTTATTCCCCGATAGTTTCTGCATTCTGTTCTACTACCTTTCTTGCAGATCGGGACAATTATTCCCTTTTTCCAGTCCTTTGGGGTCTTCCTTTCCTTCCATGCTGTCTTCATCACTCGGTACAACCATTGTATCCCCACCTCTCCTGCTGCTCTCACCATCTCCACACTCAACTCATCCACACCCGGTGCCTTCCCTCCTTTCATCTTCCTCACTGCATCTTCCACTTCTTTCCATGTTAAGTCCTTTTCTGTTTGCAGTTCATCTACTGTACCTCTCCCCCGAATTCTTCCTCCTCTCCGTGTTTTCCATTTGGGTTCAGGAGTTCTTCAAAATATTCTTTCCACATTTTCTTCAGTTCTTCCCTATTTTCTATCTCTTGTCCCCTTTTGTTCACCATTCTAACATAATCCGTAGGATCCTACCGCCTCTTATTCTTTACCATCCCATACAGGACCTTTTTTGTACCTTCACTATCCTGCTGGTCATGACTTAAAACGTGATGAGGTAAATAGCCCAATACGATCAAGAGTTTCTCCTTGAGCTAGATTGATTGTGATAAAGTAGGCCGAGCGAATAGGACATTGTTGCCTATTAAAACAAAATGTACTGTACCTGCAAGTGTTTTATCGGAAGGTGTTAAATCAAGTCGTAGGATTTGAGCTCTCTGCCTAATATTACTGCACCTATTATATCCGAATCCAAGCAATTTCTTACATATTTCTTACAATTAATATATTACCATATATGAGTACTTGGGAAACGTTCATATTTCTAAGGAGCATAACTATGACTCAAACGTTCGGAGTATGTGGAGGCGAATCACTTAATTCCAAGGAATTGAAAAATTCAATAATAGGGAAATGAAGTAGCTGGCTTTCATCTTCAGTATCCAATCTGTTAACGCTGATTTATGTGTTTGAACTACTGGATATAAGTTCAATGACTTTTAAATTAATATCATTAGATTGTTGCAGCTTGGAAAATATGTTATATTCCAGCAGATCAATTTTACCCTCACAACAGTAAAGACCAAAGAAACCACGCATAGATTTTACGCAAGAGAAATGCAATGTAGAACAATGTTTACATTTGATCGTCAAAGACCTTACAGTACACTGTACTGCATAATATCTGGAATTGTTTCTGAAATGGCCTATTTATATTGGATTTTAAATGTGGCTTCGTATTATTCGATAACACTATAGTGTCCTGCAATAACGGAACCGCTAAATATTAAATGGCAAATAATACTTCCATTGCCGAAATCAACTGCGTAGTTAGATTCAGTACTCCAAACAAATAATCATTAAACAATTGTCTTATACAATGAAGTTCAACATGACCGTCCAGAGACTTTCATACTCAAGTTGGTTGGTGAGGAGAATGCGATGAGACTGATCGCTTCTAATAAATTCCTTATAATTGTTCCTGCCAGCGAATTCTTTTGCAATAGCCTGAAAACGCAGCTCAGAATGACGTTCTTCATTTTGTTATAAACAGTACGAAACTGCTCTAAATAAGCAATTTCCATCACCTGTTATAGGTTATGGCAGTACATTTTGCAGGGGAACATAGAATCTCTTCGCCAACTACTGGAACGACCATAGGCCTTAACTCAATACTCACTTCGGCAGTCACCCTAATGGAGGCAGTTTTTGAATTCTATGTCCCGTGCATGTCAAAAATCGTATTAACACATGGAGGCCCACCTATTCTTGTCTATCGACCCGGAGACCCGGGTTACATTTCCTGCTCTGCCAATAAATTTAATTCTGATCTGAGGGCAAAAACGGGGCACATTCAGTCTCTTGAGGTATAACTAAGAAGAGGAAGGTTTAATTCCCAGCTCGACAATCTTGGATGTGGTTTTCCGTGGTTTCCCACTTCCACTTAAGGCAAATACCGGGATGGTTCCTAACTTAAGGCCTTGGCCGTCTCCTTGCCATTTACCACCTTAATTACAAATACACACAATAATGCAGCCATCACAATAACACAGGTTATGAGAGAATATTTCACACATGCACACCCAAGTACACGGGGCTGAGTGACCACGATGTCAGAGTCCTTCAAACGAATTATGTTTGCCAAGTGTCTCTCATGGCGAAAGCAATTGTGGACACGCGCGAGTGCCTGGAAAACTACTTTTTTCTTTAATAATTTAAAAGTATATCGACGATGCATAATTATAACTTTTAGTCTAGGACGCTAATAACTTGACCACCGAAGCATTGGGAAGAAATTGCAATATAAAGGTACATAAGCAACATAGCCTACACATTCAACTGTCGGTTAATGTTCCTCAAAATTTCCCTTCTTAAATATGCCCCTCCTTTATAATTCTCCATCACGTGAAAACGTGCCATGTCTTGTGTTTTTTAAATATATCGATGCAATGGTGCTGCCATCTTCTGTCAGTTACTGGAACTATATGGGCGATGTACTGCCATCTGTTGTCAGTTATACGAACTGATTGCAGATATTTAAACGGCGTACTGAGGACAGCAGTTTGCTCTTTTGATCACATGCTATAATGCAATGGTAAAACGGAAATAAAACTTATTGAGAGGAAATGTAGAAATATGAATCTTTAACAGACATAAAACCTTATTAATACTCCTTGATTAAACAATATTTCAGTGGTAAAAAAAAAAATATTGGGAAGGGCTGGGATCGAACCGGTGAACCTTGGAACCACAGTCAGTCACCTTAACCACATAGCTACTCGACACTCTTGTTCGGTAGCAGACGCAGCCATTCATTATCTTCAAAGCCGCTGTCTGAATGAAATAATCCATTTCATTATCCAAATAAATCAATGTTGCACATTCGTATACGTTCATACTGTTATTATATTTTATTGTCAGAACTTGGTTAATGTATGTTTTCGATTACATGGAAGCTTATTAAATAACTTACATTTTAATGGACTTCTCACCGCCATTTTGTCATGATCCCAGGCGGATTGTGCGCATGCGTGAGGGACAAGAATTCTGCTATTTTCTATATTAGTTCAAAAATATACCGTAATATATTTGTTTATTTTAGAGACACTCTGCAAATCTAGAGGCCAAGAGCTTTCGTTAGAGTGCTCTACGAAGTAAATCGGTTCAGTCGTTCTCTCAATCTCGTGGTAACAAAAATCACCTTACTGTTTTAAATATATAGATAGATGGATTGAAGGGGAGTTTCCATCTCAATGGCGAGAGGGGATCGTGATACCGATTCCTAAGGCTGAAAAGGATCCCAAGTTTGTAAGCAGCTATAGGCCCATTTGTTTGACAAATGGCCTATGTAAGCTGCTCGAAAAGATGGTGAACCGTCGACTGGTGTGGTTCTTGGAGGATAAAGGTCTCCTGTCTGAGTACCAATGTGGATTTCGCTCTCATAGGTCCACCACTGACCATCTGGTGCGACTTGAGAGCGCCATACAGGAGGCTTTTTTTCCGAAAGCAGCACCTAGTCACGGTTTTCTTTGACCTCGAGAAAGCCTACGACACCACATGGCGCTACGGGATCCTTTCCACCCTTCACAAGTGGGGACTCCGTGGTAACTTACCGACTTTCATTGCGAATATCATGTCCGTCCGACTCTTCCGTGTACGGGTCGGTAGGACATTATCGCAATACTATACCCAAGAAAATGGAGTTCCTCAGGGTTCAGTGCTGAGTGTCACCTTGTTCGCGATTGCCATTAATGGCATTGTTGCCGCCGCCGGGTCCGCGGTAGTTCCATCGCTGTATGTAGACGATTTAGCTCTGCATTACAGCTCTGGAAGTATGGCAGTCGTGGAACGACAATTGCAGCTAGTTATCAACCGGGTCGACAGGTGGGCTCACGACCGGGGTTTTCGTTTTTCAGCAGCGAAAACCTCCGTCGTCCATTTTTGTCGGCTCCGGAGGCTACATTTACACCCTGAACTACATCTCAGGGATGCTGCGTTGCCGTTGGTTGACACTTATCGCTTCCTGGGGCTCCATTTTGACAGCAAGTTAACGTGGCAGCACCATATACGGCAATTGAAAATGACATGTCCCAGGAAACTGAACATGCTCAGGTTTCTTAGTGGCACTACGAGGGGGGCTGACCGTGCGGTGCTGCTACGGTTCTACCAAGCCCTCGTCCTGTCCCGGCTAGACTATGGTTCTGCGGCATACGGTTCAGCAAGGCCGGCAACCTTGAAAATGCTGGACAGTATCCACCATAGTGGCGTTAGGCTGGCTACCGGTGCCTTCCGGACCAGCCCGATACCCAGCCTACTCGCCGAATCGGGTGTTCCACCTTTAAATTATAGACGCCAACATATGCTTTTAGCATATGCTGCCAATGTGCGTCAAATGCCGCAACACCCGACCTATCAAGCTCTCTTCGGTACCCAAAAACCACCAGGGTTACGCCAACCGGCCTCGTGCCACTCGGCCGGTTGGTATTAGACTTGATAGCTCGTGTACTGAAATAGGAGTGGCTGTAGGTCCCTGTATGATCCGGACATCTAGCGTGGTGCCTCCGTGGCAAGTCCCGCGTCCGGAAATTCGGTTAGATCTGCACCGAGGTCCTAAGGTGAACACGGATGCCTCCGTTTACCGGAGGCAGTTCCACAGCATAGTTCACCAATTTCCGGACGCTGGCATTCTATACACGGATGGTTCGAAGGTGGACGAGAAAGTGGCTTGTGCTTACGTTATTGATGGTGCAAATACCAAGATCTCTTTGCCTGAGGCCTGTAGTGTGTTTACTGCGGAGCTCGTTGCCATCTATGAAGCTCTGCAGTTTGCACTACAGGATGCTCGAATCCACTTTCTCGTGTGTACCGACTCTTTGAGTTCGTTGCAGTCAATTGCTACATGTTTCCCGCAACACCCCCTAGTGCAGCGAATCCACGACCTACTAGCCGGTCTGTGCCACGCTGACACTCGAATCACCTTTCTGTGGCTTCCAAGCCACATGGGAATTGCGGGAAATGAGTTAGCAGATCAAGCTGCAAAAGAGGCGGTATCACTACCACCTCGACCAATGGAGGTACCCGCTAGAGATATTCGCTCTCAGTTACGCCTACAAGTTCTGGCTTTTTGGGAGAGTCAGTGGCTAGCTGACCCACTGCCCAGTAAACTGAGAGCGATCAAGGGAACAACTCGCGTGTGGCGGAGCTCCTTCCGGGCCCGGAGAGAGTCCGTCATTTTGGGTAGGCTAAGGATAGGTCATACAAGATCCACCCACTCGTACCTAATGAGAAGGGAAGACCCCCCACTTTGTACCTGTGGAGCCGTATTCACCGTGGCTCACATTTTTTACCGAGTGTGTGGATCTTGCTGACTTACGAAGAAACCTTGGTTTGCAGACGACACTCAAACTTATATTAGCCGATGACGCGGTGGCTGCTGATCGCGTTATCCGCTTTATAAGTGAGAGTGGGTTAGGGCCAGCAATCTAAATTTTCCAGTGAACATTGACTCAACGACTTGTTCGTTTTTGAATGATAATGTTTTTGTTTTTTCCGTAATTTTTGTTTATTTTTATGATTTTGTTTTTTATTTAATTTCTTTTTGTTTTTGTTTTATTAATTATTGGTCTTTTTTAAATTTAGATGTCCACCTCAAAATTTTAAATTCAATTCAAAATTTGTATTTTTTAATCTGTGTTAAGAGGGGCAGATGACCTCGTAGTTCCGCCCCTTAAAACAACAATAACTAACTAAAAATTCCATAAAATTCCCTTTACATGTATGTTTTTTTGATTGTTCCGTTTACCGCACTGTCTGGCAAATACCTCAACATGACATTGTCCTAGGCTTAGGACCTGTACATTCAACATCATAGTTTAGTTTCATCTCCCATAAACTGCTACGTTAAGACTAATTTTCTTAGGTCTTGACTGGCCTTGCAATAAGAATTGACTAACCAAACATGAGTTACCTATCAGGGAAACATTTTGGCCACTATGTTGTTTATTGTTCAGTGAGTACAGTTTTAGAAAGCTGTGTATCATTTTTTTGAAATCATATACAACAGAGGCATAAACCTATAAACAAACCGTATGAGCATGTTTGTTAAACAAGACATTATACCAGAGACAATTAGGATACTTATGTAAAGCTTACCCAAAATAATGTTGTGTAACAGTAAATGCTAGTCAACAAGCAGTTATGCAGTACTAAAAAATCATCATACAATACCTCAGAGCTGTTGTAAAATTATTGATGTGTAACATGTTTCCACTAGCTTGCTATATATTTTTTGGCGTGGGGGTGATTGTCAAGAAATGAAATGCAAATGGAACTGAAATGCAACACAAACAATGAGCGCGCGCGGTGGCTGAGATTTATACTACGACGTACTGTTGGTTATGTAGCTATGTGGAATGTATATCACATCTGGTTTACTTCAAGGTTTGGAGATCCCATTAAAGATATCCCTACAATAAATGATCTTCAAATGGTCATTCTTTCGTGTGAAAATATTTATTATATGATATTTAATGAAAACAGTTATAATTTATTAAATGTTTATACGAATCCTGTATTCTTATTTAATGTAAACACTCGAGGCACTGTCGACCAAACTACAGCACTATCAGGAATGTATATAGCATATTTGAAGGTTTGGTGGTCCCATTAAAGGTATCCCTACAATAAATGTTTTTTTTTGACGTTGTCGTTTTATGGTGTGAAAATATTTAATATATGATATTTTCGAACAGGATTTGCCACTGGAATTATTTTACAAGTAGTTATTTTAATGACCAACATAGTTCACTGTTAAGAATTTAAGATCCCTATGTGGATTGTAGGATAACATGAAGCATGCTATACATGATAGATATGTCACAACTGTAAGGCTTGTGATTTTTTAAAGATGCTTTTATGCCTATATTAATCACCCAGTTTACAGGACTGATAACTGTAATGTTACAGAAAGATTAAAACAAAACCAAAATTTGCATTGAAAAACCAAAAAGTGGTAGAGCAAATATACAGTCAACGTGCAAAATATATATGTGGGAATCGGAAGATGATGAACCGTTCGTGGGTTTCCCGCCAGTCTCGGGACCGCCCGGTGGCGCCGCGTAGAAGAACCGAGAGGAAGCCGTGATAAAAAGAGGACGATCAGTGTGTCTGTTTTGTGTCGAGTGAAGTCACGCTAAGTTTTGTGCAATCTTATCTGTTGTAATCTTATGTGTAAATACAGTTTTTATACTTAAAATTACTTAAAGACGTGTTCGGTTTGTTCGCTTGCCAAAATCCTTTCCTACATTTGGGGGCTTGTCCGAAATACGAAGTATTTTGAGTGCGGAACGGCAATCTTGGTTAGGCTACAGCGATAAAACCAAGGCGTGAGGTGACGACATTTTTCTGGCAAGATCGACGACGACGTGGGTCCGTGGAATATAGAAGACGAGTAGCTGTTCAACTTCCAAAGACGTGGTGATTCGAGCAGGCTGCAAAAGACGATTTCGAGGATCCTGAACCCTAAGACGACGACGAAAAGAAAAGTGATTAGTGCGAGTGCCGAAAGACAAAGAAAAATGGCGGACAATGTGCGTGTTTACAAGATATTGAAAAAGTTAATAATAACATTAAGACGGCGCCTACGGCCGTGATTAAGACGTTACATAACCTCATTTTCGAAAAACTGCCACGTGATCGAAAGAACAGGCAGCGCTTAAGAGAATTCTCAGGATTCGAGTTTGAATGTGACTCACCAAAACACCTGGAGAAATTGAAGTTCATTGAGTGCGAATTCACCTAGGCTGATCTAATTGCCATTTGCACTGTGTTAAACATTCAATATACGGGAGAGAAAGCAGTGCTTGTGCAACGCATCTGTGACAACTTAATGGACCTTTCGTTGCTGGGGATGCCCAAAGACGAAGATGATGATGATGATGATGAAGAAGAAGAAGAAGAGACTGGTAAAACGAAAGATGAGATGAGCAAGATGAAAGAGGCAAACGAATTGCTGGCGGAAGAATTACGTGAGTTAAAGGAGAAAATGGCTGGTATGAAATCCATGAAACATTCAACCTCTAGCATGTCAGGATCATCATTGGATTCATCTAGCTCGTCCGAAGACCAGAAACTCTCCAAAGCAATAGGAGGTAGGCCTAACCATAAAAACATAACAAAGACCAAACACAATCGAAGACTAGTAGAAAGCTCAAGTGAAGGGGAAGTCGACCAGGACGTGGTGGACTTGCGGCACACTGCAAACCGGGGAGTTGCACACAAGTTTGCGTTGACTTTCCGAGATGTAGAGGGCTCTGTCAGACCCTATGACGGCAGCGAGAACTATCCGGTGCGACGTTGGATTGAGGACTTTGAGGAAACGGCAACGTTGATGGGCTGGGACGAGATGCAAAAATATGTTTTTGCAAAAAAGTCACTGTCAGGCCTGGCTAAGTTGTTCGTGCAGAGTGAACGTGGCATCACATCTTGGCACAAGTTGAAGAAAGCCCTGAAGAAAGAGTTCCGAGATGATACCAGTGCAGCAGAGATTCATCGACTGCTAACCAACCGACGAAAAACTAAAGTTGAAACTCTTCAGGAATATTTCCTGGTGATGCGAGAAATAGCCAGCAGGTCGGCAATCGATGATAAATCGTTGATACAATACGTCATCGATGGCATCGAGGACGACACTGGATCCAAGATGGTTCTATATGGAGCAAGGGACATCAAGGAATTCAAGGACAAGTTGAAGATCTATGAGAGAGCTTACACACGAAACTCCCAGAAGTTGACAAAAAATGTGAAGACGACAAACAAACATACACCAAGAGAAGACAACAGGCAGAAGCAGATCTCGTCTGTAAAGAGATGTTACAATTGTGGTCAGAAGAACAGTCATGAGTCCAGCGGATGTCCACACAAGAGTCAAGGTCCAAAGTGCTTCAATTGCAGCAGCTTTGGACACATAGCTTCCAAGTGCCCAAATCCTGAGCAGAATGCAGAGAACAAGACAGTGAACGTTGCTTTGGGAACCAAGTCGAATATGAAGATGAAGGAATTGTTGCTCCAGGGCCAGAAGATCAACGCATTGGTGGACACGGGCTTCCCAATCAATCTGATCCGCGAAGACATTTATGCAGAGATGGGGGATTTGGAGCTGAAGACGACCGCCATAGTACTTAAGGGTTTCGGTGAAAGTGAGGTGCCACCCCTAGGATATTTTCCATCCGACGTCCAGATTGACGACGACACTTACTTGACTGATTTATATGTGGTGTCTGGAGATGTACTCAAGTTGCCAGCTATCGTGGGTAACGACTTGCTGGACCAAGCCGTAACTACCATCAGCAAAACCGGTGTCAAGATGTCCAAGGGGATATCAGAAGCGAACTTGTACCGAATCGACGTGATAGCAGGCGAGGAATTGGACATAGGAGAGGCATCGGAAGAGGCTGTTTTGAGAATCAGAAAGATGGTCAATGAATATTCGCCACACAAGGAGAAGAGTACCAGCGTTGAGATGAGCATCACAATGAAACAAGAAGAACCGATTCACAGTCACCCAAGACGCTTATCACCAGCGGAGAAAGAGATTGTAGAGAAGCAAGTGCAGCAGTGGCTCCAAGATGGCATCATCCGACCCAGTATGTCTGAGTACGCTAGTCCAGTGGTAGTTGTGTGGAAGAAAGATGGGTCTCCGAGGGTGTGCGTCGATTACCGTCCAGTGAATAGAAAAGCTGTCAAAGATCGATACCCACTACCACTCATTGATGACGTCCTGGACAAGCTGAGTGATGCCCGAGTATTCAGTACTCTGGATCTGCGAAATGGATTTTTTCACGTCGCAGTCAAGGAAGAGAGCAGAAAGTATTTGGCCTTTGTGACACATTCAGGCCAATATGAGTTCCTGAAAGTTCCATTTGGTTTCTGCAACTCGCCTCCTGTGTTCCAACGCTTTATCAACTGTGTATTCAGAGAACAAATTCAAGCCGGCACAGTCCTAGTGTACATGGACGATGTAGTAATCCCAGCAAAAGATGAAAATGATGCCATAGAGAAGCTTGGGCAAGTGATGGAGGTAGCTGAAACTCATGATCTGGATATTAAATTCTCGAAGTGCCAGTTCCTGAAAAAGAAAATCGAGTTCCTAGGACACGTTGTAGAAGATGGAACTGTCTCACCATCTCCTAGGAAAGCAGCCACAGTTCAACATTACCCAGAACCCAAGTCGCTGGCCGAAGTCCACAGTTTTTTGGGCCTTTCCGGATATTTCCGGAAGTACATCCCAAACTACGCCAAGATTGCAAAGCCGCTCAGTGATTTGTTGAAGTCAACCGGTGGATTCAAGTTTGAGCAAGAACAGAGGATTGCATTCACGAGTCTGAAAAAAGCCTTATCCGAAGATCCAGTCCTCATCATCTATAACCCGGCTTACGAGACGGAAGTCCATACTGATGCAAGCAAGTATGGTTATGGAGCAGTGCTACTGCAACGTTTCCCAGACGATGGTCAACTGCATCCTGTTCAATACCTGAGCAAGAAGACTACGCCACAGGAGGAAAGGTACAGCAGCTTCGAGCTCGAGGTGTTAGCTGTGGTGACGGCCTTGAAAAAGCTCCGAGTGTACCTGCTTGGAATCAAGTTCAAGATCATAACCGACTGCTCTGCCTTCCAGAAGACGATGGACAAGAAGGACCTCACCCCGAGAGTTGCAAGTTGGGCCATGATGTTAGAGGAGTTTGATTACTCGATCGAGCATAGACCGGGTGCGAGAATTCCTCACGCCGATGCCTTGAGTCGCCATCCCAGGGTCCTCTACGGTCTCGTCGATGGACTCGTTGCCAGGTTGAAACGAGCTCAGCAAGCTGATGAAGGTCTGTGTGCGATCATGGAGCACCTGAAGTCGAAGCCATACAAGGATTACACCCTGCAGGATGGTATCCTCTTCAAGTTCTGTGATGGACAAAATCTACTTGTCGTCCCACGGCCAATGCAGAACGAGGTGGTGAGAGCCGCTCATGAGAAAGGACACTACGCTGCCCTGCGCACAGAAGAAGAGATCAAGAGAGAATTTTATATACCCAATTTGAAGAAGATAGTTGGCCGTGTCATCTCCAACTGTGTGAAGTGTCTGCTGGTCAACCGCAAGGCTGGGAAACAAGACGGACTCTTGCATCCCTTGTTTAAAGAAAGCATACCATTTCACAATTACCATGCTGACCATCTCGGACCCTTGGATTCAACGAAAAAAGGATACAAGCATATCCTCGCACTAACGGACAGCTTCACAAAGTTTGTGTGGCTGTATCCCACTAAAACGACGACCACGAAAGAAACTATGGCGAAGCTGGACGTGCAAAAAGGAGTATTTGGTAATCCAGCGCAGATCGTCACCGACCGTGGAGCCGCCTATATTTCACACGAATTCGAAGAGTACTGCACTGCCAACAACATCACCCATTCACTAATCACAACCGGACTTCCTCGTGCCAATGGTCAGGTAGAAAGGTTGAACTCCACGATCATCTCTGTGCTGGCTAAGTTGTCCATCGAAAACCCAGGAGATTGGTACAAACACGTCGAAGCCACTCAGAGAGCCATGAATTCCACTTACAACCGCAGTATCAAGCAGACGCCGTTTGAACTTTTGACAGGAGTTAAAATGCGCTGTGAAAATGACCTGAGAATAGTTGAGTTGATCAATGAACAGATGCTAGACGAGTTTGAGACCAGGAGAGATGAACACCGTGAAGAAGCAAGGGCACAAATCCAGAAAGTGCAACAAGAAAACAGGGTGTCGTTCGATCGACGTCGACGGCCTGCACACCAGTACCAAGTTGGCGATATCGTCGCCATCAAGAGGACCCAGTTTGGACCAGGCCTTAAATTGAAGAAAAAGTACCTTGGGCCTTACAGAATCTCCAGAGTCAAGCCAAATGACACTTACGACGTCTGTCGTGAAGGGAATCACTTGGGCCCCAATCGAACAACTACTTGTGCTGAGTTCCTCAAACCATGGGCTGAAGACGACTCATCATCCGAGGCGGATGATCTGCAGGATGGCCGATTGTGGGAATCGGAAGAGGATGAACCGTTCGTGGGTTTCCCGCCAGTCTCGGGAACGCCCGGTGGCGCCGCGTAGAAGAACCGAGAGGAAGCCGTGAAAAAAAGAGGACGAGCAGTGTGTCAGTTTTGTGTCGAGTGAAGTCACGCTAAGTTTTGTGCAATCTTATCTGTTGTAATCTTATGTGTAAATACAGTTTTTATACTTAAAATTACTTAAAGACGTGTTCGGTTTGTTCGCTTGCCAAAATCCTTTCCTACATATATATACAAACTATGTTAATTAATTTAATTCAAATATATATATTTACAAGAGGTATACACACTCTTTTTGTTTATGTTTGCTTGTTAGAGTTTATAACATAACACTTGTTGAAAATTATTTTTCAGAGTATGTGGGTGTTGGTACTGTCCCCGTTATCAGGATAGTAGGCTGTCAGATATCCGCCCCCTCAATCGGATTGCCAATAATCAAACGCACCGGCACAGCTACATCAATGAAAATGGCACTGACAGATACTATCGAGATTAGAGCACAATAGTTAACAAGAAATTATTGTGGAACACACCAAAATATACGGGGGTTCATACTTACCTTTACTTACCTTTTAAATTTATCTCGGGGACTGGGTTGTCAACTGGATCACTTAAAGTATGCCCTCACAATAACCTCCACCATGATATTTAAAATGAACCATAACGAAGACGAGAAACTTTAAACTGCACAATAATTTATTTCACATAAAGAATGAATTAAAAAAAAAAACACGTGGCAATCAGAAGCCATCGACCACATAACCATGTCCACCTGTCGGACTTGTATACTCTACATACAATGTTTCAGCTTTCTCAAGCTCAAAATAACGTAAAAATAATAATGCACTTGGAATGGAAACGGGATTTGGGACGAGACACATATAGCAATTGTTTTGCGTGTTTATACATATCACATTTTATTTATAGCCACAAGGCTATTATGGAGACGTCCTTGGCCTCTATCATACAGTTGTCCGGGCCAGCTGCAATGCACCTGCATCGTCAAAGTGGACTCACCCCTCCGTTCAACCCTAGCATATGCGAGTTACATCAAAGCTTAGCTCTCCTTTCAAAACACGTTAAATGTCCACATCTCAACTGAAATATTATCACGCAAATCTTTTAAATACTCCATTCAAACACCAGTGGAATACTCCAATAATCCCAAATCATATTTAATTGTTCAATCCACATGTTTAATTAGCGTTGTTTAGAGTATAAAAACAAAACTCTTAATGTTAATAACAAAAGTTCATTAATTATTTATAACAATAATAAATTGTTTATAACAATGTCAAACGACAATTGGAAATTTTATACACGCCTCTATTAATCCCTTTCATTACAAATTGTTATCAAAGTTATTTACAAATTATTTACAATATTATATTGTTTATATTATTTATATAAGAAATACATTAAACCACACGTTTATCCGGTTGATAATTACTCAAATCCTGATGATATAATCGACCAATGAAGGTTAGTTATATTTAAATGTCAAATTCAGGTTTAATAAGGTTTAATAACAATTATAATTATTTGTGACGGTAACCTCCATTCAAAATCTTCATCTCAAATTATTTAACACTCTTGTTAACTTTAACAGTATCTTCACATGAATAACTTTCAAAGAACCAGGACAATACATTCAGCGGAAAAATACTTCGCTCAAAATGCACAAAATTGCTCAACAATAGGCCCAGAATTCATCATATATCTTAATATATATGGCATCAAAAGCTTCCAAATTATATACAAAAACCTCCACTCATAAATTCAACAACTTCATTTATTACTGTGGGAACCTCCTTCATAATTCAAGGGCATTATTCATCAGCGACTTTTACACATCCACTGAACTAACGATTATACATCCATTGTTCCTCTTCAAAAATTCTTATATTCATCAATTGTATTAATGTCTGTTATTATTTAACCTTCGTGGGTTTCATTCATGAATCGATATGAAGTAAAAATTTGCCAATCACATATAAATTTAATAGCAAATACGATTAGACACTCCTCACTGGTCTATCAAAATTGAGAGTAATATCTTCAAAGTAACGCAGTATAAAAATACTATCTTCAATCAAAGTTCATCTAAACTGCATAAATAGTCGAATAGAATACAATTAGACTGTGGAATGCAAACATTATTGTTCCAATCTATAATCGAGAAAAATTCCTATCAAATGTTCATTACTATAGTGTATTCAATAAATCGTAATCAAAGTTCATATTTCATAAAATTGTGTATAATGCAATGATAAATGTCTATGTTGCAATCATGTTCATAAGACGACTAGTATTTCAAAGATCGTCGATAACGTATTAGATTTTAACGCTCTAAAATCATTTAATCATTCTTCTTTCTTGAGGATGACAGAAAATTGGTCAAAGTAATTTACTGAATAGAATTACTTTAATAAATTGACACGCTGTCTGACTTCAAATCTGCCATAGCAAATCGTTAACTTTACAGTCAAATCGTGACTACAAAAATATGCAAATTACTGAAAGAATCTAAATTATCAGTCTCAACTGATCCAAAATTATTTAACTATGCCAATGACATAACAATGTCTCAATAAAACGAAGAAAAAGGCATAAATCATCGAAGTGTACTGAGTACAGAAATGTCAATCAAGAAAATGGGGCAAAAGATAGGACAAAAATTATGGGAAAATGGTTGCTCAGATATCGCTACATGACTCAAATAATACAAGAAACGTTCACGACTACCTTATCTGTTGATTGAAGTTCTAGAGGAAAGATTTCAAAGAAAACTGCTGTTGGTTCCATTTCACCAGCGTGAAGATGTGCTCCGTCCTCGAACCTGGAATCAGCGTCCTCGGAGAATCGAACTGCTTCCTCCTCCGGAAATTGCACTGCTCCATGTATACGAAAGACATCCTTCTGGCAAAACTCTTCTTTATGAGCCGAGTCCACCCTGGCCTCTCTTGAAAGTTCCCCGAATTTCCAGTCGTAATTCGCCATGAAGTTTATTGCAGTTATTTCCGCAGAAATATTCATAATCGTGGAGTATGATGATATTTCCACTGTCATCTGATATAATTCAGCGATGGATTCACGATGCATGAGTGTAGTTGGATGTTCACTACATGCTCGCTTTTGTAGAATACGATTAACGAAGTTCCATGATGTTACTTCACTCCATCGATATATGTCCCAATTGCATTAAAGCCTTAGCCTTCCATCTCAACTTCTGTTATAATCATTGAAAGTACTGCAAGATTATAATGTTCCATAGTAGAATGTATCGTTGTAACACCAAACGTATTCTCCAATATCACGGTTGTAATACGTGTCAGCCGTAGTGTATACTGTAGAATTTTAAAAGTGCCTCTCAGGTGGCGAGAAAATCACTTTTGTCTGCAGCCTTAAAATGCCAATATCTTTCAAAGTATGACTGTGAAATTGTTCAAATCTTCTACACACCTCAATGTTGTACTGCCCAATTGAATTATAATGAAGGCAGAAGTTAACTCTTTATATCTTATCTCGTAGAAACGTTAATGTGAGCGTTACAACTTCACCTAGTTTCGAACAGCGTAAAATGGAACTGCTCCGTGTTCGTTCGATGCGCCGGGCTTTAACCACACGCTAAAGACAACTTGCTTCACTTATTCACTTGAAAATGACTCTATGACATCTGAAATATATATGCGGTATCAGACATAAGATATGACAATATGAGAGATACGAGAGCTCCTCTCTCCTGTGCACGACCTTTTATCAACTTCTTAAGGGGCGTAGCCATCCCTTCCATAGCCTGTTGCTCCGTCATTGCTAGAAGTTTTAACTTTGGCTATACTTGACGGATTTTCGAATTTCAAAAACTCAAAATTAATTTCTTCAAAATTCCAAATCAATGCCATAACTGAAAATAGATTTCCACAAATCTGCATGCCAAAAGCAATCAAATATCGTAGTTTCAGCAATCTCCGTCTTCCTTCCAAACTATCGTTCATTGGTTCGAGTCTCTCCTCCAATAGCGTAACTTCTTCCTTAGCACAATACCTTGTTTCCTGCGACTGCGTCGTAAATTTCAGATCTTTCTCGAACAAAATCATGACGTCACCAAGAATCTCAGCTCCACCAGCCTACTTGCATGAATTCTGCGTCATCCGTGCCTACGTCATGAATATACACGCCACAACTATGACAGCCATAACTTTATTCATATTTGCTAATACAGCCATCGTGGTCTCAATATAATTCAATTTACGGGGGCATTCTCCCTTCACCACGTTTTAAAAACAGTTGCAAATTGTTTTTAAACTCTGTGTTATAAATATCTCAATTCACTTGAACACGAAATTGAATTATTATTGGCTTACTCTTGGATAATATTTCTTCTATGTTCCTTAATCATAAGTCTCTTCTTCTCTGGGTTGTGTGTGGCTAATGCATTCTCTCCTCTCTACTTTCTCTTCTGTCCTGAATTCCTGTTTTCCAAGTTCTGCTGACTTGTAGAGGGACCAGGATCGATCACTACATCCTGTCTTTTCTTTTGATTTTCAGCTTCCTTCTCTCGTAATTCCTTCAGATACTGCTGACTTTCTTTCTCTCTTTCTTGATACTTGTCGGGTGTCATAACCTGACCTTGAGAATTCTGATTCTGATTCTGATTGTAGTTTCTATTATAACCATTGTTATAGTATCTACCTCTTCCGTTGTTGTAATTCCCTCTATTATTATTCCAGCCTCGTCTTTGCTGATATGGACGGTAACCTTGTGATCTGTTGTTGCGGAAATAATTATTCCTGTGAGGACCTACATTTTCAGTTTTTTCTTCCTCAGGCTTATCAGTTTGCTGCACTTGATCCATGTAGACCGTATTAACGTCTTTGAATTCGTGCCTCTGACCTTTTTGTACCAAATTTGGCATTGGACTCGTGTAGTCAAGCCTTCTCAAAAATTCGTCCATACTGGTCAAATCTCTGATATTTGACGATATGATCAGTCTTCTTACCTCCACAGGCAGCATACGTGAAATCGCATCTATCAAGTGCTCTGTTGACAATGGGGGTTGCAAAAATCTCAAGCGTGATAGCTGACTCGTGAAGAAATCAGCGTACCGTGTTGGAAGAGTACCTGAATACTTCCTCGAGTATACCTCAGCTCTTAATGAATTCTGAGCTTCTATTGACCAGAATCGTTTTATCAGTGCCTCTGCAAATTCGTCAAAATTGCTGAAAGTGTACCGAAATGCCCTAAACCATTCAAGGGGTCCTCCAGCTAGAAATCTTTCTACGATTCTCATCTCTCTCTCTCTAGGAATGTGGGCTTCTATGAAATAGTCTTTAAGATTCCTGATATATTCGATCGGTGTGAGACTATCAGTGTTGCTAAATTTTTGAGGTTTGTCTTCAAAATTCCGGATGACTGTCACATTTCTCGGATATGAATCCATATAATGTTTCCCACTATCACGATACTTCCATTCAGGTTCAATATTTCTATCCTCTTCTTCTTCCCTGAATCTGGATATACGTTCCTCAGGACTAATATCTCTCTCTCTTCTGTAGCGAGGTTACATCTTCTCACGTAATTTCTATCCTCTTCACCAGTCAATCCTTCAGTATCCTTGTCTGTGATTTCCGTGATGACTTTCCTAATCAACTCTTCCTTATAGGTTTCCATCATGCTAGCTTCTCCTAGTTTCAAATTCTGCAGTTTGCTCGTAGTTTCATTAACATCAGAGACAACCTTATGAATCTGTTCCTATAACGCAGTTTTCAATGCTTGCACGTCCTGACCTATCTGAGTTCTATCCTCTACCTGCTTTTCGGATAGCGAATCCATCCTTACATTCAAGTCTTTCCTAATCTGAACTACTTCATTATTAATGTCTACTTGTGTACTGGCAAGTTTTCTTTCAATTCGCTCCTGAATCTGATCTACATGTTCCCCACTTGACCTGTTCCATTCATCTTTCCAAACCGTTACATTTGCAGTTAACATTTCCGCGATATCTACTTCAATGTCTTCCTTAAGTAAACGATTGTGATCTAATACTTGGGTTCTCATGACCTCTACATCGTATTTTAAACCAGCTAAAGAAGCTGTTGTCCTAACAGACTCGTCAACTAACCGAGTTGTTAATGCACTAATGTTACGAGTACAAAGCGTTTTTGAAGTTTCAATTTCTTCCCTAACTTTGTTAACATCAGTTTGAACTTTAGCAATGTCTACAAAAACAGTATTGACTTCTACTTGTATCTTATTGATATCGCTTTGCATATCATTAACATCTGAATGAATATTATTGATGTCAACTTGAACATTTGACACATCAGTTCGAGCATTTCTAACCTCTCTTTGAATTTCCTCTACTTTGTCTTGTACAGTAGCAAAATCATTCCTAACAACAATTACTTCAGCTCTAGCACATGAAATATCACCCCGGACATTAGCAACATAAAGATTCAACATAGTAAGATCTTTCTGTACCTTAGACACATCTATTTTAACATCAGACACATCTTTATGCAGATTGGACACGTCTGTGCGCATGTCAGTTACAGCATTCTCAATTCCCTGGGTACTGATCTGTAAACGCGACACATTATTTTCTAGGTTTGCAGAACTGGTCTGAAGAACTTTCAAACTTTCATCCAGCCTAATAGACAAATTACTAGCATTCCTAGCTTCCATCTCCTCCATTCTAATAGACATATTACTAGCATTCTCCTCCATTCGACTAGTATTCCTAGCTTCCATCTCCCTCATGCTTTCGTTCATGCTAGCTTTCAAGTTAGCAGACATCTCCTCCAACATCATTCTCAGACTCTCATCTGCCATTTCAATAATATTTCAATAATAAACTGCTTTAGGGACATACATCAAACAGAGCAAAATAACAACATCTGAGCAACATTTTTCACCATATATAAAGTTTGAGCAATTTTCTGTCTTAAATCTAACTTATAATTACCTTATAATTAACCTTCGTAGACACTTCATGTTGAAATAAACTCAAGCACATGTTCAAGTTTCTTTGGTTCATTTTAAAATATCCTAACACAAATAATTTACATTTACAATCCAAATAGTTTAATTTTATCTTTAATATGACTACACATGTCATAAGCCGGTCAAATAAAATAAGATTCCAGATCATAGGCGATTTTTCTAAGTTTCCAGCCTATTTAACCTCTCTCAAGTTGTATAAGATCTGATCTTTTCTGAGTGTAATTTTCCTAATACAACACAACATTTTATTCCTATATAATCACACTCTCAAATTCTACAATTGGCCAAGACATCTAATAAAGAATCAACCTCTTTATTTGAGTCTTCAAAATCCCTTTGACATCGATAACTTGGTAATCCAATGTTATTCGAACACTCCACAAAAATTGCGGTGCCAATTCTACTGCAATAACTTGGTAATCCAATGTTTTGCTGATCGTGCCCCACACGTTGATTGCGCCAATCCTACTGTCCCCGTTATCAGGATAGTAGGCTGTCAGATATCCGCCCCCTCAATCGGATTGCCAATAATCAAACGCACCGGAACAGCTACATCAATGAAAATGGCACTGACAGATACTATCGAGATTAGAGCACAATAGTTAACAAGAAATTATTGTGGAACACACCAAAATATACGGGGGTTCATACTTACCTTTACTTACCTTTTAAATTTATCTCGGGGACTGGGTTGTCAACTGGATCACTTAAAGTATGCCCTCACAATAACCTCCACCATGATATTTAAAATGAACCATGACGAAGACGAGAAACTTTAAACTGCACAATAATTTATTTCACATAAAGAATGAATTAAAAAAAAACACGTGGCAATCAGAAGCCATCGACCACATAACCATGTCCACCTGTCGGACTTGTATACTCTACATACAATGTTTCAGCTTTCTCAAGCTCAAAATAACGTAAAAATAATAATGCACTTGGAATGGAAACGGGATTTGGGACGAGACACATATAGCAATTGTTTTGCGTGTTTATACATATCACATTTTATTTATAGCCACAAGGCTATTATGGAGACGTCCTTGGCCTCTATCATACAGTTGTCCGGGCCAGCTGCAATGCACCTGCAACGTCAAAGTGGACTCACCCCTCCGTTCAACCCTAGCATATGCGAGTTACATCAAAGCTTAGCTCTCCTTTCAAAACACGTTAAATGTCCACATCTCAACTGAAATATTATCACGCAAATCTTTTAAATGCTCCATTCAAACACCAGTGGAATACTCCAATAATCCCAAATCATATTTAATTGTTCAATCCACATGTTTAATTAGCGTTGTTTAGAGTATAAAAACAAAACTCTTAATGTTAATAACAAAAGTTCATTAATTATTTATAACAATAATAAATTGTTTATAACAATGTCAAACGACAATTGGAAATTTTATACACGCCTCTATTAATCCCTTTCATTACAAATTGTTATCAAAGATATTTACAAATTATTTACAATATTATATTGTTTATATTATTTATATAAGAAATACATTAAACCACACGTTTATCCGGTTGATAATTACTCAAATCGTGATGATACAATCGACCAATGAAGGTTAGTTATATTTAAATGTCAAATTCAGGTTTAATAAGGTTTAATAACAATTATAATTATTTGTGACGGTAACCTCCATTCAAAATCTTCATCTCAAATTATTTAACACTCTTGTTAACTTTAACAGTATCTTCACATGAATAACTTTCAAAGAACCAGGACAATACATTCAGCGGAAAAATACTTCGCTCAAAATGCACAAAATTGCTCAACAATAGGCCCAGAATTCATCATATATGTTAATATATATGGCATCAAAATCTTCCAAATTATATACAAAAACCTCCACTCATAAATTCAACAACTTCATTTATTACTGTGGGAACCTCCTTCATAATTCAAGGGCATTATTCATCAGCGACTTTTACACATCCACTGAACTAACGATTATACATCCATTGTTCCTCTTCAAAAATTCTTATATTCATCAATTGTATTAATGTCTGTTATTATTTAACCTTCGTGGGTTTCATTCATGAATCGATATGAAGTAAAAATTTGCCAATCACAAATAAATTTAATAGCAAATACGATTAGACACTCCTCACTGGTCTATCAAAATTGAGAGTAATATCTTCAAAGTAACGCAGTATAAAAATACTATCTTCAATCAAAGTTCATCTAAACTGCATAAATAGTCGAATAGAATACAATTAGACTGTGGAATGCAAACATTATTGTTCCAATCTATAATCGAGAAAAATTCCTATCAAATGTTCATTACTATAGTGTATTCAATAAATCGTAATCAAAGTTCATATTTCATAAAATTGTCTATAATGCAATGATAAATGTCTATGTTGCAATCATGTTCATAAGACGACTAGTATTTCAAAGATCGTCGATAACGTATTAGATTTTAACGCTCTAAAATCATTTAATCATTCTTCTTTCTTGAGGATGACAGAAAATTGGTCAAAGTAATTTACTGAATAGAATTACTTTAATAAATTGACACGCTGTCTGACTTCAAATCTGCCATAGCAAATCGTTAACTTTACAGTCAAATCGTGACTACAAAAATATGCAAATTACTGAAAGAATCTAAATTATCAGTCTCAACTGATCCAAAATTATTTAACTATGCCAATGACATAACAATGTCTCAATAAAACGAAGAAAAAGGCATAAATCATCGAAGTGTACTGAGTACAGAAATGTCAATCAAGAAAATGGGGCAAAAGATAGGACAAAAATTATGGGAAAATGGTTGCTCAGATATCGCTACATGACTCAAATAATACAAGAAACGTTCACGACTACCTTATCTGTTGATTGAAGTTCTAGAGGAAAGTTTTCAAAGAAAACTGCTGTTGGTTCCATTTCACCAGCGTGAAGATGTGCTCCGTCCTCGAACCTGGAATCAGCGTCCTCGGAGAATCGAACTGCTTCCTCCTCCGGAAATTGCACTGCTCCATGTATACGAAAGACATCCTTCTGGCAAAACTCTTCTTTATGAGCCGGGTCCACCCTGGCCTCTTTTGAAAGTTCCCCGAAATTCCAGTCGTAATTCGCCATGAAGTTTATTGCAGTTATTTCCGCAGAAATATTCATAATCGTGGAGTATGATGATATTTCCACTGTCATCTGATATAATTCAGCGATGGATTCACGATGCATGAGTATAGTTGGATGTTCACTACATGCTCGCTTTTGTAGAATGACGATTAACGAAGTTCCATGATGTTACTTCACTCCATCGATATATGTCCCAATTGCATTAAAGCCTTAGCCTTCCATCTCAACTTCTGTTATAATCATTGAAAGTACTGCAGATTATAATGTTCCATAGTAGAATGTATCGTTGTAACACCAAACGTATTCTCCAATATCACGGTTGTAATACGTGTCAGCCGTAGTGTATACTGTAGAATTTTAAAAGTGCCTCTCAGGTGGCGAGAAAATCACTTTTGTCTGCAGCCTTAAAATGCCAATATCTTTCAAAGTATGACTGTGAAATTGTTCAAATCTTCTACACACCTCAATGTTGTACTGTCCAATTGAATTATAATGAAGGCAGAAGTTAACTCTTTATATCTTATCTCGTAGAAACGTTAATGTGAGCGTTACAACTTCACCTAGTTTCGAACAGCGTAAAATGGAACTGCTCCGTGTTCGTTCGATGCGCCGGGCTTTAACCACACGCTAAAGACGACTTGCTTCACTTATTCACTCGAAAATGACTCTATGACATCTGAAATATATATGCGGTATCAGACATCAGATATGACGATATGAGAGATACGAGAGCTCCTCTCTCCTGTGCACGACCTTTTATCAACTTCTTAAGGGGCGTAGCCATCCCTTCCATAGCCTGTTGCTCCGTCATTGCTAGAAGTTTTAACTTTGGCTATACTTGACGGATTTTCGAATTTCAAAAACTCAAAATTAATTTCTTTAAAATTCCAAATTAATGCCATAACTGAAAATAGATTTCCACAAATCTGCATGCCAAAAGCAATCAAATATCGTAGTTTCAGCAATCTCCGTCTTCCTTCCAAACTATCGTTCATTGGTTCGAGTCTCTCCTCCAATAGCGTAACTTCTTCCTTAGCACAATACCTTGTTTCCTGCGACTGCGTCGTAAATTTCAGATCTTTCTCGAACAAAATCATGACGTCACCAAGAATCTCAGCTCCACCAGCCTACTTGCATGAATTCTGCGTCATCCGTGCCTACGTCATGAATATACACGCCACAACTATGACAGCCATAACTTTATTCATATTTGCTAATACAGCCATCGTGGTCTCAATATAATTCAATTTACGGGGGCATTCTCCCTTCACCACGTTTTAAAAACAGTTGCAAATTGTTTTTAAACTCTGTGTTATAAATATCTCAATTCACTTGAACACGAAATTGAATTATTATTGGCTTACTCTTGGATAATATTTCTTCTATGTTCCTTAATCATAAGTCTCTTCTTCTCTGGGTTGTGTGTGGCTAATGCATTCTCTCCTCTCTACTTTCTCTTCTGTCCTGAATTCCTGTTTTCCAAGTTCTGCTGACTTGTAGAGGGACCAGGATCGATCACTACATCCTGTCTTTTCTTTTGATTTTCAGCTTCCTTCTCTCGTAATTCCTTCAGATACTGCTGACTTTCTTTCTCTCTTTCTTGATACTTGTCGGGTGTCATAACCTGACCTTGAGAATTCTGATTCTGATTCTGATACTGGTTATTTCGATTGTAGTTTCTATTATAACCATTGTTATAGTATCTACCCCTTCCGTTGTTGTAATTCCCTCTATTATTATTCCAGCCTCGTCTTTGCTGATATGGACGGTAACCTTGTGATCTGTTGTTGCGGAAATAATTATTCCTGTGAGGACCTACATTTTCAGTTTTTTCTTCCTCAGGCTTATCAGTTTGCTGCACTTGATCCATGTAGACCGTATTAACGTCTTTGAATTCGTGCCTCTGACCTTTTTGTACCAAATTTGGCATTGGACTCGTGTAGTCAAGCCTTCTCATTAATTCGTCCATACTGGTCAAATCTCTGATATTTGACGATATGATCAGTCTTCTTACCTCCACAGGCAGCATACGTGAAATCGCATCTATCAACTGCTCTGTTGACAATGGGGGTTGCAAAAATCTCAAGCGTGATAGCTGACTCGTGAAGAAATCAGCGTACCGTGTTGGAAGAGTACCTGAATACTTCCTCGAGTATACCTCAGCTCTTAATGAATTCTGAGCTTCTATTGACCAGAATCGTTTTATCAGTGCCTCTGCAAATTCGTCAAAATTGCTGAAAGTGTACCGAAATGCTCTAAACCATTCAAGGGGTCCTCCAGCTAGAAATCTTTCTACGATTCTCATCTCTCTCTCTCTAGGAATGTGGGCTTCTATGAAATAGTCTTTAAGATTCCTGATATATTCGATCGGTGTGAGACTATCAGTGTTGCTAAATTTTTGAGGTTTGTCTTCAAAATTCCGGATGACTGTCACATTTCTCGGATATGAATCCATATAATGTTTCCCACTATCACGATACTTCCATTCAGGTTCAATATTTCTATCCTCTTCTTCTTCCCTGAATCTGGATATACGTTCCTCAGGACTAATATCTCTCTCTTCTGTAGCGAGGTTACATCTTCTCACGTAATTTCTATCCTCTTCACCAGTCAATCCTTCAGTATCCTTGTCTGTGATTTCCGTGATGACTTTCCTAATCAACTCTTCCTTATAGGTTTCCATCATGCTAGCTTCTCCTAGTTTCAAATTCTGCAGTTTGCTCGTAGTTTCATTAACATCAGAGACAACCTTATGAATCTGTTCCTCTAACGCAGTTTTCAATGCTTGCACGTCCTGACCTATCTGAGTTCTATCCTCTACCTGCTTTTCGGATAGCGAATCCATCCTTACATTCAAGTCTTTCCTAATCTGAACTACTTCATTATTAATGTCTACTTGTGTACTGGCAAGTTTTCTTTCAATTCGCTCCTGAATCTGATCTACATGTTCCCCACTTGACCTGTTCCATTCATCTTTCCAAACCGTTACATTTGCAGTTAACATTTCCGCGATATCTACTTCAATGTCTTCCTTAAGTAAACGATTGTGATCTAATACTTGGGTTCTCATGACCTCTACATCGTATTTTAAACCAGCTAAAGAAGCTGTTGTCCTAACAGACTCGTCAACTAACCGAGTTGTTAATGCACTAATGTTACGAGTACAAAGCGTTTTTGAAGTTTCAATTTCTTCCCTAACTTTGTTAACATCAGTTTGAACTTTAGCAATGTCTACAAAAACAGTATTGACTTCTACTTGTATCTTATTGATATCGCTTTGCATATCATTAACATCTGAATGAATATTATTGATGTCAACTTGAACATTTGACACATCAGTTCGAGCATTTCTAACCTCTCTTTGAATTTCCTCTACTTTGTCTTGTACAGTAGCAAAATCATTCCTAACAACAATTACTTCAGCTCTAGCACATGAAATATCACCCCGGACATTAGCAAAATCAAGATTCAACATAGTAAGATCTTTCTGTACCTTAGACACATCTATTTTAACATCAGACACATCTTTATGCACATTGGACACGTCTGTGCGCATGTCAGTTACAGCATTCTCAATTCCCTGGGTACTGATCTGTAAACGCGACACATTATTTTCTAGGTTTGCAGAACTGGTCTGAAGAACTTTCAAACTTTCATCCAGCTTAATAGACAAATTACTAGCATTCCTAGCTTCCATCTCCTCCATTCTAATAGACATATTACTAGCATTCTCCTCCATTCGACTAGTATTCCTAGCTTCCATCTCCCTCATGCTTTCGTTCATGCTAGCTTTCAAGTTAGCAGACATCTCCTCCAACATCATTCTCAGACTCTCATCTGCCATTTCAATAATATTTCAATAATAAACTGCTTTAGGGACATACATCAAACAGAGCAAAATAACAACATCTGAGCAACATTTTTCACCATATATAAAGTTTGAGCAATTTTCTGTCTTAAATCTAACTTATAATTACCTTATAATTAACCTTCGTAGACACTTCATGTTGAAATAAACTCAAGCACATGTTCAAGTTTCTTTGGTTCATTTTAAAATATCCTAACACAAATAATTTACATTTACAATCCAAATAGTTTAATTTTATCTTTAATATGACTACACATGTCATAAGCCGGTCAAATAAAATAAGATTCCAGATCATAGGCGATTTTTCTAAGTTTCCAGCCTATTTAACCTCTCCCAAGTTGTATAAGATCTGATCTTTTCTGAGTGTAATTTTCCTAATACAACACAACATTTTATTCCTATATAATCACACTCTCAAATTCTACAATTGGCCAAGACATCTAATAAAGAATCAACCTCTTTATTTGAGTCTTCACAATCCCTTTGACATCGATAACTTGGTAATCCAATGTTATTCGAACACTCCACAAAAATTGCGGTGCCAATTCTACTGCAATAACTTGGTAATCCAATGTTTTGCTGATCGTGCCCCACACGTTGATTGCGCCAATCCTACTGTCCCCGTTATCAGGATAGTAGGCTGTCAGATATCCGCCCCCTCAATCGGATTGCCAATAATCAAACGCACCGGAACAGCTACATCAATGAAAATGGCACTGACATATACTATCGAGATTAGAGCACAATAGTTAACAAGAAATTATTGTGGAACACACCAAAATATACGGGTGTTCATACTTACCTTTACTTACCTTTTAAATTTATCTCGGGGACTGGGTTGTCAACTGGATCACTTAAAGTATGCCCTCACAATAACCTCCACCATGATATTTAAAATGAACCATAACGAAGACGAGAAACTTTAAACTGCACAATAATTTATTTCACATAAAGAATGAATTTAACAAAAATAAAACAACAAAATCCACGTGGCAATCAGAAGCCATCGACCACATAACCATGTCCTCCTGTCGGACTTGTATACTCTACATACAATGTTTCAGCTTTCTCAAGCTCAAAATAACGTAAAAATAATAATGCACTTGGAATGGAAACGGGATTTGGGACGAGACACATATAGCAATTGTTTTGCGTGTTTATACATATCACATTTTATTTATAGCCACAAGGCTATTATGGAGACGTCCTTGGCCTCTATCATACAGTTGTCCGGGCCAGCTGCAATGCACCTGCAACGTCAAAGTGGACTCACCCCTCCGTTCAACCCTAGCATATGCGAGTTACATCAAAGCTTAGCTCTCCTTTCAAAACACGTTAAATGTCCACATCTCAACTGAAATATTATCACGCAAATCTTTTAAATGCTCCATTCAAACACCAGTGGAATACTCCAATAATCCCAAATCATATTTAATTGTTCAATCCACATGTTTAATTAGCGTTGTTTAGAGTATAAAAACAAAACTCTTAATGTTAATAACAAAAGTTCATTAATTATTTATAACAATAATAAATTGTTTATAACAATGTCAAACGACAATTGGAAATTTTATACACGCCTCTATTAATCCCTTTCATTACAAATTGTTATCAAAGATATTTACAAATTATTTACAATATTATATTGTTTATATTATTTATATAAGAAATACATTAAACCACACGTTTATCCGGTTGATAATTACTCAAATCGTGATGATATAATCGACCAATGAAGGTTAGTTATATTTAAATGTCAAATTCAGGTTTAATAAGGTTTAATAACAATTATAATTATTTGTGACGGTAACCTCCATTCAAAATCTTCATCTCAAATTATTTAACACTCTTGTTAACTTTAACAGTATCTTCACATGAATAACTTTCAAAGAACCAGGACAATACATTCAGCGGAAAAATACTTCGCTCAAAATGCACAAAATTGCTCAACAATAGGCCCAGAATTCATCATATATCTTAATATATATGGCATCAAAATCTTCCAAATTATATACAAAAACCTCCACTCATAAATTCAACAACTTCATTTATTACTGTGGGAACCTCCTTCATAATTCAAGGGCATTATTCATCAGCGACTTTTACACATCCACTGAACTAACGATTATACATCCATTGTTCCTCTTCAAAAATTCTTATAGTCATCAATTGTATTAATGCCTGTTATTATTTAACCTTCGTGGGTTTCATTCATGAATCGATATGAAGTAAAAATTTGCCAATCACAAATAAATTTAATAGCAAATACGATTAGACACTCCTCACTGGTCTATCAAAATTGAGAGTAATATCTTCAAAGTAACGCAGTATAAAAATACTATCTTCAATCAAAGTTCATCTAAACTGCATAAATAGTCGAATAGAATACAATTAGACTGTGGAATGCAAACATTATTGTTCCAATCTATAATCGAGAAAAATTCCTATCAAATGTTCATTACTATAGTGTATTCAATAAATCGTAATCAAAGTTCATATTTCATAAAATTGTCTATAATGCAATGATAAATGTCTATGTTGCAATCATGTTCATAAGACGACTAGTATTTCAAAGATCGTCGATAACGTATTAGATTTTAACGCTCTAAAATCATTTAATCATTCTTCTTTCTTGAGGATGACAGAAAATTGGTCAAAGTAATTTACTGAATAGAATTACTTTAATAAATTGACACGCTGTCTGACTTCAAATCTGCCATAGCAAATCGTTAACTTTACAGTCAAATCGTGACTACAAAAATATGCAAATTACTGAAAGAATCTAAATTATCAGTCTCAACTGATCCAAAATTATTTAACTATGCCAATGACATAACAATGTCTCAATAAAACGAAGAAAAAGACATAAATCATCGAAGTGTACTGAGTACAGAAATGTCAATCAAGAAAATGGGGCAAAAGATAGGACAAAAATTATGGGAAAATGGTTGCTCAGATATCGCTACATGACTCAAATAATACAAGAAACGTTCACGACTACCTTATCTGTTGATTGAAGTTCTAGAGGAAAGTTTTCAAAGAAAACTGCTGTTGGTTCCATTTCACCAGCGTGAAGATGTGCTCCGTCCTCGAACCTGGAATCAGCGTCCTCGGAGAATCGAACTGCTTCCTCCTCCGGAAATTGCACTGCTCCATGTATACGAAAGACATCCTTCTGGCAAAACTCTTCTTTATGAGCCGGGTCCACCCTGGCCTCTTTTGAAAGTTCCCCGAAATTCCAGTCGTAATTCGCCATGAAGTTTATTGCAGTTATTTCCGCAGAAATATTCATAATCGTGGAGTATGATGATATTTCCACTGTCATCTGATATAATTCAGCGATGGATTCACGATGCATGAGTGTAGTTGGATGTTCACTACATGCTCGCTTTTGTAGAATGACGATTAACGAAGTTCCATGATGTTACTTCACTCCATCGATATATGTCCCAATTGCATTAAAGCCTTAGCCTTCCATCTCAACTTCTGTTATAATCATTGAAAGTACTGCAAGATTATAATGTTCCATAGTAGAATGTATCGTTGTAACACCAAACGTATTCTCCAATATCACGGTTGTAATACGTGTCAGCCGTAGTGTATACTGTAGAATTTTAAAAGTGCCTCTCAGGTGGCGAGAAAGTCACTTTTGTCAGCAGCCTTAAAATGCCAATATCTTTCAAAGTATGACTGTGAAATTGTTCAAATCTTCTACACACCTCAATGTTGTACTGCCCAATTGAATTATAATGAAGGCAGAAGTTAACTCTTTATATCTTATCTCGTAGAAACGTTAATGTGAGCGTTACAACTTCACCTAGTTTCGAACAGCGTAAAATGGAACTGCTCCGTGTTCGTTCGATGCGCCGGGCTTTAACCACACGCTAAAGACAACTTGCTTCACTTATTCACTCGAAAATGACTCTATGACATCTGAAATATATATGCGGTATCAGACATCAGATATGACGATATGAGAGATACGAGAGCTCCTCTCTCCTGTGCACGACCTTTTATCAACTTCTTAAGGGGCGTAGCCATCCCTTCCATAGCCTGTTGCTCCGTCATTGCTAGAAGTTTTAACTTTGGCTATACTTGACGGATTTTCGAATTTCAAAAACTCAAAATTAATTTCTTCAAAATTCCAAATCAATGCCATAACTGAAAATAGATTTCCACAAATCTGCATGCCAAAAGCAATCAAATATCGTAGTTTCAGCAATCTCCGTCTTCCTTCCAAACTATCGTTCATTGGTTCGAGTCTCTCCTCCAATAGCGTAACTTCTTCCTTAGCACAATACCTTGTTTCCTGCGACTGCGTCGTAAATTTCAGATCTTTCTCGAACAAAATCATGACGTCACCAAGAATCTCAGCTCCACCAGCCTACTTGCATGAATTCTGCGTCATCCGTGCCTACGTCATGAATATACACGTCACAACTATGACAGCCATAACTTTATTCATATTTGCTAATACAGCCATCGTGGTCTCAATATAATTCAATTTACGGGGGCAGTACGTTGACTCATTACACAATAATACCAGCATTACGAAGTTCATCTTCTATTTGTAATAGCTCTTTCTCATAACCAATATGACCAGCCTGTTTACAGGCATGCAAGAGCTGTAGGCGTTCGACTAATATTTTAGGATCGTTCCAGTTGCTATTTTTTATGAATGGTTTCAAAACCTCAGGTGTAAAAATTTCATCATTATCGCCATCATCATCATCATCATCATCATTATAATCATCTTCATAATGATCATCATCATCGTCATCATTACCATCATAATTTCCATCTGTGTCCACACTCTGTTCAATGGTTTGAGTTGCCTTTGATAGTGTTGAAAACTTCTTTTTAGGTGTGCTAGAGGGCTTTAATAGTGTTAAGTTATTATTATCACCTTTACCATGCTTTTCACCTTTCCCCACTAACTTCTTCATGGGGTGTGTTTACTCTGATAGAATTGAGGGCTTTTGAGATGTGGGAGGGTGTCCCAACATGGATTTTACAGGAGGTGTTAAAGGCTTCTCATTAGACAACTCGCTAACAGCATGAGTACGTTGTAGTGTATTAAACTTGAGGTTAATATTAACTTGAGAAGCACTATCTTTTGCTTGGACTTGGTTTTTGCTTTGGTTTTGGTTTTCCTTACCTTTTGACTAGCATGATTATTAAGTTTACAATCATGATTGTTCGATGAAAGTATGTCCAATTCTTTTGTCTTAAGCATTCCTCGACACTCTTTTGATCGTTGCTTTGAACAGCGCCAAATAACAGTTCCATCTTTATTGCTTCGTTTCACAATATATGAATATCCTTTATAGTATGCATAAGGCTTACCATACCCAGTCACTTATATTTCCAGATCAACTGCCAAGCATAAACTAATCTCTAGTAAAGACAGCTTGGTAATAACAATAGTTTAATGTGGGAGCATATATAGATGCAAAATTGGGAGCAAAGGTGGGAGCAAAGGTGGGGGTAAAAGTGTGAGCAAAAGTGGAAGCAAATGTGGGTGCAAAAAAGTGGGAGCAAGAAGTGGAAGCAAATATGGGAGCAAATGTGGGAGCAAAGCAAATATAAAAAGTGGGAGCAAATATGCTAACAAAAATGTCAACAAATATGGCAGCAAATGTAAATACACAAGTCAAGATAGTTTAAAGTGCAAAGAAAATATAGAAGCAAATATGAGAGCAAAAGTGGTGTTTTTCTAAAACAACAAGACATAACAAACTTAGTCATACCCTAACCTAACCTCACCTCACCTCACCTAACCTAACATAACCTAACCTAACCTAAATTCACCTAACCTAACTTGACCGAACTTCACCTAACCTAACCTAACTTCACCTTACTTCACCTAACCTAACCTAACCTATCATAACTTCGCCTAACCTAACTTTACCTAACCTAACTTCAACTAAACTAACCTTCCAACTCTCAGATCAAAATTAAATTCTGGGCATAGACAAGTTGGAACCCAAGACCTCAGGGATAACAACCAAGTATACTAGCCACTACACCGCGAGATGAGCAAATTATCTTGCAACACAACACAAAAATAAAAGTTTCCTGTAGTGTAACTCATTGGCTGACAACCGTAGTTGGGAATTCAAACCCAAGACCTCAGGACTTTTGTTTTGAACATTATCAGAAATATTGTTGTATTTACATTTTGCTGCTGCTGCTTATAGTTATAAGAGTTGGCATTAATATGGGAGCAAAAGAGGGAGCAAAAAAGAAAAAAAGTGGGAGCAAATGTGGGAGCCAATATGGGAGAAAAAGTGGCTGCAAATGTGGGAGCAAATCAGCTCACCTCGAATATCACCAGTGAGTGCTCATATCCACCGCTAGGTAGCCGAAACATACTTTGCGTGTTGTATGTAACTAACTTACAAAGTTTGAGTGCATGCAAAACGTGCTTGTATAATCTGTGTATATCATTTTAATATACAATTAACCACTAAGTGTTCAGAACTAACATGTATGTCCTTGTCTAGGGTATATAGAGGATTAATAGCAAGAAATACTGTCTAACCAATGAGTGCAAAGCCCTGCCATATGCAGTAAGCACCTGTTGGCAGAAAATGGTTCCTGATAACGGCCTTAATGAATATGAAACGTCTTTGGATTGTCGTCTTAAATCCTATTTTATACGTTTCGATACGTGTAAGGATTTAAGACGACGATCAAACGTTTCACAACGTATAAAGTAAGATTTAAGACGACAATCCAAAGACGTTTCATATTCATTAAGTCCGTTATTATCAGGAACCATTTTCTGCCAACAGGTGCTTACTGCATATGGCAAGGCTTTACACTCATGGGTTAGACAGTCTTTCCTGCTAAAAAAATCCTCTATATACCCTAGACAAGGACATACATGTTAGTTCTGAACACTTAGTGGTTAATTGTATATTAAAATGATATACACAGCTTCTACAAGCACGTTTTGCATGCACTAAAACTTTGTATGATGGTTACATACAACACGCAAAGTAGGTTTCCGCTACCTAGCGGTGGATATGAGCACTCACTGGTGATATTCGAGGTGAGCTGATTTGCTCCCACATTTGCTTCCATGTTTGCACCCACTTTTGCTCCCATATTGTGCACGTTTTGCATGCACTCAAACTTTGTAAGATAGTTACATACAACGCGCAAAGTATGTTTCCGCTACCTAGCGGTGGATATGAGCACTCACTGGTGATATTCGAGGTGAGCTGATTTGCTCCCACATTTGCAGCCACTTTTGCTCCCATATTGACTCCCATATTGGCTCCCACATTTGCTCCCAGTTTTTGTTTTCTTTTTTGCTCCCACTTTTGCTCCCATATTGAAGCCAACTCTTGTAACTACAAGCAGCTGCAGCAAACTGTAAATACAATAATATTTCTGATAATGTTCAATACAAAAGTCCTGAGGTCTTGGGTTTGAATTCCCAACTATGGTTGTCAGCCAATGAGTTACACTTCAGGAAACTTTTATTTTTGTGTTGTGTTGCAAGATAATTTTCTCAACTCGCGGTGTAGTGGCTAGTATACTTGGGTGTTATCCCTGAGGTCTTAGGTTCCAACTTGTCTATGCCCAGAATTTAATTTTGATCTGAGAGTTGGAAGGTTAGGTTAGGTGAAGTTAGGTTATGTAAAGTTAGGTTAGGTGAAGTTATGATAGGTTAGGTTAGGTGAAGTTAGGTGAAGTTAGGTTAGGTTAGGTGAAGTTCGGTCAAGTTAGGTTAGGTGAAGTTAGGTTAGGTAAGTTATGTTAGGTTAGGTGAGGGAGGTGAGGTGAGGTTAGGTTAAGTTAGGTTAGGTTAGATTAGGTGAGGTGAGGTGAGGTGAGGCTAGGTTAGGTTAGGTTATGACTAAGTTTTTATGTCTTGATGTTTTAGAAAAACACCAATTTTGCTCTCATATTTGCTTCTATATTTTCTTTGCACTTTAAACTATCTTGACTTGTGTATTTACATTTGCTGCCATATTTGTTGACACATTTATTAGCATATTTGCTCTCACTTTTTATATTTGCTCCCACTTTTTATATTTGCTTTGCTCCCACATTTGATCCCATATTTGCTTCCACTTTTTGCTCCCACTCTTTATGCTCCCACATTTGCTCCCACTTTTACTCACACCTTTACCTCCACCTTTGCTCCCACTTTTGCATCTATATATGCTCCCACATTAAACTATTGTTGTTATTACCAAGATGTCTTTACTAGAGATTAGTTTATGCTTGACAGTTGATATGGAATTATCAGTGATTAGGTATGGTAAGCCTTATGCATACTATAAAGGATATTCATATAGTGTGAAACGAAGCAATAAAGATGGAACTGTTATTTGGCTCTGTTCAAAGCAACGATCAAAACAGTGTCGAGGTATCCTTAAGCCAAAAGAATTAGACATACTTTCTTCAAACAATCATGATTGTAAACTTAATAATCATGCTAGTCTAAAAGTAAGGAAAACCCAAACCAAAGCAAGAAACCAAGTCCAGAAAAAGATAGTGCTGCTCCAGATAATATTAACCTCAAGTTTAATACACTACAACGCACTCATGCTCTTAGCGAGTTGTCTAATGAAAAACCCTTAACACCTCCTGTAAAACCCATGTTGAGACACCCTCCCATATCTCAAAAGCCCTCAACTCTATCAGAGACATCACACCCCATGAAGAAGTTAGTGGGGAAAGGTGAAAAGCATGGTAATGGTGATAATAATTACATAACACTGTTAAAGCACTCTAGCACATCTAAAAAGAAGCTTTCAACACTATCAAAGGCAACTCAAACCATTGAACAGACTGTGGACACAGATGGAAATTATGACGGTAATGATGACGATGATGATGATCATTATGAAGATGATTATAATGATGATGATGATGATGATGATGATGATGATGATGGTGATAATGATGAAGTTTTTACACCTGAGTTTTTGAAACCATTCATAAAAAATAGCAATTGGAACGATCCTAATATATTAGTCGAACACCTACAGCTCTTGCATGCCTGTAAACCGGCTGGTCACATTGGTTATGAGAAAGATCTATTACTAATAGTAGATGAACTTCGTAATGCTCGTATTATTGTGTAATGAGTCAACGTAGCAACACCCACATACTCTGAAAAACAATTTTTAACAAATGTTGTGTTATAAACTATAACAAGCAAACATAAACAAAAAGAGTGTGTATACCTATTGTAAATATATACATTTGAATTAAATTAATTAACATAGTTTGTATATATTGCGCCCGTTGGCGCATGTTTGCTCAGGCAACACAGACTAAAACTTATGCTGAAATGTAACTGAACATACCCTGCGAGCGGCGGGAAGAAGCTGAAGCAATATCGCTTATGATTATATTTTTACTTATTTTTCACATTCCAAAACTCAACTATAATTATAACCGAGTAATTCTGCATATTTGAAGTACAGCATACTTCGTAAATCGAAGAAACTATCAATTTACGCGGCCAGATCATGTACTGAGAGCACGCCATATTTGGTAACACCAGTTCCTATTTGTCTGTGGAAGAGACAACATGTGCATGTTGGAGCACAAGTGAAAGGAAACCATGTGGCAGGAAAAATCTACGAATAATCTTCTTATGGATAGCCATCATGGCATTGTGTAATAATTGAAGGATTGAAGACATTCACCACTACTTAAATTATAAAGTATTTTTATTATTATCCGAGGTGAAATGATGGACTTGTGTGAAGAAAACTTTGCGACCGCATGGTCTCATTCTCACGCGCACACACATATTTCAGTGTTCTATAAACTGTGTATTTAACTAACTTTATATCTGTACAGAATCTACAAGTACAATCTTTATTTGCCGGAAGGGCAGTGATTTTGATTTAATTGTGTAAATATTTTCTTCTGTAAATATCAGTGCAAGTCACGAGTGAGTGTCGCACAAGCGACAGAGACTAGAGCCAGTGGCGGAGTGAAAATGGGCATTTTTTTACCGCTTATTAGCTGCAGTGCGCGACAGTTTTATTTAATTATGTGCTACATTTTTACCAACGCTAACATCGCAATAATGATAAACCAGCAGATCTTCAGATACAACTCCAACCACGCGATGGCATGTGATTGCTAAATCATGCGTGGGGAATTGGCGAAGGAGGATGTCCAGACACAATGAAATGGTAACCTAAAGCCATACACGAGACCGCATACAACACATCATGGTGGGACTCGAACCAAGTGACGCTGAATCTGTAAGTCAGATCAAATATTTATAGCTTATTGAAAGAGTGGAAAACAGTAGACTAGTTTATTTTGGTTTCATTTATTTAGTGCACAATGCAGGTAGTTAATTATAAGTCGCGTGTGGAATATATAAGTTTATTAAACATTTATAGACGCCAGGAAGGCTGGATTTTCTATGCTCATTCGTATAATTTAAAAACAGGTATTATCAACTTTTATTTTTGTCAGGCTGATGACAAATAAACTAGTTTGACAATGTTAAATCAAGGCCAAGGTTACGAGCCAAGTTAATACACAGCACACTCCATTCTAGGCAGTGGATTAATATTTTGTTTTAGAATGCTGTGAGATTCTTGACATTATTACAAGTGGAATGCAGAGTTCCGTTATTCACATTTATTGGCCAGAACAATACTTGAAAACAGGTTAATTTCTTTAAAAGAAGCCACGCAGGCAAATGAATGCAATTGTATTTTGTAACCCAATGAACGCAGGTTCGATTTATTCAGGGAAGAGGCAATTTTATAAACGCACACACACAGTTAGCTTGTATCAGAAGCCTTCATGTTTATTTAAAGCGTTGTCAGGATGTGTTTTTGTACACTTAATCTTTATTACCAGCAATTCAAACGTGTATCAATTAGGATTCCACACTTTTGTAAAATAAGAGTATTATATGAGTCGTGACGGTGGATGAACACCTCCGACATTGTTATTGTGGTTATATCGGTGGTAATGAACTAACTAAAGTCGTACCAAAACCAAAGGCGCCTGGATCAATGGATCCCAAATAAGAGTAAAGTAATTGGTGAAGACATAGGATGTCTAATAAGTGTGATGAAATATTGGTGAAGACACAGGGTGTCTCGTAAACTATTTAACTAATGAGTTATTTGCTTAAGTTGGTTACAAACCTGAATACACTGAACGCTTTTAAAGGTCCATAAACTGAACAACAATACTGTCAGGAATAAATAATTGTGTGAAACTTTAATAATCAAAAATAGGGTTTTGAAAACTAACAAATCTTATAATTTCCCCCTGAACCTAAATAAAATTAATAAACATTAAAAATAAACTATTTTTCTGGACCAAATGTTAACACTTAGATATTTTTAAGCTATTGTAGATACATTTTGATACATTTTTACATGATTAGTCGACCACTAATTGGTGATGTGATAACTGAGGCACACACATCAGATTAGTAGCAATATGAGTCGATGTAATTGTTTAATTACTATCGCATTTGCAGGCTTTCCTATATTTTCTATTTTCTTAACACTTTGACACTATCACCGTTTGTTACAAACAGTAACAAATCGAGTACGTAGGCAGTGCCAATTGCACAACCATAGGAGTGCTAAATTATTGTATGCATTTGTGTTGTATAGCATAGTTTTTTTTATTCAGCAACATTGTGCACATAGCTTGATTTTCTTAGTAATAAACGCATCTCGTTTATTAATTAATGATATTTAGGACTAGCTAACACTTAACTCTAAAGATAAATGTTAGAGATGACACCATCATAGCATAGGACAAATTTTCCCCTTGCTAATAAATGTAAATGTTCTAGTATTTGTAAACAAGTAAATGTCTTGCTTTGCTGTAAATTCTTTTGATGTTTGATCCACCCGTAAGTTATTTCGATGTAATTGCTCAGGGCCGATCTTACGTGCCATTCTCTTAGCTTGTTCATTTTGTCGAATTTTGTATTAGGACCCTGAGAGTAATTTAGATCTTGTTTAGGACTTTTTTATATTTCTTTTCAGGGCAGAATAGTATCGGACTAGCCGTTTGCAATTCTCATGCTAGGCTAGGGATCTATTCTGAATAAAATTTATTTGTGATTTTAACCTAAGACTGACCTCTCTTTTCTTGTTTAGTTTTGTTATCGATGCATTCCTCTGAGCTGGTTAAAGAGCGAACCTCACTAATTCCCGACACCCCCAAGTGCAGACTTTTGTGCTACACCAGCCTATGAATGTATCGTCCCCCCATACTTGTGTATTAACTGGAAGAGGGTCTCGGAAGGGTCATTTGAAACCGGTGGCTCCCCGAAACCTTCGGCCAGCGCCCACATAGGGATCTTACCTTCTTAACAGTGAACTCTGTTGTGCATTAAAATAAATACTTGTAAAATAATTCCAGTGGCAAATCTAGTTAGCAAATATCATATATTAAATATTTTCACGCCATAGAACGACAACTTCAAAAAAAAATATTGTAGGGATACCTTTAATGGGACCACCAAACATTCAAGTATGCTATATACATTCCAGATTGTGCTGTACATTGGTCGACAGTGCCTCGAGTGCTTACATTAAATAAGAATACAGTATACGTATAAACATTTCATAAATCATAATTGTTTTCATGAAAAATCATAAAATAAATATTTTCACACCAAAGAATGACATGACTGCGTTGTTGCAGCCCCTAAACTTAAGAACCAACCAACAAAGAATGACCATCTTAAGATCATTTATTGTAGGAATATCTTTAATGGCATCTCCAAACCTTGAAGTAAACCAGATGTGATAAACATTCCACATAGTTACATAACCTAGAGTACGTCGTGGTATCTATCTCAGCCACCACGCGCGCTCATTGTTTGTGTTGCATTTCAATTCCATTTGCATTTCATTTCTTGACAATCACCCCCATGCCAAAAAAATATATATCAAGCGAGTGGAAACATGTTACACATCAATAATTTTAGAACAGCTCTGAGGTATTATGATGATTTTTTTTTAGTACTGCATAACTGTTTGTTGACTAGCATTTACTGTTACACAACATTATTTTGGGTAAGCTTTACATAAGTATCCTAATTGTCTCTGGTATAATGTCTTGTTTAACAAACATGCTCATACGGTTTGTTTATAGGTTTATGCCTCTGTTGTATATGATTTCAAAAAAAATGATACACAGCTTTCTACAACTGTATTTACTGGTCAATAACCAACATAGTGGCCAAAATGATTCCCTGATAGGTAACTCATGTTTGGTTAGTCAATTCTTATAGCAAGGCCAGTCAAGACCTAAGAAAATTAGTCTTAACGTAGCAGTTTATGGGAGATGAAACTAAACTATGATGATGAATGTACAGGTCCTAGCCTAGGACAATGTCATGTTGAGGTATTTGCCAGACAGTGCGGTAAACGAAACAATCAAAAAACATACATGTAAAGGGAATTTTATGGAATTTTTGAGTACATCTAGTGAATTTTAAAAAAATTGGTTAAAATGCATGGTTTGTAGACCACTAAGGTAAGTTTGGTAAATTTTCATCTATATTCGGGTAATTTTATATTAAATTGAGGTAGTTTAAACCATTCTATGATAAATCAATGGCATTTCAATAAATCTGGTAGTCATTTGTTGGATTTTGCAGTAAATTTAGTGGATTTTATAAAATTTTGGTCAATTCAAAATAAATCTCATATATTTAGGTATTTTACAAATAACCTCTGTCACTGTGATGCCTGTATTAATGTGTGCCTTTCACTCTGAAGGATAGGAATGGGAAGGAGGTGGTTATGGACTTAAGTGCATAGTCATTTATATTCACTTTCAGGATGGGTGTTGTGGGAAAAATCGAACTCGTCTTGTAGGTTTTTCAAGTAAGTGTACTCCATGCCACCCTTAAAAGGCGCTAATGAGCTCTAAGCATTGGCAATTTGCAACCATCTCACTATTGTTAACATGGAATGCTCATTACTTGTTATTTTACGTACATGTTGTCATGTAGTATGGAATTGATCCAAACATAACATGTTTTCATTTTCTTTGCATTTACCTGGAGTAGAAGTGGAAAACCCACATCAGTTTGACGTTTAGAAAATTCACCTCATCCCCCCAACTGCATGGAAACAGAAATGATTTGTTGTTGGGGTCATGTACACTATTATTAGCTACGTATCTAATACAATTTTGCATACCCCTAGGACCAGTATCGCATTATACAGGCATGCCATGTGTTACCATCCTTAAAGCCAGTGATATAAAACAAAAGAGGTCTTTATTTCCACCCCAGGGACTCACATCTAGTGGGATGTAGGTTGACGTCCACAGAGACCCAACTGAGTCCATCATTGCTTCCGCTGACTTGTGTCCAGGCTCCTCTCTGTCTTGTTTCCTTTCCACCACACTTGGTCAACTCTTGTTCTCTACCAACCCCGACATTATTAGGGTATCCAAGGCCTATGGAGTCTCTTTCTTTTCCAACTTAATTGGTCGTTGTTTTTTTTTTTTTTTTTCTGATAACCTCGTAGTGTGAGGAGGCAGCCTTCTTCCTATTTGCATGTTATTTCCTGCCTTTTGCTCAACTACCGCTAAAGGTAGGGTGTATATATAGTCCCCACCACTTGTGGTGCACTCTGCATATGGCTGCACACTCAGGGAGGGGGCTTACGACTGATGAGTTTGGAAGTTGGCGACCCCAAGGGATTCCTGAGCTGGCTTCGGTTTTCCCCCTTTATATCCCAATACCACTGGGACATAGCCTCTCCTCTTTCACTTTTCTATCTGCCTTTCATGGCTCTCCTTCCTTTCAACTTCCTCAATCCACATTTTTGAGGGTTGAGAACCATATTTTATTCCTGCTGTCCTTCTAGTATATAGGTGTGTAGTTAGTTTTAGTTATATTTTAGATTTAATTTTTATCTTTACGATCACCCAAACCATTAGGGGTTTAGTGGTTAAGTTCATATAACGCTTGTCTTTTCTTCGAAACAACACCAGCTTCAATTCCTGACCGGATCATGAATTTTTTGATTTAACTGCGGTATACCGTGTAGAATTGCAAAGAGGGCGGCCGTAGCTTTTTTTAATTACAACTATCCTAGCGTCCAGGCAGGTGATAAAGGAGGCCAAGGTTCTTCAGGGACAGTGTTGCGCAGCAATAAGTAAGTAAGTAAGTAAGTAATTAAATAGTGTTTGTTTAGGTATAAATAAAAAAAGTTTAACTGTAATGTAGGTCATGAACTGTTTTTAAAATAAGTTTTGCATATGCTAACCTGTGTTATTCCAATGGCTGTATTAGTGTGTGTATTTGTAATGCAAGTCAGCATTGCCAAGAATGTAGCATGGGTCGCCATGTTGGATTTTTTATATCGGTAGGCCATAGCGTTATATACTATGACATAACAATCTTTTTTGGTAGGTTCATTATTCATTGACAGTAAACACAATAATTCTCTGATTAAAACAAGCTATTAATCGTTAACCTGTACCTATACGTTGACTAACATATAATAATAATAATAATAACAACAACAATAATAATAAATAATTCATAAATAATAATTAAATAAATACACATTAGTGTATCTCCTACTTATAAAACGTTTGTATTCCTGGTTGTTAGTCTAATGCACTTTTTACTAGTTTATTTTCTTTTTATAAATAACCAAAATGCATGCATTATACTACTGCCTCTGTACTACTGTCACAGAACCATAATGGCGCAGCCGAGTAAGCTGATACCAGCTTGCAACACCGCACATTCCTCCCGTTATCAGCAGCTCTTCCAAAACCAGCAAGCCTGTGTGTCTCTACAATCAGTACCCAGCGAAAGCATGAAAGTGTGTGTCTCAGCGGCCATCACAAAGGTCCAGGTTCCATTCAGTGCTGTATCAAGACATATTATCTCTGGTGTAAGGGTTGGCACATGGTACACAAAGTTTTGACAGCTAAAACTTTTGGCTTAATTCATGGAGCATGACAAAGGGTTGCCCATCCTCAGTTGTACAACATCTCATACAAATGTTTACTATTACAGGTTAGGTAATCCACATTAATCCATAATTACCTAACAATAACAATAATAATAATAATAATAATAATAATAATAATAATAATAATGTATGTATGTCGACCCTTATTATTCCAATTTTCCAACGGGGTCTGGGATGAGATGCGATGGAAGTCTTTGTGGCGATGGTTTTTACGGCCGGATGCCCTTCCTGACGCCAACCTCATGAGAGGAGTTAATGAGAGATGAAATGAATGATGGTGAATGAAACTGGGCAAGGATGTGGAAGGAAGCGGCCGTGCCTGTCAGAAGGTACCGTCCCAGCATTTGCCTGGTGTTGAAAATGGGGAAACCATGGAAAACCATTTCAAGGACGGCCGACGGTGGGGCTCGAACCCACGCGTCTACCGAGTCAGCAGAGAGCTTGGACCCATGACCTACTGCGCGTTAGCCAGCGTAGCCACTACTGTCGGTAATAATAATAATAATAATAATAATAATAATAATAATAATAATAATAATTAGCAAGCCATCATCCTCGATACACACGTCCATTAAAGCATGGTTTCACAAAACGCATATGCTTTTGAGGTAGGCCTATTTAATACCTGTTCCCCTGTAACATGACTATTTCCTGTTTTAGGCGTCAAATAACCTATCACGGTAAAAGCATATGTCATCATGTATTTTTTGAACTATCACACCTAATTTTAGGGTTCTTCGTTTGCAAGATATAGTTTTTTTTTCAATTTGGGGGTAGTTTTCACCCTACTGCTATTTTTCATGATAAAACAAAAAGATCTCCGGTTCAATTATCATTTTTACACGTTTAACACCTCCCCCCCCCCCTGTAAAATCACTATTTTCTGTTTTATGGGTGAAATGATCTATCCAGGTAAAAGCCTATGTCATGACCAATTTTTAAGCCATCACACCTAATTTTACGGATCTTAGTTTCCAAGGTATCAATTTTTCAATTTGATGGTAGTTTTCACGCCCCCCTGCTATTTTTCATCAAAAACAAAAGATCTTTGGTTCATTTACCATTTTTAAGTGTTTAACACTTTTTTTTTCATAACATGACAATTTACTGTTTTAGGGGTGAAATGACCAATCGAGGTAAAAGGCCTATGTTATCACCTATTTTTAAAGCTATCATGCCTAATCTTAGGGTTCTTAGTTTCCGAGATATTGATTTTTAATTTTGGGGGGTAGTTTCACCCCCCCCCCAAAGGGGGACGTCGCCCCAAGTGCTAGGACCCCTCATACAAGACCCTAGCATGATTGGTTTGCGAGGTATTAACAAAAGTGTAGTTAGGCCCTTTTGACAAAAAAATGAATCATACATTCAAAAACGGGGCGTCACCCCAAGGGCTAGGATGCTGCCTATGGCAAAATCCCATCAGAGGTACAGGAAATATTAACAAAAGCGTAGTTAGGCCCTTTTGACAAAAGCCGTCGGTGTGCATACATACAAAAATTATTATTTACCCCTGGGTATGGGTAGTTTTTATTTTGGGGTGGACATACCTCGTCCATAGAAAAGGGGAGTTCACCACGAGTCCTACGACACCCCATATGTTTGAATCCGATTATTGGTTAGCGAGATACTAAAAAGCGGATGACCTATTAGTTTTTTTTGGTTCTTAATAAATATTTTAAAAATACTCATCTATAAATAATCATTGCCCGCTCTCTTACAAAAGCCCACTCCAAGTGCGCATGCATACAAAAAATTATTATTTACCCCTGGGTAAGGGTAGTTTTTATTTTGGGGTGGACATACCTCGTCCATAGAAAAGGGGAGTTCACCACGAGTCCTACGACACCCCATATGTTTAAATCCGATTATTGGTTAGCGATATCCTAAAAAGCGGATGACCTATTAGTTCTTTTGGTTCTTAATAAAAAAAACTCATTAATAATCGTGTATAAAGTCCGCTCTCTTACAAAAGCCCACTCCAAGTGCGCATGCATACAAAAAATTACTATTTCATCCCCCGCGTAAGGGTAGTTTTTATTTGGGGGTGGATATACCCCGTCTATAGAAAAGGGGAGTTCACCACGAGTCCTACGACACCCCATATGTTTAAATCAGATTATTGGTTAGCGAGATACTAAAAAGCGGAATACCTATTAGTTTTTGGGTTCTTTAATTATTTTTAAATAACTAATCTATAAATAATCATTTAAAAATCCCACCTACTTTCAAACGGCGATACAAACAAGTAGTTCCGTGAAGAACTATACAGCCTATTTTCATATATCCTGCTCATGTTAATTGCCTCTATCAACATACAAAATTTCAGTTTAATTGCTGTAACAGATTCGTAGATATTGAGAACCGACTAAATATTGCGGATGGTCGCCAGGTTGGATTTTTATTTTTGTACTTTTACATTAAGATTATTGTGTACGTGTGGTATTCAAACTTCAATCGCATGATTAGAACACAAGAAGTAAAACTGATATTTTAAAATTACGCACAGCAGCCATCTTGTAACTATGCAAACAATTGAAATAAATTAGATGCCAGTGGATAACATTTGTATAAGCATTTAACGTGCAACGTTTCACGGCACTCGCATAGTTAATTCGCGAGAAACGTCCATTTAAATATTTATACTTCGCGTCGCCGCCATGTTGGATTTGTGCTCACCAGGTTACTGAAAGTCCTATAGGTGAACATATGTTCATAGTCTCTATGAACATTAAAAAATTCTGTTTGGTTGCTGCAAAAGATTCATAGATATTGAGAACCGTCTAAATAATTCGTAAGCTCGCCATTTAGGATTGTTATATGTATAGGCCATAGAGTTATATACCATTCAAGGACAATTATTGCCTAGGTTCATTATTCAAACTTTCACTTCGATCGCATGATTACGACACAAGAAATAAAAACTTAATTTTAAAATTTCGCACAGCCGCCATCTTGAGGTTATGTAAACAATTGAATTAAATTAGATGTCAGTGCATTTACAATCTGCAAAATCATTTACTGTACCACATTTCACTGCGCTCAGAGAGTTAAGTCACGAGGAAAGTCTATTAAAATATTTCATATTCGCTTGGTCGCCATGTTCGTTTTGTACTTTACAGGTCTATGAAATATACATATGTAAACTTGTATCAGTACCCTTTATCACCGTACAAAATTGCAGGGTGATATCTGTAATAGTTTCGGAGATATAGAATGTCAGTGAAATATTTCGCACAGCCTCCATTTTGAGGTTATGTAAACAATTGAACTAAATTAGACTCCAGTGCATTACAATGTGTATAAACATTTGCTGTCCAAGTTTCATTACGTTTGGATAGTTAAATCGCGAGAAAAGTCTATTTAAAAGTCTCAATTTCGCTTGACCGCCATGTTGGTTTTGTAGTCACCAGGTTTTTAAAAGTCTCATAGGTGAACTTTTAGTAGTACCCTTTATCACCGTACACAATTTCAGGGCGATATCGGTAATAGTTTCGGAGATATTGAATGCTAGTGTAATATTTCGCACAGCCGCCATGTTGGATTGGTGAGACCTAACAAAATTTGAAGGTCGCCGGGAATAGTGCTATGAACTTACCGAGTTTCATTGAAATCGCTCCAGCCGTTTAGATTTTATTAGGGGGACACACACACACCTCACACACACACACACACACGCGCGCGCACGCACACACACACGGACAAAAGGTGATCTCATAAGCCTATTTTTTTCAAAATTGAAAATAGGCTAAAAAATAGCATAATACACGTCATTATCACTTTTATTAAATATCACCAAAATATTAAAAACGCATGTTTACCTCAAATTGCGTTTTCAAATTCCACCCATTTAAAAAAATAACCTCACCATCAAATATAGCGGAAAAATACCATCTAAACGACCCCTCACTCGACCCTAGTCCTCCCCCACCACCTAACCTTTTCCCAACATAGCCATGCGTATTCAAGCACACACGCGACTTGCAAGAGAACTGTAAAACGTGGATAGGTTTATAGGTTTTTCACCTAGCGAGTACAAATTTATGGTGCGGGTAGAGGGGGTAAATACCATCCATTCATGTCAAACAAACTTTTTTGTAAACTTCACCGTTTCCAAAATAGTCACCATTTTTTTAAATTCATTTTCTTTTGGCCTACACACTTGAAACTTGCTGTTCACCTAGAGGGCACAGGCACCTTTCATTAACGTCAAACAAACTTTTTTCCTATCTTGACCGTTTCCAAAATAATCAAAAATTCAAAAACAAGAATTTTAAAAAATCCAACACACATTCTTAGCAAAGAGGACGTCACCCCAACGCCAACAATGCCTCGTTCGTTAAAATCCGACCATCCGTTCGCCAATTATCGCCAATGTTCGCCAGAAAGTAGGCTGTCATCTTTTTTCCTCCTACACACCTGAAACTTGCTGTCCGCCAAACAAACCTTTTTCCAAAATTCACCGTTTCCAAAATAGCGCCAATATCAAAAACAAAATTTTTCATTTTTTTTAAATACCAACACACATTCTTAGCAAAGAGGACGTCACCCCAACGCCAACAACACCTCATTCGTTAAAATCCGATCATGCGTTCGGGAGATATCGGCAAAGTTCGTAGGAAAGTAGGCTGTGCTGCAGAACGCCCCTCATCCTACTACTGATGCATATCATTTTCAAGGTATTTTGGGGCGCAGAATTCATTTTTGGGTTTGGTTTTGTTATAGGAGGTATGGGGTGGGGCCAGTGAATCCCCCGGGGCGGGGTTACGCGGGCGGTGCAGACAATTACAGCAAACATCTGCTTATAACGACTCATTTCCAAAGTTTTTAGGGGTGTGGAATTAATTTCCGAGGTCATTTTGTATTTAGGTGATCAAGAGCGGTGGTTTAAAGAATGCTGATGCAAAAATATTAGGCTTGACAGTAGTGTTGTTAAGTATTATTTATTCTTTAGATAACTTGTTTAATCTAAATACCATGCAGTACAATCAACATTTCTGACGATAACTTCTTCTTCGAAAATACTATGTACACAAATCGAAGTTGCTGGTAGAGGATCACGACGTTCTTCTTCAGTGCAGGTACAATTTTCTGTACTTCTACTGGAGTGAGAGGTTGAGACATGGATTTGAAAACTTTGTCGGCTTCTGGAAAAGCTTTCCAGGCTGCCCAGGAACATCGCTTTCCCTTGCTTCTGAGGGACGACCTCGTATCGCAACCTGTGAAGGCGAGAAACGCCAGCAGCCCAGCAGACTTCACCGGTCCTATGTGATCGCAATAGCACGGATGTCCAGCAATCGTGCCTAATCCAACGCACAGCTGTTCATATCCATGGAGATTATCCAGCAAGGCAGTAGCCAACATGACGACGTCGGTGTCTACTGTCCTGATCAAGATTCTACTGCATTCTTGTCTTGCGCCGTCTGCGGCATGTAGAAGCATTCTGCTGTCAGCTTCTTCGTGATTGCAAGGCATCAATCCTGATAAATCGCTTTGGACATTGCAAATAACTTTTTCTCAAAGCGTGACGACAACTTTTCGGGAAAATGCTGTCAAGCTGATGTAATGAGCAAGATACGCGAACAACTCTTCTTTATTCGCCTCGCCTCTCAAAAAGTCGGACTATTTTTTCTGAACTTGTTTTGTTGGCTCCATTTCTTGGCCAACACCCTGTCCTCTTTTCATTCGTAAAGCAGACTTCTATGATGTACCGGTACTGACGCATTCGTCGAACACTACATCAATCCTTCGCGCTTTCGAATACGCAGGACTGTTCATGTAAGAAAGGAACTTCCTCCCATAATCGGCGAAGGTGCTTCCAGGATTTGGAAGGATGTAATTGACTGCGGCGGCACCATTAATCACCACCATGTCGAAGTCGAGGCATGCTGCGCTGGATTTTCTTCGTCAGGTACCAAGCATGGCAAGAGGCATGCTTTCTTTCCAAATCAAAGTTCACCATTTTCAGAGAGTGCTGAAGGATATGTGTGATTTTCGTGGCTGAAAAAGACTTCTAGATTGCCCTGACGAGTCTGACATGCTATGCACAGTCTTGAAAATAGGCTACGATCTTCTTTAACCGAGGCAAGCTGTTGTTCCTTCGAAGATGAAGTCCTTGCGAGAATCCTGCAGTACAACTCGGTGCGGTTGTGCAAAAGTAGGTCTTCCTTGCACTTCCCTTTGCTAATGTCGTGGTTGCGAGACGTGACGTATCGGTAAGGTTCTTAATTATTACTGAAACCTTCTCTTGTTCTTTCAAGAAATACGAAATTTTGTCAACTTCTCTTCTTTTCATGGCACCAGTAACTTCGATTTGTGTACATAGTATTTTCGAAGAAGAAGTTATCGTCAGAAATGTTGATTTTACTGTATGGTATTTTGATTAAACAAATTATCCAAAGAATAATTAATACTTAACAACATTACTGTCAAGCCTAATATTTTTGCAACAGCATCCTTTAAACCACCGCTCTCGATCACCTAAATACACAATGACCTCGGAAATGAATTCTACACCCCTAAAAACCTTGGAAATGAGCCGTTATAAGCAGATCTTTTCTGTCATTGTCTGCACCGCCCCCGTAGTTCCACCCCGGGGGATTCACTGGCCCAACCCCATACCTCCTATAACAAAACCAAACCCAAAAATGAATTCTGCGCCCCAAAATACCTTGAAAATAATATGCATCAACCAAGTTTTACGGTTTTTGACCCCCCGCCCCCTGTAGCACCGCCCCCAACCCTACCCCCTATAACAAAAACTAACCCAGATGAATTTTACGCCCCAAAATACCTTGAATACGGTATGCATCAACCTAGTTTTACGGGTTTTGACCCCCCGTCACATGTAGCACCGCCCCCTGCCCCCAACAAGGAAAATGACCGCAAAAAGGAATTCCTTGCCCTCAAGAACATCGGAAATGATATTAATTTTATTAATTTTGCCCATAAAAATTAATTACGAATTTCTAACCCATAAAATAAGGGTACGCGCCCCATCACATGTTTGAGGGGCTGTAGAAAATTAACCAGCGAGTGTACAGAATGCCTCCGTGGCAGAAAACGTTCCTTATGGACCCCTTTACGTAACTAAAAATTAAAATCGCTTTCACCTCGATTTGCACAATATTCCCTTAATCCACCGGACTATAGGTACTTCGCCGGCCCCATGGTGTTGGGGTAGCGCGCCTGCCTCTCACTCGGAGGCCCCGGGTTCGATCCCCGGCTCCGTCAGGGATTTTAAAACTGACGTGAGGGTTGGAACGGGGTGCACTCAGCTTCGTGAGGACAATTGAGTAGCTGTCTAACAGTGAGACAGCGCCCCGATCACGAATACCAAGATTAACGGCCGAGGGGACCCGACGTGCTGATCACGCGTCACCCCAATATCTGCAGGCCAAATGGCTGGGCAGCGGTCGCTTGGTCGGCCTTAGCCCGTCATGGGCTGTATAGTGCCAGGGGTTGACTTTTGTTGTTGACTATAGGTACTTCAACATCTGCAGTAAATGACACAATCCTATCGGTCGACAGAACAGACATCACACAATCGAACCAGTCCATAATAAGGGTATTATCACATATTTACATACGATTGCAGTACATTAACGCGAACTGGACTTAACAGACATACTGAAGACACTAAACAAACAATATCTTGGACTTCCGCATACGCCATTTTCACACTTTCGATACCTGCATTAAGGTCTGAGTATTGTAGCTAGTCTTGCTTTAACCCTGTACATCAGCATACTCAGATTTACTAAAAGAGCTGGAAGGCAAAAGAAAGGACATATGGGCAGATTTTTATACCCCAGATGCCATGATAAACAAGGAATGGATGAGAGCAGAATATGACCTTCGCCATCTAGTGACAAAACTAGCAGTTAATGGCTTCCACCATGTAAGCTGCTGGAGAAGATGGTGAACCGTCGACTGGTGTGGTTCTTGGAAGAGAGAGGTCTCCTGTCTGAGTAACAGTGTGGATTTTGCTCTCATTGGTCCACCACCGACCATCTGGTGCGACTTGAGAGTGCCATACAGGAGGCATTTCTCCGAAAGCAGCACTTAGTCACGGTTTTCTTTGACCTTGAGAAAGCCTACGACACCACATGGCGCTACGGGATCCTTTCCACCCTTCGTAAGTGGAGACTCCGAGCTAATCTACCGACATTCATTGCGAATTTCAGGTCCGTCCGACTCTTACGTGTAAGGGTCGGTAAGGCATTATCGCATTATTACACTCAAGAGCATGTAGTTCCTCAGGGTTCTGTGCTGAGTGTCACCTCGTTCGCGGTTGCCATAAACGGCATTGTTGCCGCCGCCGGGCCCACGGTAGTTCCATCGCTGTATGTAGACGATTTAGCTCTGTATTACAGCTCTGGAAGTATGGCAATCGTGGAACGGCAATTGCAGCTAGCTATTAACCGGGTCGACAGGTGGGCTCACGACCAGGGTTTTCGTTTTTCAGCAGCGAAAACATCCGTCGTCCAATTTTGTCGAATCAGGAGTCAACATTTACACCCTGAACTACATCTCAGGGATGCTGCGTTGCCGTTGGTTGACACGTATCGCTTCCTGGGGCTTCATTTTGACAGCAAATTAACGTGGCAGCACCATATACGGCAACTAAAAACGGCGTGTCTCAAGAAACTGAACATGCTCAAGTTTCTTAGTGGCACTACGTGGGGGCTGCCCATGCGATGGTACTAAGGTTCTAACAAGCTCTGTCCTGTCTCGGCTAGACTATGATTCTGCGGCATACGGTTCAGCAAGGACGGCAACTTTGAAAATGCTGGACAGTATCCACCATATTGGTATTAGGCTGGCTACCGGTGCCTTCCGGACCAGCCCGATACCCAGCCTACTCGCCGAATCGGGTGTTCCACCTCTAAATTAGGCTATAGACGCCAGCATATGCTTAGATCTTAAATGTTGATTGGAACGCATTCATTTGCTCGTGGGTTGTTTTAAACTTGATCTAAAGCAAGTTTCATGCCTGTTTGACATTAATAATGCAATTCAACATCGTATATTATCCACATCTCACTCGATAACCTTCCTCCATATTTGATCGGATGTGACCCTCTGCTACTATCTACCGCCTCGATTCGGAACCAGGAGAATGGCATGACCTAACAGCCAATAAGAGGCTCGGAAATGCCTATTGTGGCTAGGCGTTCATATACCATCCGTCTAATAGCAATAAAACTTGGGTGAGATGTTGTGTCCACTCCAGGGAGCGTTTCTGGCATAGTTAATCCATTTTAAAACAGGCAGCGCATGAGGAGATTCAACAAATGAGCGACGACGTGCGATGCGTTTCAAAAATGTCCCATATGCGTTCATATACCATCCGTCCAATGACAATGAAACTTGGGTGAGATGTTGTGTCCACTCCAGGAAAGGTTTCAGGCTTAGTAAATCCATTTTACAACAGGTAGCGCATGAGTAGATTCAACAAATGAGCCACGACGCACGACGCGTTTCAAAAAAGTCCCGTATCCGTTCATATACCATTTGTCCGATAGCGATGAAACTTTGTTGAGATGCTGTGTACACTCCACGGAAGGTTTATGGCTTAATAAATCCATTTTACAATAGGTATCGCACAAGTATATTCAACAAATGAGCGACGGCATGTGAATCGTTTCAACAAAGTACCGTTTGCGTTCATATACCATTCATCCGATTGCGATTAAACTTGGGAGAATTGTTGTGCACACTCTAGGAAAGGAGTCTGGCTTAGTACATCCATTTTACAATAGGTAGCGCACGAGTAGACTCAACAAATGAAAGATGACGCGCGAATCGTTTCAACAAAGTCCTGTATGCGTACATATAGGATACTATTTATCCGATTGCGAATACACATTGGTGAAATGTTGTGTACAATCTAGGAAAGATTTCTGGCTTAGTAAGTCCATTGTAATAGGTAGCGCACGAGTAGATTCAACAAATGAGCGATGCTGGGCGAATCGTTTCAACGAAGTCCCGTATGCATTCGTATACCATTCATCCGATTGCGATGAAACTTGGGTGAATCGTTGAGTACACTCCAGGGAAGATTTCAGACTTAGTAAATCAATTTTAGAATAGGTAGCGCATGAGTAGATTCAACAAATGAGTGACGGCGCGCGAATCGTTTAAACAAAATCCCGTATGCGTTCGTTCATATGCCATTCATCCGATTGCGATTAAACGTTGATGAGTTGTTGTGTACACGCCAGGGAAGGTCTTCGACTTAGTAAATTCATTTTACAATATTGGTAGCGCACGAGTAGATGTAACAAATGAGTGACGACACGCGTAGCGTTTCAACAAAATCCCGTATGCGTTCATATACCATTCATCGATTGCGATGAACCTTTGATGAGTTGTTGTGTACACTTACGTGAAGGTTTCGAACTTAGTAAATCCATTTCACAGTAGGTGGCGCACGAGTAGATTCGACAAATGAGTGACAGCGCAGGAATCATTTAAACAAAATCCCGTATGCGTCATATGCCATTCATCCGATTGCAATGAAACTTTGGTGAGTTGTTGTGCACGCTCCTACGAATGTTTCTAATTTATTAAATCCATTTCGCGATAGTTTAGAGGCAGTTATCGGAAATTGAAAAAAATATTGTGTATCCAAAAGCACTACAAGAAACAAAATTACAACCCCAACACTTTCATTGATTGGCATTGCAACGCATGCCGGGTACAGCTTGTATGTATGTATATATATTTATATATATACATACATATTGAAGCCTCCGTGGCTCAGGCGGCAGCACGCCGGCCTCTCACCGCTGGGTCCGTGGTTCAAATCCCGGTCACTCCATGTGAGATCTGTGCTGGACAGTACGGAGGCAGACAGGTTTTTCTCCGGGTACTCCGGTTTTCCCTGTCAAAATTTCATTCCAGCAACACTCTCCACTATCATTTCATTTCATCTGTCATTCATTTAATCATTGCCCCAGAGGAGTGCGTCAGGCCTCGGCAGCCGGCACAGTTCATATCCTCGCCGCTAGATGGGGGCTTCATTCATTCCATTCCTGACCCGGTCGGAGACTGGAAGCAGGCTGTGGATTTTCATTTTCATACATATTGAGCCCGATAACGCATCTTCGATTCGAGAATCGATGGCTCATTTAGATCTATGGATGATGGAATGCACCAAGACAGCGCTGAACTTCCGGGAAGTTGTGTTATCTCTTTTGAAGTATTTCTAACTTGACTTGATTTGGCTGGCAATTTATATTTTGAGTAATCTTGAATGAAGGATGTATAAGAAGATTTTTGGCATTATTTGAACTACAGTATTTAGTGCATTTTTTGAATTATGGAATGTTGCAACCCCATGGTATAACCTCGCAGATATGCGAAGGAGGAATAATTGGTTACGCTATTGACTCATGTTGCGCCGATTCGAACTTTCGTCATCTACCCAGGATGTCTTAAGCCAAGCCTCGTGTTGAGTGGACGTGTTTATGGAATTATCCAACATCAAAACGAGGACGTCGTATTTGAAGGCACAACAGAGCAGTAAATAACTGCAGAGCTGTAAAATTATCGCCTGTGTGGCGTATGGTAATTATCGACCATTATAGTAAGGTATTTTCAACATTTAAGAACAGTATTGGGTCATTTACATGACAAGACAATTCGCGACCACATGGACGCCAGTGAACATTGCAAAAATCTGCAAATTTATAAGTATTTTTCTTATTAATACTATGTACAACGTGATTTCTCATCTTAATGAACTTGAGCAGTAAATTGATTAATTTATGTAAAAGCTGATCATCGTGATATTAACAGATCACGTGTCCTAATACACCAAGTTTTTAGTGTGCATGTTATCACTGAAGTGATAATCATAGATTATGTGTAGCGGTATTCACATGGCCATTCTTGCTACCTTACCTCAACTGTGTAAACCAGTGATTATTGGAAGTATCATCTTCACAAATAATAGTAAACTCAGTGAAATCTATGTATTCTACAAAATGACGTCGACGCTGGATCGACCCCAAACTCCACGTGGTACCATATTATCCATTTACCCAGGGAGTTACCATGGAATAATCTCAAAATAACTCGGGAGAGTGGAGGATAATGAATGCTTACAATTTCCAAGGAGTTGGGTTGGAGGGAAGCCAAGCAACTTGCCAGATTGAAACCTCAGGCAGGGTCAAATGAGAATATATTGTGAAGACATGTAAGTGAGACATCATGCTGTACCGAAGGACGCATGGGTAGATTAATGTAACCCCCCTTACCTTATCCGCCCCCGAATAAAGAGAATCAGAAAGAAAAGGAGGTAGACAGGAATAACGGAGAACTTGCTCCGAGAGTGGAAGTGGACCCTAGACGAAGAGGGTGGTTTAAAATCTAGAGTAGAAGTGGCCCTGGGCGAAAAGGGTGGTTTAAAATCCATTACTATACAAGGATAGATAATGCAGACAAAATATCCTATATTTAAGAAAAAGGGAAAAATACATATATCACCAAAATATACGTGGTCACACTCAAGACAATACCCCTAGAGAGGAGGATGGTGACAAGAAAATTATTGGAAAAACGGAATAATGAAAATAAAATAATGTCTTTCCTATTTTGAAATTAAAGGAAAATCCGTCACCTCGGTTGGATAACCGTAGATATATAATGACATTAAAAGCGAGATGGGGAGTTCATTTTCATGTGCTAGCGCACAGGCCGTAAGTCTCCTACTGTGACGTCACGCCTAGGGTCGTTATAGTCGCAGCAGCTGTCAGATAGCTCCCTTCACACGCAGTCTCTTCAAACCTAATATAAATTACGCTCCCGCTTCAAGACGTAGAAAAATAGCAATGCTATTTAGGGCTGATTGGCACTTCCATCCATTACCACTACATTCACCTAATTATTGCTCCGCTTGTTCGAATCCGGCCGATGTAGCTGGCATTTTGAGAGTGAAAAAAAATGGTACTTTGCCGGTACATTTACTAGGACGTTGAAACACACAAACAGGGCTAAATTGCAGTATTTTGACGTCGAGAATAAGATCTATTCTCGGCCATTTTCTCGTTGTTCACCGCTTTGAAAAGGTTTATGGCAGATGCCTGAGAAAACCCCACATCACTCTTGGCTATTCAACAGATCTCGTCCTAAACTGCTCGAGGATGACAAAGCACAATGTAACCTATCTCTAACTGTAATCAATGCACAGGCCACCCTCAAGGTGACTTAAACAGGGCCTATCCTAACAGCACTTATTTTCTATGACTCAATCTAACTTGTTTCTTGCATCAGGAATTTAAAATGGGTTGTAATTTTGAAATCGGGTATCAATAACCTACAGTACATACACCAGGTGCTAACAATCTCATTAATGTAAATACAGTAGCCTACACAAATGCTGCCACGAAAAAAATACCATATTCACTTGAGCTTGATCGAGAGACCATTCTCACAAATAATGTAACTTGGACTGACTTCAGTAGATACTGAATACTGGATATCGCTTTTCTGATTTACATACGGTAAGTAACTTAACCTCAGCATTACCATATTAGAAATGTTTCCAGTCCTAGCATAGGCTGAAGTTTGGGAACGTCTTATAATAATTGAAACCATAATAACTAACAACCTACCATCAAGGCGATTAGCTCTTCTCTCCCGAAGAATGGTATCTTACTTTCAGGGAAATGCTAACACACACTCTTGTATTCCCCGTAATGTACAAATAATTCCTAGGAACGTTGTGTATGCATTGCTTTCTTAAATTGTCGTGGAGGGGAAGGAGAAGCAAGCCACATTATCATTTCTTTCACAAACTTTTGACATACCTGCGACTTGGGAAGGAGGTTTCCTGAACTAACAACATTTTATTACGGTACCATCCAAAAAATCTAGTATGAGTCTAAATAATAAGTGATATAGAGGTCCTAACTAAAACATAACCTTCTGTTTGATGACAAACATGCAACGCAAAATTTGCGTAGATGCAATAACCTACCTACAAAATGAACATTTGTTTCAGAAAATAAATAATCCTCATTCTAGTTGACGTATGTAGAAGCGTTCTCAAGTATCACTTTTCACGCGGATACTCATTCATAAAAGATATAAACAACACAGCACAAAGCAAAATGGTCGCCATCTCTACCCCCCACCGATCAGCTGATCAATCGTTAAGAGTCGCTGCATGAAGGCCTGTACATTACGATGGCAGTGGCTAGCGCAATCCAGTCTATCTCAAGTCTAATGGCGTCACCATCCAATTGTTATTAACAGAATTAAAAACAAGGAACTTAAGTAGTCAAACACTAGTAAAAACAAAGATATCACACTTGAGTCTCTATATGTCCGTTCACTAACAAAACCAAGGAGATCACACATCTTCAATCTCCTCAGAGATTACACAGCTTTCCATGCGCCGGGCGATTTCTTTTCAGCCCGAGCCTAGCCACAGTATGTATTTCCGAGCCACCTATTGGCAGTTCATGCCATTTTCTTGGTTCCGAATCGATACAGTAGATAGTAGCAGGGGTCACATCCGATCAAACATGGAGGAAGGTTATCGAGTGAGATGTGGATATTATTCGATGTTGAATTGCATTATTAGCGTGAAACAGGCATGAAACTTGCTTTAGATCAAGTTTAAAACAACCCATGCAGCAAATGAATGCGTTCCAATCAACATTTAAGGTCTAAGTGAAATCATTCGACATTTAAACACATGTATTAAGACCTATGATAATCTTATATATAAAAGTGAAAGTCTGTATGTATGTATGTATGTATGTATGTATGTGGGTGGGTCTGTTCCGTATACAAATCTACACCGTTCCACCAATCTCAACCAAATTTTGCATACACATAGTTTAGGACCCAGAAGGAACCGCTGGCTACATGAATTTTCGATAGTCTTTCTCATTCTTCTGATTTCGGCCCTTCTGCACTCTAGCACAGGCTAATCAAACCATAAAATATACTCATGAAGGAATGGCAAGGCAGATAGTTTCCATGGCAACATAGCTCAAGTTAAGACACGGCCGACTGGATGCCGGTTGCGCTCTGCACTACCGGTATAGAAAATGAGGATCTTTACTTGAAATCCCGTTAGTTACTCAACTGCTCACACAGCACTGTCAACCGAGTTTAGCATAACAAAGACTTGACACTATCTACTATATATTTGTCAAATACCACTCACTCACTCATTCATTCATCACGAAATCTCAGAAAACACCGAACGGATTGGAATGAAAGTTGGTATGCAGCTTCCTCAAGGGCCGCAAATGCTCCCTAAGAGAGGATTTTTGGATATTCAGGTTCTAAAGGGGTCTTAAGGGGGTTAAACCTGCATTTAATTGAATAACAATATCTCACGAGTGGTTTCATTTGTGGATGTGATACATGGCATATAAACTAATCATTAAAAATAAGCAGACATGTGTCTAAGGGTTTTTCGATGTGGTGTATTATTATGAGGTGAAAGGGGTGAAAAGTGGGGGTTGAAGGATTCCTAACGGAGCGTGTAGGCCTATCTCTTAAACGACATAGGCGAGTAATTTGAAACTCAGCGAAAAAAAAATCAGCTTAAAATTAAGTAAATCGGTGTTCGACGGTTTTTTCATTAATTAATTTAAGGGGCCAATGGGGTGGGGTGAAATTCTGGGGGCAAAAAGGAGAGAAAGTGTCCTAACTGACTGTCTAACTCACTCACTCATCAAACTCAGGGGAAAAAGACAGCTTAAAAAATAAGTTAATAGGTGTTCAAGGATTTTTTCATCAATCCAATTTAAGAGGGCCATGGGGAGGGGTGAAATTCTGGTAAAAATAATTGAAAGAAAATGTCCTGTCTGACTCACTCACTCATCACGCCCAGCGAAAACTATTTAAGTTGGAAACATGAAATTTTGGGAATATGTTCGCTGTAGGTCGAAAACGTCAACTAAGGAATGATTTTTGTTTATTCGGGTTTTAAAGAGGTGTTAAGGGGGTAAACGTGCATTTCATTGAATAACGATATCTCATTAGTTGTTTCTTTGGGGGGGTGATATTCGGTATATAAACTAATCATTAAAAATAATCAGACATATGTCTAAGGGTTTATTGATGTGGTGTATATTATGAGGTGAAAGGGGTGAAAATTGGGGGTTGAGGGATTCTTAACGGAGCGCGTATCTCTGAAACGACATAGGCGAGAAGTTTGAAATTCGGCGGGAAAAAACAGCTTAAAATACAAGTAAATATGTGTTCGACCGTTTTTTCATAAATCCAATTAAAGGGGCCCTTGGAGAGGGGTGGCATTCTGGGGGGGAAAAACAGGAAAGAAAGTGTCCTAACTGATTGACACACTTACTCACTTATCAAACTCAGGGGGAAAACAGCTTTAAACAAGTAAATAGGTGTTCGACTGTTTGTTTCATAAATCCAATTTAAGGGGTTCATGGGGAGGGGTGAAATTATCAAAAATAAATGAAAGAAAATGTCCTGACTGACTCACTCACTCATCACCGTCCAGCCAAAATTATTGAAGTTAGAAACATGAAATTTTGGGGATATGTTCGTTGTATGCCGAAAACGTCCACTAAGGAAAGAGTTTTGGATATTCAGGTTCTAAAGAGGTGTTAAGGGGTAAACGTGCATTTCATTGAATAGCAATATCTCTCGAGTGGTTTCATTTGGGGATGTGATACATGGCATATATACTAATCATTAAAAATAAGCTGACACATGTCTAATAGTTTTTCGATGTAGTGTATATTATGAGGTGAAAGGGATGAAAAGTGGGGGTTGAAAGATTCCTAACGGAGCGTGTATCTCTTAAACGACATAGGCGAGGAGTTTGAAACTCGGAGGAAATCAATCAGCTTAAAAATAATAAAATAAATAAAATAAATAGGTGTTCGACCGTTTTTTCATAAATGCAATTTAAGGGGCCTATGGGGAGGGGTGAAATTCTGGAAGAAAAACGTCCACTAAGGAAGGATTTTTGGATGTTCACTCTCATCGACCAACCAAAACTATTAAAGTTAGAAGAATGATATTTTGGGGATATGTTTGTTGTGTGTCGAAAACGTCTACTAAGGAGGGATTTTTGGATATTCAGGTTCTAAAGGGGTGTTAACGTGGTTAAACCTGCATTTCATTGAATAACAATATGACACGACTATGACGCGAGCGAAGCGAGGCTAAAAATGAGATGGTGTGTGTCTGTGTATTACTCAATCACGCAAGTACCACTAGTACGATTTACATGAATTTTACATGGAAGTAGCTGATTTACCTGCTTAACATATAGGTTACTTTTGATTTCAATACTTTGCACTATTTAAAGATGGCGACCATTTTAGTGACGTCACTACACCCTTTGGTTTCAAACTTTCATATTTCCATTTCAAATAAAAAGAGAACGCTAAGAAATAGCAAACTTTTGATAGCATATACGAGGTTTAAAATTACATTTTCTATCCGAAAGGTATCTCCAACGGTTAGCGAGTAAAACCTAAATTTGTGCTACAAAACACGATCAACGCCGAGCGGTGTAGTTGGACAAAATGGTCCATCCTTACTCTCCCTCTGCGCAGCACCTCGCCTATCCCCTGTTTTAACTGTCACCTTCACATTTTAATTTATTTATGACGCGTAGCGAAGCACGGGTACTTCAGCTAGTATACTCTATTTGCGAGCGCACGTGTGCACAAGTGGTATCGTGCAAGCTTGGTAACTTTGTGACCCGGGTTTAAGATTGTCCTAGGGTAGAAATTTTTACTTCTTTTGAATTATTTTATTATATCCTCCCTACCTTTTACACCATGTTTTATGCCTTGTTTTATTGAAATTATATGTATGGGTGATTGAAATAATAAACATTGTTAGGCGGAATTCTCCTCAACGCGGCTAGCGTTCTTGGCTGTCTCCCCAGTGGTCCGGGTTCGATTCCCAGCTCTGCCGAGAAATTTCAATTCTGGTGTGAGGGCTGCAACGGGGTACACTCGGCCTCATGAGCCAAAACTAAGTAGAGGTGGGTTCGATTCCCACCCCAGCCATCTTGGAAATGATTTTCCATAGTTTTCCACTTCTACTCCAGACAAATGCCGAAATTGTTCATAACAAAGGCACGACCGCCTCCTTGCGAATCCTCATCTGAATATCAAATACTCACCACAATACAGACACCACAATAACACAGATTATCAGAGAAATGTATTTATTTATTTATTTACAAATAGGTGGGCTCAATGACCACCATGTCAAATTTGCTCAAATGAACAAGAGCAACATCAGCGTCAACTTCTGCAGTGGTCAAGCTGCTTGTCTCACCAAGGTGGACCGGGTTTGATTTCTAGCTCCACCGAGAAATTTCAATTCTGGTGTGAGGACTACAACGGCGTACATTCAGCCTCGTGAGCCAAAACTGAGTAGAGGATGGTTCGATTCCCACCTCAGCGATCTTGGAAGTGATTTTCCATAGTTTTCCACTTCTACTCCAGACAAAATGCCGAAATTGTCCATAACAATGTCACGACCGCCTCCTTGCGAATCCTCATCTGAATATCGAATACTCACCATACTACAGACACCTCAATAACACAGGTTATCAGAGAAATGTATTTATTTATTTATTTATTTACAAGTAGGTGGGCTCAATGACCACCATGTCCAATTTGATCAAATGAACAAGAGCAACATTAGCGTCAACTTCTGCTTGCCTCTCCCCAAGGTGGACAGCGTTCGATTCCCGGTCAATTCACGTGAGATTTACGAAGGGAATTATCACGTTCTGAGTTTTGGTTTCCAACAAAATTGGAGGTTCCGTGTCTAAATGATCGCGAGATTGTGTGTTTGAGTCTTCAGTCTTTAGACAGGTATGATGCAGATCTCCATGTCTCCCTGTCCTGAGTTAATATTTTCATCTGTACATAGCTACCACACCCTACATCCGAGGCAATCTGTTTAACATATTCTAACCTTGGTCTTCCAGTAAAGTTCTCGACCCTTCCTTCCATAACTAACAAGGAGAGGTCGCCAAGTGGTTTACTAGAAAAGTGTTCAAATATAGAGGGTTTGCTCTTCATAAGAAAATATTTCGGCCGTGTTCGAGCGTTTTTGCCAATGGGCCTTAGTGTGTTCAAAATTGAACGTTTAAAATCAACCCTCAAACTTTTGTAGTCTTTATTCTCGCACACGGTCCCGGCTTGTTTCCGTGGCGTAATCGCTAGCGCATTGGCGTGGGGAACTCATGGTGTCGAGTCCGAGTCAGACCTTGGTCAGCACTTCCTTTTTTTTTACTTTTATTATCCATGTTTTGCAGTACCTTGATAATGGCCTCTGTAAAACATTTACCCATAGGCGTGGCTTTACGTGTGAAATTGGACGGTGAGCTAAGCTTGCGCGATTTTAGAGTCTGCATGCATATGTGCAGTGCGTCTGTAATGTTCTGCCGTGCATAAACTCCAAGACATCACATTAGTCGTCTTCATCATTTGTAAATTTTGTAGAAGTAGGTGGCGGCGATCCCATTTTACCGTCGATGGCCGTGCTTACCGCGTTCTAGATACTGTTGATTGCCGGACCATTGTATCAAATTTCTTTATGAATTTGAAAATGTACATAGCTCAATCGGAAATTTTTACATCCTGTTTCCTACGGGAACATATATTTCCAATCTGGATTAGCTAGGTAAGCTAACATTATTTTTGAAAGGAAGTTTTGACTTCCATAGTACACTGGCGCTGCTCGTGGCAACATTTGTGCCTTGCAGCGGCCTTCACTGTATATACTAGCCACGCGTCTTGGTGAGGTGTACCATAACCAACTGACGAGCCCATTGGTACACAGGGGTGAAACGCTGGCTACTGTCTTGAGCTAGCCGGAGCATTGTATCATATTTCTATGTGAATTTGTTAATGTACATAGCCCAAACGGACAATTTTACATCCTGTTTCTTCCGGGAACAGATATTTTCCAATATGGAATAGCTAGGTAAGCTAATATTATTTTTGAAAGGAAGTTTTAACTTCCATAGTACATTAGCGCTGCTCGTGGCAACATTTGTGCCTTGCAGCTGCCTTCACAGTATGTACTAGCCTCGCGTCTTGGTGAGGTGTACCATGACCAACTGAAGAGCCCATTGGTACACTGGGGCGAAACGTTTGCAACTGTTTTGAGCTAGCCGGATCATTGTATCAAATTTCATTGTGAATTTTTTAATGTACCTAGATCAATCGCACAATTTTACATCCTGTTTCCTACGGGAACAGATATTTCCGATATGGATTAGCTAGGTAAGCTAACATTATTTTTGAAAGGTAGTTTTGACTTCCATAGTACTTTGGCGCTGCTCGTGGCAACATATTTGCCTTGCAGCGGCCTTCACGGTATGTACTAGCCACGCGTCTTGGTGAGGTGTACCATAACCAACTAAAGAGCCCATTGGTATACTGAGGCGAACCACTGGCAGCTGTTTTGAGCTAGCCGGACAATTGTAACAAATGTCCTTGTGAATGTGTTAATGTACATAGCTCAATCGGACAACTTTACATCCAGTTTCTTACGGGAACAGATATTTCTAATATTGATTAGCAAGGTAAGCTAACATTATTTTTGAACGGAAGTTTTGACTTCCAGAGTACATTGGCGCTGCTCGTGGCAACATTTGTGAATTGCAGCGGCCTTCACAGTATGTACTAGCCACGCGTCTTGGTGAGGTGTACCATAACCAACTGAAGAGCCCATAGGTACACTTAGGCGAAAAGCTGATAACTGTTTTGAGCTAGCCGGACCATTGTATCAAATTTCTTTGTAAATTTGTTAGTGTACTTAGCGCAATTGGACAATTGTACATCCTGTTTCTTACGGGAACAGATATTTCCAATATGGATTAGCTAGGTAAGCTAACATTATTTTTAAAAAGAAGTCTTGGCTTCCATAGTAGATTAGCGCTGCTGGTGGCAACATTTGTGCCTTGCAGCGGCCTTCACAGTATGTACTAGCCACGCGTCTTAGTAAGGTTTACCATATACAACTGAAGAGCCCGTTGGTACACTGGGGCGAATCGCTGGCAACTGTTTTGAGCTAGCCGGACGATTGTATCAAATGTCTTTGTGAATTTGTAAATGTACATAGCTCAATCGGACAATTGTACATCCTGTTTCTTACGGGAACATATATTTCCAATATGGATTAGCTAGGTAAGCTAACATTATTTTTGAAAGGAAGTTTTGACTTCCATAGAACATTGGCGCTGCTCGTGGCAACAGTTGTGCCTTGCAGCGGCCTTCACAGTATGTACTAGCCATGCGTCTTGGTGAGGTGTACCATAACCAACTGAAGAGCCCATTGGTACACTGGGGCGAAACGCTGGCAAACTGTTTTGAGCAAGCCGGACCATTGTATCAAACTTATTTATGAATTTGTTAATGTACATGGCTCAATCGGAAATTTTTACATCCTGTTTCCTACGGGAATAGGTATTTCCAATATGGATTAGATACGTAAGTTAACATTATTTTTGAAAGGATGTTTTGACTTCCATAGTACATTGGCGCTGCTCTTGGCAACATTTGTGCCTTGCAGCGGCCTTCACAGTATGTACTAGCCACGCGTCTTTGTGAGGTGTACGATAACCAACTGATGAGCCCATTGGTACACTGGGGCGAAACGCTAGCAACAGTTCTGAGCAAGCCGGACCATTGTATCAAATTTCTTTGTGAATTTGTTAATGTACATAACTCAATCGGACAATTTTTCATCCTGTTTCCTACGGGAAAAGATATTTCCATTATGGATTAGCTAGGTAAGCTAACATTATTTTTGAAAGGAAGTTTTGACTTACATGTTACATTGGCGCTGCTCGAGGCAACATTTGTGCCTTGCAGCGTCCTTCACAGTATGTACTAGCCACGCGTCTTGGTGAGGTGTACCATAACCAACTGAAGAGCCCATTGGTACACTGGGGCGAAATGCTGATAACTGTTTTGAGCTACCCGGACCATTGTATCTAATTTCTTTGTGAATTTGTTAATGTACATAGTCAATCGGCCAATTGTACATCCTGTTTCCTACGGGAACAGATATTTCCAATATGGGTTAGCTAGGTAAGCTAACATTCTTTTTGAAAGGAAGTATTGACTTCCATAGTACATTGGCGCTGCTCGTGGCAACATTTGTGCCTTGCAGCAGCCTTCACAGTATGTACTAGCCACGCGTATTGGTGAGGTGTACCATAACCAACTGAAGAGCCCATTGGTACACTGGGGCGAAACGCTGGCAACGGATTTGAGCTAGCCGGACCATTGTATCAAATTTCTTTGTGAATTTGTTATTGTACATAGCTCAATCGGACAATTTTACATCCTGTTTCCTACGGCAACAGATATTTCCAATATGGATTAGGTAGGTAAGCTAACATTATTTTTGAAAGGAAGTCATGACTTCCATAGTACATTGGCGCTGCTCGTGGCAACATTTGTGCTTTGCAGCGGCCTTCACTGTATGTACTAGCCACGCGTCTTGGTGAGGTGTACCATAACCAAAAGAAGAGCCTATTGGTACACTGGGGCGAAACGCTGGCAATGGATTTGAGCTAGCCGGACCATTGTATCAAATTTCTTTGTGAATTTGTTAATGTACATAGCTCAATCGGACAATTGTACATCCTGTTTCCTACGGGAACATATATTTCCAATATGGATTAGCTAGGTAAGCTAACATTATTTTTGAAAGGAAGTTTTGACTTCCATAGAACATTGGCGCTGCTCGTGGCAACAGTTGTGCCTTGCAGCGGCCTTCACAGTATGTACTAGCCACGCGTCTTGGTGAGGTGTACCATAACCAACTGAAGAGCCCATTGGTACACTGGGGCGAAATGCTGATAACTGTTTTGAGCTAGCCGGACCATTGTATCTAATTTCTTTGTGAATTTGTTAATGTACATAGTCAATCGGCCAATCGTACATCCTGATTCCTACGGGAACAGATATTTCCAATATGGATTAGCTAGGTAAGCTAACATTATTTTTGAAAGGAAGTATTGACTTCCATAGTACATTGGCGCTGCTCGTGGCAACATTTGTGCCTTGCAGCAGCCTTCACAGTATGTACTAGCCACGCGTATTGGTGAGGTGTACCATAACCAACTGAAGAGCCCATTGGTACACTGGGGCGAAACGCTGGCAACGGATTTGAGCTAGCCGGACCATTGTATCAAATTTCTTTGTGAATTTGTTATTGTACATAGCTCAATCGGACAATTTTACATCCTGTTTCCTACGGCAACAGATATTTCCAATATGGATTAGCTAGGTAAGCTAACAGTATTTTTGAAAGGAAGTCTTGACATCCATAGTACATTGGCGCTGCTCGTGGCAACATTTGTGCCTTGCAGCGGCCTTCACTGTATGTACTAGCCACGCGTCTTGGTGAGGTGTACCATAACCAACAGAAGAGCCCATTGGTACACTGGGGCGAAACGCTGGAAACTGTTTTGAGCTAGAAGGACCATTGTATCCAATTTCTATGTGAATTTGTTAATGTACATATCTCAATCGGACAATTTTACATCCTGTTTCCTACGGGAACAGATATTTCCAATATGGATTAGCTATGTAAGCTAACATTATATTTGAAATGAAGTTTTGACTTCCATAGTACATTAGCGCTGCTCGTGGCAACATTTGTGCTTTGCAGCGGCCTTCACAGTAAATACTAGCCACGCGTCTTGGTGAGGTGTACCATAACCAACAGAAGAGCCCATTGGTACACTGGGGCGAAACGCTGGCAACGGATTTGAGCTAGCCGGACCATTGTATCAAATTTCTTTGTGAATTTGTTATTGTACATAGCTCAATCGGACAATTTTACATCCTGTTTCCTATGGCAACAGATATTTCCAATATGGATTAGCTAGGTAAGCTTACATTATTTTTGAAAGGAAGTCTTCACTTCCATAGTACATTGGCGCTGCTCGTGGCAACATTTGTGCCTTGCAGCGGCCTTCACTGTATGTACTAGCCACGCGTCTTGGTGAGGTGTACCATAACCAACTGAAGAGCCCATTGGTACACTGGGGTGAAACGCAGGCTACAGTTTTGGGCTAGCCGGACCATAGTATCAAATTTCTTTGTGAAATTGTTAATGTACATAACTCAATCGGACAATTTTACATCCTGTTCCCTACGGGAATAGGTATTTCCAATATGGATTAGCTAGGTAAGCTAACATTATTTTTGAATGGAAGATTTGACTTCCGTAGTACATTGGCGCTGCTCTTGGCACATTTGTGCCTTGCAGCGGCCTTCACATTATGGACTAGCCACGCGTCTTGGTGAGGTGTACCATAACCAACTAAAGAGCCCATTGGCACACTGGGGCAGAACGCTGGCAACCGTTTTGAGCTAGCCGGAATATTGTATCAAATTCCTTTGTGAATTTGTTAATGTATAGCTAAATAGGACAATTTTACATCCTTGTAATTGTTTCTTATCGTGTGATATACGTTTCCGGGAGGGCGCCAATTCATAGAATACTACGAATGAATATAATCTTATTACTGACACAAGAACTCATTCATCTCAAGGTGTGGTATGTCTCCGACACCAACCAAGACACTTCAGTAAACAAGGCAGCTTAATTATATACTGCAACATAACTATAAATCATTGGAATGCTACTTACTATTTTGTGGACTTAAGGGATGTATAATTAAATTGTATCAATAATGCCGTCACAACAAGATACAATTTCCAGTTTCATATCACCATTCAAATACTCATTTTATTCTGGTTTCCCTTCTTAGAACAATGTATTTTAGAAACTATCGTCATATAACCATTACGATACAGTAAAGAAGACAGAATGATTCAATCTATAACTTCCTTAACGTTTATCTTTCATAATAATGTATTACATCAATAGCTTTCTTTTATCAGCGCTAATAACCTATAACACTTTTTTTTATCAAAGTATCTTAACTCTCATTGTCTAAACTCCTCTCTGCTATCGTCAGAGTTGACACTCTCGTTAATTAGTTCAAGTTTCATCCACTAAAGCGCACCAACGCCACGTCCAAAGAACACTAATCATTTTTATATAAACGAATCACGACCTATGTGGTCTCAGTAAACGTTACAATCGCCCCCAGAAAGCCAGACAACTATGTCACACTGAAGGGATTTCTGATACACATGCAACACAAAAAAAAATTCATAAGAGCGTGAGACACGGAGATCTGGACTTCCCTCTTCTTCATGTGATTATACTATTATCTTGTCCAAATCAAGCTGCACAACACACCATCTTCCAACCGTTATCCGCCTCTTCAACCAATTCTGTAGTCTCCTCTCCATACCTCAAGCTCTCCCTGATTAGCTTGAAATGTTCTTGAAGATTAACATCCACAATTGGATATCAAGATACCAAATCACCATCTCCACCTCCACTGCCGCTAGCACAAGGTGGCTTAGTCGTAAATACCACATTTTCCTAAGCCTAGTACACACTGAGAAGGCTATTGCAAAACTGGTTATAGGTCGGCCGTTCATTTTTGTAGTGAATATATATATATTGGTACTATATCCTCTGATATTGGTTCAGCATCCATTTTTAGGCGATCCATGGTTCGTTGCTGTAGATCACACGATACAATTCCCAATTACTTATAGCTGATTGTAAATATTGCCCCACCATCAAAAGCTTGTCACATCTGTCCACTTTATAATGCAGTGTAGGACATTCCTTGAAGTATTCTGTACAATGTTCCAACTTTAATTCGATGACTTAGAAAACTTAGAAATTATATTTTAATTGTTCAGAATTACTACACAAAATCAAGTAAAAAAAAAACAAAAGCTGCAATAAAATGAATGGACAAAAGGTTAAATAGAAGATAACGAAAAATATCCACAGCATAACTCAAAATTAAGAAAGATACTAGGTAACACACACAATGAAAAACATATACATTACAGCATACAAACGAATACATATAAATTGTGCAACTGTATCAAAAATTAAGAAAATAGACATATACTGTATATGCCTCCAATACAGAATTCATAACTAGAACAACAAATAGCGGCACGCGCCCCCAACACATTAATTTTACGTCCAGATAAAAAATGATCTTGACAACTTCCTATAACCAAATCTAAGTAATATTCTTCCATTTCTTCTTGTTCTCTTAATTCAGTGTCTCTGTGGATTTTCTTCTCAGCTTTAACTTCCAACTTAACTCTTTTCTTGACATCAACTTTATCAAAATTGTCAATACATTTAGGCTCATTATCATCATCATCATCATCATTAGATTCATTATAGCATTGGGCTGTTTGTCTTGTCCATGCTCTAATATAGCGAACTCCTACTGCTCTTCTAGACCTATCTGTATCATTTATTCTAAAATGAGACTTATCCTCAGTACCTTTTTCATCATTATCACGTCTACAATATCCATCCCCTCTATTTCCATTAAAGCGTCCTCCTCTGCTGTGTCGGCGGCGACCCCTACGTCTACCTCCACAACCTTTCTTTCTTCTTTGCCTATTATGGCCTATCCCACGTCTACCTCTATAACCTAAGCGATTTCGACCTATACAACCGCGGCGTCTACCTCCAAATCTGATTCCTATTTGACGCCTACTACGTCCCCTCCAATATATGCCTTTACAACATCGCCTTATCTTATATCGTAACTTTACTTCAAGCTCAACTATCTTCCTCTCATCTACTCTATTCTCCTCTACAATTTCCTCTAACTCTATGCTACTTTCGCGTAACGTTTCCTCTAAGAAATTCTTCTTCTCATCTACTCTATTCTCACTCACAATTGCCTCTAACTCTATGCTACTTTCATCTGTCATTTCCTTTAACTCCAAACTACTTTCACCTACAGCCTTTTCTTCCTTTATAATACTTTTAGCCTCTTCTTCTAACATATTCTTAATTTCACATCTGATCTCCTGTTTCACCCCCTGAATACTCTCCTGCAGAGTCCCATACTTCCTTTTTATATCCTCATTTTCCTTGACCACATTGTCTAACCTTTGATGAATTTCCTTATTATTTTTATCTATCGTCTCTCTCATCTTCTGATTTTGCCTACTTATTTCCTCTCTCATCTCCTGATTTTGCCTACTTATTTCCTCTCGCATCTCCTGACTTTGCCTACTTATTTCCTCTCGCATCTCCTGACTTTGCCTACTTATTTCCTCTCGCATCTCCTGACTATCTTTCTTACTTTGCCTACTTATTTCCTCTCGCATCTCCTGATTTCGCCTACTTATTTCCTCTCGCATCCCCTGATTATCTTTCTTACTTTCATCAAATCTTTTACTCAGCATTCTCATGAATGATCGCAGCTAATGAATCTTCCGAAATTCTTTTCTCTTTACTAGTATTCGGGTTACTCTCTGACATCATAGTATTATCATCTACGCTCTCTTCACTATCAAGACCACTTCTTAGCTTCATATCTTTCTCCGACATACTGAATTACACCTCTAAACACATGCCCCAAAATCACTCGCACAATATATAAGCATTCCTACCCCTACACTGATGTGTCCTGGTTCTCGTGCCCAACGATGAGGTGCCATTTGTAATTGTTTCTTATCGTGTGATATAAATTTCCGGAAGGGCGCCAATTCATAGAATACTACGAATGAATATAATCTTAATACTGACACAAGAACTCATTCATCTCAAGGTGTGGTATGTCTCCGACACCAACCAAGACACTTCAGTAAACAAGGCAGCTTAATTATATACTGCAACATAACTATAAATCATTGGAATGCTACTTACTATTTTGTGGACTTAAGGGATGTATAATTAAATTGTATAAATAATGCCGTCACAAAAAGATACAATTTCCAGTTTCATACCACCATTCAAATACTCATTTTATTCTGGTTTCCCTTCTTAGAACAATGTATTTTAGAAACTATCGTCATATAACCATTAAGATGCAGTAAAGAAGACAGAATGATTCAATCTATAACTTCCTTAACGTTTATCTTTCATAATAATGTATTACATCAATAGCTTTCTTTTATCAGCGCTAATAACCTATAACACTTTTTTTTAATCAAAGTATCTTAACTCTCATTGTCTAAACTCCTCTCTGCTATCGTCAGAGTTGACACTCTCGTTAATTAGTTCAAGTTTCATCCACTCAAGAGCACCAACGCCACCTCCAAAGAACACTAATCATTTTTATATAAACGAATCACGGCCTATGTGGCCTCAGTAAACGTTACATCCTGTTTCCAACGGCAACAGATATTTCCAATATGGATTAGCTAGGTAAGCTAACATTATTTTTGAAAGCAAGTCTTGACTTCCATAGTACATTGGCGCTGCTCGTGGCAACATTTGTGCCTTGCAGCCCCCTTCACAGTATGTACTAGCCACGCGTCTTGTTGAGCTGTACCATAACCAACTGAAGAGCCCATTGGTACACTGGGGCGAAACGCTGGCAACTGATTTGAGCTAGCCGGGTCATTGTAGCAAATTTCTTTGTGAATTTTTGTTTTGAGCTAGCCGGACCATTGTATCTAATTTCTTTGTGAATTTGTTAATGTACATAGTCAATCGGACAATTGTACATCCTGTTTCCTACGGGAACAGATATTTCCAATATTGGTTAGCTAGGTAAGCTAACATTATTTTTGAAAGGAAGTATTGACTTCCATAGTACATTGGCGCTGCTCGTGGCAACATTTGTGCCTTGCAGCAGCCTTCACAGTATGTACTAGCCACGCGTATTGGTGAGGTGTACCATAACCAACTGAAGAGCCCATTGGTACATTGGGGCGAAACGCTGGAAACTGTTTTGGGCTAGAAGGACCATTGTATACAATTTCTTTGTGAATTTGTTAATGTACATATCTCAATCGGACAATTTTACATCCTGTTTCCTACGGGAACAGATATTTCCAATATGGATTAGCTATGTAAGCTTACATTATATTTGAAATGAAGTTTTGACTTCCATAGTACATTGGCGCTGCTCGTGGCAACATTTGTGCCTTGCAGCGGCCTTCACAGTATATACTAGCCACGCGTCTTGGTGAGGTGTACCATAACCAACAGAAGAGCCCATTGGCACACTGGGGCGAAACGCTGGCAACGGATTTGAGCTAGCCGGAACATTGTATCAAATTTCTTTGTGAATTTGTTAATGTACATAGCTCAATAGGACAATTTTACATCCTTGTAGTTGTTTCTTATCGTGTGATATAAGTTTCCGGGAGGGCGCCATTTCATAGAATACTACGAATGAATATAATCTTAATACTGACACAAGAACTCATTCATCTCAAGGTGTGGTATGTCTCCGACACCAACCAAGACACTTCAGTAAACAAGGCAGCTTAATTATATACTGCAACATAACTATAAATCATTGGAATGCTACTTACTATTTTGTGGACATTAGGGATGTATAATTAAATTGTATCAATAATGCCGTCACAACAAGATACAATTTCCAGTTTCATACCACCATTCAAATACTCATTTTATTCTGGTTTCCCTTCTTAGAACAATGTATTTTAGAAACTATCGTCATATAACCATTACGATGCAGTAAAGAAGACAGAATGATTCAATCTATAACTTCATTAACGTTTATCTTTCATAATAATGTATTACATCAATAGCTTTCTTTTATCAGGGCTAATAACCTATAACACTTTTTTTTATCAAAGTATCTTAACTCTCATTGTCTAAACTCCTCTCTGCTATCGTCAGAGTTGACACTCTCGTTAATTAGATCAAGTTTCATCCACTAAAGCGCCCAACGCCACCTCCAAAGAACACTAATCATTTTTATATAAACGAATCACGGCCTATGTGGTCTCAGTAAACGTTACAATCGCCCCCAGAAAGCCTGACAACTATGTCATATTGAAGGGCTTTCTAATACACATGCAACACCAAAAAAAATACATAAGAGCGTGAGACACGGAGATCTGGACTTCCCTCTTCTTCATGTGATTATACTATTATCTTGTCCAAAGCAAGCTGCACAACACACCATCTTCCAACCGTTATCCGCCTCTTCAACCAATTCTGTAGTCTCCTCTCCATACCTCAAGCTCTCCCTGATTAGCTTGAAATGTTCTTGAAGATTAACATCCACAATTTGATATCAAGATACCAAATCACCATCTCCACCTCCACTGCCGCTAGCACAAGGTGGCTTAGTCGTAAATAACACATTTTCCTAAGCCTATTACACACTGAGAAGGCTATTGCAAAACTGGTTATAGGTCGGCCGTTCATTTTTGTAGTGAATATATATATATATATATATATATATATTGGTACTATATCCTCTGATATTGGTTCAGCATCCATTTTTAGGCGATCCATGGTTCGTTGCTGTAGATCACACGATACAATTCCCAATTACTTATAGCTGATTGTAAATATTGCCCCACCATCAAAAGCTTGTCACATCTGTCCACTTTAGAATGCAGTGTAGGACATTCCTTGAAGTATTCTGTACAATGTTCCAACTTTAATTCGATGACTTAGAAAACTTGGAAATTATATTTTAATTGTTCAGAATTACTACACAAAATCAAGTTAAAAAAAAAACAAAAGCTGCAATAAAATGAATGGACAAAAGGTTAAATAGAAGATAACGAAAAATATCCACAGCATAACTCAAAATTAAGAAAGATACTAGGTAACACACACAATGAAAAACATATACATTACAGCATACAAACGAATACATATAAATTGTGCAACTGTATCAAAAATTAAGAAAATAGACATATACTGTATATGCCTCCAATATAGAATTCATAACTAGAACAACAAATAGCGGCCCGCGCCCCCAACACATTAATTTTACGTCCAGATAAAAAGGATCTTTACAACTTCCTATAACCAAATCTAAGTAATATTCTTCCATTTCTTCTTGTTCTCTTAATTCAGTGTCTCTGTGGATTTTCTTCTCAGCTTTAACTTCCAACTTAACTCTTTTCTTGACATCAACTTTATCAAAATTGTCAATACATTTAGGCTCATTATCATCATCATCATCATCATCATTAGATTCATTATAGCATTGGGCTGTTTGTCTTGTCCATGCTCTAATATAGCGAACTCCTACTGCTCTTCTAGACCTATCTGTATCATTTATTCTAAAATGAGACTTATCCCCAGTACCATTTTCATCATTATCACGCCTACAATATCCATCCCCTCTATTTCCATTAAAGCGTCCTCCTCTGCTGTGTCGGCGGCGACCCCTACGTCTACCTCCACAACCTTTCTTTCTTCTTTGCCTATTATGGCCTATCCCACGTCTACCTCTATAACCTAAGCGATTTCGACCTATACAACCGCGGCGTCTACCTCCAAATCTGATTCCTATTTGACGCCTACTACGTTCTCTCCAATATATGCCTTTACAACATCGCCTTATCTTATATCGTAACTTTACTTCAAGCTCAACTATCTTCCTCTCATCTACTCTATTCTCCTCTACAATTTCCTCTAACTCTATGCTACTTTCGCGTAACGTTTCCTCTAACAAATTCTTCCTCTCATCTACTCTATTCTCACTCACAATTACCTCTAACTCTATGCTACTTTCATCTGCCATCTCCTTTAACTCCAAACTACTTTCTTCCTTTATAATACTTTTAGCCTGTTCTTCTAACATATTCTTAATTTCACATCTAATCTCCTGTTTCACCCCCTGAATACTCTCCTGCAGAGTCCCATACTTCCTATTTAATTCCTCATTTTCCTTGACCACATTGTCTAACCTTTGATGAATTTCCTTATTATTGTTATCTATCGTCTCTCTCATCTTCTGATTTTGCCTACTTATTTTCTCTCTCATCTCCTGATTTTGCCTACTTATTTCCTCTCGCATCTCCTGACTTTGCCTACTTATTTCCTCTCTCATCTCCTGACTTTGCCTACATATTTCCTCTCGCATCTCCTGATTATCTTTCTTACTTTGCCTACTTATTTCCTCTCGCATCTCCTGATTTCGCCTACTTATTTCCTCTCGCATCTCCTGATTATCTTTCTTACTTTCATCAAATCTTTCACTCAGCCTTCTCATGATCGCAGCTAATGAATCTTCCGAAATTCCTTTCGCTTTACTAGTATTCGGGTTACTCTCTGACATCATAGTATTATCATCTACGCTCTCTTCACTATCAAGACCACTTCTTAGCTTCATATCTATCTCCGACATACTGAATTGCACCTCTTAACACATGCCCCAAAATCACTCGCACAATATATAAGCATTCCTACCCAGGCCCGACGAGAGAGGGGGGGGGGGGTCAGGCGGGGCTGCAGCCCCGGGGCCCGGCTCTGGGAGGGGGGCCCGGCCGGGCAAAGTATTCCTTTCATGACTAAAATATATCACAGACAATTATTTGATGAAGCAATCAACGTCTGTGCAAAATGGTGCGAGAACAATAACATAGGCTAGGTCAGGTATTTTAGTCAGAGCACCCTCGAAACAGCTGAACCAGAGCACCCGAACGTAGTCATACAATACCGTAGTTCTCAGAATATGTACCTCTGGTAAGAGGCGCATACCTCGGTTCTAAATTTAACTTACTTGACAGCCTTCTTTGGTTTGTATACCAAACTTGAAACTGATTTCCTCACCATTTATTACCTGTCGCAATTCTGAAGATTAGTCTCCTCTGATTCTGTGTTTGGAGCGTCAAGTTGCTTTGTTTCTAGTGATCTTTGGGTGCCGTGCGCTCACTCCATTTACATTGTCTAGGTAAGAAAATAGTTTATTTAATCTTCGTCCACACCGGAATTCATTTGCGCTCTGTATAAATGCCGGATAAATATGATGCGTGATGTAAGGGTATTTCCATTGCCGAACGTACATATAGTTGTGGACTAAGGAAAATGTTCATCTATAAAGAACTAAGAAAACATTATTATTATTGTTAGGAGGCTTGTATTTATTACGACTGTAGCCTATAGGCAGTGAACCGATTTGAAAAAGTTTCGAACCTAAGATCCCCGGTTCGAATTCACCTCGCCCCGAGACATTTTAATTGTCTGATTATCACTTTATGGCTTACGTATTGTATCCAACATTACCTAATAACTGAGAAATCTCATTTGCTGCTATTATTATGATTATTAGTAGTAGAATTATGATTAATATTATAATTAGATGTATTAATATCATTATTATCGCCATATACTATATGCTGAACAATATTAGTGGAAACAAGCTGAGCTTTCGTAAGCCAACTGGCAGCATTAGTAGCATCGATAAAATATGGCATATTCTAATATGGACGCAGCAAGCAGTTGTTAATGACTCCGGCTTGCAAAAGAGTAATTGACTAGGTCGAAAGAACAGCGATTGCCTTAACATGAGAACGAGGATATTCTCAAATTCAAAATCATTACGATTTTCAGTGTGTGAATTGCTACTAAAGATCATCGTTAGTTTGATGATGGTTGTTGATGATGTTGATGTTTTAAGGGGGCGGAACAACAAGGTCATCTGCCCATAATCGTTAGCTTACGTGTTCATTTCGGTTATAAATACTGAATGCGAACTACAAGGGAAAGAAGACAATAATTGAAAGAAGTAAACCATGATAGGTTTGAAGTCTTTGATATGGAAATGCAGGTATAATAAATTACGCTGACGGATCTGAACAACAGTTGTCTAATATTCGGAAGGAGAAAAACATAAAGAAATGTTTGGATATTAAATTAACTCTGGCTCTTGTTTTTATCTTGGACTAGCTCTTCGTACCCATCGTTGTCGGGTTTGCGATTTAATGGAAACAAATAGACTGGTGACAGGAGTTAGTGAAGTTATGGTTAAACTATCGAACCCTGTTTGGGCAACACCCATGTAATTTTGCAATTTGTACCCAGTCCATTGTTCTACTTAGAATTAGGTAGTTTTAAGGGAGGACACTTGGGGTCACAAAAATGAACATTAAACAGCTCATAAGAAAAATAAGCTATCAACCAAGACGCAAATTCCTTAGAAGGATGTTTTTTAGAAATATTTGGTGGCTTCTGGCCTTCGTTTTTTAGCCATACGGCCAGCTTCAATGTAATTTATTTTTACTTGTATTATGAGTCTTGAATAACGTAATAATGTTATTGGTTTTGCGTTCCTTTAAACTACTGAGGCTTTTACAGACGCCAGGGGATCTTCAACGTGCCAGTAAATCTGCTCACACGGCTCCCTCACATTTGCGCACCCTCAAATTTCAACTGACAGGGCCAGGATTCGATCCTTTAACCGTCTAGAACGTTTCCGCTGCTGCACGCAGCCAGTCTTGGTATGATGAGGAAATATGATTGTAATGTTTTTTCTTATATCATAGAAATTGAATGGGCTTACGATTAATGAGAAGATAAACACATCCATGCCCGTGGTCGGATTCAAACCAGCAGTTGAGCTCGAGTTTCAAGACCTTTTATTATGACCCATGCCAGAATAATATTTCGTCACTCCACTATCGGTGTGAAGAGATTGACAACTTGCTTAGAGGGTACTGTACACTATGTTGCGACTTCCATGACAGGTCATGTCACCATGTGATATTCTCAGATCAGCAAGTTCTCACACCTGGTATTGCGATGTCAAGAGAAGGATACAGATTGCGCATTTGGCTTGATGCAGGGAATTGAGGCTTCCTTTTAACTCCCCTCATCCCTCTGTATAAAAATTCAATTTATAGCCTAGTTTTATTTTATTGCTGCATTCTACTTACATACGAATGTTCATGCCATTCGCTCTAGTAGCACTGACCCCAAACCAACATTCAAACTGGAGATGTATTTGGTCATTAAACACCTCATCCGGGATAAATAAAAAGTTTCAGTAAATATTCCAAATGTTCAGAGATGATAACACATACTGACAAGCAATAGTAAATAAAAAATTGATGGGCATGAAATTTGAGAGTGCCTATTATTATTATTATTATTGATAATAGCATTATTATTATTATTGCCGGCCCCATGGTGTTGGGCAGCGTGCCTGACTCACCCTCGCCCCGGGTTCCATTTCCGGCTCCGGCAGGGATTTAAGAAACTGACTTGAGGGCTGGAACGAGGCGCACTCAGCCTGCCTGACAGTGAGGTAGTACCTCGGTCATTGAGATCAAGATTGTCGGCCAGAGAACTACGGTACTGGACATTACTGTTTCCATGATATTTTTGTTACATGTTTCTGTTTTCTATGCATCTATCAAAGAAAGGATAGAAAGTTGACACTGAATATTAATGCAAATATTGGCGGATTAAATTAAAATTGTAGCCAAGTTTTAAGCATTCGCTATTTCAATACATATAAAATACAGAACTGGAGGACTACTTAATTAAACCGTAATCTTACCACCCTTAAACATTTCATATTATGCATGTTGCATAGGGACACGACAGCACAGCTGTTCAGCTGCTTGCTTCTCACCCTGGTGGACCAAGTTTGATTCATGGTTAATACACATTTCAAATTGTAGTTCAAATTCAAAACGTCAATAGTTGCCACTGTTTATTTAATCTCATTTCTCTAGGAATTTAGGGAGCATATTGGCTGCAGTCCTATCAGCGCCACCTCTGGATCTGCCCCCTGTTAATGTCAAATCAACAGCTACTTCCATGGTCGTCGCACTCACAAATACGGTATCCTAAAACATGCGTGAATGTGGAATACGGTATTATTATTCCGGTGGTTAACATAGGCCTACTAGGCTTAGGCCGAAGATTCCTGGGTTCGATTCCCGGCCAGGCTCGGAAGATTTTAATCTCCAGTGGAATTTTCTGACGTCTTAAACATGAAATTCATTCCCGGCGCGCAGATCGAGCATAATAAAATAAATAAATAAATAAATAAATACATAAATAAAATTAGCCTATAGACATCCCGTAAGGGAAAGAGCCTCCTGTTTGCTCAGGGACGAGCTCGTGATTTTTAAAGTGTTATTATAAGGATTTTGTTATTTTATGCAAAATAGGCGTCTGGTAATATTAAATTACTTTATGCAATTTTATAACAATACCAATAATGATATTAACAATAATCATTATTATCAGCATTATTTTTACTATTGTTATTACAGTATAACCCAGGATAATAGAAAAAGGCTTATCAATGAGGGACAGAGAGAGAGAGAGGGAGGAAGGGAGAGGGGGGTGGGCGAGCGGGGGGCCCGGGCTGACTCCAGCCCCAGGGCCCGTGCAGGCTCTCCACGGCCCTGTTCCTACCCCTACCCTGATGTGTCCTGGTTCTCGTGCCCAACGATGAGGGTCATTTGTAATTGTTTCTTATCGTGTGATATAAGTTTCCGGGAGGGCGCCAATTCATAGAATACTACGAATGAATATAATCTTATTACTGACACAAGAACTCATTCATCTCAAGGTGTGGTATGTCTCCGACACCAACCAAGACACTTCAGTAAACAAGGCAGCTTAATTATATACTGCAACATAACTATAAATCATTGGAATGCTACTTACTATTTTGTGGACTTAAGGGATGTATAATTAAATTGTATCAATAATGCCGTCACAACAAGATACAATTTCCAGTTTCATACCACCATTCAAATACTCATTTTATTCTGGTTTCCCTTCTTAGAACAATGTATTTTAGAAACTATCGTCATATAACCATTACGATGCAGTAAAGAAGACAGAATGATTCAATCTATAACTTCCTTAACGTTTATCTTTCATAATAATGTATTACATCAATAGCTTTCTTTTATCAGGGCTAATAACCTATAACGCTTTTTTTAATCAAAGTATCTTAACTCTCATTGTCTAAACTCCTCTCTGCTATCGTCAGAGTTGACACTCTCGTTAATTAGTTCAAGTTTCATCCACTCAAGCGCACCAACGCCACCTCCAAAGAACACTAATCATTTTTATATAAACGAATCACGGCCTATGTGGTCTCAGTAAACGTTACATCCTGTTTCCTACGGCAACAGATATTTCCAATATGGATTAGCTAGGTAAGCTAACATTATTTTTGAAAGCAAGTCTTGACTTCCATAGTACATTGTCGTTGCTCGTGGCAACATTTGTGCCTTGCAGCCCCCTTCACAGAATGTACTAGCCACGCGTCTTGGTGAGCTGTACCAAACCAACTGAAGAGCCCATTGGTACACTGGGGCGAAACGCTGGCAACTGTTTTGAGCTAGCCGGGTCCTTAGAGCATAAATACAATAGAGGGCGCATTGCCACACTGCGCCTGTACTGTGACGTGAAACCAACATCTCGATCAGCTGACTGAAGGGTAATGGCTAAAGACCGACTACAATTGGCTAATGGCGAATTCTAAGCAACGTCAAGGAATACAAAAGGAGCTCCATGTTGGATAATTCTATTATCACTATCTGTAGTTCCCTTCAGTCAGCTGATCGAGATGTTGGTTTCAACAATGTGACGTCATCAGCCATCTATTGAATTTATGGTCTAAGGCCGGGTCATTGTAGCAAATTTATTTGTGAATTTGATAATGTGCATTGCTCAATCGATCAATTTTACATCCTGTTTCCTACGGGAACAGATATTTCCAATATGGGTTAGCTAGGTAAGGTAACAATATTTTTGAAAGGAAGTTTTGACTTCCATAGTACATTGGCGCTGCTAGTGGCACAGTTGTGCCTTGCAGAGGCCTTCACAGTATGTACTAGCCACGCGTCTTGGTGAGGTGTACCATAACCAACTGAAGAGCCCATTGGTACACTGGGGCTAATCGCTGGCAACTGTTTTGAGCTAGCCGGACGATTGTAGCAAATGTCTTTGTGAATTTGTTAATGTACATAGCTCAATCGGACAATTGTACATCCTGTTTCCTACGGGAACATATATTTCCAATATGGATTAGCTAGGTAAGCTAACATTATTTTTGAAAGGAAGTTTTGACTTCCATAGAACATTGGCGCTGCTCGTGGCAACAGTTGTGCCTTGCAGCGACCTTCACAGTATGTACTAGCCACGCGTCTTGGTGAGGTGTACCATAACCAACTGAAGAGCCCACTGGTACACTGGGGCGAAACGCTGGCAAATTGTTTTGAGCTAGCCGGACCATTTTATCAAATTTCTTTATGAATTTGTTAATGTACATAGCTCAATCGGAAATTTTTACATCCTGTTTCCTACGGGACTAGGTATTTCCAATATGGATTAGCTATGTAAGTTAACATTATTTTTGAAAGGATGTTTTGACTTCCATAGTACATTGGCGCAGCTCGTGGCAACATTTGTGCCTTGCAGCGGCCTTCACAGTATGTACTAGCCACGCGTCTTGGTGAGGTGTACGATAACCAAATGAAGAGCCTATTGGTACACTGGAACGAAACGCTGGCAACAGTTCTGAGCAAGCTGGATCATTGTATCAAATTTCTTTGTGAATTTGTTAATGTACATAGCCCAATCGGACAATTTTACATCCTGTTTCCTACGGGAACAGATATTTCCAATATGGATTAGCTAGGTAAGCTAACATTATTTTTGAAAGGAAGTTTTGACTTCCATAGTACATTGGCGCTGCTCGTGGCAACATTTGTGCCTTGCAGCAGCCTTCACAGTATGTACTGTCCCCGATAATCCGGATAGTAGGCTGTCAGAAATCCGCCCCCTCAATCGGATTGCCAATAATCGATTGCACCGGCACAGCTACATCAATGAAAATGGCACTGACAGATACTACCGAGATTAGAGCACAGTAGTTAACATGAAATTATTGTGGAACACACCAAAATATACGGGGGTTCATACTTACCTGTAACTTACCTGTTACTTACCTATTTATTAATCTCGGGTCTGGGTTTTCAACTGGATCACTTAGTAGTATGCCCTCACAATAACCTCCACCACGATATTTAAAATGAACCAAGTTGGAGACCAGAAAATTTAAACTGCACAATAATTTATTTCACATAAAGAAAAAAAAATAACAAAATTTAACAACAAAATACTTATGGCTGTCTGAAGCCATTGTCAATGCAACCATGTCCTCCTGTAGGACTGTAGACTTCACATACAAAAATTCAGCTTTCTCTAGCTCAAAAGAACGTAATAATAACAACAATGCACATTGGAATGGATAAGGGAGCTGGGACGAAACATATAGCATTTGTTTCCTTGTTCATGAACTTCATAATTTAGTACATTGACACACATTTATTAATAACCGCAAGGCCGCTAAGTAGTTGACCTTGACCTCCACCATTCAGTTATCTGGCCACCTGCAATACACCCTATGCAGTGTTGCATGCTTGCTTCGTCAAATGGACGCAGCTGCCTAACCAGTGTCACCATATGCTGGCCAACGCAGAGTCTAGCTCTCACTCAAAACAATTTCAATGCTCACATCTCAACTCAAATATTATTACGCAAAATTTATACAAGTTCCGTTTACATTGCAATGGATTACTCTGTTAATCTCAAATCTTATTTAAATGTTTATTCCAATTATCGAATTAGCGTTGTTTAAATGTTAATAGCAAAACGCATAATGTTATATCATAGTGTTCAATAATTATTTATAACATTTAGATTGTTCATAACTTAGTCAAACGACAATTGAAAAATTTTTAAACGCCTCTATTAATCCCGTTTGTTTCAAATTATTATTATAGATATTTACATAGTTATTTACATTATTTATATTTTATTTATATTTGAAATACATTAACCACACGTTTATCCGGTTGATATTTTCTTAAATCGTGGTAATATAATCGACCGATGAAGGTTACTTATATTTAAATTTTAGATTCAGGTTTAATAAGATTTAATAATTATTATTTGTGACGGTAACCTCCATTCAAAATCTATAATTCAATCAATTTATCACTCTTGTTAATTTTAACAGTAACTTCACATGAATAATTTTCAATGGACCTGAACAATACAACTCAGCGGAAACATACCTCGCACAAACGCACAAAATTGGCCCATAATTCATCATATATCTCATTATATATGGCATCAAAATCTTCCACAATACACACAAAAAACCTCCACTTATAAATTCATCATCATCATCAATATTACTGTGGGAACCTCCTTCACTTATTAAAGGGCATTATTCATCAGCGACTTTTACACGTCCACTGATCTAACGATTATACATCCATAGTTCCTCTTTAAAAATTCTTATATTCATCAATTGTATCGAAAACTGTTATTATATTTAACCTTCGTGGGTTTCATTCATGAAGCGATATGAAGTAAAAATTGGCCAGTCACAAATAAATTTAATATCAAATACGACAAGACTCGCCTCCCTGGTCTATCAAAATTGAAATTAATATCATCAAAGTATCGCAGTATAAAAATACTATCTTCAAGCAAAATTCATTTAACTGCAGAAATAGTCGAATAGAATGCAAATAGACTAGAAAATGCAAACATTATTGTTTCAATCTAGAATTGAGAAAATCTCCTATCAAATGTTCATTACTATAGTGTACTGAATAAATCGTATTCAAAGTTCATATTTCATAAAATTGTCTATAATGCAATGGTATTTCAGAATTGACTAAAAATGTCTGTGTTTCAATCATGTTCATAAAAACGACTAGTATTTCCAAGATCGTCGATAAAGTAGTAGATTTTAACGATCTAAAATCTTTTAATCATTCTTCTTTCTTGAGGATGACAGAAAATTGGTCAAAGTAATTTACTGGAAAGAATTACTTTAATAAAACGACACGCTGTCTGAATTCAAACTTGCCATAGAAAATCGTTAACTTTACAGTCAAATCGTGACTACAAGAAAAATTCAAATTCTCAAAAGAATATTTAACTTCAGTATAAACTGATCCAAAATGTTTAAATATGCAAATGACATAATAATGTCTCAATAAATCGAAGAAAATGGCATAAAGCTGCAAAGTGTACAGAGTACAGAAACATCTAGCAAAAGAATATGGGGAATCAAATATATGACAGAAAATATGGGAAAGATAGTTGCTCAGATCTCACTAAAATGGCTCAAATAAATCAAGAAACGTTCACGGCTACCTTATCTGTTGGATTGAAGTTCTAGAAGAAAATTTCAAAGAAGACTGCTGCTGGTTCCATTTCACCACAGGATAGATGTGCACCGACCTCGAACCTGGAACCTGCGCCCTCGGAGAATAGAACAGCTTCCTCCTCCGGAAATCGCACTGCTCCGTGTAGACGATAGACATCCTTCTGGCAAAACTCTTCTTTGTGTGCTGGGAAAAACCCTTGCCACTCTTGAAAGTTCCCTGAAGTTCTTGTAGAAATCAGCCATGAAGTTCATTGCAAATATTTCCGCAGAAATGTTCATAATTGTGGAGTATGAATTTATTTCCACTGCCATTTGAGGTAATTCAGCGATGGATTACGATGCATGAGTGTAGCTGAATGTTCACTACATGCTCGTCTTTGTAGAATGACGATTATCGAAGCTCCATGTTGCTACTTCACACTACTGATGTATGTCCCAATTGCATTAAAGTTTTAGTCTTCCATCTCCACTTCCATTATAATGTTAGTCGAAAGTACTGCCAGATTGTATAGTTCCATTGTAGAATGTAGCGTTGTATCACCAAATGTAATCTTCAGTATCACGGTTGCAATACACGTGTCTGCCGTAGCGTAGAATGTGGTAGTAAAAGTGCTTCTCAGGATTTGAGAAAAACACTTTTCTCTGCAGTCTTTAAATGCGAATATCTTCTGAAGTATTATAATGAAAAAGTTCAACTTTCGCACACGCCTCAATATTGTAATGCACTATTGAATTAGTATAAATGCAGTAGCTAATTCTTGATAGATAAACTTGTAGAATCGTTTATGTGTGCGCTCCAACTTCGCCTAGTTTTAGTAACAGTAAAATTGCACTGCTGGATACCCAATGCTGTTCGATGCGGTGGACTCTGCCACGCTTGCTTATGACGATATGCTTGTTCTATCAGAACACGAAGTCAGACTATGAAGCCAGAATAAAACCACGAAGTGAGAAAAAACTACGAAGTGAGAAAATCCTCTCTGCTGTGCAAGGCCTTTTATCAACTTTGAAGGGGCGTATCCATCCCTACCATAGCTTCTTCTTACATCATTACTCGAAGTTCCAACTTTGGCTATTCTTGACGGATTTTCAGATTTCAAAAACATATAATTAATTTCTTCAAAATTCCAAATCAATGCCATAACTGAAAATAGTTTTCCACAATTCTGCATGCCAAATGTTATTAAATATGGTAGTTTCAGTAATCTCCGTCTCCCTCCAAGCTATCATTCATTGGTTCGAGCCTCTCCTCCAATAGCGTAACTTCTTCCTCAGCACGTTTACTTGCTTCCCTGCGACTGCGTCGTAAATCTAAGATCCTTCTCGAACAAAATCGTGACGTCAGCAAGAATCTAAGCTCAGCCAGCCTACTTGCTCGAGCGTTGCGTCATCCACGCCTACGTCATGAATATACACGTCACAACTATGACGGCCATAACTTTATTCACATATGCCAATACAGCCACCGTGGTCTCAGTATAATTCAATTTACGGGGGCAGTACTAGCCTCGCGTATTGGTGAGGTGTACCATAACCAACTGAAGGGCCCATTGGTACACTGGGGCGAAACGCTGGAAACTGTTTTGAGCTAGAAGGACCATTGTATCCAATTTCTTTGTGAATTTGCTAATGTACATATCCCAATCGGACAATTTTACATCCTGTTTCCAACGGGAACAGATATTTCCAATATGGATTAGCTAGGAAAGCTAACATTATATTTGAAATGAAGTTTTGATTTCCATAGTACATTCGCGCTGCTCGTGGCAACATTTGTGCCTTGCAGCGGCCTTCACAGTATATACTAGCCACGCGTCTTGGTGAGGTGTACCATAACCAACAGAAGAGCCCATTGGTACACTGGGGCGAAACGCTGGAAACGGATTTGAGCTAGCCGGACCATTGTAACAAATTTCTTTGTGAATTTGTTATTGTATATAGCTCAATCGGACAATTTTACATCCTGTTTCCTACGGCAACAGATATTTCCAATATGGATTAGCTAGGTAAGCTAACATTATTTTTGAAAGGAAGTCTTAACTTCCATAGTACATTGGCGCTGCTCGTGGCAACATTTGTGCCTTGCAGCCCCCTTCACATTATGTAGTAGCCACGCGTCTTGGTGAGGTGTACCATAACCAACTAAAGAGCCATTGGTACACTGGGGCGAAACGCTGGCAACTGTTTTGAGCTAGACGGGTCATTGTAGCAAATTTCATTGTGAATTTGTTAATGTACATAGCTCAATCGGACAATTTTACATCCTGTTTCCTACGGGAAAAGATATTTCCAATATGGATTAGCTAGGTAAGCTAACATTATATTTGAAAGGAAGTTTTGACTTCCATAGTACATTGGCGCTGCTCGTGGCAACATTTGTGCCTTGCAGCGTCCTTCACAGAATGTACTAACCACGCGTCTTGGTGAGGTGTACCATAACCAACTGAAGAACCCATTGGTACACTGGGGCGAATCGCTGATAACTGTTTTGAGCTAGCCGGACCATTGCATCAAATTTCTTTGTGAATTTGTTAATGTACATAGCTCAAACAAACAATTTTACATCCTGTTTCCTACGGGAATAGATATTTCCAATATGCATTGGCTAGGTTAGCTAACATTATTTTCTAAAGGAGGTTTTGTCTTCCATGGTACATTGGCGCTGCTCGTGGCGACATTTGTGCCTTGCGGCGGCCTTCTCAGTATGTACTAGCCACACGTCTTGGTGAGGTGCACCATAACCAAATGAAGAGCCCATTGGTACACTGGGGCGAAACGCTGGCAACAGTTCTGAGCAAGCCGGATCATTGTATCAAATTTCTTTGTGAATTTGTTAATGTACATAGCCCAATCGGACAATTTTTCATCCGGTTTCTTACGGGAACAGATATTTCCAATATGGATTAGCTAGGTAGGCTAACATTATTTTTGAAATGATGTTTTGACTTCCATAGTACATTGGCGCAGCTCGTGGCAATATGTGTGTCTTGCAGCGGCCTTCACAGTATGTACTAGCCACGCATCTTGGTGAGGTGTGCCATAAACATCTGAGGAGACCATTTGTACACTGGGGCCAAACGCTGGCAAGTGTTTTGAGCTAGCCGTATAATTGTATCGAATTTCTTTGTGAATTTATTAATGTACATAGCTCATTCGGACATTTTTACATCCTTTTTACTACGGGAATAGGTATTTCCAATATGGATTAGCTAGGTAAGCTAACATTATTTTTGAAAGGAAGTTTTGACTTCCTTAGTACATTGACGCTGCACGTGGCAACATTTGTGCCTTGCAGTGGCCTTCACAGTATGTACTAGCTACGCGTCTTGGTGAGGTGTACCATAACCAACTGAAGAGCCCATTGGTACACTGGGGCGAAACGCTGGCAAATTTTTGAGCTAGCCGGACCATTGTATCAAATTTCTATGTGAATTTGTTAATGTACATAGATCAATCGGGCAATTTTACATCCTGTTTCCTACGGGAAGAGATATTTCGGATATGGATTAGCTAGGTAAGCTAACATTATTTTTGATAGGAAGTTTTAGTTTCCATAGTACATTGGCACTGCTCGTGGCAACATTTGTGCCTTTCAGCGGCCTTCACGATATGTACTAGCCACGCGTCTTGGTGAGGTGTACCATAACCATCTGAAGAGCCCAATGGTACACTGGGGCGAAACGCTGATAACTGTTTTGCGCTAGCCGGACCATTGTATCAAATATCTTTGTGAATGTGTTAATGTGCATAGCCCAATCGGACAATTGTACTTCCTGTTTCCTACGGGAACAGATATTTCCAATATGGATTAGCTAGGTAAGCTAACATTATTTTTGAAAAGAAGTTTTGACTTCCATAGTACATTGGCTCTGCTCGTGGCAACATTTGTGCCTCGCAGCGGCCTTCACAGTATGTACTAGCCACGCGTCTTGGTGAGGTGTACAATAACCAACTGAAGAGACCGTTGGTACACTGGGGCGAAACGCTAGACTGTATTGAGCTAGCCGGACCATTGTATCAAATTTCTTTGTGAATTGGTTAATGTACATAGCTCAATCGGACATTTTTACATCCTGTTTCCTACGGGAAAAGATATTTCCAATATGGATTAGCTAGGTAAGCTAACATTATATTTGAAAGGAAGTTTTGACTTCCATAGTACATTGGCGCTGCTCGTGGCAACATTTGTGCCTTGCAGCGTCCTTCACAGAATGTACTAGCCACGCGTCTTGGTGAGGTGTACCATAACCAACTGAAGAACCCATTGGTACACTGGGGCGAATCGCTGATAACTGTTTTGAGCTAGCCGGACCATTGCATCAAATTTCTTTGTGAATTTGTTAATGTACATAGCTCAAACGAACAATTTTACATCCTGTTTCCTACGGGAATAGATATTTCCAATATGCATTGGCTAGGTTAGCTAACATTATTTTCTAAAGGAGGTTTTGTCTTCCATGGTACATTGGCGCTGCTCGTGGCGACATTTGTGCCTTGCGGCGGCCTTCTCAGTATGTACTAGCCACACGTCTTGGTGAGGTGCACCATAACCAAATGAAGAGCCCATTGGTACACTGGGGCGAAACGCTGGCAACAGTTCTGAGCAAGCCGGATCATTGTATCAAATTTCTTTGTGAATTTGTTAATGTACATAGCCCAATCGGACAATTTTTCATCCGGTTTCTTACGGGAACAGATATTTCCAATATGGATTAGCTAGGTAGGCTAACATTATTTTTGAAATGATGTCTTGACTTCCATAGTACATTGGCGCAGCTCGTGGCAATATGTGTGTCTTGCAGCGGCCTTCACAGTATGTACTAGCCACGCATCTTGGTGAGGTGTGCCATAAACATCTGAGGAGACCATTTGTACACTGGGGCCAAACGCTGGCAAGTGTTTTGAGCTAGCCGTATAATTGTATCGAATTTCTTTGTGAATTTATTAATGTACATAGCTCATTCGGACATTTTTACATCCTTTTTCCTACGGGAATAGGTATTTCCAATATGGATTAGCTAGGTAAGCTAACATTATTTTTGAAAGGAAGTTTTGACTTCCTTAGTACATTGACGCTGCACGTGGCAACATTTGTGCCTTGCAGTGGCCTTCACAGTATGTACTAGCTACGCGTCTTGGTGAGGTGTACCATAACCAACTGAAGAGCCCATTGGTACACTGGGGCGAAACGCTGGCAAATTTTTGAGCTAGCCGGACCATTGTATCAAATTTCTATGTGAATTTGTTAATGTACATAGATCAATCGGGCAATTTTACATCCTGTTTCCTACGGGAAGAGATATTTCGGATATGGATTAGCTAGGTAAGCTAACATTATTTTTGATAGGAAGTTTTAGTTTCCATAGTACATTGGCACTGCTCGTGGCAACATTTGTGCCTTGCAGCGGCCTTCACGATATGTACTAGCCACGCGTCTTGGTGAGGTGTACCATAACCATCTGAAGAGCCCAATGGTACACTGGGGCGAAACGCTGATAACTGTTTTGCGCTAGCCGGACCATTGTATCAAATATCTTTGTGAATGTGTTAATGTGCATAGCCCAATCGGACAATTGTACTTCCTGTTTCCTAGGGGAACAGATATTTCCAATATGGATTAGCTAGGTAAGCTAACATTATTTTTGAAAAGAAGTTTTGACTTCCATAGTACATTGGCTCTGCTCGTGGCAACATTTGTGCCTCGCAGCGGCCTTCACAGTATGTACTAGCCACGCGTCTTGGTGAGGTGTACAATAACCAACTGAAGAGACCGTTGGTACACTGGGGCGAAACGCTGGCAACTGTATTGAGCTAGCCGGACCATTGTATCAAATTTCTTTGTGAATTGGTTAATGTACATAGCTCAATCGGACATTTTTACATCCTGTTTCCTACGAGAATAGGTATTTCCAATATGGATTAGCTAGGTAAGCTGACATTATTTTTGAAAGGAAGTTTTGACCTCCATAGTACATTGGCGCTGCTCGTGGCAACATTTGTGCCTTGCAGCGGCCTTCACAGTATTTAAAAGCCACGCGTCTTGGTGAGGTGCACCATAACCAACTGAAGAGCCTATTGGTACACTGGGGCGAAACTCTGACAGACAGTTTTGAGCTAGCCGGAACATTGTATCGAATTTCTATGACAATTTATTAATGTACATAGCTCAATCGGACAATTTTACATCCTGTTCCCTACGAGAACAGATATCTGCAATATGGATGACCTAGTGTACCCATGTGAGTAATCTCGGTGGATAATATGCATCTGCCTCCAACTAGCATCAGCTCTCAGGCGTGTACGGTAACCCCAATTTAGCAGTGCATATTTTGGATTTGAGGCTAAGAGGTATCAACTCTACAATGATAAGGCACAACTCTATTCTAAAACTTTAATTCATTAAAATAAATCATGGCTTCAAACACAAAACAATACCCAAAAAAAACATAAAATAAAGCAAACAAAATTTTTACTTCCGCAATCCACAAGTAAACAAATATAAAATCACAACAAAGTCATACCTAGCCATAAGGCTTTACCCTTCTGTGAACTTCACAAGGATATACTAGTGCGCTGAGGCACCTACGACTTCCAAACAAGCTGTACATTAACATAACAGTCATACAATGTGACTTCTTTAATATTACAACAAGGATTATTCCTTAAACCTCTTTATGTTAAACAATTATGTGTGCCGTGCGTGTTTTAATATTTTTCTTCTCACCAATGAAATGCTTTGCATGCATTTACCTATTTGGACGTTGCACCAAAATCGACGTGCAACTCCATAATTATGTAAGCTACCCCCTACACATCCTCCAATCATATGGTTTCACCGCATGCTGTCTGTGATTCCTAGATAAAACGTTACGTTATAGCTTATGTCGGATTGTACGATAGACTACCTCGCGCTCATGGCGATTGGCATCTAGTCACCAACTACATGACTTGGCTCCAGTGACAGTACAAATATATCATGTAACTATTCGTCAGATAGCTAAAATAATGAACCATCAGGATGAACTATAATTATCCATGTGTTCACAACCCACATGGCTCTAATATTCAACATAACAATCTTGCATTATATGTCCTTTCAACAAGTTCTAGACTCTTCCCTCTATAACTTGCCTGAGCGGCCCGGGTGGTTAGCTCCGACCCTCGGCTAAGGAAGTCGCTACACAATAGAAAGTGGAATGGGTCGTTTCACCAATTATCTCGACCTTTCTAAAAGTTTGAAAGCCTCCCTCTCTCTAAGCAGTGAAGATTTACAAGACAAAATACTGTGTCCTGACCGACACACATGTTCCCAAAGGATCTTAATTGACTACTATGCCAACAGGTATTGAATGAGCTTTTGTAATTATTCCTACGTCGAGGATAACGATTAATTAATGGCCTCACATGGGTCCATTCAACATGAAGGTTCGGGGTTCGCAATGCATGAGCCTGGCGGTTGACCGATGTCTCAAGTACAATATAGGCGCAGAAAACCACTGTCGCCATGAGTTTTCGCTGCCAACGAGCGTAAATAACTCATCAATAAGTTCTCGGGAAATCATAGAGCTGCGAGGTGTCCTTGTTTCCTCGTCTCTATCATAGGATTCCAATCCGGAACACATTTCATATCCTTTCTTCAGAGTTAGGGTCCCACACTACAACTCTGGAATAATAATATCTCCACAAATGTCTACGACATAGGAGAATTCACACGTAGAATAGACTATCTGGCCCCTAATGCTCCATGCTACGACACTCCGACCTATAATATTAAGAGAAATCTAACATTTACTCTATAAGCTTCTCAATTAAGCTGCAAATTCAATTCAATAAAAGCTCTTTCATTGCTGGTATCATTACTGAATATCTGCAATATTCTGATATAAAACTTCTTTCCATAATTACTGTAATGTAATCTCACTGTAACATCTTCCTGCTTAGATTGATAAGTCTTGCACTTAGCGTTAATAATTCTCGCTTACAACATTTATTTGTTTCCTGATGTGTTCATTCATACTCTTAATAATCATTATTATTATATCATCATTTCTCACTGACATAAATGACCAAAATCATCCTTTATTATTATTATTATAAATCTCATTGACATAAATGACCAAAATCATCATTTATTATTATTCTCACATAAATTACCAAAATTTCCGACATAGCTAGACGTTTTAAACTCGAACAATCGCGTTCGTTGCATTTACATAACTGATTGCCATTCTTAATTCATAGTGGGAATAATTACTCCACTTAATGATGCAAATCAACATCTCAACTCTATCAAAATCAACTCAATACTGATTAAACATGGAGGATCAGCCTCCTAACTGATTTTTACTGGCATCTATAAGGAATTCACAATATCTTTACGGAATCACAGACATGCAGCGGTTCCTACTTCTACATAATCATAACCATAATTTGTGGGGTACTTACATCTCTATAGGCATCTAAGGTGGCTCCGACCAATCATATTCTTCCATGTCGCCCGCCATAATGGGTTTAACGCGACATATTTCTTTTGTTTACACACATTTGATTACACATAATTTCTATCACCAACACGACACGTTGCATACCTTTCAGGAAGTTATCACTCCCCAAACAAGTGAAACACTTCATCAAACACTACTTTAAATGATATTTTTACATATGCATTATACTGAACACTCGTCACTTTATACACACTTCAATGCTGAAATTCCCTAGCAGAGATCGAAATTGCAGGTGTCGACGGCATCTTACGTTACCAACTCCTGATTGAAAGTCTGGTTATCTGCTCTCGGAACTCTCCAACAGTTTTTATGAATATCATTCCTCCTACAGTAAGCGTCCTGCGTTACATCAATACGCTGGCTCCCAAACATGAGCGTTAACATCTGGTACTCTCATAGCAATACCAAACACTTAGTAGAGTTTCTTTAGCGCATTCTATCGTAGTTACACATACACGATTAGTTAATACAATACACACTGCGCTTAATAAAGTTCAACACTTTCACAAATAATTGTACACAATAGTTCTACCGTTAGTCTATACGGTGCTTCGTAACTGAACCCGTCATAGTTCGTGCTGCTAATTATGCCTGTATCACGACTATTATTCATACAAGCATGTTTACTGTTTCTTTTACACATACCAGTCTTTGTTCGGCGTCTTGATGAATAGATCCGTCATGCGTTTTGCCTTGACGAACTTGCTTCAACCTGGCTGTAGCTGACTGAAGTTTCACTCGAAGACTGCACGTAACTTATTTGAAGACTTCTATATGCGGCTTACACGCTGTCTCGTACTGCTGCATATTTGCTGCATACTGATTGCAACTTATTGCCATTGTGCTACAATTGATAATTGAGTAAGACTGTAACTGGCTGTAACTGCGCTTGGCGGCATGTAGACTGCGTGACAACTGAGTTTCAACTGAGCTTAGCTGAGCTAGACTGTGTAAGACTGAGAGCTCCTCCTGGGGTCTACTCCCTTATATCGGATTTCCACAGAAAGTAGAGCAACATCTTCCCGCGTAATCTTGGCTCCTCTCACAGCATGATTCAGGTCTTCAAACCATGATCATTGTGTTCCTCTCTCTTCACAGGTCCCAAAACTATCTGTGTGCAAAGGAATCGCTCGTCCAATTAATTAATATTAATTCCTTTCTCCATGGCGTGGGACGCTACCTAACGGGAAACCCCCGGCAACATCTTCACATCCATCCGCGAACAATGGTCGTTTTACAGTCCTTACGCACATCATTAAATATGCACCAATTTCGCAGGTAAAAGACTCTAAAATTATCTTCTTGCCAAGATATTCACCTGTGCGCAACTCTCATCTCGATTCGTTACTCCAATCACGAGTAATCAATGATTTTTCTGGGCATTTCTCCGCCCCTACTCCAAATCCATTCTCCGTCGGGGAATAACTATGTCATTATTCAGGCCTCACCCCTGCTCCAGACGACATAATGGGGTGACAGAGATGGACGTGGCTCCACTGGGACCAACCCACAATTCTGGGCCAATTAGTAAATGTCATCTCTGCCCTCCTCTGTGCTTCAAGCCTCCAATAGCTTACACCAAATCGTCTTATAATGATATAATCTGCTCATTATTTCCTACATTATTTTAATAAATAATGCCATTTCATCAAAAATCACACCAGTGATTAAATATACATTTCTTTCGAGGGGTTTTTACCAAGAAACTCCCTGTACAGATCTCTGGTTCGCTTCCTGGTGGAACCTTTATACTGAGATCACAGTCTCTGAGAACCATGTTAGATTCCAGTCAGCATAACCCCATCGGGTTCATGTTCCCCTTGCAAAACTTATAAAAGTCCAATGCAAGTGGCTTATATAAGTAACCAGCTGACTGTCGACCACCGTCTGTGTTTACGTCTGGGGTCCTTCACCTTGTCTGGCTGCGAGTGGGTTAGTAGTGTTCCCCCTTCCACACTCGGCCTTGTTTCTGAGCTGTCTATTCTCCCTGCGAAGGGTCGCGTTTACAGCCTCAACCTCTCTGGCCACTCTGACCATTTCTTCATAGAATTCTCGCAAACACTGGCATTCTTTCTGCTCTTCGCTTACACTGGGTAAACTGTCTGCTTCTCGTCCCGTCTCGCCGTTCCAACATTCGGGTCTGCCTGCTTGGCTGCCTCCGCTCTCCACGTTGAGTTGGGTGTGCGTTACTAATTCTTCTTCTGGTTCGTCGAATTCTTCTGGCGAGTAATAAACTTTTAAGTTGGCTATGTTCATAACGACCTCGTTTCCATTCTCTAAATGCCTTAACCTGTATGCATTGTTCTGGAGGTCTCTTATCACCTCGAACGGGCCGTGGTAAGCAAAAATAAACTTTTTATACTTCCGTGCCTCTGGATCTGAACTGGCGGGTTTCTTAATTAAAACTTTCTGTCCCACGAGAAGCGGTTTATGATACCTCTTCGCACGATTCCTTCTCTGACGTCTCTCCGCCTGTGCTTTGAGATATTCAAAGGTTCGTTGGATCCTCAATTCTCTACCGGGCTGTGCGTCTACAGGTAATGGAATAACACCATTCCACGGTCTCTCTGGTCTCTGATCCAGATGTAGAGTAACGGGAACCTGACCTGTCGCCTCATGTACAGTATGATTTATACAGTATTCAATGACTTCTAGAAATTCAATCCAACGCCAATTCGCTTCAGAACAGTAGATCTTCATGTATTTCTGGACCTCTCTCATTACTCTTTCAACGGGACTTGCCTCAGGATGGCGAATGGTAGATAAAATCTGCCTAATTCCTAGAGTTTCCAGTTCTCGACGAAATTCTGCACTAGTAAAGCAACTTCCGTGGTCCGAGAGAATGTTATCCGGCTTCCCAAGAATCGGAATAACTCTCTCTTTCAGGCGCTTCAAGACCTGTTTTGAACTTGTCTTTTGAATGGGGCACAACACCACCATTTTCGAAAATACATCCATGGCTACAAAAATGTGTCTATTGCCTCTACGTGCTCTAGGCAATGGTCCAAAGTTGTCGATACTCAATAGCTGCCTTGGCTTCTCTGGCAATAACGGGATAGGTCGTTGCCTCATTAAAAAGGGATTCGGCTTTACCCTTTGGCAAAGATCACATGTTCTAATAGCATTTCTCACCGTTTCTCTCAATTTTGGCCAAGTAAATGCTTCCTTCAACAGAGCACAAATTGTATCTATTCCAGGATGTCCAAATGCTCTGTGGGCTAGCCATACTAATCTCCTCTGCAAAGATGCAGGAATTACAATCCTTTGACGTGTGTGATCCACATCGTCCCACTTGTGTAATATCTGATTATACCATACATAATCTGTTGCCAATGCCTCCGCCTCTCTGTATATCGCAGTTCCCCTTGCTAAGCGTCCCTCGAAGTAATCGATTATCATCTTCAACCATGGGTCTTCGCGTTGTAGGTTGGTAATGTTCCTTAAGTCATCCAACGTCTTCTGATCTCGATTCTCAATCTGGACCGCTAGTACTTCTTCTTCTCTAGGGTAACGACTTAATATATCCGGTATTACATTCTCTTTCCCTGGACAGTATTCTATTTCCACATTAAATTGCTGGATATACAGGGACCATCTTGTCAATCTCTGACTAGACAAATCTGTCTTTAACAAAAATGTTAAAGCTTTATGGTCTGTTCTCAGAACTATTCGGAAGCCGTACACGAGTTTGTGCCACGATTGCAACGCGTACAAAATTGCGAGCAATTCTATCTCTGTGATCGTGTAGTTTTTCTCATGGGCTCTCAGTCTTCTGCTTATAAAGGCGATAAAAACTTTCTTCTCAGGCTGGTCAACATTTTCCTGGAATAGCATCGCTCCAATCCCAATAAGTGATGCATCCGTCTGTATGATGAACTTCTGGCTATAATCTGGGTATCCCAGTTTCACATATTCCAAAAGCATTTGTTTTGACCTCACGAATGCTTCCTGACATTGCTCCGTCCAATTCCATCTGCCGCCTTTCTTCAATAGGTCCTGCAGTGGTGCTACTGTCGCAGTATAGTTTGGGCAGTGGTTCGAAAAGAATCCAATTACTCCCAAATACTGTCGGACGTGCTTAACTTTCGTGGGTCGAGGGAAATTTCGAATTACCTCCAATTTACCTGGATTAGGCTTCACTCCATTTGCATCAATAACATGCCCTAGGAATTTAACTTCCCTCTGACAGAAGTGCGATTTCTTGATATTGACCTTAAAGTTAGCCTCTCGAAGGTCATCTAGCAACTTCTTCAGGTCTCTCATGTGCTCCTCCAGAGATTCTGATGTGAGTAGAATGTCGTCTACATATCTGATGGTACTCTCTTTAACCTCATCTGATAGATTGCGATCTAACGCTCTTATCAGGGCTGAACCAGCTGTTTTCAACCCAAAAGGTAGCCTTAAAAATGTGAATGTATGTTGATCAAACATAAATCCTGTCAACAGACTAGTTTTCTTCTCTAATTCAAGATGGTGGAAACTGGATGTGATATCCAAATTTGAGAATATAGTTTTCCCTCTAAACTTCCTGAGGATCTCTTTAATAGGTGGCACTTGGTCAAATTCCGGAATAACTCTCAAATTTAAGCGTCTCAGGTCCAAGCAGACTCTGACAGATCCGTCTGACTTTGGTACAATTACCAATGGACTTACATAAGGCGTAGGTGTTTTCTCAATAACGCCGGCCTCCAACATCTCCTGAATTGCCTCTTTCACTTTAGCATAATGCTTTTCAGCTATAGGGTAGGGTTTCTGCCTAAATGGTGTCCAATCACTGACTTGAAAAGCATAAGTGAAGTTATTTATCCGACCAGGTCTCGAATCAAAGACTTCCTTCTGTTCCAGTAATAACTGCTTTAAATTTTCCTTCTCTTTTAGCCCAATTTTCGCTTCTTCTAGCTTCTCCGAAATGTATTCTTCCAATTTGGGTTCCAGATCTTTTTCCAAGTCTGTGGCTAGTGTTTTGAGCTCTTCTTCTAACTGCTCAATAGCTAACACTTCTTCATCAGCCACATCTCTGTATGTATGCCATACTTGTTCACTGGATCCTGGTTCAATTTCATTGAGTGCGACCTCTAAGCCTTCAGCTTCTTCATTCACATGGAACATAACCCTGTCCTGTGCTAGGTCAATTATCACTCTGTATTCCCTTATAAACTCTGCCCCAATAAGTAGGTTATAAGGTAGTTTGTTTACTAACAGGAAACTCTGTGAGAAAATCGAGCCTCCTATCTGTAAATCTAGGAATACCTGGTATTTACATATCATTGTTCTGTCTGGAATTACCCCTTTAATTTTGACACTGGAGATCGGTATCTTCAAAATGTTCTCTCTCCGGGCTATTTCATTATATAGAGCTTGTGTCATCAGGCTTACTGTTGATCCCGTATCTAACAGACTTCTGACTTTTAATCCTGCCACTCTCACAATTATAATAGGCAATTCTCTCTTGACCATGACCTGTGGTCCTCCTGTATCCTCAATCAATTCTTCTGGTTTGGCTATCCAATTGATTATGTTAATAGACTTCCATCCATCAGTCTCGAGCTCTTCTAATTTTGGCGTTTTTTTTTTTTCTTCAGCGCCCGCCCCTTTGGAGTTCCTTCTCTCCTGTTCGCTGCGCTGTAGTTCCAAACTCTTAGCTCCATCTCCATATCTGTCTGGCGATGTCCTGTTCTGCATGACTTCTTGCCAGCGGACTTGTGATTTCTGGGGCTCATCTCCCCTTTCTTCGAGGTATCGCAAAGAAGCATGATATCGCTCTTCTGCCTCGTCATCGAAGTTACTTCTCCCCTCTTGGGGTCTCCAGTTTCTATTATTGCCTTCCTGGCCATTATTACCTCCATTGTTATGGTACGGTTTGCCCCTGTTATTGTGTTTATTCCACGAACTTCGACCTCTTCCTGCTTTATTAGCATTTCCTTTGTACCTTGACTGCCATTTTCTGGGTTCCTGTTCCCATTGTCGTCCATAGGAATCTAAAGTTTCTGTGCTCGTGGCCTTGTTGTTCCTTGGAGCTTGCTGTTGGTCAGTCTGTGTGTTGGTCACGTGGACTTGTTCCACGGTTCGACTCTGACGCATAGTATTTGCTGTGGTGAGGTCCAGTTGCCTTAGAACTGTCTCCATTTCCATAGCAGTTTTCGCATTAGCCGAGATTAGTAGCCTTTGGATCTCGTATGGAAGCTGTTTGGCGATAGCAATGCATAGCTCCAGTTCACTAGGTTTTTGATCCAGCTCTTTAAAACGACACATCTGCGATATGAAGAATTCTGCGTACTTCGTCGGGTTGTTCGTGCTGTACTTTTTGGCATACAAATCCAGCCGTAAATTCTGCTGAGTCGCGGCGTCCCAATACCTCTTCAAGAATGCCTCGCGGAATTCCTCAACAGTATCAAAAGTGTAACGGAAGCTGCGAAACCATAATGCGCACTCCCCCTCTGTTAACTTCTCTATAGCACGTAGCCTACGCTCCTGCGGTATTCGTGCATCATTGAGATATTCAGTCACTTCCTTTAACCAATATTTTGGTGTCATACTACAGTGACTACCTGAAAATTTCCTAGGTTTTTCTTCGCTTGCCCTAATGACGTTTATCACCTGGGTGTGCATCGCGTTTTCATGTGGCGTCGATGCCGCAATTGGTACACCTGGCGTCATGTAAGGACTTTCTCCTGCGCCTGCAGCGTTCCTGCTTATAGGTTGGGTTTCTAGGTCTGCCCACCTTGTTTTTCTCATATCCTCTATGCTGCCTTCACTTGACTTAGGATATTTCAGAAGTGTCTCCTCCTGTGCTATTATCCTAGTCTCCATTTGGTTATGGCGCATTTCTGCTCTTTCTAGGCGAGTAATGACTTCTTTTTCTATTCTCGTAAGCCTATCTCGGTTTTCTTCGGCTACTTGAAAAATTTTCACCTTGTCTTCTTTCAGACTTTGTTTGATATGGGATATTTCATCCTCTACGTCCTCTTTAATTTGAGCAAGGGTCTTGTCGCTTGCCTCTGTTTTCTGGCCTTCTCTTATTTCGAGTTCTTCTCTCAGACCTTTAATTTCATCTTGAATGTGTCCATTGACTTTAGACAATTCATTCCGGACCTTGGCGATCTCGCCTCTATTTTCCTCTTGCCTTTTATTGACTATGACAATGTCGCTTTGCACTTGGTCCAGTTCTTTATGAACTTGACCCATCTGACTTTTTACGTTGCCTACCAGCTCCTTACTTTCATGAGCGATAGCCTTAATTTCGCCTATTTCCTGGCATTGACCTAATATATTCTGGTCCTGTTTCTTGAGGTCACCGTTAATTGCTCTAGCGTAGCTTTTCAATTTCTGGTCCCATTTGGAGTCGTTCTCCTCTAATCTCTGGTCTACTGTTTTCGTAAACTCTGCGAACTGTTTCGCTTGGCGTTCGAGATTCGCCTCATTTTGGATCTGAATATCCTTAATATCGTTAGACAACGCCTCTAATTTACTGTTGGTTTGCTCCTGAGCATGCCTACACGCTTGCAAATTACCCTCAAGTTTGGCTTCTATAGCCTCGAAACGTTTATCAGTATTTACCTGCATTTCCGATACAATGCTTACAACAGTATCTGTTACTTCGGTCTTAATGACTTCTTGCATTTGACCTAACTTATTGTTTAATTCATCTTTATATTCAACTTTATTTGCCTCTAAACGGTTGTTTAATTCAATCTGGTTATTATCCATTGCAACCTGATTTGCATTAATTGCCTCCTGATTGGCATCTAACCTGTTATTTAACTCTCTCTGGTTCTCATCTAACCGAGTGTTTATACTATCCTGGAACGCCTTGGTTTCCAGTTTACTCTGCTCGTGAGCAGCATCAAAATGCTGTTTCAGTCCTGCAATAACTTGCAAGATCTCCTGCGTACCTGACATTTTCCAATAACACACTTAAATATGCAGGCAGGCTTCCTGGAAAAATATGTGGATACGTTTCGAAGAGAAACATCAAACACTGCACACATATTGTGAAGTCGTACAAAACCTGATAATATTATAGTAGATTGTGGATTGGGTATGTAACGCTAGTACCCTTAGGCCATTCTCTTCTCAATAGAGAGATTCTGCGTTACCTCAAAAAGCCTACTGAATTCAACAATCACTCAAACACAGTTTGAGGCAAAACAATTACTATGGTTTTCCCCATGAAATACCATAAAAAATCTATGGGTTTTCCCTAAATCCCATAAGTTCCACGTATTCTGGGCGCCATGATAAATTAGATGTGATATGCACAATCTATCGTTGCCCGGTTCGTGCAATGCCAACATCGCTCATATTGCACTGACGCAGGCGGTTCCATAAAGAGTTAATACCGCCCCACGTTGCTTGGGCCATGATAAATGAGATCAGAGGGTGGTATTAGTAGGACATCGGCCATATTTTAATTTACTATAAAACTGTTCAGGGAGTGGTTTTTACTGCCGAAAGCCCCACTTAGGCCACGCCATGATAAATTAATAGAGATTTATCACAATCTATCAAAATTTATATCTACGTATCGGAACTTAGCTATGGATTAGGAGCGGTCACACCCTACTTCGTTAATTCTTACTTTAATAGAGTTGTGTGCATTAAATCTGACCGACTTTCGTCGTACCTTTAGCTCAAATCACAGTATAGGACATCAATTCCCATGTACCCATGTGAGTAATCTCGGTGGATAATATGCATCTGCCTCCAACTAGCATCAGCTCTCAGGCGTGTACGGTAACCCCAATTTAGCAGTGCATATTTTGGATTTGAGGCTAAGAGGTATCAACTCTACAATGATAAGGCACAACTCTATTCTAAAACTCTAATTCATTAAAATAAATCATGGCTTCAAACACAAAACAATACCCAAAAAAAACATAAAATAAAGCAAACAAAATTTTTACTTCCGCAATCCACAAGTAAACAAATATAAAATCACAACAAAGTCATACCTAGCCATAAGGCTTTACCCTTCTGTGAACTTCACAAGGATATACTAGTGCGCTGAGGCACCTACGACTTCCAAACAAGCTGTACATTAACATAACAGTCATACAATGTGACTTCTTTAATATTACAACAAGGATTATTCCTTAAACCTCTTTATGTTAAACAATTATGTGTGCCGTGCGTGTTTTAATATTTTTCTTCTCACCAATGAAATGCTTTGCATGCATTTACCTATTTGGACGTTGCACCAAAATCGACGTGCAACTCCATAATTATGTAAGCTACCCCCTACACATCCTCCAATCATATGGTTTCACCGCATGCTGTCTGTGATTCCTAGATAAAACGTTACGTTATAGCTTATGTCGGATTGTACGATAGACTACCTCGCGCTCATGGCGATTGGCATCTAGTCACCAACTACATGACTTGGCTCCAGTGACAGTACAAATATATCATGTAACTATTCGTCAGATAGCTAAAATAATGAACCATCAGGATGAACTATAATTATCCATGTGTTCACAACCCACATGGCTCTAATATTCAACATAACAATCTTGCATTATATGTCCTTTCAACAAGGTCTAGACTCTTCCCTCTATAACTTGCCTGAGCGGCCCGGGTGGTTAGCTCCGACCCTCGGCTAAGGAAGTCGCTACACAATAGAAAGTGGAATGGGTCGTTTCACCAATTATCTCGACCTTTCTAAAAGTTTGAAAGCCTCCCTCTCTCTAAGCAGTGAAGATTTACAAGACAAAATACTGTGTCCTGACCGACACACATGTTCCCAAAGGATCTTAATTGACTACTATGCCAACAGGTATTGAATGAGCTTTTGTAATTATTCCTACGTCGAGGATAACGATTAATTAATGGCCTCACATGGGTCCATTCAACATGAAGGTTCGGGGTTCGCAATGCATGAGCCTGGCGGTTGACCGATGTCTCAAGTACAATATAGGCGCAGAAAACCACTGTCGCCATGAGTTTTCGCTGCCAACGAGCGTAAATAACTCATCAATAAGTTCTCGGGAAATCATAGAGCTGCGAGGTGTCCTTGTTTCCTCGTCTCTATCATAGGATTCCAATCCGGAACACATTTCATATCCTTTCTTCAGAGTTAGGGTCCCACACTACAACTCTGGAATAATAATATCTCCACAAATGTCTACGACATAGGAGAATTCACACGTAGAATAGACTATCTGGCCCCTAATGCTCCATGCTACGACACTCCGACCTATAATATTAAGAGAAATCTAACATTTACTCTATAAGCTTCTCAATTAAGCTGCAAATTCAATTCAATAAAAGCTCTTTCATTACTGGTATCATTACTGAATATCTGCAATATTCTGATATAAAACTTCTTTCCATAATTACTGTAATGTAATCTCACTGTAACATCTTCCTGCTTAGATTGATAAGTCTTGCACTTAGCGTTAATAATTCTCGCTTACAACATTTATTTGTTTCCTGATGTGTTCATTCATACTCTTGAAATGAAAATCCACAGCCTGCCTCCAGTCCCCGACCGGGTCAGGAATGGAATGAATGAAGCCCCTATCTAGCGGCGAGGATGTGAACTGTGCCGGCTGCCGAGGCCTGACGCACTCCTCTGGGGCAATGATTAAATGAATGACAGATGAAATGAAATGATAGTGGAGAGTGTTGCTGGAATGAAATTTTGACAGGAAAAACCGGAGTACCCGGAGAAAAACCTGTCTGCCTCCGTTTTGTCCAGCACAGATCTCACATGGAATGACCGGGATTTGAACCACGGACCCAGCGGTGAGAGGCCAGCGTGCTGCCGCCTAAGCCACGGAGGCTTTCATTCATACTCTTAATAATCATTATTATTATATCATCATTTCTCACTGACATAAATGACCAAAATCATCCTTTATTATTATTATTATAAATCTCATTGACATAAATGACCAAAATCATCATTTATTATTATTCTCACATAAATTACCAAAATTTCCGACATAGCTAGACGTTTTAAACTCGAACAATCGCGTTCGTTGCATTTACATAACTGATTGCCATTCTTAATTCATAGTGGGAATAATTACTCCACTTAATGATGCAAATCAACATCTCAACTCTATCAAAATCAACTCAATACTGATTAAACATGGAGGATCAGCCTCCTAACTGATTTTTACTGGCATCTATAAGGAATTCACAATATCTTTACGGAATCACAGACATGCAGCGGTTCCTACTTCTACATAATCATAACCATAATTTGTGGGGTACTTACATCTCTATAGGCATCTAAGGTGGCTCCGACCAATCATATTCTTCCATGTCGCCCGCCATAATGGGTTTAACGCGACATATTTCTTTTGTTTACACACATTTGATTACACATAATTTCTATCACCAACACGACACGTTGCATACCTTTCAGGAAGTTATCACTCCCCAAACAAGTGAAACACTTCATCAAACACTACTTTAAATGATATTTTTACATATGCATTATACTGAACACTCGTCACTTTATACACACTTCAATGCTGAAATTCCCTAGCAGAGATCGAAATTGCAGGTGTCGACGGCATCTTACGTTACCAACTCCTGATTGAAAGTCTGGTTATCTGCTCTCGGAACTCTCCAACAGTTTTTATGAATATCATTCCTCCTACAGTAAGCGTCCTGCGTTACATCAATACGCTGGCTCCCAAACATGAGCGTTAACATCTGGTACTCTCATAGCAATACCAAACACTTAGTAGAGTTTCTTTAGCGCATTCTATCGTAGTTACACATACACGATTAGTTAATACAATACACACTGCGCTTAATAAAGTTCAACACTTTCACAAATAATTATACACAATAGTTCTACCGTTAGTCTATACGGTGCTTCGTAACTGAACCCGTCATAGTTCGTGCTGCTAATTATGCCTGTATCACGACTATTATTCATACAAGCATGTTTACTGTTTCTTTTACACATACCAGTCTTTGTTCGGCGTCTTGATGAATAGATCCGTCATGCGTTTTGCCTTGACGAACTTGCTTCAACCTGGCTGTAGCTGACTGAAGTTTCACTCGAAGACTGCACGTAACTTATTTGAAGACTTCTATATGCGGCTTACACGCTGTCTCGTACTGCTGCATATTTGCTGCATACTGATTGCAACTTATTGCCATTGTGCTACAATTGATAATTGAGTAAGACTGTAACTGGCTGTAACTGCGCTTGGCGGCATGTAGACTGCGTGACAACTGAGTTTCAACTGAGCATAGCTGAGCTAGACTGTGTAAGACTGAGAGCTCCTCCTGGGGTCTACTCCCTTATATCGGATTTCCACAGAAAGTAGAGCAACATCTTCCCGCGTAATCTTGGCTCCTCTCACAGCATGATTCAGGTCTTCAAACCATGATCATTGTGTTCCTCTCTCTTCACAGGTCCCAAAACTATCTGTGTGCAAAGGAATCGCTCGTCCAATTAATTAATATTAATTCCTTTCTCCATGGCGTGGGACGCTACCTAACGGGAAACCCCCGGCAACATCTTCACATCCATCCGCGAACAATGGTCGTTTTACAGTCCTTACGCACATCATTAAATATGCACCAATTTCGCAGGTAAAAGACTCTAAAATTATCTTCTTGCCAAGATATTCACCTGTGCGCAACTCTCATCTCGATTCGTTACTCCAATCACGAGTAATCAATGATTTTTCTGGGCATTTCTCCGCCCCTACTCCAAATCCATTCTCCGTCGGGGAATAACTATGTCATTATTCAGGCCTCACCCCTGCTAAAGACGACATAATGGGGTGACAGAGATGGACGTGGCTCCACTGGGACCAACCCACAATTCTGGGCCAATTAGTAAATGTCATCTCTGCCCTCCTCTGTGCTTCAAGCCTCCAATAGCTTACACCAAATCGTCTTATAATGATATAATCTGCTCATTATTTCCTACATTATTTTAATAAATAATGCCATTTCATCAAAAATCACACCAGTGATTAAATATACATTTCTTTCGAGGGGTTTTTACCAAGAAACTCCCTGTACAGATCTCTGGTTCGCTTCCTGGTGGAACCTTTATACTGAGATCACAGTCTCTGAGAACCATGTTCGATTCCAGTCAGCATAACCCCATCGGGTTCACTAGGTAAGCTAACTTTATTTTTGAAAGCAAGTTTTGACTTCCATAGTACATTGGCGCTGCTCATGGCAACATTTGTGCCTTGCAGCGGCCTTCACAGTATGAACTAGCCACGCGTCTTGGTGAGGTGTACCATAACCAACTGAAGAGCCCCTTGGTACACTGGGGCGAAAAGCTGGCAAACTGTTTTGAGGAAGCCGGACCATTGTGTCACATTGTTTGTGAATTTGTTATTGTATATAGCTCAATCGGACATTTTTACATCTTGTTTCCTACGGGAATAGGTATTTCCAATATGGATTTACTAGGTAAGCTAACATTATCTTTGAAAGGAAGTTTTGATCTCCATAGTACATTGGCGCTGCTCGTGGCTACATCTGGGCCTTGCAGCGGCCTTCACAGTATATACTAGCCACGCGTCTTGGTGAGGTATACAATAACCAACTGAAGAGCCGATTGGTACACTGGGGCGAAACGCTGGCAACTGTTTTGAGCTAGCCGGACCATTGTATCATATTTCTATGTGAATTTGTTAATGTACATAGCTCAATCGGACAATTTTACATCTTGTTTCCTACGGGAACAGATATTTCCGATATGGTTTAGCTAGGTAAGCTAACATTATTTTTGAAAGGAAGTTTTGACTTCCGTAGTACATTGGCGCAGCTCTTGGCAACACTTTTGCCTTGCAGCGGCCTTCACATTATGTACTGGCCACGCGTCTTGGTGAGGTGTACCATAACCAACTGAAGAGCCCATTGGTACACTGGGGCGAAACGCTGGCAACTGTTTAGCGCTAGCCGGACCATTCTATCAAATTTCTGTGTGAATTTGTTAATGTACATGGATCAATCGGACAATTTTACATCCTGTTTCCTACGGGAACAAATATTTCCGATATGGATTAGCTAGGTAATAATAATAATAATAATAATAATAATAATAACAATAATAATAATAATAATAATAATAATATCGTTTGGCCTCGGGTGACTGGTGCAAGCTTTGCTATTTGACACCCAGCGGGTAGCTTGCATGTCGAATTTCGTAGTTCCTTGACTATGAAATTCAAGGAGGTTACATGTTAGATATCTAATCTCCTTGAACACAATAGCGCTTTCTAGTAGAGAAATGAGGAACTTTGTGCTGGCGGAAACTCCCGAGATTAATTTTGCCATTATGAACTCGGGCTACTGAATTCAAATGGGTTCTTTGACATGCCAACATCGTATGACATGCGTATCGTATTTGTGCCGCCTTTCAAAAATCACATACCACGGTCAGGGGCGCACCTGCAATCTTGGGGTTAGTAGACCGACACGCTATCCACTCACCCACCATGGCAAGCTATTAGCTAGGTAAGCTAACATTATTTTTGAAAGGAAGTTTTGGTTTCCATAGTACATTGGCACTGCTCGTGGCAACATTTGTGCCTTGCAGCGGCCTTACAGAATGTACTAGCCACGCGTCTTGGTGAGGTGTCCCATAACCAACTGAAGAGCCCATTGGTACACTGGGCAAAACGCTGGCAAGTGTTTTGAGCTAGCCGGACCATTGAATCAAATTTCCTTGTTAATTTGTTAATGTACGTAGCTCAATCGGACAATTTTACATCCTGTTTCCTACGGGAACAGATATTTCCAATATGGATTAGCTAGGTAAGCTAACATTACCTTTGAAAGGAAGTTTTGACTTCCTTAGTACACTGGCACTGCTCGTGGCAACATTTGTGCCTTGCAGCGGCCTTCACAGTATGTACTAGCCACGCGTCTTGGTGAGGTGTACCATAACCAACTGAAGAGCCCATTGGTACACTGGGGCGAAACGCTCGCTACAGTTTTGAGCTAGCCGGACCATTGTATCAAATTTCTTTGCAAATTTGTTAATGCACATAGCTCAATCGGACAATTTTAAATCCTGTTTCCTACGGGAACAGATATTTCCAATATGGTTTAGCTAGGTAAGCTAATATTATTTTTGAAAGGAAGTTTTGACTTCCGTAGTACATAAACGCAGCTCATGGCAACATTTGTGCCTTGCAGCGGCCTTCACAGTATATACTAGCCACACGTCTTGGTGAGGTGTACCATAACCAATTGAAGAGCCCATTGGTACACTGGGGCGAAAGCTGGCAACAGTTTTGAGCTAGCCAGATCATTGTATCCAATTTCTTTGTGAATTTGTAAATGATCATAGCCCAATTGGACAATTTTTCATCGTGTTTCCTACGGGAACAGATATTTGCAATATGGATTAACTAGGTAAGCTAAAAGTATTTTTGAATGGATGTTTTGAATTCCATAGTACATTGGCGCTGCACGTGGCAACAATTGTGCCTTGCAGCGGCCTTCACAGTATGTACTAGCCACGCGTCTTGGTGAGGTGCACCATAACCAACGGAAGAGCCCATTGGTACACTGGGGCGAAACGCTGGCAACTGTTTTGAGCTAGCAGGACCATTGTATCAAATTACTTTGTGAATTTGTTAATGTACATAACTCAATCGGGCAATTGTACATTCTGTTTCCTACGGTAACAGATATTTGCAATATGGATTAACTAGGTAAGCTAAAAGCATTTTTGAATGGATGTTTTGAATTCCATAGTACATTGGCGCTGCTCGTGGCAACAGTTGTGCCTTGCAGCGTCCTTCAAAGTATGTACTAGCCACGTGTCTTGGGGAGGTGTACCATAACCAACTCTAGAGCCCATTGGTACACTGGGGCGAAACGCTGGCAAACTGTTTTGAGGTAGCCGGACCATTGTATCAAACTCCTTTGTGAATTTGTGAATGTATATAGCTCAATTGGACAATTTTACATCCTGTATCCTACGGGAATAGGTCTTTCCAATATGGATTAGCTAGGTAAGCTTACATTATTTTTGAAAGGAAGTTTTGACTTCCATAGTACATTGGCGCTGCTCTTGGCAACATTTGTGCCTTGCAGCGGCCTTCACAGTATGTACTTGCCACGCGTCTTGGTGAGGTGTACCGTAACCAACTGAAGAGCACATTGGTACACTGGGGCGAACCCCTGGCAACCGTTTTGAGCTAGCCGGACCATTGTATCAACTTTCTTTGTGAATTTGTTAATGTATATAGTTCAATCGCACAATTTTACATCCTGTTTCCTACGGGAACCGATATTTCCTTTATGGATTATCTAGGTAAGCTAACATTATTTTTGAATGGAAGTTTTGACTTCCATATTATATTGGCGCTACTCGTGGCAACATTTGTGCCGTGCAGCGGCCTTCACTGTATGTACTAGCCACGCGTCTTGGTGAGGTGTACCATAACCAACTGAAAAGCCCATTGGTACACTTGGGCGAAATGCTGGCAACTGTTTTCTGCTAGCCGGGCCATTGTATCTAATTCCTTTGTGAATTTGTTAATGTACATAGCTCAATCGGACAATATTACATCCTGTTTCCTATGGGAACAGATATTTTCAATATGGATTAGCTATATAAGCAAACATTATTTTTGAAAGGAAATTTTGACTTCCATAGTACATTGGCGCAGCTCATGGCAACATTTGTGCCTTGCAGCGGCCTTCACATTATGTACTGGCCACGCGTCTTGGTGAGGTGTACCATAACCAACTGTAGAGCCCATTGGTACACTGGGGCGAAACGCTGGCAACTGTTTAGCGCTAGCCGGACCATTCTATCAAATTTCTGTGTGAATTTGTTAATGTACATGGATCAATCGGACAATTTTACATCCTGTTTCCTACGGGAACAAATATTTCCGATATGGATTACCTAGGTAATAATAATAATAATAATAATGACAATAATAATAATAATAATAATAACAAAAATAATAATAATAATAATAATAATAATAATATCGTTTGTCCTCGGGTGCCTGGTGCAAGCTTTGCTATTTGACACCCAGCGGGTAGCTTGCATGTCGAATTTTGTAGTTCCTTGACTATGAAATTCAAGGAGGTTGCATGTTAGATATCTAATCTCCTTGAACACAATAGCGCTTTCTAGTAGAGAAATGGGGAACTTTGTGCTGGCGGAAACTCCCGAGATTAATTTTGCCATTATGAACTCGGGCTACTGAATTCAAATGGGTTCTTTGACATGCCAACATCGTATGACATGCGTATCGTATTTGTGCCGCCTTTCAAAAATCACATACCACGGTCAGGGGCGAACCTGCAATCTTGGGGTTAGTAGACCGACACGCTATCCACTCACCCACCATGGCAAGCTATTAGCTAGGTAAGCTAACATTATTTTTGAAAGGAAGTTTTGATTTCCATAGTACATTGGCACTGCTCGTGGCAACATTTGTGCCTTGCAGGGGCCTCTCAGAATGTACTAGCCACGCGACTTGGTGAGGTGTCCCATAACCAACTGAAGAGCCCATTGGTACACTGGCAAAACGCTGGCAACTGTTTTGAGCTAGCCGGACCATTGTATCAAAATTCTTTGTGAATTTGTTATTGTACATAGATCAATCGGACAATTTTACATCTTGTTTCCTACGGGAACAGATATTTCCGATATGGATTAGTTAGGTAAGCTAACATTATTTTTGAAAGGAAGTTTAAGTTTCCATAGTACATTGTCACTGCTCGTGGCAACATTTGTGCCTTTCAGCGGCTTCACAGTATGTACTAGCCACGCGTCTTGGTGAGGTGTACCATAACCAACTGAAGAGCCCATTGGTACACTGGGGCGAAACGCTGATAACTGTTTTGAGCTAGCCGGACCATTGTATCAAATATCTTTGTGAATTTGTTAATGTACTTAGCTCAATCGGACAATTGTACATCCTGTTTCCTACGGGAATAGATATTTCCAATATGGATTAGCTAGGTAAGCTAATATTATTTTTGAAAGGAAGTTTTGATTTCCTTAGTACATTGGCGCTGCTCGTGGCAACATTTGTGCCTTGCAGCGGCCTTCACAGTATGGACTAGCCACGCGTCTTGGTGAGGTGTACCATAAAAAACTGAAGAGCCCATTGGTACACTGGGGTGAAGCGCTGATAACCGTTTTGAGCTATCCGGAACATTCTATCAATTTTTTTTGTGAATTTGTTAATGTACTTAGCTCAATCGTACAATTGTACATCCTGTTTCCTACGGGAACAGATACTTCCAATATGGATTAGCTAGGTAAGCTAACATTATTTTGGAAAGGAAGTTTTGACTTCCATAGTACATTGGCACTGCTCATGGCAACATTTGTGCCTTGCAGCGGCCTTCACAGTATGTACTTGCCACGCGTCTTGGTGAGGTGTACCGTAACCAACTGAAGAGCACATTGGTACACTGGGGCGAACCCCTGGCAACCGTTTTGAGCTAGCCGGACCATTGTATCAACTTTCTTTGTTAATTTGTTAATGTATATAGTTCAATCGCACAATTTTACATCCTGTTTCCTACGGGAACCGATATTTCCTTTATGGATTATCTAGGTAAGCTAACATTGTTTTTGAAAGGAAGTTTTGACTTCCTTAGTACATTGGCGCTGCTCGTGGCAGCATTTGTGCCTTGCAGCGGCCTTCACAGTATGTATTAGCCACGCCTCTTGGTGAGGTGTACCATAACCAACTGAAGAGCCCATTGGTACACTGGGGCGAAACGCTGATAACTGTTTTGAGCTAGCCGGACCGTATCATCAAATTTCTTTGTGAATTTGTTAATGTACTTAGCTCAATCGTACAATTGTACATCCTGTTTCCTACGGGAACAGATACTTCCAATATGGATTAGCTAGGCAAGCTAGCATTATTTTGGAAAGGAAGTTTTGACTTCCATAGTACATTGGCTCTGCTCGTGGCAATAATTGTGCATCGGAGCGGCCTTCACAGTATGTACTAGCCACGCGTCTTGGTGAGGTGTACAATAACCAACTGAGGAGACCGGTGGTACACTGGGGCCAAACGCTGGCAACTGTTTTGAGCTAGCCGGACCATTGTATCAAATTTCTTTGTGAATTGGTTAATGTACATAGCTCAATCGGACCTTTTTACATCCTGTTTCCTACGGGAATAGGTATTTCCAATATGGATTAGCTAGGTAAGCTAACATTATTTTTGAAATGACGTTTTTATCTCCATAGAACATTGGCGCTGCTCGTGGCAACATTTGTGCCTTGCAGCGGCCTTCACAGTATGTACTAGCCACGCGTCTTGGTAAGGTGTACCATAACCAACTGAAGAGCCAATTGGTACACTGGGGCGAAACGCTGGCAAAATGTTTTGAGCTAGCCGGACCATTGTATCAAATTTCTATGTGAATTTATTAATGTACATAGCTCAATCGGACAATTTTACATCCTGTTTCCAACGGGAACAGATATTTCCTATATGGATTAGCTAGGTAAGCTAACATCATTTTTGAAAAGAAGTTTTGACTTCCATAGTACATTGGCGCTGCTCGTGGCAACATTTGTGCCTTGCAGCGGCCTTCACTATAAGTACTAGCCACGCGTCTTGGTGAGGTGTACCATAACCAACTGAAGAGCCCATTGGTACACTGGGGCGAAAGGCTGGCAACTGTGTTCCGCAAGCCGGACCATTGTATCAAATTTCTGTTTGAATTTGTTAATGTACATAGATCAATCGGACAATTTTACATGCTGTTTCCTACGGGAACAGATATTTCCGATATGGATTAGCTATGTAAACTAACATTTTTTTTTTAAGGAAGTTTTGGTTTCCATAGTACATTGGCACTGCTCGTGGCATCATTTGTGCCTTCCAGCGGTCTTACAGTGTGTACTAGCCACGAGTCTTGGTGAGGTGTACCATAACCAACTGAAGGGCCCATTGATAAACTGGGGCGAAACGCTGGCAAGGGTTTTGAGCTAGCCGGACCATTGTATCAAATTTTCTTGTTAATTTTTTAAAGTACGTAGCTCAATCGGATCATTTTACATCCTTTTTCCTATGGGAACAGATATTTCCCATATGGATTAGCTAGGTAAGCTAACATTATTTTTGAAAGGAAGTTTTGGCTTCCTTAGTACAGTGGCGCTGCTCGTGGCAACATTCGGGCCTTGCAGCGGCCTTCGCAGTATGAACTATCCACGCGTCTTGGTGAGATGTACCATAACCAACTGAAGAGACCATTGGTACACTGGGGCGGAACACTGGCAACGGTTTTGAGGTAGCCGGACCATTGTATCAAACTTCTTTGTGAATTTGTGAATGTACATAGCTCAATTGGTCAATTTTACATCCTGTATCCTACGGGAATAGGTATTTCCAATATGGATTAGCTAGGTAAGCTTACATTATTTTTGAAAGGAAGTTTTGACTTCCATAGTACATTGGCGCTGCTCGTGGCAACATTTGTGCCTTGCAGCGGCCTTCACAGTATGTACTAGCCACACGTCTTGCTGAGGTGTACCATAACAAACTGAAGAGCCCGTTGGTACACTGGGGCCAAACGCTGATAACTGTTTTGAGCTAGCCGGAACATTGTATCAAATTTCTTTGTGAATTTGTTAATGTACAGAGATCAATCGGACAATTGTACATCCTGTTTCCTACGGGAACTGATATTTCCAATATGGATTAGCTAGGTGAGCTAACATTATTTTTGAAAGGAAGTTTTGACTTCCATATTACATTGGCGCTGCTCGTGGCAACATTTTTTGCCTTGCAGCGGCCTCCACTGTATGTACTAGCCACGCGTCTTTTTGAGGTGTACCATAACCAACTGAAGAGCCCATTGGTACACTGGGGCGAAACGCTGGCAACTGTTTTGTGCTAGCCGGGCCATTGTATCAAATTTCTTTGTGAATTTGTTAATTGTCATAGCTCAATCGGACAATTTTATATACTGTTTCCTAGGGAATAGGTATTTTCAATATGGATTAGCTAGGTAAGCTAACATTATTTTTGAAAGGCAGTTTTGACCTTCATAGTACATTGGCGCTGCTCGTGGCAACATTTGTGCCTTGCAGCGGCCTTCACTCTATGTACTAGCCACGCCTCTTGGTTAGGTGTACCATAACCAACTGAAGAGCCACTGGTGCACTGGGGCGACGCTGATAACAGTTTTGAGCTAGCCGGACCATTGTATCAAATTTCTTTGTGAATTGGTTAATGTACAAAGCTCAATCGGACATTTTTACATCCTGTTTCGTAGGGAATAGGTATTTCCAATATGGATTAGCTAGGTAAGCTAACATTATTTTTGAAAGGCAGTTTTGATCTTCATAGTACATTGGCGCTGCTCGTGGCAACATTTGTGCCTTGCAGCGGCCTTCACTGTATGTACTAGCCACGCGTCTTGGTGAGGTTTACCATAACCAACTGAAGAGCCCATTGGTACACTGGGGCGAAACGCTGGCAAACTGTCTTGAGCTAGCCGGACCATTGTATCAAATTTCTATGTGAATTTATTAATGTACATAGCTCAATCGGACATTTTTACATCCTGTTTCCTACGGGAACAGATATTTCCTATATGGATTAGCTAGGTAAGCTAAGATTATATTTGAAAGGATATTTTGACTACCATAGTACATTGGCGCTACTCGTGGCAATATTTGTGCCTTGCAGCGGCCTTACAGAATGTACTAGCCACGCGTCTTGGTGAGGTGTACCATAACCAACTGAAGAGCCCATTGGTACACAGGGGCGAAACACTGGCAAGTGTTTTGAGCTAGCCGGACCATTGTATCAAATTTCCTTGTTAATTTTTTAATGTACACAGCTCAATCGGACAATTTTACATCCTGTTTCCTACGGGAACAGATATTTCCAATATCGATTAGCTAGATAAGCTAACATTATTTTTGAAAGGAAGTTTTGGCTTCCTTAGTACATTGGCGCTGCTCGTGGCAACATTTGTGCCTTGCAGAGGCCTTCACAGTATGTACTAGTCACGCGTCTTGGTGAGGTGTATCATAATCAACTGAAGAGCCCATTGGTACACTGGGGCGAAACGCTTATAACTCTTTTGAGCTAGCCGGACCATTGTATCAAATTTCTTTGTGAATTGGCTAATGTACAAAGCTCAATCGGACATTTTTTCATCCTGTTTCCTAGGGAATAGGTATTTCCAATATGGATTAGCTAGGTAAGCTAACATTATTTTTGAAACGCAGTTTTGATCTTCATAGTACATTGGCGCTGCTCGTGGCTACATTTGTGCCTTGCAGCGGCCTTCACTGTATGTACTAGCCACGCGTCTTGGTGAGGTGTACCATAACCAACTGAAGAGCCCATTGGTACACTGGGGCGAAACGCTGGCAAATTGTTTTGAGCTAGCCGGACCATTGTATCAAATTTCTATGTGAATTTATTAATGTACATAGCTCAATCGGACATTTTTACATCCTGTTTCCTACGGGAACAGATATTTCCAATATGGATTAGCTAGGTAAGCTAACATTATTTTTGAAAGGAAGTTTTGACTACCATAGTACATTGGCGCTGCTCGTGGTAATATTAGTGCCTTGCAGCGGCCTTCGCTATATGTACTAGCCACGTGTCTTGGTGAGGTGTACCATAACCAATTGAGGAGCCCATTGAAACACTGGGGCGAAACGCTGGCAAAAGTTTTGCGCTAGCCGGACCATTGTATCAAATTTCTGTTTGAATTTGGTAATGTACATAAATCAATCGGACATTTTTACATCCTGTTTCCTACGGGAAAAGATATTTCCGATATGGAAAAAAAAGGAAGCTTGTAGTTTAACGTGACCGTTAATCTCGCGATCATAAGCCACGGGACCTCCGTTTTACGTGGAATCCGAACCACAGGGCATGGCATTTCACATCGAAAATCTCACATGCATTGACCGGGAATCGAACCCGGTCCGCCTTGGTGAGAGGCATACAGCTAGACCGCTGAGCCACCACGCCCCCTACTTCCGATATGGATTAGCTAGGTAAGCTAACATTATTTTTGAAGGGAAGTTTGGTTTCCATAGAACATTGGCACTGCTCGTGGCAATATTTGTGCCTTGCAGCGTCCTTACGGAATGTACTAGCCACGCGTCTTGGTGAGGTGTACCATAACCAACTGAAGAGCCCATTGGTACACTGGGGCGAAACGCTGGCAACTGTTATGAGCTAGCCGGACCATTGTATCAAATTTCTGTGTGAATTTGATAATGTACATAAATCAATCGGACAATTTTACATCCTGTTTCCTACGGGAACAGATATTTCCGATATGGATTAGCTAGGTATGCTAACATTATTTTTGAAAGGAAGTTTTGGTTTCCATAGTACATTGGCACTGCTCATGGCAATATTTGTGCCTTGCAGCGGCCTTACAGAATGTACTAGCCACGCGTCTTGGTGAGGTGTACCATAACCAACTGAAGAGCCCATTGGTACACTGGGGCGAAACGCTGGCAAGTGTTTTGAGCTAGCCGGACGATTGTACCAAATTTCCTTGTTAATTTTTTAATGTACGTAGCTCAATAAGACAATTTTACATCCTGTTTCCTACGGGAACAGATATTTCCAATATGGGTTAGCTAGGTAAGCTAACATTATTTTTGAAAGGATGTTTTGACTACCATAGTACATTGGCGCTGCTCGAGGCAATATTAGTGCCTTGCAGCGGCCTTCACTATATGTACCAGCCACGCGTCTTGGTGAGTTGTACCATAACCAATTGAAGAGCCCATAGGTACACTGGGGCGAAACGCTGGCAACTGTTTTGCGCTAGCCGGACCATTGTATCAAATTTCTGTTTGAATTTGTTAATGTACATAGATCAATCGGACAATTTTACATCCTGTTTCCTACGGGAACAGTTATTTCCGATATTGATTAGCTAGGTAAGCTAACATTATTTTTGAAAGGATGTTTTGACTACCATAGTACATTGGCGCTGCTCGTGGCAATATTAGTGCCTTGCAGCGGCCTTCACTATATGTACTAGCCACGCGTCTTGGTGAGGTGTACCATAACCAACTGAAGAGCCCATTGGTACACTGCGGCGAAACGCTGGCAAACTGTTTTGAGGTAGCCGGAACATTGTATCAAATTTCTTTGTGAATTTTTTAATGTACGTAGCACAATTGGACAAATTCTGCATCCTGCTTCCTACGGGAACAGATATTCCCAATATGGATTATCTAGGTAAGCTAACATTATTTTTGAAGGAAGTTTTGACTTCCATAGTACATTGGCGCTGCTCGTGGCACATTTGTGCCTTGCAGCGGCCTTCACAGTATGTACTAGCCACGCGTCTTGGTGAGGTGTACCATAACCAACTGAAGAGCCCATTGGTACACTGGGGGCGAAACTCAGGCAACTGTTTTGAGCTAGCCGGACCATTGTATCAAATTTCCTTGTGAATTTTTTAATGTACGTAGCACAATCGGACAATTTTACATCCTGCTTCCTACTGGAACAGATATTCCCAATATGGATTTGCTAGGTAAGCTAACATTATAGGTAAGCTAACATTATTTTTGAAAGGAAGTTTTGACTTCCATAGTACATTGGCGCTGCTCGTGGCACATTTGTGCCTTGCAGCGGCCTTCACAGTAGGTACTAGCCACGCGTCTTGGTGAGGTGTACCATAACCAAATGAAGAGCCCATTGGTACACTGGGGCGAAACGCTGATAACTGTTTTGAGCTACCCGGACCATTGTATCAAATTCCTTTGTGAATTCGTTAATTTACTTAGCTCAATCGGACAATTGTACATCCTGTTTCCTACGGGAACAGATATTTCCAATATGGATTAGCTAGGTAAGCTAACATTATTTTTGAAAGTAAGTTTTGACTTTCATCGTATATTGGCGCTGCTCGTGGCAACAGTTGTGCCTTGCAGCGGCCTTCACATTATGAACTAGCCACGCGTCTTGGTCAGGTGTACCATAACCAACTGAAGAGCCCATTGGTACACTGGGGCAAAACGCTGACAAACTGTTTTGAGGTAGCCGGACCATTGTATGAAATTTCTTTCTATTTGTTAATGTACATATCTCAATCGGACAATTTTACATCCGTTTTCCTACGGCAACAGATATTTCCAATATGGTTTAGCTAGGTAAGCTAACATTATTTTTGAAACTAAGTCTTGACTTCCATAGTACATTGGCGCTGCTCGTGGCAACTTTTGTGCCTTGCAGCGGCCTTCACAGTATGTACTAGCCACGCGTCTTGGTGAGGTGTACCATAACCAACTGAAGAGCCAATTGGTACACTGGGGCGTATTGCTGGCAAAGGTTTTGAGCTAGCCGGACCATTGTATCAAATTTCTTTGTGAATTTTTTAATGTACATAGCTGAACCGGACAATTTTATATACTGTTTCCTACGGGAACAGATATCTCCAATATGGATTAGCTAGGTAAGCTAATATTATTTTTGAAAATATGTTCTGACTTCTGTAGTACATGGGCGCTGCTCGTGGCAACATTTGTGCCTTGCAGCGGCCTTCACAGTATGTACTAGCCACACGTCTTGGTGAGGTGTACCATAACCAACTGAAGAGCCCGTTGGTACACTGGGGCCAAACGCTGATAACTGTCTTGAGCTAGCCGGGATATTGTATCAAATTTCTTTGTGAATTTTTTAATGTACATAGCTGAACCGGACAATTTTATATACTGTTTCCTACGGGAACAGATATCTCCAATATGGATTAGCTAGGTAAGCTAATATTATTTTTGAAAATATGTTTTGACTTCTGTAGTACATGGGCGCTGCTCGTGGCAACATTTGTGCCTTGCAGCGGCCTTCACAGTATGTACTAGCCACACGTCTTGGTGAGGTGTACCATAACCAACTGAAGAGCCCCTTGGTACACTGGGGCGAAAAGCTGGCAAACTGTTTTGAGGAAGCCGGACCATTGTGTCACATTGTTTGTGAATTTGTTATTGTATATAGCTCAATCGGACATTTTTACATCTTGTTTCCTACGGGAATAGGTATTTCCAATATGGATTTACTAGGTAAGCTAACATTATCTTTGAAAGGAAGTTTTGATCTCCATAGTACATTGGCGCTGCTCGTGGCTACATCTGGGCCTTGCAGCGGCCTTTACAGTATATACTAGCCACGCGTCTTGGTGAGGTATACAATAACCAACTGAAGAGCCGATTGGTACACTGGGGCGAAACGCTGGCAACTGTTTTGAGCTAGCCGGACCATTGTATCATATTTCTATGTGAATTTGTTAATGTACATAGCTCAATCGGACAATTTTACATCTTGTTTCCTACGGGAACAGATATTTCCGATATGGATTAGCTAGGTAAGCTAACATTATTTTTGAAAGGAAGTTTTGACTTCCGTAGTACATTGGCGCAGCTCTTGGCAACACTTTTGCCTTGCAGCGGCCTTCACATTATGTACTGGCCACGCGTCTTGGTGAGGTGTACCATAACCAACTGAAGAGCCCATTGGTACACTGGGGCGAAACGCTGGCAACTGTTTAGCGCTAGCCGGACCATTCTATCAAATTTCTGTGTGAATTTGTTAATGTACATGGATCAATCGGACAATTTTACATCCTGTTTCCTACGGGAACAAATATTTCCGATATGGATTAGCTAGGTATTAATAATAATAATAATAATAATAATAATAATAACAATAATAATAATAATAATAATAATAATATCGTTTGGCCTCGGGTGACTGGTGCAAGCTTTGCTATTTGACACCCAGCGGGTAGCTTGCATGTCGAATTTCGTAGTTCCTTGACTATGAAATTCAAGGAGGTTACATGTTAGATATCTAATCTCCTTGAACACAATAGCGCTTTCTAGTAGAGAAATGAGGAACTTTGTGCTGGCGGAAACTCCCGAGATTAATTTTGCCATTATGAACTCGGGCTACTGAATTCAAATGGGTTCTTTGACATGCCAACATCGTATGACATGCGTATCGTATTTGTGCCGCCTTTCAAAAATCACATACCACGGTCAGGGGCGCACCTGCAATCTTGGGGTTAGTAGACCGACACGCTATCCACTCACCCACCATGGCAAGCTATTAGCTAGGTAAGCTAACATTATTTTTGAAAGGAAGTTTTGGTTTCCATAGTACATTGGCACTGCTCGTGGCAACATTTGTGCCTTGCAGCGGCCTTACAGAATGTACTAGCCACGCGTCTTGGTGAGGTGTCCCATAACCAACTGAAGAGCCCATTGGTACACTGGGCAAAACGCTGGCAAGTGTTTTGAGCTAGCCGGACCATTGAATCAAATTTCCTTGTTAATTTGTTAATGTACGTAGCTCAATCGGACAATTTTACATCCTGTTTCCTACGGGAACAGATATTTCCAATATGGATTAGCTAGGTAAGCTAACATTACCTTTGAAAGGAAGTTTTGACTTCCTTAGTACACTGGCACTGCTCGTGGCAACATTTGTGCCTTGCAGCGGCCTTCACAGTATGTACTAGCCACGCGTCTTGGTGAGGTGTACCATAACCAACTGAAGAGCCCATTGGTACACTGGGGCGAAACGCTCGCAACAGTTTTGAGCTAGCCGGACCATTGTATCAAATTTCTTTGCAAATTTGTTAATGCACATAGCTCAATCGGACAATTTTAAATCCTGTTTCCTACGGGAACAGATATTTCCAATATGGTTTAGCTAGGTAAGCTAATATTATTTTTGAAAGGAAGTTTTGACTTCCGTAGTACATAAACGCAGCTCATGGCAACATCTGTGCCTTGCAGCGGCCTTCACAGTATGTACTAGCCACACGTCTTGGTGAGGTGTACCATAACCAATTGAAGAGCCCATTGGTACACTGGGGCGAAAGCTGGCAACAGTTTTGAGCTAGCCAGATCATTGTATCCAATTTCTTTGTGAATTTGTAAATGATCATAGCCCAATTGGACAATTTTTCATCGTGTTTCCTACGGGAACAGATATTTGCAATATGGATTAACTAGGTAAGCTAAAAGTATTTTTGAATGGATGTTTTGAATTCCATAGTACATTGGCGCTGCACGTGGCAACAATTGTGCCTTGCAGCGGCCTTCACAGTATGTACTAGCCACGCGTCTTGGTGAGGTGCACCATAACCAACGGAAGAGCCCATTGGTACACTGGGGCGAAACGCTGGCAACTGTTTTGAGCTAGCAGGACCATTGTATCAAATTACTTTGTGAATTTGTTAATGTACATAACTCAATCGGGCAATTGTACATTCTGTTTCCTACGGTAACAGATATTTGCAATATGGATTAACTAGGTAAGCTAAAAGCATTTTTGAATGGATGTTTTGAATTCCATAGTACATTGGCGCTGCTCGTGGCAACAGTTGTGCCTTGCAGCGTCCTTCAAAGTATGTACTAGCCACGTGTCTTGGGGAGGTGTACCATAACCAACTCTAGAGCCCATTGGTACACTGGGGCGAAACGCTGGCAAACTGTTTTGAGGTAGCCGGACCATTGTATCAAACTCCTTTGTGAATTTGTGAATGTATATAGCTCAATTGGACAATTTTACATCCTGTATCCTACGGGAATAGGTCTTTCCAATATGGATTAGCTAGGTAAGCTTACATTATTTTTGAAAGGAAGTTTTGACTTCCATAGTACATTGGCGCTGCTCGTGGCAACATTTGTGCCTTGCAGCGGCCTTCACAGTATGTACTTGCCACGCGTCTTGGTGAGGTGTACCGTAACCAACTGAAGAGCACATTGGTACACTGGGGCGAACCCCTGGCAACCGTTTTGAGCTAGCCGGACCATTGTATCAACTTTCTTTGTGAATTTGTTAATGTATATAGTTCAATCGCACAATTTTACATCCTGTTTCCTACGGGAACCGATATTTCCTTTATGGATTATCTAGGTAAGCTAACATTATTTTTGAATGGAAGTTTTGACTTCCATATTATATTGGCGCTACTCGTGGCAACATTTGTGCCGTGCAGCGGCCTTCACTGTATGTACTAGCCACGCGTCTTGGTGAGGTGTACCATAACCAACTGAAAAGCCCATTGGTACACTTGGGCGAAATGCTGGCAACTGTTTTCTGCTAGCCGGGCCATTGTATCTAATTCCTTTGTGAATTTGTTAATGTACATAGCTCAATCGGACAATATTACATCCTGTTTCCTATGGGAACAGATATTTTCAATATGGATTAGCTATATAAGCAAACATTATTTTTGAAAGGAAATTTTGACTTCCATAGTACATTGGCGCAGCTCATGGCAACATTTGTGCCTTGCAGCGGCCTTCACATTATGTACTGGCCACGCGTCTTGGTGAGGTGTACCATAACCAACTGTAGAGCCCATTGGTACACTGGGGCGAAACGCTGGCAACTGTTTAGCGCTAGCCGGACCATTCTATCAAATTTCTGTGTGAATTTGTTAATGTACATGGATCAATCGGACAATTTTACATCCTGTTTCCTACGGGAACAAATATTTCCGATATGGATTACCTAGGTAATAATAATAATAATAATAATGACAATAATAATAATAATAATAATAACAAAAATAATAATAATAATAATAATAATAATAATAATAATATCGTTTGTCCTCGGGTGCCTGGTGCAAGCTTTGCTATTTGACACCCAGCGGGTAGCTTGCATGTCGAATTTTGTAGTTCCTTGACTATGAAATTCAAGGAGGTTGCATGTTAGATATCTAATCTCCTTGAACACAATAGCGCTTTCTAGTAGAGAAATGAGGAACTTTGTGCTGGCGGAAACTCCCGAGATTAATTTTGCCATTATGAACTCGGGCTACTGAATTCAAATGGGTTCTTTGACATGCCAACATCGTATGACATGCGTATCGTATTTGTGCCGCCTTTCAAAAATCACATACCACGGTCAGGGGCGAACCTGCAATCTTGGGGTTAGTAGACCGACACGCTATCCACTCACCCACCATGGCAAGCTATTAGCTAGGTAAGCTAACATTATTTTTGAAAGGAAGTTTTGATTTCCATAGTACATTGGCACTGCTCGTGGCAACATTTGTGCCTTGCAGGGGCCTCTCAGAATGTACTAGCCACGCGACTTGGTGAGGTGTCCCATAACCAACTGAAGAGCCCATTGGTACACTGGCAAAACGCTGGCAACTGTTTTGAGCTAGCCGGACCATTGTATCAAAATTCTTTGTGAATTTGTTATTGTACATAGATCAATCGGACAATTTTACATCTTGTTTCCTACGGGAACAGATATTTCCGATATGGATTAGTTAGGTAAGCTAACATTATTTTTGAAAGGAAGTTTAAGTTTCCATAGTACATTGTCACTGCTCGTGGCAACATTTGTGCCTTTCAGCGGCTTCACAGTATGTACTAGCCACGCGTCTTGGTGAGGTGTACCATAACCAACTGAAGAGCCCATTGGTACACTGGGGCGAAACGCTGATAACTGTTTTGAGCTAGCCGGACCATTGTATCAAATATCTTTGTGAATTTGTTAATGTACTTAGCTCAATCGGACAATTGTACATCCTGTTTCCTACGGGAATAGATATTTCCAATATGGTATAGCTAGGTAGGCTAACATTATTTTTGAAAAGAAGTTTCGACTTCCATAGTTCATTGGCTCTGCTCGTGGCAACATTTGTGCCTTGCAGCGGCCTTACAATATGTACTAGCCACGCGTCTTGGTGAGGTGTACCATAACCAACTGAAGAGCCAATTGGTACACTGGGGCGAAACGCTGGCAACTGTTTTGAGCTAGCCGGATCGTTGTATCAAATTTCCTTGTTAATTTGTTAAGGTACGTAGCTCAATCGGACAATTTTACATCCTGTTTCCTACGGGAATAGATATTTCCAATATGGATTAGCTAGGTAAGCTAATATTATTTTTGAAAGGAAGTTTTGATTTCCTTAGTACATTGGCGCTGCTCGTGGCAACATTTGTGCCTTGCAGCGGCCTTCACAGTATGGACTAGCCACGCGTCTTGGTGAGGTGTACCATAAAAAACTGAAGAGCCCATTGGTACACTGGGGTGAAGCGCTGATAACCGTTTTGAGCTATCCGGAACATTCTATCAATTTTTTTTGTGAATTTGTTAATGTACTTAGCTCAATCGTACAATTGTACATCCTGTTTCCTACGGGAACAGATACTTCCAATATGGATTAGCTAGGTAAGATAACATTATTTTGGAAAGGAAGTTTTGACTTCCATAGTACATTGGCACTGCTCATGGCAACATTTGTGCCTTGCAGTGGCCTTACAGAATGTACTAGCAACGCGTCTTGGTGAGGTGTACCATAACCAACTGAAGAGCCCATTGGTACACTGGGGCGAAACGCTGGCAACTGTTTTGAGCTAGCCGGACCATTGTATCAAATTTCCTTGTTAATTTGTTAATATACGTATTTCAATCGGACAATTTTATATCCTGTTTCCTACGGAAACAGATATTTCCAATATGGATTAGCTAGGTAAGCTAACATTGTTTTTGAAAGGAAGTTTTGACTTCCTTAGTACATTGGCGCTGCTCGTGGCAGCATTTGTGCCTTGCAGCGGCCTTCACAGTATGTACTAGCCACGCCTCTTGGTGAGGTGTACCATAACCAACTGAAGAGCCCATTGGTACACTGGGGCGAAACGCTGATAACTGTTTTGAGCTAGCCGGACCGTATCATCAAATTTCTTTGTGAATTTGTTAATGTACTTAGCTCAATCGTACAATTGTACATCCTGTTTCCTACGGGAACAGATACTTCCAATATGGATTAGCTAGGCAAGCTAGCATTATTTTGGAAAGGAAGTTTTGACTTCCATAGTACATTGGCTCTGCTCGTGGCAATAATTGTGCATCGGAGCGGCCTTCACAGTATGTACTAGCCACGCGTCTTGGTGAGGTGTACAATAACCAACTGAGGAGACCGGTGGTACACTGGGGCCAAACGCTGGCAACTGTTTTGAGCTAGCCGGACCATTGTATCAAATTTCTTTGTGAATTGTTTAATGTACATAGCTCAATCGGACCTTTTTACATCCTGTTTCCTACGGGAATAGGTATTTCCAATATGGATTAGCTAGGTAAGCTAACATTATTTTTGAAATGACGTTTTTATCTCCATAGAACATTGGCGCTGCTCGTGGCAACATTTGTGCCTTGCAGCGGCCTTCACAGTATGTACTAGCCACGCGTCTTGGTAAGGTGTACCATAACCAACTGAAGAGCCAATTGGTACACTGGGGCGAAACGCTGGCAAAATGTTTTGAGCTAGCCGGACCATTGTATCAAATTTCTATGTGAATTTATTAATGTACATAGCTCAATCGGACAATTTTACATCCTGTTTCCAACGGGAACAGATATTTCCTATATGGATTAGCTAGGTAAGCTAACATCATTTTTGAAAAGAAGTTTTGACTTCCATAGTACATTGGCGCTGCTCGTGGCAACATTTGTGCCTTGCAGCGGCCTTCACTATAAGTACTAGCCACGCGTCTTGGTGAGGTGTACCATAACCAACTGAAGAGCCCATTGGTACACTGGGGCGAAAGGCTGGCAACTGTGTTCCGCTAGCCGGACCATTGTATCAAATTTCTGTTTGAATTTGTTAATGTACATAGATCAATCGGACAATTTTACATGCTGTTTCCTACGGGAACAGATATTTCCGATATGGATTAGCTATGTAAACTAACATTTTTTTTTTAAGGAAGTTTTGGTTTCCATAGTACATTGGCACTGCTCGTGGCATCATTTGTGCCTTCCAGCGGTCTTACAGTGTGTACTAGCCACGAGTCTTGGTGAGGTGTACCATAACCAACTGAAGGGCCCATTGATAAACTGGGGCGAAACGCTGGCAAGGGTTTTGAGCTAGCCGGACCATTGTATCAAATTTTCTTGTTAATTTTTTAAAGTACGTAGCTCAATCGGATCATTTTACATCCTTTTTCCTATGGGAACAGATATTTCCCATATGGATTAGCTAGGTAAGCTAACATTATTTTTGAAAGGAAGTTTTGGCTTCCTTAGTACAGTGGCGCTGCTCGTGGCAACATTCGGGCCTTGCAGCGGCCTTCGCATTATGAACTATCCACGCGTCTTGGTGAGATGTACCATAACCAACTGAAGAGACCATTGGTACACTGGGGCGGAACACTGGCAACGGTTTTGAGGTAGCCGGACCATTGTATCAAACTTCTTTGTGAATTTGTGAATGTACATAGCTCAATTGGTCAATTTTACATCCTGTATCCTACGGGAATAGGTATTTCCAATATGGATTAGCTAGGTAAGCTTACATTATTTTTGAAAGGAAGTTTTGACTTCCATAGTACATTGGCGCTGCTCGTGGCAACATTTGTGCCTTGCAGCGGCCTTCACAGTATGTACTAGCCACACGTCTTGCTGAGGTGTACCATAACAAACTGAAGAGCCCGTTGGTACACTGGGGCCAAACGCTGATAACTGTTTTGAGCTAGCCGGAACATTGTATCAAATTTCTTTGTGAATTTGTTAATGTACAGAGATCAATCGGACAATTGTACATCCTGTTTCCTACGGGAACTGATATTTCCAATATGGATTAGCTAGGTGAGCTAACATTATTTTTGAAAGGAAGTTTTGACTTCCATATTACATTGGCGCTGCTCGTGGCAACATTTGTGCCTTGCAGCGGCCTCCACTGTATGTACTAGCCACGCGTCTTTTTGAGGTGTACCATAACCAACTGAAGAGCCCATTGGTACACTGGGGCGAAACGCTGGCAACTGTTTTGTGCTAGCCGGGCCATTGTATCAAATTTCTTTGTGAATTTGTTAATTGTCATAGCTCAATCGGACAATTTTATATACTGTTTCCTAGGGAATAGGTATTTCCAATATGGATTAGCTAGGTAAGCTAACATTATTTTTGAAAGGCAGTTTTGACCTTCATAGTACATTGGCGCTGCTCGTGGCAACATTTGTGCCTTGCAGCGGCCTTCACTCTATGTACTAGCCACGCCTCTTGGTTAGGTGTACCATAACCAACTGAAGAGCCACTGGTGCACTGGGGCGACGCTGATAACAGTTTTGAGCTAGCCGGACCATTGTATCAAATTTCTTTGTGAATTGGTTAATGTACAAAGCTCAATCGGACATTTTTACATCCTGTTTCGTAGGGAATAGGTATTTCCAATATGGATTAGCTAGGTAAGCTAACATTATTTTTGAAAGGCAGTTTTGATCTTCATAGTACATTGGCGCTGCTCGTGGCAACATTTGTGCCTTGCAGCGGCCTTCACTGTATGTACTAGCCACGCGTCTTGGTGAGGTTTACCATAACCAACTGAAGAGCCCATTGGTACACTGGGGCGAAACGCTGGCAAACTGTCTTGAGCTAGCCGGACCATTGTATCAAATTTCTATGTGAATTTATTAATGTACATAGCTCAATCGGACATTTTTACATCCTGTTTCCTACGGGAACAGATATTTCCTATATGGATTAGCTAGGTAAGCTAAGATTATATTTGAAAGGATATTTTGACTACCATAGTACATTGGCGCTACTCGTGGCAATATTTGTGCCTTGCAGCGGCCTTACAGAATGTACTAGCCACGCGTCTTGGTGAGGTGTACCATAACCAACTGAAGAGCCCATTGGTACACAGGGGCGAAACACTGGCAAGTGTTTTGAGCTAGCCGGACCATTGTATCAAATTTCCTTGTTAATTTTTTAATGTACACAGCTCAATCGGACAATTTTACATCCTGTTTCCTACGGGAACAGATATTTCCAATATCGATTAGCTAGATAAGCTAACATTATTTTTGAAAGGAAGTTTTGGCTTCCTTAGTACATTGGCGCTGCTCGTGGCAACATTTGTGCCTTGCAGAGGCCTTCACAGTATGTACTAGTCACGCGTCTTGGTGAGGTGTATCATAATCAACTGAAGAGCCCATTGGTACACTGGGGCGAAACGCTTATAACTCTTTTGAGCTAGCCGGACCATTGTATCAAATTTCTTTGTGAATTGGCTAATGTACAAAGCTCAATCGGACATTTTTTCATCCTGTTTCCTAGGGAATAGGTATTTCCAATATGGATTAGCTAGGTAAGCTAACATTATTTTTGAAACGCAGTTTTGATCTTCATAGTACATTGGCGCTGCTCGTGGCTACATTTGTGCCTTGCAGCGGCCTTCACTGTATGTACTAGCCACGCGTCTTGGTGAGGTGTACCATAACCAACTGAAGAGCCCATTGGTACACTGGGGCGAAACGCTGGCAAATTGTTTTGAGCTAGCCGGACCATTGTATCAAATTTCTATGTGAATTTATTAATGTACATAGCTCAATCGGACATTTTTACATCCTGTTTCCTACGGGAACAGATATTTCCAATATGGATTAGCTAGGTAAGCTAACATTATTTTTGAAAGGAAGTTTTGACTACCATAGTACATTGGCGCTGCTCGTGGTAATATTAGTGCCTTGCAGCGGCCTTCGCTATATGTACTAGCCACGTGTCTTGGTGAGGTGTACCATAACCAATTGAGGAGCCCATTGAAACACTGGGGCGAAACGCTGGCAAAAGTTTTGCGCTAGCCGGACCATTGTATCAAATTTCTGTTTGAATTTGGTAATGTACATAAATCAATCGGACATTTTTACATCCTGTTTCCCACGGGAAAAGATATTTCCGATATGGATTAGCTAGGTAAGCTAACATTATTTTTGAAGGGAAGTTTGGTTTCCATAGAACATTGGCACTGCTCGTGGCAATATTTGTGCCTTGCAGCGTCCTTACGGAATGTACTAGCCACGCGTCTTGGTGAGGTGTACCATAACCAACTGAAGAGCCCATTGGTACACTGGGGCGAAACGCTGGCAATTGTTATGAGCTAGCCGGACCATTGTATCAAATTTCTGTGTGAATTTGATAATGTACATAAATCAATCGGACAATTTTACATCCTGTTTCCTACGGGAACAGATATTTCCGATATGGATTAGCTAGGTAAGCTAACATTATTTTTGAAAGGAAGTTTTGGTTTCCATAGTACATTGGCACTGCTCATGGCAATATTTGTGCCTTGCAGCGGCCTTACAGAATGTACTAGCCACGCGTCTTGGTGAGGTGTACCATAACCAACTGAAGAGCCCATTGGTACACTGGGGCGAAACGCTGGCAAGTGTTTTGAGCTAGCCGGACGATTGTACCAAATTTCCTTGTTAATTTTTTAATGTACGTAGCTCAATAAGACAATTTTACATCCTGTTTCCTACGGGAACAGATATTTCCAATATGGGTTAGCTAGGTAAGCTAACATTATTTTTGAAAGGATGTTTTGACTACCATAGTACATTGGCGCTGCTCGAGGCAATATTAGTGCCTTGCAGCGGCCTTCACTATATGTACCAGCCACGCGTCTTGGTGAGTTGTACCATAGCCAATTGAAGAGCCCATTGGTACACTGGGGCGAAACGCTGGCAACTGTTTTGCGCTAGCCGGACCATTGTATCAAATTTCTGTTTGAATTTGTTAATGTACATAGATCAATCGGACAATTTTACATCCTGTTTCCTACGGGAACAGTTATTTCCGATATTGATTAGCTAGGTAAGCTAACATTATTTTTGAAAGGATGTTTTGACTACCATAGTACATTGGCGCTGCTCGTGGCAATATTAGTGCCTTGCAGCGGCCTTCACTATATGTACTAGCCACGCGTCTTGGTGAGGTGTACCATAACCAACTGAAGAGCCCATTGGTACACTGCGGCGAAACGCTGGCAAACTGTTTTGAGGTAGCCGGAACATTGTATCAAATTTCTTTGTGAATTTTTTAATGTACGTAGCACAATTGGACAAATTCTGCATCCTGCTTCCTACGGGAACAGATATTCCCAATATGGATTATCTAGGTAAGCTAACATTATTTTTGAAGGAAGTTTTGACTTCCATAGTACATTGGCGCTGCTCGTGGCACATTTGTGCCTTGCAGCGGCCTTCACAGTATGTACTAGCCACGCGTCTTGGTGAGGTGTACCATAACCAACTGAAGAGCCCATTGGTACACTGGGGGCGAAACTCAGGCAACTGTTTTGAGCTAGCCGGACCATTGTATCAAATTTCCTTGTGAATTTTTTAATGTACGTAGCACAATCGGACAATTTTACATCCTGCTTCCTACTGGAACAGATATTCCCAATATGGATTTGCTAGGTAAGCTAACATTATAGGTAAGCTAACATTATTTTTGAAAGGAAGTTTTGACTTCCATAGTACATTGGCGCTGCTCGTGGCACATTTGTGCCTTGCAGCGGCCTTCACAGTAGGTACTAGCCACGCGTCTTGGTGAGGTGTACCATAACCAAATGAAGAGCCTATTGGTACACTGGGGCGAAACGCTGATAACTGTTTTGAGCTACCCGGACCATTGTATCAAATTCCTTTGTGAATTCGTTAATGTACTTAGCTCAATCGGACAATTGTACATCCTGTTTCCTACGGGAACAGATATTTCCAATATGGATTAGCTAGGTAAGCTAACATTATTTTTGAAAGTAAGTTTTGACTTTCATCGTATATTGGCGCTGCTCGTGGCAACAGTTGTGCCTTGCAGCGGCCTTCACATTATGAACTAGCCACGCGTCTTGGTCAGGTGTACCATAACCAACTGAAGAGCCCATTGGTACACTGGGGCAAAACGCTGACAAACTGTTTTGAGGTAGCCGGACCATTGTATGAAATTTCTTTCTATTTGTTAATGTACATATCTCAATCGGACAATTTTACATCCGTTTTCCTACGGCAACAGATATTTCCAATATGGTTTAGCTAGGTAAGCTAACATTATTTTTGAAACTAAGTCTTGACTTCCATAGTACATTGGCGCTGCTCGTGGCAACTTTTGTGCCTTGCAGCGGCCTTCACAGTATGTACTAGCCACGCGTCTTGGTGAGGTGTACCATAACCAACTGAAGAGCCAATTGGTACACTGGGGCGTATTGCTGGCAAAGGTTTTGAGCTAGCCGGACCATTGTATCAAATTTCTTTGTGAATTTTTTAATGTACATAGCTGAACCGGACAATTTTATATACTGTTTCCTACGGGAACAGATATCTCCAATATGGATTAGCTAGGTAAGCTAATATTATTTTTGAAAATATGTTTTGACTTCTGTAGTACATGGGCGCTGCTCGTGGCAACATTTGTGCCTTGCAGCGGCCTTCACAGTATGTACTAGCCACACGTCTTGGTGAGGTGTACCATAACCAACTGAAGAGCCCGTTGGTACACTGGGGCCAAACGCTGATAACTGTCTTGAGCTAGCCGGGATATTGTATCAAATTTCTTTGTGAATTTGTTAATGTACATAGCTCAATCGGACAATTGTACATCCTGTTTCCTACGGGAACAGATATTTCCAATATGGATTAGCTAGGTGAGCAAACATTATTTTTGAATGGAAGTTTTGACTTCCATATTACATTGGCGCTGCTCGTGGCAACATTTGTGCCTTGCAGCGGCCTTCACTGTATGTACTAGCCACGCGTCTTTGTGAGGTGTGCCATAACCAACTGAAGAGCCCATTGGTACACTGGGGCGAAACGCTGGCAACTGTATTGTGCTAGCCGGGCCATTGTATCTAATTACTTTGTGAATTTGTTAATGTACATAGCTCAATTGGACAATTTTACATCCTGGTTCCTATGGGAACAGTTATTTTAAATATGGATTAGCTATATAAGCAAACATTATTTTTGAAAGAAAGTTTTGACTTCCATAGTACATTGGCGCTGCTCGTAGCTACATTTGTACCTTGCAGCGGCCTTCACTGTATGAAATAGCCACGCGTCTTGGTGAGGTGTACCATAACCAACTGAAGAGCCCATTAATACACTGGGGCGAAACGCTGGCAACTGTTTAGCGCTAGCCGGACCATTGTATCAAATTTTTGTGTGAATTTGTTAATGTATATAGATCAATCGGACAATTTTACATGCTGTTTCCTACGGGAACAGATATTTCCGATATGGATTAGCTAGGAAGCTAACATTATATTTGAAAGGAAGTTTTGATTTCCGTAGTACATTGGCACTGCTCGTGGCAACATTTGTGCCTTGCAGCGGCCTTACAGAATGTACTAGCAATGCGTCTTGGTGAGGTGTACCATAACCAAATGAAGAGCCCATTGGTACACTGGGGCGAAACGCTGGCAACTGTTTTGAGCTAGCCGGACCATTGTATCAAATTTCCTTGTTAATTTGTTAATATACGTATTTCAATCGGACAATTTTATATCCTATTTCCTACGGAAACAGATATTTCCAATATGGATTAGCTAGGTAAGCTAACATTATTTTTGAAAGCAAGTTTTGAATTCCTTAGTACATTGGCGCTGCTCGTGGCAGCATTTGTGCCTTGCAGCGGCCTTCACAGTATGTACTAGCTACGCCTCTTGGTGAGGTGTACCATAACCAACTGAAGAGCCCATTGGTACATTGGGGCGAAACGCTGATAACTGTTTTGAGCTAGCCGGACCATTGAATCAAATTTCTTTGTGAATTTGTTAATGTACTTAGCTCAATCGTACAATTGTACATCCTGTTTCCTACGGGAACAGATACTTCCAATATGGATTAGCTAGGCAAGCTAACATTATTTTGGAAAGGAAGTTTTGACTTCCATAGTACATTGGCTCTGCTCGTGGCAATAATTGTGCATCGGAGCGGCCTTCACAGTATGTACTAGCCACGCGTCTTGGTGAGGTGTACAATAACCAACTGAGGAGACCGGTGGTACACTGGGGCGAAACGCTGGCAACTGTTTTGATCTAGCCGGACCATTGTATCAAATTTCTTTGTGAATTGGTTAATGTACATAGCTCAATCGGACCTTTTTACATCCTGTTTCCTACGGGAATAGGTATTTCCAATATGGATTAGCTAGGTAAGCTAACATTATTTTTGAAATTACGTTTTTATCTCCATAGTACATTGGCGCTGCTCGTGGCAACATTTGTGCCTTGCAGCGTCCTTCACAGTATGTACTAGCCACGCGTCTTGGTAAGGTGTACCATAACCAACTGAAGAGCCAAATGGTACACTGGGGCGAAACGCTGGCAAACTGTTTTGAGCTAGCCGGAACATTGTATCAAATTTCTGTGTGAATTTATTAATGTACATAGCTCAATCGGACAATTTTACATCCTTTTTCCAACGGGAATAGATATTTCCTATATGAATTAGCAAGGTAAGCTAACATCATTTTTGAAAAGAAGTTTTGACTTCCATAGTACATTGGCGCTGCTCGTGGCAACATTTGTGCCTAGCAGCGGCCTTCACTATATGTACTAGCCACGCGTCTTGGTGAGGTGTACCATAACCAACTGAAGAGCCCATTGGTACACTGGGGCGAAAGGCTGGCAACTGTTTTGCGCTAGCCGGACCATTGTATCAAATTTCTGTTTGAATTTGTTAATGTACATAGATCAATCGGACAATTGTACATCCTGTTTCCTACGGGAACAGATATTTCCAATATGGATTAGCTAGGTGAGCAAACATTATTTTTTGAATGGAAGTTTTGACTTCCATAGTACATTGGCTCTGCTCGTGGCAATAATTGTGCATCGGAGCGGCCTTCACAGTATGTACTAGCCACGCGTCTTGGTGAGGTGTACAATAACCAACTGAGGAGACCGGTGGTACACTGGGGCGAAACGCTGGCAACTGTTTAGCGCTAGCCGGATCATTGTATCAAATTTTTGTGTGAATTTGTTAATGTATATAGATCAATCGGACAATTTTACATGCTGTTTCCTACGGGAACAGATATTTCCGATATGGATTAGCTAGGTAAGCTTACATTCTTTTTGAAAGGAAGTTTTGACTTCCATAGTACATTGGCGCTGCTCGTGGCAACATTTGTGCCTTGCAGCGGCCTTCACAATATGTACTAGCCACACGTCTTGCTGAGGTGTACCATAACCAACTGAAGAGCCCGTTGGTACACTGGGGCCAAACGCTGATAACTGTTTTGAGCTAGCCGGAACATTGTATCAAATTTCTTTGTGAATTTTTTAATGTACGTAGCACAATTGGACAAATTCTGCATCCTGCTTCCTACGGGAACAGATATTCCCAATATGGATTATCTAGGTAAGCTAACATTATTTTTGAAGGAAGTTTTGTCTTCCATAGTACATTGGCGCTGCTCGTGGCACATTTGTGCCTTGCAGCGGCCTTCACAGTATGTACTAGCCACGCGTCTTGGTGAGGTGTACCATAACCAACTGAAGAGCCCATTGGTACACTGGGGGCGAAACTCAGGCAACTGTTTTGAGCTAGCCGGACCATTGTATCAAATTTCCTTGTGAATTTTTTAATGTACGTAGCACAATCGGACAATTTTACATCCTGCTTCCTACTGGAACAGATATTCCCAATATGGATTTGCTAGGTAAGCTAACATTATAGGTAAGCTAACATTATTTTTGAAAGGAAGTTTTGACTTCCATAGTACATTGGCGCTGCTCGTGGCACATTTGTGCCTTGCAGCGGCCTTCACAGTAGGTACTAGCCACGCGTCTTGGTGAGGTGTACCATAACCAAATGAAGAGCCCATTGGTACACTGGGGCGAAACGCTGATAACTGTTTTGAGCTACCCGGACGATTGTATCAAATTCCTTTGTGAATTCGTTAACTTAGCTCAATCGGGCAATTGTACATCCTGTTTCCTACGGGAACAGATATTTCCAATATGGATTAGCTAGGTAAGCTAACATTATTTTTGAAAGTAAGTTTTGACTTTCATCGTATATTGGCGCTGCTCGTGGCAACAGTTGTGCCTTGCAGCGGCCTTCACATTATGAACTAGCCACGCGTCTTGGTCAGGTGTACCATAACCAACTGAAGAGCCCATTGGTACACTGGGGCAAAACGCTGACAAACTGTTTTGAGGTAGCCGGACCATTGTATGAAATTTCTTTCTATTTGTTAATGTACATATCTCAATCGGACAATTTTACATCCGTTTTCCTACGGCAACAGATATTTCCAATATGGTTTAGCTAGGTAAGCTAACATTATTTTTGAAACTAAGTCTTGACTTCCATAGTACATTGGCGCTGCTCGTGGCAACTTTTGTGCCTTGCAGCGGCCTTCACATTATGTACTAGCCACGCGTCTTGGTGAGGTGTACCATAACCAACGGAAGAGCCAATTGGTACACTAGGGAGTATTGCTGGCAAAGGTTTTGAGCTAGCCGGACCATTGTATCAAATTTCTTTGTGAATTTTTTAATGTACATAGCTGAACCGGACAATTTTATATACTGTTTCCTACGGGAACAGATATCTCCAATATGGATTAGCTAGGTAAGCTAATATTATTTTTGAAAAGATGTTTTGACATCTGTAGTACATGGGCGCTGCTCGTGGCAACATTTGTGCCTTGCAGCGGCCTTCACAGTATGTACTAGCCACACGTCTTGGTGAGGTGTACCATAACCAACTGAAGAGCCCGTTGGTACACTGGGGTCAAACGCTGATAACTGTCTTGAGCTAGCCGGGATATTGTATCAAATTTCTTTGTGAATTTGTTAATGTACATAGCTCAATCGGACAATTGTACATCCTGTTTCCTACGGGAACAGATATTTCCAATATGGATTAGCTAGGTGAGCAAACATTATTTTTTGAATGGAAGTTTTGACTTCCATATTACATTGGCGCTGCTCGTGGCAACATTTGTGCCTTGCAGCGGCCTTCACTGTATGAAATAGCCACGCGTCTTGGTGAGGTGTACCATAACCAACTGAAGAGCCCATTGGTACACTGGGGCGAAACGCTGGCAACTGTTTAGCGCTAGCCGGACCATTGTATCAAATTTTTGTGTGAATTTGTTAATGTATATAGATCAATCGGACAATTTTACATGCTGTTTCCTACGGGAACAGATATTTCCGATATGGATTAGCTAGGAAGCTAACATTATTTTCGAAAGGAAGTTTTGATTTCCGTAGTACATTGGCACTGCTCGTGGCAACATTTGTGCCTTGCAGCGGCCTTACAGAATGTACTAGCAACGCGTCTTGGTGAGGTGTACCATAACCAAATGAAGAGCCCATTGGTACACTGGGGCGAAACGCTGGCAACTGTTTTGAGCTAGCCGGACCATTGTATCAAATTTCCTTGTTAATTTGTTAATATACGTATTTCAATCGGACAATTTTATATCCTGTTTCCTACGGAAACAGATATTTCCAATATGGATTAGCTAGGTAAGCTAACATTATTTTTGAAAGCAAGTTTTGAATTCCTTAGTACATTGGCGCTGCTCGTGGCAGCATTTGTGCCTTGCAGCGGCCTTCACAGTATGTACTAGCTACGCCTCTTGGTGAGGTGTACCATAACCAACTGAAGAGCCCATTGGTACATTGGGGCGAAACGCTGATAACTGTTTTGAGCTAGCCGGACCATTGAATCAAATTTCTTTGTGAATTTGTTAATGTACTTAGCTCAATCGTACAATTGTACATCCTGTTTCCTACGGGAACAGATACTTCCAATATGGATTAGCTAGGCAAGCTAACATTATTTTGGAAAGGAAGTTTTGACTTCCATAGTACATTGGCTCTGCTCGTGGCAATAATTGTGCATCGGAGCGGCCTTCACAGTATGTACTAGCCACGCGTCTTGGTGAGGTGTACAATAACCAACTGAGGAGACCGGTGGTACACTGGGCGAAAAGCTGGCAACTGTTTTGATCTAGCCGGACCATTGTATCAAATTTCTTTGTGAATTGGTTAATGTACATAGCTCAATCGGACCTTTTTACATCCTGTTTCCTACGGGAATAGGTATTTCCAATATGGATTAGCTAGGTAAGCTAACATTATTTTTGAAATTACGTTTTTATCTCCATAGTACATTGGCGCTGCTCGTGGCAACATTTGTGCCTTGCAGCGTCCTTCACAGTATGTACTAGCCACGCGTCTTGGTAAGGTGTACCATAACCAACTGAAGAGCCAAATGGTACACTGGGGCGAAACGCTGGCAAACTGTTTTGAGCTAGCCGGAACATTGTATCAAATTTCTATGTGAATTTATTAATGTACATAGCTCAATCGGACAATTTTACATCCTTTTTCCAACGGGAACAGATATTTCCTATATGAATTAGCAAGGTAAGCTAACATCATTTTTGAAAAGAAGTTTTGACTTCCATAGTACATTGGCGCTGCTCGTGGCAACATTTGTGCCTAGCAGCGGCCTTCACTATATGTACTAGCCACGCGTCTTGGTGAGGTGTACCATAGCCAACTGAAGAGCCCATTGGTACACTGGGGCGAAAGGCTGGCAACTGTTTTGCGCTAGCCGGACCATTGTATCAAATTTCTGTTTGAATTTGTTAATGTACATAGATCAATCGGACAATTTTACATCCTGTTTCCTACGGGAAGAGACATTTCCGATATGGATTAGCTATGTAAACTAACAATTTTTTTGAAAGGAAGTTTTGGTTTCCATAGTACATTGGCACTGCTCGTGGCATCATTTGTGCCTTCCAGCGGCCTTACAATATGTACTATCCACGAGTCTTGGTGAGGTGTACCATAACCAACTGAAGAGCCCATTGATACACTGGGGCGAAACGCTGGCAAGGGTTTTGAGCTAGCCGGACCATTGTATCAAATTTTCTTGTTAATTTTTTAATGTACGTAGCTCAATCGGACCATTTTACATCCTGTATCCTACGGGAATAGGTATTTCCAATATGGATTAGCTAGGTAAGCTTACATTCTTTTTGAAAAGAAGTTTTGACTTCCATAGTACATTGGCGCTGCTCGTGGCAACATTTGTGCCTTGCAGCGGCCTTCACAATATGTACTAGCCACACGTCTTGCTGAGGTGTACCATAACCAACTGAAGAGCCCGTTGGTACACTGGGGCCAAACGCTGATAACTGTTTTGAGCTAGCCGGAAAATTGTATCAAATTTCTTTGTGAATTTGTTAATGTACAGAGATCAATCGGACAATTGTACATCCTGTTTCCTACGGGAACAGATGTTTCCAATATGGATTAGCTAGGCAAGCTAACATTATTTTTGAAAGGAAGTTTTGACTTCCATATTACATTGGCGCTGCTCGTGGCAACATTTGTGCCTTGCAGCGACCTCCACTGTATGTACTATCCACGCGTCTTTTTGAGGTGTACCATAACCAACTGAAGAGTCCATTGGTACACTGGGGCAAAACGCTGGCAACTGTTTTGTGCTAGCCGGGCCATTGTATCAAATTTCTTTGTGAATTTGTTAATTGTCATAGCTCAATCGGACAATTTTACATACTGTTTCCTAGGGAATAGGTATTTCCAATATGGATTAGCTAGGTAAGCTAACATTATTTTTGAAAGGCAGTTTTGATCTTCATAGTACATTGGCGCTGCTCGTGGCAACATTTTTGCCTTCCAGCGGCCTTCACTCTATGTACTAGCCACGCCTCTTGGTTAGGTGTACCATAACCAACTGAAGAGCCACTGGTGCACTGGGGCGACGCTGATAACTGTTTTGAGCTAGCCGGACCATTGTATCAAATTTCTTTGTGAATTGGTTAATGTACAAAACTCAATCGGACATTTTTACATCCTGTTTCCTAGGGAATAGGTATTTCCAATATGGATTAGCTAGGTAAGCTAACATTATTTTTGAAAGGCAGTTTTGATCTTCATAGTACATTGGCGCTGCTCGTGGCAACATTTGTGCCTTGCAGCGGCCTTCACTGTATGTACTAGACACGCGTCTTGGTGAGGTGTACCATAACCATCTGAAGAACCCATTGGTACACTGGGACGAAACGCTGGCAAACTGTTTTGAGCTAGCCGGACCATTGTATCAAATTTCTATGTGTATTTATTAATGTACATAGCTCAATCGGACATTTTTACATCCTGTTTCCTACTGGAACAGATATTTCCTATATGGATTAGCTAGGTAATCTAACATTATTTTTGAAAGGATGTTTTGACTACCATAGTACATTGGCGCTACTCGTGGCAATATTTGTGCCTTGCAGCGGCCTTACAGAATGTACTAGTCACGCGTCTTGGTGAGGTGTACCATAACCAACTGAAGAGCCCATTTGTACACTGGGGCGAAACGCTGGCAAGTGTTTTGAGCCAGCCGGACCATTGTATCAAATTTCCTTGTTAATTTTTTAATGTACGCAGCTCAATTAGACAATTTTACATCTTGTTTCCTACGGGAACAGATATTTCCCATATTGATTAGCTAGATAAGCTAACATTATTTTTGAAAGGAAGTTTTGGCTTCCTTAGTACATTGGCGCTGCTCTTGGCAACATTTGTGCCTTGCAGCGGCCTTCACAGTATGTACTAGTCACGCGTCTTGGTGAGGTGTATCATAATCAACTGAAGAGCCCATTGGTACACTGGGGCGAAACGCTTATAACTCTTTTGAGCTAGCCGGACAATTGTATCAAATTTCTTTGTGAATTGGCTAATGCACAAAGCTCAATCGGACATTTTTACATCCTGTTTCCTAGGGAATAGGTATTTCCAATATGGATTAGCTAGGTAAGCTAACATTATTTTTGAAAGGCAGTTTTGATCTTCATAGTGCATTGGCGCTGCTCGTGGCTACATTTGTGCCTTTCAGCGGCCTTCACTGTATGTACTAGCCACGCGTCTTTGTGAGGTGTACCATAACCAACTGAAGAGCCCATTGGTACACTGGGGCGAAACGCTGGCAACAGTTCTGAGCAAGCCGGATCATTGTATCAAATTTCTTTGTGAATTTGTTAATGTACATAGCCCAATCGGACAATTTTTCATCCGGTTTCTTACGGGAACAGAAATTTCCAATATGGATTTGCTAGGTAGGCTAACATTATATTTGAAATGATGTTTTGACTTCCATAGTACATTGGCGCAGCTCGTGGCAATATTTGTGTCTTGCAGCGGCCTTCACAGTATGTACTAGCCACGCATCTTGGTGAAGTGTGCCATAACCATCTGAGGAGCCCATTTGTACACTGGGGCCAAACGCTGGCAAGTGTTTTGAGCTAGCCGGACCATTGTATCAAATTTCTTTGTGAATTTGTTAATGTACATAGCTCAATCGGACAATTGTACATCCTGTTTCCTACGGGAACAGATATTTCTAATATGGATTAGCTAGGTAAGCTAACATTATTTTTGATAGGAAGTTTTGACTTCCATAGTACATTGGCGCTGCTCGTGGCAACATTTGTGCCTTGCAGCGGCCTCACAGTATGTACTAGCCACGCGTCTTGGTGAGGTGTACCATAACCAACTGAAGAGCCCATTGGTGCACTGGGGCGAAACGCTGATGAACCTTTTGTGCTAGGCGGACCATTGTATCGAATTTCTTTGTGAATTTATTAATGTACATAGCTCAATCGAACATTTTTACATCCTTTTTCCTACGGGAATAAGTATTTCCAATATGGATTAGCTAGGTAAGCTAACATTATTCTTGAAAGAAGGTTTTGACTTCCTTAGTACATTGACGCTGCTCGTGGCAACATTTTTGCCTTGCAGCGGCCTTCACAGTATGTACTAGCTACGCATCTTGGTGAGGTGTACCATAACCTACTGAAGAGCCCATTGGTACACTGGGGCGAAAGGCTGGCAAATTTTTGAGCTAGCCGGACCATTGTATCAAATTTCATTGTGCATTTGTTAATGTTGTACCCGTTCGTCCTGGGGATGCGATGACCCAACTGCTATTACATCGCATTCCTGGAGTTCCAGGTCAGAGCGGAGTTAAATGAAGCTCTAGTCAAATAAGGAATATGTCGGAAATTCAGCTGAGATATCGAAAAAGCAGAGGGTAACACGAGACAAATTATCTCTAGGGTCGTTACGGGCTTAAATTTAATAAACAAAATGCAAATATAAATGGGCGCCATCAACTGAATTCCTAGCAAACCACATCCTTTCCGGTTAAGCCTTAATCAAGACAAGGAAAGAAAAAGGAAAATCACACCATCATCTGATCACAACTAAGATAAAAACAAATTTATTTCACTTTGATAGTCAGACAGACATTTTAAACATTCATCCTACCTGAGAGCATGGTCGAATGCCAACGTTAAATTGTCATTGTCCAAAAATCGAACCATCTCTTTTCTAATCAAAAGTATTTAATCCACATAAATTAGGAAAAATCTCTAAAGGTCTCTTGGGTTCTCAGGATCACCGTAGCACTATGTCTTTCGTCACTGACATTCGTGATACCTGAGACCTAATTTCTCTTTAAATTAACATCATGAATGTGGATTTGAAAAAATTATTAATCTGTCTAAACACACATATTATAATCACATATTTCAAACATCACGTAATTTATGGCTTGCATGGCATAATTCAAATGTTGAATACGTTAGTAAAATGCTCCCAAACATCGAATAATTAATTTACACTATTTACATTGTCATTAATAATTGCTTGTTTGTGAATTACAGAAAATCCACTGCTCATTGGTCCTAATCATCATCATCATCATCATCATCATCAAAGTTAAATATTTCTCACATTAATTCTCATCTCAAAATTCAATATATTCCTGTCAGAATCATTAACTCATCACCATTAAATCATTTAAATGAAAATTATTATCATCACTTCATTATACTTCCTAATTATTCACACACTCTTATTTTATCATCTCCTTCAGATTAAATCATCTTAAATCATCAGCATAAACTGTTTAATTCATTAACTCAAGTTGCAATTCCAACAAGTCATATCTCAATTAAATTTATTTAATTCCATATAAATTCATTAATCATCAGCTTCTTTAATTAATTATCACCTTCTAATTCAGATATTCATCATCTATCCAATCATCTATTAATTTATTTAAATCAGTTTATTTATCCAATCTTTAATTCATTCATTTATTTAATTCGTTGATTTATTCCAAAATTTAATTTATTAATTTATTTAAATTTTATTCTTCTGGTTATTTAGATTTTTATTATTTCATCTAGTCATTCTGATTTTTATTTCATTAGGTCAGATCATTAATATGCTTAAATTTCAGATTATTATTTCATTAATTATTATTATCAGAAAATCTTGTATTATCAACTTTATTTATTTGTTTAATTTCCTTTCAAATTGTTTAATATGGGTTATAGAACGTTGTCTTACAGTTTTATCACTTCCAAGTTATATCTCGTATTTAATTATCATGCCAAAAAATATTATTGCCTTCACGACATCACGTTGGATCTGACTATCCATAACTACATTATATATTCTCACTTCTTCAAATATCACATTTGAATACCACAATTATTCCACAAAACTCCATAAATATTCAGCATACACAGCAAGAATCTCAAAAATTACGCTAGACTGGGTTCGACAACCTCATGTCTGCCTCAAAATACATTAGCAACATTGCAACTATCACTTGGCAACTTCCACAAAATGCCTATCACAAACTTCACTTAACCATGTTGCATGATCTACAAAAAATATATAACTGGCTTCAAATTATCAACGCACACAATCTCCAATAACTGTAATTACCCTGATCACATCCAGACAACTTCTTAAACAATTAGAAAAAATATTACCTTAGTAATTCAAGATCTGCTTTCAAATAGCATAAATTCTCTTACAATTCTCATAATTCACATCACAGAAAAACACCAATGTGCTATAATCTCTCATACCAAAATATGCAATACTGCTCTGCCTTAAAATAAATCTGACCATTAATTATTCATCTTACAAGATTCAATTACTTTAAATCCTTCTCAAAGGTATCAAACACAATTATAAAAATCATCAAAAGCATCAGCTGTACCAGCTGTTGAACTGAAAGTACTCTCAAAAGAGTATAGCAACAAAATATTGGATTGGCAAACAAGAATTACAAATGTAACCCTACTGACATTTATCTTTAATTTATTTAACAAAAATTCGACTGATATACGACTAGTAGTTCCTTGTTTGATCCTCTTACAATCTCAAGTACACTCGGATGATAAAAATGAGTCCCTCAATGGCAAGTAAGATGAGTAACCACCGTACAATCGTATAAATACGAAAGACCTTGCCCCGTCGTCTAACATGATAGTGCCCTGAACGATGGGTAAGATGAGTAACCACCATACAATCGTATAAATACGAAAGACCCCCATCTCGAAGACTAAATGAGTGAATGTACCAGATCGGAATCAACAAGTCTCTAGTTGTCATATAAAAGCGATATTTATTCACTAAAGTGAATAACATCTTAATATCTCCAAATAATCCAATGGAAAAAATCCCTACTGATGAATAATACACACTCGCTAGTATGCAATGAACTGACGAAGTAGTTTAGATAGTCAATTGCAAATCACGAGTTTGAAATACTCGTCACACAAAAAAAACTATTCATGAAAACTATCCTTGCTGGAAAAATGTCTAAAAGACCAAACATCTGCTTAATAAAGCCAACCAATGGTGAGAATTTCGTATAATGATGCCTGCCATATCATATGGTCACGCCATATTCTAGCAAAATTTGAAGCATATAAAGTCAAAGCCATGTCTAAATAATCGTATCACCCCTATTAGAAAAATATTCATGTGTGCCCAGTATTCATGAAAATAATCATATCAGGAAGTTATAACTCTTACAGTACCTTCTCATAATCAGCTGTTATTAAATTTCAAAGATCGTCGATTATCCTTATGTAATGAATTTCTCGAAAGATCGGCGTGAATATCATTCCACCCATGCAATGACGATTGCCTTCAAATCCCAAGTGAATCAGCTGGTGGACCTCCTCCTCTTCAGGAATCGAATCCATCGCTCCGTGATGCCATCGCGTCTCTGTCTTCGTTTACTCCGACATGATGAACTTCTGGTTATCCATAGCGGATACTGTCCAAATCCTCACGAAAAAGTTCATAGAAACAGCGGACCCCATATTCCTCTTCTACGTTACGCCACTGTCCCATACAATGTTCGGTTTGAGTGTTGAAAGTTCAATCTCCACAGCGGTTAAGTCTTACTTGCAAAAAATAAATTTTATTTATCAGAGTGTATAAGTTTATGAAACACCCTGTATCTGTGTTCGCACTCGGTATTGTATAACACTTCATAAGAAAGAATTGCATTAATGCACGTGCCAATGTTCATAAGTGCATATGCTTGTAACATTTCGTTTGCCTAAAATCGTTAATGTTACTTGGACCCCATGGTCGCTCTGCATGTTCCGTAATGAAATGCATAGTCGTAATGTCATTGAATAACTATGTTCATTTGAAGTTCACAGTTGCAGTATCTCGTAACTATCTGCCTGTACAATTTGATTACTGAATATGAGCCCCAACTCAATGTTGTAATGAAGTTCAGCTTCTATCATATTGCTTGCGTATAAAATTGGAAATAACCCGCTCGTCTCTACTGCAATGTTCTAGAATCATCTCCGCCTAAAGCTGGCCTCGCCATGCCGCTCTGCTATGCTGTTCTGCGTTTCAAAATGCAGCTCGAAATAAAGTTCTCCGACTCGTTTTACAGTGCTGTTCTAAATCCCGGCCTTCTCATGCTTGCTTGGCCCGTACAGCTGGTTCCGTAACCGGTCTTCACGCTGCCTACTGCGGGTGTCTGCCTGGCTCACTGACCTACTTTCCGTTCTCTGCTTGGTGAAGTCAAACTGTCGCTTTCACTTTCCGTGACAAATGCTGCTCGCTGCGCGACTTTACCATACGCTCGGCGTGTCCTACTCAGCTCGCTAACTGTACTTGACTCTCTTGCTAACTGAGCTCGACTCCTCTGCTTACAGAGCTCGACTGACTGTCTCTGGACTGCATTGACCTGCACCTCCCTGGCGCAGTCACGTGACGTTCTCCCCACCTCTGTGGTCTTGCGTCACAAATATAATCTCGAACCCCGATCATCTCGGCTATTAAGTTATACAATAACTTAAGGGTTATCTGTCTTCCTTCAAATAATTACCATATATAATGCTTGTTATAACTTCTCTTCTGAGATGTTTAAATACCATGTCCCATATAGATCTTAATAAAGCTTCATATTTCCATCCATAATTCCATCTGCTTGACTGCTGTCAGTGCCTTCTTAATCCTAGACCTTCTACGTCACCTTGACATTCCTCTTGACTCGATTTGAGCGCTACCTTTTCATAACTCTTCCCATAATCTCAACTACGACTTAATGTCTGCTGGCGTAGCCGATAGCCTCAACTAGGTATCGGATATAATGTACATAGCTCAATCGGTCAATTTTACATCCTGTTTCCTACGGGAACAGATATTTTCAATATGGATTAGCTATGTAAGCTAACATTATTTTTGAAAGGAAGTTTTTACTTCCATAGTACATTGGCGCTGCTCGTGGCAACATTTGTACCTTGCAGCGTCCTTCACTGTATGTACTAGCCACGCGTCTTGGTGAGGTGTACCATAACCAACTGAAGAGCCCATTGGTACACTGGGGCGAAACGCTGGCAACTGTTTAGCGCTAGCCGGACCATTGTATGAAATTTCTGTGTGAATTTGATAATGTACATAGATCAATCGGACAATTTTACATCATGTTTCTTACGGGAACAGATATTTCCGATATGGATTAGTTAGGTAAGCTAACATTATTTTTGAAAGGAAGTTTTAGTTTCCATAGTACATTGGCACTGCTCGTGGCAACATTTGTGCCTTGGAGTGGCCTTCACAGTATGTACTAGCAACGCGTCTTGGTGAGGTGTACCATAACCAACTGAAGAGCCCATTGGTACACTGGTGCGAAACGCTGAAAACTGTTTTGGGCTAGCCGGACCATTGTATCAAATATCTTTGTGAATTTGTTAATGTACTTAGCTCAATCGGACAATATTGTACATCCTGTTTCCTACGGGAACAGATATTTCCAATATGGATTAGCTAGGTGAGCTAACATTATTTTTGAAAGGAAGTTTTGACTTCCTTAGTACATTGGCGCTGCTCGTGGCAACATTTTTGCCTTGCAGCGGCCTTCACAGTATGGACTAGCCACGCGTCTTGGTGAGGTGTACCATAACCAACTGAAGAGCCCATTGGTACTCTGGGGCGAAGTGCTGATAACCGTTTTGAGCTAGCTGGAACATTGTATCAAATTTCTTTGTGAATTTGTTAATGTACATTGCTCAATCGGACAATTTGACATCCTGTTTCCTACGGGAACATATATTTCCAATATGGATTAGCTAGGTAAGCTAACATTATTTTTGAAAGGAAGTTTTGACTTCCACAGTACATTGGCGCTGCTCGTGGCAACATTTGTGCCTTGCAGCGGCATTCACAGTATGTACTAGCCACGCGTCTTAGTGAGGTGTACCGTAACCAATTGAAGAGCCCATTGGTACACTCGGGTGAATGCTGGCAACAGTTTTGAGCTAGCCGGATCATTGTATAAAATTTCTTTGTGAATTTGTTAAAGTACATATCTCAATTGGACAATTTTACATCCTGTTTCCTACGGGAACAGATATTTCTAATATGGATGACCTAGGTAAGCTAACTTTAATTTTGAAAGCAAGTTTTGACTTCCATAGTACATTGGCGCTGCTCGTGGCAACATTTGTGCCTTGCAGCGCCTTCACAGTATGAACTAGCCTCGCGTCTTGGTGAGGTGTACCATAACAAACTGAAGAGCCTATTGGTACACTGGGGCGAAGCGCTGGCAACTGTTTTGACCACCCGGACCATTGTATCAAATTTCTATGTGAATTTGTTAATGTACATAGCTCAATCGGAAAATTTTACATCCTGTTTCCTACGGGAACAGATATTTTCAATATGGATTACTTAGGTAAGCTAACATTATTTTTGAAAGGAAGTTTTGACTTCCATAGTACATTGGCGCTGCTCGTGGCAAAATTTGTGCCTTGCAGCGGCCTTCACAGTATGTACTAGCCACGGGACTTGGTGAGGTGTGCCACAACCTACTGTAGAGCCCATTGGTACACTGGGGCGAAACGCTGGCAACTGTTTTGAGCTAGCCGGACCATTGTATCAAAATTCTTTGTGAATATGTTATTGTACATAGATCAATCGGACAATTTTACATCTTGTTTCCTACGGGAACAGATATTTCCGATATGGATTAGCTAGGTAAGCTAACATTATTTTTGAAAAGAAGTTTTGACTTCCGTAGTACATTGGCGCAGCTCGTGGCAACACTTGTGCCTTGCAGCGGCCTTCACATTATGTACTGGCCACGCGTCTTGGTGAGGTGTACCATAACCAACTGAAGAGCCCATTGGTACACTGGGGCGAAACGCTGGCAACTATTTAGCGCTAGCCGGACCATTCTATCAAATTTCTGTGTGAATTTGTTAATGTACATGGATCAATCGGACAATTTTACATCCTGTTTCCTACGGGAACAAATATTTCCGATAATGATTAGCTAGGTAATAATAATAATAATAATAATAATAATAATAATAATTATAATAATAATAATAATAATAATAATAATAATAATAATAATAATAATAATAATAATAATAATAATAATAATAATAATATCGTATGGCCTCGGGTGCCTGGTGCAAGCTTTGCTATTTGACACCCAGAGGGTAGCTTGCATGTCGAATTTCGTAGTTCCTTGACTATGAAAGTCAAGGAGGTTAGATGTTAGATATCTAATCTCCTTGAACACATTAGCGCTTTCTAGTAGAGAAATGAGGAACTTTGTGCTGGCGGAAACTCCCGAGATTAATTTTGCCATTATGAACCCGGGCTACTGAATTCCAAGGCTTCATCACGTAACAGAATTGTCAAAAATAACGAATTAATTTTTGTTACGTTACTGCTTCCGTACCCAAAACAAATGGTATATGAATAACGTTTTTAGTGCGGCAACGAAATAAGGGGTTAAAATTTTCCCTGGTTTGTGCTATTAACGTTATAACCAGCAGAGGAAAAGATTCCGTTATTTTAAAATGTGCTCCCGTTATTAACGTTATAAGTCTAGTAACGGTCTGACAGCGATTTTGACCCGCTGCGCGCCATCAATAACGTTATTCAGGCAGAGTGATCGATTTGTTTATTTCAAAATGCAAACCTACTAATAACGTTATAAGCCTAGTAACGGTATACGAGAGATTTTTACCAGTTATACGCTATCGATAACGTTATTCAGGGCAGAAAAATTAATTCCGTTATTTAGAAATGTGAACCCACCAATAACGTTATAAGCTTTGTAACGGTATACGAGCGATATTTACGAGCTTTGCGCTGTCAATAACGTTATTCATGGCAGAAAAATAATTCCGTTATTTAGAAATGCGAACCCACCAATAACGTTATAAGTCTAGTAACGGTATACGAGCGAATTTTACCACCCATACGCTATCAATAACGTTATTCAGGGCAGAAAAATTAATTCAGTTATTTTGAAATGCGAACCCACCAACAACGTTATAAGTTTAGTAACGGTATACAGGCGATTTTTACCAGCTATGCGCTATCAGTAACATTATTCTAAGCGGAGAAATTGATTGCGTTATTTCAGAAAAGAATCTCGTCAATAACGTTATGGAAGTGTCTATTTGCCCGCTACCCGGACAAGCATGGAAGGTGACCGTGAACTGACGATGCTGGGCCATATGTAATTCCAGGCCAATTATTTATTCAAACATAGGAAAATTACTTCTTGAAATATCATTAATAATCAACATAATGATTTCAATCTGAGCGCGTGCCCCATCAGACAGGGCAAGGCACCTTGCTCGTTTCGATCGCGGTCATATTGTAGCCTACGTTAGAAACATGTTTCCTAAAATCAATACGATGGATCCCATGATTCGAAATATTTCTTGTTGCTTCATATAGGGGTTTGGAACATAGCCTATTGTTCATCAGTCCCATGTAGTTGAAGTCTGATAAACTTTGTTATTTTTGGAGTTGGCAATGGCCTTGGCTTAGGAACTATCCACGCATTTTCCTGGAGTGGAAGTGGGAAACCACAGAAAAACACTCTAAGATAGCTAAGATGGGAATCGAACTCACCTTCTCGCAGTGTTGCCATATAAGGCAGAGTATAACCTACACATCAAACTTTCTCTCTTTGTGACCAAGAAGAGTATTTCTTTCCTAAATGAAACCTCCCGTTCTTGCTTTTCGTTTACTTGGTATCCTATTATCATTTAGTAGTGATAGAAGCCATTTCTCAGTGATGGTTATTTCTAATGAAGAAAGCTATTCAGTCGGTCAACACGAAATTCGCGTAGACCGAATGAAAAGCTTTCTTTATTATTTTCATTTATAAAAAAATAGGCTTATGACATCACATTTAGTCCGTGTGTGTGCGTATGTGTGTGTCCCCCCTAATAAAATATAAATGGCTGGAGCGATTTCAATGAAATTCGGTAAGGTCATAGTACTATTTTGTCTGACCCCAACCGTGATCTTCAAATTTTATTACAGCTCACCAATCCAACATGGTGACTGTGCGAAATATTTCACTGGCATTCCATATCTCCGAAATTATAACAGATATCACCCTGACATTTTGTACGGTGATAAAATGAACTACTAGATGGAACTCTCAAAATTCCTGTTAAGGAACAAGCGAACATGGGGGCCAAGCGAAGTTGATACATTAAAATGGATCTTTTTTCCCCGCGATTAAACCATTCGAGCGCCGTCAAATGGTATAGCAAATGCACTGATATCTTATTCAGCTCAATTGTTTACATAACCACAAGATGGCGCCTGAGTGAAATTGAAAAATTAAGTTTTAATTTCTTGTGTACTAATCATGCGATCGTAGCCAACGTTTGAACAATGAACCTACCGTGCGCAATAATCGTCATCTAATAGTACAAAGCTCAATGGTCTACACATATTTAGAAATATCTAGACGATTCTCAATGGCAACTAATCAATGACAGCAATCAAACTGAATTGTTTTCATAACCACAAGATGGCGCCTGTGCGAAATTTTAAAATCTCGTATTTAGCCTATTTCCATTTATGAAACAAGATGTTCAGTAAAGAACATATAGCCTACTTTCTCCTAAATGTATGAGTATAGTTATAACTCGTTGTTATTATCAAAGAGTATAATAGAACTATTCTTTGTTGAAGACCTTAGAAACGATTTACCTCTACCAAACGCCACAACCTAGATAAAAACTGCTACCATCATTGAAGAAAGAAAGAAAGAAAGAAAGAAAGAAAGAAAGAAAGAAAGATAAGAAGTATATCATGAATGTTATGGATCTGGAGACATAATCGACCGGACTGGCTGCGTGGCTCAGCGGTAACGTTCTCGCTTGCTGGGCCCTAGGTTGCAGGTTCGTATCCTGGCGCAGTCAGCTGGCATTTGAGGGTGCACAAATGCGAGGGAGCCATGTCAGAACATTTGCTGGCACGTTAAAGATCCCCTTCGGGCCAAAATTCCGGCACCCCGGTGTCTCTAAAAGCAGCAGTAGTTAAAAGGGATGTAAAACCAATAACATTATAATTATTATTATTATTATTATTATTATTATTATTACATATACGACCTGCCGTGGGCAACATCCAACTTTGAGTTGAGGCATGTCTTTACACGTCTGGTTGTGCATGGCTTTCACAACCCTAATTGAATTAACAAATCTTTCCATGACCTTACAGAGACGTGTGTATACAAACTCTGTGGATATTTTCGATTGCTATTTGCCTGAAATAAAAGTAGTAATTAATAACCTGAACTAACACCAACGACTTGAATTCAGTTACTATGTGAAATCGTTTTGTTCTTTACTTCAAATAACATTTTCAAATAACGCAAAATAGGCTGTTACAAACCCTTTAAAATAAAAAGTAAAAATGTATCGTAGTATCATCTTGTCATTCTTCAAATTCGATGCGCATAGAATGCCAATGGTATAGTAATCAATGGAGCCCCACGTAGACTAGTCGTGACATCTAGTGGTGAAATATCGAACAATATAATCCTAACAGAGCGAGTGCATTCTAGCGGCCAGAAGAAGAAACTTTTCAATAAAATTGGAAGTTAATAAGTAGGTCGGCGTGCAGTTACCTTTTTTGGCAGCTAGATGTCTCGAGTAAATCTGCTGGCGAATTATGTTTTAATTAAATATATATTTTACACCATAATATGCACAATATAACGCTTAATTTTAAAACATCTGAGTCATTACAAGACAATAAACATATAACATTTCAAGCAAAAAACCTAGCTCTGATCGGGTTTGAACCATAGGCATTTGAGCGATAGGCTAACGCTCTACCACTGAGCTAATTGTGTCAACGAATATCGTTCTATATAAAATGACTTACATAGAACTTGTTAGCAAGTAATGATTTATACTAAACGATTTCATCACTGGAGTATATTATTTATATATAAAGCTTTTCATACAAAGTTTATTTATTTTGTATCAGTACGCTATATTGCATGCAATACTCAAATTAGTGAAATATAAGTCAGGCACAAGATATCCGTTGCCATCTTGTCTTATTACTGAATCGGCTCAGCTTTTTAAAATTACGTCTGCACTATAGTATTACAAAATAAACTTTTAATTTCGAACGTGCCTCTTCCTTTAGAACAGTTAAAACGATTCTCGGCTCGATAATCGGAACTGGTGGGTCCCATGATATGGATTATAAAGTTTGCATAATTCGCACGGCCGCCATCCTGAAATGGTTTGGCGGACGACCTTGTAGTTTGGTCACAAGACGCATCCTATACGAAGGTATGTTGTTACCAAATTTGGTAGAGATCGGATGATTTGGTTAGTCGTTATTTGATTTTACGTTTTGAACGTTTGAGTGGCCGCCATTCAGTTTTAGTAAAGATGGCGGCGATATAAAACATGACACTGAGGTGCCCTTTGCTTGTTCTACCTCTGTACCAAATTTCGTTCCATTCGGTTCCACCGTGTTCGAATTAATAGGGGGAATCAATTTTGACATAAAGATGGCCACCACCCGCAAACTATTAGGCTAATAACCTATTAGATTGGTCAAAGGATGCTCCCTCCATAAAGGAATGTTGTTGCAAAGTTTGGTAGAGATCGGATGGTTATGTTAGTCGTAATTTAACTTAAGCTTTGAACATTTGTGTGGCCGCCATTACGTTTCTGTCAAGATGGCGGCGATATAAAACATGACACTGAGGTGCCCTTTGCTAGTGTTACCTCTGTACCAAATTTCGTTCATTCGGTTCCACCGTGTTCGAATTAATAGGGGGAATCAATTTTGACATAAAGATGGCCGCCATCCGCAAACTATTAGGCTAATAAGGTATTAGATTGGTCAAAAGATGCTCCCTCAATAAAGGAATGTTGTTGCAAAGTTTGGTAGAGATCGGATGGTTATGTTAGTCGTAATTTAACTTAAGCTTTGAACATTTGTGTGGCCGCCATTACGTTTCTGTCAATATGGCGGCGATATAAAACATGACACTGAGATGCCCTTTGCTAGTGCTACCTCTGTACCAAATGTCGTTCCATTCGGTTTCACCGTGTTTGAATTAATAGGGGGAATTGATTTTCACACAAAGATGGCCGCCATCCGCAAACTATTAGGCTAATGACCTATTCATTTGGTCAAGTGATGCTTCCTCTATAAAGGTATGTTGTTGCAAAATTTAGTAGGGATCGGATGATTAGGTAAATCGTAATTTGATTTAAGCTTTGAACATTTGTGTGGCCGCCATTACGTTTCCGTCAAGATGGCGGCGATATAAAACATGACACTGAGGTGCCTTTTGTTAGTACTACCTCTGTACCAAATTTCGTTCCATTCGGTTGCACCGTGTTCGAATTAATAGGGGGAATCGATTTTCACACAAAGATGGCCGCCATCCGCAAACTGTTACGCTGATGACCTATTAGTTTGGTCAAAGGATGCTCCCCCCATAAGGGTATGTTGTTGAAAAATTTGGTAGAGATTGGATGATTAGGTTAATCGTAATTTGATTTAAGCTTTGAACATTTGTGTGGCCGCCATTACGTTTCGTCAAGATGGCGGCGATATAAAACATGACACTGAGGTGCCTTTTGTTAGTACTACCTCTGTACCAAATTTCGTTCCATTCGGTTGCACCGTGTTCGAATTAATAGGGGGAATCGATTTTCACACAAAGATGGCCGCCATCCGCAAACTATTACGCTGATGACCTATTAGTTTGGTCAAAGGATGGTCCCCCCATAAAGGTATGTTGTTGCAAAATTTGGTAGAGATCGGATGATTAGGTTAGTCGTAATTTGATTTAAACTTTGAACATTTGTGTGGCCGCCATTACGTTTCCGTCAAGATGGCGGCGATATAAAACATGACACTGAGGTGCCTTTTGTTAGTACTACCTCTGTACCAAATTTCGTTCGATTCGGTTGCACCGTGTTCGAATTAATAGGGGGAATCGATTTTCACACAAAGATGGCCGCCATCCGCAAACTATTACGCTGATGGCCTATTGGTTTGGTCAAAGGATGGTCCCCCCATAAAGGTATGTTGTTGCAAAATTTGGTAGAGATCGGATGATTAGGTTAGTCGTAATTTGATTTAAGCTTTGAACATTTGTGTGGCCGCCATTACGTTTCCGTCAAGATGGCGGCGATATAAAACATGACACTGAGGTGTCCTTTGCTAGTGCTACCTTTGTACCGAATTTCGTTCAATTCGCATTCACCGTGTTTGAATTGATAGGGGGGGACAGACATTCAGAGTACACACACTCACACACACACACAGACTCACACACACTCATACACACACACACACACACACAGACTCACACACACACATACACACACACAGACAGACACACTTTTTTCGTCCTGTGTTGATCTCATAAGTCTACTTTCATTTTTTGCAAAAATAGAAAGTAGGCTAAAAATAGGCTTATGAGATCACCTTTTGTCCGTGTGTGTGCACCAGGACCGTGCAATGGGCAAGGTGAAGCAGTGCTAGCAGGTGAAGCGCAGCCCTATTCTGCCTATTTCTGAGCAGTGCAGTGCTTAGTCGCACAAGCACTGTCCATTTGACGGGGTGCTGCAGTACGTTTGGTACTGAGCGTAGAGCCTGGACACTAGGCGCACTGGAGCCAACATTTTGTCATATGCTTGTGGTCTGCCGTGCTCATAACGTCTTTTGTTCCTGGGGAGCACAAAAATGCCATAGTGGGGAAGTCACACCTTAAAGAAACACACCGAAGACGTATAAAACATGATATTTGGATGTACATGAACCAGATCTGCAACACGGATACAAGAAGTTGCATACTTTTTAGCCTATTTTCATTTATGAAAAAAAATAGGCTTATGAGATCACCTTTTGTCCGTGTGTCTGTCTCTGTGTGCGCGTGTGTGTGATATGGTGTGTGCCCCCCTAATAACTTCTAAACCGCTGGAGCGATTGCAATGAAACTCCACACCATCCCGACCGTGCCCTTCAAATTTTGTTACGTCTCACCAATCCAACATGGTGGCTGTGCAAAATATTTCACCAGCATTCGATATCTACGAAACTATTACCGATATCACCGTGGAATATTTCACGGTGATAAAGGGAACTACTAGAAGTTCACCAATGTGATTTTTGAAAACCTGATAACTACAGAACCAACTTGGCGGCCAAGCGAAGTTGCGACTTTTAAATAGACGTTTCTCACGATTTAACCAACCAAACGCAATGCAACTTGGTACAGTATATGTGTATACACATTGTAATGTACCGACATCTAACTTCGTTCAATTGTTTACATAACCTCAAGAAGGCGGCTGTGCGAAATATTTCACCGGCATTCTATATCTCTGAAACTATTAGCGATATCACCCTGAAATTTTGTACGGAGATAAAGGGCTCTACTGGAATTTTATCTATAAGACTTTCAAAAACCGGTTAACTACAAAACGAATATGGCAGCCAAGCGAATTTGAAAATTTTAAATAGACTTTTCTCGCGATTTAAAGATCCAAACGCAGTGAAACTTGGTACAGGAAATGTTTATACACATTGTAATGCACTGGTATCTAATTTAGTTCAATTGTTTACATAACCTCAAGATGGCGAATGTGCGAATTTTAAAATTAAGTTTTTATTTCTTGTGTCGTAATCATGCGATCGAAGTGAGAGTTCGAGTAATGAACCCTTGCAATAATTTTCCTTTAATGGTACATTACTCTATGGCCTATACATATAACAATCCAACATGGCGACCATCCGATATATTTAGATGGATCTCAATATCTACGAATCTATTACAGCAATAAAACTAAATTTTTAATCTTCATAGGGGCTATGAACATAAGTTCACCTATAGGACTTTCAATATCCTGGTGATCACAAATCCAACATGGCGGCGACGCGAAGTATAAATTTTCACATGATCGTTTCTCGTAATTTAATCTTCCGAGTTCAGTGACACTTGGTACAGTAAATCCTTCTACAAATGTTAATCCACTGGCATCTAATTTTTTCATTTGTTTCCATAACCACAAGATGGCAGCTGTGCGAAATTTTAAATTCTCGTTTTTATTTCTTGTGTCCTAATCATGCGATTGAAGTTTGAATACTACACGTACACAATACACTTCACGTAACAGTACATAACTCTAAGACCTACAGATATAAAAATCCAACATGCCGACCATGCGCAATATTTAGCCGGTTCTCAATATCAGCGAATCTATTACAGCAATCAAACTGAACTTTTGTATGTTGATAGAGGCAATTAACATAAGTAGGATATATGAAAATAGGCTGTATAATTCTTCACGGAACTACTTGTAGGGTTAGTTATTGTTGTTTTAAGGGGCGGAACTACGAGGTCATCTGACCCTACTTTTTGGGTGATGTAGCAGGTGAAGCGAGATATAATAATCCTAAAAATGGAATCAAGCATATTGGTAATCATGCATGTGACAGTAACAGGGGCCGGTATGGAATCAGGAGTGTTAATTTTTTTTTTTGTTGACATAATGTCACTAACCAGCCGACGTAGCTACACACGCTAACGTGCATGGTCAGACTACACCGAACTCGAAATACCACACACAACCATTTCATACTTTACCTCATTAGTTTCATTTGTCATTAAATCCTCTCATTAGATTGACGTCATGAAGGGCATCTATCCGTAATATCATTCCCACTAGGAAACTGTCTCACCACATCCCCTTCCTCATAGCAACCTAAATAATTACGGGTAGAACAAAAAAAAACTACATTAGGACTATAAAGCTATAGTCTATTTCAATAACAAGATTCTGAATTCACCAACTGATTAGATTGATGCTGTTCAGGGATATGTGAATTCGAAAAACGTGCGTTAGCAAATTTATCAGGTTTTTAAACTGAACAATATTCCGTCGCAATCTGAGATAATTTATGTCTCGGAAAGGACGGATGCAAACGACGACGACCCGGATATGCCAATGGACTACGAGTTGGGACATTAAACATACAGACACTGACAGGAAAAGTGGAGGAGATTGTAGATGTGATGGAGAGAAGAAAACTGGATGTACTGGGCTTGGCAGAAACGAGATGGAAAGGAGAAGGTCGCAGAGAACTGAGGAAAGGGTACCGGTTGTACTGGAGTGGGAACAGTGAAGGAAGGAGCAGCGGAGTAGGAGTAGTTGTGAGAGATGGAATGAAGGAAGAGGTAAAGGGAATAAGTGACAGGATCATGAAGATCAGAGTAACTGTAAAGGGAAGAAGCCTGGAGATAGCCCAGGTATATGCCCCTCAAGTTGGATGTACAGCTCTAGAGAAGGAAGACTTTGAGGAGGAGCTACAACAGCAGTTGAATGGGCAGAGCATCATTGTCATGGGAGATTTGAATGCACATGTAGGAAGTGAAAGGCAAGGATATGAAAATGTATTGGGAGCAGAAGGATGGGGTAGCAGGAATGAAGAAGGGAGAAAGTTGCTGGATTTTTGCAAGAGAAACGGTTTAGTGGTAGGCAACTCCTGGTTCCGGAAGAAAGAAAGCCACAAGGTAACGTGGTACAGCAGTGATTTAACAAAGAAATCTTTGGTAGATTACATGCTGTACGACTGGGAAATGAAGAGAAGTGTCAGAGATATAAAGGTAATACCATCAGAGGCCATAGATAGCGACCACAGAATACTTGTAATGAATCTGGGAGTTGTTAAGGATAGCAAGAGGACAGAGTACCAGGAAAGGAGAATCAAAGTATGGAAACTCAAGGAAAAGGAAGTCAAGGAAGAATTCCAGAAGATAATAAGGGAAAGGATGCCAACAGACAATCCTAAAACAGGGGAAGAGGAATGGAAGCAATTCAAAAACACAATGGTGGAAGCTGCAGTGGCAGTATGTGGAAGATCAAGCAACAGAAAGCGGTGTAAAGAGACACCATGGTGGAATGAGAGAGTAAAAGAAGCTGTGGGAAGGAAGAACAAGGCTTTCAGAGTGTGGTTCCAGGAAAGAACTGATCTGACAAGGGAAGATTATAAGATAAAGAAGAAAGAAGCAAACAAGATTGTCGCAGAGGAGAGGAAGAAGTGGATGGTAAAGTGGACAGAGATGATGGAGGAAGACAGCAGAGGAAATAAGAAAGTTCTTTATGGGATGGTCAAAAGTAAGAGAAGAGGTCTGCGAGAGGATGTGGTAATGATGGACAAAAACGGAAATGAGGTACACAACAAAGAGGCACTCAAGACAATGTGGAAAGAGTACTTTGAGGATTTGCTGAATCCAAATGGTCATAGGGAGGAAGACAATGTATTGGAAGATGGAGAAGACAACACAGGAATGGAAAAGGACCTGACTTGGAGAGAACTGGAAATGGCTATAGACAAGGTGAAAGGAGGAAGGGCGCCAGGTGTGGATGAAGTGAGTGTTGAAATGGTGAAGGCAGCAGGGGAGGTTGGGAAACAGTGGCTGTACCGTGTGATGAGGGTGATATGGAAGGAGAAAAAGACCCCAGAAGATTGGAAGAAAGGATTAATTGTCCCAATATTTAAGAAAGGAAGCAGAAAGGAGTGCAGAAATCACAGGGGAGTCAAACTCATACCTCACTGTGCCAGGATATATGAAAAGATATTAGAAAGTAGAATACGAGCCAAAGTGGAGAGAAAATTGAGAGAGGAGCAGTATGGACTCAGACCTGGGAGATCAACAGTGGATCTCATATTTTCAGTGAGACAGCTCCAGGAACACCACTACGAATTTGGAGAGGATCTGCTGATGGCCTTCCTGGACATCGAAAAGGCCTATGATAGTGTGTGTAGGGAAAAGGTTTGGAAAGCAATGGAAAACATGGGAGTGGAAAAAGAGACTGTAGGCAGAGTGAAGGAGATGTATTGTGGAAGTGTGAGTTGTGTGAAAGTTGGAGGGGAAAGAACAGACTGGTTCAGACAAATGAGTGGCCTGAAAGAGGGTAGTGCGCTGTCACCCCTTCTCTTTATTGTGGTTATGGACGAGGTAATGACACGGATAGCAGGAAAGATAGGAGAAGATAAGATGAAAGCAATGGTGTTTGCAGATGATCTCATGGTCTGGGGAAACAAGGAGGAGGAAATTCAGGAGCAACTGAAGGCTTGGGAAGAAACAGTGGGAGAGTACGGATGGAAGTTCAACATCAGTAAATGAGAGATCCTGTTAACGACCAGGAAAAAGGACAGACCAATGAGTGGGATAACACTTGGAGGTGGACAGCTGAAGAAGGTGGAAAGTCTCAAGTACTAGGGAAGTATAGTGGAGGAAAATGGGAGAAATGACAAAGAGATTACGGATCGTGGCAAAGAATATAGGGGAGAAAGGTTACTCAGGCTTAAAATTTGATTCCAATTACAACCGTCAGGATTACGTCATCAACCAGCCTAGCCTGCTACTTAGCGGTAGCGGTGAGGCAGTGTACTAAAATTTAAGCGCGGGCGATTTGAATTTTATTCAATCGCGTACTGGTACGCCCGCTTACCCCCCCCCCCCCCCCCCCTGACCCTGTACCGCTCCCTTTGTATTTACACGTAGTAATATGATATATGTCAGCGTATTTTATTTATTCCTGTTCCTTTTGTTCTATTTTATTTGAGAGCAGATATCAAAACAAAGGCTCATAATAATGGATTATTACTATTACTATAGTAGAAATACCAGCCTGAAATCTTTAGTTTTGATATCTGACCTTGCGTAAAACAGAACAATAGGAACAGTGAATAAATACATTTTATTGACATAAATCATATTACTACGTGTAGTTACAAAGAGAGGGATACAGGGTTAGGGGGAAGGATAGGACGCAGGATATCCTTTATTATTATTTGAAACCTGTACCACGGCAGTTGCGTAGTACTCCCCCCACTTTTCTCCCCATGCCCCCTCTCTTAATTTTTCTAGTATTATATGTTTTATTCATGATAGTTTTTCTATCATTAACATTTCTTTTATAGTTTATATTTTTTTAATGGCAGTGCTTAAAGGTTAATTTTGCAGAGGATGTCATGCGAGATGAACTGGTGTCCTCGGGATTTCCTTCCATAAGTCTCAGCTGAGTTCGGCCTTTGAACCCATGGCCTTGTAACACTAGAAAGTCATTCACCTACTACACAGTACTATAAGTTATAATATCAGACAGGTAGAAGAGAGGTTTAGTTGCCACCAGTGTTGTGGGATCACAGTAATCTAAGAAGAATGTAATAAACCAATACAAACCATGCACACCCTATAAAATATGAACTTATTAACCGCTGTTGAATGAGATACGATACTGGAAGGAAACAGAATTCTGAAGGAAAAAATGAGGACAAAAATAAGTGTTTATATGTTCATATTATATTCTTCTTTCTTAGTTTTTACAGATAATAAAATCCACAGAACATTTTCATGAAAAGAGTAATATTTAATTTCATCAGGTCATTGTCCCAGTAGATAATTGTCATCACATGGTAGAGCCACGCATATTGCAAATCTGTAAGAGAAAAATACAATTAAAATCCTAATAATGTTGTAGGGGCTTTGCGATATCGTGGTCATGTGGCTTTATGGTACTTGGAAAGTGTATATGGGATATGTCTGATTACCCATGACATTGTGATGGCAGTAGGTGTGTGTATTTGTAATGGAGCCAGGACCTCGGGATATGAAGTTTCAATATGAACAGGTGTAGCCAATTGACTGTGCAGCGCTGCTACTCTATGGCTCGCACGGCACATCTATACCCCGAGACCACAGAAGGTGAATTCCTTACGACAAATTAGATTGTGTACCTAAATAGTCGTTACACATACATCTCATAATAAAGATGTTGAAGCAACAACTTGTGACAAGGACAGTAAACAGCTACTCTCTAAGTTACAATGTTAAGCATGCACATATAGAACTTTTGCTGCTCATAGGAGGGGACAAGTGTAGTGTGGATAAACTTAAGTTACCCGATCACTTTAATTCCATTGTTATTAATACTAATAATACAATATTATTACTTTCCTAATTGGCCTGGATGTGTTAACAGGCCTCACCCCCTGGGTGAATGCCACTGTAGCCTCGATATTAGGATAATGCTGCTTTAATGAATGCACAAAAGTGCATTTAGAATAAATATATAAACTGGAACTAATATTAGATGTTATTTGAAGTGGAGAATGCCACTAGCCAGTAACTTACATCAGAACAAATCCACCATCTCGGAAGTTCACAATTTACCTCAAGCACAGTAAGCAGTAAGATCTATGTGTATGCCCCCCTCTTACTGTGATATTATATAGCCCATCCAAAAACATCCATAGAAGAAAGAAAGAAAAAAGAAAAAATCTCAAATGAACAATATTAATTTGTGGATTAATTCATTTGTTACACAAATAGCCTACCAATCAGTAAACCGATTGAAGCATTTCTTGATGCAATATGCATTGAATTCAATTTTGTGATTGACTTAAGGGGAACCGATAGGCCTAGTCATTATATTCACTGCAATGTTATATAGGCTATACACTGTACATGTAGCCTTTTATAGTCCAGTCTGCAAACCTCTGTTTGCAAACAAGTCACCTCTATGATCCCCTGCTTCTACACCTCTCACTTTAATAAATCGTTAAACACTGAAACTAACTATAGCCTCCTACGTCTATCTCTGCTTCTCGTATCTAACAGTATGCCAGGGTGCAATAGGCTATATGAATTTATCAGAGGGTGGTATGAACTAAGTGTATTGCTAATCAAAACCTACATAACACCTGGGCCTACCCTATACCGGTATTGGTGTAAAATTAATAGATCAAAGTTTCATCAATATGGTAACTTACCTTTGCTGAAATAGGATTAGTATACAACTGTTCGGACAACAGAATCAGGCAACTCCCGTCTATAGGCTATTGGACAAATATAGTATATAATCTGCTTTCCTTGAAGTGCCTCATTACCTGAGAAGAGAAAAGAAACACAATAAGGTAACCAGTTCACAACCATTCTGCACATACTGTAGGCCTAGCTCTGTTTCAATAAAGTAGGGTTAGGCTATGTAAAGCCATTCATATAGTTCACAATACTTCACAAAATCATTCTAATATGCCATCTAGCTAAAATCATTTTGAATTGAGAATACTACACTGAACGAAGTAATCACAATAAAGCCCACAATTCGTAAACAGAAACACTATCATAATGGGTAGATATTAAAAGCATATCCTGGCAGCAAAACTGCGAAGTAACTATTGAAATAAATACCTACCGTATTAATGCAATATCCTACGAAGGAATGGCATGTTGGAAGCCTCAAAAGCACAAACACACACGATCATGAGTAGGATAGCCAGTTGCCAGCGACATGTTTAAATGTAACCGGCGTATCCACCCCGCATGAGCTTCAACCAATAGCAATCGAGTTGGACAGCAGCGCTACCGCAGCGCAGCGAGTGCTCAGGCAGTGAACCTGTCAGTTGGCAGCGAGGCCTTGGAAGCGAAGGATCTATAGTAGTTTCATCCCCCTGGATCGTGGCAGACAGGCAGAAGCATTTCTGAGAAGCATTAGGAGCTTAATGTGGAATAAAGATGTCCCAAAAAAAAGGAAGGAAGTGTTATACAGAAGCTACTATATCCCGATAGTGACCTATACTTCAGAAACGTGGACAATGAAGAAAAGAGACATAAGCAGAATACAGGCAGGTGAAATGAAGTTCCTGCGAAGTAGGATCGGAGTAACAAGAAGAGTCAGGGTGAGGAATGAAAAGGTCAGGGAAATAGTGAAAGAGGAGCCCTTGCAAGGTAGGATTGAGACATCAAGACTGAGGTGGTATGGACACTTAAAGAGAATGGATGAGAAGAGAATTCCCAAGAGGATACATGAGATGCAGATGCAGAAGAAACGACCAAGGGGAAGACCAAGAGATAGATGGCTGAAAGGGGTGGAGGAATGTGTCAAGAAGAGAGGCGAGGACTGGACCAGAGTGACAGAGGAGAGGTGGTGGGAAGAAAGAACTAAGTGGCGAGGCTTATGTTCCAAACAGACCCAGCCTGGGGATGGAAACTGTACAAGATGATGATGATGATGATTCGTATTTTCAACATCGCCTGAAACAATAACTCATGGAATTTACCTACACATAAGATATACGGCAAAATAAGCAAGTTGACATGAAGTCCTTCTAACTTTTGAAGTTTTGTGAGGTTTGAAGCCATTTTTCAGTGTTGCCTAAGTAAACAAAAGTTTGGTGCTTTTCAGTCGGTCAACACGAATGTACCCAAATAAAGCTGGGTTATGCCCTGATCCTGAAATAAATTACATATTTATTACGTATTTATTAATCTTATGTAATTTATTTCAGGATCAGGGCATAACCCAGCTCTATTTGGGTACATTCGTGTTGACCGACTGAAAAGCACCAAACTTTTGTTTTTGAAGTTTTAAGACAATTTTCTTTATTTCAACAGTATGGAGACCAAGAGTGCTCTTCATTGTAAAACAATTTTGCTCTGAAAATTACAAAATATGTTGTCTATCTTTCTACCAGCTTGCCGGTATTTCTTTCGGTTGTATGTTGGTTTTTGGAACTATTCGTCTCTTTGGTTATGGTATGCGAACCATCTCTCTAACTTACCAGGGGCTATGTAATGCCAAAAATACGAAGAAAGGTGTACTATTATAGTACGTGCTGAAATTACATGGCATCGTGCAATAGATTGCGCTTAGAATGAAAGAGATCACTTTGTGGTGTAGCGGCTAACATTCTTGGCTGTCGCCCCGGTGGTCCGGGTTTGATTCCCTGGCCTGCCAAGACATTTAATTTCAGTTTGAGGTACTGAAATGGTATCGATGATACGTAAGTCATCAAAGGGGTCAGGTCAGTGATCACAAGTTTTCCTTTTTTTTTCTACATTCTTATTCTGCAATTCGAACATTCATATGGAACTCGGAGAGAAACTCTCCTCGTAGAGTTGTTAGAATAGCTTCCGTAAAATATTCTCAAAGGCCAATGCTACAAGTAGCCGTCGTGAGTTAATCCAATTGCATATTTATATGTAATCCACACATCGTATTTAAGAACATTTGATTTTCATAGCATTCTATGTTCTGGGCATAGGAAAACCTCGAAGCTAATTTCGCAATTTTCAGTGAATGAACATCCAAAGTATAGTAATCATCATGTAGGGACACCGTGCCACATATATACAGAGAGTGCAAGAATTATTGCTTGAAGGCAAGGTGACATGGTGCGTAATTTGTGTTTGTACAACGAATGAGGTTTTCATTACGGTGATGATGATGAAGATGGTTGTAACGATGAAGACGGTGATTTACTAGTTAGGAACCAAAGGAATACTTGAGAATTAAGCCTGAAGCGGATGTATGGAAAAAACAAGATGAACTTGCTGGTTGATTGCGAAAGTGTCTAATCACCATATTTTATGGAGAACAACTTTTCCAGAAGTACACATGAAAGGGAGCAGCCAAGCACAAAAGGTGGAGGCATAGGTTGCTCTTGTGTGAGACTGTATGCTGCAAACACTGTGGAGTGTCTGATAACCTAGCTCCGTTCAAACAACAAAATTAAGAAGGGGATTCACTACAAACGTTAGGAATCACCGACATAGATCCAAGATGCATCTGTAACATTTCAGAAATGTTACGCGATCCATGTTTTCGTGTCTTCCTCTTGTTAGAAGCAAAAGTACAATAGAATAATAATTGTTATTGGCCGTAAGAAGGATACAAGATTTATGCTGGAGCCCACCATCAGATGTGAAGTAACCATCGGCATAACAAGACAGGTCGTTTAGAGCTAACGATAGGCTTCAAAGAGAATTGAAAGCTTGTGGTACGTTTCGAATAAGGGAAAGAAACAACATCAACATTTTTTAATAACTTATCGTGTTTGGGTATGCCTAACTTAAGTATAAATGGCATAATTTTGCTATCAAATGAATCCATTCAATAATAGATAGTTGATCTACAATGTACTCGGGAACAGTATGAGACGTAGTCTATTGGTATCCAATAACATTTTATTGCCAATAATAATAGTCTAATAATAATAATAATAATAATACTAATATGAAGACTAGGAAATGGTCTGAGGAACATAAGATTCAATTTAGCCGGAAAATGAAGGACTACTGGGCCATCAGAAAAGCTCGAGGTACCAACATGAAAGCAGCTGCCAAACCCACCACTAAGAACACCAATCGTGGCAAGCCTGACGATGACATCAAGAAACAGCTAAAACACAAGCACCGTGGTCCATAGATGGCCCTAAAGAAATTTAAAAAAGAAAATATGAAGAGAAGAACGTAGATATCAGTTCATTACAATGTATATAAACAATTGCTGTACCAAGTTTCACTGCGTTCGGATGGTTAAATAGCCAGAAAAGCGGAAGTTTTGTGAGGTTTGAAGCCATTTTTCAGTGTTGCCTAAGTAAACAAAAGTTTGGTGCTTTTCAGTCGGTCAACACGAATGTACCCAAATAAAGCTGGGTTATGCCCTGATCCTGAAATAAATTACATATTTATTACGTATTTATTAATCTTAGCGGCTGGAGTATGCCTACTATTTTGGCCGACCCCGATCGTGCCCTTCAAAGCTTATTATGTTTCACCAATTCAACATGGTGGCTGGGCGAAATATCTCACTGGCATTCTATATCTCCGAAACTGTCACCGATATCACCCTGAAAGTGACTTTCATAAACCTGTTAACTATAAAACGAACATGGCGGCCAAGTGAATTTGAACATTTAAATAGACTTTTCTGGCGATTTAACCATCCGAACGCAGTGAAACTTGGTACAGCAATTGTTTATATACATTGTAATGAACTGATATCTAATGTTGTTTAATTGTTTACATACACTCAAGATGGCAGCTGTGCAAAATTTTAAAATTATTTTTTTATTTACTGTGTCCCAATCATGCGATAGAAGTCAAAGTTTGAATAATGAACCTACGCGATAATAGTCATCTAATAGTACATAACTCTATGGTCTACAAATAGGGTCTTTCATATTAAGTAAGAACATGTTTAACGATTGTTAATTTTGCTCCTGGTATGGCAAAAATTGCTGGCCCCATGGTGTTGGGGATAGCATGCCTGCTTCTCACCTGGAGGCCCCGGGTTCGATTCCCGGCTCCATTAGTGATTTTAGAAACGGACGTGTGGGTTGGAACGGGGTGCACTCAGCCTCGAGAGTAGCTGTCTGAAAGTCACGAAAACCAAGATTAATGGCCGAGGGAACCCGATGCGCTGACCAATATCTACAGATGCCTGGGCAGCGGTCGCTTGGTAGGCCTAGGCCTGTCATGGGTTGTAGTGCCACGGTTTATTTTAATGACACAAAATTCCCAAACAGCATTTAGTTTCGCCCCCGGCGTGAATTTAAAATGCATGGAACATATCATTTCATGTCTGAAATTAAATCTGGTCTGGCATGCAAAACAACATGGATGTGGACGCGTTAACATTTTAATTTCGCCATGAGCGTGATATTCGGGTGCGAAATGATATTGATTGTAAGCGCGAAAATTAAAATGGAAGCAAAATGTAATTTTAAGCACAATAACATAGTGAAAGGCGACGTAAAACTAATTGCAGTGCGAAACGAAATACGGTTCGTGGCACAGGGGTTTGCTTTCGTGCCATGGACAGTATAAATGCGCTGAGGGTAAGAAGGAAGTAGTAAGGAATGCCAAGCCCCCCCCCCCCCCCCCGAAATTTCCGGAAGTGTAAGAATAAAGAATGTAGAAATGAGAGGAATGACCCCTCAACCCTGTTGTTCGAGTAACCCGCCTCCGAAACAGAACTCCATATACGCCGCGGTACTACCACAGATGATTTTCTGTTATTTGTAACTCTTCAGTCAGTCAACATTAATTTATCCGATAACTGGGTGGGGTACAACGTATATAAGATGTAACACTCCTGAAAAAAAATACATGTATTAGAACATACAGGGTGTCCTAGCACTCGTAGTGACGTCCCCTACTTTCCTATAGCCTCTTAATTTAATTAAAAGACCAAAACTAAAAGGTCATTCGCGAGTAGTGGGGTAGTGTTCGTTTCCTCAAGTCACGCTCGTGCTTGAATATGTATGCCTATGTTGGGAAAGGGTTAGGTGGTGGGGGAGGAGTAGGGTTGAGTGAGGGGTCGTTTAGAAGGTATTTTTTCCGCTCTAGGTGATGGTGAAGTTCATTTTTAAAATGGATGGAATTGGGAAACGCCATTTGGGGTAAACATGTTGTTTTTTGACATTTTGGCGATGAATGTTTTTTTATACGCATGCGCACTTGAGGAGTTTTGTAAGAGGGCGGGCTTTTTAAATGATGATTTATAAATAAGTGTTATTTTAATATGTATTGAAATAAACCCCAAAAAACTAATAGGTCATCGGCTTTTTAGTATCTCGCTAACCAATAATCGGATTTAAACCTATGAGGTGTCGTAGGACTCGTGGTGAACTCCCTTTTTCTATGGACGGGGTATATCCACCCCAAAATAAAAAATACCCTTACCCGGGGGGATGAAATAGTAACTTATTTTTGTACGCATGCGCACTTGAGGAGTTTTGTAAGAGGGCACGCTTTTTAAATGATGATTTATAAATGAGTTTTTTTTAATATGTATTGAAATAAACCCCAAAAAACTAATAGGTCATCGGCTTTTTACTATCTCGCTAACCAATAGTCGGATTTAAACCTATGAGGTGTCGTAGGACTCGTGGTGAAATTCCCTTTTCTATGGACGGGGTATATCCACCCCAAAATAAAAACTACCCTTACCCGGGGGGTGAAATAGTTTTTTTTATGTGCGCACACGGACGGCTTTTGTCAAAAGGACCTAACTATACGTTTGTTAATATTTTCTGAACCCCTGATGGGATTTTGCCATAGGCAGTATACTAGCCCTGGGGGGGACGCCCCCTTTTTGAATGTATGATTGGTTTTTGTCAAAAAGGCCTAACTACACTTTTGTTCATATCTCGCGAACCAATCATGCTAGGGACTTGTATGAAGGGTTCTAGCACTTGGGGTGACGTCCCCCTTTGCGGGGTGAAACTACCCCCCAAAATTGAAAAATCCATATCTTGGAAACGAAGAATCCTAAAATTAGGTGTGATAGCTTGAAAAATAGGGGATGATATGGGCTTTCACCTCGATTGGTCATTTCACCCCTAAATCAGTAAATAGTCATGTTATGGGAAAAAAACCTGTTAAACACCTAAAAATGATATATGAACCTAAGATCTTTTGTTTTTGATGAAAAATAGCAGGGGTGGAAACCACCCCCAAAATTGAAAAATCCATATCTAGGAAACGAAGAAGCCTAAAAATAGGTGTGATAGCTTAAAAAATAGGGGATGATATGGGCCTTTACCTCGATTGGTCATTTCACCCCTAAAACAGTAAATAGTCATGTTATGGGGAAAAAAACCTGTTAAACACCTAAAAATGATAAATGAACCTAAGATCATTTGTTTTTTGATGAAAAATAGCAGGGGGTGAAAACAACCCCCAAATTGAAAAATCCATATCTAGGAAACGAAGAAGCCTAAAATTAGGTGTGATAGCTTAAAAATAGGGGATGATATGGGCTTTTACCTCGATTGGTCATTTCACCCCTAAAACAGTAAATAGTCATGTTATGGGGGGGAAATGTGTTAAACACCTAAAAATGATAAATGAACCTAAGATCTTTTGTTTTTGATGAAAAATAGCAGGGGGGGTGAAAACAACCCCCCAAATTGGAGAATCCATATCTAGGAAACGAAGATGCCCAAAATTAGGTGTGATAGCTGAAAAAATAGGGGATGATATGGGCTTTTAACTTGATTGGTCATTTCACCCCTAAAACAGTAAATAGTCATGTTATGGGGAAAAACGTGTTAAACCCTAAAAATGATAAATGAACCTAAGATCTTTTGTTTTGGATGAAAAGTAGCAGGGGGGTGAAAACAACCCCCCAAATTGAAAAATCCATATCTTGGAAACGAAGAACCCTAAAATTAGGTGTGAAAGCTTAACAAATAGGCCATGACATGCGCTTTTACCTGGATAGGTCATTTCCCCCCTAAAACAGTAAATAGTCATGTTATGAGCAAAAAATGTGTTATACACCTAAAAGCATAAGCTTTTTGTGAAACCATGCTTTAATGGACATGTGTATGGAGGATGATTGTTGTTATTATTATTAGGTAATTATGGATTAATGTGTGTATAGATAACTAACCAGTGGGGAGCGTGATGGCGCAGGTGCTTAGCTGCTCGTCTTTACCCGGACGGCTGGGGGTTCAAATCCCGGTGACAGCGGGGGTTGGAATTTTAACCTGAAAAAATCACGTGGCGTCAGGAAAGGCATTCGGCCTTAAATCCCCGGCCGAAACCAAAATGAGCCTGGTTGGCTCCGGCGACTCAAAATAATAGGGAAAAGCCGAAGAAAAAGAAGAAGAAGAAAGAAAGGTAACTCACCAGTAATAGTAAACATTGGTTTGAGGTGTTGAAGAAGTCAGGATGGCCAACCCTTTGCCATGGTTCACGAATGGACTCCAAAAAGTTTTACCTGTCAAGATTCAGTATATCCTGTTGCAGCCTTTAGAAAAAAAATCGAACCGGGGCCTCTGTGGTGACAGTGGACTTATATTCTTAATGCTTTTTAAACAAACATACGCTTGCATACTACCGCTGGGTTGAATCTGCACAGAGACACTGGCTTTGGTTTGTCTAGTGTGCCTTGGAGATAACAGCACAGCGATCTTGTCAGCAAGTTTCATATTACTCGTCTGCTTGATAGTGGACGTGCTCTGCACCGTGTTATCATACAGGACATGACTAGATCGTTGTTAGGTTTGACAAAGGCTTAGTGAAGCTTATTGCAACCTTGAAATGAATGTCATGGTATAGTCGGGGTTGGAAGCCAAGACCTTAGGGTTGACAACCAAGTAGGTTAACCACTACACGGTGAGATGGTCAAATAATAATGTAACAGAACATATAGAAACGATTTCTATCGTTTAACGAATTGGCTAAGAGCCATACCATGAGAGGTGTAGGTAATGGAAATTGAATCCTTAGCTGATGATTATACTACTTGTAATCTATAGCCATGCCCACGTATAAGCTATCATGTTAGAAAAAGAATTGTATGGCTTGTTTTAAACGGAGAATAATTGTGTTTACTGTGAAACACAAATCTGAATTTAAAATTAATTTAAAATAATTAATAATTTAAAATAATTAATTTAAAATTATTTTAGTACGCTGAAGTTAAAATGAATAATGATCGCATTACAGACAGCCAGTTTCAAAGCCATGAGAACTAAGTGAACAAAGAATAAAATTCATTAGCCAGTGAGAAATTCAACATGCTGTCCTTTGGATAAAAGAGAAGCGTTCTACAAACTTAACCACCAAGCTGTCCTATCGACCCTCAATGGTTTGGGTCATCGTAAAGATGAAAATTAAATCTAAGCTATAACTAAAACTAACTACACTCTTATATACCAGAAGAAGAAATGGAAAACAATAGGCCAAATAAAGGACAGAAGGAATAAAAAATGGCCCTCAACCCTCAAGCATGTGGATTGAGGGAGTTGGAAGGAAGGAGAGCCATGAAAGGCAGATAAAAAGTATAATAAGAGAGGCTCTGCCCCAGAGGTAATGGATAAAGTGGAGGAAAACTGGACTCAGCTCAGAAATCCCTTGGGGTCGCCGACTTCCAAACTGATCAGCCGTAAGCCCCTTGAGGGTGTAGCCATATGCAGAGTGCACCGCAAGTGGTGGGGCTATATACACCCTACCTTCTTGAGGGGACTTGAGCAAAATACAGGAAATAACATGAAAATTAAAACAAGGCTGCCTCCTCACACTAGTAGGATATCAGAAAAAATAAATAAACAAGGGCCAATGAAGTTGCAAAAGGAAGAGACTCCCTAGGGCTCGGATACCCTAATCATGTTGGGGTCGGTAGAGAACAAGAGTTGAGCAAGTGTGGTCGATAGGAACTAAGACAGAGAGGAGCCTAGCACATGTTAGTGGAAGCACTGACGGTCTCAGATGGGACTCCGTGATCGTCAACCTACATGACACTAGATATGACGCCCAGGGATGGAATTAAAGACCTCTTTTGTTTTATATCACTTGCTTTTAAGAACGCTAACACATGGCATGCCTTATAATGCAATACTGGTCCTAGGGTATGCAAAATTGTATTAAAAAGTCAGCTAATAATAGTGTGCTTGCCCACGATTATTTTCCCAAGTAGAGTACATGGGACTGATAACCATGATTTCCAAGCCCCTAAGTAAGACAAAAACAAATGATTTTCATTTTCCAATGAGTTGGGGTGAGGTGAGGTGAGTTTTCTATACACCAAACTGATGTGGTTTCCCACTTCTACTCCAGGCAAATGCACATTTGATGTTAAGAATAGTGAAATGGTTTGCAACTGCCCAATGCTAGGACCTGATTAGTGGCTATTAAAAATTGAATGAAATGGAGTACACTTCCCCCAAAACAAACATGAGGAGTATTCGATCCCCCACAACAACCATTCTTATCTAATATATAAAAGTGAAAGTCTGTATGTATGTGGGTATGTGGATCTGTTCCGTATACAAATCTACACCGTTCCACCAATCTCAACCAAATTTTGCACACACATAGTTTAGGACCCAGAAGGAACCGCTGGCTACATGAATTTACGATAGTCTTTCTCATTCTTCTGATTTCGACCCTTTTGCACTCCAGCAGATGCTAATCAAATCATAAAATATACTCATGAAGGAATGGCAAGGCGGATAGTTTCCATGGCAACATAGCTCAAGTCGAGACACGGCCGACTGGATGCCATTTGCGCTCTGCACTACCGGTATAGAAAATGAGGATCTTTACTTGAAATCCCGTTAGTTACTCAACTTCTCACACAGCACTGTCAACCGAGTTTAGCATAACAAAGACTTGACACTATCTTCTACTATATATTTGTCAAATTCCACTCACTCACTCATTCATTCATCACGAAATCTCAGAAACCATCAAACGGATTGGAATTAAATTTGGTATACAGCTTCCCCAAGGGCCGCAAATGCCCACTAAGAGAGGATTTTTGGATATTCTGGTTCTAAAGGGGTGTTAAGGGGGTAGACCTGCATTTCATTGAACAGCAATATCTCCCAATTGGTTTCATTGGGGGATGTGATACTCGGCAAATAAACTCATCATTAAAAATAAGAAGACACGAGTCGGAGGGTTTTTCGATGTGGTGTATATTATGAGATGAAAGGGGTGAAAAGTGGGGATTGAAAGATTCCTAACGGAGCGTGTATCTCTTAAACGACATAGGCGAGGAGTTTGAAACTCAGCGGGAAAAAATCAGCATAAAAATAAGTAAATATGTGTTTGACCGTTTCATCATAAATCCAATTTAAGGGGCCCATGGGGTGGGGTGAAATTATGGAGGGGGGGGGGGAGAAACAGGGAAGAAAGTGTCCTAACTGATTGACTGACTCACTCACTCATCAAACTCAGGGGGAAAAACTGCTTTAAAGTAAGTAAATAGCTGTTCGACAGTTTTTTTCATAAATCAAATTTAAGGGGTTCATGGGGAGGGGTGAAATTCTGAAAAAAGAAAATTGAAAGAAAATGTCCTGACTCACTCACTCACTCACTCACTCATCATCGCCCAGCCAAAATGATTGATGTTAGAAACATGACAGTTTGGGGATATGTTCATTGTATTTCAAAACAGTCTACTAAGGGAGGATTTTCGGATATTCAGGTTCTAAAGGGGTATTAATGGGGTTAAACCTGCATTTCATTGAATAACAATATCTCCCGATTGGTTTCATTGGGGGATGTGATACACGGCATATAAACTCATCATTAAAAAGTAAGACACGTGTCTGAGGGTTTTTCGATGTGGAGTATATTATGAGGTGAAAGGGGTGAAAAGTAGGGATTGAAAGATTCCTAACGGAGCGTGTATGTCTTAAACGACATAGGCGAGGAGTTTGAAACTCAGCGGAAAAAATCAGCATAAAAATAAGTAAATATGTGTTTGACCGTTTTTTTTTTCATAAATCCAATTTAAGAGGCCCATGGGGAGGGGTGAAATTCTGTGGGGTGGGGGGACAGGAAAGAAAATGTCCTAACTGATTGACTGACTGACTCACTCATCAAACTCAGGGGGAAAAACTGCTTTAAAGTAAGTAAATAGCTGTTCGACAGTTTTTTTTATCAATCAAATTGAAGGGGTTCATCGGGAGGGGTGAAATTCTGAAGGGAAAAAAATGAAAGAAAATGTCCTGACTCATTCACTCACTCATCATCGCCCAGCCAAAAATATTGAAGTTGGAAACATGGCATTTTGGGGATATGTTCGTTGTATGTCTAAACCGTACACTAAGGGAGGATTTTTGGATATTCAGGCTCTAAAGGGGTCTTAAGGGGGTTAAACCTGAATTTCATTGAATAACAATATCTCACGAGTCGTTTCATTTGTGGATGTGATTCTCGGCATATAAAATAATCATTAAAAATACGCAGACATGTGTCTAAGGTTTCTTCGATGTGGTGTATTATTATGAGGTGAAAGGGGTGAAAAGTGGGTGTTGAAGGATTCCTAACGGAGCGTGTAGGCCTATCTCTTAAACGACATAGGCGAGAAATTTGAAACGCAGCGAAAAATCATCAGCTAAAAAGATAAGTAAATCGGTGTTCGACCGTTTTTTCATAAATTAATTTAAGGGGCCAATGGAGTGGGGTGAAATTCAGGGGAAAAAAGGAGAGAAAGTGTCCTAACTGACTAAATCACTCACCAAACTCAGGGGAAAAAGACAGCTTTAAAAATAAGTTAATAGGTGTTCAAGCGTTTTTTTATCAATCCAATTTAAGGGGCCCATAGGGAGGGGTGAAATTCTGGTAAAAATAATTGAAAGAAAATGTCCTGTCTGACTCACTCACTCATCACGCCCAGCGAAAACTATTAAAGTTGGAAAAATGAAATTTTGGGTATATGTTCGCTGTATGTCGAAAACGTCAACTAAGGAATGATTTTTGTTTATTCGGGTTTTAAAGAGATGTTAAGGGGGTAAACGTGCATTTCATTGAATAACGATATATCATGAGTTGTTTCTTAGGGGATGTGATATTCGGTATATAAACTAATCATTAAAAATAATCAGACATATGTCTAAGGGTTTATCGATGTGGTGTATATTATGAGGTGATAGGGGTGAAAATTGCTGGTTGAGGGATTCCTGACGGAGCGTGTATCTCTTAAAGGACATAGGCGAGATGTTTGAAATTCGGCGGGAAAAGAACAGCTTAAAATACAAGTAAATAGGTGTTCGACTGTTTTTTTCATAAATCCAATTTAAGGGGCCCTTGGTGAGAGGTGAAATTCTGGGGGAAAAAAACAGGAAAGAAAGTGTCCTAACTGATTGACTCACTTACTCACTCATCAAACTCAGGGGGAAAACAGCTTTAAATAAGTAAATAGGTGTTCGACCGTTTGTTTCATAAATCCAATTTAAGGGGTTCATGGGGAGGGGAGAAATTATCAAAAATAAATGAAAGGAAATGTCCTGACTGACTCACTCACTCATCATAGCCCAGCCAAAATTATTAAAGTTAGAAACATGACATTTTGGGGATATGTTCGTTGTATGTCGAAAACGTCCACTAAGGAAAGAGTTTAGAATATTCAGGTTCTAAATAGGTGTTAAGGGGGGTAAACGTGCATTTCATTGAATAACCATATCTCACGAGTGGTTTCATTTGGGGATGTGATACTTGGCATATATACTAATCATTAAAAATAAACTGACACATGTCTAATGGTTTTTCGATGTAGTGTATATTATGATGTGAAAGGGATGAAAAGTGGGGGTTGAAAGATTCCTAACGGACCGTGTATCTCCTAAACGACATAAGCGAGGAGTTTGAAACTCGGAGGAAATCAATCAGCTTAAAAATAAATAAATAAATAAATAAATAAATAAATAAATAAATAAATAAATAATTAAATAAATAAATAAAATAAATATGTGTTCGACCGTTTTTTCATAAATCCAATTTAAGGGGCCTATGGGGAGGGGTGAAATTCTGGAAGAAAAACGTCCCCTAATGAAGGATTTTTGGATGTTCACTCTCATCGACCAACCCAAACGATTAAAGTTAGAAGAATGATATTTTGGGGATATGTTTGTTGTGTGTCGAAAACGTCTACCAAGGAGGGATTTTTGGATATTCAGGTTAAACCTGCATTTCATTGAATAACAGTATGACACGACTATGACGCGAGCGAAGCGAGGCTAAAAATGAGATGATGTGCGTCTATGTATTACTCAATCACGCAAGTACCACTGGTCCGATTTACATGAATTTTACATGGAAGTAGCTGATTTACCTGGTTAACATATAGGTTACTTTTGATTTCAATATTTAAAGATGGCGACCATTTTAGTGACTTCACTACACCCTTTGGTTTAAAACTTTCATATTTCCATTTCAAATACAAAGAGAACGCTAAGAAATAGCAAACTTTTGATGGTATATACGAGGTTAAAAATTACATTTTCTATCCGAAAGGTATCTCCAACCGTTAGCGAGTAAAACCTAAATTTGTGCTATAAAACACGGTCAACGCCGAGCGGTGTAGTTGGACAAAATGTTCCATCCTTAATCTCCCTCTGCGCAGCACCTCGCCTATCCCCTGTTTTAACTGTCACCTTCATATTTTAATTTATTTATGACGCGTAGCGAAGCACGGGTACTTCAGCTAGTAGTCAATATAAATGACTATGCACTTCAGCTCATGACGGTCTCCTCTCTCCAATCCTACCCCTTGGTGGTGAAAGGCACACTCTAATACAACCATCATAGTGACAGGTTATCTGTTAAATACCTAACTATCCCCAGATATACATTAAATATTCCTAAAATCCACTACATTTTCCGCAAATTGACCAAATGACACAACATTCCAGCAAAATTCAACAAATGACTACCAGATTTATTGAAATTCCATTGATTTACCTAAGCATGGTTTAAACTACCTCAAATTCATATAAAATTAGACGAATATAGATGAAAATTCACTAAAATTTACCAAACTTACCCAAAGTGGGCTACAAACCATGAAATATATCCATTTTTTTTTTGTAAATTCACTATATGTACTTGAAAATTCCATAATATTGCCTTTACAAGTATGCTCTTATTGTTGTTGTTTCGTTTACCACACTCCCTGCAGACAAATACCTCAACATGACTTTCTCCTAGACTAGGAGCTCCACATTCGATATGATAGCTGAGTTTCATTTCCCATAAACTTGTCTCTGAGGTGGGTGTCAGGAAAAGGCATTCAGCTGTAAAAACCACACCCTCACATAGACTTTCATAACCTCTTACGTTGAGGTTGTTAACACTAACGACATTGAATGATTGAACGGTTTCCTTTTCACAATTCCTGTCTATACTTTCCTCTTGAAGGTTGCTAAAAATGCAATTAAATTTAATAAATACCTTAAGATGGTTTCATTTGTTTAATGATATGGTGTTGATGATGGATATATACGTTAAGACTAATTTTTGTTAGGTCTTAACTGGCCTTGCAATTAGAAATTGACAAACCAAACATGGGTTATCTACCAGGGGAACACTTTGACCACTATGTTGGTTATTGACCAGTAAGTACAGTTCTAGTAATGAGACAGAAATCCAACACAAACAATGAGCGCGCAATGCGGTGGAGATTGGTACCACGATGTACTGTCAGTTATGTAGCTATGTGGAATGTACATCACATATGGTTTACTTGAAGGTTTGGAGGTTCCATTAAAGATATTTCTACAATAAACCATTTTCAAATGGTCATTCGTTGGTGTGAAAATATTTATTATATGGTATTTTATGTAAACAATTATGATTTATAAAAAATTTATACGATTACTGTATTCTTATTCAATGTAAGCACTGGAGGCACTATCGACCAAAATACAGCACTATCTGGAATGTATATTGCATACTTGAAGGTTTGGTGATCCCATTAAAGGTATTCCTACAATAAATGATTTTTAAGTTCTCGTTTTATGGCATGATTATTTAATATATGCTATTTGCTATTAGGATTTGACACTGGAATTATTTTACAAGTAGTTATTTTAATGACAAACAGAGTTTAATGTTAACAAGGCACAACTCTATTTGAAATTTTGAATAACATGTTGCATGTTATACATCATATGCAACTACTGTAAGGCTTGTGATTTATTTAATGCCTTTAACCCTATATTAAACACTCAGTTTGCAATACTGATAACTGCAATGTTACTGAAAAAAAATTGAAACAAAACAAAAATCAGCATTGAAAAACCAAAAAGTGGTTGAGCATATATATAGTGGGGAAAAGAAAAGTTTTGTAAACACTAATGTCCAACAAGACTAATTAAATCAGTAACTGTCAGGGTGGCCGAGTGGTTAAGGCGTTTGACTTAAGATCAAATTTCCAAATATATAAGGAAGCAAGGGTTCGAATCCCTTCCCTGACATAACTATTGCTTGAACATGCAAGAAAACAAGAAATATACACAAAATATGTTTATCAATTTAATCAATTTTTTTTTTTTTTTTTTTTTACAAGAGATAGACACATAGAATACAGCTCTTTTGGTTTATCATTTCTTTTAAACATAACACTTGTTGAAAATTATTTTTAGGGGATGGGGGTGTTGCTACGTTGACCCATCACACAATAATAGCAACTTTACGAAGTTCATTTTCTATATTTAATAGCTCTTTCTCATAACCAATATGACCAACCTGTTTACAGGCATGCAAGAGCTGTAGACGTTCGACTAATATATTAGGATCGTTCCATTTGCTATTTTTTATGAATGGTTTCAGAATCTCGGGAAGCAGTTCATCATTATCACCATCATTATGATTATCATCCTCAAAATGATGATCATTTTCATAATGATGATCATTATCATCGTTATCATTACCATCATAATTTCCACCTGTGTCCACAGTCTGTTCAATGGTTTGAGTTGCCTTTGATAGTGTTGAAAGTTTCTTTTTAGATGTGCTAGAATGCTTTAACATTGTTATGTTATTATTACCACTATTACCTTTCCCCACTAACCTCTTGATGGGGTATATTGTCTCTGATAGGGTTGAGGGCTTTTGAGATGTAGGTGCGTGTCTGAACATGGGTTTCACAGGAGGTGTTAAAGGTTTCTCATTGAACAACTCGCTAACAGCAAGCGTGCGTTGTAGTGTATTAAACTTGAGGTTAATATTATCTTGAGCAGCACTATCTTTCTCTTGGACTTGGTTTCTTGCTTTGGTTTGGGTTTTCCCTACATTTAGACTAGCGTGATTATTAAGTTTGCATTCATGATTGATTGAAGAAAGTACGTCCAATTCTTTTGTTTTAAGCATTCCTCGTCACGGTTTCGATCGTTGCTTTGAACAGCGCCAAATAACAGTTCCATTTTTATTGCTTCGTTTCACAATATATGAATATCCTTTATAGTATGCATAAGGCTTACCTTACCTAGTCACTGATACTTCCACATCAACTGTCAAGCACAAACTAATCTCTAGTAAAGACAACTTGGTAATAACAACAATAGTTTAATGTGGGAGCATATATACATGCAAAAAGTGGGAGCAAAGTTGGGGGGTAAAAAGTGGGAGCAAAAGTGGTAGCAAATGTGGGAGAAAAAAATAACTGTGAGCAAAAAGTGGGAGCAAATGTGGGAGCAAAGCAAATATAAAAAGTGGGAGCAAATATGCTAACAAATATGTCAACAAATATACCAACAAAAGTAAATACACAAGTCAAGATAGATTAAAGTGCAAAGAAAATATGGAAGCAAATATGACAGCAAAAATGGTGTTTTTCTAAAACAACTAGACATAACAAACTTAGTCATAACCTAACCTAACCTAATCTAAGCTAACCAAACCTAACCAAACCTAACCTAACCTAACCTCACCTAACCTAACCTCACCTCACCTAACTTCACCTAACCTAACCTAACTTCACCTAACCTAACTTGACTGAACTTTACCTAACCTAACCCATCATAACTTCACCTAACCTAACTTTACCTAATCTAACTTCACCTAACCTAACTTTCAACTCTCAGATCAAAATTAAATTCTAGGCATAGTTGAGTTGGAACCCAAGACTTCAGGGATAACACACAAGTATACTAGCCACTACAACGCAAAATGGGCAAATTATCATGCAACACAACATAAAGTAAAAGTTTCCTGTAGTGTAACTCATTGGCTGTCAACCATAGTTTGGGAATTCAAACCCAAGACCTCAGGACTTTTGTTTTGAACATTATCAGAAATATTATTCCATTTACATTTTGCTGCTGCTTATTGTTATAAAAGTTGACATTAACATGGGAAGCAAAAAAAAAAGTGGGAGCAAATGTGGGAGCCAATATGGGAGCCAATATGGGAGCCAATATGGGGGCAAAAGTGGGAGCAAATATGGGAGCGAATGTGGGAGCCAATATGGAGGCAAATATGGGAGCAAATGTGTGAGCTAATCATCTCACCTCGGATATCGCCAGTGAGTACTCATATCCACCGCTAGGTAGCGGAAACATACTTTGTGTGTTGTATGTAACTATCTTACAAAGTTTGACTGCATGCAAAACGTCCTTGTATAAGCTGTGCATATAATTTTCATATATACAATTACGACTAAGTGTTCAGAACTAACATGTACAGCCTTGTCTAGGGTATATAGAGGATCCTTAGCAAGAAAGACTGACTAACCCAGGAGTGTAAAGCCTTGCCATATGCAGAAATCATCTGTTGGCAGAAATGGTTCCTAATAATAACGGACTTAATGAATATGAAACGTGTTTTGAGTGTCGTCTTAAATCCTCTTTTATACGTTGTGATTAGGGCTTCCGATGAGACACGGATTGACGTGTACCCGTGTAACCCGTGACATGTGTACACGGGTAGGTACGCTCTAAGAATCCGTGTAGCAGTAAGTACACGTGTACACGGGTACACGAGTAGTACCACCCGTGTACCCGTGTATGTAGGTCCGCGTCCACGGGTTTCACGGGTATATATGTCTTATCGTGTGCCCATGTGGTTTTCTCGATTTTGGAAGAATGTTTTTGACATTTTATTGCACTAATAGCCCATTTAATTGAAAAAAATGTAGAATCGGGAAGACGAACACAGCAAACATAAAAATATAAAGTTTTTGCTATTACGAAGAATAAGTGAAACGACAACACTGCGTATTTAGTGAGAGGATGTTTTCGAAATACTATGAACACGGCACCGAATGATTCAAATTATCGGGCACCGTGCATCCCTTATTCGTTAGGGCGCCCCTGGTGGGCAGAATTCTTACCTGATCGAAGAACACGCGTTCATTTCAGTACGATCATAGTAGTCAAACCACAGCTAGCACGCGCTGCGTGGTAGAGGAGAAATGGGGTAAACAAGCAGTTGGGTATGGAAGTACGCGGAACGGAAAGGAGATAAGGCCTATTGCTCTCTATGTTCTCCTACCGAAAACAATGAGTATTCCTGTGCTGGTGGGTCTACGGGAGCCATCGGACGCCACTTGAAAACGATACACCGGAAGATGGAAAATCAACAATCGTCGCCAAGCAAACGTGGGTAAGTAATTATGTATACAAATTGTGTAACGCCATACGTATGCGTAAGCGTACCGTGGTTACCGCGACCTCCTACAGAAATGTATTTCTGATTTGACAATAAATAGTCTAGTACTGTTTACGTTGGTTTTGTTTACATACGACCAACTTCTGTGAACAACACACTTTCACGGCTAGACGCAAGCGCTTCCGCGACACTCCCACCGCCTTCGGAGTAGGCCATGTCATCAGCGCCGAAGGCGAAGTGGTGTCGCGCCGGCGCCGCGGCGCTGCCTTCCCCAAATGGAACTGGACATATGTTGAAATTTACCGCTTTCCCAGACATTTCAGTCTAATGCAGACTACTTGACTGATTCGCTACGATCTGTATTATTTTCGATTCATGCCACCGTCACACTCGCTTATCCACTTACCGCGCGCCACCACGGCAGCACGCCGCCGCTCACTCCGTCGCGCACCGGTATTTAGCGCACACGTTAAAAAGGAATATACGAGCCTTACAGTAGTCGCATATGATGTGTAACATGTGACATGTTATCCTACTATGTGTGTCCCGGGAGCGCAAATGTCTTGTTAACAGTGAACTCTGTTGGTCATTGAAATAACTACTTGTATAATCCAGTGCAAATTCCTGACCTTAATAGATCATAATTGTTATTTGCTAAGACGTTGTATCTTAATCGATTGATAACATTCATTTTGGGAGGACATACTTAGGTCTGTGGTTACAGCGTTGGTCTCCCAACCTGCCGGCTGGGGTTCTAATGCTAACAGAGTTGTATTTTTTTGCTTGATTTTTTATATTCATTGTTATTTGAGTACTGAGGCGTTATACAATTGAGCGTTATATTGTGAAGTTTACAATGGAAAATATATATTAAATTAAAACAAAGTTCTCCAATGGATCTGCAGTAGTGACATCTACCTTCAACTAGTTGAATTATGGTATGCGGGAGCACAGCCGACTGGATGCGCTCGCATCCAGTTGGCCGTGGCGGAAGCTATCCACTGCATACTTGATGCGAGCTGCGCTCTATACCGGCCAGTTAGTAAACCAATGCCAGCGATCTTATTGAAAATGGCCTCTTTTTGCTGATAGAGTGCACTGCTAAGTATCGGCGTCATTAAAAATTAGGTGTGCAGAAGGTATATTAAATGTGTTTCTCCCAGTGATACGTTTAGACCAACGAAGTTTCAGTTATTGTTAGTGGTCTGTGTTAATATACTGAATTCCTATGTATGTATGTATTCTTTATTGTCAGACAGATAGACTCCACTAGTGACAATATAATAATTAACAATAAAATTTACAATTATAAACAAAACAAAAACAGCAAACACGTACAAAAATAGCAATACACTAATCTATTATAAATCAGCAACCACAACCATACAGACACGCACTCTAACATCCTATATCAAGCATTCATTCATGCAATCCCTTTGTACAAGAAACATTACAATAATTATTACAGAAAAAAAAACTATCAACAGTAAACAGAAACAGGCAAAACATAAAATAAAAGATAAGAAGACAAAGTTCAGAAACTAGGGAAAGTAATACAAGAGCGACATTCAAGGATCTAGATAACAGCAAACAAAAAATACATTACTTCATTCACTCGTACATTCAATCAAAAAATCAATCAACCATTCATTCGACCTCATGTTCATTCAATCAACGCAAATAGAAATTAACCAAATATGCAATACACTATTTTACAGCCCACTTGAGATATCTCTCATAACAGTTAATAGAGAGTCGAAGTGAATATCAGTAGCACTTCTACTCTCCATCAAGCTGTATGTTGACTGCAACCGGAGCAGACATGAATTTTTGTGCACATTAATTCTCGATCTGACCCCATCGAACGTGTGCTTCCGTCTGGTGGTTCTCTGAGGGACGTGAAAACCCAAGTCAGCTAGCAACTGATTAGAGTCAATTCCGCCATTAACCAGCTTCCAAAGGAATCTCACGTCACCCACTGTGCGCCGACTGCTAAGTGGAGGAAGACTGTACACGTTGCAATAACTCGCATACTCAGCTCTATGGTACGGTCGTCCACCCCTGTAACAGAGCCATTTAATAAATCTCTTTTGCACACGTTCGATGGCGTCAATTTTATTACTGTGAAAGGGATTCCAGATCACACTACAGTATTCTAATTTAGGCCGAATGAGTGACTTAAATAATTTGGATAGAGTTATGTCCGAAAAATAATTTAAACAATTTCTTTTTAAAAATCCCAGGATCCGGAAACTTTCACGACATATTTTTGAAATATGTTCATCGAACGAGAAATTATTAGTGATTGTCACCCCTAGATCCTTAATGGTTGACACTCTACGTAGCGTTTCATTTTTAATACAGTAATTAAACCTGGGTAGGAGGTTACTTTTCAATGAAACTGACAACACTTTACACTTTTCAGTATTCAGTTTCAGTTTCCATGTTTCACACCATTCACTGAGTTGGTGTAGGTCTTGTTGCAACAACTCACAGTCATTTATAGTACTGATGGGCATATACAGTTTAAGATCATCAGCGTACATCAGGCACCTAGAATTATGAATTATACGAGGGATATCATTTACAAAAAGTATAAAAAGCAGAGGGCCCAATACAGAACCCTGAGGGACACCGGAAGTAACGTTAACAGATTTAGACTTATTATTATTAATTACAACTGATTGGGTTCTATTTGAGAGGTAGCTTTTGAAGAAACGTAAAAGATTACCAGTTATACCAAAGTTTGAAAGTTTAAGAAGCAGTAGGTTGTGATGAACGCTGTCGAAAGCCCTAGAGAAGTCAGTATAGATAACATCAGCACTACCACGGTTATTCATAAAGGTGGATACATCATGAGTGAAGACTGCTAGGTTGGTAGCAGTGGATTGCCTAGGAAGAAAGCCGTGCTGAAGTTCAGTGATGAATGGTGACACGTGAGCGTACACTTCGTCTCGAACAATTGATTCAAAGACTCGCGCGAAAATAGACATTAGTGTTACTGGCCTGTAATTTACTACCTTCTGCCTGGAGCCTTTCTTTAACACTGGGGTGATATGAACTGATTTCCAGTAATCCGGAAACACTCCTTCACTGATGGCTTGGTTGAATAGGATGTAAAGTGGACGAGATAGCTGGTGGCATAAAGATTTAATTATTTCTATAGGAATGGCATCAGGACCGGGAGACTTGCCAGAGGATAGATTATGTAATTTATTCTTGATGCAGTCTTCGGAAATATGGAAGTACGAAATGCTGTCGTTACTGGAGGGTGGCAGATCAGGTAATGGTGGCGGTATAGAATTTACAGGAAGGAATAAGGTTTCGAAATAATCAGAAAACAGCTCACAGGCAGAGTTTGCATCAGTACTGGTACGTCCGTCATACTCGAGCGAGACTGGTAATCTGGTGTTCCTAGATCTCTGCTTAATGAAGGACCATAGTCTGTTCGGATTAGTTTTAACACTGGAGTCTATGTCTTCCAGGTAGGCGTCATACTTTCGGCGTTGAATTTCTTTGAATTCGAGTCTCCTGACCACAAATTCAATTCTATGGCATTCCAAAGAAGAGCGTTTCCATTGACGATGAGCCCTATTTTTCGAATGTAGCGCGCTGATTACATCTGCATCAAACCAAGGTGGATAACGGTAGGGATTAACCTTCACACGAGGAACTGCTTCTCGAACTGCGGACATCAAGAGATCATAAAATATCTCACAATTCTCATTAATGTCGTTCCTGATGTCAAGGAGGGACCATGGGCAATAATCCAGTAGAAGTTTCAGGTGGTTCATGTCTGCTTTCTTCCAGTTAAAAATTTCCCTGCGAGGTAGTTTTTGAAATAAACTAGCGTCGTGAAAATCAATGTTCCATATTAGAGCACTATGGTCAGATGGAATCCACCCCGGTTTTTCTAACTCTACAGATTGAGAGATTTTAGGAATATTAGTAAACAGAAGATCAAGGTAGTTTTGTCCGCGCGTGAGATGTGGATTCAATTGATGCAGAGAGAATTCCTCAATTATCTCGCAGAAGATCGAGTTCACTGCACTTTCAGTTAGTTTTAAAGGTATGAGAGAAGGCCCTTCCTGCTGTCCCCATGAGATGTCCGGCATGTTGAAATCCCCACACAATATAACTGTATCCTTGTCCTTCAACTGGGCGTGCACCCTGCTGAGAGAGGTATGTAGCTCCTCCAAGTGGTTTAAAGAGGCAGGCGGGGGTAGGTACACACAGCCCACGAACACACTAGACCTTCCTTGGATTTCCAACCAAATAATTTCGCATTCACTTTCTAAGTCCGCTCTTCTCCTAGCACGCAACTGAGACTGCGTAGCAATGACAACACCACCCCCACGCCCAGGCCTGTCTCTTCTAAATATGTCATGAGTCCTAGAAAAGGCGAGTTCTGAGTCAAGAAAACTGTCAAAAAGCCAAGACTCATTTAAGGCTATTATTGACATATTATTAAAATCACTGCTGCTCAAATCTACTTTGTCCAGCTTGTTGGCCACGCTCTGAGTGTTCTGAAAGTATATGGACATAGAACTGTTCGAACCCGGACCAGGATTAATTTCTACATCACCTGACAGTAGAAGAAGCATGAAGACTGTGGTCACCGTTGATGTTGATGTGACCGTACCTCTCCTAGTGAAAGGGCTGGCTCCTTTTAGCAGCATGGCAGGCGACAATCCAGCAGCAGAGAAACAACAAAAATTAAAACTCCGATTGGAGCACTTCCAGTTTACTGAAGCTTCATAATTCTTTTCACGAATCATGGACACCCTCACATCACTACCACTCACAAAAAAAGAACTAGTTACGTGAAAGAATAACATGAGAAAACAGCACAAAACAGGAGACCGAAACACACGCACTTCACTCACCGACGCCATCTTGTAAACTTGGAGTGTTTGTTGATGCGTTATAGATTCCACATAGCCACATGGCCGACAGTACATCTAGTGCTTACATTAAAGAATACAGCAAAAGTATGAAGATTTAATAAATCGTAATTGTTTTCAGCATGAAAATGATTTATTGTAGGAATATCTTAAATGAGGTCTCTAAACCTTGAACTAAACTGTATGCGATATACATTCTCCATAGCCACATGGCCTACAGTACGTCGTTGTACCGATCTCCACCACCACGCGCGCTCATTGTTTCAGTCCCATGCACTTCCGTCCCATCCACTTCCGTCCCTTTTCCAAAATCACTTCCACAAAAATGTCCAGCTACCGAGTGCCACAAAAATATCCAGATACCGATGTGGAAAGATGTTACACATCAATTAATAGCGATGGTTCTTCGCGTAAATCATACAACTCTTCGATGTCGTATACTATTTAGATGGTGGATTGTTAAAATGAGGGAAATTGCATACCGTAAATTATAAAAGGTCCCAACAATTAGACAGATGGGCTTATCGGGAACGCAACGGTGGCGACCTACGGGAGCTTCAGGACGAGCGTGCGGTGGCGCGGCGGCGCGGTGTGGGGTTGTGCCTGGAGGCGTGTGCTGTGTACATAGACAATTTCACAGATATTAGCGAATCAGTCGAGTCATCCTGCTCTCCGAACAGAAATGGCCGGACAAGCGTGCATTTCAATCGTTGTCAAGTGCAATATTCACGGTGGTGGCGCGTACCGACGAAATGGAAAGGCGGTGATCTTGTTTATCACCAATGCAACTTTCCACGATTTGCGCTTATAATGCACAGGACCTTCCTCGTTGTGAAGGCTTTCATTTCGCACCGACATTAAAAATGATATGGTATTATTACAGACATGAAGCGGAGGCAACAAAGGAAGACACTGAAGATGGTGACCATGTTGATGATGAGGAGCAGGAACAGGTACGGTCATCCCGAGCCAAGAGACGACGCAGGCGACGCGTGGAAGGTAACGCACACCGTCCGTGCGATACCATACGCTCAGAGGAAATACATCAGGCTCTTGCAAGAATGGTTGCTGTGAACCAACTGCCTTTGTCATTTTGTGCCAGTGATGGGTTTAGGCAGTTCATGGCAGTTGTAGAGCCCAATTACTTGTGTATTTCAGAGGATGCCCTTAAGCGGAGACTGGCTCTACTAGCCGATGGTGTCAGAGAGAATGTGCGGTGTGAACTATCAGCGGCATCAAGCGTTGCCATTACATCTGACTGTTGGACATCTCGCTCACTAACGTCTTTCCTGACGGTAACGGCTCACACCATCGACTCCCAGTGGGTTCCAAAGGCGATTACGCTTACCACGCATGAAATGGAAGACCGCCACACCTCAGAAAATCTGGCATCGGAATTGCAATTGGTTGCATAAGAATGGAATGTGCAGGACAAGATCACCGCCATCGTCACTGACAACGCGTACAACGTCGTCAACGCTGTGCGCGCTCTTGATGTGCTGGAGAAGGATAAAGTGACTTGAGCTGCACATTCTGTACAGCTTGCTGCAAAACAAGGCTCTTGCTCATGGAAAGGCTGCTAATGTGTGTCTGAAAGCAAGAAAGATAGTTGGCCATTTTCGGCACTCTAACGTTGCCTCTAGTGCGCTGACAAAAATGCAAGCACAACTTTCAATGCCCGGACAACCCCTGATTCAGAGCTGCAACACCCACTGGAATTCAACTTTTGCCATGATCGAGCGCCTTTTGAAAAACAGGAACCCCGTCAGCAACGTCCTAGGTGACCGGACATGCACGCCAATGGCCACAGCACAGAAGCTCCAAGTAACTGAACAGGAGTGGCATCACATGGAGGTTTTAAACAAGCTCCTTAAACCTGTGGAAGTGGTAACCACTCTCTTTTGCGGTGACAATTCTCCCATATCGATGGTCCGGCCACTAATACAGACGCTAATTAAAAATCACCTCAGCACCCAGGAGTTGTCGGATGACAGCTTCCTAGAGGACGTGCAGTCTACCTTGGTCTGTGAATTTAACGATCGGTTCGGCCTCCTATGAATAAATGATAGTACTGTCACAGCCAGACAGATTGCATCTTTCCTCGACCCGAGGTATAAGGATTTGGTAGATGAGACAGCAGAGGCTCGACGATGTATTCGCGACCGAGTGCTTCATAAGCTTCTGAGCGATGCACCAGTTGAAGTCTTGGTTAATCCCGATCAACCCTCCACCAGTAGTGCCCTGGAGTTCTTGTATCAAATGCCATGAGGGAGAAAGAACAGCCCTGAATCTCAATTTGAAGATTTTCTTTCGGAGGCATAGATTCGTTTTGACATGAACCCGTACGAGTGGTGGAAAGCAAGGGAACACAAATATCCTGCGGTTGCTGCTCTACCGAAAAAATACTTCTGTATTCCAGCAACATCCACAAGCTCCGAAAGGTGCTTTTCCTTTGCTGTAAACATTGTCACAGCCAAACGGAATTGTCTTCTGCCAGAAAATGTGAACCTCTTAGTATTCTTGTTCCAAAACAAAGCTTTCTTAAAGTAAATTGGTCAATGAGTCATAATTCTAGAAATTGTTGTTCTTATTATACTGTTATATTTTGTATTCGTTTCCTACGCCTGATATTTTAATTTTGTTGTTTCGTTACATTCTGGTCAAATGACAGTGCAAATAATAAATTATATATCGTTACATATAGTTTTGTATCTACTCCTCTCTCATCCTCGGAACTAACCTTTATAATCAATCAAATAATTAATTAATTTCACACTGCTTTGATTCGAATAAACGCGCGCGGACACATTGCACACGCAAACACGATTTCTAAATGCATGTATAAATGGCACGATATTGCCGTGAACAGTTGTTCGAGCAAGGTTACCAGACACGGCACTCTTTAACAATATTCGGTGTGACACGTGTACCCGGTCGTAATTACACGAATACACGGGTACACGGGTAAATAGTAGAACCCGGATTCTTAGCACACGGATCTTAAAAACACGGTTGTGCGGGTACACGGGTACACGGGTAATAGGGAGCACTAGTTGTGATACGTGTAAGGATTTAAGACGACACACAAAAGACAACACCCAAAAGACGTTTGTGTCGTCTTAAATCCTTACACGAATCACAACGTATAAAATAGGATTTAAGACGACACTCAAAACACTTTTCATATTCATTAAGTCCGTTATTATTAGGAACCATTTCTGCCAACAGATGCTTACTGCATATTGCAAGGCTTTACACTCCTGGGTTAGTCAGTCTTTCTTGCTAAGGATCCCCTATAAACCCTAGACAAGGCTGTACTTGGTTAGTTCTGAACACTTAGTCGTAATTGTATATATGAAAATTATATGCACAGCTTATACTAGGACGTTTTGCCTGCAGTCAAACTTTGTAAGATAGTTACATACAACACACAAAGTATGTTTCCGCTACCTAGCGGTGGATATGAGTACTCACTGGCGATATCCGAGGCGAGATGATTAGCTCACACATTTGCTCACACATTTGCTCCCATATTTGCCTCCATATTGGCTCCCACATTTGCTCCACATTTGCTCCCATATTTGCTCCCACTTTTGCCCCCATATTGGCTCCCATATTTGCTCCCATATTGGCTCCCACATTTGCTCCCACTTTTTTTTTGCTTCCCATATTAATGTCAACTCTTATAACAATAAGCAGCAGCAAAATGTAAATGGAATAATATTTCTGATAATGATCAAAACAAAAGTCCTGAGGTCTTGGGTTTGAATTCCCAAACTATGGTTGACAGCCAATGAGTTACACTACAGGAAACTTTTACTTTATGTTGTGTTGCATGATAATTTGCCCATTTTGCGGTGTAGTGGCTAGTATACTTGTGTGTTATCCCTGAAGTATTGGGTTCCAACTCAACTATGCCTAGAATTTAATTTTGATCTGAGAGTTGAAAGTTAGGTTAGGTGAAGTTATGATGGGTTAGGTTAGGTAAAGTTCAGTCAAGTTAGGTTAGGTGAAGTTAGGTTAGGTTAGGTTAGGTGAAGTTAGGTGAGGTGAGGTTAGGTTAGGTGAGGTTAGGTTAGGTTTGGTGAGGTTAGGTGAGGTTAGGTTTGGTTAGGTTTGGTTAGGTTAGGTTATGACTAAGTTTGTTATGTCTAGTTGTTTTAGAAAAACACCATTTTTGCTCTCATATTTGCTTCTATATTTTCTTTGCACTTTAATCTATCTTGACTTGTGTATTTACTTTTGCTGGTATATTTGTTGACATATTTGTTAGCATATTTGCTCCCACTTTTTATATTTGCTTTGCTCCCACATTTGATCCCATATTTGCTCCCAATTTTGCTCACAGTTATTTTTTTCTCTCACATTTGCTACCACTTTTGCTCCCACTTTTTACCCCCCAACTTTGCTCCCACTTTTTGCATGTATATATGCTCCCACATTAAACTATTGTTGTTATTACCAAGTTGTCTTTACTAGAGATTAGTTTGTGCTTGACAGTTGATATGGAAGTATCAGTGACTAGGTATGGTAAGCCTTATGCATACTATAAAGGATATTCATATATTGTGAAACGAAGCAATAAAAATGGAACTGTTATTTGGCGCTGTTCAAAGCAACGATCGAAACTGTGTCGAGGAATGCTTAAAACAAAAGAATTGGACGTACTTTCTTCAATCAATCATGAATGTAAACTTAATAATCACGCTAGTCTAAATGTAGGGAAAACCCAAACCGAAGCAAGAAACCAAGTCCAAGAGAAAGATAGTGCTGCTCAAGATAATATTAACCTCAGGTTTAATACACTACAACGCACGCATGCTGTTAGCGAGTTGTTTAATGAGAAACCTTTAACACCTCCTGTGAAACCCATGTTCAGACACGCACCCACATCTCAAAAGCCCTCAACCCTATCAGAGACAATATACCCCATCAAGAAGTTAGTGGGGAAAGGTAATAGTGGTAATAATAACATAACAATGTTAAAGCATTCTAGCACATCTAAAAAGAAGCTTTCAACACTATCAAAGGCAACTCAAACCATTGTACAGACTGTGGAAACATGTGGAAATTATGATGGTAATGATACGATGATAATGATCATCATTATGAAAATGATGATCATTATGAAAATGATTATAATAATGAGGATGATAATCTTAATGATGGTGATAATGATGAACTGCTTCCCGAGATTCTGAAACCATTCATAAAAAATAGCAAACGGAACGATCCTAATATATTAGTCGAACGTCTACAGCTCTTGCATGCCTGTAAACAGGTTGGTCATATTGGTTATGAGAAAGAGCTATTAAATATAGAAAATGAACTTCGTAAAGCTGCTATTATTGTGTGATGGGTCAACGTAGCAACACCCCCATCCCCTAAAAAATAATTTTCAACAAGTGTTATGTTTAAAAGGAATGATAAACCAAAAGAGCTGTATTCTATGTGTCTATCTCTTGTAAAAAAATGATTAAATTGATAAACATAGTTTGTGTATATTTCTTGTTTTCTTGGATGTTCAAGCAATAGTTATATCAGGGAAGGGATTCGAACCCTTGCTTCCTTATATATTTGGAAATTTGATCTTAAGTCAATCGCCTTAACCACGCGGCCACCCTGACAGTTACTGATTTAATTAGTCTTGTTGGACATTAGTGTTTACAGAACTTTTCTTTTCCCCACTATATATATGCTCAACCACTTTTTGGATTTTCAATGCTGATTTTTGTTTTGTTTCAATTTTTTTCAGTAACATTGCAGTTATCAGTATTGCAAACTGAGTGTTTAATATAGGGTTAAAGGCATTAAATAAATCACAAGCCTTACAGTAGTTGCATATGATGTATAACATGCAACATGTTATTCAAAATTTCAAATAGAGTTGTGCCTTGTTAACACTAAACTCTGTTGGTCATTAAAATAACTACTTGTAAAATAATTCCAGTGTCAAATCCTAATAGCAAATAGCATATATTAAATAATCATGCCATAAAACGAGAACTTAAAAATCATTTATTGTAGGAATACCTTTAATGGGATCACCAAACCTTCAAGTATGCAATACACATTCCAGATAGTGCTGTATTTTGGTCGATAGTGCCTCCAGTGCTTACATTAAATAAGAATACAGTGAACGTATAATTTTTTTATAAATCATAATTGTTTACATAAAATACCATATAATAAATATTTTCACACCAACGAATGACCATTTGAAAATGGTTTATTGTAGAAATATCTTTAATGGAACCTCCAAACCTTCAAGTAAACCATATGTGATGTACATTCCACATAGCTACATAACTGACAGTACATCGTGGTACCAATCTCCACCGCATTGCGCGCTCATTGTTTGTGTTGGATTTCTGTCTCATTACTAGAACTGTACTTACTGGTCAATAACCAACATAGTGGTCAAAGAGTTCCCCTGGTAGATAACCCATGTTTGGTTTGTCAATTTCTAATTGCAAGGCCAGTTAAGACCTAACAAAAATTAGTCTTAACGTATATATCCATCATCAACACCATATCATTAAACAAATGAAACCATCTTAAGGTATTTATTAAATTTAATTGCAATTTTAGCAACCTTCAAGAGGAAAGTATAGACAGGAATTGTGAAAAGGAAACCGTTCAATCATTCAATGTCGTTAGTGTTAACAACCTCAACGTAAGAGGTTATGAAAGTCTATGTGAGGGTGTGGTTTTTACAGCTGAATGCCTTTTCCTGACACCCACCTCAGAGACAAGTTTATGGGAAATGAAACTCAGCTATCATGTCGAATGTGGAGCTCCTAGTCTAGGAGAAAGTCATGTTGAGGTATTTGTCTGCAGGGAGTGTGGTAAAGAAACAACAACAATAAAAGCATACTTGTAAAGGCAATATTATGGAATTTTCGAGTACATATAGTGAATTTACAAAAAAAAATGGATCCATATCATGGTTTGTAGCCCACTTTGGGTAAGTTTGGTAAATTTTAGTGAATTTTCATCTATATTCGTCTAATTTTATATGAATTTGAGGTAGTTTAAACCATGCTTAGGTAAATCAATGGAATTTCAATAAATCTGGTAGTCATTTGTTGAATTTTCCTGGAATGTTGTGTCATTTGGTCAATTTGCGGAAAATGTAGTGGATTTTAGGAATATTTAAGGTAAATCTGGGGATAGTTAGATATTTAACAGATAACCTGTCACTATGATGGTTGTATTAGAGTGTGCCTTTCACCACCAAGGGGTAGGATTGGAGAGAGGAGACCGTCATGAGCTGAAGTGCATAGTCATTTATATTGACTATAAGAATGGTTGTTGTGGGGGATCGAACACTCCTCTTGTTTGTTTTGGGGGAAGTGTACTCCATTTCATTCATATTTATAAAGGCCACTAATCAGGTCCTAGCATTGGGCAGTTGCAAACCATTTCACTATTCTTAACATCAAATGTGCATTTGCCTGGAGTAGAAGTGGGAAACCACATCAGTTTGGTGTATAGACAACTCACCTCACCTCACCCCAACTCATTGGAAAATGAAAATCACTTGTTTTTGTCTTACTTAGGGGCTTGGAAATCATGGTTATCAGTCCCATGTACTATAATTGGGAAAATAATCGTGGGCAAGCACACTATTATTAGCTGAGTTTCTAATACAATTTTGCATCCCCTAGGACCAGTATTGCATTATTAGGCATGCCATGTGTTAGCGTTCTTAAAAGCCAGTGATATAAAACAAAAGAGGTCTTTAATTCCACCCCTGGGCGTCATATCTAGTGTCATGTAGGTTGACGATCACGGAGTCCCAGCTGAGACCGTCAGTGCTTCCACTAACATGTGCTAGGCTCCTCTCTGTCTTAGTTCCTATCGACCACACTTGCTCAACTCTTGTTCTCTACCGACCCCAACATGATTAGGGTATCCGAGCCCTAGGGAGTATCTTCCTTTTGCAACTTCATTGGCCCTTGTTTATTTATTTTTTCTGATATCCTACTAGTGTGAGGAGGCAGCCTTGTTTTAATTTTCATGTTATTTCCTGTATTTTGCTCAAGCCCCCTCAAGAAGGTAGGGTGTATATAGCCCCACCACTTGCGGTGCACTCTGCATATGGCTACACACTCAAGGGGCTTACGGCTGATCAGTTTGGAAGTTGGCAACCCCAAGGGATTTCTGAGCTGAGTCCAGTTTTCCTCCTCTTTATCCATTACCTCTGGGGCAGAGCCTCTCTTATTATACTTTTTATCTGCCTTTCATGGCTCTCCTTCCTTCCAACTCCCTCAATCCACATGCTTGAGGGTTGAGGGCCATTTTTTATTCCTTCTGTCCTTTATTTGGCCTATTGTTTTCCATTTCTTCTTCTAGTATATAAGAGTGTAGTTAGTTTTAGTTATAGCTTGGATTTAATTTTCATCTTTACGATGACCCAAACCATTGAGGGTCGATAGGACAGCTTGGTGGTTAAGTTTGTAGAACGCTTCTCATTTGTCCAAAGGACAGCATGTTGAATTCCTCACTGGCTCATGAATGTTATTCTTTGTTCACTTAGTTCTCATGGCTTTGAAACTGGCTGTCTGTAAAGTGATCATTATTCATTTTAACTTCAGCGTACTAAACTAATTTTAAATTAATTATTTTAAATTATTAATTATTTTAAATTAATTTTAAATTCAGATTTGTGTTTCACAGTAAACACAATTATTCTCCGTTTAAAACAAGCCATATAATTCTTTTTCTAACATGATAGCTTATACGTGGGCATGGCTATAGATTACAAGTAGTATAATCATCAGCTAAGGATTCAATTTCCATTACCTACGCCTCTCGTGGTATGGCTCTTAGCCAATTCGTTAAACTATAGAAAACGTTTGTATATGTTCTGTTACATTATTATTTGACCATCTCACCGTGTAGTGGTTAACCTACTTGGTTGTCAACCCTAAGGTCTTGGCTTCCAACCCCGACTATACCATGACATTCATTTCAAGGTTGCAATAAGCTTCACTAAGCCTTTGTCAAACCTAACAACGATCTAGTCATGTCCTGTATGATAACACGGTGCAGAGCACGGCCACTATCAAGCAGACGAGTAATATGAAACTTGCTGACAAGATCGCTGTGCTGTTATCACCAAGGAACACTAGACAAACCAAAGCCAGTGTATCTGTGCAGATTCAACCCAGCAGTAGTATGCAATCGTATGTTTGTTTATAAAGCATCATGAATATAAGTCCACTGTCTCCACAGAGGCCCCGGTTCGATTTGTTTTTCTAAAGGCTGCAACAGGATATACTGAGTCTTGACAGGTAAAACTTTTTGGGGTCCATTCGTGAACCATGGCAAAGGGTTGGCCATCCTGACTTCTTCAACACCTCAAACCAATGTTTACTATTACTGGTGAGTTACCTTTCTTTCTTCTTCTTTTTTTCTTTCTTCGGCTTTTCCCTATTATTTTGAGTCGCCGGAGCCAACCAGGCTCATTTTGGTTTTGGCCGGGGATTTAAGGCCGAATGCCCTTCCTGAAGCCACGTGATTTTTTTTAGGTTAAAATTCCAACCCCCGCTGCCACCGGGATTTGAACCCCAGCCGTCCGGGTAAAGACGAGCAGCTAAGCACCTGCGCCATCACGCTCCCCACTGGTTAGTTATCTATACACACATTAATCCATAATTACCTAATAATAATAACAACAATCATCCTCCATACTGTACCCATGCGTATAATCTCGATGGAAAATATGCTTCTGCCTCCAGCTAGCTTCAGGTCTCAGGCGTGTACCGTCTCCCCAATTGAGCAGTGCATATTTTGGATTTGAGGCTACAAGGTATCAACTTTACAATAATAAGGCACAACTCTATTCTAAAACTTTAATTCAGTAATTAAAATCATGGCTTTAACAAATAAAACAATTCCCATAACCATAAAACAAAAGCAAACAAAAATTACTTTCCACAATCCACTACTATGAACATAACATAATCATAATAAATCATATCATACCACAAACCTTTACCCTTACGTGAACTTCACAAAGATATTCTAGTGCGCTGATGCACATACAACTTCACAAACAACTTTTACATTGACATACTACTGTCATCCAATGTGACTTCTTTAATTTCACAAATTAATTATTCCTTAAACCTCTTTAGTTTTGACAAATATGTGTATCGTGTGTGTTTTGATCTTTCTCTTCCCACCAAATGCGTCATGCATTAGCCTATTCTGGTGTTGCACCGCAAACTACGTGCAACTCCATATTTATGTAAGCTACCCCTACTCCACTATTTATATAGTCCCACTGCATGCTGTTGTGATTTCATATTAAAGACGTTAAATTATAGCTGTGTCGGGTGGTACAATAAGACTGCCTTGCGTGCGTAGCCTGTGGCATCTGGTAACCAACTTCATTAACTTGGCGTCAGTGACAGTGCAAATACATCGTCTAACCATTCGTCAGATAGCTAAAATAATGAACCATCAGGACGATCTATAATTATCCATGTGTTCTTAAACCACATGGCTACGTTACTCAACGTAACAATATTTCAATACATTTCATTACAGGGTCTAAATCTGTTCCTTTCAACTTGTATTTACGGTTCATCTGACCGTCTCTCCCAGACCCTCTACCCGAACGGTCGGTATACAATAGACTGTGGAATGGTGTTCCAACAATTATCTCGCCCCTCGCTTCAAGTTTGAAGGCTTTCCTCACTAAGCAGTAAAGATTTACAAGACAAATCCTGTTGTCCGAACGACACACATATCCCAAAGGATCTTAATTGAATAGTATGTAAACAGGTAGTGAATGAGCTTTATAATTATTCCTGCCCCGAGGATAAAATAATTACTGGCACCAACAGGTCCATTCAACATGAAGGTACGGGGTTCGCAACACATTAGTCTCATAGGCAACCGTGGTCTCAAATAATATGCGGTCAGCCCAAATGCTGCCGGTTTTTGAGGTTCGCTTCAATAAGCCGAATCACTCACAATAAGTTCTCGGGGAACCAATTAGAGTATTGAGGTGTCCTCGTTTGCCTCATACCTATCAAGGGATTCCAACCCGGAACATTTATATCCTTCATCAGAGTTAGGGTCCAACACTACAACTCTGGCACAAAGTATATCTCCGCTTACGCCCCCGGCATAGGAGATTTCATACGTAGAATATACCACCTGGCTCCTTTAACTAATGTACGACCTCCGCCCTCTAATATTAAGAGAAATCTATCAATTTACTCTATAAGCTTCTCATATAAGCTGCAAATTCAATTCACTAAAACTCTTTCATTCCTGGCCTAATTATTGAATATTAATACAATATTCTGATATAAAACTTCTTTCCTTAATTACCGTAATGTAATCTTACTGTATCATCTTACTGCTTAGATCGATAAGTCTTGCAATTAGCGTAATTATTTCTCGCTTACAACGTTTATTATTTCCTGATGCGTTCATTCATGCTTTTAATATTCATTATTATTATTATCATTAATCTCACTGACATAAATGACCAAAATCATTCCTAATTATTATTATCTTCACATAAATTACCAAGAATCCGACACAACTAAACGTCTTAAAAACTCGAACAATCGTGTTCGTTGCATTTACATAACTGATTGCCATTCTTAATTGATAGTGGTAATGATTACTCCACTTAATGATGCAAATTAACATCTCAACTTTATGAAAATCAACACAATAATGATTAAACCTGGAGGATCTACCTCCTAATCTGATTTTTACTGGCATCTTTACTGAAATCACCAACATGCAGTGTCCTATGTTCATTAATTAAACATAATTTGTGGGGTACTCACATATCTCTACAGGCTCCTCATGGTGGCTCCAACCAATCATATTCTTCCAGTTGGCCTGCCATTTGCAGGTTTAACGTGACATATTTATCTTGAATACACACATTTTATGACACATATTTGCTGTTAACAACACGGCACGTTGCATTTCTCTAAGGAAGCTATCGCTCCCACACATGTGATACGTTATAACACTTATTCAATCACTACTTTAAAAGATATTTTACAAATGCTTTACACATAACACACGACACTTTATACACTTTTCATTGTTGAAATTCCCTAGCAAAGATCAAAATTGCAGGTATCGACGGCATCCCCCGTGCTCCTATAACTCCTGATTGAAAGTCTGGTTTACCTGCTCTCGGAATTCACCAACAGTTCTTATCCATACTCCTCCGGTAAGCTCCCTGCGTTGCATAAATATGCTAACTTCCGTCCTGAGCGTGGTTATTTGGTATACTTATGGCATTACCAACTGCTCCGTAACGTTTCTTTTAGTGCATTCCATCGTAATTACACATATACGATCAGTCAGTATTTTACATTGCGCTAACACTGTGCATAACTTTACATAGATTATTATTTACAATAGTTCTGCAACTTATCTCACACGTTGCTTCCTAAATGAACACACATTGTTCATACTGTTTACAAAACTGTGTAGCGATTACTGTTTTCAACTCTCGGTGACAAACTATGTCCAACTTTGTAAACTGCGTTAAGACAGGCTGCAATACTGGCGTGCGCCTGGCATGATGACTGCGTAGGACTGAGTAAGACTGACTGCCAACTGAGCCCTCCGTCAAGGGTCGACTCCCTTATATTAGATTCCCACGAAAAGTAGGGCGAAATTTTCCCGCGTCATCTCGGCTCCTCTCACAGCGTGATTCTGGTCTCGAAACCATGATCATCGGGTTCCTTTGTCATCACAGATCCCAGAACTACCGGCGTGCAGAAGAATCGCTCGTCCAATTAATTAATATTAATTCCTTTCTCCATGGCTTGGGGACGCTATCTTATTGGGAATCCCAGGCAACCTTCTCCAAATTCACCGCGAACAATGATAGTTCTACGGTCCTTCCGCACTTCCTTAAATATGCGTCAATTTCGCAGATTAAAGGCTCTAAAATTAGCCTTTTGGCAAAAGATTCACCTGTGGACAACTCTCAAGTCAATCCGTTACTCCAATCGCGAGTAATCAATGATTTTCCTGGCTATCTCTCCCCACCAAACTCAATGCTATTCTCCGTCGGGGAAGAACTGGGTCATTATTCAGGCCCTCACCCTCTCCCAGACGACATAACGAGGTCAGAGAGATGGACGTGGCTCCACTGAACACCTCCCACAATTCTGGGCCAATTTGTAAAAATGTCAAATCTGCACTTGCAGTGTTCCAAGCCTCGTATAGCCTACACCAAGTAGTCTAATAATGCAGTATTCTGCTCAATTTCCCTTCATTATTTTAGTAAATAATGTCATTGTAACTGAACTCACACCAGTGATTTAATATACACTTCTCTCGAGGGGTTTTTACAATGAAACTCCCTCCACAGACTTCGGGTTCGTTCCCTGGTGGAACCTTTATACTGAGATCATAGTCTCTGAGAACCACGTTCGATTCCAGTCAGCATAACCTCCTCGGGTTCAATACACATGTCCATTAAAGCATGGTTTCACAAAACGCTTATGCTTTTAGGTGTATAACACATTTTTTTGCTCATAACATGACTATTTACTGTTTTAGGGGTGAAATGACCTATCCAGGTAAATGTGCATGTCATGGCCTATTTTTTAAGCTTTCACACCTAATTTTAGGGTTCTTCGTTTCCAAGATATGGATTTTTCAATTTGGGGGGTTGTTTTCACTCCCCTGCTACTTTTCATCAAAAACAAAAGATCTTAGGTTCATTTATCATGTTTAGGTGTTTAACACGTTTTTTCCCCATAACATGACTATTTACTGTTTTAGGGGTGAAATGGCCAATCGAGGTAAAAGCCCATATCATCCCCTATTTTTTAAGCTATCACACCTAATTTTAGGCTTCTTCGTTTCCTAGATATGGATTTTTAAATTTGGGGGGTTGTTTTCACCCCCCTGCTATTTTTCATCATAAACAAAAGATCTTAGGTTCATTTATCATTTTTAGGTGTTTAACACGTTTTCCCCCATAACATGACTATTTACTGTTTTAGGGGTGACATGACCAATCGAGGTAAAAGCCCATATCATCCCCTATTTTTAAGCTATCACACCTAATTTTAGGCTTCTTCGTTTCCTAGATATGGATTTTTCAATTTGGGGGTTGTTTTCACCCCCCTACTATTTTTCATCAAAAAACAAAAGATCTTAGGTTCATTTATCATTTTTAGGTGTTTAACAGGTTTTTTTTCCCCATAACATGACTATTTACTGTTTTAGGGGTGAAATGACCAATCGAGGTAAAGGCCCATATCATCCCCTATTTTTTAAGCTATCACACCTATTTTTAGGCTTTTCTTTTCCTAGATATGGATTTTTCAATTTTGGGGGTGGTTTCCACCCCCTGCTATTTTTCATCAAAAACAAAAGATCTTAGGTTCGTATATCATTTTTAGGTGTTTAACCTGTTTTATTTTTCATAACATGACTATTTACTGATTTAGGGGTGAAATGACCAATCGAGGTAAAAGCCCATATCATCCCCTATTTTTTAAGCTATCACACCTAATTTTAGGATTCTTCGTTTCCAAGATATGGATTTTTCAATTTTGGGGGGTAGTCTCACCCCGCAAAGGGGGACGTCACCCCAAGTGCTAGGACCCTTCATACAAGTCCCTAGCATGATTGGTTCGCGAGATATGAACAAAAGTGTAGTTAGGCCCTTTTGACAAAAACCAATCATACATTCAAAAACGGGGCGTCCCCCCCAGGGCTAGTATACTGCCTATGGCAAAATCCCATCAGGGGTTCAGAAAATATTAACAAACGTATAGTTAGGTCCTTTTGACAAAAGCCGTCCGTGTGCGCACATAAAAAAAACTATTTCACCCCCCGGGTAAGGGTAGTTTTTATTTTGGGGTGGATATACCCCGTCCTTAGAAAAGGGGATTTCACCACGAGTCCTACGACACCTCATAGGTTTAAATCCGACTATTGGTTAGCGAGATAGTAAAAAGCCGATGACCTATTAGTTTTTTTGGGTTTATTTCAATACATATCAAAAAAACACTCATTTATAAATCATCATTAAAAAGCCCGCCCTCTTACAAAAACCGCCAAGTTCGTAAGCATACAAAAATAAATTACTATTTCATCCCCCGGGTAAGGGTAGTTTTTATTTTGGGGTGAATATACCCCGTCCATAGAAAAGGGGATTTCACCACGAGTCCTACGACACCCCATAGGTTTAAATCCGATTATTGGTTAGCGAGATACTAAAAAGCCGATGACCTATTAGTTTTTTGGGGTTTATTTCAATACATATTAAAAAAAACACTCATTTATAAATCATCATTTAAAAAGCGCGCCCTCTTACAAAACTCCTCAAGTGCGCATGCGTACAAAAATAAATTACTATTTCATCCCCCCGGGTAAGGGTAGTTTTTATTTTGGGGTGGATATACCCCGTCCATAGAAAAAGAGAGTTCACCACGAGTCCTACGACACCTCATAGGTTTAAATCCGATTATTGGTTAGCGAGATACTAAAAAGCCGATGACCTATTAGTTTTTTGGGGTTTATTTCAATACATATTAAAAAAACACTCATTTATAAATCATCATTTAAAAAGCCCGCCCTCTTACAAAACTCCTCAAGTGCGCATGCGTATAAAAAAACATTCATCGCCAAAATGTCAAAAAACAACATGTTTACCCCAAATGGCGTTTCCCAATTCCATCCATTTTAAAAATGAACTTCACCATCACCTAGAGCGGAAAAAATACCTTCTAAACGACCCCTCACTCAACCCTACTCCTCCCCCACCACCAGCCCTTTCCCAACATAGGCATACATATTCAAGCACTTGCGCGACTTGAGGAAACGAACACTACCCCACTACTCGCGAATGACCTTTTAGTTTTGGTCTTTTAATTAAATTAAGAGGCTATAGGAAAGTAGGGGACGTCACTACGAGTGCTAGGACACCCTGTATGTTCTAATCCCATGTTTGGTTAGCGAGATATCAGGTTCGGGGCCGATACGAGTGTGGCTCAATAAGAAGGGATGCAGCCCTCTCCCCATCCCACTACTTCACTAAAATTGCTGCATTATAATCGTGACCATAAACTAATACATATAATGTTATTTACATATTACTGTATATACATTGTACCCCTCCCAGTTATTGGGCAAATTAGTGTTGACTGACTGAAGAGTAACTGCCAATTTGTATTGTAATTGGAGTTCTTCACTTATCTTGAATGTCTGTCCACACAGCACATTCGTCTTCTTGTTCGCTATAGAACAAGTAAAGGTACTTGTTGCCCCATTGCGTTATGAACGTCAGGGAGGGCCAGCCACGAGTCCGAGGTGCAGTCAACGACGATGGTGATGTTGATGCCATAGCACTGACTTTCTCCTCTACTGGAGTGATGACCATTGAATGACTCACATTGCTGTTGCATCCCTGCAGATTGTGCAGGCGGTGAACGGTAATAAGACTGCTCTGCTGCCAACGTCAGGACTTTGAACATCGCTCCGAACATAATTTCACTCTCGAAACGAATACATTTTAATTTCAACAACGAAATGAAATGTTCCATTCATTTAAATTCACATCGGAGGGCGAAACTAAATACCGTTTGGGAATTTTATTTCACGCCGGGTGCGAAATTAAAAGTCTGTAACGAATTTTATTTCACGCAGGGAGCGAAATTAAAAGTCTGTGACGAATTTTATTTCGCACCGGAAGCGAAATTAAAAGTCTGTATTGAATTTTATTTTGCGCCGCGAGCAAAATTAAAAGTCTGTAATGAATTGTATTTCGTGCCGGGAGTGAAATTAAAAGACTGCAACGAATTTTATTTCGCACCGGAAACGAAATTAAAAGTCTGTATCGAATTTTATTTTGCGCCGCGAGTGAAATTAAAAGTCTGTAATGAATTGTATTTCGCGCCGGGAGCGAAATTCAAAGATTGTAAGGATATTTTTTTCGCGCCGGGAGTGAAATTTTATTCAATTGCACAATGTAATTTCGCGTTGCTATTAAGTTTCGCGTTGATTTCGCTACGTCATTTCGCTTCGAATTAAGTTTCGCTTCGATTTAATTTTCCGCCGACAATCATTACCATTTCGCTCACGAGTATCGCGCTCAGGGCGAAATTCAAATATATTCGCCCTCACAGCCATACATTTCGTTTCGCATGCCAGCCCTGATTCAAGGGCATACCACTAAATCCCAGGGGGAATTGCGACTACTATCGACCAAAATATTATGTGTACTCGAGTTTGAAGGTTGTTTGTGAAGTAACCAATAGACCTACATAAAATCCAATAACATCGTCATTTTCGTCGTTCTGTTTTACGGTAGTTCACGTTGGTTTGGAATTTTTTATTTATATTTTAATATTTCTTATCGCAGTTGGAACACAAAAAGTGCCTTTTTTTAAGTGTGTTTCAACCATGCGTCACATTTAAGAATTATTATCTCACAAACCCGTCAACAGATCGAATCCAAATTTTAACACAATATACATTGGAATGTTGTATAACTGGTTCATTAATTTTAAAATTTTGTATGGCCAAGAAACAAAGTTGTTATCATTTTGGTAAGGTAACTTTTTCTCGGCTCGGGTTGGTTTGAAAATGTAGTTCTTGGTCGCGTTGTAATCCTTATACATCAAAAAGGTATGCTGTATGATTGTGAAATACGTAAATTAATTCACTTATTTTATATCGGTTTGTATTTGTATGCGGAATTAAGACATGGTTCACCAGTTGGCCGATCCAGTGAAAGCTGTACAGCGTCGCCAAGATGGGCTCCATCACGCGTCATGGCGCGCTTCGCTCGGAAGTGATGGGCTCCATATCAGCAACGCTGTACAGCATTTCCCGGAGCGTCTAGCTGGTGAACCATGTCTTAATTCCCCGTACAAATACAAACCGATATAAAATAAGTGAATTAATTTACGTATTTCACAGTCATACAACATAACTTTTTGATGTATAAGGATTACAACGCAACCAAGAACTACATTTTACAACGACCCCGAGCCGAGAAATAGTTACCTTACACAAATGATAACAACTTTCGTTCTTGAACACACAAAATTTTGAAATTAATAAACCTGTTATACAACATTCCAATGTATATTGTGCAAAAATTTGGATTCGATCTGATGACGGGTTTGTGAGATAATAATTATTAAATGTGACGCATGGTTGAAACACGCTTAAAAACGGTCACCTTTTGTGTTTCAACTGCGATAAAAAGAAATATATATAAAAAATCCAAACCTATATGAACTAACGTAAAATAGAACGACAAAAATGATTATGTTAGTGAATTTTATGTAGGTCTATTGGTTACTTCACAAACAACCTTCAAACTCGAGTGCACATAATATTTTGGTCGACAGTAAGTACTGTACCAAGAAAAGGAAGCCAGGCCCTAAGAAAAACCTCTACACATACATAAGATTTTTTCCCTAGTTTATATTTGAAATTATATATTTATTTACGCTTGCATTAGAGAATGTGTCAAGTTCTGAGCAGTTTTGATTTCACTTCAAACTTATTTGTACAAGTTGGATGACTAAACGTCACCCCACAATCTGCAAGCTACATGACTAAACAGCGGTTGCTTGGTAGAACTAGGCCCTTCAACGGCTGTCGCGCTACGGGTTTAGTCTTTTTTTTGAACTTCTAATATATAAGTGTAAGAGTACAAGACCACGAACTATTCAGTGACAACTTTTTTCAGAGAAGAGAGTTCGAATTCAAATGGAAACAATGCGTTGTGTGGAAAAGTAAGACGTAGCCATTGTGAAAATGGAAAATTGGTCTCCATAGATACTGACGACAGTCAAGCGCATGTTCTCTAGGTGCAAGCGTCCTGCATAAATATCCACTTCCTATGTACGCTCACAGAAAACGAAGAAAAGTCCCAGCAGAGCTTGTGTATAGGCGTATTGAACGAATTAAAAGGTAAGGAACTGAAACAATGTTTCTTACAGCAGATGTTTATTGCCATTCAGAAATTCCTTCTTATTTTATGATTTTTTCCCTAGGAAACTGTCATCAGTCCAACATCTCTCATTGACTAGTTCACCTGTCAATCAACCTACCATTGTGGTTGCCCCTGAAGTTCAGTTGTGTCCTGTGTTTCGCAGGGTTTTCCACACTCCCTCCAGGTAAATGCCGAGATAGTACCTTACTTGAAGACTCAGGGCACCTGCCCCATCCCTGGCTCTAATACAGTAACACACATAGTCAACTACATGGGACTGATGACCAAGATGTCCCAAGCCCCTACAATGTATTATTATCAACAAAAACAAGAACAAGAATGTTTGAGGAAGTAAGAAAGTATCTGTATAAACACATTGTGTCAACGTTACAAAAGCGTGACATTACTATAATTTTATTGCTCAGATATTGTTCCACGCCTAGGCACTTGTACATGTAACTCGCCGAACTACAATATTCGTCAACTCGGCGTGTTCATCATTTTCCTTGCGCTAGAGATCTTGTGTATCCGAGCCGCTACTCCTACCACCCTTTTCAAAACAATTCCCAAACTAATGCCGACGATTCCATTCACACGATTTTATTTATGAAAAATGCATTGGAATCGTGAAATAAATCTCCGTTTTCGTATTACCATTTTTTTTTTCATATTTTAAACAGAAATATAAAAAACTGCTAGTAACGTCTTTGTTTTTCACATTTTGGAAAATGCATTGAATTTATATCAATTCTATTGCACTCTAGTATACATAGTGGTTTTGACATCGCAAATACGAGCTTTCATTGAAGAGAAAACTTAAAACAGAAATTGTCTCACTTTGGTGCTGCTACGTGGTGTCAGAATTACAAACTAAAAATCGGGACATTTAGTCTTAGTAGTATCTGGCTGCTGCACAGACTGCTGTGTTGCCTGCTGGTGTGTCCCTTCCCCGTGCTGTCAGATCGTGACGTCACAGTTCCCTCTTCATTGCTATGTAAAGTAGTCAGGGATGTTTCAGCTACGTTATCTGATGGTTGAGTTACTTCCGCAATGCTATATGTGTTTGTAGAATGGGGCCTGTTATGAAAGGCCTCTGATATGGCTGGATATTCAGGGGAAGGTACTGCAGTTTCCATGTCGGTAGTGTTGCTTGGCTTACTACTCCCATCTGACTGCCCAGCACCGTGCTGTATGTTTGTTGTCTGACATGGAGTACCGGGCGATTCCTTCTGTTCGGACAGTCTATTTGTGAGTGGGAGGTTTCTTTACAATAAATGCAATACTTAGCTTGCCCTTCATATGTTAACAGAACTTTACAATCATTGACCGTCAAATATGATGGAATGGGGTATTTAAGTTCAATTGTTACAATACGTATGCCATTACTTACAGCAGTAAATTCGTATACTTCATTCCAGCACTCGTTCCGTATGTCCTTGAGAACTCCATGCGTAGAAAGCACACGGGACAGCCTTTCATTGTTGACTTCGGGAGAAGATTAAACAGACACGCACACGTTTTGTTAAAGAGTCTGAAGCAGTGATAGTTACCTTTGTGGTGTTACCGCTTGCTAGCCGGAAGGATTTCACACCTTCATGTCGAGATAATATGTTTTCATAAAGTAAGGTGTACACTAATTTAATGTACACTGAATTTTCCCCGTTGTCTAGATGATTCGCTAGTACTTGATCTCTATTAAGCTTCAGGTCGTATGCTATCCACCTAGGCCTATGTATTTCAAGTGGTGCCGGTCTGTTGTTCCTTTCTTCAAAAGCGCATTTAAGAGTGTTTTTCCGGACATTCGCCACTTTCGCAAGTTCAACAAGCAGTTCCGTGACAAACTAAGGAGCCTATTTTTCTTAAACTTAAAGATTCATGCCAATGATTAATCTATATGGAACTAAGTTAATGACGAAATTAAATTGGTTATATCAAAATTTCTAATTAATGGTTTTCCGTGGTTTCCCCATTTGCAACACCAGGCAAAAGTTGGGACAGTACCTTCTGAAAGGCCACGGCCGCTTCCTTCCACATCCTTGCCCAGTTTCATTCACCATCATTCATTTCATCTCTCATTAACTCCTCTCATGAGGTTGGCGTCAGGAAGGGCATCCGGCCGTAAAAACCAACGCCACAATGTCTTCCATCGCATCTCATCCCCGACCCCGTTGGAAAAACGGGAATAATAAGGGGTAGACATATCAAAATTTCTAATTAGTTCGAAATATACCTGCACTACAGTTGGAAGCCCTGGTGACTTAATATATTCTTAGTTCCATCTCCTAAGGTACAGAATACAAAATTTGGTTGAAGTTCAATGGATAACATGGACGTTACATGCAGTTAGATATTGGATCTATCAGCGCGCGTAAAATCATGTTGGCAGCAATGTCATGCATGTCTTGGTCAGAAATAATCTGACATATTATGATCTATTGTTGTACCAATGTTGGACGAAATCCATTTGTATGAATAGAAAATGCATGCATTTTAGAATTGAAACTATCATCAGGCTTAGAATCATGTTAGCGGCATTGGCATAATATTAGTTACTCCAAATTAATCTAGAATGCCAGGTACTATACGTGTGCAAAGTTTAGAGTTGTTGGCTTGCATGCATTCTGATATATTAATATAAGGGTAAAAAAGTAGAGACAGCAATTATCAACAGTTGTCAGCAGCTGGTTGCTCTTAAGAATACGCATAGTGATATCTGGTTATGTACACATAGTAGACTACATACGAAATTTGGTTGAAATCCTATTGATAGTGTAGAAGTTATATTAATTTAAAAATTTGACCTATCAGCATGCTTACAATTAGAATCATTTTGCCAACACTGTCATGTATGGCCTCCTGGAAATTAAACTGAAATATTATTATCTATATAATTATGTGCCAATTTTGGAATAGCTCCCATGCATACCTTCCAAGATATCCAACATGGAACTCAAATTTCAATAATTTCAATCTTTACTCATACCAAATTTGGTTTTGATTGCTTCAGCCGTTTAGGAGTTGATAAGGGGGGGGGACATGCACAGACAGACATACATTTGCCCAGATCGATGTCATAAGTCTACTTTGTCCTCATTTTTGCAAAATGTGAAAAGTAGGCTAAAAATACAACACCCATCACGGTAAGCACTTCCGAGTATTTATTAACCTCGCGGCTAAACTCAGAACCTAACACGACGTAGGTCGCAAAGTGACACTTCCACTCATTCTACTCTATGGAGTTCTCCAACGCAAAATGTATCAAAATGGTGCCATTCTCAATCGATGATGCCGTTTGTAATATATAAACGATATGCGAATAACGTTATTAGTCCGAATAACGGTATTGAGGGAATATTTTTTGATAGATGTATTCAAATAACGTTATTTCTAGTGAGCACTACCATTTCGTTCCTGCGATAACCGATATCCGAATAACGTTATTAGTCCAAATAACGGTATTGGAGCAGTGGCGTCGGAGCGGATTTCATTTTGGGGGTGCAAGAATTACTCGGCCTTAGCGAGTGGCCTAACTTTGGAGGCGCAGCTTCATTTCCTTTATGCGACTTCGCATTTGTAATCCACGAAAGGAGAAAAGTTGATAATACGCGAGCTATAAGCCAGCAAAAGCCAGTCTTTTTTTGTTTGTTTGTTTTCTTTTTAGCCCATTTTCAATTTTGAAAAAATAGGCTTATGAGATCATCTTTTGTCCGTGTGTGTGTGCGTGTGTGTGTGAGGAGTGTGTGTGTCCCCCCTAATAACTTCAAAACGGCTGGAGCGATTTCAATGAAACTCGGTAAGTTCATAGCACTATTCCGGACGACCCCGCCGTGCCCTTCAAATTTTGTTACGTCTCACCAATCCAACATGGCGGCTGTGTGAAATATTTCACCAGCATTCAATATCTCCGAAACTATTCCAGATATCACCCTGGAATTTTTTACGGTGATAAAGGGAGCTACTAGAAGTTCACCCATGTGACTTTTGAGAAACTGGTAACTACAAAACCAACATGGCGGCCACGCGAATTTGCGACTTTTAAATAGAAACACTCTCACCTCCCCGCTGGAGTTGATTTAACTTTAACTACCCTCATTACCACAAACCTACAGAATTTACTGCCTTTAAATACAGGCCACAAGTGATTTTAACATAACTTCCCGACTTTGAATGGGCGCCAAGGTTGACCATATGGGTCTTCCTGAATAAAATAGAATAAAATACATAACTGTTGCCCCGACTATGAAACACCTTATCCCAGGCGTAGGGCATTTGGCATGCGTTCGCTGATGTTACCAGGTTCATGCAAAACAGGAATTAACACACACATGAATTTAAAAGAAACAATCTATTGGCTGTACTATACATCTATATACATAATATACAACATGAGAAATACCCTTCAATAAACTCGTGAAAAATTTTGTACAGTACCTTGCCATTGAATTTAGGCTCTTAGAGCAGCAAACACTTACGACCATATTCGACCTAGGCCTACCAGCATCCTATACATATTTCACTTGTACACAAATCTACACTCGTCAGACTTTCACGCATCATTTGCCTATTCTTTTCACTTTGCACAGTTTGAGCACGGATCTACACTCGCCAGACTTGTTGACTTCATCGCCATGACATCCTCCCATGACTTCCACAACAGATGATGAAGTGAGGTTATGAACGTCTTTTTAGGGTGTGATATGATCAGCTACCCATGGTCTACGAACTTAACCATGTCGAAAATATGTAGTCATTCAATAGCACAACGCTCAGTGAATGTCTAGTTACTGTCTCTGCTGTTCGATTACCGGACCATGCCAGATAAATCGACCTGGGCGCAAGAAGACATGGACTCTAGCCTAAAAGCAAGAAGACCCGATCTCTAACTGTTCGTTACGGAAACCAAGTCACGTAAAACGACCCTGGGCGCTAGTAGATCTGGACTCTGCCAATAAAGCAATAAGACGACATGGGAACACCAGACACGCCATTATATGCACTGGCGAACGGATACATCACCCCACTGTTCCTGCCGGAACTAACTCGTGTGTGGCCCGCTCCTAGCGGAACATCCGTGTCAACACATGAACATTAGACAGACGTAATTCCTACTGACGTCACTCAGTATTTTTCCTTTCGAAGTTCATAAGAGTTCATGCTATTAATAGCCTAGGTATTCCCTGAACTTGCCACCACAAGCCGAATTACTGTCTGTCTTTTCCGGGTTTGTAACATTTCCAGTCCTCGAATATACCAATACTTGGTACCTTATAGTACAGCCACGAATCTAACATTTAACATTACTAGGTCAAGATAAAGCCATTAACCCCAAACCAAAATGAAATAATGCTTCTACTCAAAATAACACAGTCTTATATATCCTTGTTCCCAAAACGTTATAAATCGCAAAACCCCGTATTTTATAATATCAAATATCCAAAAACCGATAATTAATAAACAATGATCCTAGTTGGTCCGGACCATCCAAATATGAATCTGTCCACAAAACACACACAGGCACAATAAAAGTCACCTCTGCAACCCCACTTTAACCCAATATAATAAGATATGAATAAAATACCCCAAACTAACTGCACAAGGCAAAAAAATTAGGGTGAGCTACTGTAACTGAATAAATTCGGTTACAGTTTGTTCTAAACGCTTCGGAATTTTCCTCTGCCGTTTTTTGGGAAGTTTTTGTTCAGGTTTGGGATTCTTGCTCTGCTTCTGCTTCTTTTTTTTTCTTTTACTCGGCTTCTTCCTCCTCATCGTCGGGTTCGCATGTGGCTTGGTTTTCGGGAACTTGTTGGTTAGGGTTTGGTAAAGAAGAGCAGTCAAGTTTCACTATCTCCGTAGCATAAATGTAGCTTTCCTTGTAGATCCGATCAAACTCCTCTGTCGTTCGATGAGCCTCCATTGCCGACATCAAAATCAGAGCAGCTTTCTTTGCTCCTGTGGCAGTACGGTATAACATGGGCTCTGAAGGGCCTTTGTAAGTTCTTCACATGGACCAAAAATTTCGACACTGACGTGAAGAAATTAAAACGGAATCGAATGACTTCAGCTTCTTTAGGTACCCACGAGTTGCCGACTTGACTTCCGGAGAAGCACCCGTGGGGTCATCGAGAGTAGGCATTGGAGAGGCAGTATGACCCTTTTGTAGTTCTCCTTGTACATTTTACGAGACCGGCATCTCACGCTCCATCTCGTTGGACAAAGTGCGATGAGCTTTGATGACGGTCCATTGGCGTCGGCATTATCATCGTCATCACAGGGTGCCAGGACGACATCTTTAAAGGTTTTCTGTCTCTTCGAAGGATCGAGCATGATATTACTTGAATTTTTCACAACAAGCAAATCACAAAGAACTGCAATTTTCCGCGAGATTTCTTGATGAGCTAAGCCTAGGGAATGGTTTGAACAGTGAACATAAAGGGATTTTGGCTGCTCATAAGACAGAAGTTTTTGAACTCCCTTGATGTGCCCAGACATGTTAAGAGGCGCCATCAAAACAATGACCCCACAATTTTGACAATAGAAAATGTAGCGTTAAGAGAACATCTTTTATGGCACCAACCAGCGTTTTAGCGGTTGCATCTTGTGGGTTGTACAACCCGAGAAAAAGTTCAGTTACTTGAAAGGTTTTAGGGTGAACCAACCTAACACATACAGAGAACTGCTCTAAGCCCATAATATCGGTGGTGCCATCAGCAATAATACCAAAAAGGTGATTCGTGTACCTGTTTTGCTATGTCTCGAAGGACAGAGAGGGCCATTATTTCAATCACCTCATTCTGCATGTCAGGGCTGAGGAAATTGTTACGACGCGACATCCACCAAGTAAGTTTGGGTACATCGTCTTTTCTCTCCTGTAAAAGCTCCATGAGGTTGCCATGATCAGAGTCGTGGCTGCGAACAGCGCTACCAGTAAGCATTAAATATCAAAGACAACCATTGAACTGTAGGTACTACTGGAACAACTCCTCCCATGGTAACCCTCGCTGAAAACTGCTTCCTGGTCATCGCATCCTTGACGTGCACGACCAGGCGTAACTAGTCGCACCAAAAGCCGCTCTTTGCTCCCATACAGCATTCCAGTATTACCTAGAGTTCAATGAAGACAACTAATAACAACAAGAAAACATTTGCGAGCAACGCTCATTTGTTTCAACATTCCCTTGTCAATCTTCGCAGTTACAGGCTGGCTATTTTCTCTATTAATGATTAGTTCATAATTTCTCCGGTGAAAGTCACTGTTTTTATGTGATTTATATTTTTCACCCGCCTTTCTCGAATGTTGGAAACCGTTGATATAAAATGTTCTCTCCGCTTTGGAGAACCAACTTCTACCTGTGCTACCAACCATTCGACTGCCTTTCATGCATTCAAAACATTTAAAAAAATCAAAATTAAACGACTATTCAAGTCTCCAGTCCTGTCACCGAATTAATCTTTAAAAATCTAAAATCCACTTTTTATAATCACTATTTAAAATCACTTCACTATCATTATATTTTATCACTATCACTCATCACAAGCGCACTTCCTAATTCCTCCCTCCTCTCATTAACTACCACTCGCAGCGAAAACTTTCACCACCTCTTTCTTGTTCCTGTGAAGCAAGTGGAATGGAATGATTGAGTGTTTATTTTTTCCCCCGGAAAGTCGCCGTTTCTTCCTTTCCTCTTCTCTCCTCACCTCACCCCTGCAGGTCCCATCACGCTGGACCATCAACCCCCTCCTTGCTCTGATTTTGGCTCCTTGCCGCCGTGCCCCCTACAGCTGGCGTGATGGTCACGTGGATCCCAAAGGCAAAGTAGCTATCCTCCCCTGCCTGCCGCACCCCGCATTCGCAATGTACTTGTTATTGTCTCCTCCAGATGTCGAGCAAACACGTGCGGCAGCCGTCCGGCCGGCCATCCGCCAGCCAGTCTTCGGACAGATGACGATGGCCCGGCAGGCCGGCCCAGCTGATGCGCCCCATCGCGAGGTCTTTGCCTACACCGTGCCTGAGGCCTTGCCTTGTCTAAGCCTGGCCGCCGGGGGGAAGTGATGTACCGTAGGCTGCTACCTCTCGGATGGGGTAGTCGCCCATATGAACGCCTCAAAGAAACACTGGCACAATATCGTAATATTAATGGACACTTACCTTCAAGTTAATGTATCCTCCCAGGTGATAAATCCAAGCCTCAGTACAAGAACTAGGACAAAAGGGCACTCATAAAATAAGAGTCCGGGGGTCTGATAGCGCGAGTTGTCAGTGGTAATAGCGCCTTGGTTGCGCGGGCAAGCGACCAAAGAATGTGCAAGCGACCAACACGCAACTGCTCGCTGATCGCTTGTGTCCAGTGGAAAGCAAATAATAAAATAATATGAGTGGAAAGTTTCCAGTGCACCAAAATGAGTACGCCATTCCCAGGATGCCTGCCCCAATACACACCCTTCTTTAGTCACGGGGATTCCCCTTCAACGCGTGTGTCAGTATATCATGTTTTTTAAGGAGAACATATAAGAAATGTTCTATTTCTCTATTAAAGTGTAATGTCGTGAAAAGTACAATTAATGTTCTTTTACATAACTCAATAATAAATCGGCTTGAACCTGCTCTTCGCACTCACCGACAGCGTTACCAAACTAACTTTAGGTCAATGTTGCCAACCTCAGCAGAGACGATTGGCATGCATTCACAATCGGCATTCACACTTAGCTGCTCGCGAGTTCGCATTTCAAATTAGGGCCATGTATCTCAAAAAGGTATTTCTTTTTCAATTCTCAATATAAAAGTTTTGCATTTTCAAAAGATATTGGGGGTGCGCCGCACCCCCAAAATAAATATTGAGGGGGCGGCCGCACCCTGGCACCCCCCTTCCGACGCCACTGTATTGGGGGAATAATGTTCGAGAGATGTAATCAAATAACGATATTTATAGTGAGCACTACCATTTCGTTCCCGCGATAACCGATATCCGAATAACGTTATTAGTCCGAATAACGGTATTGGGGGATTTTTTTGAGAGATCTATTCAAATAACGTTATTTCTTGTGAGCACTACCATTTCGTTCCTGAGATAACCAATATTCGAATAACGTTATTAGTCCTAATAACGGTTTCGGGGGAATATTTTTCGAGATATGTATTCCGATAACGATATTTCAGGCGGGCACTACCATTTCGTTCCTTGGTTAACTGATATTCGAATAACGTTATAAGTCCAAATAACGATATTAGGAGATTTTTTTCAAGATATGTATTCCGATAACGTTATTTCAGGTGGGCACTAGTATTTCGTTTCTACGATAACCGATATCCGAAGAACGTTATTAGTCCGAATAACGGTATTAGGGGATATTTTTCGAGAGACTTATTCAAATAACGTTAATTCTGTCGGACAATACTATTACGTTTCTACGATAACCAGTATCAGAATAACGTTATATGGCCCAATAACGTTACCATGCGATACAAATGACTTCCGGAAATTAAACCTAACGACCACAATGTGACCAAGACCCATTTTGTTATATAATCTACCCAAACAACCATTTTCGTTATGTTAAGTTATGAAGCCTTGCTGAATTCAAATGGGTTCTTTGACATGCCAACATCGTATGACATGCGTATCGTATTTTTGCCACCTTTCAAAAATCACAAACCACGGTCAGGGGCGAACCTGCAATCTTGGGGTTAGTAGACCGACACGCTATCCACTCAACCACCATGACAAGCTATTAGCTAGGTAAGCTAACATTATTTTTGAAAGGAAGTTTTGGTTTCCATAGTACATTGGCACGGCTCGTGGCAACATTTGTGCCTTGCAGCGGCCTTACAGAATGTACTAGCCAAGCGTCTTGGTGAGGTGTCCCATAACCAACTGAAGAGCCCATTGGTTCACTGGGCAAAACGCTGGCAAGTGTTTTGAGCTCGCCGGACCATTGAATCAAATTTCCTTGTTAATATGTTAATGTATGTAGCTCAATCGGACAATTTTACATCCTGTTTCCTACGGGAACAGATACTTCCAATATGGATTAGCTAGGTAAGCTAACATTATTTTTGAAAGGAAGTTTTGACTTCCTTAGTACACTGGCGCTGCTCGTGGCAACATTTGTGCCTTGCAGCGGCCTTCACTGTATGTACTAGCCACGCGTCTTGGTGAGGTGTACCATAACCAACTGAAGAGCCCATTGGTACACTGGGGCGAAACGCTGATAACTGTTTTGAGCTAGCCGGACCATTGTATCAAATTTATTTGCGAATTTGTTAATGTACATAGCTCAATCGGACAATTTTACATCCGTTTTCCTACGGCAACAGAAATTTCCAATATGGATTAGCTAGGTCAGCTAACATTATTTTTGATAGTAAGTCTTGACTTCCATAGAACATTGGCGCTGCTCGTGGCAACATTTGTGCCTTGCAGCGGCCTTCACAGTATGTACTAGCCACGCGTCTTGGTGAGGTGTACCATAACCAACTGAAGAGCCCATTGGTACACTGGGGCGAAACGCTGGCAACAGTTTTGAGCTAGCCGGACCATTGTATCAAATTTCTTTGCGAATTTGTTAATGCACATAGCTCAATCGGACAATTTTAAATCCTGTTTCCTACGGGAACAGATATTTCCAATATGGTTTAGCTAGGTAAGCTAATATTATTTTTGAAAGGAAGTTTTGACTTCCGTATTACATTGGCGCAGCTCATGGCAACATTTGTGCCTTGCAGCGGCCTTCACAGTATGTACTAGCCACGCGTCTTGGTGAGGTGTACCATATCCAACTGAAGAGCCCATTGGTACACTGGGGCGAAAGCTGGCAACTGTTTCGAGCTAGCCAGATCATTGTATCAAATTTCTTTGTGAATTTGTATATGTACATAGCCCAATTGGACAATTTTACATCCTGTTTCCTACGGGAACAAATATTTGCAATATGGATTAACTAGGTAAGCTAAAATAATTTTTGAATGGATGTTTTGACTTCCATAGTACATTGGCGCTGCACGTGGCAACAATTGTGCCTTGCAGCGGCCTTCACAGTATGTACTGTACCCAATTGTCATCATGTGGAACATGTGTTCGTATCCCAGCTAACTCACGGTCTTTCGAGGTATGGGACGTTCCTGCCCACCATACGACCACATGCTCAGGATTTGAGTCTACCAGGTAACTACTCTACATGAAAGAAACAACATATTCCTAAAATGAACATTTACTGATATAAAATCATGGCTATACAACAAATACAAACAAAGGATAATTTACATTTAATTCCCACAATTAAAATCAGGGTTATTTTGTGAGTCTCTTCTTAATTAGTGCTACACTGCACTCAAATATATTTCTAGCATCCTATCATTGATACTTTCAGACCTCTGCGAGTCTCCATAGTGTTCTTTATGTGACACAATTTTACATAACTGGAGTATCACAACACAAAGTCACATATCACATCAAATGACATTAATTCTGTAACAATAAAACATTAATCCGTTCCCTACGGCATTTACTTTCATTAGCATAAATTCATTATTTTATGCCTTAATTAACAAATATTGTTGTGTCGTGTGAATCATCTTCCTTCTTCCCATCAATATGAAACGCTTAAAAAGTGGTACGTTTCCCTTCCAAAATACACATGGATAGAAATGTTTATAGTTTCACCATACAACGATTTTCTGGGTCTGGTCGAAATCATTATCGTTACAAACGTTTCATGTTCTTAGAAATCACATACCCGTCTGCATAAATTAGCGTGAACTGGGCAAAAGTGCACTTTAAAGAGATGCCTAACAATTTATTTGGTTTAGTGTTCCTCCTCAGAGAATAACTGGGCCAAATATTATCCGATTTCACTGATCCGACAACGTATGTGTGTTGAAACACATCATTTAATTCAATTGGCATCATCATAACAATCATATCTTAATTACATATCGAAATATCGAGATTCTTCAGTGTCCCACTATGACTCTAATTTAAAGGGATCTGGCCGACCGACCTCCCCCTTCCCTAGCAGGCAATAAAATTAGTTCCAGCTGGCGCGCAAGATGGCCGCTCGTCTCAGTGGGCTACTCCACTCCCTCTCATCTGCTAGCAAGGTCATATTTGTTTACAATTGCAGTACAATGGAGTTACGCTAAGTGTTGTTCTCAAGTAATTGAGTCATTCTAATTATTTAACACCTATATTTATAGTGTAATGGGCTCAACTCGGCTCCTTAATTAACATTCATGGCTGGGGATGGATTCTGTAATAGCCTTGCCGTTCTATGGTGAATACTAGTGGCTTTGGACGCGCATCATAATGAGAATACTAGATTCTCACCAGCAGCTGTCTCAATAATAACATAATAAGGAAATCTGCGTTTCCTAAACGACGAACTTGATTCTTACCTCTCAGAGCAGATCATTTTATACATGTGCTCACGGAGTCTCGAAGGACATCCCTTGTGGCAACTATTCCTGCAAGCGATGGATGCAGACAGGCTCTGTCCAATTCGCTGCGAATAATAAAAGTATGCACAACGGCGATACTAACTCGTAGATTAGCCAACTTTTCACCTAACGTGCAAGCTATGCTAGTTTGGTCCCCGCAACTTTATTTACGTAAATCACTGGATTCTACGTTACTTCGCTCGCTCTATGCGGCTTCAAACAATACTTCTCATAGATGACTCAATTATTAAGGCACCCACGTTCTCTCTGCAATTACACTTAAGCCAAAGCTTTAAATAGCTCCTAAAAACAAGGTATAAATTTACATTACTTTAATGGTTCTCAAATACAATCCTAAGAATTGACCAAATCAAATATTCATTCAACACTTCATTGACACTGAAAAACTCTCGTATCTCGCTTTATTCCACGTTTCTTTCTTATTGTTTACCAAAATACAGTATCTTTATATTAGACATGACACACTTTGAACGTTATTTAGGCCAAAAATGCCTATTACTTTACTTTACTGTTACCGACCCCAGTTTATTATTATTATTTATCATTTAACGTTACCGTTACATTCATCACAATTTTAGGCCTGACTGGCCCTAAACAAATCACCTTCCAAGCCATATTCTATTCAAGACGAGTGGTGAAAACTCGTTCATAAGTGACTGTTACATCTTAGTCTCAAAGTGATGCATCGTTGTATGGTGAACTATTTAGTTAGAATAACATTGTAAATTGGTACTCACTTTTTCATTTTCGCTGGATTATACCAGCATCCCAGCTCCGGGCCTACCATGACGCTTGATTTAAGCCATCATGCTATATCTCACACGACACTTGATTTCACATATTTCCCACATGATAATCATACTCTTATCAGTGGCTTCTCTCACTTTTACACAATACATATTAATCACAATACACATAAACACTTTTGAAATCACTATAATAAAATGTATGTACACTTTTTCACTATTTCACAGGTTGATCCTTAATCGGACTCCTCCTAACGCCTGACCTCAGAGATGCGAAGCAATTACGCCAACCGCTGGTCTCCGTGAAAGTCTAACTGCGTTTACGTGCGTTCTATCCTCGTCACCTTCAATACCGTTCAGTTCACTGTCAAGATTAATTGGCGATGCCTCCCAGGCCCCCATAATTGTAGTGATCCTGATGATAATGTCATATACAACTCTGACAATACCTCCTGGTATATGTACTGTCCAAAAACATTATAAATTCTCTTTCGCTGTAGCGAATTTATATTTGTGTCAGATAATGGATAAACATCTGTATAAAATTAACTCTGACGCACTTCATGATTATACTTATGAAGCTGTATGATGTGCTTCCATTGTTCTTCAACTGCTGAGCGTCGATACTGTAACATTTCACGCGCTTACTGGCAGCGTATTAGTTACGTGTAGACTGGAGAAAAACTGGAGAAAAGACTGACTTGGTCTGCTCTGCTCCCCCTTTTAAAGGTTTCTCGTAAAAAGTAGTCCACGGGACATACGGGTGCGACTCTTTTCTTGAAATAATACATTTTTAGCCGAAATGACATATACACCTTGTTTATTTAGGCGTGGAGGTTTCATAAACGTTCGCGTGAGGGCAATCGCTTCGGCCAATTCATTACAATTAATTGCCTTATTCCATAGCGTTAGGACGCCACCATGGTGAATCCCCTAATGCGTGTCTCTAAACCAATCCTCTAGTGCGTAAGCCTTGTGTTCTCAGGCTCATTTAGAGATATAGGCTTTAATTTAGGCGTGAAATCACACCTAAATTATCTCTCCTTGAATATATTCACCTGGGTGTACATTTCACTCCATTTCAATGCTCCACTTGGCTGTAATCAATTAATTTCCGTGGGCAATCATCCCCACTACAGCCTCCATCGTTGTCAAGCGGTGAATACCCGAGTCATTAATTTCGAGCTGTCTCCACGGTCCAGACGGAAATAGTCCTTCCGGCTCCATGAGTCTCCTCCCATTCGCCGGGTGCGATTAGTAAAATGTCAAACTGGCCTGCTTTCGTTCTTGTATGCTTCGAAAACGTTTATTTGCTTGCATTTGCTTACAATTCTTCACCTTAAACTGCTATGATATTCACATACTGGCCGTGAAATCATGCTATATTATTATATGTCATTATTTAACGCATTGCTCTTCGGGTTCCCTATAACTGTTCCCCCTCAGAGATCAATGGTTCGATTCTAGTTAGAATCATGTGCATGGTCTTCTCAGATAAGATCCGAGTTCGATGCCAGACTGCCGTGTCCTCATTGGGCACATCTTTCCCTTGCTAAGCTCGGAAAATTCATTTTACAAGTGAATTTTTCGTGCCTTCAGATGGCATTGACTCCTATTGTATTTACTTTAAGCGGTCAGTGCTCTCGGCAATGGGATGTCTTGTTCCCCCATTCCACTCAGTCTGCCGTCTCGTATACTCTTGTTCTGCTATCTCAGTTGTTCATTCATCTCCTCTATTTCTGCAGCGGCCTCCCTCAACTGGTCGTAAAGTTCTTTCAGTCGACAGCTGCATTCACCCTTCGTTTCCCTTGGGTCTGCGAGCCGGTCGCCTCGCTCCGTTTCTTCCTGGGTCTGCAAGCTTTTCTCAGGACTCTCTGCTTGCATACGTAATGACTCCCCGTCCATTTGGGTGTGCATTGCTTGCTCTTCTCTCGTATCATAATCCTCTGGTGGACTATATAACTTTAAATTAGCTGCGTTTACAACAACTTCTCTACCTGTTGCTTAGTCTCTGATTCGGTATGCATTATTTTGCAAGTCCCTTATAATCAGGTAGGGTCCGTGATAGCTATGCTGAAATTTTTTATATTTCCTGCTCTCTGGATCTGAACTAGCTGGTTTTTTTTTTTCAATAAGACGTACTCCCCAACGAGTAGTGGTCTATGGTAGCGTTTCCTCCTGTTTCTCCGCTGCCGTCTGTCTGCTTGTTTCTTGAGATACTCGAATGTTCTCTGGATCCTCAACTCACGTCCAGGCTGTGCATCGACGGGTGTCCGAATGACATTATTCCATGGCCTCTCTGGTCTTCTATCAAGATGTAGGCTCACTGACACTTCTCCTGTCGCTTCATGCACGGTATTGTTGATACAGTATTCAATAATCTCTAGTACATCGATCCATTTCCAGTTCTCCGTAGAGCAGTATATCTTCATGTACTTTTGCAGTTCCCTCATTACTCTTTCAGCGGAATTCGACTCTGGATGTCGAACTGTGGACAAAATCTGTCTTATACCCAGATTTTCCAACTCCCTGCGAAATTCCACGCTGGTAAAACAGCTCCCATGATCAGATAATATGTTCTCCGGCTGCCCTAATATAGGAATGATTCTCTCCTTCAGCCTCTTAAGTACCTGTTTTGTACTGGTTTTCTGAATTGGACAGAGGATTACCATTTTAGAATACACGTCTAGTGCAACTAGGATGTGTCTATTTCCTCTTCTAGCTCTAGGAAGGGGCCCAAAATTGTCCAATGCCAGAAGCTGACATGGCTTCTCTGGTAAGAGTGGTATAGGTTTTTGCCTCATTAAGTACGAGTTAGGCTTTACTCGTTGGCAAATATCACATGTCCTGATTGTATTCCTGACCGTATCTCTAAGTTTTGGCCAAATAAATGCTTCTTTAAGCAGGGCAACAGACTTGTCTACGCCAGGGTGACCAAAAGCTCGGTGTGCTAACCATACTAGCCTTCTCTGCAATGCTGGTGGTACAACAATCCTGGGTCGAGTGTGGTATGAGTCGCTCCATTTATGTAGCATCTGGTTATACCAGAGATACTCCGCTGATCGTGCTTCGGCTTCCACAAACATCGGGGTTCCTCTGATCAGCTTTCCCTCGAAGTAATTAATCATCAACGGTATCCAGGGATCTTCACGTTGAAAAACGGTGATGTTCCTCAGATCATCTAAGGTCTTCTGGTCTCTATCTTCTATCTCGATAGCTAGAGCTTCCTCTTCATCAGCTGTCGGGTATCTGCTTAGCAAGTCAGGTATAATAATGTCCTTCCCCGGGCAATACTCGATTTCCACTTGAAATTGCTGTATGTACAGGGACCACCTCGTCAGTCTTTGACTCGACAAGTCAGTTTTCAACAGGAATGTTAGGGCTTTATGGTCTGTTTTCAATATAATTCTAAAACCATAAATTAGCTTTCTCCAATACTGTAAGGCATACAGTATCGCGAGTAATTCGATCTCCGTGACCGTATAATTCTTTTCATTAGGTTTCAACCTACTTATGAATGCAATGTAAGTTTTCTCCTCTGGCCTGTCCACATTTTCCTGGTATAACATCGCTCCAATGCCTATGAATGATGCGTCAGTCTGGATAATAAATTTCTGAGTGTAGTCTGGATATCCCAATTTTATATAATCTAAAAGCATCTGTTTAGATTTCACAAAGGCTTCCTCGCATTTTTCCGTCCACCGCCACCTTCCTCCTTTCTTCAGTAAGTCTTGGAGTGATGCTACGGTCTCGGTATACTTCGGGCAATGGCTTGAAAAGAATCCAATAACGCCTAGATATTGCCTGTTGTTCTTTAACTTCGTTGGTCTCGGGAAATGTTTAATAACTTCCAATTTTCCCGGATTAGGCCTAACTCCTTGTGCATCTATAACGTGGCCTAGGAATTTAACTTCTCTCTGACCAAAGTTAGATTTCTTTATATTGACCTTAAAGTTAGCCTGACTTAGGTCATACAACAGCTTGCGTAGATCTCTGACGTGTTCTTCGATTGTTTCAGATGTCAGTAGTATATCATCTACGTAGCATATGGTTGTTGCTTTTACTTCTTCAGACAGGTTCCGATCTAGCGCTCGTATCAACACTGAACCTGCTGTTTTCAGTCCAAATGGGAGACGCACGCAAGAATATGTATGCTGGTCGAATAAAAACCCAGTTAATAAGCTTGTTTTCTCCTCCAGAGCAAGATGGTGAAAACTTGCCGTCAGGTCAAGATTTGAGAAAACAGTCTTTCCTTTGAACCTCCTGAGGACCTACTTAATGGGCGGCACTTGGTCAAATTCTGGTATGACCTTGGAATTCAAATTTCGTAGGTCCAGGCATATCCTTACACTTCCGTCCTGTTTAGGTACAACTACCAGTGGGCTGACATAAGGTGTGGCCGTCTTCACAATGACGCCTGCCTCTAGCATTTCCTGTATTGCTTCTTTGACCTTTAAATAATGTTTCTCGGCTACAGGATACGGCTTCTGTCTGAATGGTGTCCAGTCGCTGACTTGGAACGCATATTGGATGTTCTTGATCCGGCCAGGTCTCGAATCGAAGACTCCTTTGTACTCAAATAGCAGTTCCCTTAGCATTTGCTTATGCTCTGGACCAATTTTAGCTTCCTCTTTCTTTTCTTCCAGGCATTCTTCAAATTTTGGTTCGAGGTCCTTTTCAATGTCTGCGGCCAGTGTTGCCAACTCTTCCTCGATGTCTTCTGTTGTCAATACTGCGTCCCCAGTCATATCTCCGTATATATGCCATACGTACTCTTCTGGTCTTGTTCAATTGTGCATTAATGGGAGCTCTAAATCTTCATTTCCCTCACTTGCGCGAAACATAACAATGTCTTGCGAGAGATCTATAATGACCTTATATTCTCTTATGAAATCCATGCCAACAATAATGTTAAAAGGCAGCTTATTCACAGGTAGGAAGCTCTGTGAGAATGTAGAGTTCCCTATCTGAAAATCTAAAAATACTTGGTATCTGCATATCATAACTTTATCTGGTATCACACCTTTTATTTTCACGCTTGAAATAGGTATTTTCAATACGTGGATTTTACTTTGGATTTCATTATATAACGCCTAGGTTATCAAACATACCGTTGAACCTGTATCTATGAGACTTCTTATCTTCATGCCTGCGATGTTTACAATAATAATGGGTAGTTCCCTTCTCACATTGACCGCCCCTTCATCTAGGTCTTCAATAAGCTCCTCTGGTTTGGCAATCCAGTTAACTACATTCACTGTATTCCATCCTGTATTTATCTCTATTTGGTCATTTAATTTTGGTGTTTTTTTTTTCATTACTCCATTCTTTGTGGAGTTCTTCTGTCTGTCTTCATACTGCTGAAGTTCCAGACTTTTGGCACCGCCATCATTTTTATAGATGACGGGTGACCTTCGGTTCTTAATCGCTTCATCCCAATGAACTCGCGATTGTCTCTGGTTGTCTCCACACTCTTCCATGTATCTTAAAGATGCGTGATAGCGTTCTTCCGCCTCTTCATCGAACCCGCGACTCTGTTCTTGGGATCTCCATCCTTGGTTATTCCCATTTCGACCGTGATTCCTTCTGTTATCAGGCTGCTGGTCTCTTGTACCGCGCTGATTTCAGGCTATCCTTCCTCGGGATCCACGGTTCGATTCTCCTCGATATGCTGGCCTCCAATTCTGGTTTTCCCGTCCTTCACGTTGCCAGTCGGATTTCTCCGTTTCGGTGCTCGTAGACTTACTTTTTGTCTGCACCTTAGTCGGTTCAGTCGGTGTAGTCGTCATGTTGACTTGTTCCATGTTCCGACTTTGCCTTGTGTGCTGCGCTGTGGTGAGATCGAGTTGTCTCAGCACCTCCTCCATATCGATCGCAGTCTTGGCGTTTGCTGAGATTGATAGACGTTGTACTTCATACGGTAGCTGCTTGGCTATCGCTATACACAAATCTGACCCTCTAATTCCTTCATCAAGTTCGCGGAAACGGCACAATTGACCCACAAAGAACTCTGCGTACTTCGTCGGATTATTAGTACTATAACGCCTGGAATACAAGTCCAATCTGAGGTTCTGTTGTATACTTGCGTTCCAGTACCTGCTTAAAAATGCCTGGCGAAATTCGTCAACGGTGTCGAACGTGTACCGAAAACTCCTAAACCATAAGACACACTCGCCTTCGGTCAGTTTTTCAATCGCTCTCAACCTTCGCTCTGGCGGTACCTTCGCGTCATTCAAGTACTCAGAAACTTCTTTAAGCCAGTACTTGGGTGTCATGTTAGAATTACTCCCAGAATATTTCTTCGGTTTCTCATCACTAGCCCTCACAACAGTGACTATTTGATTTTGAACAGCATTTTCATGCGGTGTTGACATGGCAATTGGCATACCAGGTGTGGTATACGGGCTGTCACTTGGCATGGCTGCATTCTTTGGAGTGGGCTCTATCTCTATCTCTGCCCATTTATTTCTCCTATTCTCGTCTATACTTCCTTCGCTAGATCTAGGATTCCGCAACATGGATTCCTCCTGTGCGATCATTCTAGTTTCTATTTGGCTGTGCCTATTTTCTGCCCTTTCCAAACGAGCTAATACCTCTCGTTCTATTTTCTCTAGGCGATCTCGGTTTTTCTCTGCCATAGAAGATACCTTTTCCTTGTCATCTTTACGGTTTTCTTCAGGTGGGTAAATTCCCCCGCTAGACTTTCTCTTACCTCGGCAAGAGTCTTATCGCTGGCTTCAGTCTTCAAGCCTTCTCGAAGTTCTAATTCTTCTCGTAAGCCTGTAACTTCTTTTTGAATGTGACCCTGCATGTGAGAGATTTCAGTCCTTATTTTCGTGATTTCTCCCTGGTCCTCATCCTGCCTTTTATGAATAACTGCCAGGTCGCTCTGAGTTTGTTCTAACTCTTTTTGCACCTTCCTGACCTGCCTTTTCATATTTGACATTATTTCCTTATTCTCTTGATCAGAAGTTTTCATTTCATGAATTTCCTTGCATTGGTCAAGGATATTCTGATCCTGCTTTCTTAAGGCTTCGTCTACCGCCTTTGCGTAGCCTGCCATTCGCGTATTCCATTTTTCATCGCTGTTTTCGAGCCTTTGATCCACGGTCTGAGTGAACGTATTAAATTGCTCTAGCTGACGCTTAGTATTTGCTTCATTCTGACTCTGAATGTCTTTAAGCTCCATGGACATACTGCTTAAGCTATCATTAATCTCACGCTGTGACTCTCTGCACGCTTGCAGATTATTCTCTAGTTTTAGCTCTATAGACTCAAAGCGTTTATCGTTATCAGCTTGCATCTCTGATACCACGCTAACAATATTCTTAGTTACTTCTTGCTTAATGGACTCTTTAACGTCCTCCATTTTTCTATTGACCTCTAACTGATTAGCCTCTAATCTAGTGTTTATTTCAGCTTGATTATTCTCTAACTGAATATTTACTGTAGCCAATCTATCTGCTATTTCATCCTTAAATGCTTTAGCTTCTTCCTTACTCTTAGCATTAGTATCATCAAAATGTTCTCTTAACTCAGCGATACACCTGAGTACCTCCTCAGTTCCAGCCATCCTGTATTTCTTAATTTGAAATTCAGGTAGGCCGCAGCTGAACATGCTGGCGCGTTCTATTGGGAAGAAAAGGATTCCGATGTCGCGACCACAACAACAACATATTACAAAGTGCCGAAACCACCTATGGAATGGATATAGACCCACGTACCCGTCTGACAACAGTGTCTAATGTCTGAGTATCATCTAGAAAGACTCACAATCGCTCGAACAGAGTTTGAAGAAAAATACTATTATTATGGTTTTCCCCATGAAAACCATGCTATTATTATGGGGTTTTCTCAACCCCATAAGCCTTCCACGTCACTGGGCGCCATGATAATGAAAGGAGTTGTGGTCTACTTAATGGTTTGGTCCATTGTAAGACATCGGCCATTCTGAATTATCAATAAACTGTCCAGGGAGTGGTTTTACCGCCGAATGCCCCACCTGGGCCGCCATGATAATTAAAAGAGACGTGGGTGTAAAGTGGTGACAAGTTACATTTACATTTAAGCATGTCTTATGGAGGATTATCAACATTTATTTTGACGTGAAGGCTTATTAACAAATAGGACGCGGCCTTTTCCTAATATATCCTAATTTCTCTGCTGTACTTGCTTCTACCATTAATATCTCGGCCGACTTTTAGTAGTACCTGTGACTCAATCCTAGTACAGAGACATCTCCTCCATGTACCCAATTGTCATCATGTGGAACATGTGTTCGTATCCCAGCTAACTCACGGTCTTTCGAGGTATGGGACGTTCCTGCCCACCATACGACCACATGCTCAGGATTTGAGTCTACCAGGTAACTACTCTACATGAAAGAAACAACATATTCCTAAAATAAACATTTACTGATATAAAATCATGGCTATACAACAAATACAAACAAAGGATAATTTACATTTAATTCCCACAATTAAAATCAGGGTTATTTTGTGAGTCTCTTCTTAATTAGTGCTACACTGCACTCAAATATATTTCTAGCATCCTATCATTGATACTTTCAGACCTCTGCGAGTCTCCATAGTGTTCTTTATGTGACACCATTTTACATAACTGGAGTATCACAACACAAAAGTCACATATCACATCAAATGACATTAATTCTGTAATAATAAAACATTAATCCGTTTCCTACGGCATTTACTTTCATTAGCATAAATTCATTATTTTATGCCTTAATTAACAAATATTGTTGTGTCGTGTGAATCATCTTCCTTCTTCCCATCAATATGAAACACTTAGAAAGTGGTACGTTTCCCTTCCAAAACACACATGGATAGAAATGTTTATAGTTTCACCATACAACGATTTTCTGGGTCTGGTCGAAATCATTATCGTTACAAACGTTTCATGTTCTTAGAAATCACATACCCGTCTGCATAAATTAGCGTGAACTGGGCAAAAGTGCACTTTAAAGAGATGCCTAACAATTTATTTGGTTCAGTGTTCCTCCTCAGATAATAACTGGGCCAAATATTATCCGATTTCACTGATCCGACAACGTATGTGTGTTGAAACACATCATTTAATTCAATTGGCATCATCATAACAATCATATCTTAATTACATATCGAAATATCGAGATTCTTCAGTGTCCCACTATGACTCTAATTTAAAGGGATCTGGCCGACCGACCTCCCCCTTCCCTAGCAGGCAATAAAATTAGTTCCAGCTGGCGCGCAAGATGGCCGCTCGTCTCAGTGGGCTACTCCCACTCCCTCTCATCTGCTAGCAAGGTCATCTTTGTTTACAATTGCAGTACAATGGAGTTACGCTAAGTGTTGTTCTCAAGTAATTGAGTCATTCTAATTATTTAACACCTATATTTATAGTGTAATGGGCTCAACTCGGCTCCTTAATTAACATTCATGGCTGGGGATGGATTCTGTAATAGCCTTGCCGTTCTATGGTGAATACTAGTGGCTCTGGACGCGCATCATAATAAGAATACTAGATTCTCACCAGCAGCTGTCTCAATAATAACATAATAAGGAAATCTGCGTTTCCTAAACGACGAACTTGATTCTTACCTCTCAGGGCAGATCATTTTATACATGTGCTCACGGAGTCTCGAAGGACATCCCTTGTGGCAACTATTCCTGCAAGCGATGGATGCAGACAGGCTCTGTCCAATTCGCTGCGAATAATAAAAGTATGCACAACGGCGATACTAACTCGTAGATTAGCCAACTTTTCACCTAACGTGCAAGCTATGCTAGTTTGGTCCCCGCAACTTTATTTACGTAAATCACTGGATTCTACGTTACTTCGCTCGCTCTATGCGGCTTCAAACAATACTTCTCATAGATGACTCAATTATTAAGGCACCCGCGTTCTCTCTGCAATTACACTTAAGCCAAAGCTTTAAATAACTCCTAAAAACAAGGTATAAATTTACTGGCTTACATTACTTTAATGGTTCTCAAATACAATCCTAAGAATTGACCATATCAAATATTCATTCAACACTTCATTGACACTGAAAAACTCTCGTATCTCGCTATATTCCACGTTACTTTCTTATTGTTTACCAAAATACAGTATCTTTATATTAGACATGACACACTTTGAACGTTATTTAGGCCAAAAATGCCTATTACTTTACTTTACTGTTACCGACCCCAGTTTATTATTATTATTTATCATTTAACGTTACCGTTACATTCATCACAATTTTAGGCCTGACTGGCCCTAAACAAATCACCTTCCAAGCCATATTCTATTCAAGACGAGTGGTGAAAACTCGTTCATAAGTGACTGTTACATCTTAGTCTCAAAGTGATGCATCGTTGTATGGTGAACTATTTAGTTAGAATAACATTGTAAATTGGTACTCACTTTTTCATTTTCGCTGGATTATACCAGCATCCCAGCTCCGGGCCTACCATGACGCTTGATTTAAGCCATCATGCTATATCTCACACGACACTTGATTTCACATATTTCCCACATGATAATCATACTCTTATCAGTGGCTTCTCTCACTTTTACACAATACATATTAATCACAATACACATAAACACTTTTGAAATCACTCTAATAAAATGTATGTACACTTTTTCACTATTTCACAGGTTGATCCTTAATCGGACTCCTCCTAACGCCTGACCTCAGAGATGCGATGCAATTACGCCAACCGCTGGTCTCCGTGAAAGTCTAACTGCATTTACGTGCGTTCTATCCTCGTCACCTTCAATACCGTTCAGTTCACTGTCAAGATTAATTGGCGATGCCTCCCAGGCCCCCATAATTGTAGTGATCCTGATGATAATGTCATATACAACTCTGACAATACCTCCTGGTATATGTAATGTCCAAAAACATTATAAATTCTCTTTCGCTGTAGCGAATTTATATTTGTGTCAGATAATGGATAAACATCTGTATAAAATTAACTCTGACGCACTTCATGATTATACTTATGAAGCTGTATGATGTGCTTCCATTGTTCTTCAACTGCTGAGCGTCGATACTGTAACATTTCACGCGCTTACTGGCAGCGTATTAGTTACGTGTAGACTGGAGAAAAACTGGAGAAAAGACTGACTTGGTCTGCTCTGCTCCCCCTTTTAAAGGTTTCTCGTAAAAAGTAGTCCACGGGACATACGGGTGCGACTCTTTTCTTGAAATAATACATTTTTAGCCGAAATGACATATACACCTTGTTTATTTAGGCGTGGAGGTTTCATAAACGTTCGCGTGAGGGCAATCGCTTCGGCCAATTCATTACAATTAATTGCCTTATTCCATAGCGTTAGGACGCCAACATGGTGAATCCCCTAATGCGTGCCTCTAAACCAATCCTCTAGTGCGTAAGCCTTGTGTTCGCAGGCTCATTTAGAGATATAGGCTTTAATTTAGGCGTGAAATCACTCCTAAATTATCTCTCCTTGAATATATTCACCTGGGTGTACATTTCACTCCATTTCAATGCTCCACTTGGCTATAATCAATTAATTTCCGTGGGCAATCATCCCCACCACAGCCTCCATCGATGTCAAGCGGTGAATACCCGAGTCAATAATTTCGAGCTGTCTCCACGGTTCAGACGGAAATAATCCTTCCGGCTCCATGAGTCTCCTCCCATTCGCCGGGTGCGATTAGTAAAATGTCAAACTGGCCTGCTTTCGTTCTTGTATGCTTCGAAAACGTATATTTGCTTGCATTTGCTTACAATTCTTCACCTTAAACTGCTATGATATTCACATACTGGCCGTGAAATCATGCTATATTATTATATGTCATTATTTAACGCATTGCTCTTCGGGTTCCCTATAACAGTTCCCCCTCAGAGATCAATGGTTCAATTCTAGTTAGAATCATGTGCATGGTCTTCTCAGATAAGACCCGAGTTCGATGCCAGTCTGCCGTGTCCTCATTGGGCACAGTACTAGCCACGCGTCTTGGTGAGGTGTACCATAACCAACGGAAGAGCCCATTGGTACACTGGGGCGAAACGCTGGCAACTGTTTTGAGCTAGCAGGACCATTGTAAAAAATTACTTTGTGAATTTGTTAATGTACATAACTCAATCGGGCAATTGTACATTCTGTTTCCTACGGTAACAGATATTTCCAATATGGATTACTAGGTAAGCTAACATTATTTTTGAAAGGAAGTTTTGACTTCCATAATACATTGGCGCTGCTCGTGGCAACAGTTGTACCTTTCAGCGTCCTTCACAGTATGTACTAGTCACGTGTCTTGGGGAGGTGTACCAAAACCAACTGAAAAGCCCATTGGTACACTGGTGCGAAACGCTGGCAACTGTTTTGTGCTAGCCGGGCCATTGTATCGAATTTATTTGTGAATTTGTTAATGTACATAGCTCAATCGGACAATATTACATCCTGTTTCCTATCGGAACAGATATTTTCAATATGGATTAGCTATATAAGCAAACATTATTTTTGAAAGGAAATTTTGACTTCCATAGTACATTGGCGCTGCTCGTGGCAACATTTGTGCCTTGCAGCGGCCTTCACAGTATCTACTAGCCACGCGTCTTGGTGAGGTGTACCATAACCAACTGAACAGCCCATTGGTACACTGGGGCGAAACGCTGGCAACTGTTTTGAGCTAGCCGGACCATTGTATCAAATTTCTTTGTGAATTTGTTAATGTGCATAGCTCAATCGGACATTTTTACATCCTCTTTCCTACGGGAAGATATATTTCCAATATTGATTAGCTAGGTAAGCTAACATTATTTTTGAAAGGAAGTTTGGACTTCCATAGTACATTGGCGCTGCTCGTGGCAACATTTGTGCCTTGCAACGGCCTTCACATTATGTACTAGCCACGCGTCTTGGTGAGGTGTACCATAACCAACTGAAGAGCCCATTGGTACACTGGGGCGAAACGCTGGCAACTGTTTTGGGCTAGCCGGACCATTGTATCAAATTTCTTTGTGAATTTGTTAATGTACATAGCTATATCGGACATTTTTACATCCTGTTTCCTACGGGAACAGATATTTCCAATATGGATTAGCTAGGTAAGGTAACATTATTTTTGAAAGGAAGTTTTGATTTCCATAGTACATTGGCGCTGCTTGTGGCACATTTGTGATTTCTAGCGGACTTCACAGTATGTACTAGCCACGCGTCTTGGTGACGTGTACCATAACCAACTGAAGAGCCCATTGGTGCACTGGGGCGAAACGCTGGCAACTGTTTTGGGCTAGCCGGCCCATTGTATCAAATTTCTTTGTGAATTTGTTAATGTACTGTACCCATGTGGGTAATCTCCATGGAAAATATGCTTCCGCCTCCAGCTAGCGTCAGGTCTCAGGCGTGTACCGTTCCCCCATTGAGCAGTTGCATATTTTGGATTTGAGACTAAAAGGTATCAAGTCTACAATGATAAGGCACAACTCAATATAAAGATTTTAATTCAGTACTAAAATCATGGCTTCAAACATATAAAAACAATCCCAACAAACATAAAACAAAATCAAAAAAATTACTTCCACAATCCACTAATATTAACATAATATTATCATAATAAAATCATATTATTACTCAAACCTTTACCCTTATATTGACTTCACACTTCACTCTAGTGCGCTGATGCACATACAACTTTCATAAACAAAACTGTACTTTTACTCTTCTGTCATCTAATGTGACTTCTTTAATTTCACAAAATTACTTCTTTCTTAAACCTTGTCTTACTTTGGCAATTATGTGTACCGTGTGTGTTTGGTCTCACTCTTCCCACCAAATGCTTATCATGCATTAGCCTATTCAGGTGTTGCACATCAAATCTACGTGCAACTCCATAATTATGTAAAGCTACCCCTACACTTCTCTCTATTTATATAGTTCCACTGCATGCCGTTGTGATTTCATCTTCAAAACTTTCGTTATCGCTGTGTCGGATGGTATTATTAAGCTACCCTTGCGAGCGTAGCCTGTGGCGTCAAGTGCCCAACTCTTGAAATACGCGTCAGTGACAGTAAAAATGCAACTTCCAACCATTCGTTAGATTGCTAAAATCTTAAACCAACAGAGTGATATATAATTACCAACGTGTTCTTAAACCACATGACTTCATTACTCAATATAATAATGTTTCCTTTCATGTTACTAACAGGGTCTTAAATCTGCCCTTTTCTTAAACCTTAACTTTCACGGTTCGCTTGACAGCTCAGCCCCCTTCCGAGCGGCTTGTATACAATGGAGTGGAGTGAGGTTACCGCAGTAAACCGTCCCCCGCCTTCCTGCCTCATGGCTTATATCTCCCCAAGCAGTAGTACGATTTTAAAGACAATACCGTGGTCATAATGACGCACATATCCCAATGGATTTAAACTGAATGGTTTGCAAATAGGTACTGGATGAGCTTAACATTTATTCCTACCTTGAGGATATAATAATAACTGGCACCAATAAGTCCATTTCAACATGAAGTCACGAGATTCATAAAAACATTGGTCGATCTGGATAACCGGTATCTTAATAAATGATGCGGTCAGCCACATGCTGCTGTCCATAAGATTCGCTTCACAAGAGCCGAATCACTCAATAATAAGTTCTCGGGCGATCAGATAGGGTGCAGACGTGTCCATTGATCTCCTCTCACCTATCACAGGATTCGAACCCGGACCATTCCATATCCATCATCAGAGTTAAGGTCCAATCACTAAATACACTCTGGCACAAAGTACATATCTCAGTATGCCCACGGCTATAAGAGATTTCATACGTGGAATAGATTACCTGGCTTCCTGACCTGATATTATGATCTCGTCCTTTGTTTATTAAGAGAAATCTATCAATTACTCTATAGGCTTTTACACAAGCTGCAAATTCAATTCACTAGAAAGCTCTTCCATTTCCTTGCATAATTATATTCCCATTAACACAATATAGCCTGATACTAAACTCTTTTCTCATCCCTTAATGTAATCTTACTGCTTAGATCGATAAGTCTTCCAATTAGCGTAAATATTTCTTGCTTACAACATTTTACCTGATGTATTCAGTCATACCTTTTATTATTTATTATTATTATTATTATTATTATTATTATTATTATTATTATTATTATTATTATTATTATTATTCTTACTGACATAAATTACCATAATCCGACACAACATAACCATCTTAAAAATCGAACATCTGTGTTCGTTACGTTAAGTTTACATAACTGATTTGCCATTTTATTAATAGTGGTAACGATTAATCTACTCACTGATGTATAACAACATCTCAACTCTACTAAAATCAACACAACAACAATTAAACCTGGAGGGTCTATCTCCTACTACTGATTCTTACTGGCATTATTTATAATTCTGAAATCACATTACATGCAGTGGGCTATACTTCTATATAATCATAATTTGTGGGGTACTCACATTTCGGCTTATCCTGGTGGCTCCAACCACTCATATTCTCCAATGTCGCCTGCCATTTGCAGAGTTAGCGCGACATTTGCATACTGAATATACACATTTTATAATACATTTCCTTCACCAAGCACACGGCACTTTCCATTTCTATGATGAAGCTATTGCTTCCAAAACACATGACACTTTCTAACACTTATTATACCATTAATTTAAAAGATATTTCACATATGATTTCTACATAACACACGTCACTTTTTACACTTTTCATTGGTTGAAATTCCCTGGCAATATATCAGAATTACAGGTATTGACGGCATCCTCCATGCTCCTACCAACTCCTGATTGAAAGTCTGGATCACCTGCCTACGGTTTCACCAACAGTCTATCAATTATCCTACGATAAACTTCCTGTTTTGCATAAAGATGCTTACTTTCGTCCTGAGCGTTACAATTTGGTACTTAAGACATTTCACCAAATGCATCACAATGTTTCCCCCAGCGCAGTCCGGCGTAATAAGACATGTATAACCAATCCATATATTATACACAGCGCTTAACATCGTACATCGTCTTTACACAAATTATTACTTTCAATGTTCTGCAACTTATATCACACGGCACTTCCTATGTGAACATTGACAATTGCTCGTACTGCCGCCTATACACATGCAGCACGACTGTCCTTAATAAAAGCCTTCTAAAAGTTTTACCGCACGGCTTCCCAAGTTGAAGTCCGGGCCTCCTTCCTTGACTTCGGTAATACGCATTTCACACAATAAAGTTCGTTGATTACCGTACATATTATTACTTCATGACCATGCATGATTATATTCTCGCTAGGTGCATTACACTGCACGGTGAATATAATGATTAACACTAAAGTGTTCAAGTCTTTGTGTGAGCGCCCTTCCCTGAGCCAGAGCGACATACGTTCCGCGCTCGAGTCTGTTCCAACTGCAAGCTCCAACTGACCTCCTGACTGGGTCCACACCCTTATATCCGTTTCACACGAAAAGTAGACCTAGAATTCCCGCGCTATATCAACTACTCTCCCAGGATGATTCTGGTCTCGAAACAATGCTCATCGGGTTCCTTTTTCTTCACCGGTCCCAAAACTATCTGCGTGCTGAAGGATCGATCGGCCAATTAATTAATATTAATTGCTTTTGCTTTCCTGACCCGGTCGGAGAATGGAAGCAGGCTGTGGATTTTCATTTCATTCAATTGCTTTGCCATAGCGTGGGGACACGGTTTCCAGTGGAAATCCCCGGTGACACAGTCAAACCATGCCGCGAACATCTATAGTCCTGTGTCCTTACGCACTCCATTAAATATGCCTTGATTTCGCAGTTTAATGGCTCTAAAATTTGTCTTCTGGCTAAAGATTCACCTGTATGCAACTCTCATGTCATTGTGTTGCTCCAATCACGAGTAATCAATGATTTTCCTTGGGATCTCTCCCCTCCCTTCTCGGTTTTATTCTCAAACGGGGAAGAACTGGGTCATTATTCAACCCCCCGACCTTTTCCAGACGACTTAAGTAGGTCAACTAGATTGACAGGGCTCCATGAGTCTCCTCCCTCAATTCTGGGGCTATTAGTAAACTGTCAAACTCTGCACTTCTGTGTTCCAAGTCCAGCATAGCCTACTCCATGTAGTCCACTAATGCTATAATCCAGTCATTTCCCTGCATTATTTCACCAAATAATGCCAGTCTCAACTGATATCACACCAGTGATTAAACATGTACTTTCCTCTAGGGGTTTTTACAACGAAACTCCCTCAACAGATCTCGGGTTCGTTCCCTAGTGGAACCTTCCTTCTGAGCTCAACTTATCTCCGAGATCCACGTCCGATATCAGTCAGCATGACCCCCTCGGGTTCAGTACATAGCTCAATCGGACATTTTTACATCCTCTTTCCTACGGGAAAAAATATTTCCAATATGGATTAGCTAGGTAAGGTAATATTATTTTTGAAAGGAAGTTTTGACTTCCATAGTACATTGGTGCTGCTCATGGCAACATTTGTGCCTTGCAGCGGCCTTCACAGTATGAACTAGCCAACATAACCAACTGAAAAGCCCATTGGTACACTGGGGCGAATCACTGGCAATTGTTTTTAGCTAGCCGGACCATTGTATCAAATTTCTTTGTGAATTTGTTAATGTACATAGATCAATCGGACAATTTTACATCTTGTTTCCTACGGGAACAGATATTTCCAATATGGATTAGCTAGGTAAGCTAACATTATTTTTGAAAGGAAGTTTCGAATTCCATAGTTCATTGGCGCTGCTCGTGGCAACATTTGTGCCTTGCAGTGGCCTTCACAGTATGTACTAGCCACGCGTCTTGGTGAGGTGTACCATAAGCATCTGAAGAGCCCATTGATACACTGGGGCGAAACGCAGGCAACTGTTTTGAGCTAGCCGACCATTGTATCAAATTTCTTTGTGAATTTGTTAATGTACATAGCTCAATCGGACAATTTTACATCCTGTTTCCTACTGGAACAGATATTTCCGATATGGATTAGCTAGATAAGCTAACATTATTTTTGAAAGGAAGTTTTGATTTCCATAGTACCTTGGCGCTGCTGGTGGCAACATTTGTGCCTTGCAGCGGCCTTCACAGTATGTACTAACCACGCATCTTGGTGAGGTGTACCATAACCAACTGAAGAGCCCATTGGTACACTGGGGAGAAACGCTGGCAACGGTTTTGAGCCAGCCGGACCATTTTATCAAATTTCTTTGTGAATTTGTTAATGTACATAGCCCAATTGTACAATTTTACATCCTGTTTCCTACGGGAATAGATATTTCCTTTATGGATTAACTAGGTAAGCTAAAATTATTTTTGAAAGGAAGTTTCGTCTTCCATAGTACATTGGCGCTGCTCGTGGCAACATTTGTGCCTTGCAGCGGCCTTCACAGTATCTACTAGCCACTTGTCTTCGTGAGGTGTACCATAACCAACTGAAGAGCCCATTGGTATACTGGGGCGAAACGCTGGCATCTGTTTTGAGCTAGCCGGACCATTGTCTCAAATTTCTTTGTGAATTTGTTAATGTACGTAGCTCAATCGGACAATTTTGCATCCTGCTTCCTACGGGAACAGATATTCCCAATATGGTTTAGCTAGGTAAGCTAACATTATAGGTAAGCTAACATTATTTTTGAAAGGAATTTTTGACTTCCATACAACATTGGCGCTGCTCGTGGCACATTTGTGCCTTGCAGCGGCCTTCACAGTATGTACTAGCCACGCGTTTTGGAGAGGTGTACCATAACCAACTGAAGAGCCCATTGGTACACTGGGGCGAAACGCTGGCAACTGTTTTGGGCTAGCCGGACCATTTTATCAAATTTCTGTGAATTTGTTAATGTACATAGCTCAATCGGACATTTTACATCCTCTTTCCTACGGGAACGGATATTTCCAATATGGATTAGCTAGATAAGGTAAGATTATTTTTGAAAGGAAGTTTTGACTTCCATAGTACATTTGCGCTGCCCGTGGCAACATTTGTGCCTTGCAGCGGCTTTCACAGTATTTACTAGCCACGCGTCTTGGTGAGGTGCACCATTACCAACTGAAGAGCCCATTGGTACACTGGGGCGAAACGATGGCAACTGTTTTGAGCTAGCCGGACCATTGTATCAAATTTCTTTGTGAATTTGTTAATGTACGTAGCTCAATCGGACAATTTTACATCCTGCTTCCTACGGGAACAGATATTCCCAATATGGTTTAGCTAGGTAGGCTAACACTATAGGTAAGCTAACATTATTTTTGAAAGGAATTTTTGACTTCCATAGTACATTGGCGCTGCTCGTGGCACATTTGTGCCTTGCAGCGGCCTTCACAGTATGTACTAGCCACGCGTCTTGAAGAGGTGTACCATAACCAACTGAAGAGCCCATTGGTACACTGGGGCGAAACGCTGGCAACTGTTTTGGGCTAGCCGGACCATTTTATCAAATTTCTTTGTGAATTTGTTAATGTACTGTACCCATGTGAGTAATCTCCATGGAAAATATGCTTCCGCCTCCAGCTAGCGTCAGGTCTCAGGCGTGTACCGTTCCCCCATTGAGCAGTTGCATATTTTGGATTTGAGACTAAAAGGTATCAAGTCTACAATGATAAGGCACAACTCTATTCTAAAGATTTTAATTCAGTACTAAAATCATGGCTTCAAACATATAAAAACAATCCCAACAAACATAAAACAAAATCAAACAAAAATTACTTCCACAATCCACTAATATTAACATAATATTATCATAATAAAATCATATTATTACTCAAACCTTTACCCTTATATTGACTTCACACTTCACTCTAGTGCGCTGATGCACATACAACTTTCATAAACAAAACTGTACTTTTACTCTTCTGTCATCTAATGTGACTTCTTTAATTTCACAAAATTACTTCTTTCTTAAACCTTGTCTTACTTTGGCAATTATGTGTACCGTGTGTGTTTGGTCTCTCTCTTCCCACCAAATGCTTATCATGCATTAGCCTATTCAGGTGTTGCACATCAAATCTACGTGCAACTCCATAATTATGTAAAGCTACCCCTACACTTCTCTCTATTTATATAGTTCCACTGCATGCCGTTGTGATTTCATCTTCAAAACTTTCGTTATCGCTGTGTCGGATGGTATTATTAAGCTACCCTTGCGAGCGTAGCCTGTGGCGTCAAGTGCCCAACTCCTGAAATACGCGTCAGTGACAGTAAAAATGCAACTTCCAATCATCCGTTAGATTGCTAAAATCTTAAACCATCAGAGTGATCTATAATTACCAATGTGTTCTTAAACCACATGACTTCATTACTCAATATAATAATGTTTCCTTTCATGTTACTAACAGGTTCTTAAATCTGCCCTTTTCTTAAACCTTAACTTTCACGGTTCGCTTGACAGCTCAGCCCCCTTCCGAGCGGCTTGTATACAATGGAGTGGAGTGAGGTTACCGCAGTAAACCGTCCCCCGCCTTCCTGCCTCATGGCTTATATCTCCCCAAGCAGTAGTACGATTTTAAAGACAATACCGTGGTCATAATGACGCACATATCCCAATGGATTTAAACTGAATGGTATGCAAATAGGTACTGGATGAGCTTAACATTTATTCCTACCTTGAGGATATAATAATAACTGGCACCAATAGGTCCATTTCAACATGAAGGCACGAGATTCATAAAAACATTGGTCGATCTGGATAACCGGTATCTTAATAAATGATGCGGTCAGCCACATGCTGCTGTCCATACGATTCGCTTCACAAGAGCCGAATCACTCAATAATAAGTTCTCGGGCGATCAGATAGGGTGCAGACGTGTCCATTGTTCTCCTCTCACCTATCACAGGATTCGAACCCGGACCATTCCATATCCATCATCAGAGTTAGGGTCCAATCACTAAATACACTCTGGCACAAAGTACATATCTCAGTATGCCCACGGCTATAAGAGATTTCATACGTCGAATAGATTTCCTGGCTTCCTGACCTGATATTATGATCTCGTCCTTTGATTATTAAGAGAAATCTATCAATTACTCTATAGGCTTTTACACAAGCTGCAAATTCAATTCACTAGAAAGCTCTTCCATTTCCTTGCATAATTATATTCCCATTAACACAATATAGCCTGATACTAAACTCTTTTCTCATCCCTTAATGTAATCTTACTGCTTAGATCGATGTCTTCCAATTAGCGTAAATATTTCTTGCTTACAACATTTTACCTGATGTATTCATTCATACCTTTTATTATTTATTATTATTATTATTATTATTCTTACTGACATAAATTACCATAATCCGACACAACATAACCATCTTAAAAATCAAACATCCGTGTTCGTTACGTTAAGTTTACATAACTGATTTGCCATTTGATTAATAGTGGTAACGATTAATCCACTCACTGATGTATAACAACATCTCAACTCTACTAAAATCAACACAACAACAATTAAACCTGGAGGGTCTATCTCCTACTACTGATTCTTACTGGCATTATTTATAATTCTGAAATCACATTACATGCAGTGGGCTATACTTCTATATAATCATAATTTGTGGGGTACTCACATTTCGGCTTATCCTGGTGGCTCCAACCACTCATATTCTCCAATGTCGCCTGCCCTTTGCAGAGTTAGCGCGACATTTGCATACTGAATATACACATTTTATAATACATTTCCTTCACCAAGCACACGGCACTTTCCATTTCTATGATGAAGCTATTGCTTCCAAAATACATGACACTTTCTAACACTTATTATACCATTAATTTAAAAGATATTTCACATATGATTTCTACATAACACACGTCACTTTTTACACTTTTCATTGGTTGAAATTCCCTGGCAATATATCAGAATTACAGGTATTGACGGCATCCTCCATGCTCCTACCAACTCCTGATTGAAAGTCTGGATCACCTGCCTACGGGTTCACCAACAGTCTATCAATTATCCTACGATAAACTTCCTGTTTTGCATAAAGATGCTTACTTTCGTCCTGAGCGTTACAATTTGGTATTCTTAAGACATTTCACCAAATGCATCACAAAGTTTCCCCCAGCGCAGTCCGGCGTAATAAGACATGTATAACCAATCCATATATTATACACTGCGCTTAACATCGTACATCGTCTTTACGCAAATTATTACTTTCAATGTTCTGCAACTTATATCACACGGCACTTCCTATGTGAACATTGACAATTGCTCGTACTGCCGCCTATACACATGCAGCACGACTGTCCTTAATAAAAGCCTTCTAAAAGTTTTACCGCACGGCTTCCCAAGTTGAAGTCCGGGCCTCCTTCCTTGACTTCGGTAATACGCATTTCACACAATAAAGTTCGTTGATTACCGTACATATTATTACTTCATGACCATGCATGATTATATTCTCGCTAGGTGCATTACACTGCACGGTGAATATAATGATTAACACTAAAGTGTTCAAGTCTTTGTGTGAGGGCCCTTCCCTGAGCCAGAGCGACATACGTTCCGCGCTCGAGTCTGTTCCAACTGCAAGTTCCAACTGACCTCCTGACTGGGTCCACACCCTTATATCCGTTTAACACGAAAAGTAGACCTAGAATTCCCGCGCTATATCTACTACTCTCCCAGGATGATTCTGGTCTCGAAACAATGCTCATCGGGTTCCTTTTTCTTCACCGGTCCCAAAACTATCTGCGTGCTGAAGGATCGATCGGCCAATTAATTAATATTAATTGCTTTTGCTTTCCTGACCCGGTCGGAGAATGGAAGCAGGCTGTGGATTTTCATTTCATTCAATTGCTTTGCCATAGCGTGGGGACACGGTTTCCAGTGGAAATCCCCGGTGACACAGTCAAACCATGCCGCGAACATCTATAGTCCTGTGTCCTTACGCACTCCATTAAATATGCCTTGATTTCGCAGTTTAATGGCTCTAAAATTTGTCTTCTGGCTAAAGATTCACCTGTGTGCAACTCTCATGTCATTGTGTTGCTCCAATCACGAGTAATCAATGATTTTCCTTGGGATCTCTCCCCTCCCTTCTCGGTTTTATTCTCAAACGGGGAAGAACTGGGTCATTATTCAACCCCCCGACCTTTTCCAGACGACTTAAGTAGGTCAACTAGATTGACAGGGCTCCATGAGTCTCCTCCCTCAATTCTGGGGCTATTAGTAAACTGTCAAACTCTGCACTTCTGTGTTCCAAGTCCAGCATAGCCTACTCCATGTAGTCCACTAATGCTATAATCCAGTCATTTCCCTGCATTATTTCACCAAATAATGCCAGTCTCAACTGATATCACACCAGTGATTAAACATGTACTTTCCTCTAGGGGTTTTTACAACGAAACTCCCTCAACAGATCTCGGGTTCGTTCCCTAGTGGAACCTTCCTTCTGAGCTCAACTTATCTCCGAGATCCACGTCCGATATCAGTCAGCATGACCCACTCGGGTTCAGTACATAGCTCAATCGGACATTTTTACATCCTCTTTCCTACGGGAAAAAATATTTCCAATATGGATTAGCTAGGTAAGGTAATATTATTTTTGAAAGGAAGTTTTGACTTCCATATTACATTGGTGCTGCTCGTGGCAACATTTGTGCCTTGCGGCGGCCTTCACAGTATGAACTAGCCAACATAACCTACTGAAAAGCCCATTGGTACACTGGGGCGAATCACTGGCAATTGTTTTTAGCTAGCCGGACCATTGTATCAAATTTCTTTGTGAATTTGTTAATTACATAGCTCAATCGGACAATTTTACATCTTGTTTCCTACGGGAACAGATATTTCCAATATGGATTAGCTAGGTAAGCTAACATTATTTTTGAAAGGAAGTTTCGAATTCCATAGTTCATTGGCGCTGCTCGTGGCAACATTTGTGCCTTGCAGTGGCCTTCACAGTATGTACTAGCCACGCGTCTTGGTGAGGTGTACCATAAGCATCTGAAGAGCCCATTGATACACTGGGGCGAAACGCAGGCAACTGTTTTGAGCTAGCCGACCATTGTATCAAATTTCTTTGTGAATTTGTTAATGTACATAGCCCAATCGGACAATTTTACATCCTGTTTCCTACGGGAACAGATATTTCCGATATGGATTAGCTAGATAAGCTAACATTACTTTTGAAAGGAAGTTTTGATTTCCATAGTACCTTGGCGCTGCTGGTGGCAACATTTGTGCCTTGCAGCGGCCTTCACAGTATGTACTAACCACGCATCTTGGTGAGGTGTACCATAACCAACTGAAGAGCCCATTGGTACACTGGGGAGAAACGCTGGCAACGGTTTAGAGCCAGCCGGACCATTGTATCAAATTTCTTTGTGAATTTGTTAATGTACATAGCCCAATTGTACAATTTTACATCCTGTTTCCTACGGGAACAGATATTTCCTATATGGATTAACTAGGTAAGCTAAAATTATTTTTGAAAGGAAGTTTTGTCTTCCATAGTACATTGGCGCTGCTCGTGGCAACATTTGTGCCTTGCAGCGGCCTTCACAGTATCTACTAGCCACTTGTCTTGGTGAGGTGTACCATAACCAACTGAAGAGCCCATTGGTATACTGGGGCGAAACGCTGGCATCTGTTTTGAGCTAGCCGGACAATTGTATCAAATTTCTTTGTGAATTTGTTAATGTACGTAGCTCAATCGGACAATTTTGCATCCTGCTTCCTACGGGAACAGATATTCCCAATGTGGTTTAGCTAGGTAAGCTAACATTATAGGTAAGCTGACATTATTTCTGAAAGGAATTTTTGACTTCCATACAACATTGGCGCTGCTCGTGGCACATTTGTGCCTTGCAGCGGCCTTCACAGTATGTACTAGCCACGCGTTTTGGAGAGGTGTACCATAACCAACTGAAGAGCCCATTGGTACACTGGGGCGAAACGCTGGCAACTGTTTTGGGCTAGCCGGACCATTTTATCAAATTTCTGTGAATTTGTTAATGTACATAGCTCAATCGGACATTTTACATCCTCTTTCCTACGGGAACGGATATTTCCAATATGGATTAGCTAGATAAGGTAAGATTATTTTTGAAAGGAAGTTTTGACTTCCATAGTACATTTGCGCTGCCCGTGGCAACATTTGTGCCTTGCAGCGGCTTTCACAGTATTTACTAGCCACGCGTCTTGGTGAGGTGCACCATTACCAACTGAAGAGCCCATTGGTACACTGGGGCGAAACGATGGCAACTGTTTTGAGCTAGCCGGACCATTGTATCAAATTTCTTTGTGAATTTGTTAATGTACGTTGCTCAATCGGACAATTTTACATCCTGCTTCCTACGGGAACAGATATTCCCAATATGGTTTAGCTAGGTAGGCTAACACTATAGGTAAGCTAACATTATTTTTGAAAGGAATTTTTGACTTCCATAGTACATTGGCGCTGCTCGTGGCACATTTGTGCCTTGCAGCGGCCTTCACAGTATGTACTAGCCACGCGTCTTGAAGAGGTGTACCATAACCAACTGAAGAGCCCATTGGTACACTGGGGCGAAACGCTGGCAACTGTTTTGGGCTAGCCGGACCATTTTATCAAATTTCTTTGTGAATTTGTTAATGTACTGTACCCATGTGAGTAATCTCCATGGAAAATATGCTTCCGCCTCCAGCTAGCGTCAGGTCTCAGGCGTGTACCGTTCCCCCATTGAGCAGTTGCATATTTTGGATTTGAGACTAAAAGGTATCAAGTCTACAATGATAAGGCACAACTCTATTCTAAAGATTTTAATTCAGTACTAAAATCATGGCTTCAAACATATAAAAACAATCCCAACAAACATAAAACAAAATCAAACAAAAATTACTTCCACAATCCACTAATATTAACATAATATTATCATAATAAAATCATATTATTACTCAAACCTTTACCCTTATATTGACTTCACACTTCACTCTAATGCGCTGATGCACATACAACTTTCATAAACAAAACTGTACTTTTACTCTTCTGTCATCTAATGTGACTTCTTTAATTTCACAAAATTACTTCTTTCTTAAACCTTGTCTTACTTTGGCAATTATGTGTACCGTGTGTGTTTGGTCTCTCTCTTCCCACCAAATGCTTATCATGCATTAGCCTATTCAGGTGTTGCACATCAAATCTACGTGCAACTCCATAATTATGTAAAGCTACCCCTACACTTCTCTCTATTTATATAGTTCCACTGCATGCCGTTGTGATTTCATCTTCAAAACTTTCGTTATCGCTGTGTCGGATGGTATTATTAAGCTACCCTTGCGAGCGTAGCCTGTGGCGTCAAGTGCCCAACTCCTGAAATACGCGTCAGTGACAGTAAAAATGCAACTTCCAATCATCCGTTAGATTGCTAAAATCTTAAACCATCAGAGTGATCTATAATTACCAATGTGTTCTTAAACCACATGACTTCATTACTCAATATAATAATGTTTCCTTTCATGTTACTAACAGGGTCTTAAATCTGCCCTTTTCGTAAACCTTAACTTTCACGGTTCGCTTGACAGCTCAGCCCCCTTCCGAGCGGCTTGTATACAATGGAGGGGAGTGAGGTTACCGCAGTAAACCGTCCCCCGCCTTCCAGCCTCATTGCTTATATCTCCCCAAGCAGTAGTACGATTTTAAAGACAATACCGTGGCCATAATGACGCACATATCCCAATGGATTTAAACTGACTGGTATGCAAATAGGTACTGGATGAGCTTAACATTTATTCCTACCTTGAGGATATAATAATAACTGGCACCAATAGGTCCATTTCAACATGAAGGCACGAGATTCATAAAAACATTGGTCGATCTGGATAACCGGTATCTTAATAAATGATGCGGTCAGCCACGTGCTGCTGTCCATAAGATTCGCTTCACAAGAGCCGAATCACTCAATAATAAGTTCTCGGGCGATCAGATAGGGTGCAGACGTGTCCATTGTTCTCCTCTCACCTATCACAGGATTCGAACCCGGACCATTCCATATCCATCATCAGAGTTAGGGTCCAATCACTAAATACACTCTGGCACAAAGTACATATCTCAGTATGCCCACGGCTATAAGAGATTTTATACGTCGAATAGATTTCCTGGCTTCCTGACCTGATATTATGATCTCGTCCTTTGATTATTAAGAGAAATCTATCAATTACTCTATAGGCTTTTACACAAGCTGCAAATTCAATTCACTAGAAAGCTCTTCCATTTCCTTGCATAATTATATTCCCATTAACACAATATAGCCTGATACTAAACTCTTTTCTCATCCCTTAATGTAATCTTACTGCTTAGATCGATAAATCTTCCAATTAGCGTAAATATTTCTTGCTTACAACATTTTACCTGATGTATTCATTCATACCTTTTATTATTTATTATTATTATTATTATTATTATTATTATTATTCTTACTGACATAAATTACCATAATCCGACACAACATAACCATCTTAAAAATCGAACATCCGTGTTCGTTACGTTAAGTTTACATAACTGATTTGCCATTTTATTAATAGTGGTAACGATTAATCCACTCACTGATGTATAACAACATCTCAACTCTACTAAAATCAACACAACAACAATTAAACCTGGAGGGTCTATCTCCTACTACTGATTCTTACTGGCATTATTTATAATTCTGAAATCACATTACATGCAGTGGGCTATACTTCTATATAATCATAATTTGTGGGGTACTCACATTTCGGCTTATCCTGGTGGCTCCAACCACTCATATTCTCCAATGTCGCCTGCCCTTTGCAGAGTTAGCGCGACATTTGCATACTGAATATACACATTTTATAATACATTTCCTTCACCAAGCACACGGCACTTTCCATTTCTATGATGAAGCTATTGCTTCCAAAACACATGACACTTTCTAACACTTATTATACCATTAATTTAAAAGATATTTCACATATGATTTCTACATAACACACGTCACTTTTTACACTTTTCATTGGTTGAAATTCCCTGGCAATATATCAGAATTACAGGTATTGACGGCATCCTCCATGCTCCTACCAACTCCTGATTGAAAGTCTGGATCACCTGCCTACGGTTTCACCAACAGTCTATCAATTATCCTACGATAAACTTCCTGTTTTGCATAAAGATGCTTACTTTCGTCCTGAGCGTTACAATTTGGTATTCTTAAGACATTTCACCAAATGCATCACAAAGTTTCCCCCAGCGCAGTCCGGCGTAATAAGACATGTATAACCAATCCATATATTATACACTGCGCTTAACATCGTACATCGTCTTTACACAAATTATTACTTTCAATGTTCTGCAACTTATATCACACGGCACTTCCTATGTGAACATTGACAATTGCTCGTACTGCCGCCTATACACATGCAGCACGACTGTCCTTAATAAAAGCCTTCTAAAAGTTTTACCGCACGGCTTCCCAAGTTGAAGTCCGGGCCTCCTTCCTTGACTTCGGTAATACGCATTTCACACAATAAAGTTCGTTGATTACCGTACATATTATTACTTCATGACCATGCATGATTATATTCTCGCTAGGTGCATTACACTGCACGGTGAATATAATGATTAACACTAAAGTGTTCAAGTCTTTGTGTGAGCGCCCTTCCCTGAGCCAGAGCGACATACGTTCCGCGCTCGAGTCTGTTCCAACTGCAAGTTCCAACTGACCTCCTGACTGGGTCCACACCCTAATATCCGTTTCACACGAAAAGTAGACCTAGAATTCCCGCGCTATATCAACTACTCTCCCAGGATGATTCTGGTCTCGAAACAATGCTCATCGGGTTCCTTTTTCTTCACCGGTCCCAAAACTATCTGCGTGCTGAAGGATCGATCGGCCAATTAATTAATATTAATTGCTTTTGCTTTCCTGACCCGGTCGGAGACCGGAAGCAGGCTGTGGATTTTCATTTCATTCAATTGCTTTTGCCATAGCGTGGGGACACGGTTTCCAGTGGAAATCCCCGGTGACACAGTCAAACCATGCCGCGAACATCCATAGTCCTGTGTCCTTACGCACTCCATTAAATATGCCTAGATTTCGCAGTTTAATGGCTCTAAAATTTGCCTCCTGGCTAAAGATTCACCTGTGTGCAACTCTCATGTCATTGCGTTGCTCCAATCACGAGTAATCAATGATTTTCCTTGGGATCTCTCCCCACCCTTCTCGGTTTTATTCTCAAACGGGGAAGAACTGGGTCATTATTCAACCCCCCCACCTTTTCCAGACGATTTAAGTAGGTCAACGAGATTGACAGGGCTCCATGAGTCTCCTCCCACAATTCTGGGGCTATTAGGAAACTGTCAAACTCTGCACTTCTGTGTTCCAAGTCCAGCATAGCCTACTCCATGTAGTCCACTAATGCTATAATCCAGTCATTTCCCTGCATTATTTCACCAAATAATGCCAGTCTCAACTGATATCACACCAGTGATTAAACATGTACTTTCCTCTAGGGGTTTTTACAACGAAACTCCCTCAACAGATCTCGGGTTCGTTCCCTAGTGGAACCTTCCTTCTGAGCTCAACTTATCTCCGAGATCCACGTCCGATATCAGTCAGCATGAACCCCTCGGGTTCAGTACATAGCTCAATCGGACATTTTTACATCCTCTTTCCTACGGGAAAAAATATTTCCAATATGGATTAGCTAGGTAAGGTAATATTATTTTTGAAAGGAAATTTCGACTTCCATAGTACATTGGTGCTGCTCGTGGCAACATTTGTGCCTTGCAGCGGCCTTCACAGTATGAACTAGCCAACATAACCAACTGAAAAGCCCATTGGTACACTGGGGCGAATCACTGGCAATTGTTTTTAGCTAGCCGGACCATTGTATCACATTTATTTGTGAATTTGTTAATGTACATAGCTCAATCGGACAATTTTACATCCTGTTTCCTACGGGAACAGATATTTCCAATATGGATTAGCTAGATAAGCTAACATTATTTTTGAAAGGAAGTTTTGATTTCCATAGTACCTTGGCGCTGCTGGTGGCAACATTTGTGCCTTGCAGCGGCCTTCACAGTATGTACTAACCACGCATCTTGGTGAGGTGTACCATAACCAACTGAAGAGCCCATTGGTACACTGGGGAGAAATGCTGGCAACGGTTTTGAGCCAGCCGGACCATTGTATCAAATTTCTTTGTGAATTTGTTAATGTACATAGCCCAATTGTACAATTTTACATCCTGTTTCCTACGGGAACAGATATTTCCTATATGGATTAACTAGGTAAGCTAAAATTATTTTTGAAAGGAAGTTTCGTCTTCCATAGTACATTGGCGCTGCTCGTGGCAACATTTGTGCCTTGCAGCGGCCTTCACAGTATCTACTAGCCACTTGTCTTGGTGAGGTGTACCATAACCAACTGAAGAGCACATTGGTATACTGGGGCGAAACCCTGGCATCTGTTTTGAGCTAGCTGGACCATTGTATCAAATTTCTTTGTGAATTTGTTAATGTACGTAGCTCAATCGGACAATTTTACATCCTGCTTCCTACGGGAACAGATATTCCCAATATGGTTTAGCTAGGTAAGCTAACATTATAGGTAAGCTAACATTATTTTTGAAAGGAATTTTTGACTTCCATAGTACATTGGCGCTGCTCGTGGCACATTTGTGCCTTGCAGCGGCCTTCACAGTATGTACTAGCCACGCGTCTTGGAGAGGTGTACCATAACCAACTGAAGAGCCCATTGGTACACTGGGGCGAAACGCTGGCAACTGTTTTGGGCTAGCCGGATCATTTTATCAAATTTCTTTGTGAATTTGTTAATGTACATAGCTCAATCGGACATTTTACATCCTCTTTCCTACGGGAACGGATATTTCCAAAATTGATTAGCTAGGTAAGCTAACATTATTTTTGAAAGGAAGTTTTGACTTCCATTGTACATTGGCGCTGCTCGTGGCAACATTTGTGCCTTGCAACGGCCTTCACATAATGTACTAGCCACGCGTCTTGGTGAGGTGTACCATAACCAACTGAAGAGCCCATTGGTACACTGGGGCGAAACGCTGGCTACTGTTTTGAGCTAGCCGGACAATTGTATCAAATTTCTTTGTGAATTTGTTAATGTACATAGCTATATCGGACATTTTTACATCCTGTTTCCTACGGGAACAGATATTTCCAATATGGATTAGCTAGGTAAGGTAAGATTATTTTTGAAAGGAAGTTTTGACTTCCATAGTACATTTGCGCTGCCCGTGGCAACATTTGTGCCTTGCAGCGGCTTTCACAGTATTTACTAGCCACGCGTCTTGGTGAGGTGCACCATAACCAACTGAAGAGCCCATTGGTACACTGGGGCGAAACGATGGCAACTGTTTTGAGCTAGCCGGACCATTGTATCAAATTTCTTTGTGAATTTGTTAATGTACGTAGCTCAATCGGACAATTTCACATCCTGCTTCCTACGGGAACAGATATTCCCAATATGGTTTAGCTAGGTAAGCTAACATTATTTTTGAAAGGAAGTTTTGACATCCATAGTACATTGACGCTGCTCGTGGCCACTTTTGTGCCTTGCAGCGGCTTTCACAGTATTTACTAGCCACGCGTCTCGGTGAGGTGCACCATAACCAACTGAAGAGCCCATTGGTACACTGGGGCGAAACGCTGGCAACTGTTTTGAGCTAGCCGGACCATTGTATCAAATTTCTTTGTGAATTTCTTAATGTAGGTAGCTCAATCGGACAATTTTACATCCTGCTTCCTACGGGAACAGATATTCCCAATACGGTTTAGCTAGGTAAGCTAACATTATATGTAAGCTAACATTATTTTTGAAAGGAAGTTTTGACTTCCATGGTACATTGGCGCTGCTCGTGGCACATTTGTGCCTTGCAGCGGCCTTCACAGTATGTACTAGCCACGCGTCTTGGTGAGGTGTACCATAACCAACTGAAGAGCCAATTGGTACACTGGGGCGAAACGCTGGCAACAGTTTTGAGCTAGACGGACCATTGTATCAAATTTATTTGTGAATTTGTTAATGTACATAGCTCAATCGGACAATTTTACATCCTGTTTCCTGCGGGAACAGATATTTCCAAAATGCATTAGCTAGGTAAGCTAACATTATTTTTGAAAGGAAGTTTTGACATCCATAGTACATTGACGCTGCTCGCGGTAACTTTTGAGCCTTGCAGCGGCTTTCACTGTATTTACTAGCCCCGCGTCTTGGAGAGGTGCACCATAACCAACAGAAGAGCCCATTGGTACACTAAGGCGAAACGCTGGCAACTGTTTTGAGCTAGCCGGAAGAGAGTATCAAATTTATTTGTGAATTTGTTAATGTACATAGCTCAATCGGACAATTTTACATCCTGTTTCCTACGGGAACAGATATTTCCAATATGGATTAGATTGGTAAGCTAATATTATTTTTAAAAGGAATTTTTCACCTCCATAGTACATTGGCGCTGCTCGTGGCAACATTTGTGCCTTGCAGCGGCCTTCACAGTATCTACTAGCCACGCGTCTTGGTGAGGTGTACCATAACCAACTGAAGAGCCCATTGGTACACTGGGGCGAAACGCTGGCAACTGTTTTGAGCTAGCCGGATCATTGTATCAAATTTCTTTGTGAATTTGTTAATGTACATAGCTCAATCGGACAATTGTACATCCTGTTTCCTTCGGGAACAGATATTTCCGATATGGATTAGCTAGGTAAGCTAACATTATTTTTGAAAGAAGTTTTGACTTCCTTAGTACATTGGCGCTGCTCGTGGCAACATTTGTGCCTTGCAGAGGCCTCCACAGTATCTACTAGCCACGCGTCTTGGTGAGGTGTACCATAACCAACTGAAGAGCCCATTGGTACACTGGGGCGAAACGCTGGCATCTGTTTTGAGCTAGCCGGACCATTGTATCAAATTTCTTTGTGAATTTGTTAATGTACATAGCTCAATCGGACATTTTACATCTTCTTTCCTACGGGAACGGATATTTCCAACATTGATAAGCTAGGTAAGCTAACATTATTTTTGAAAGGAAGTTTTGACTTCCATAGTACTGTGCCCTTGCAGCAAGAAATATGCAAATCACAGTATGCCAGCATTGCTCAATTCGGGATTTTTCGGGGCTGCGGTAAGTTCTCCCACTCTGTGACTTACATATTTTGGATTAAATAGAGGATACACTTGCAAAAATAACAACAAAATCAACTCCTATTTTAACACATTTAATTAATCAAAAATTATGGCGTTACAAACAAATAAACACATAAACTACTGACCAATATCATTCTACTTGTCCAAAGTGAACAAGGAATAGCATAAAAATAAAACAAATATTAGATTAAAACACATGGTTTTCTTTAAAACCAACAATTCACGATTATTTTCACTTCCATAAAGTACTTATCTTAAAGTTCCAAATAACTACGAGCTTCTTTGGCTCGATACTTTCCCATAATAATGGTGTCATATTTTTGTACACTTCAAGAATTATTTTTATCTTTTCTTATCATCAAAACAAATATATAATTACATTTAAAATTACATGTTAATTATTCACTTCAATATTTGGGCATATCACATGTTATCCGTATTTACTATCTCTCTCAAGTTTTGCAAATTCACTACGGTGATCGGGAAAACTATTTGTGTACTCCAGAGTTATAAAGATTACTTGACAAAGTCAAAAACTATGATCACTCCCGAAACCTAGTTATCTTCACAAAACTCGTGGATTCCTTCTTTTCCATACAATATTACAATAAGGATTTTATTTAATTCATTTGTCTTATAAGACCATTATCACATAAGAAAACTACGATCTGAATTGGCAAGCGATAATATCAATCTACAAGGACCTCGGTTCAACGCCCGGGTCATTAACAACTTTAAACACTCACGGTGTATTTAACACATCTTACAAGACAGTTTTTACCCACCCTCGCTCTATGAGGGTCAGGCCATTATACTCGGGCGTGATTTATGACAAGGAAAGCGACTCCCTGCCTAACCTACGGTGGCAGCTCTCTTCAATGCTTTAAAACAAACCTTCACATTATTCTCAGTTCTGTGGAGAGACCTGGCTTTTACTTCACTTATTTCCATTCAACAATATTCTTCGGCTCATAAACCACTTTCGTAACCTTGGCATTTATTAATTATGAGAGGGTCCTCATTGATTGGGAAGATTAATACACATTCTACGACGAATAATTAGGGGCTTTAACAACAAAAGGATTCTAGGTTCGAATCTCTTAACATGCCTCGGGAACATTTCCACATTTGGAGGACTTATACAAGACGCGATTTAAAGTCGGCCGTGGCCTACATGACATACGCTCAATAATACCATACATTAGCTCCCTTTTAAATAATACACACATGGCCTCGTGATCTACGTCACAATTAGAGGACTTACAACATATCTCAATTCACTGCAATCAACTACCCTCCATAAGTAACTTACCAAGTACTTTAACTTTTACGCGTTCCTAGCGTGACTTTTTTATTTAATTGCGTTCCATTACGCTACACATTCACTTACGGCCGAATGTCTTCCGAAGAACTGATAAATTTCATAGTAACAATTGATACATATCTTAATTCTTATATTAATCATTTCCGTTGACAATAAATCGCTCCCTTTTTAAGAACATGCATTTACATCATGTCTTATACATTTGTTAAGGCTTCAACGCTCTATATTTTTATATCATTCAATTTAATCTTTATTTAGATTTCTTTACCTTGTTATTCACATCATGTTTTCATTCCTTACAAAAGCTCAAAAGCTATTTCTTTCATATAATTCAAATTTACCTTTATGTAAATATCTTTGTTATAATTATTATTATCACGGTTGCTTTTATAACATTCATTAAATACTGACATTTTATTCCATGCCTTTCCTCTACAGGATTTATTATTTCACATACTTATTTATTATTTATTAAAACTTTATTTTCGTTCAGATCGCGTTCTTATTTAGTTATTATTCATTTAAAAACATCCCTTCTACTCAAAACTCCGGTGGAATTGTACACAAAATTTTTCCCGACACCAAAACATAATGAAAATCTTTACTTACATGTTTAAGGTCGCTTTCTGACCTTTATTCTCGTTTGATGTGACATTTTGGCCCACCTTCTTGACCTACTCCATATTGTACAATCTCATCTTATGCACAGAAATTTCTTGACACATATTCACTATATTTAACACTGACAACATATTTTTTATACACTGGTGTATCCGTTTTGAACACACATTAAAACACTAAAAAATATTACTCTGGTACATATTATAACACATATCACTGTGCATAAAACGCTTTCACTTTACCTAAAACACTTAAAATGATACTCTTATTTCTTTTCTTACAATATTTACACTTCACTCCTATCACACGGGTGTATCTCAACGATTTTTACAATTTCTGTCGGCTGTTGATGATCCCTGATGTGAATCCTATCGACCTGCATTGGACGTGTGATTTTACTCGTTCAAAGTTTCTCTCTCCTACAATGGAAACTACTGGTTTCAGTCTCTCAAAACCGCTTCTATTGTCTATTACTCGGCTTTACTTTATCTGCTTTAACTAGGCGATAAATGTCTTTTCTTTGCCGTCACCTCTATTTATATATGGTGGTCTATCGCACCCTATAGTTTCTATATCTTGGCCTCCCTTCGAGGACCGTATACTGTCTATCGTACCCTATAGTTTCTATATCTTGGCCTCCCTTCGAGGACCGTATACTGTCTATCGTATATTTTTGACGTTTTCTCACTAGAGTTCGTTTCCCTCTGGTTTCGAAGCTAAGTTCCTAAGTTCCTTTCGCTTGAACTTCTATCTTTCGCGATCGTAATTACTGTTTATTCTTGTCCTTTACAGGACTTAATGTCTTTAACAATGTCTTTACTAGACGTAACGCCGTTTATTTGTTGGAGTTCTTATAACTTCGTAACTGTATTGAACTAGTGTTCTTCTGGAACTCGAAGTTCCCTACTGATCGCTGTGTCTTACTTTGGCGATATTGCTTTAAAGTCCGTATATTTAATGTTCTTTATAATTTAGGACTCTTCAAAGTCTCGAACTGCTAACCCTCAGCGTAGCGTACTTATATCGTAACTGGTCTACACTCGGTGAACTTGTAGCCTAGCCTCCCACAGGCTCTGGATCGATGTCTAATACAGCTTAACGTCCCCCTCACGGGCTCTTGAATACTGCGTATACGATGTGGTGCAGCACTTCCGCTCACGGAATGCTCGTAGACTGAATTGATACAGCGTAACGCCTCCCTGGGCTATCGAAAACTGCATGATTGGTCTGGCTCTGCCAGGAGCTTTATACTATTCAGCCACAAAAAGATAAAACTCTAGTCCTTTTCGTGACCAACTTTTGAACTAATTGTCGCACAACTATAAAAATTATATATCCAGAAAGCTCGTCTTCCAAACGTAAAATAATCTTCCTGTGCATGGAAATCGATCGTGCATTTCCGAGATATTAATTAATTTCTCGTCCTCAACTGTGTGGGTGGTGCTGTTCTTTTTTTATTCTCCCACTCCTTGGTTCTCGGTGAACCCCCCAATGACGTCTACTTGCGTTTGCAGTTTTCTCCTGTGCAATTTTTACAAGGTTTTTCTTTACACTAAAATCTCTAATCCAAATTGATTCACCGTACTGTATCTGTTTACTTATTTTTATACTCGTAAACGGGTTAAATTTAATTATTCCTGTTCTGACTCAGCAGCGAGGTTGCCATATTCCTGCAACGTAAGAGCAATTTCCGAGTCCAGCTTCTTCGTCATACAGTCAAAACTTTCCACTCGTTCTAATAATAGCCATGACTGGCTCCTTATAAATGTCAAGAGGCATGAGCTCATCTAAGGAACACCTGGCCCTAGCGCTTGCACAATGTTAAGCTATAATCCTGGCTTGAAATCTCTCTCCGTTCCCTTAGAAACTGTATGATTCTTTCATTCGTTTCTCAAAGTACATGGATTCGACCCTCTTTGAGGCCATGGTACATGGGTTCAGTACATTGGCGCTGCTCGTGGCAACATTTGTTCCTTGCAACGGCCTTCACATTATGTACTAGCCACGCGTCTAGGTGAGGTGTACCATAACCAACTGAAGAGCCGATTGGTACACTGGGGCGAAACGCTGGCAACTGTTTTGAGCTAGCCGGATCATTATATCAAATTTCTTTGTGAATTTCTTAATGTACGTAGCTCAATCGGACAATTTCACATCCTGCTTCCTACGGGAACAGATATTCCCAATAGGGTTTAGCTAGGTAAGCTAACATTATTTTTGAAAAGAAGTTTTGACATCCATAGTACATTGACGCTGCTCGTGGCCACTTTTGTGCCTTGCAGCGGCTTTCACAGTATTTACTAGCCACGCGTCTCGGTGAGGTGCACCATAACCAACTGAAGAGCCCATTGGTACACTGGGGCGAAACGCTGGCAACTGTTTTGAGCTAGCCGGATCATTGTATCAAATTTCTTTGTGAATTTCTTAATATACGTAGCTCAATCGGACAATTTTACATCCTGCTTCCTACGGGAACAGATATTCCCAATATGGTTTAGCTAGGTAAGCTAACATTATAGGTAAGCTAACATTATTTTTGAAAGGAAGTTTTGACTTCCATGGTACATTGGCGCTGCTCGTGGCACATTTGTGCCTTGCAGCGGCCTTCACAGTATGTACTAGCCACGCGTCTTGGTGAGGTGTACCATAACCAACTGAAGAGCCAATTGGTACACTGGGGCGAAACGCTGGCAACTGTTTTGAGCTAGCCGGACCATTGTATCAAATTTATTTGTGAATTTGTTAATGTACATAGCTCAATCGGACAATTTTACATCCTGTTTCCTACGGGAACAGATATTTCCAAAATGTATTAGCTAGGTAAGCTAACATTATTTTTGAAAGGAAGTTTTGACATCCATAGTACATTGACGCTGCTCGTGGCAACTTTTGAGCCTTGCAGCGGCTTTCACAGTATTTACTAGCCCCGCGTCTTGGAGAGGTGCACCATAACCAACTGAAGAGCCCATTGGTACACTAAGGCGAAACGCTGGCAACAGTTTTGAGCTAGCCGGAACAGAGTTCAAATTTATTTGTGAATTTCTTAATGTACATAGCTCAATCGGACAATTTTACATCCTGTTTCCTTCGGGAACAGATATTTCCGATATGGATTAGCTAGGTAAGCTAACATTATTTTTGAAAGGAAGTTTTGACTTCCATAGTACATTGGTGCTGCTCGTGGCAACATTTGTGCCTTGCAGCGGCCTTCACAGTATCTACTAGCCACGCGTCTTGGTGAGGTGTACCATAACCAACTGAAGAGCCCATTGGTACACTGGGGCGAAACGCTGGCAACTGTTTTGAGCTAGCCGGACCATTGTATCAAATTTCTTTGTGAATTTGTTAATGTACGTAGCTCAATCGGACAATTTTTAATCCTGTTTCCCACGGGAACAGATATTTCCGATATGGATTAGCAAGATAAGCTAACATTATTTTTGAAAGGAAGTTTTGACTTCCATAGTATATTGGCGCTGCTCGTGGCACATTTGTACCTTGCAGCGGCCTTCACAGTATGTACTAGCCACGCGCCTTGGAGAGGTGTACCATAACCAACTGAAGAGCCCATTGGTACACTGGGGTGAAACGCTGGCAACTGCTTTTGGCTAGCCGGACCATTTTATCAAATTTCTTTGTGAATTTGTTAATGTACATAGCTCAATCGGACATTTTACACCCTCTTTCCTACGGGAACGGATATTTCCAACATTGATTAGCTAGATAAGCTAACATTATATTTGAAAGGAAGTTTTGACTTCCGTAGTACATTGGCGCTGCTCGTGGCAACATTTGTGCCTTGCAACGGCCTTCACATTATGTACTAGCCACGCGTCTTGGTGATGTGTACCATAACCAACTGAAGAGCCGATTGGTACACTGGGACGAAACGCTGGCAATTGTTTTGGGCTAGCCGGACCATTGTATCAAATTTATTTGTGAAATTGTTAATGTACATAGCTATATCGGACATTTTTACATCCTGTTTCCTACGGGAACAGATATTTCCAATATGGATTAACTATGTAAACTAAAATTATTTTTGAAAGGAAGTTTTGTCTTCCATAGTACATTGGCGCTGCTCGTGGCAACATTTGTGCCTTGCAGCGGCCTTCACAGTATCTACTAGCCACGCGTCTTGGTGAGGTGTACCATAAGCATCTGAAGAGCCCATTGATACACTGGGGCGAAACGCTGGCCACTGTTTTAAGCTAGCCGGACAATTGTATCAAATTTCTTTGTGAATTTGTTAATGTAGATAGCTCAATCGGACAATTGTACATCCTGTTTCCTTCGGGAACAGATATTTCCGATATGGATTAGCTAAGTATGCTAACATTATTTTTGAAAGGAAGTTTTGACTTCCATAGTACATTGGCGCTGCTCGTGGCAACATTTGTGCCTTGCAGCGGCCTTCACAGTATGTACTAGCCACGCGTCTTGGTGAGGTGTACCATAACCAACTGAAGAGCCCATTGGTACACTGGGGCGAAGCGCTGGCAACTGTTTTGAGCTAGCCGGACCATTGTATCAAATTTCCTCTTGAATTTGTTACTGTACATAGCTCAATCGAACAATTGTACATCCTGTTTTCTTCGGGAACAGATATTTCCGATATGGATTAGCTAGGTAAGCTAACATTATTTTTGAATGGAAGTTTTGACTTCCATAGTACATTGGCGCTGCTCGTGGCAACATTTGTGCCTTGCAGCGGCCTTCACAGTATCTACTAGCCACGCGTCTTGGTGAGGTGTACCATAACCAACTGATGAGCCCATTGGTACACTGGGGCTAAACGCTGGCATCTGTTTTGAGCTATCCGGACCATTGTATCAAATTTCTGTGTGAATTTGTTAATGAACGTAGCTCAATCGGACAATTTTACATCCTGCTTCCTACGGGAACAGATATTCCCAATATGGTTTAGCTAGGTAAGCTAACATTATTTTTGAAAGGAATTTTTGACTTCCATAGTATATTGGCGCTGCTCGTGGCACATTTGTGCCTTGCAGCGGCCTTCACAGTATCTACTAGCCACGCGTCTTGGTGAGGTGTACCATAACCAACTGAAGAGCCCATTGGTACACTGGGGCGAAACGCTGGCAAAGGTTTTGAGCTAGCGGGACCATTGTATCAAATTTCCTTGTGAATTTGTTAATGTACATAGCTCAATCGGACAATTTTACATCCTGTTTCCCACGGGAACAGTTATTTCCGATATGGATTAGCTAGATGAGCTAACATTATTTTTGAAAGGAATTTTTGACTTCCATAGTACATTGGCGCTGCTCGTGGCACATTTGTGCCTTACAGCGGCCTTCACCGTATGTACTAGCCACGCGTCTTGGTGAGGTGTACCATAAGCATCTGAAGAGCCCATTGATACACTGGGGCGAAACGCTGGCAAATGTTTTGAGCTAGCCGGATCATTGTATCAAATTTCTTTGTGAATTTGTTAATGTACATAGCTCAATCGGACAATTTTACATCCTGTTTCCTACGGGAACAGATGTCTCCGATATGGATTAGCTAGATAAGCTAAAATTATTTTTGAAAGGAAGTTTTGATTTCCATAGTACATTGGCGCTGCTGGTGGCAACATTTGTGCCTTGCAGCGGCCTTCACAGTATGTACTAGCCACGCATCTTGGTGAGGTGTACCATAACCAAATGTAGAGCCCATTGGTACACTGGGGCGAAACGCTGGCAACTGTTTTGAGCTAGCTGGACCATTGTATCAAATGTCTTTATGAATTTGTTAATGTACATAGCCCAATTGGATAATTTTACATCCTGTTTCCTCCGGGACCAGATATTTCCTATATGGATTAACTAGGTAAGCTAAAATTATTTTTGAAAGGAAGTTTTGTCTTCCATAGTACATTGGCGCTGCTCGTGGCAACATTTGTGCCTTGAAACGGCCTTCACATTATGTACTAGCCACGCGTCTTGGTGAGGTGTACCATAACCAACTGAAGAAACCATTGGTGCACTGGGGCGAAACGCTGGCATCTGTTTTGAGCTATCCGGACCATTGTATCAAATTTCTTTGTGAATTTGTTAATGTACGTAGCTCAATCGGACAATTTTACATCCTGCTTCCCACGGGAACAGGTATTCCCAATATGGTTTAGCTAGGTAAGCTAACATTATAGGTAAGCTAATATTATTTTTGAAAGGAAGTTTTGACTTCCATAGTACATTGGCGCTGCTCGTGGCACATTTGTGCCTTGCAGAGGCCTTCACATTATGTACTAGCCACGCGTCTTGGTGAGGTGTACCATAACCAACTGAAGAGCCCATTGGTGCACAGGGGCGAAACGCTGGCAATTGTTTTGGGCTAGCCGGACCATTGTATCAAATTTATTTGTGAATTTGTTAATGTACATAGCTATATCGGACAATTTTACATCCTGCTTCCTACGGGAACAGATATTTCCAAAATGTATTAGCTAGGTAAGCTAACATTATTTTTGAAAGGAAGTTTTGACTTCCATAGTACATTGGCGTTGCTAGTGGCAACATTTGTGCCTTGCAGCGGCCTTCACATTATGTACTAGCCACGCGTCTTGGTGAGGTGTACCATAACCAACTGAAGAGCCCATTGGTGCACAGGGGCGAAACGCTGGCAATTGTTTTGGGCTAGCCGGACCATTGTATCAAATTTATTTGTGAATTTGTTAATGTACATAGCTATATCGGACAATTTTACATCCTGCGTCCTACGGGAACAGATATTTCCAAAATGTATTAGCTAGGTAAGCTAACATTATTTTTGAAAGGAAGTTTTGACATCCATAGTACATAGACGCTGCTCGTGGCAACTTTTGAGCCTTGCAGCGGCTTTCACAGTATTTACTAGCCCCGCGTCTTGGAGATGTGCACCATAACCAACTTAAGAGCCCATTGGTACACTAAGGCGAAACGCTGGCACCTGTTTTGAGCTACACGGAACAGAGTATCAAACTTATTTGTGAATATGTTAATGTACATAGCTCAATCGGACAATTTTCCATCCTGTTTCCTACGGGAACAGATATTTCCAATATGGATTAGATAGGTAAGCTAATATTATTTTTAAAGGATTTTTCACCTCCATAGTACATTGGCGCTGCCCGTGGCAACATTTGTGCCTTGCAGCGGCCTTCACAGTATGTACTAGCCACGCGTCTTGGTGAGGTGTACCATAACCAACTGAAGAGCCCATTGGTACACTGGGGAGAAACGCTGGCTACTGTTTTGAGCTAGCCGGAAAATTGTATCAAATTTCTTTGTGAATTTGTTAATGTAGATAGCTCAATCGGACAATTGTACATCCTGTTTCCTTCGGGAACAGATATTTCCGATATGGATTAGCTAAGTAAGCTAACATTATTTTTGAAAGGAAGTTTTGACTTCCATAGTACATTGGCGCTGCTCGTGGCAACATTTGTGCCTTGCAGCGGCCTTCACAGTATCTACTAGCCACGCGTCTTGGTGAGGTGTACCATAACCAACTGATGAGCCCATTGGTACACTGGGGCTAAACGCTGGCATCTGTTTTGAGCTAGCCGGACCATTGTATCAAATTTCTTTGTGAATTTGTTAATGTACGTAGCTCAATCGGACAATTTTACATCCTGCTTCCTACGGGAACAGATATTCCCAATATGGTTTAGCTAGGTAAGCTAATATTATAGGTAAGCTAACATTATTCTTGAAAGGAATTTTTGACTTCCATAGTATAATGGCGCTGCTGTGGCACATTTGTGCCTTGCAGCGGCCTTCACAGAATGTACTAGCCACGCGTCTTGGTGAGGTGTACCATAACCAACTGAAGAGCCCATTGGTACACTGGGGCGAAACGCTGCCAAAGGTTTTGAGCTAGCGGGACCATTGTATCAAATTTCCTTGTGAATTTGTTAAAGTACATAGCTCAATCGGACAATTTTACATCCTGTTTCCCACGGGAACAGTTATTTCCGATATGGATTAGCTAGATGAGCTAACATTATTTTTGAAAGGAATTTTTGACTTCCATAGTACATAGGCGCTGATCGTGGCACATTTGTGCCTTACTGCGGCCTTCACAGTATGTACTAGCCACGCGTCTTGGTGAGGTGTACCATAACCAACTGAAGAGCCCATTGGTACACTGGGGCGAAACGCTGGCAACTGTTTTGAGCTAGCCGGACCATTCTATCAAATTTCTTTGTGAATTTGTTAATGTACATAGCTCAATCGGACATTTTACATAATCTTTCCTACGGGAACGGATATATCCAATATTGATTAGCTAGGTAAGCTAACATTATTTTTGAAAGGAAGTTTTGACTTCCATAGTACATTGGCGCTGCTCGTGGCAATATTTGTGCCTTGCAGCGGCCTTCACAGTATCTACTAGCCACGCGTCTTAGTGAGGTGTACCATAACCAACTGAAGAGCCCATTGGTACACTGGGGCGAAACGCTGGCAACTGTTTTGGGCTAGCCGGACCATTGTATCAAATTTCTTTGTGAATTTGTTAATGTACATAGCTCATTCGGACATTTTTACATCCTCTTTCCTACGGGAACAGATATTTCCAATATGTATTAGCTAGGTAAGCTAACATTATTTTTGAAAGGAAGTTTTGACATCCATAGTACATTGACGCTGCTCGTGGCAACTTTTGAGCCTTGCAGCGGCTTTCACAGTATTTACTAGCCCCGCGTCTTGGAGAGGTGCACCATAACCAACTTAAGAGCCCATTGGTACACTAAGGCGAAACGCTGGCACCTGTTTTGAGCTAGCCGGAACAGAGTATCAAACTTATTTGTGAATTTGTTAATGTACATAGCTCAATCGGACAATTTTACATCCTGTTTCCTACGGGAACAGATATTTCCAATATGGATTAGATAGGTAAGCTAATATTATTTTTAAAGGAATTTTTCACCTCCATAGTACATTGGCGCTGCTCGTGGCAACATTTGTGCCTTGCAGCGGCCTTCACAGTATCTACTAGCCACGCGTCTTGGTGAGGTGTACCATAACCAACTGAAGAGCCCATTGGTACACTGGGGCGAAACGCTGGCTACTGTTTTGAGCTAGCCGGACAATTGTATCAAATTTCTTTGTGAATTTGTTAATGTAGATAGCTCAATCGGACAATTGTACATCCTGTTTCCTTCGGGAACAGATATTTCCGATATGGATTAGCTAAGTATGCTAACATTATTTTTGAAAGGAAGTTTTGACTTCCATAGTACATTGGCGCTGCTCGTGGCAACATTTGTGCCTTGCAGCGGCCTTCTCAGTATGTACTAGCCACGCGTCTTGGTGAGGTGTACCATAACCAACTGAAGAGCCCATTGGTACACTGGGGCGAAGCGCTGGCAACTGTTTTGAGCTAGCCGGACCATTGTATCAAATTTCCTCTTGAATTTGTTAATGTACATAGCTCAATCGGACAATTGTACATCCTGTTTCCTTCGGGAACAGATATTTCCGATATGGATTAGCTAGGTAAGCTAACATTATTTTTGAATGGAAGTTTTGACTTCCATAGTACATTGGCGCTGCTCGTGGCAACATTTGTGCCTTGCAGCGGCCTTCACAGTATGTACTAACCACGCATCTTGGTGAGGTGTACCATAACCAAATGTAGAGCCCATTGATACACTGGGGCGAAACGCTGGCAAATGTTTTGAGCTAGCCGGATCATTGTATCAAATTTCTTTGTGAATTTGTTAATGTACATAGCTCAATCGGACAATTTTACATCCTGTTTCCTACGGGAACAGATGTCTCCGATATGGATTAGCTAGATAAGCTAAAATTATTTTTGAAAGGATGTTTTGATTTCCATAGTACATTGGCGCTGCTGGTGGCAACATTTGTGCCTTGCAGCGGCCTTCACAGTATGTACTAACCACGCATCTTGGTGAGGTGTACCATAACCAAATGTAGAGCCCATTGGTACACTGGGGCGAAACGCTGGCAACTGTTTTGAGCTAGCTGGACCATTGTATCAAATTTCTTTGTGAATTTGTTAATGTACATAGCCCAATTGGATAATTTTACATCCTGTTTCCTCCGGGACCAGATATTTCCTATATGGATTAACTAGGTAAGCTAAAATTATTTTTGAAAGGAAGTTTTGTCTTCCATAGTACATTGGCGCTGCTCGTGGCAACATTTGTGCCTTGAAACGGCCTTCACATTATGTACTAGCCACGCGTCTTGGTGAGGTGTACCATAACCAACTGAAGAAACCATTGGTGCACTGGGGCGAAACGCTGGCATCTGTTTTGAGCTATCCGGACCATTGTATCAAATTTCTTTGTGAATTTGTTAATGTACGTAGCTCAATCGGACAATTTTACATCCTGCTTCCCACGGGAACAGGTATTCCCAATATGGTTTAGCTAGGTAAGCTAACATTATAGGTAAGCTAATATTATTTTTGAAAGGAAGTTTTGACTTCCATAGTACATTGGCGCTGCTCGTGGCACATTTGTGCCTTTCAGCGGCCTTCACATTATGTACTAGCCACGCGTCTTGGTGAGGTGTACCATAACCAACTGAAGAGCCCATTGGTGCACAGGGGCGAAACGCTGGCAATTGTTTTGGGCTAGCCGGACCATTGTATCAAATTTATTTGTGAATTTGTTAATGTACATAGTTATATCGGACTATTTTACATCCTGCTTCCTACGGGAACAGATATTTCCAATATGGATTAGCTAGGTAATGTAACATTATTTTTGAAAGGAAGTTTTGACTTCCATAGTACATTGGCGCTGCTCGTGGCAACATTTGTGCCTTGCAACGGCCTTCACATTAAGTACTAGCCACGCGTCTTGGTGAGGTGTACCATAACCAACTGAAGAGCCCATTGGTACACTGGGGCGAAACGCTGGCAACTGTTTGGGGCTAGCCGGACCATTGTATCAAATTTCTTTGTGAATTTGTTAATGTACATAGCAATATCGGACAATTTTACATCCTGTTTCCTACGGGAACAGATATTTCCAATATGGATTAGCTAGGTAAGGTAACATTATTTTTGAAAGGAAGTTTCGAATTCCATAGTTCATTGGTGCTGCTCGTGGCAACATTTGTGCCTTGCAGTTGGCTTCACAGTATGTACTAGCCACGCGTCTTGGTGAGGTGTACCATAAGCATCTGAAGAGCCCATTGATACACTGGGGCGAAACGCTGGCAACGGTTTTGGGCTAGCCGGACCATTGTATCAAATTTCTTTGTGAATTTGTTAATTTACATAGCTCAATCGGACATTTTTACATCCTCTTTCCTACGGGAACAGATATTTTCAATATTGATTAGCTAGGTAAGCTAACATTATTTTTGAAAGGACGTTTTGATTTCCATAGTACATTGGCGCTGCTTGTGGCTACATTTGTGATTTGTAGCGGCCTTCACAGTATGTACTAGCCACGCGTCTTGGTGAGGTGTACCTTAACCAACTGAAGAGCCCATTGGTTCACTGGAGAGAAACGCTGGCAACGGTTTTGAGCTAGCCGGACCATTGTATCAAATTTCTTTGTGAATTTGTTAATATACATATCCCAATTGGACAATTTCACATCCTGTTTCCTACGGGAACAGATATTTCCTATATGGATGAACTATGTAAGCTAACATTATTTTTGAAAGGAAGTTTTGATTTCCATAGTACATTGGCGCTGCTTGTGGCTACATTTGTGATTTGTAGCGGCCATCACAGTATGTACTAGCCACGCGTCTTGGTGAGGTGTACCTTAACCAACTGAAGAGCTCATTTGTGCACTGGGGCGAAACGCTGGCAATTGTTTTGGGCTAGCCGGACCACTGTATCAAATTTCTTTGTGAATTTGTTAATGTACATAACTCAATCGGACATTTTTACATCCTCTTTCCTACGGGAACAAATATTTCCAATATGGATTAGCTAGGTAAGGTAACATTATTTTTGAAAGGAAGTTTTGACTTCCATAGTACATTGGTGCTACTCGCGGCAACATTTTTGCCTTGCAGCGGCCTTCACAGTATGTACTAGCCACGCGTCTTCGTGAGTTGTACCATAACCAACTGAAGAGCCCATTGGTACACTGGGGCGAATCTCTGGCAACTGTTTTTAGCTAGCCGGACCATTGTATCAAATTTCTATGTGAATTTGTTAATGTACATTGCTCAATCGGACAATTTTACATCCTGTTTCCTACGGGAACAGATATTTCCGTTATGGATTAGCTAGATAAGCTAACATTAATTTTTAAAAGGAAGTTTTGATTTCCATAGTACATTGGCGCTGCTGGTGGCAACATTTGTGCCTTGCAGCGGCCTTCACAGTATGTACTAACCACGCATCTTGGTGAGGTGTACCATAACCAACTGAAGAGCCCATTGGTTCACTGGGGAGAAACGCTGGCAACGGTTTTGAGCTAGCCGGATCATTGTATCAAATTTCTTTGTGAATTTGTTAATATACATATCCCAATTGGACAATTTTACATCCTGTTTCCTACGGAAACAGATATGTCCTATATGGATGAACTATGTAAGCTAAAATTATTTTTGGAAGGAAGTTTTGTCTTCCATAGTACATTGGCGCTGCTCGTGGCAACATTTGTGCCTTGCAGCGGCCTTCACAGTATCTACTAGCCACGCGGCTTGGTGAGGTGTACCTTAACCAACTGAAGAGCCCATTGGTACACTGGGGCGAAACGCTGGCAACTGTTTTGAGCTAGCCGGACCATTGTATCAAATTTCTTTGTGAATTTGTTAATGTACATAGCTCAATCGTACAATTTTACATCCTGTATCCCACGGGAACAGATATTTCCGATATGGATTAGCTAGATAAGCTAACATTATTTTTGAAAGGAAGTTTTGACTTCCATAGTACATTGGCGCTGCTCGTGGCAACATTCGTGCCTTGCAGCGGCCTTCACAGTATGTACTAGCCACGCGTCTTGGTGAGGTGTACCTTAACCAACTGAAGAGCCCATTGGTGCATTGGGGCGAAACGCTGGCAACTGTTTTGGGCTAGCCGGACCATTTTATCAAATTTCTTTGTGAATTTGTTAATGTACATAGCTCAATCGGACATTTTACATCCTCTTTCCTACGGGAACGGATATTTCCAACATTGATTAGCTAGGTAAGCTAACATTATTTTTGAAAGGGAGTTTTGACTTCCATAGTACATTGGCGCTGCTCGTGGCAACATTTGTGCCTTGCAACGGCCTTCACAGTATGTACTAGCCACGCGTCTTGGTGAGGTGTACCATAACCAACTGAAGAGCCAATTGGTACACTGGGGCGAAACGCTGGCAACTGTTTTGGGCTAGCCGGACCGTTGTATCAAATTTATTTGTGAATTTGTTAATGTACATAGCTATATCGGACATTTTTACATCCTGTTTCTTACGGGAACAGATATTTCCAATATGGATTAGCTAGGTAAGGTAAGATTATTTTTGAAAGGAAGTTTTGACTTCTATAGTACATTGGCGCTGCTTGTGGCTACATTTGTGATTTGTAGCGGCCTTCACAGTATGTACTAGCCACGCGTCTTGGTGAGGTGTACCATAACCAACTGAAGAGCCCATTGGTACTCTGGGGCGAATCGCTGGCAACTGTTTTTAGCTAGCCGGACCATTTTATCAAATTTCTTTGTGAATTTGTTAACATTTCGTAGGGCAAAAGTTTGGGGGTATAATATATATATTTTTTTTTTTTGCACATTAGTAATTGGGGGTGATAGATGAGTAGGAATATGCAACAATTTTATGGATGTGGATTCTATTTTAGGAAATATGGGGTGGGAGATTATTATCCCACTGCCCACACCCGACAGTATGTTTTCTTAATTGAGAAATGGGGTAATAATCTCCTACCTCCAAATTTGGGTGATACTGTGTTTATTACTCAATAATGAGGTTTATTTAACAGGATATAATATATAAAACACTCATCACGTTCTATAATTTACTTAAAAATGTAACTCCCACGTTAAACTTGGTCAGTGACCTATATTATCTTTGCCGAGAACTGAACAAAAAATATAAAAGTGATTTTGGAATGTTAAAAGTTAGTATATTCGAATATAATTCAATAATTTCAAAATAGTACTTACTAAAAACCCAGAAAATTAATTTAAAAAATCTTCTATTCTGTGGCAAACGCCCTGAGTAGGATAATTATTTCCATTCTAGGTGAAATATATTTACCCAATGACCTAAACCATTATTAACATTGTATTTCAGTTATATACCAACGTTTACAAATCTCTTATCTTAAATAGAAACACCTTCTTCTGTAAAACAATGCATTTCTTTCAGTCAACAATACTGAACTGGCTAGCACGTGCACTGTGGAGACCACTGGGATATATGGTTCCCACCTTTGGTTTCTGATGACAGTATACATAAAAGCAATGGGTTTTCAATATTTATCTGCATCTAGCTTGTGAATGCTTGAGGAACTGCTTGAAATGAAAGGCGTGGGAAGATTCTCTCCCTAACACCGTTCTATAAATACATGGTGGGAAGATAGTATCCCAAGGTACTATAAAGGGTTAATGTACATAGCTCAATCGGACAATTTTACATCCTGTTTCCTACGGGAACAGATATTTCCGATATGGATTAGTTAGGTAAGCTAACATTATTTTTGAAAGGAAGTTTTAGTTTCCATAGTACATTGGCACTGCTCGTGGCAACATTTGTGCCTTGCAGCGGCCTTCACAGTATGTACTAGCAACGCGTCTTGGTGAGGTGTACCATAACCAACTGAAGAGCCCATTGGTACACTGGGGCGAAACGCTGATAACTGTTTTGAGCTAGCCGGACCATTGTATCAAATATCTTTGTGAATTTGTTAATGTACTTAGCTCAATCGGACAATTGTACATCCTGTTTCCTACGGGAACAGATATTTCCAATATGGATTAGCTAGGTAAGCTAACATTATTTTTGAAAGGAAGTTTTGACTTCCATAGTACATTGGCTCTGCTCGTGGCAACATTTGTGCCTCGCAGCGGCCTTCACCATATGTACTAGCCACGCGTCTTGGTGAGGTGAACAATAACCAACTGAAGAGACCGTTGGTACACTGGGGCGAAACGTTGGCAACTGTTTTGAGCTAGCCGGATCATTGTATCAAATTTCTTTGTGAATTTGTTAATGTGCATAGCCCAATCGGACAATTTTACATCCTGTTTCCCACGGGAACAGATATTTCCAATATGGATTAGCTAGGTAAGCTAACATTATTTTTGAAAAGAAGTTTTGACTTCCATAGTACATTGGCTCTGCTCGTGGCAACATTTGTGCCTCGCAGCGGCCTTCACAATATGTACTAGCCACGCGTCTTGGTGAGGTGAACAATAACCAACTGAAGAGACCGTTGGTACACTGGGGCGAAACGTTGGCAACTGTTTTGTGCTAGCCGGACCATTGTGTCAAATTTCTTTCTGAATTTGTTAATGTACATAGCTCAATCGGACAATTTTACATCCTGTTTCCTTCGGGAACAGATATTTCCAATGTCGTAGTAGTAGTCGTAGTTGAGTTATTAATAGCTGTAATTGTTGTGGTAGAAGTAGTTGTAGTTGTTGTGGTATTAATAGTTGTGTTATTAGTAGTTGTAGTTGTTGTGGTATTAATAGTTGTTGTGTTATTAGTAGTTGTAGTTGTTGTGTTATTATTAGTTGTAGTTGTTGTGGTAGTAGTAATCGTAGTAGTTGTGTTATTAGTAGTTGTAGTTGTTGTGGTGGTAGTAGTTGTAGTTGTTGTGGTAGTAGTAGTCGTAGTAGTTGTGTTATTAGTAGTTGTAGTTGTTGTGGTGGTAGTAGTCGTAGTAGTTGTGTTATTAGTAGTTGTAGTTGTTGTGGTAGTAGTAGTCGTAGTAGTTGTGTTATTAGTAGTTGTAGTTGTTTGGTGGTAGTAGTTGTAGTTTTAGTGGTAGTAGTAGTTGTAGTACTTGTGGTAGTAGTAGTCGTAGTAGTTGTGTTATTAGTAGTTGTAGTTGTTGTGGTGGTAGTAGTCGTAGTAGTTGTGTTATTAGTAGTTGTAGTTGTTGTGGTAGTAGTAGTAGTCGTAGTAGTTGTGTTATTAGTAGTTGTAGTTGTTGTTGTGGTAGTAGTAGTAGTTTTAGTGGTAGTACTTGTAGTCGTCGTGGTAGTAGTAGTTGTAATTGTTCTGGTAAGAGTAGTTGTAGTTATTGTGGTAGTAGTATTTGTAGTTTTAGTGGTAGTAGTAGTTGTAGTTGTTGTGGTGGTAGTAGTAGTAGTAGTTTTAGTGGTAGTACTTGTAGTCGTCGTGGTAGTAGTAGTTGTAATTGTTCTGGTAAGAGTAGTTGTAGTTTTTGTGGCAGTAGTAGTTGTAGTTTTAGTGGTAGTAGTAGTTGTAGTTTTTGTGGTAGTAATAGTTGTAGTTTTAGTGGTAGTAGTAGTTGTAGTTTTTGTGGTAGTCGTAGTTGTAGTCGTCGTGGTAGTAGTAGTTGTAATTGTTGTGGTAAGAGTAGTTATAGATGTTGTGGTAGTATTAGTTGTAGTTTTTGTGGTAGTAGTAGTAGTTGTAGTTTTAGTGGTAGTAGTAGTTTCAGTTTTTGTGGTAGTAGTTGTTGTAGTTTTAGTGGTAGTAGTAGTTGTAGTTTTTGTGGTAGTAGTAGTTGTAGTTTTAGTGGTAGTAGTAGTTGTAGTAGTTGTGGTAGTAGTAGTCTTAGTAGTTGTGTTATTAGTAGTTGTAGTTGTTGTGGTAGTAGTAGTCGTAGTAGTTGTGTTATTAGTAGTTGTAGTTGTTGTGGTGGTAGTAGTTGTAGTTTTAGTTTACAGTTTACAGTTTGTTTATTTATGTCCAATATTACATTTTTTGGTCCTACCAAGCTGATGCTTGTCGGTAGGTGCCAATTATGGTTACAATATATATGTTAACAAACACAATTACATTTACACAATATACAGTCCAATCTCTCACCTTCCAATTATTTTATATAGTGCCCCTAATAATATTTCACAATGATATTCAATCAGCTCATAACAATTAATATTGGTTAACATTATTATAATATGTTAATATTAATATAATAAAGAATTTGTAGTAAATTATAATTTGTTTTACCCACCTTAAAACAATACTTATGTCGTTACTATTGTAAAAACTTAACTTAAAATACATATGTTACTATCATGTTCATAGTCTAATACATATAAAAGCAGTTGTCCATTTAGTCTAAGGAGTTATTTAGTATCCAATTTTCTATATCTTTTTTTGTTTTTGACATACTCTCAAAGGCCAACAGTGAATATGGTAGCTTGTTATATAGAAAAGGTACCATGTAAGCTAATGTTCTTTTGCCAAATTCATTATTTGTTTTTGGAATTACAAAATGTGAATTCTTAAATCTTGTATCCTTTTGATGTTTTAAATGATCTTTGAAAGTGCTATTAAAAAAATTATCCATAATTATCATTAAATATATTAGGCCCCTACAAGGCATTATATGACAGTTGGAGAACAATATCACTGGTGAGTTTAATCCATGCCTATCACCATGTCTTACAAAGAATTTAAGGAAACGTGTCTGAATGCTGGTAATTCTATTAATATAAGTATTTGAAGCAAGTCCCCAAGCCTTTATTCCATATCGAATTATACTTTCCACTAATAGTAGTAGTTGTAGTAGTTGTGGTAGTAGTAGTCGTAGTAGTTGTGTTATTAGTAGTTGTAGTTGTTGTGGTGGTAGTAGTCGTAGTAGTTGTGTTATTAGTAGTTGTAGTTATTGTGGTAGTAGTAGTCGTAGTAGTTGTGTTATTAGTAGTTGCAGTTGTTGTGGTGGTAGTAGTTGTAGTTTTAGTGGTAGTACTTGTAGTCGTCGTGGTAGTAGTAGTTGTAATTGTTGTGGTAAGAGTAGTTGTAGTTTTTGTGGTAGTAGTAATTGTAGTTTTTGTGGTAGTAGTAGTTGTTGTTTTAGTGGTAGTAGTAGTTGTAGTTTTAGTGGTAGTAGTTGTTGTAGTTGTAGTTTTAGTGGTAGTAGTAGTTGTAGTTTTTGTGGTAGTCGTAGTTGTAGTCGTCGTGGTAGTAGTAGTTGTAATTGTTGTGGTAAGAGTAGTTATAGATGTTGTGGTAGTATTAGTTGTAGTTTTTGTGGTAGTAGTAGTTGTAGTTTTAATGGTAGTAGTAGTTGTAGTTTTTGTGGTAGTAGTAGTTGTAGTTTTAGTGGTAGTAGTAGTTGTAGTTTTTGTGGTAGTAGTAGTTGTAGTTTTAGTGGTAGTAGTAGTTGTAGTTTTTGTGGTAGTCGTAGTTGTAGTCGTCGTGGTAGTAGTAGTTGTAGTTGTTGTGATTAGTGATTTGTGATTAAGTGACCCACCCTCTCCCGGCTCTTGGAGGACCCAAGACCTGGGAAGGTGGGGTTAATTTATTTATTATATGCAGTATACATACAGTACATAAACATGAAAATAAAATTACAGATAAATTATACAATAACTTTACAAATAAATTTGCAATATATACTATAACGGTTATTTCTTGGTCCCACAAAGCCATCAAATGTGGCTTATCTGTGGGAGCTGTTTAAAATACATACATAAATGCATACCTGAAATAGAACTCGGAACAATTAATATCTAGTGACTATGCATATTCCATTTATCAGCTATTTTAAAATTGACATAAATATGGGGCTACTACCGTAACTTATTTCTTGAAGTATTTTTTGATTTTGTTTTTAGCTTTATTTTTTGGTTTGATGCTTCTTAAACACAGGGGTAATTCATTAAAAATTGTTGGTATTACTACCCTTAATTCTTTTTTACCGTATGAATTTATCCATCTGGAATAGTATATGTCCCTCTATCTACTTGTCTAGTCAGTTTACCATGTTGTATTTCATTTTTAAACCTGTTGTCATAGTAATACATATTTATTATATTTAATTTATACAGATCTTCCACAGAGAGGAAGGCCTCATTCTTGGTTAGTTTTTCCTTGATTAGCTTAATAAATCTCTCCTGGATGTCGCTTATTATTTTCAATTGACTCTTGCTGGAACTTCCCCAAGAAGCAATACCATAACTCATAATGGACTCGACCAATGCTGAGTAGGCCATAAGGTATATGTGTGCGTTTGCACAGTAAGCTAAAGTGTGAAAGAAGAACAGAGTCCTTCTTTGTTGCTTTGCCAGCTGTAATATTTGTGCGTTCCATTTGAAATGGTCATCAATAATGATTCCAAGATATTTGTAGTTATTGACTCTCTCAATGAAGCTATTACATGCACAATTTGCTATCAGATAATCTCCCTTGTTTACGTGTAAACAGTCATTGTTATGGAATTTTATCTTAATATTTTCTTTAATATTGTGTGACAAGCGAATATTCATTAATTTAGATTTTTTGTAATTTATTATTAACCCATTTTCAAGGCTCCATCTGAAAATACTATCGAAGTCTGCTTGAATCATGCTGTGTGCTTTCCATGGGTCTTTGTGAATTGCAATTAATATAGTGTCATCAGCACACATAAGTAGTTTAGTTTTTGATACAACCTTTACCATATCATTGACAAATATGTTATACATAATAGGTCCCAAAATAGTACCTTGAGCTACGCCACTGTTAACTTCAAATTGCTCACTTTCCATGTTATTTATTTTAATGATCATTCTCCTTTCCCTCAAATAACTATCAAAAACTTTCAACTCTTTTCCTCTGATACCAATGCATTCTAATTTATGTAACATGCAATTAAAGGACAGAGTGTCAAATGCCCTCGAGAAATCTAGGAATAGTACCAGAACCTGTTTGTCATTGTTTAGGGCACCATTTACAATGTTGGAAAATTCTGTTAACAGCAATTGAGCACTTTTACCTCTACGAAAGCCGATTGTCTATCATCAATTATATTATATTTATCAAGGTAGTTGGAGACCCTTGTTTCAATACATCTTTCTACAATTTTGTCAATAATTAACAGTATACATACAGGGCGATAGTGCTAGATGATCACCTCCTTTATATATAGGTCCAATAATTCCAATCTTTTATCCTTTTGAAAAAATTCCTGTTTTAAAAATTAAATTTACTAGGTAAGCAATAACTACACTAATATCCGTAACACAATGTTTGATGTCCTTTACTCGAATTTTGTCCATACCAGGTGACTTAACCTTCATATTTTTATGATACTAGTGATTTCTTTTGGATCCACTTCAAATAATGCCATTGACTGCAGAGAGTTCCCATCCTGATGACTATATGCAGGTATTTTACAGGTGTGGATAGTGTTTTTTATTTGATCTTCGAAAGACGACCCAAATTTATTTTCAATGATACTATTTGAGTAGATAATACCTAAATATTTTTGAATAGTGTCATCTACTGAACTTATATTTCTTCCTGATATTTCGTTTATTGTCTTCCATGTAGCTCTTAGATTAGTTTTACTACAATTTAGTTACTGTTTGTAAAAGTTGATTTTAGATTTACGAATTTCTTTATTCAGTGCGTTTCTGAACCCTTTGTATTCATTTCTATATGATTCATTACTTTTATTGTTTTTCCATCTTTTATATAAGAAGTCTCTTTTTTTTTTCAATTTATTTCTAGTATCCTAGAAAACCAAGGTTTTTTAACTCTGACTCTCTTATTAGCTACAAAAGTACACTTTCCATAAATACCATTAAGTTCTTCTACCACATTATTGTACAGTTCATTTGGGTCTTCTGACCTGGAAATTTTGACCAATTTATTTTGTCTAGTAGTGTATTTACTTTAATATCGTTCAATAACTGCTGTGCATGATTTTCATTATTTAAATTAGCTTTCATCTTCGGTGATAGACCAACAGCTGTTATGTAGTGGTCAGCTACGTCAGAAGAGATTACGGCTGAATATGCTATATTCTGTATATTCCTGCAAATAATATGGTCTATTAAGGTTTTGGAACCTCTATTTAAATCGACTCTGGTTGGATACTTTAGCAATGAATATGAACCATGTCCTGCCAAAGTGTTTTCGTAACTATTTACCCTAGAATTGTTGATATCAGGCATATCAATGTTTATATCTCCCAATATTAACAGTTCTTTATAGTCACTGAAATTGTGTAGACATACATCCAGTTCTTCAGTAAAATTACTGGAATTAATAGAGGGAGGTTTATAAATACAGATAATCCCTATATTACTGCCTTGATTATTTATTTTTAAATCCATGCCAAGGACTTCAAATGATTTACATTGCAAATTTAGTTTATTTATGATTAAATTTTTCTTAGTGAATAGAGCGATTCCTCCACCTCTTTTGTCTGGTCTGTTGTAAAAATTAGCATTGAATTCATCCAAAGTAAAAAGTATGTTTTTATATTCAGCTATACCTATTTCTATAAGACATATAATGTGTAAATCACCAAAGATGTGGCCAAATAATATCTTGAAATAATCCCAATTTGTAGATATCGATTGAATATTTAAGCACACTATATTTAAAGCCGCTTCTGAGCGTATATATTTACCATCATCAATGTAATTTTGAACACTGTCAAACTTAAAACATTTCACATCGGGTTCACTGATTAGGTCTTCACTATTCATAAAATGCACTTGAACTTTATTACTTCACAAACTCGTATTCATGTTCACGCCATTTTCTTCAGGTCATCTTCTCTCGTTACTCGTAAAACTGGGGCATCTTCGTTCTTCCTGGCAAGTATCTTTCCAAACTAGATCCACACATATTCCATCCGCACTCTTTGGCTTTCATCTTTTCTTGCCACAAGAGATTCGTGAAGTAAGGAGTCAGGCTTTCGTTGATGTATATTTTCTTATCGTTAATGGTACAATTACGCTTGTTAAGAAACTCAGTTCTAGTAGGTTTAGAACTGAATTTCACCACAATCGGAGCAATTTTGTTTTTGTTTTATTAAGACCAACGTCCATTTCTTCAGCAACCCTATGGACCACATCCAGTACTTTCTCTTTTTTGGTTGGCACTACCCCGCACAGTTCTATATAATTTTGCCTATTGTCTTGTTCCATCTCGTAAACTTTAGCACTGAGGTCCGAAATCACTATGTCCTGTTTTGCTTTTTCATCTTTCAGTTGACGCACTTCCGTCGTAAGGGATCTCACTAGTTCCTTACTGGATTTTATTTCTGAGAGAAGTTCATCGTACTTCTTAGAAATAAACTCCACTCCAGTTTCACTTTCGTCCCCTTCTTCTTCAAGTGAACAATCTCCTTCTTTAATCAATGAGCAGTGTCTTCACGTCATCTCCAGACTTTGACCCGTCCGCGTCAGGTTCCACGTTCTCGCTTGGTGATGTGGACTCTTTACGCAGGCGACACGCGCCACATCTCCAGTTAAGGCGATTATATTTACTCATACTTTTCCATGTCGTGGGTGTAACCGTCGTACAATCGTAATGATAGCACACTGCATTGAATATAATCACCATCGTTTGGAAGTGACTCCTTGCAATACTCACAATCCATGGCAAAAGGCGAAAGGCGGTAGAGCGACTCACAAACACGTCCGCACTGGCCGGGTTCTATCTCAGTAGTCAGTAGTTCTTGTGGTAGTAGTAGTTGTACTTTTTTGTGGTAGTAGTAGTTGTACTTTTTGTGGTAGTAGTAGTTTTAGTTTTTGTGGTAGTAATTGAAATCGTTGTGGTAGTAGTAGTTATATTTGTTGTGGTAGTAGTAGTTGTTGTTCTTGTGGTAGTAGTAGTTGTAGTTGTTGTTGTTATTGTTGAATTATAAGTTGTTGTTTTCGCGGTAGTGACCTAAACTAGCTTAATACGACCTATAACTACCTGAATATGACCTATAACTAGCTGAATACCACCTATAACTAGATGAATATGACCTATAACTACCTGAGTACGACCTAAACTAGATGAATATGACCTATAACTAGCTGAATATGACCTATAACTAGCTGAATATGACCTATAACTCGCTGGATACGACCTATAACTTGCTGAATATGACCTATAACTAGCTAAATATGACCCTTAACTTGCTACATATGACCTTTAACCAGCTGAATATGACCTATAACCAGCTGAAAGTGACCTAAAACAAGCTGAAAATGACCTATAACTAGTTGAATATGACCAAAGACTAGCTGAATACGACATAAACTAGCAGAATATGACCTTCAACTAGCTGAATATGACCTATAACTAGCTGAATAGGACCTAAACTAGTTGAATACGACCTAAACTAGCTGAATATGACCTACAACTAGCTGAATATGGCCTATAACTAGCTAAATACTACCTATAACTAGCTGAATATGGCCTATAACAAACTGAATATTACGTATAACTACCTAAATACGACCTCTAACTACCTGAATATGACCTATAACAAGCTGAATATTACATATAACTACCTAAATATGACCTATAACAATCTGAATATGACTTATAACGAGCTGAATATGACCTATAACTAGCTGAATATGTCCTATAACTAGCTGAATATGACCTATAACAAGCTCAATATGACCTATAACATGCTGAATGTGTCCTATAACTAGCTGAATATGACCTATAACATGCTGAATATGACCTAAAACTAGCTGAATAGGACCTAAACTAGCTTAATATGACCTACAACTAGCTGTATATCCATTCATTTATTTGCGATTGGGGGTGTGTCCCCCGGTGGCAAATTGGGTATACATAACAAATACATAATTATACATAACACTTCAATAACAATTAACAATTAAACTGGAGTATTTACACAAATCGTCAGTCTTTTCTTAAACACACCTATATGTTTGGGAAAAGGCTCTAAGACTGCGGCAGGTAGAGAGTTCCAATTATCAATGGCCCGGTTAACGAAAGAATATTTACCATAATTTGTCCACTGTGGTCGGCCCTTAACTTTGAAAGGATGATCACTCCTGCTCATGTAAGTGGGCTTTACCATACGTTTGCCAAGCTCACCCCATGCTGGTTGATTTGTATACGTGTTGTACATAGCTCAGAGTCTAGATTTCATCCTCCTAGCCTCCAGTGATTCCCACCCAAGTTTCTTTAACATACGGCTCACACTGCTCCTGGGATTAAAGTCACTGAGCACAAATCTAGCGGCCTTTCTTTGTACCATTTCCAACTCATTGATGAGCCCTATTTGATATGGATCCCAAACCGCCGAGGCGTATTCCAGAATAGGCCTTACAAGTGACAAATATCCTAATTCATTAGCTGAGGTACTACTTCCTTTTAATACCCTCATTACAAAGTGCAGAGATTTGTAAGCTTTAGAAACTACACGTCCTATATGAGTACTCCATTTCATATCATTCCTTACGTTAACGCCCAAATATTTGCAAGAATCTTCTTCTACAAGTATTTCCGAGCCAATATTATATTGAAAATCTTGCCTTCGCCCTTTCCTTATTTTTATGAGACTACATTTTCTTGTGTTTATTTTCATTTTATTTTCAATCGCCCACTTATAGACCAGGTTTAGGTCATCTTGAAGTACTGCATTGTCTTGCGAGTCATGTATATTTCGATATATTACACAATCATCCGCAAACAATCGACAATCACTACGAATTCCATTTGGTAAGTCATTTATAAACGCCAAAAATAACAAAGTTCCGATTACGCTGCCCTGAGGGATACCCGACGTTACGGTAATTTCATCCGAGAATAGGCCTTCGAATTTTACTTTCTGGGAACGACCCGTAAAAAATTCTTGGATCCATAAAATTACTCTTCTATCAATCTTCGTTGAAGCTACTGTAATTTATGGAGTAGCATGTCGTGTGTTACGACATCAAATGCCTTCGCAATGTCTATAACTACGACGTCGCCTGAAACTCCATTGTCTAACGATTCGCTAATATCTTGAAAAAGTGATAGCATCTGACTCTCGCATGAGTAACCTTCCAGAAATCCATGTTGCCTATCATTAAACCTTGATAATCCTTCCCACTGTTCCCTCAAGTAGTCGCAAATGAGATGCTCCATCTGTTTAAAAACTTATAACTAGCTGAATATGATCGAAACTAGCTGAATATGACCTGTAACTAGCTGAATATGACCTAAACTAGCTGAATAGGACCTATAACTAGCTGAATATGTCCTATAACTAGCTTAATATGACCTATAACTAGCTGAAAATGACCTATAAATAGCAGAATACGATCTATTACGAACTGAATATGACCTGAACTAGCTGAGTGGGGTATATAACTAGCTGAATATGTCCTATAACTAGCTGAATATGACCTATAACTAGATGAATATTACTTATAACTAACTCAATATGACCTATAACTAGCTGAATAGGACCTATAACATGCTGAATATGACCTATAACTAGCTGAATTGACCTAAACTAGTTAAATACGACCTAAACTATCTGCATACGACGTAAACTAGCTGAATATTACCTATAACGAACTGAATACGACCTTAACTAGCTGAATATGACCTATAAAAGGCTGAATATGACCTAAACTAGCTTAATATGACCTACAACTAGCTGTATATGACCTATGACTAACAGAATATGACCTATAACTAGCTGAATATGACCTATTACTAACTGAATATGACCTATAACTAGCTGAATATGACCTATGACTAACTGAATATGACCTATACTTAGCTGAATATGACATATTACTAACTGAATATGACCTATAACTAGCTGAATATGACCTATAACTAACTGAGAATATGACCTATAACTAGCTGATTATGACCTATAACAAGCTGAATATGACCTATAACTAGCTGAATACTACCTAAACTAACTGAATATGACCTATTACTAGCTGAATATGGCCTATAACTAGCTGAATACGACCTATAACTAGTGAATGTGACCTGCAACTAGCTGCCTTTGAAATGTATCTCTATCGTCGTCTCCTGCGCATACCTTGGATGTTGAAAATTTCAAATGTCGAGGTCCTACATCGAATGAAGAAGCATAAAGAACTGCTACATGTTATAAAGCAAAGAAAGACGCAATACCTAGGTCACATCATGCGAGGTACCAATTATTACAGCTAATTATTGAAGGAAAGATACAAGGAAAAAGATCCGTTGGGAGACGCAGAAATTCATGGTTGAAGGGCATTAGAAGGTGGCACCGGTGTACATCGGAGGAAGCATTTCATACTGCAATGTCATGGTCAGTGCTTGCTACGTGGATCGCCGACCTTCGTTTGGAGACGGCGTCTTAAGAAGAAGAATGTTTATAAAACAAGCGTATGCGAGTTTTATAATTTCCATACGAGTGTCTTAATTACCATTATAGGCGAGTTGCATACGACTGTTTATGTTCGGCGATAATTATAACTTTATTATATGTTTTAACATAAATATTCATAAATATCTGTTGAGATTCAGTCACTTGAATTTTGTGATCGGAGTGCAAGCTATGGGTTTGATATCTCTGTTTTCCAAGTTCTCTGACCGACCGACGCATGCACTCTGTGTGCTTGGCAATGCCATATGCAGGCCATATGTTTACAGCCTGCCGGTGTGCACCAGCATTCAGTCAAACTGTCACCAAAGTCGTTTGAAAGCAATGCGCTGTGTAGAAATTGGAGTTCGGGATATTTAGGTACAGTGCTATTTCTTGTCTCATATTCGCCAGTTTATTTACGCGAACATATGGACGGTTCCCTTTCCATGTTGGTAATTTATATAGACATGTTGGATTTTGAGCGCATGCGCGAACGTATCCTTACGTAATCGGTCAATGAATGAGCTCTGATTGGCTGGAGAAACTGTATCGTAATGGAAAACAGTGTTATAATGACCATCATTATGATACAGTTTTCTGACGGATAATATTCACATTTCGACATCGTCGAACATAAACCATGTTTGGTTGGTTGGTTCTTAAGTTTAGGGGCTACGACAACGCGGTCATGTAGCCCTGTGTACTTAGGGGGTATGTAGAATCTGTCTGATAACCGGTGTTAATTGTGATGACTGTATTAGTGTGTGTATCTGTTCTTTTAATTCAAGTATGAACTGCAACTTTGAATTTTTCAAATAGTTCCTACTTTTGCCGCCAAACACCACCGTCAACGAATACTAGGCCTAGTTCAGAACTTAGCTACTAGACGCCACCGCAGTCGGCTCTTGGCAACGAACGTAGCAACCTAAGAGCGATGTTTACATTCTTAATCTATACAATTTAGTTTCACACAGGTGTAATTAATGGAAAGTTCTTTAACATGCCATAAATCTATGACATGGGACCGCCGGCTTTACTTCCCCTCCGAAGGAAGGCATACTGAGGGATTTTAACGCTCTTAAAAAATCCGACGGCTTCGGCCGGGTTTGAACCCGCTATCTTGGGCTTAGAAGCTCAGCATGCTACCAACTACGCCACCGAAGCCGCCAACATAAACCATGTTTAATTAAATTTAAGAAAAAACAGGAACTCCGCCACTTTGTGAATTCGTTGGCATTGCACGGATTTCTCCTCAAAGTGTGCACCTTTACGTATCACCACGACCCGTGTGTAAACTCTGTGATCGGCACTGTGCCTGTTATCATGTTGTGACATGTAGTCTACAGTCTATAGTAGTCTTTTGTCAGAACTGACATTTATTCAGTCTAATTATGTATTCTTATTTTTGCACAGTTTGTGCGCGTTCCTTTCAATAATTACATTTAAGAATAGTGTTACATATTTTTAATTAAATAAGCAAAATGCGTGATGGTAGATCGTGTAGCTGTGAATTGTTACGGTTTGTCTTTTTTTTTTTTTTTTTTCTTACGAATTTGGCCGCCTGTGGACCGCATGGAACCTAAGGCTTTCTGGTTAATCTCCTCTTCTCTTCCCAAAACCTCTTCATTCGTTCACTTCTGATCTTTCGCTCCTCCTCGGATATTACCAGTTTGGCTCTAATTTTAGGTGTTTTCTCCTCGAACATCTTGATGTTGTCAATTCGGTTTCTAAACTCTTTTCTGTTGTGGATCACATCCACTGTGAGTCCACTTTCCTTGGCGTCTCTTTTAACATCTTCTACCCACTTAGTTGTAGCCTTCAGCTCTGTAATATATTGAATATCCTCTTAGTCAGTTGGTTCTCGTCCATTCTCACCAAATGTCCGTAGAATTTCAACCTTCGCTTCCGCATTGTGACAGTAATTTTTTCAGTGTGTTTATAGAGGTCATCGTTCTTTCTGTTCTTCCATGTCCCGTCAGCAGTTTTCTGTGGTCCTAAAATGTTCCGCAAAATTCTCCTCTCCTTTTTTTTCCAGTTCCTGAAGATACCCTTTTTTATTCAGTGTCAAGCACTCCGAGGCGTACAGACCCTCTGGCTTTACTACTGTGCTATAGTGTCTGAGTTTTGCCATGTAGGATATTGCTCGCTTGTTGTATCTGTTCTGGGTTAACCTATAAGCCAAATCCAATTTTCTAGCTCTGGCCCTATTTGCTTCTTTATCCAGCCCATTGGGTTCTATCCATTCATCTAGATATTTAAACTTCTGAATTCTTTTGACAGTCCCATGTTTCACTTTTATGTTTGCCGTTTATATACCAGGTGAATCAGCTGCTCCTAATAATATTGTTTTATGCAACCCAACTAACGCGTGTTGTCAGGAAGGTAAAAATGTATCTGCTTCCAACTATTGCAGGGGCGTATATAAGGGGGATGCTGAGGGGGCTCCTGCCTACCCGAAAAAAAAACAATAAAAATTAAGAAAGTGTTGCTTTGGTAAGAGCATAAAATAATTGTAAATTTGGTTGTACCTTAATCTTAACTTATTGACTAAGTTATAAACAATATTAAGATTGAAATCAGACTAACTCGTGGTGTACTGGCTTGCATTCTTGGCTGCTACCCCGGAGGTCCGAATTCGATTCCCAGCTGTGACAAGAAATTTTAATTCTGGTCTGACGGCTGGAAAGGGGTACACTCAGCGTTATGGGGCAAAACTGTGAATTCCACAGTACGGTACTTTTGCGAAATATATTATCAACTTGTAAAAAAGAAAAGAAAAAGAACTGTTTACCTTTCTGCTTGGTAAATTGACAAATATTTAGATATTTGCCATTCATACTCCATAGACCATAATAGAAAATTAATTAAGTATAACATTTTATATGTGTGTTGTGTTGTATTTTATAACGTTTTTTATCATTTTAAATGATCTTGTCGACTTCGTCGTTACGCTGGGGTCTGGCGTTATGTTACGGTGACGGGACGAAATTTACCCAGATGCACTGAGGTGTGTGACGTCATAGTACTGCTTGGTGCATATGTTCCCCGACAATCTCTACTTCGTTAGTATAAGACAAAAATCCCCGATTTTTGGATGTCACGGGCAATCTCGAGAACCACTGGATGGATTTTGATGCGGTTTTCACCATTCTGTAAAGGATATCTCGAGGAAAGATTCTGTAGAAAATAATTTATGTATGATCAAAGGAAACCAAGCAGTAACGATTTCAGTGAAAAAGTCGAAAACAAACTTGGCGTCAGTGCGCTTCTTAAGCTTACGCTGGGCAAACCGTTAAAAATATCAATATACTATGAGCGTAAGAATTGGTCAGCATGAAAAGTTCTACAAAAACTTTCGCGAGAGCATATCTTTATCTTCAATACGTCGCCCACTGTGTTTTTAGACTGGATGGAAGGGGCACGTCCCCGCACGCTCTGCTGAGCGTGACGGCATCCCGCGCGCTTGACCTTGCTTTGCCCTTGCTTTGCACTTGCCCTTCGCGAGTAATTTGAAACAAGATCAGCAAGATAAGTATTATGCTGATAATTTTCTAACATGTCAAGATTCTTTGGTCTTTCTAGCATTTTTCATCATTTGTAACATTTAAAATGATACCAAGTCTGGTCTTTCAGACTGACTGTCGCTTTTTGTATTGTCAGTAATTGTAGGCTGTATAAACTATGAATCTTATCTAAAATAATTACTCAAAGTTATATGCTCTAAGATATTGGTTGATATTTCTGGGTATTTTGCGGTGACAATCCCCTGAGAATACTCACAATTTTCCAGGATAGTCAGCACCTCTCCCCCGAAACAAAATGTTTATACGCCCCTGTACTAATGCACTGCAAGCAAGCACTTCCCGCAAATGATAATGAAGCCGAATAATTTTCTCTCGTATTAAGTCTGTAGTCACATCGAGGGGAATATAATAGTGTTCAGTATCGTTTGCAGGATATGCTTGCAGTGGATTAGTACCATACAAGCAGAGGGTGTGGTGGCCCAGCAGATAAGCTGTTGGCCTCTCACCAAGGTGGACTGGGTTCGATTCCCGGTCAATGCATTTGAGATTTTCGATGTGAAATGCCAAGTTCTGTGGTTCGCATTCCACGTAAAAAGGAGGTCTCGTGGCTCATGACCGCATAATTAATAGCCACGTTAAACTAGAAACGTCCTTTCTTAGGATGCAAGCAGAGAAATTTAGACCTTCGTGATAACAACGTTAGTTGGGCTGCATAAAACAATATTATTAGGGGCATATGATTTACCTGGCATATGCTTATCCCCCCAGCTCGGCTTCACCCACGGACTCTGCGTGGGATCATTCCTCTACCGTCTGGGAGCTGCTCACACCTTGTCAGCAGATACAACTGGGGATGTTGACAGGCCGATCGTCCAGACGACAGTTTTAATGAAGGGTCAGGGAAGGGATTTTGGTAGCAAGTCGACCGGGGACCAGTCGGCATTTGCCTGGTGGTGAAAATTGGAAACCTCGGAAACCCAGTTTCAGGATGGCCGAGGTGGGGTTCGAACCCACACTCTCTCGATGCCAGTGAGGAGTGAGCTATGGCATTAATGCTCATGGCCATCATGGCCTGTTATATTTATTTAGAAAAAATATAATAATATGGTCCCACAGGCCCTCTCTTAAGAAAATTCTGGGTGAGCTGATGGTAATGAGTAGGGCTCGGATCGATATGCTCGATAAAATCTCCAGATATGCTCGAAAACCATGTGTTTTATGCTCGATAGATATGCTCGAAAAAAAACATTATATGCGGTTAAATATGCAGAATATGCTCGAAAAACTCCGTTAAAAATATAGAAAGGAAAGTGAAATGTTGTTGTAACATACCTTTATATACGAGCTATTTTCTAATTGTATGTGTGATACACTGCAATATACTCACATTCAAGTTTCAAGTATAGGCCTATATAAGAGACGTTTTTTTTTTATGAAAGTTGCAGTTTAAAAGTACATTTACAAAATGTTCAGAATTAGGCGAGTCAATGAAGTAGATCTGCATTGGTCTGTACAACAAGAATTTTTTCTATGTTTTCAGTTTTGAATGATTTTCTTAAATCAGTCAATAAAAGTTTCAATGCCGAGAATGACCTCACTAAAGGTTAAAAACATGCGGTTCTATTATTCGCACCAGATAGGCTTTTCAATAATTATTTCTGTTTTCGAACCTTAAGGATGGTCAGGGCCCGAATTCGGGAGGGAATTAGAAGAAAAACAAACTATTTAGACGAAAACCACAAGAATATGCATTTATATGCTTCTATTCTGAAAACCGCGGTTTTATGCATTTATATGCTCGATAAATTTCAATGCTGTTGGTCCCAGAGAGGTGAAAATACCACCGAAAGGCTTCTTTCAATGTGTACTATTCAGGAAAAAAATATGCAAATATGCTCGAATCCGAGCCCTAGTACTGAGGATTAATAACTACGGCCGTGATGGGGAACTGCAGCTAGTCCGGAGATTGGAGGTTGAAAACCCAGCGCTTACAGCGGCTATCCTGAGTGTGTTTTCCCCGGATTTTTCTACACTCCCTCCATCCTCCATCAAAATGCAGGGATAGTAACTTTTTGATGTGTAACATCTTTCCACTCGGTATCTGGATATTTTTGTGGCACTCGGTAGCTGGACATTTTTGTGGGAGTGATTTTGGAAAAGACGGAAGTGGATGGGACGGAAACAATGAGCGTGCACGGTGGCAGAGATCGGTACAACGACGTACTCTAAGCCATGTGACTATGTGGAATGTAAATCGCATACGGTTTACCTCAAGGTTTGGAGGCTCCATTAAAGAGATTCCTACAATAAATCATCTTCAAGATGTCGTTCTTTGGTGTGAAAATATTCATTATATTATATTTTCTGAAACCAATTACGCTTTATTAAATCTTCATACTTTTGCTGTATTCTTATTTAATGTAAGCACTCGATACCTCGAGTGCTATATCGCATCAACCAACACTCCAAACAACGTAGGAATTTAGTATATTAACACCGACTACTAACAATAACTGAAACTTCGTTGGTCTAAACGTATCACTGGGAGAAACGCATTTAATATATCTACTGAACACCTAATTTTTAATCGCGCTTATACTTGGCAGTGCGCTATATCGGCAATAAGAGGCCATTTTCAATAACACCGCTGGCATGGGTTCACTAACTGGCCGCTATAATGCGCAGCTTGCATCAAGTAGGCAGTGGATTGATCCCGCATACAGTTGCAGGTATATGTCTCGACTGCAGATGCATTGGAGAATCCTTTCATGCTTGCTGGCACAAGGTAGCACTATGAGTTCATTCTTTACAAAATGCGAGTAAGTAATATGGAATTATTCGAATAACATGTCAGATGTTACACATCATATGTGACTACTGTAAGGCTCGTATTTATTTATTTTTATTTTTTCAAATCCCTGGACACCTAGCTAATCACTGTCCTTAATATAGTCATCGCAGAAGAACAGGTGTCAGACAGACCAAACACACGGACCTGATGGTCAATATGTCCCAAGCTCCTGAAATGAATTAACAACAAGGATTAATAAGGTTTGATAACCGACAGTGGTAGCTACGCTTGCTAGGTCATGGGGCCAAGCTATCTGTGGACTCGGTAGACGAGGGTTCGAGCCCCAATGTCGGACGTCCTTAAAATGGTTTTCCGTGGTTTCCCCATTTCCAGCTCCAGGCAAATGCTGGGACGGTACCTTCTGAAAGGCCACGGCCGCTTCCTTCCACATCCTTGCCCAGTTTCATTCATGGTTGGTTGGTTCCTCAGTTTAGGGGCTGTGACAACGCGGTCATGTAGCCACGAGTACTTTGGGTGTGTGTAGAATGTGTTTGATAACCGGTGTTAATTGTGATGACTGTATTAGTGTGTGTTTTCTGTAATTCAGGTAAGGACTGCCGACGATCAATTAAAGTAGTTCCTACATTTACTACCAAATGCTAACGTTAACGACACCTAGCTGTGAACTTGGCTACTATATGCCACCGCAACCGGCATCCAGCGATGAACGTTGGAACTAATAGAGCGTTAATCAAATCTAACCTACAAATTTAGCTTCACGCAATTGTAGTTAGTAGAAGGTTATTTTACATGCCAAGAATCTATGACGTGGGCCAGCCAGCTTTACTTCCCCTCCGAAGGAAGGAATACTCAGGGATTTTTAACGCTCTTAAAAAATCCAACGACTTTGGCCGGGTTTTAACCCGCGATCTTGGGCATAGAAGCTCAGCATGCTACCAACTACGCCACCGAAGCCACCAGTCTCATTCATATTCATTTATTTCATCTCTCGTTAATTCCTCTCAAGAGGTTGGCGTCAGGAAGGGCATTGGGCCGTAAAAACCATCCGCCAAAACTACGTCCATCGCATCACATCCCCGATCCCGTTGCAAAACGGGAATAATAAGGGACAGACATACATTAAATAGTAGAGCCCTCCGCGAATAAACAAAACGTTATCCAGATCCGCACATTTGTTATCCGAATCCGCAGGCATTACAGTAATATTTTTAGCCTACCTTTCACATTTTGCAAAAATGAGGAAAAAGTAGACTTATGAGATCGGGCAAATGTCTGTCTGTCTGTCTGGCTGGCTGGCTGGCTGTGTGTGTGTTCCCCCCTATCAACTCCTAAACGGCTGCAGCAATCGAAACAAAATTTGGTAGAAGTAAAGATCTATACCTGAATATCTCACGGCCATATTTGAAAATGATGTCAGTGCTACCAACTGCTAAAAAATCGCAATTGAAATTTGAGCTCCATGTTGGATATCTTGGAAAGTATGAATGGGAGCTATTTCAAAATTGGCACACGTACAGACCATAATATTTCAGTTTAATTTCCAGGAGGCCATACATGGCAGTGTTGCCAAAATGATTATAAGCCTCCTGATAGGTCCAACTTTTAAATGCATATAACTTCTACACTATCAATTGGAATTCAACCAAATTTCGTATGTTGTATGTGTACATAACCAGATATGACTGAGCGTATTCTTAAGACCTACCAGGGCTGCCAACTGTTAATAAATGCTCCTAATTTATTTTATCCAGCTGCATGCCTCTCACCAAGGCGGTCCGGGTTCGATTCCCGGTCAATGCATGTGAGATTTTCGAAGTGAAATGCCATGTCCTGTGGTTCGGATTCCACGTAAAAAGGAGGTCCCGTGGCTCATAATCACAAGATTCACGGTCACGTAAAACTACAATATTCCTTCCTTTTATCAGAAAGTATGCAAGCCGACAGCTTTAAACTATGCACACGTATAGTACCTGACATTCTATATTAATTTGGAGTAACTTATATACGTCAGTGCAACCAACATGATTCTAAGCCTGCTGACAGGTCCAACTTTAAATACATGTAACTTCCATACTATCATTTGGATTTCAACCAAATTTCGTATGTGCTATGTGTACCATAACAGATATGACTATGCGTATTCTAAGGAGCAACCAGGGCTGCCAACTGTTAATATGTGCTGTCCCTATTTTTGTTACCCTAATATCAATATATCAGAAAGTATGCAAGCCAATAGCTCTAAACTTTGCACACGTATAGTACCTGGCATTCTAGACGAATTTGGAGTAACTAACATACGTCAGTGCTGCCAACATGATTCTAAGCCTGCTGATAGGTCCAATTTTAAAATGCATGTAACTTCTATACTAACTAATGGATTTCATTCAAAATTGGCACAACAATAGATCATATTATTTCAGATTATTTCTGACCAATACATGCATGACATTGTTGCCAACATGATTTTACGCGCGCTGTTAGATCCAATGTTTAACTGCATGTAACGTCCATGCTATTCATTGGACTTCAACCAAATTTTGTATTTAGTACCTTAAGAGACGGAACTAAGAATATATTCAGTCATCAGGGCTGCCAACTGTAGTGCTCTATTAGGATACATTATGCCAGGTATACAGTATTTCGAACTAATTGGAAATTTCGATATTAGCAACTTAATTTCGTCATTATTCTAGATAGGTTCATATTCTGTAGAATAATCATTGGCATGAAAAGTAGGCTGTATAGTTCTTCACGGAACTTCTTGTTAATTTATTAGATGAAAATCCACAGCCTGCTTCCAGTCTCCGACCGGGTCAGGAATGGAATGAATGAAGCCCCCATCTAGGGGCGAGGATATGAACTAAGCTGGCTGCCGAAGCCTGTCGCACTCCCCTGGGGCAATGATTAAATGAATGACAGATGAAATGAAATGATAGTGGAGAGTGTTGCTGGAATGAAATGTTGACAGGGAAAACCGGAGTACCCGGAGAAAAACCTGTCTGCCTCCGTTTTGTCCAGCACAGATCTCACATGGAGTGACCGGGATTTGAACTACGGACCCAGCGGTGAGAGGCCGGCGTGCTGCCGCCTAAGCCAGGGAGGCTTCTTTAATTTATTAGATAAAGCTTATAAAGTATTAAAGCATCACATTTCGACATTTGAGAAGAAATTCGTCTCCCTTATTTTGGCCTAAGTCCTGTGGTTCGGATTCCACGTAAAAAGTTAGGTCCCGTAGCTCATCACAAGATTCACGGTCACTTAAAACTACAATCTTCCTTCTTCAATACTAATTGAGGGTACTTACTGTACATGACTGGCGTCTCTTACGTATCTATATTATTCTCATAAAATCGAAGTGAAAGCAAATAGGTAAATAACAAGAAACGTGAGAGACGCAGATCTTACCAAAACTACATTATATATATTTCTAAAAAATCCAGTTCAACATGGTATTTATAAACTAGCCGCAAATTTACTCTAAAAATTATCCGCAGCTTATCCGCAGATATCCGCAACCGCGCGGTGCTTTATTAATAAGCCTTAATACTCTTCTTGAGAAGTGGTCAACTAATGTCGACCAAAGTAGTATGTGTAATCGACTTTGAAGGTTGTTTGTGAAGTAACCAATAGACCTACATAAAATCCAATAATATCATCATTTTCGTCGTTCTATTTTACGTTAGTTCATGAGGTTTGAAATTTTTAATTTATATTTTAATATTTTGTATCGCAGATGGAACACAAAAAGTGCACGTTTTTAAGCGTGTTTCAACCATGCGTCGCATTTAAGAATTATTATCTCAAAAACCCGTTATCAGATCGAATCCAAATTTCAACACAATATACCTTGGAATGATGTATAACTGGTTATTAATTTCAAAAATTTTGTGTGTCCAAAAAACAAAGTTGTTATCATTTTTGTAAGATAACTTTTTTCGGCTCGAGGTGGTTGGAAAATGTAGTTCTTGGTCGCGTTGTAATCCTTATACATCGAAAAGTTATGCTGTATGACTGTGAAATACGTAAATTAATTCACATATTTTATATGGTTGAAAGAGAAATGTGCAGGTATAGAAAATTGTCTGAAATTAGGAAAAGTAGACACAGCTTATCGAAGGATTAAGAATACTTTTGGGGAAAAGAAGACTAAGTGCTGTAATATTAAGGACACAAATGGAAAGCCTCTAACAGATAGGGAAGAAAAGGTTGAGAGATGGAAAGCTTACATAGAGAGTTTGTATAAGGGAAAGGAGATTGAGAATCATGTAATGGAAAGGGAGGAGGAAATTGATGAGGATGCGAAATGAGATTTAATATTGAGATCAGAATTTGATAGAGCTTAGGAAGACTTAAGCAGGAACAAAGCACCAGGCATAGATAATATACCGATTGAGTTGCTACGCTGCATAGGAAATGAAGGTCTGATCAGGTTATTTCACTTGGTGTGTAGGATTTATGAGACAGGTGAGGTACCCCCTGATTTCAAGAAGAATGTAATCATCCCTATACCAAAGAAAGTGGGAGCTGACAGATGTGAAGATTACCGTACAATCAGCTTGATTACTCATGCTTCAAAGATCCTGTCTAGAATAATTTACAAGAGGATTGAAAGCCAGATAGAAAGGGAGTTGGGTGAAGACCAGTTTGTTTTCAGGAGAAATGTAGGAACAAGGGAAGCTGTACTAAGTCTTAGGCTGATTTTGGAAGGTAGAATAAGGAAAGATAAGAGATCGTTCATGGCTTTTGTAGACTTAGAAAAGGCTTTTGATAACGTTGATTGGACTAAATTGTTTGACATTTTGAAATCGATTGGAATAAAGTACAGGGATAGGAGGGTGATATACAATCTATACAGAAACCAGACAGCAGTCATTCGAGCTGAAGGACATAAGAGAGAAGCTGGTATTCAGAAAGGTGTAAGGCAAGGCTGCAACTTATCACCCATACTTTTCAATCTTTACATTGAACAAGCAATGAAGGAAATTAGAGAAAAATGTAAAGTGGGAGTGAAGATTCAAGGAGAAATAATTTCAACTCTGAGATTTGCTGATGACATCGTCATCTTGGCCGACAAGCCTGAGGATTTGAATGAGTTTTTGAATGGTATGGACTCCGTCTTACGGAAAGAATTCATGATGAAAATTAATAAATGTAAAACAAAAATACTGGAATGCAGCCGAAATAAATCAGAAACCCCTGTGGAGATCAAATTGGCAGGTGAAAAGCTGAAGGAAGCAGGAGACTTCTGTTACTTAGGAAGCAGAATAACCAGTGATGGACGAAGCAAAGAGGATATAAAAAGCAGGTTGGCTCAGGCAAAGAAAGCATTTCTACAAAAAAGGAATCTGCTGACATCGAATATAGATTTAGGTATTAGGAAGTCATTTTTGAAAGCCTTTGTCTGGAGCGTGGCGCTCTATGGAAGTGAAACTTGGACTATTGGTGTAGCAGAAAAGAGGAGAATTGAAGCATTTGAAATGTGGTGTTACAGGAGAATGATGAAGATCAGATGGGTAGATAGGGTTACAAACAAAGAGGTATTAAGCCGAGTGGGAGAGGAGAGATGTTTCTGGCGACTGCTAATGAAGAGAAGAGATAGGTTGGTAGGACACATACTAAGACACCCAGGAATAGCAAGCTTAGTTATGGAAGGAAGAGTCGAGGACCAGAACTGTAGGGGTAGACCAAGGTTTGAATATGTTAAACAGATTGCCTCGGATGTGAGGAGTGGTAGTTATGTAGAGATGAAACGATTAGCTCAGGACAGGGAGGCATGGAGAGCTGCATCAAACCAGTCAAAAGACTGAAGACTCAAACACAAACACACATTTTATATCAGTTTGTATTTGTAGGGGGGAAAAAGACATTGTTCACCAGCTAGCCGCTCCGGAGAAAGCTGCACAGCGTTGCCGAAATGGAGCCCACACGCAAAATGGTGCGCCTCGCTCGGAAGTGATGGGCTCCATCTCAGCAACGCTGTGCAGCTTTTCCTGGAGCGACTAGCTGATGAACCACGTGTTATTTCCCCGTACAAATACAAACCGATATAAAATAAGTGATTTATGTATTTCACAGCCATACAGCATAACTTTTTTATGTATAACGATTACAACGCAACCAAGAACTATAATTTCCAACCACCCTGAGCCGAGAAAAAGTTACCTTACAACAATGATAACAATTTTGTTTCTTGGACACACAAAATTGTGAAATTAATAAACCAGTTATACAACATTCCAATGTATATCGTGTTAAAATTTGGATTCGATCTGATGACTGGTTTTTGAGATAATAAATCGTAAATGTGATGCATGGTTGAAACACGCTTAAAAACGTGGACTTTTTGTGTTCCAATTGCGATAAAAAAAATATTAAAATATAAATTTGAAAATCCAAACCTACATGAACTAACGTAAAATAGAACGAAGAAAATGATGATGGTATTGGATTTTATGTAGTCTATTGGTTATTTCACAAACAACCTTCAAACTCGAGTGCACATAATACTTTGGTCGACAGTAGTTCCCCGTTACATGTCTTGTGACCACGAAAATGGTGCCTCTCACGCGATATAGGGTGACTAATCAGCTATGTCGTCGTTATGGCGTCGATGGGAGGAAGTGTGATGTAATCTGACGTCACTCCCAGTGAGGCTGGCTGGTGCTCAGAGGTGCCGGCAAGCAGCAGTGACAGCCCAGCTAGCGCCGCGACACAACACAACAGCCACCATGCCGCTCCGTGAGTACCTCTTGCCAGCACGCTTCTAGGTTTACTCTCAAAATATTACCATCATATTTACTTGAAAGATTATGCGTTATTTATATTCTTGTGCAAATTTCTGTGCCCACCTCGGTGCGAAGTGGCTAGCATTGTTGACAGTCACCACGGAGGTCCGGGCTCGAATCCCGGCTTTGTCAAAAAAAAAAACTCGTTTGAGTGTTGGAACGGCGTTCACTCAGCCTTGTGAGACAAAGTTGAAAAGAGGTGGGTTTGATTCCCACCTCAAGCATTTTGGAAATGGTTATTCCTGGTTTCCCAGTTCTACTCCAAACAAATGCCGGGATGGTACCTAAAGTAAGGACACGGCCCAAAACCTACCTCGATTACAAATACACACACTAGTAGTGTACAGACATCACACTAACACAGGTTTATCAGTCAAATTCTGCACACACCCAAGTACACGGAGCTACATGACCACGATGTCGCAAAGCCCTTAAAGAATTAACAACACAACAATATATTCCAGGCTCGCCCAAGATATTTAATTCTGGTCCGAGGGCTGGAACGGGGTACACTCAGCCTCGTGAGGCAAAACTGAGTAGAGGCGGGTTCGATTCCTACCTCGTCAATGCATGTGAGATTTTCGAAGTGAAATGCCATGTCCTGTGGTTCGGATTCCACGTAAAAAGGAGGTCCCGTGGATCATGATCTCGCGATTAACGGTCACGTTAAACTACAAGCTTGCTTTTTGATTCCTACCTCAGCCATCCTGGAAGTGGTTTTCCGTGGTTTCCCACTTCTACTCCAGGGAAATGCCGGGATGGTACATAACTTCTCCTACCCAAATACTATCATCAATTACAAATACAAGTACAGACATCAGGTTATGAGACAACTTTTACACACACCCGAATATGGGGCTACATGACCACGATGTCTCAAAGCCCCTAAAGAATCAACAACAAATTTCTGTGACAGAAAATTCTTTTAAAATTCATGGCGTGGCGGATGACCTCGCTGTTCCACCACTTTATTATTATTATTATTATTATTATTATTATTATTATTATTATTATTATTATTATTATCATTATTAAAATATCATCTTATGCATTTCATTTCAATTCCTACTCATTTGATGTGAAATGCCATGTTCTGTGGTTCGCATTCCACGTAAAAAGGAGGTACCGTGGCTCACGACCCAAAGTACGCGGAGCTGATGACAACAATATTCCAAATCGGAAAAAAATCATTGTTTACTTTCCTGGTTAATTAGTTTTCACGGCCAAGTAATTAAAACTTAGCAATCTTCTAGGTTTTGCCGTGCCTTTTGTGGGGTTCCGCCTAGGTACACCAAATCGAGCTGATCAGCGGGCTCTTGGTGACCATGCCCGGACCACCGCAGTGGTAGTGAACTATGCACTACAGTACATCCTCTTATATAAGGCCCATTTGCACTTTTTTACTGCGAGAGCTGAGAGCTCTTACAGCTTTTTTACTCTCATAGTAAGGTATTGTAGTACATGGTCCACAACCACAGTGGCAGTCTGGGCATGGTCACCAAGAACCCTCTGATGAGCCTGACTTGGTGCTCTTAGGCAAAATCTCATGAAATACATGGGAAAACCCTAGAAAATTAGCTGATTATCTATATACATAATACGCTAAGGTGTATGTTTCACAAAACTCAAGCTCCTAAACCAGACGGAGTTAGAAGGTGTGGTTTGTACCAAAATCTTCCAAATCGTTTCCATAGTACAGGAAAAATCTTGCAATTCTTGAAAAGTCAACGGAAATATATTTATTTGTTTATAAAGTGCCTTTAAACAAATAAACAAGACGCCCAAAGGGCAGCTTGCATGTCGAATTTTGTTGTTCCTTGGAACGCTATGAAAGTCAAGGAGGTTAGATATCAAAGCTCCTTGACACTAGCGCTTTCTAGTAGAGAATGGAGGAACTTTTGTGTTGGCGGAAAATCCCGAGATTAATTTTGTCATTATGAACACGGCCTACTGAATTCAAAGGGTTATTTAACATGCCAACATCGTATGACATGCGTGCCGTGAATTTTGTCGCCTTTCAAAAATCACTTAGCACAGCCAGGAGCGAACCTGCAAGCTTGGTGTTGATAATCCGACACGTTAACCACTCACCCACCGTGGCAAGCTATAAAGAGTGCGTTTAAACAAATAAACATATTTATAGAAGCCCGCATAACAGTAAAGCCAGGCGGGTGGTTTATACACATACGAGAGTTCTCGCACGGGTCCGTTAGTTCATAATTCATTTCTTAAAATGCTCAGAACGAACCGTCAACACATTACCAGCAGAATATCATCTGGATTCAGATGGTATTTTCTTCTGTACTTAACACAATAGCTTATTAACGTTTTGCCAACAACGACTGGCATTGGACTCTCCACTCACCAGCATTGAAACTCAGCGTTGACAGTAGTCATCAGAAGTTTGGCCTTTCTCACACTTACTCCACGCAAATATTCGAATAGTACCTTATTTCAAAGGGGCACGATGATGCTGCGGTCAAGCTGTTTGCCTTTCACCAAGGCGGACCAGGTTTGGTTCGAATTCCAAGTTACAGGATATCCTGTGGCATATGATTGCGAGATTAAGAACCACGTAACATTTGAAACTGATGACGATCTTATTCCAATCCCACAATATCACAGATTATTCAAACAAATCTCGCACATGCAGTAGTATATGGGGCTGATGACCAAAACTGTCCGTAGCCCTATACAAATAACAACAACAACATGTACACTCACTGGACTCTGTATGTCTGTCTGTCTGTCTGTTAGCTAGTCAGCCCAGAGGCTGGTTGGATCCTCAAACCGTATCACTATAGATAGCACAATAATGAGGCGTACTCAGCAACATGAGGAGTGAGGTAGTTTGCCATTGCTTTCCTCACCGAGTCAGAACAATAGCACTCACCCTACGAGTAGAACCATTCACAGTACACACAGGCACTAGCTATGCCCTGAGGCACCACCCATACCTCAGTAGCTTCCATATAATCACAGCCATGTGTGGAACTGAGATATCGGTGGAAAGCCATATTTCACTCTAGCCTGTGCCAACAGACAAATGCAAATGTACTGCATTCATCAAGAGGTTCGTTGAAGTAAGGAGTAAAGTGTTTTTAAACGAAAATCAAGTTAATCTCAAAATGTGTTGTTGTTACATTAAAACGGCTTCAGGACACCTCTCTCCTTGGAGCAGTCCTTTCTGGTGAGTAAGACTTGAAAATGTGATCGCTGTCGGGATTCGATCTTGATTCTCCCGCTATCTCGTTAAGGGCGTTTAGCTATTTTCACCATTTGAGCCACGCCCCAATCATGGCAAACTGTCAAATCTTAGTTAGAATGGAGCGTGTTGTTGTTTCATTTGAGGGGCTTAGACATAGAGGTAATTTCAGTTCCGTGTACTTGGGTGTGTGTAGAATGGCTGTATTAGTATGTGTTTTTTGTAATTCAGGTGAGGATTGGATAGGAGTCGGCCGTGGCCTAAAAACCATCCCGACATTTTCTTGGAGTAGTAGTGAGGAAACCACAGAAAACCACTTCCAGGATGGCTGAGATTGTATCCGCCTCTTCTCAGTTTTAACTCATGAGGCCGTTCCAGTCCTCAAACCAGAATTAAATATATATAGGCAAAACCGGAAAGTGATACGTCCACGGTGTATGCTAGCCACTACACCATGAGATGGGCTCTATCGTACTTAAGTTGTGTGTATTTCTATTAGGGTCAAAGATTGGTCAATGCCAACGTACCAACCCGTCATTATCCTGTAAGACGTATGCGAAAAACAGGAGAATATCATACTGAGAATGAGCGCTGTTTGCACCGAGATTCGAATCGCGTATCTCCGAAACTCAGCCACTCAATGCAACCGTGGAGTCAGTCGTGACCACTCGGTCGAAGGCAATGAATTTTAGGGATCCAGTCAGGGATCGACCCTTTCAGAGTCGGTGCCAACATAGTATTTTTTTAAAACTTCAACCATGACGAATAGAAATAAATAGTGTTATCACTCACCGAGTTCAACCGCGCCCCGCTCGGCTAGCACTAGCGGCGCTGATCCCCAACGCTACACAGTCAGCTGTTCAATAGTGGGATACGCGCTGGGCTACGTAAACCTCTTTACGAAGGCTGCGGTTACGCTGATTACAACAAATTGTGTGTTTAGACTTATGAATAATACTGTCAAAAAGTTAGTATTAATATTCTCTGTCCCCATGTAGAACTATCGTTTAAAACCCTTCGTTAGTCGCGCATTGGTCTGACAGCTCCATGGTTCGTTATATTAGTTTTAATATCAAGCCAACAGTTCTAGTTATGATCTTATCGTCTCGTGACATCTTACACCAAACCTTAGTAAGCATTTTTCTGGAGTTGTGAAATAGCGTGCCTAAAAATAACTTTAACACGTGTAACATTTTGTCAGCGTGAGATTGATAGTACCAGCGCTCCCAATGATGTTACATTCTGTCAGTGATTGGCAGGTGTGCTGTTATACCGATTATTTGGCTTAGTATGTTGCCTTAGTTAATATCAGTAAGGAGATTGCGCCTTACGAAAACCTACGGATGCAGATGAAGCGTGTCGCCTTCTGCTGAAAGATAACGAATAGCTAGTTCATGATTCAGTAATTTCAAAGGAATTTGTGACTCTGATACTGAAGACAAAGTTGAAACAAGATCCGAAGATCAGGAGGACGGTAACGGAAGCGAAGAATTGGATGACCGTTTATTTTATTGGCAGGTTGGCCATTATTATATGTCCGACTCATTCTTGGCCACTTGGCCATCACCACGGAAGTCCGGGTTCGATTCCCAGCTCTGTCAATAAATTTAATACTGGTCTGAGGGCTGTAACGGTGTTCACTCAGCCTCGTGAGGCAAAAATGTTAAGAGGCGCGTTCGATTCCTACCTCAGCTATTCTGGAAGTGGATTTCCGTGGTTCCCCACTTCTCCTCCAGGAAAATGCTGGGATGGTACCTAACTGAAGGACACGGCCGCTTCCTACCCAAATCCGACCTCAATTCCAAATACACACACTACTACAGACATCATAATGACACAGCTTATCAGACGAATTCTAAACAAACCCAAACACACGGGGCTACGTGACCACGATGTCCTTAAGACCCTAAAGAATCAACAACTATTATTATTTTAGGCCTATTATTATTATGACGGATTTTTTTTTTTTTCGTTTTAGGTAAGGATGGAACGAAATAGAACAAGTAACCATGGAAGGCTGCCTTCATTCCGTATCCTACTGGGCGGCTTTCGTGATTTTACATCAGTGGATAGATATTTCGGTAAATTTTGAAAAATGTGATGTACGGATCCTGGTTTTAATTTCCACTTCACACGAGGAATTTCCACGTTCTCATAGTTCACTACGAAACAGTCCGCCTTTATAATAATTAAATCTTCCGAAAAACGCTCGTCACAGATTCTATTTTTGATCGACAATTGCTTATATTTCCACGGAATAACTCTCGCCCATTTCGCAAACAGATATGTTTCTTTTGGCGGTGTGAAAAAATGTCTACCATCAGATTTTCTTCGTCACCCGATTTACTTCCAGGAACAAAACATTACGACATTTTCCCGAAACAACAGAAAACTTAGTTGTTGGCACACACAAAGCACTGCACAGACATTCGTAAACTATTACAATGAAACAAATTCCCTCGAATAATATGACTTCTCGCGCACAGGATATTATAGTACTAACATAATGTCACACGTGCATATGGTTCGGCGCGACTTCCGCGCCACACACTGGCTGGACCATGAACTACAATGCTTAAATAGCGGAGTGATGACACTGTTTATTTCTATTCGTCATGCTTCAACGATGCATATCTCGCGTGAGGTGCAATTATCCCCTTATTCCTTATTAGTTGTCGTTAAAAAAACGTTGGTTAACGCGAAATATACAAGAAAACAAAGTAGTTCCGTGACGAACTAAAGAGCCTACATTCCTTAAAATTTGAGATTCATGCCAAGGAATAATCTATATATCAGAAATGAAATGTTACATTGGATCTATCAGCGCACGTAAAATCATGTTGGCAACAATGTTTTGTATGTGCTGCTTGGAATTAATCTGAAATATTATGTTCTATTATAATCCCAATATTGGATAAAATCCATTTGTTAATACTGTATAGAAGTTACAAGTATTTAAAAATTGGACCTATCAGCAAGCTTAGAATCATGTTGGCAGCACTGATATGTATCAGTAATCTAGAATGTCAGGTAGCCTACTATACGTGTGCAAACTTAAGAGCTATTGTTTTGCATACTTTCTGATATATTGGAATTAGGATTTTTTTTAAACTAGCGAGAGCACTTATAAACAGCTGGCAGCCCTCATGGCTCTTAAAAATACGTGTATTCATATCTGTTATGGTACACAAAGAACATACGAAATTTGGTTGAAAGCGATTTGTTAGTATAGAAGTTACTTGCATTTAGAAATTGAACCTATCAGCAGGCTTAGAATCATGTTGGCAGCATCGACATAAATCAGTTACGCCAAATTAATCTAGAATGTCAGGCACTGCATATACATGTGCAGAGTTTAGAGCTGTTGGCTTGCTTACTTTCTGATATATTGGTATTAGTATAACGAAATAGTGAGAGCATTTATTAACAGTTGGCAGCCCTGATGGCTCTCAAAAATACGCAGTCATATTTGTTATGGTACACAAAGCACATACGAAATTGATAGTATACTAGGTAGAAGTAACTTGCATTTAAATGTTGGACCTATCAGCAGGCTTAGAATCATGTTGACAACACTGTCATATATGGACTCCTGAAAATTAATCTGGTATGCCATTATCTCTGTGTGTGCCAATTTTGGAACAGCTCGCATGCATAATGTCTGAGATATCCAACATAGAGCTCAAATTTCAATTGTGATTTTTCAGCAGTTGGTAGCACTGATTTCATTTTCAAATATGGCCGTCAGATATTCAGGTATAGATTTTTACTCATACCAAATTTGGTTTTGATAGCTGTAGCCTTTTAGGAGTTGATAGGGGGGGGGGAGACACACAGACAGACTGACAGACAGAAGGACAGACACACATTTGCCCGGATCGATCTCATAAGTCTAATTTTTCCTCACTTTTACAAAATATGAAAAGTAGGCTTAAAACTTGTAATTTAATGTAATCGTTCATATAGCGATCATGAGTCACGAAACTCTCTTCTTACGTGGAATCCGAACCGCAGGACGAAACATTCCATTTCGAAAATCTCACATGCATAACCTGGGATTCGAACCCGGTCTATAACATGTTGAAAGGCAAGCACCTTGATCACTGTCGCTCCACGCCCCCTAATGTAGTAGGCTTATACAGTAAACACGCACCGTATTTATTTGTTTGAGGTTGGCAGTACAGTATAGGTCAGAATAGCCTCAGGCTTTGCTCCTGGGGGATGAGCGGGGTCAAATCGGAACTAATAAACTATAATGGCGTTTTATGGTTTTGGTTTTATGTCTGTTTTTTTGTTTGGTTTTGTGTTTTTGCTTTTCATTTTATTTTTGGTTTTGTTGTTTTCTGCTTTTGGTTTTCATTTTTGCTTTGTGTTTTCGGTTTATTGTTTTCTGATATTGCTTTTGTTTTTGAATTTTGCTTTTTGCTTTGTATTTTTGGTCATTTGTTTGTTTTTTGCATTTTACTTTGTGCGGGGGGCAAAATGAGACATATCAATGAAAAATGTTTGATATCGATAGCATTTTATACGTTTAATTCGTACCGTTCAATGTGCATATACTCGGAAAAGAACAGTTTTACTCAGGTCTAACATTAAATAGGCAGATGACCTCGTAGTTCCGCCCCTTAAAACAACAGTAATAACAATATAACATTAAGGGCCGGTTCCATCAACCTTCGTTAAAATTTTAACGACACGTTAAAGTAATTTAACGGAAATGTTAGCAAAATGGTGTTCCATCAACCAACATTAGTGCTAACAAATCGTTAACCTATCCGTTATTTTAACATCCCATTCTTGCTCAGTTAAGGAGTTTAACATAGTGTTAAAAATGTTTACAAGCAAATACAGTATGCCTTTCGTGCTCAGTTATTGTATTATTTAATTTTGATTACCGTATTTGAATAATGCTACAGAGAAAAAAATCTTGCCAAGGTCTCATGACATGTTGCAACTGTCTGAAAAGAAGTTTCTGGAGATGCGTTGTGCATAAATACAGTAAGGACTTTACCTTACAACCGGCCACTTAAATGATATGCCTAGGCCTAACCTACAAATTAGGCTACTTGTAATGAAATTGGTAAATATAGCCTATTCAGACAGCAACATCAATACGTAATGGTCAAAATGTAGTTTTATAGTGCACAAAATGTTATTGTACTGAATTTCAAATGATGAATAAAACTAGTGGAAACGACAACCATTTGATTTGCATCCAAAGCTTTCAGTTGATCAGCATGAGTGTTGATTTGTAGTTTTCATTTTCACATAGTTTAGATAAACACTGTCACGATGCAATTTAAATATAAACGCACATACAATTTTTGATCTATAAATAGCCTACAAGTTGACTATAAAGATTTTTAAAATTTTAATAGGCACCTGATTATTAGGAAAACTGAGCTTCACAGATTTGAAGCAGCAATGGGGCAAGTTAAAAAAAAAAAAAGATAACCACATGTAGGCCTACGATAAAGCGACCCCTAAAGTAATTTTTAGCCCACTTTTTACATTTTGCAAAAATGAGGAAAAAGTAGACTTATGAGATCGGGCAAATGTGTGTCAGTCTGTCTGTCTGTCTGTCTGTCTGTCCTTCTGTCTGTCTGTCTGTCTGTCTCTCTGTATGTCTGTCTGTCTGTCTGGCTGGCTGTCTGGCTGTGTGTGTGTTCCCCCCCCCTATCAACTCCTAAACAGCTGGAGCAATCGAAACAAAATTTGGTAGGAGTAAAGATCTATACCTGAATACCTCACGGCCATATTTGAAAATGATGTCAGTGCTACCAACTGCTGAAAAATCGCAATTGAAATTTGAGCTCCATGTTGGATACCTTGGAAGGTATGAATGGGAGCTATTTCAAAATTGGCACACGTATAGATAATAATATTGCAATTTAATTCCCAGGAGGCCATATATGGCAGTGTTGCCAAAATCATTATAAGCTTGCTGATAGGTCCAATTTTTAAATGAATATAACTTCTACACTATCAATTGGAATTCAACCAAATTTCGTATGCACTATGTGTACATACACAGATTTGAATGAGCATATTCTTAAGAACCACCAGGGCTGCCAACTGTTAATAAATGCACTCCCTATTGTTTTTATCCAAATACCAATATATCAGAAAGTATGCAAGCAGACAGCTTTAAACTATGCACACGCATAGTACCTGACATTCTATATTAATTTGGAGTAACTTATATACGTCAGTGCTACCAACATGATTCTAAGCCTGCTGAGATGTCCAACTTTAAATACACGTAACTTCTATACTATCATTTGGATTTGAACCAAATTTCGTGCGTGTTATGTGTACCATAACAGATATGACTATGCGTATATTTAGGAGCAACCAGGGCTGCCAACTGTTAATAAATACTGTCTCTATTTATGTTACTCTAATATCAATATATCAGAAAGTATGCAAGTAGCTCTAAACTTTGCGCACGTATAGTACCTGGCATTCTAGATTAATTTGGAGTAACTCTTATAGGCCTACGCCAGTGCTGCCAACATGATTCTAAGCCTGCTGATAGGTCCAATTTTAAAATGCATGTAACTTCTCTACTAACTAATGGATTTCATTCTAAATTGACACAACAATAGATCATATTATTTCAGATTATTTCTGACCAATACATGTATGTCATTGATGCCAACATGATTTTACGCGTGCTGTTAGATGCAATGTTTAACTGCATGGAACGTCCATGCTATCCATTGGACTTCAACCAAATTTTGTATTCTGTACCTTAAGAGATGGAACTAAGAATATACTCAGTCACCAGGGCTACCAACTGTAGTTCTCTATTAGGCTACATTATGCCAGTTATACAGTATTTCGAACTAATTAGAAATTTCGATATTACCAACTTAATTTCGTCATTATTCTAGATAGATCCATTTAGATTAATCATTGGCATGAATCTTAAATTTTAAGAAAAGTAGGCTCTTTAGTTCGTCACGAAAGTTCTTGTTGCCACATGGGAAGAACAGCTGTCAAATCGACCCTGTTAAAAGTCGCCTAGTTTGTAATGCAGAATGTGGGGTACTGGTTATTTTAAGAAATTCATTACCGGTAGTATTTATTAATAAATAATTCTCCTTGGTAAAATGGCAGCCGCATACGATCATATACAGTACTTCGAAATCGGCTTTGCTACGCGAAGTAGGCCTAATCTACTCAATTCCGTCTGAAAAGCTTTTTTTTTTTTTTTTTTTTTTTTTTTTTTTTTAAGTAAAGCATTGATATGGCAATTGTTGAATTTGAAGAGCACAGCGGAACTGAGCAAATAAGTTACTCATCTCTTAGCCTCAATTATTATAAAAATAACTGAAAATACGAGAAAAGAGCACACCCGTCTACTCAAATCACATGTTATAGAATCAGTTCTGTTTGTTTATGTTTCCATCGCCCTTACGCTAGTTCTAGATATAGGCAGCACCATCGCTTGAGTTCGCGAATAGCAAACAAATGAATACAAGTTGACTAGACACAGTTCAGAAGTCTGAAAAACCATCCATGCCGTTCACTGCTTCCTTGATCCTTACAGCAAGTGACATTTAACGCATCGTTTGTTAACCGACTTGTTAAAACGTTTTTTGGAACACGTAATCTATAACAGAATGTTAAAATTATAACGATTTGTTAACTAACGTTTCGTTAGCCAAATGTAACACAAGGTTGATGGAATCGGGCCTAAATATTTTACACTAGTAAATAGAAATGTAAGTAAATTCACACATATTTCAGTCGTTTGTCGTCATTCTGAAAATTGGCTTTATTCAAAATAAAAGAAATCATCAAATTACTTTTTTTTATAAATTATTTAGCTCTGTAGGGGGGGGGGGGTCAATTGATCCCCTAATCATGCCCCTCTCCCTTTCCAGTTACGTCACTGACCGGCGCATCTAATTACTCGTTGTTGCCTGATCCTTGTATGAATATTTCGGGGTGACGCGTGACGTGATCAGCGTTACCTCGCAGCTTTCAAACAGCCATTCAATGGTCCTCACGATGCTGAGTTCGCCCCTCCGTTTCACCCCTCACGTCAGCTCTAAAACCCTTAACGGAGCCGGATGGTTCAACCCGGGGCGTCCTAGGTAAGAGACAAGCGTGCTACCCCTACACCATGGATTAGACTTCAGAGCATAATGCACCTGTTTATATCAGATCCCCCTCCTCCTCCTTCAAAGAAGCACGTGCCTAAATAATGAAATAAACATGTTAGTTGTGACAGGCTTGGAGAAAATATTGTGCGACATTCTCTGGCTAGCTTGAGCAGGATTACAGGTGTTCCAGCTGGGAGTATTTATAGGCTCTTGGACGTCGGCCTGTAATCGCAGCGCGTGTTGAATCTTGGGCGGACCAAGTGGTTCTTCGGGTTCGCTCTGCGCTATCATTCCAGCACCGCTCCATAATAATCCATATCCACGTAATATGTTCAAGACTGCTACGGTTTGGTTCACTCCACAATACCCTACATTCAGGCCCAGACAGGAGGTTCACCCTCATCCTACGGGGGATTTCCTAATCTTTTCACATTCTACAGTTACGCAGACTGTTTTCAAGTGTTCTAAAATCTGGGTAAGAGAGCACAGACTTCACCTTCATCATCATCATCATCATCATCATCATCATCATTGTTGTAGACCATCTCCAGTTTCCCGGGTGTGGATTATAAGCCTCTTACATCTTTGTCGGTCCAGATAGATCTTAGCCTTCTCAATCTCTGTCTAATCCATTCCTTTACTACAGTAGTTATGTTTTGTTTGACTGTATCAAGCCATCTACTTCTAGGTCTTTCTGTAGGTCGAGTGGCTCTAACTGTTTTCTCCAGCGATACATTTGCTATTATATTCCCCCCAGGGGCTCACGTCTAGTAGGACGTGGGTTGGCGACCACGGGACCCCAGCTGAGTCCGGCATTGCTTCCACTTACTTGTGCCGGGATCCTCTCCGTCTTCTTTCCTGTCCACCTCTATTGGTCAACTCTTGTTCTCTTCCGACCCCGACGGTATTAGGGTATCCGAGGCCTAGGGAGTATCTTCCTTTCCCGCCTTAATTGGCCCTTGCCTCATCTTTCCTTATACCCTCTTTTTGCGAGGGGTCAGCCTTCTTTTTCTTTTCATGTTATCTCCTGCCTTCTGCTCAAGGCCCTCAAGGAGGCAGGGTGTATGTAGCACCACCACTTCTGGTGCAACATGGATATTGCTACACCCTCAGGGGATCACGGCTGGTGAGTTCGGGGGTTGGCGGTCCCGAGAGATTCTTGAGCTGCGTCCGTATGTTTTCCCTTTTTCCACTGACTTTAGGGTGGGCTATGCCAATAAATTTAATTCTGGACTGAGGGTTGGTTCGGGGTACCCTCATCCGTGTGAGGCAAAACTGAGAAGAAATGGGTTCCTAAACTATTCTGGAAGTAGTTTTCCGTGGTTTCCCCAGTTCTATTCTAGGAAAATACCAGGAAAATACCAGGATGGTAGGCCTACCTATCTTAAGGCCACGGCTGCCTCCTTCCCAACTCTCGTCATCTACGCGTACAAATTATTACTACTACTACATCATCTTGATTGGCTGCGTGGCGCAGGTTACCAGATCGAATCCTGGCGCAGCAGCTGCGCAAATGCGAGGGAGCCGTGTCAGTAAAATCCCGGCGTTTCTAAAAGCCAGAGTAGTTAAAAGGGACGTTAAACCAATAGCATTATTATTATGATACTATTTCTTCTTCTTCTTCTTCTTCTCCTTCTTCCTCTGCTACTACTAGTACTGCAGACAACCACAATAACACGGGTTATCAGACAAATTCTTCACGCACCCAAGTACATGGGACTGAAATTATTAAGATGTCCAATCTCCCAAATGAAAGGAAGAAGGAACCAACAACAATATCCTATACACATTATAACCGTGCTGGTTAATGCCGCTATACTCTAGTACCGTATTTAAAGTCCACAATAAATTACAGGGCCAACCCCTCGAAGAATGAGGGTATCAGGAAAGATGATACAAGGACCAATTAAGGCGGGAATTTGAAAGACTCCCTAATACCGTCGGAGTCGGAAAAGAACAAGAGTTGACTACGAGAGGCTGACAGGAAAGAAGACGGAGAGGAGCCCGGCACAATTAAGTGGAAGCAATGCCGGACTCAGCTGGGGTCCCATGGTCACCAACCCACGTCCCACTAGATGTGAGGGAGGGGGAGGAGAAAACCGAACTACGAGTAAACTACTGAATGAATTTCTCCATCACAAGAATTTGCCTAGTAAGCGAGAATCTTACCGGCCAAATTGAAATTATCTCACTTACGAAACGATCATGATAAACCTGTAATGTATATCGGTCGGCCGTGTTTGAGGTGCTGGACACACCTGGACAGGAAAGTTTGGATACCCTGTATATATTATTATACCATACTCTATTTGGTTAACATATCGTATGATTATAGCCATTCAAATTGCGAGACTTAAGCGATTTGCAGAATCTAATCTCATTTAATAACTTTTCTACCGTGGGAATTCAAACCACGATTTCGCAAGAATAATGGTCATCGCTTCACCATTACGTTGTGAACGTGCAGAAGTTCGCTGGCCAGTTTGAAATATCAGGTCGTTCACATCTGCGTCCCATTATTGTAAAACTAAGCGTGGAAAAAATATGCAGCTCTCTCGTCTTCTTCAGATAAATAATTCATGAAATAAGATTACATATGCAATCGCTCATAGTAGTCTCGGTCTACTGTCCTGACTCCCACAATTGATTAGCTTCAGAGTGATGATTGGGTTCTGCTGACATCGCCAGACTCAGAACAATGCAGGATCGTTATTAATGTCGAGCAACATTAAAGTGACAAATGATACTCAAGACTTCAAGCCGGCATATCAAAGAACTTCAGTGTGCTGTATTCCTTGAGCATAAATACTGGGATATAAAAGAGCATTACTGAGTTTGTGCTAAGTTGTCAGCAATACATATGTATTATTTCAATATTTATCTTTAATTTTATACTATTTTCCTAGTTACTATAAAAAAATGTATTCTATTTTTATTTCAACTCTTTCCAATTTATTCTTTTGTTTTTACCTTTCAACCTTAATTTTTCTTTTACTTTTATATTTTCTTATTATTTAAATGTATTCAATTTTTTATTTTATTTTTAGCCTATTTTCAGTTTTGAAAAAATAGGCTTATGAGATCACCTTTTATCCGTGTGTGTGTGTGTGCGTGTGTGTGTGTGTGTGTGTGTGGGTGGGTGTGTGTGTGTGTGTGTGTGTGTCTAATAAAATCTAAACGGCTGGAGCGATTTCAATGAAACTCGGTAAGTTCATAGCACTATTCCCGGTGACCTTGACCGTGCCCTTCAAATTTATTTACGTCTCACCAATCCAACATGGCGGCTGTGCGAAATATTTCACTAGCGTTCAATATCTCCGAAACTATTACCGATATCGCCCTAAAATTTTGTACGGTGATAAAGGGTACTACTAGAAGTTCACCTATGAGACTTTCAAAAACCTGGTGACTACAAAACCAACATGGCGGCCAAGCGAAGTTGAGACTTTTAAATAGACTTTTCTCGCGATTTAACTATCCAAACGTAATGAAACTTGGTACAGCAAATGTTCATACACATTGTAATGCACTGGAGTCTAATTTAGTTCAATTGTTTACATAACCTCAAAATGGCGGCTGTGCGAAATATTTCACTGACATTCTATATCTCCGAAACTATTACAGATATCACCCTGCAATTTTGTACGGTGATAAAGGGTGTTGATACAAGTTAACCCATGTATATTTCAATAATCTGTAAAGTACAAAACGAACATGGCGACCAAGCGAATTTGAAATATTTTAATAGACTTTTCTCGTGATTTAACTCTCTGAGCGCAGTGAAATGTGGTACAGTAAATGATTTTGCAGATTGTAATGCACTGCCATCTAATTTTATTCAATTGTTTACATAACCTCAAAATGGTGGCTGTGCGAAATTTTAAAATTAAGTTTTTATTTCTTGTGTCGTAATCATGCGATCGAAGTGAAAGTTTGAATAATGAAGCTAGGCAATAATTGTCCTTGAATGGTACCTAACTCTATGGCCTATACATATAACAATCCTAAATGGCGAGCTTCCGAAATATTTAGACGGTTCTCAATATCTATGAATCTTTTACAGGAACCAAACTGAATTTTTTTATGTTCATAGAGACTATGAACATATGTTCACCTATAGGACTTCAATAACTTGGTGAGCACAAATCCAACATGGCGGCGACGCGAAGTATAAATATTTAAATGGACGTTTCTCTCGAATTAACTATCCGAGTGCCGTGAAACGTTGCAAGTTAAATGCTTATACAAATGTTGATCCACTGGCATTTAATTTATTTCAATTGTTTGCATAATCACAAGATGGCTGCTGTGCGTAATTCCAAAATCTCGTTTTTACTCTTGTGTTCTAATCATGCGATTGAAATTTGAATGCCACACGTACACAATAATATTAATGTAATAGTACAAAAATAAAAATCCAACCTGGCGACAATCAGAAATATTTAGACGGTTCTCAATATCTACGAATCTGTTACAGCAATTAAACTGAAATTTTGTATGTTGATAGTGGCAATTAATATGAGTAGGATATATGAAAATAGGCTGTATAGTTCTTCACGGAACTACTTGTTTAAAATTATCTTTTGATTCCTAATTTTAACATTTTAATTTTTGTACTCATTTCAATTTCATTTTATTTAACATTGCATTTGTAATTTTCATTTTATTTTTTAAATTGCGTGACTTGAGAGATTTGCAAAATCTTATACAGTCCATGACGGGCTAAGGCCGACCAAGCGACCACTGCGCAGCCATTTGGCCGGCAGATATGGTGTGACGCGTGATCAGCGCGTCGGGTCCCCTCGGCCGTTAATCTTGGTTTTCGTGATCGGGGCGCTGCCTCACTGTCAGACAGCTACTCAATTGTCCTCGCGAGGCTGAGTGCACCCCGTTCCAACCCTCAAGTCAGTTTTAAAATCCCTGATGGAGCCGGGAATCGAACCCGGGGCCTCCGGGTGAGAGTCAGGCGCGCTACCCCAACACCACGGGGCCGGCTTAGAATCTTATAATATCTAATAATATTAATAATAAAATTAATAATAATAAATATAATTTGTATTAAAATGTGTGTGTTAATACAATAATAATGACAGTAACAAGGGCCGAGTCCCTTCCAAAATATAATTATTTTATGTATTCATATTTTTTTAAATGTTCAATTTACAATTCAATATATTTTACCTTACGTTTTGTTTTTTAACTGGCTCATCAGCGGGCTCTTGATGTCCGTGCCCGGTGTTCCTAGGCGAAACCCCCACAAGACACGGCGTAAACCTAGAAAATTTTCTGAGTTTTAGTTCACTGGCCATGAAACCCAATATACCATCTTTCTTCAATTTTAAATATTTTTTATTTTATTTTTTATTTAGTCGATTTACCCTCTAGGTTGGTGGTTCCCACGGACTCAGCGAGGGAACTCACCACTACCGCCTCTATGGGCAGTGTCCTGGAGCTTGGAACATCTGGTCGGAGGGGATACAACTGGTGAGGTGTGATCAGCACCTCGCCCAGGCGGCCTCACCTGCAAAGCGAACAGGAGCCTCATGAGGGAAGGGAGGAGGGGAAGAGTAGGATGGATAGGCAAGGAAGGGGGAAGGAGGTGGCCGTGGCCTTGAAGTAGGAACCATCCCGGCATTTGCCCGAAGACGAAGTGGGAAACCACGGAAAACCACTTCGAGGATGGCTGAGGTGGGAATCGAACCCCCTCTACTCATTTGGGCCACCCGAGGCTGAGTAGACCCCGTTCCAGTCCTCATACCACTTTTCAAATTTCGTGGCAGAGCCGGGAATCGAACCCAGGACCTCCGGGGCGGCAGCTAACCATGCTGACCGCTACGCTACGGAGGCGACAATTTTTAAATATGAAATGTTTATTTAAATTATTTTTGTTAACTTTAATAATACAATAATAATATTAATAAAACAAATAATAATAATAAAATTTTAAATATTTTCGTTATTATTTATTTATATTGGGGGGCGTGGTGGCTCAGCGGTCTAGCTGCATGCCTCTCACCAAGGCGGTCCGGGTTCAATTCCCGGTCAATGCATGTGAGATTTTCGAAGTGAAATGCCACGTCCTGTGGTTCGGATTCCACGTAAAAAGGAGGTCCCGTGGCTCATGATCTCAAGATTAACGGTCACGTTAAACTACAAGCTTCCTTCCTTCCTTTGTTATTATTTATTTTATATTTTCTTATTTTTATATTTAACTTATATTATTAGGCCTATTATTTTATATATTCATAATTTTTTTAATGTTAAATTTATTATTCAATATTTTTTACCTTACGCTTTGTCTTTTAACTTTTAATCTTAATATCATGAATACACTTCTTTCGATAGGGTTTGATTTGACCATGGAGGATTTAAATGCGGGTAATAGGGTTGGGACGAGGTACACGGAACCTCCAGGGAACAACTGGGAAGAGTTGTTCAGTCATTCTAGGAGAGGATTTTCATGTTTTCCCACATTAACTCCAGGCAAATGCCGAAATAGCACAGTACCTACCTCCAAGCCTTCCAATCCTAGCCCCACTACTTCAGTCAAATTACAAAGCTTGCATCCGGCACTCGAGGCCATACGATATTATTATTATTATTATTATTATTACAGTACAGGTTGTCAGGCAGATTTCATACACCGCCTAATATATGGGTCAATTTCGTGTTGAGTGGTGCAGTTGGCAATTTTTTTTTTTTTTTTTTATTTTTTCAAAACCCAATATAGCGGATTCGATCTCGACTCGCGGTATTTAAGGGCCTTTAAATGCGACAACCTCATGTCAGCAGATTTACTGGCACGTTACCGGGTGAGTTAGACGTGGTCGTTACGGCGGGGCTGCAGGCAGTCGCTCACACCCGGGAGGCGATGAGGTTTGAATCCCCCCCGCCGGCAACCTTGAAGATGGTCTTCAGTGGTTTCCCATCTTCCTTCCAGGCAAATGCCGGGATTGGTCCCTAACTATAGGCCACAGCCGCTACCTTCCAACTCCTTGTCCTTACAGTCACACTTTCCTCCCCAGACAACACTCCACACACGACGGTACTTGTAGCTCACACCATGGGTGTCCGAATAGAAGTAGCTACAAACTCTGACGAGCCGAACATGTCCTCGGACGCTCCCGGCACTAAAAGCCATACGCTAAAGAAAAGAAAAAACTGGCTCGTAAAGATTTATTTCAAGGGAAGACTTCACTCACTCTAGTTTCTCTACGGGGAGTTAATTGCTTTGCGACACAACATTAATCACTACTAAAGTCATCACATAACCACAGGTTATCAGACAGTTTTAACACACACCCAACAACACGGGGCTGATGACCAAGATCTCCCAACGACAACATAAAACATTAATAGAGCAGGGGCGTGATGATACAGCAATCAAGTTACTCGCGTACCACCAAGGCGAGCCAGGTTCGATTCCCGATATTTGCATGTGGTATTATCGAGGTTAAATGTTTTACGTCTGCTGATTCTGATCACACGTAAAAAGAATGTGCTGTGGCTGATGATCACGAGATTAACGATCGCGTAAAACTACAAGCTTCATTTTATAAATAGAACAGAAGCTGATAACGATTGCTAATATCGCAAACACACCTGATTGTGAGTTTTGCGTCTCCGATAGCATTCACTGGTAGTGATTCATTTCTCACATTCCATTGTGAAGGACGGAGCTGATTTTTTTTTTCAGGTAAATGGAGGCGACCGTGACAACTGTTAGTGGTCAAGAAAACTCTTCTGTCATAGTTATCAGGCTTTGCCCCTATCCCCAGTCACGTTTAATGAAATTGTCTGTGTATTATTTTTGGGGACCGAAGCGTAGAGGCTTAGCTGCTCTTCTTTCACCCGAATCAAATCCCGGTGACAGTGAGGCGGAATTTCACCTAGAAAATCACGTGGCGTCAGGAAGGGCATCCGGTCTCAAATCCCCGGCCAAAACCAAAATGAGCCTGGTGGGCTCCAGCGACCCCCAATTAATTGGGATAAGCCGAAGAAAGGGAGAGAGTTTGTATTACTTTCAATTCTACCGCCTTCTGTGAACTCGTGGTATGGTCTCAAAGATCCGGATTCGATTCCCAGCACTGACAAGAAAGTTAATCAGGGCTGAATGTTGGAACTGAGTGCCCTCAGCCACATGCGGCAGTTGTTGTTGCTGTTTCATATGAGGAGCTCGGACATCGTAGTCGTTTAGCCCCGACTACTTAGAATTAGGTGAATGAAAATCCACAGCCTGATTCCAGTCGTCCGACCGGGTCAGGGAATAGAATGAATGAAGCCCCCGTCTAGCGGCGAGGATATGAACTGTGCCGGCTGCCGAAGCCTGTCGCACTCCCTTGAGGCAATGATTAAATGAATGACAGATGAAATGAAATGATAGTGGAGAGCGTTGCTGGAATGAAATTTGTGACAGGGAAAACCGGAGTACCCGGAGAAAAACCTGTCTGCCTCCGCTTTGTCCAGCACAAATCTCACATGGAGTGACCGGGATTTGAACCACGGACCCAGCGGTGAGAGGCCGGCGTGCTGCCGCCTAAGCCACGGAGGCTCCCTTTGTTGTTGTTGTTTGAGTCTTCAGTCTTTTGACTGACTTGATGCAGCTCTCCATGCCTCCCTGTCCTGAGCTAATCGTTTCATCTCTACATAACTACCACACCCTACATCTGAGGCAATCTGTTTAACATATTCTAACCTTGGTCTACCCCTACAGTTCTTGTCCTCGACCCTTCCTTCCATAACTAAGCTTGCTATTCCTGGGTGTCTTAGTATGTGTCCTCCCAACCTATCTCTTCTCTTCATTAGCAGTCGCCAGAAACATCTCTCCTCTCCCACTCGTCTTAATACCTCTATGTTTGTAACCCTATCTACCCATCTGATCTTCATCATTCTCCTGTAACACCACATTTCAAATGCTTCTATTCTCCTCTTTTCTGCTGCACCAATAGTCCAAGTTTCACTTCCATAGAGCGCCACGCTCCAGACAAAGGCTTTCAAAAATGACTTCCTAATACCTAAATCTATATTCGATGTCAGCAGATTCCTTTCTTGTAGAAAAGCTTTCTTTGCCTGAGCCAACCTACATTTTATATCCTCTTTGCTTCGTCCATCACTGGTTATTCTACTTCCTAAGTAACAGAAGTCTTCTACTTCCTTCAGCTTTTCACCTGTCAATTTGATCTCCCTAATAGTAAGTGGTGTTTTCCATTCTTACAGTACTTTAGGATTGGGTATGTGTATATAAATTAAATTTCTTGGCAGAGCCTGGAATCGAACCCTGACTTCCGGAGCGACAGCGAAGAATGCTAGTCGCTACACTACGAGTCGGTCGAGGCAGAACTTTAAAGAGATGGGTTCAATTCCCACTTCATCTATCCTAGAAGTGGATTTCTGTGGTTTCCCACTTCTACTCCAGTCAAATGCCGCGATGGAAAGTTACCACATGCCAGATTATCAGATATATTCCGTACACATAAGTACATGGAGCTGATTGCCTAGATGTCCCAAGACTGTAAATGAAATAATAACATCAAACTATCTCCAGACTGGCGAGTCAGCAGCTCACAATAATACTTAAGACTTGCCAAGCTAAAAATACTTAGCCAAAAGGGTCAAGTGGTTGCTTTCTCCAGCGGAAGTATTTCGGCGCTCCTTGACCTCGTACCGAGTGGGCATATCGCGTGAGGATTCACATTATTGCCTCTATCTTCGTTACTGGAGGCTACACCTAGTTCGAGCATGACTCGGCTGAACTCATTATTCAGATCATAAACAAATTGGGGGGCGTGGTGGCGAAGCGGTCAAGCTGTTGACCTCTCATCAAGGTGACTGTGTTCGATTCCCAGTCAATGCATCTGAGATTTTTGAAGTGAAATGCCATGTTCTGTGGTTCGGATTCCAAGTAAAAAGGAGGTCCCGTGGTTCATAATCACAAGATTCACGGTCACGTAAAACTACAATCTTCCTTCCTTCTTATGAAAATGAAAATCCACAGCCTGCTTCCCGTCTCCGACCGGGTCAGGAATGGAATGAATGAAGCCCCCATCAAGCGGCGAGGATATGAACTGTGCCGGCTGCCGAGGCCTGACGCACTCCTCTGGGGCAATGATTAAATGAATGACAGATGAAATGAAATGAAATGATAGTGGAGAGTGTTGCTGGAATGAAATTTTGACAGGGAAAACCGGAGTACCCGGAGAAAAACCTGTCTGCCTCCATTTTGTCCAGCACAGATCTCACATGGAGTGACCGGGATTTGAACCACAGACCCAGCGGTGAGAGACCGGCGTGCTGCCGCCTAAGCCACGGAGGCTTCCTTCCTTCTTATACAAATTACTTTTTTTCTTCCACTTTTTGGTGTAGCGACTAGAATTTTTGGTTGGCATCGCGGTGGTCCAGATTCGATCGCCAGCTCTACAAAGACCTATGGTTTGAGGGCTGGAACGGGGCTCACTCAGCTGAGACGGGACAGAGAAGAGGTGGGTTCGATCCTCACGTCAGCCTCCCTAATAGTGAGTGGTGTTTTCCATTCTTACAGTACTTTACATGGTCCCCGTTTCCATGTCAGTAGTGTGGTAAGGACAGAGCTGCTCCACTTTTTATTGAGCCACCCTCGTATTTGCCCCGAACTTGATATCTCGCTAACCAAACATGGGATTAGAACATACAGGGTGTCCTAGCACTGCTAGTAATGCCCCCTACTTTCCTATAGCCTCTTTATTTGATTAAAAGACCAAAACTAAAAGGTCATTCGCGAGTAGTGGGGTAGTGTTGGTTTCCTGAAGTCGCGCTCGTGCTTGAATATGTATGCCTATGTTGGGAAAGGGTTAGGTGGTGGGGGAGGAGTAGGGTCGAGTGAGGGGTCGTTTAGATGGTATTTTTTCCGCTCTAGATGATGGTGAGGTTATTTTTTAAAAATGGATGGAATTGGGAAACGACATTTGGGGTAAACATGTTGTTTTTTGACATTTTGGCGATGAATGTTTTTAATACGCATGCGCACTTGAGGAGTTTTGTAAGAGGGCGGGCTTTTTAAATGATGATTTATTAATGAGTGTTTTTAATATGTATTGAAATAAACCATAAAAACTAATAGGTCATCGGCTTTTGACTATCTCGCTAACCAATAATCGGATTTAAACCTATGAGGTGTCGTAGGACTCGTGGTGAACTCTCCTTTTCCATGGACGGGGTATATCCACCCCAAAATAAAAACTACCCTTACCCGGGGGATGAAATAGTAATTTATTTTTGTATACCTACGAACTTGGCGGTTTTTGTAAAAGAGCGGGCTTTTTAAATGATGATTTATAAATGAGTGTTTTTTAATACGTATTTAAATAAACCAAAAAAAAACTAATAGGTCATCGGCTTTTTACTATCTCGCTAACCAATAATCGGATTTAAACGTATGAGGTGTCGTAGGACTCGTGGTGAACTCTCCTTTTCTATCGAAGGGGTATATCCACCCCAAAATAAAAACTACCCTTACCCGGGGGATGAAATAGTAATTTATTTGTGTATACCTACGAACTTGGCGGTTTTTGTAAAAGAGCGGGCTTTTTAAATGATGATTTATAAATGAGTGTTTTTTTAATATGTATTTAAATAAACCAAAAAAACTAATAGGTCATCGGCTTTTTACTATCTCGCTAACCAATAATCGGATTTAAACGTATGAGGTGTCGTAGGACTCGTGGTGAAATCCCCTTTTCTATGGACGGGGCATATCCACTCCAAAATAAAAACTACCCTTACCCGGGGGTTGAAATAGCAATATTTTTTGTATGTGCGCGCACGGACGGCTTTTGTCAAAAGGACCTAACTATACGTTAGTTAATATTTTCTGAACCCCTCATGGGATTTTGCCATAGGCAGTATCATAGCCCTGGGGGTGACGCCCCGTTTTTGAATGTATGATTCATTTTTGTCGAAAGGGCCTAACTACACTTTTGTTCATATCTCGCGAACCAATCATGCTAGGGACTTGTATGAGGGGTCCTAGCACTTGGGGCAACATCCCCTGTTTGGGGGTGAAACTACCCCCCAAAATTGAAAAATCCCTATCTAGGAAACGAAGAAGCCTAAAATTAGGTGTGATAGCTCAAAAAATAGGGGATGATATAGGCTTTTACCTCGATTGATCATTTCACCCCTAAAACAGTAAATAGTCATGTTATGGGAAAAAAACGTGTTAAACACCTAAAAATGATAAATGAACCTAAGATCTTTTGTTTTTGATGAAAAATAGCAGGGGGTGAAACTACCCCCCAAAATTGAAAAATCCCTATCTCGGAAACGAAGAATCCTAAAATTAGGTGTGATAGCTTAAAAAATAGGGGATGATATAGGCTTTTACCTCGATGGATCATTTCACCCCTAAAACAGTAAATAGTCATGTTATGGGAGAAAAACGTGTTAAACACCTAAAAATGATAAATGAACCTAAGATCTTTTGTTTTTGATGAAAAATAGCAGGGGGGTGAAACTACCCCCCAAAATTGAAAAATCCCTATCTCGGAAACGAAGAATCCTAAAATTAGGTGTGATAGCTTAAAAAATAGGGGATGATATAGGTTTTTACCTCGATGGATCATTTCACCCCTAAAACAGTAAATAGTCATGTTATGGGGAAAAAACGTGTTAAACACCTAAAAATGATAAATGAACCTAAGATCTTTTGTTTTTGATGAAAAATAGCAGGGGGGTGAAACTACCCCCCAAAATTGAAAAATCCCTATCTTGGAAACGAAGAACCCTAAAATTAGGTGTGTTAGCTTAAAAAATAGGGGATGATTAGGGCTTTTACCTTGATTGCTCATTTCACCCCTAAAACAGTAAATAGTCATGTTATGGGGAAAAAACGTGTTATACACTTAAAGCATAAGCATATTTGTGAAACCATGCTTTAATGGACATGTGTATGGATGATGATGGTTGTTATTATTATTAGGTAATTATGGATTAATGTGTGTATAGATAACTAACCTGTGGGGAGCGTGATGGCGCAGGTGCTTAGCTGCTCGTCTTTACCCGGACGGCTGGGGTTCAAATCCCGGTGACAGCGGAGGTTGGAATTTTCACTTGAAAAATCACGTGGCGTCAGGAAGGGCATTCGGCCTTAAATCCCCGGCCAAAATCAAAATGAGCCTGGTTGGCTCCGGCGACTCAAACTAATAGGGAAAAGCCGAAGAAAGAAAAAAAATGGTAACTCACCAGTAATAGTAAACATTGGTTGGAGGTGTTGAAGAAGTCAGGATGGCCAACCCTTGCCATGGTTCACGAATGCACCCCAAAAAGTTTTACCTGTCAAGACACAGTCTACCCTGTTGCAGCCTTTAGAAAAAAAATCGAACCGGGGCCTCTGTGGTGACAGTGGACTTATTTTCATGATGATTTTTAAACAAACATAGGCTTGCATACTACCGCTGGCTTGAATCTGCACAGAGACACTGGCTTTGGTTTGCGTAGTGTGCCTTGCTGATAACAGCACAGCGACCTTGTCAGGAAGTTTCATATTACTCATTTGCTTGATAGCGGACGTGCTCTGCACATGACTAGATCGTTGTTAGGTTTGACAAAGGCTTAGTGAACCTTATGGCAACCTTGAAATGAATGTCATGGTATAGTCGGGCTTGGAAGCCAAGACCTTAGGGTTGACAACCAAGTAGGTTAACCACTACACGGTGAGATGGTCAAATAATAATGTAACAGAACATATAGAAACGTTTTCTATAGTTTAACGAATTGCAATACCATGAGAGGTGTAGGTAATGGAAATTGAATCCTTAGCTGATGATTATACTACTTTCCATGCCCACGTTTAAGCTATCATGTTAGAAAAAGAATGGTATGGCTTGTTTTAAACGGAGAATAATAATTGTGTTTACTGTGAAACACAAATCTGAATTTAAAATAATTAATTTAAAATAATTAATTTAAAATTAACTAATATAAAATTAGTTTAGTACGCTGAAGTTAAAATGAATAATGATCACGTTACAGACAGCCAGTTTCAAAGCCATGAGAACTAAGTGAACAAAGTATAAAATTCATGAGCCAGTGAGGAATTCAACATGCTGTCCTTTGGACAAGAGAGAAGCGTTCTACAGCGACCCTCAATGGTTTGGATCATCGTAAAGATGAAAATTAAATCTAAGCTACTACACGCTTATATACTAGAAGAAGAAATGGAAAACAATAGGTCAAATAAAGAACAGAAGGAATAAAAAATGGCCCTCAACCCTCAAGCATGTGGATTGAGGGAGTTGGAAGGAAGGAGAGCCATGAAAGGCAGATAAAAAGTATACTAGGAGTGGCTTTGCCCCAGAGATAATGGATAAAGAGGAGGAAAACTGGACTCAGCTCAGAAATCCCTTGGGGTCGCCAACTTCCAAACTGATCAGCCCTTGAGAGTGTAGCCATATGCAGAGTGCATCGCAAGTGGTGGGGCTATATACACCCTACCTTCTTGAGGGGGGCTTGAGCAAAAGACAGGAAATAACATGAAAATAAAAAAAAGCAAGGCTGCCTCCTCAGGATATCAGAAAAAATAAATAAACCAGGGCCAATGAAGTTGCAAAAGGAAGAGACTCCCTAGGGCTCGGATACCCTAATCATGTTGGGGTCGGTAGAGAACAAGAGTTGAGCAAGTGTGGTCGACAGGAAATAAGACAGAGAGGAGCCTAGCACAAGTTAGTGGAAGCAATGACGGTCTCAGCTGGGACTCCGTGATCGTCAACCTACATGACACTAGATATAACGCCCAGGGGTGGAATTAAAGACCTATATTGTTTTATATCACATGGCATGCCTTATAATGCAATACTGGTCCTAGGGTGTGCAAAATTGTATTAGAAACTCAGCTAATAATAGTGTGCTTGCCCATGATTATTTTCCCAAGGACTGATAACCATGATTTCCAAGCCCCTAAGTAAGACAAAAAACAAATGATTTTCATTTTCCAATGAGTTGGGGTGAGGTGAGTTTTCTATACACCAAACTGATGTGGTTTCCCACTTCTACTCCAGGCAAATGCACATTTGATGTTAAGAATAGTCAAATGGTTTGCAACTGCTCAATGCTAGGACCTGATTAGTGGCTTTTAAAAAAATGGAATGGAATGGAGTACACTTCCCCCAAAACCAACAAGAGGAGTGTTCTATCCCCCACAACAACCATCCATAAAGTCAATATAAATGACTATGCACTTCAGCTCATGACGGTCTCCTCTCTCCAATCCTACCCCTTGGTGGTGAAAGGCACACTCTAATACAACCATCATAGTGACAGGTTATCTGTTAAATACCTAACTATCCCCAGATTTACCTTAAATTTTCCTAAAATCCACTACATTTTCCGAAAATTGACCAAATGACACAACATTCCAGCAAAATTCAACAAATGACTACCAGATTTATTGAAATTCCATTGATTTACCTAAGCATGGTTTAAACTACCTCAAATTCATATAAAATTAGACGAATATAGATGAAAATTCACTAAAATTTATCAAACTTACCCAAAGTGGGCTACAAACCACTAAATTTATTCATTTTTTTTGTAAATTGACTACATGTACTCGAAAATTTCCTAATATTCCCTTTACATGTATGCTTTTATTGTTGTTGTTTCGTTTACCACACTCCCTGCAGACAAATACCTCAACATGACTTTCTCCTAGAATAGGAGATCCACATTCGACATGATAGCTGAGTTTCATTTCCCATAAACTTGTCTCTGAGGTGGGTGTCAGGAAAAGGCATTCAGCTGTAAAAACCACACCCTCACATAGACTTTCATAACCTCTTACGTTGAGGTTTCTTACACTAACGACATTAAATGATTGAACGGTTTCCTTTTCACAATTCCTGTCTATACTTTCCTCTTTAAGGTTGCAAGATGTTTGCAAGATTCCTAAAATGCAATTAAATGTAATAAATACCTTAAGATGGTTTCATTTGTTTAATGATATGGTGTTGATGATGGATATATACGTTAAGACTAATTTTTGTTAGGTCTTGACTGGCCTTGCAATTAGAAATTGACAAACCAAACATGGGTTATCTACCAAGGGAACACTTTGACCACTATGTTGGTTATTGACCAGTAAGTACAATTCTAGTAATGAGACAGTAATCCAACACAAACAATGAGCACGCAATGCGGCGGAGATTGGTACCACGATGTACTGTCGTTTATGTAGCTATGTGGAATGTACATCACATATGGTTTACTTGAAGGTTTGGAGATTCCATTAAAGATATTTCTACAATAAACCATTTTCAAATGGTCATTCGTTGGAGTGAAAATATTTATTATATGGTATTTTATGAAAACAATTATGATTTATAAAAAAAAATACGTTTACTGTATTCTTATTTAATGTAAGCACTGGAGGCACTATCGACCAAAATACAGCACTATCTGGAATGTATATTGCATACTTGAAGGTTTGCTGATCCCATTAAAGATATTCCTACAATAAATGATTTTCAAGTTGTCGTTCTATGGCGTGAAATTATTTAATATATGATATTTGCTAAAAGGATTTACCACTGGAATTATTTTACAAGTAGTTATTTTAATGACCAACAGAGTTCACTGTTAAGAAGGTAGATCCCTATGTGGAATGTAGGATAACATGTTATACATGATACGTGACAACTGTAAGGCTTGTGATTTTTAAGATGCCTTTATCCCTATATTAATCACCCAGTTTGCAATACTGATAACTGCAATGTTACTGAAAAAAAATTGAAACAAAACAAAAACCGGCATTGAAAAACCAAAAAGTGGTTGAGCATATATATAGTGGGGAAAAGAAAAGTTTTGTAAACACTAATGTCCAACAAGACTAATTAAATCAGGAACTGTCAGGGTGGCCGAGTGGTTAAGGCGTTTGACTTAAGATCAAATTTCCAAATATATAAGGAAGCAAGGGTTCGAATCCCTTCCCTGACATAACTATTGCTTGAACATGCAAGAAAACAAGAAATATACACAAACTATGTTTATCAATTTAATCATTTTTTTTTTACAAGAGATAGACACACACAATACAGCTCTTTTGGTTTATCATTTCTTTTAAACATAACACTTGTTGAAAATTATTTTTTAGGGGATGGGGGTGTTGCTACGTTGACCCATCACACGATAATAGCAGCTTTACGAAGTTCATTTTCTATATTTAATAGCTCTTTCTCATAACCAATATGACCAAGCTGTTTACAGGCATGCAAGAGCTGTAGACGTTCGACTAATATATTAGGATCGTTCCATTTACTATTTTTTATGAATGGTTTCAGAATCTCGGGAAGCAGTTCATCATTATCACCATTAATATGATTATCATCCTCATTATTATAATCATTTTCATAATGATGATCATTATCATCGTTATCATTACCATGATAATTTCCACCTGTGTCCACAGTCTGTTCAATGGTTTGAGTTGTCTTTGATAGTGTTGAAAGCTTTCTTTTAGATGTGCGAGAATGTTTTAACATTGTTATGTTATTATTACCACTATTACCTTTTCCCACTAACTTTTTGATGGGGTATATTGTCTCTGATAGGGTTGAGGGCTTTTGAGATGTGGGTGCATGTCTGAACATGGGTTTCACAGGAGGTGTTAAAGTTTTCTCATTAAACAACTCGCTAACAGCATGAGTGCGTTGTAGTGTATTAAACTTGAGGTTAATATTATCTTGATTAGTACTATCTTTCTCTTGGACTTGGTTTCTTGCTTTGGTTTGGGTTTTCCTTACATTTAGACTAGCATGATTATTAAGTTTACATTCATGATTGTTTGAAGAAAGTACGTCCAATTCTTTTGTTTTAAGCATTCCTCGACACTGTTTCGATCGTTGCTTTGAACAGCGCCAAATAACAGTTCCATTTTTATTGCTTCGTTTCACAATATATGAATATCCTTTATAGTATGCATAAGGCTTACCATACCTAGTCACTGATACTTCCATATCAACTGTCAAGCACAAACTAATCTCTAGTAAAGACAACTTGGTAATAACAACAATAGTTTAATGTGGGAGCATATATACATGCAAAAAGTGGGAGCAAAGGTGGGGGGGTAAAAAGTGGGAGCAAAAGTGAGAGCAAATGTGGGAGAAAAACATAACTGTGAGCAAAAAGTGGGAGCAAATATGGGATCAAATGTGGGAGCAAAGCAAATATATAAAAAAAAGTGGGAGCAAATATGCTAACAAATACGTCAACAAATATACCAGCAAAAGTAAATACACAAGTCAATATAGATTCAAGTGCAAAGAAAATATGTAAGCAAATATGAGAGCAAAAATATTGTTTTTCTAAAACAACTAGACATAACAAACTTAGTCATAACCTAACCTAACCTAACCTAACCTCACCTAACCTCACCTAACCTAACCTCACCTCACCTCACCTAACCTCACCTCACCTCACCTAACTTCACCTAACCTAACCTAACCTAACTTAACTTCACCTAATCTAACTTGACTGAACTTTACCTAACCTAACCCATCATAACTTCACCTAACCTAACCCATCATAACTTCACCTAACCTAACTTTACCTAATCTAACTTCACCTAACCTAACTTTCAACTCACAGATCAAAATTAAATTCTAGGCATAGTTGAGTTGGAACCCAAGGCTTCAGGGATAACACACAAGTATACTACCCACTACACCGCAAAATGGGCAAATTATCATGCAACACAACATAAAGTAAAAGTTTCCTGTAGTGTAACTCATTGGCTGTCAACCATAGTTTGGGAATTCAAACCCAAGACCTCAGGACTTTTGTTTTGAACATTATCAGAAATATTATTCCATTTACATTTTGCTGCTGCTGCTTATAGTTATAAGAGTTGGCATTAATATGGAAAGCAAAAAAAAATGTGGGAGCAAAAAGTGGGTGGAAAACGTGTAAGCAGAAGTGGGAGCAAACAAGTGTGAGCAAATATGGGAGCAGAAAGTGGGAGCAAATGTGAAAGCAAAAGTGGGAGCAAAAAGAGCGAGCAAAAGTGAGTGTACAAAGTAGGAGCAAAATGTGTGAGTAAAAAGTGGGGGCAAATGTGGTGTTTTACTAAAACAATCTCCCCTAACCTAACCTAAACTAACTTCACCCAACCTAATTTCACCTAACCTAACTTTACTTAACCTAACCTTCCAACTCTCAGATCAAAAATTAAATTCTGGCCATAGTCGAGTTGGAACCCAAAACCTCTGGGATAACACCCAAGTATACTAGCCACTACATCGCGAAATGGGCAAATTATCATGCAACACAACACAAAAATAAAAAGTTTTCTGTAGTGTAACTCATTGGCTGACATTCATAGTTGAGAATTCAAACCCAAGACCTCAGGACTTTTGTTTTGAACATTATCAGAAATATTATTCCATTTACATTTTGCTGTTGCTTATAGTTATAAGAGTTGGCATTAATATGGGAGCAAAAGTGAAAGCAAAAAGTGGGTGCAAGCATGGCTGGTTGTAGAGACTTTCATATCAACAAATACACATAAACTAAATTTTAGTAAAGTGACTTGGCTAATAATAATAATAATATTAACAGTTTAAAAAAAAATTCAAGGGGATTGATATTTTTCAGGGTGTAATTTCCAAAGTACTGTCAAGAATAATAATTACATGAACAGATTCCAAGAACTCTAGAGTGCTTTTAAGGTTAATGATTGGCTAGGAGTGAGATAGAGCTAGCTAACCTAAGTTAACCTCAGCTCAGTAAACCTAACCTTGTCACATGGCATGTTCTACAAGTATAGACTTGCTTTGAGACTGGCTATGACGTCACAGATGAATGGCGGTGGGAGGCTGGACATGACGATTTTATTACCCAAAAACATTTTCCTTTTTGCCAGCCTCCCACCGCCATTCATCTGTGACGTCATAGCCAGTCTCAAAGCAAGTCTATACTTGTAGAATATGCCATGTGACAAGGTTAGGTTTACTGAGCTGAGGTTAACTTAGGTTAGCTAGCTCTATCTCACTCCTAGCCAATCATTAACCTTAAAAGCACTCTAGAGTTCTTGGAATCTGTTCATGTAATTATTATTCTTGACAGTACTTTGGAAATTACACCCTGAAAAATATCAATCCCCTTGAAAAAATTTTTAAACTGTTAATATTATTATTATTATTAGCCAAGTCACTTTACTAAAATTTAGTTTATGTGTATTTGTTGATATGAAAGTCTCTACAACCAGCCATGCTTGCACCCACTTTTTGCTTTCACTTTTGCTCCCATATTAATGCCAACTCTTATAACTATAAGCAACAGCAAAATGTAAATGGAATAATATTTCTGATAATGTTCAAAACAAAAGTCCTGAGGTCTTGGGTTTGAATTCTCAACTATGAATGTCAGCCAATGAGTTACACTACAGAAAACTTTTTATTTTTGTGTTGTGTTGCATGATAATTTGCCCATTTCGCGATGTAGTGGCTAGTATACTTGGGTGTTATCCCAGAGGTTTTGGGTTCCAACTCGACTATGGCCAGAATTTAATTTTTGATCTGAGAGTTGGAAGGTTAGGTTAAGTAAAGTTAGGTTAGGTGAAATTAGGTTGGGTGAAGTTAGTTTAGGTTAGGTTAGGGGAGATTGTTTTAGTAAAACACCACATTTGCCCCCACTTTTTACTCACACATTTTGCTCCTACTTTGTACACTCACTTTTGCTCGCTCTTTTTGCTCCCACTTTTGCTTTCACATTTGCTCCCACTTTCTGCTCCCATATTTGCTCACACTTGTTTGCTCCCACTTCTGCTTACACGTTTTCCACCCACTTTTTGCTCCCACATTTTTTTTTGCTTTCCATATTAATGCCAACTCTTATAACTATAAGCAGCAGCAGCAAAATGTAAATGGAATAATATTTCTGATAATGTTCAAAACAAAAGTCCTGAGGTCTTGGGTTTGAATTCCCAAACTATGGTTGACAGCCAATGAGTTACACTACAGGAAACTTTTACTTTATGTTGTGTTGCATGATAATTTGCCCATTTTGCGGTGTAGTGGGTAGTATACTTGTGTGTTATCCCTGAAGTCTTGGGTTCCAACTCAACTATGCCTAGAATTTAATTTTGATCTGTGAGTTGAAAGTTAGGTTAGGTGAAGTTAGATTAGGTAAAGTTAGGTTAGGTGAAGTTATGATGGGTTAGGTTAGGTGAAGTTATGATGGGTTAGGTTAGGTAAAGTTCAGTCAAGTTAGATTAGGTGAAGTTAAGTTAGGTTAGGTTAGGTTAGGTGAAGTTAGGTGAGGTGAGGTGAGGTTAGGTGAGGTGAGGTGAGGTTAGGTTAGGTGAGGTTAGGTGAGGTTAGGTTAGGTTAGGTTAGGTTATGACTAAGTTTGTTATGTCTAGTTGTTTTAGAAAAACAATATTTTTGCTCTCATATTTGCTTACATATTTTCTTTGCACTTGAATCTATATTGACTTGTGTATTTACTTTTGCTGGTATATTTGTTGACATATTTGTTAGCATATTTGCTCCCACTTTTTTTTATAGGCTATATTTGCTTTGCTCCCACATTTGATCCCATATTTGCTCCCACTTTTTGCTCACAGTTATGTTTTTCTCCCACATTTGCTCTCACTTTTGCTCCCACTTTTTACCCCCCCACCTTTGCTCCCACTTTTTGCATGTATATATGCTCCCACATTAAACTATTGTTGTTATTACCAAGTTGTCTTTACTAGAGATTAGTTTGTGCTTGACAGTTGATATGGAAGTATCAGTGACTAGGTATGGTAAGCCTTATGCATACTATAAAGGATATTCATATATTGTGAAACGAAGCAATAAAAATGGAACTGTTATTTGGCGCTGTTCAAAGCAACGATCGAAACAGTGTCGAGGAATGCTTAAAACAAAAGAATTGGACGTACTTTCTTCAAACAATCATGAATGTAAACTTAATAATCATGCTAGTCTAAATGTAAGGAAAACCCAAACCAAAGCAAGAAACCAAGTCCAAGAGAAAGATAGTACTAATCAAGATAATATTAACCTCAAGTTTAATACACTACAACGCACTCATGCTGTTAGCGAGTTGTTTAATGAGAAAACTTTAACACCTCCTGTGAAACCCATGTTCAGACATGCACCCACATCTCAAAAGCCCTCAACCCTATCAGAGACAATATACCCCATCAAAAAGTTAGTGGGAAAAGGTAATAGTGGTAATAATAACATAACAATGTTAAAACATTCTCGCACATCTAAAAGAAAGCTTTCAACACTATCAAAGACAACTCAAACCATTGAACAGACTGTGGACACAGGTGGAAATTATCATGGTAATGATAACGATGATAATGATCATCATTATGAAAATGATTATAATAATGAGGATGATAATCATATTAATGGTGATAATGATGAACTGCTTCCCGAGATTCTGAAACCATTCATAAAAAATAGTAAATGGAACGATCCTAATATATTAGTCGAACGTCTACAGCTCTTGCATGCCTGTAAACAGCTTGGTCATATTGGTTATGAGAAAGAGCTATTAAATATAGAAAATGAACTTCGTAAAGCTGCTATTATCGTGTGATGGGTCAACGTAGCAACACCCCCATCCCCTAAAAAATAATTTTCAACAAGTGTTATGTTTAAAAGAAATGATAAACCAAAAGAGCTGTATTGTGTGTGTCTATCTCTTGTAAAAAAAAAATGATTAAATTGATAAAGATAGTTTGTGTATATTTCTTGTTTTCTTGCATGTTCAAGCAATAGTTATGTCAGGGAAGGGATTCGAACCCTTGCTTCCTTATATATTTGGAAATTTGATCTTAAGTCAAACGCCTTAACCACTCGGCCACCCTGACAGTTACTGATTTAATTAGTCTTGTTGGACATTAGTGTTTACAAAACTTTTCTTTTCCCCACTATATATATGCTCAACCACTTTTTGGTTTTTCAATGCCGGTTTTTGTTTTGTTTCAATTTTTTTTTCAGTAACATTGCAGTTATCAGTATTGCAAACTGGGTGATTAATATAGGGATAAAGGCATCTTAAAAATCACAAGCCTTACAGTTGTCACGTATCATGTATAACATGTTATCCTACATTCCACATAGGGATCTACCTTCTTAACAGTGAACTCTGTTGGTCATTAAAATAACTACTTGTAAAATAATTCCAGTGGTAAATCCTTTTAGCAAATATCATATATTAAATAATTTCACGCCATAGAACGACAACTTGAAAATCATTTATTGTAGGAATATCTTTAATGGGATCAGCAAACCTTCAAGTATGCAATATACATTCCAGATAGTGCTGTATTTTGGTCGATAGTGCCTCCAGTGCTTACATTAAATAAGAATACAGTAAACGTATATTTTTTTTTATAAATCATAATTGTTTTCATAAAATACCATATAATAAATATTTTCACTCCAACGAATGACCATTTGAAAATGGTTTATTGTAGAAATATCTTTAATGGAATCTCCAAACCTTCAAGTAAACCATATGTGATGTACATTCCACATAGCTACATAAACGACAGTACATCGTGGTACCAATCTCCGCCGCATTGCGCGCTCATTGTTTGTGTTGGATTACTGTCTCATTACTAGAACTGTACTTACTGGTCAATAACCAACATAGTGGTCAAAGTGTTCCCTTGGTAGATAACCCATGTTTGGTTTGTCAATTTCTAATTGCAAGGCCAGTCAAGACCTAACAAAAATTAGTCTTAACGTATATATCCATCATCAACACCATATCATTAAACAAATGAAACCATCTTAAGGTATTTATTACATTTAATTGCATTTTAGGAATCTTGCAAACATCTTGCAACCTTAAAGAGGAAAGTATAGACAGGAATTGTGAAAAGGAAACCGTTCAATCATTTAATGTCGTTAGTGTAAGAAACCTCAACGTAAGAGGTTATGAAAGTCTATGTGAGGGTGTGGTTTTTACAGCTGAATGCCTTTTCCTGACACCCACCTCAGAGACAAGTTTATGGGAAATGAAACTCAGCTATCATGTCGAATGTGGATCTCCTATTCTAGGAGAAAGTCATGTTGAGGTATTTGTCTGCAGGGAGTGTGGTAAACGAAACAACAACAATAAAAGCATACATGTAAAGGGAATATTAGGAAATTTTCGAGTACATGTAGTCAATTTACAAAAAAAATGAATAAATTTAGTGGTTTGTAGCCCACTTTGGGTAAGTTTGATAAATTTTAGTGAATTTTCATCTATATTCGTCTAATTTTATATGAATTTGAGGTAGTTTAAACCATGCTTAGGTAAATCAATGGAATTTCAATAAATCTGGTAGTCATTTGTTAATTTTGCTGGAATGTTGTGTCATTTGGTCAATTTTCGGAAAATGTAGTGGATTTTAGGAAAATTTAAGGTAAATCTGGGGATAGTTAGGTATTTAACAGATAACCTGTCACTATGATGGTTGTATTAGAGTGTGCCTTTCACCACCAAGGGGTAGGATTGGAGAGGGGAGACCGTCATGAGCTGAAGTGCATAGTCATTTATATTGACTTTATGGATGGTTGTTGTGGGGGATCGAACACTCCTCTTGTTGGTTTTGGGGGAAGTGTACTCCATTCCATTCCATTTTTTTAAAAGCCACTAATCAGGTCCTAGCATTGAGCAGTTGTAAACCATTTGACTATTCTTAACATCAAATGTGCATTTGCCTGGAGTAGAAGTGGGAAACCACATCAGTTTGGTGTATAGAAAACTCACCTCACCCCAACTCATTGGAAAATGAAAATCATTTGTTTTTTGTCTTACTTAGGGGCTTGGAAATCATGGTTATCAGTCCTTGGGAAAATAATCATGGGCAAGCACACTATTATTAGCTGAGTTTCTAATACAATTTTGCACACCCTAGGACCAGTATTGCATTATAAGGCATGCCATGTGATATAAAACAATATAGGTCTTTAATTCCACCCCTGGGCGTTATATCTAGTGTCATGTAGGTTGACGATCACGGAGTCCCAGCTGAGACCGTCATTGCTTCCACTAACTTGTGCTAGGCTCCTCTCTGTCTTATTTCCTGTCGACCACACTTGCTCAACTCTTGTTCTCTACCGACCCCAACATGATTAGGGTATCCGAGCCCTAGGGAGTCTCTTCCTTTTGCAACTTCATTGGCCCTGGTTTATTTATTTTTTCTGATATCCTGAGGAGGCAGCCTTGCTTTTTTTTATTTTCATGTTATTTCCTGTCTTTTGCTCAAGCCCCCCTCAAGAAGGTAGGGTGTATATAGCCCCACCACTTGCGATGCACTCTGCATATGGCTACACTCTCAAGGGCTGATCAGTTTGGAAGTTGGCGACCCCAAGGGATTTCTGAGCTGAGTCCAGTTTTCCTCCTCTTTATCCATTATCTCTGGGGCAAAGCCACTCCTAGTATACTTTTTATCTGCCTTTCATGGCTCTCCTTCCTTCCAACTCCCTCAATCCACATGCTTGAGGGTTGAGGGCCATTTTTTATTCCTTCTGTTCTTTATTTGACCTATTGTTTTCCATTTCTTCTTCTAGTATATAAGCGTGTAGTAGCTTAGATTTAATTTTCATCTTTACGATGATCCAAACCATTGAGGGTCGCTGTAGAACGCTTCTCTCTTGTCCAAAGGACAGCATGTTGAATTCCTCACTGGCTCATGAATTTTATACTTTGTTCACTTAGTTCTCATGGCTTTGAAACTGGCTGTCTGTAACGTGATCATTATTCATTTTAACTTCAGCGTACTAAACTAATTTTATATTAGTTAATTTTAAATTAATTATTTTAAATTAATTATTTTAAATTCAGATTTGTGTTTCACAGTAAACACAATTATTATTCTCCGTTTAAAACAAGCCATACCATTCTTTTTCTAACATGATAGCTTAAACGTGGGCATGGAAAGTAGTATAATCATCAGCTAAGGATTCAATTTCCATTACCTACACCTCTCATGGTATTGCAATTCGTTAAACTATAGAAAACGTTTCTATATGTTCTGTTACATTATTATTTGACCATCTCACCGTGTAGTGGTTAACCTACTTGGTTGTCAACCCTAAGGTCTTGGCTTCCAAGCCCGACTATACCATGACATTCATTTCAAGGTTGCCATAAGGTTCACTAAGCCTTTGTCAAACCTAACAACGATCTAGTCATGTGCAGAGCACGTCCGCTATCAAGCAAATGAGTAATATGAAACTTCCTGACAAGGTCGCTGTGCTGTTATCAGCAAGGCACACTACGCAAACCAAAGCCAGTGTCTCTGTGCAGATTCAAGCCAGCGGTAGTATGCAAGCCTATGTTTGTTTAAAAATCATCATGAAAATAAGTCCACTGTCACCACAGAGGCCCCGGTTCGATTTTTTTTCTAAAGGCTGCAACAGGGTAGACTGTGTCTTGACAGGTAAAACTTTTTGGGGTGCATTCGTGAACCATGGCAAGGGTTGGCCATCCTGACTTCTTCAACACCTCCAACCAATGTTTACTATTACTGGTGAGTTACCATTTTTTTCTTTCTTCGGCTTTTCCCTATTAGTTTGAGTCGCCGGAGCCAACCAGGCTCATTTTGATTTTGGCCGGGGATTTAAGGCCAAATGCCCTTCCTGACGCCACGTGATTTTTCAAGTGAAAATTCCAACCTCCGCTGTCACCGGGATTTGAACCCCCAGCCGTCCGGGTAAAGACGAGCAGCTAAGCACCTGCGCCATCACGCTCCCCACAGGTTAGTTATCTATACACACATTAATCCATAATTACCTAATAATAATAACAACCATCATCATCCATACACATGTCCATTAAAGCATGGTTTCACAAATATGCTTATGCTTTAAGTGTATAACACGTTTTTTCCCCATAACATGACTATTTACTGTTTTAGGGGTGAAATGAGCAATCAAGGTAAAAGCCCTAATCATCCCCTATTTTTTAAGCTAACACGCCTAATTTTAGGGTTCTTCGTTTCCAAGATAGGGATTTTTCAATTTTGGGGGGTAGTTTCACCCCCCTGCTATTTTTCATCAAAAACAAAAGATCTTAGGTTCATTTATCATTTTTAGGTGTTTAACACGTTTTTTTCCCATAACATGACTATTTACTGTTTTAGGGGTGAAATGATCCATCGAGGTAAAAACCTATATCATCCCCTATTTTTTAAGCTATCACACCTAATTTTAGGATTCTTCGTTTCCGAGATAGGGATTTTTCAATTTTGGGGGGTAGTTTCACCCCCCTGCTATTTTTCATCAAAAACAAAAGATCTTAGGTTCATTTATCATTTTTAGGTGTTTAACACGTTTTTCTCCCATAACATGACTATTTACTGTTTTAGGGGTGAAATGATCCATCGAGGTAAAAGCCTATATCATCCCCTATTTTTTAAGCTATCACACCTAATTTTAGGATTCTTCGTTTCCGAGATAGGGATTTTTCAATTTTGGGGGGTAGTTTCACCCCCTGCTATTTTTCATCAAAAACAAAAGATCTTAGGTTCATTTATCATTTTTAGGTGTTTAACACGTTTTTTTCCCATAACATGACTATTTACTGTTTTAGGGGTGAAATGATCAATCGAGGTAAAAGCCTATATCATCCCCTATTTTTTGAGCTATCACACCTAATTTTAGGCTTCTTCGTTTCCTAGATAGGGATTTTTCAATTTTGGGGGGTAGTTTCACCCCCAAACAGGGGATGTTGCCCCAAGTGCTAGGACCCCTCATACAAGTCCCTATCATGATTGGTTCGCGAGATATGAACAAAAGTGTAGTTAGGCCCTTTCGACAAAAATGAATCATACATTCAAAAACGGGGCGTCACCCCCAGGGCTATGATACTGCCTATGGCAAAATCCCATGAGGGGTTCAGAAAATATTAACTAACGTATAGTTAGGTCCTTTTGACAAAAGCCGTCCGTGCGCGCACATACAAAAAAATATTACTATTTCAACCCCCGGGTAAGGGTAGTTTTTATTTTGGAGTGGATATGCCCCGTCCATAGAAAAGGGGATTTCACCACGAGTCCTACGACACCTCATACGTTTAAATCCGATTATTGGTTAGCGAGATAGTAAAAAGCCGATGACCTATTAGTTTTTTTTGGTTTATTTAAATACATATTAAAAAAACACTCATTTATAAATCATCATTTAAAAAGCCCGCTCTTTTACAAAAACCGCCAAGTTCGTAGGTATACAAAAATAAATTACTATTTCATCCCCCGGGTAAGGGTAGTTTTTATTTTGGGGTGGATATACCCCTTCGATAGAAAAGGAGAGTTCACCACGAGTCCTACGACACCTCATACGTTTAAATCCGATTATTGGTTAGCGAGATAGTAAAAAGCCGATGACCTATTAGTTTTTTTTTTGGTTTATTTAAATACGTATTAAAAACACTCATTTATAAATCATCATTTAAAAAGCCCGCTCTTTTACAAAAACCGCCAAGTTCGTAGGTATACAAAAATAAATTACTATTTCATCCCCCGGGTAAGGGTAGTTTTTATTTTGGGGTGGATATACCCCGTCCATGGAAAAGGAGAGTTCACCACGAGTCCTACGACACCTCATAGGTTTAAATCCGATTATTGGTTAGCGAGATAGTCAAAAGCCGATGACCTATTAGTTTTTATGGTTTATTTCAATACATATTAAAAACACTCATTAATAAATCATCATTTAAAAAGCCCGCCCTCTTACAAAACTCCTCAAGTGCGCATGCGTATTAAAAACATTCATCGCCAAAATGTCAAAAAACAACATGTTTACCCCAAATGTCGTTTTCCAATTCCATCCATTTTTAAAAAATAACCTCACCATCATCTAGAGCGGAAAAAATACCATCTAAACGACCCCTCACTCGACCCTACTCCTCCCCCACCACCTAACCCTTTCCCAACATAGGCATACATATTCAAGCACGAGCGCGACTTCAGGAAACCAACACTACCCCACTACTCGCGAATGACCTTTTAGTTTTGGTCTTTTAATCAAATAAAGAGGCTATAGGAAAGTAGGGGGCATTACTAGCAGTGCTAGGACACCCTGTATGTTCTAATCCCATGTTTGGTTAGCGAGATATCAAGTTCGGGGCAAATACGAGGGTGGCTCAATAAAAAGTGGAGCAGCTCTGTCCTTACCACACTACTATCATGTCCATTGCTCTCTAATCTTGTGCTTTACGCTAATACGAACGCTTTGTCATAGACAGGAAGAGGCAACGGTGATTATTCTTGTTTTTAGCTGGAATATTGACGTCATCTGCTCCTAATGCCGGAGGGGAAATTGCGCGCTAATGTTGTTCTTTAGTTAAGTACTAGCAACTAGCCACGGCTTCGCCCGGTATCTGCAACGGTTTACCCAGTGTAAACTTAAAAGGCGCACGGACGGCAGATCCCAGACGGAATTCAGAAAAGCGGAGGTGAACAGTGAAACTACAAACACATATACTCTTCTCTGAAGTCTTAACTCGACACCACTCGACAGTTTGATGCTGGCCGAAGCGAGGGTGATAGGCTCGCTCGCTCAGAAGCAAGTAATTTAAATTTCCACTGAATGGAGATTGTTGGAAGAAATGAAAACGTAAAAACAATTATAGTGGGCGATGTATTAAAGATAGAGATATGCTGTCCCGGAATTTTTCATGCTGAACAATTCTTACACTCCTAGTCTGTCTGTCTGTTAGGTAGTCATCCCGAAGGCTGGTTGGATCCTCAAAAAGCACCGCCGTTAGCTTATGTGGGTAGATACCCACAAAAACCCAAGGCAGCGCTATATTGAGGTGTAGGCCTACTAGGCAAGAAGAGGAGTGAGGTAGTTTGCCATTGCTTTCCTCACTGAGTCAGTATAGCAGTACTAACCCTATGAGTAGAGCCTTTCACAGCATCCACAGGCACTGACTAAGCACCACCCATACCTCAGTAGCTTCCATATAATCTCAGCCATGAGTGAGACTGGGACATCGGTGCAAAGCCACATTTTACTCTAGCCTGTGCCAACAGACAAATGCAAATATACTGGATTCATCAAGAGCTGGAAAACAGGCCAACACTCATAGTATAATAGATATTTTTGACGGTTTTTCCTGCGTAAGCTAAAAAGGCGCACGGACCGCAGGAGGTTCTGCGACTCGAGTCACTGAAATCGTTACTGCTCGGCTTCCTTTGGTCATAAATGAATGTTTTTAACGTGCCAGTAAATCTACTAACACGGCTCCCTCGTATTTGCACACCCTCAAATGCCTTCTGATGGAACTTAAAGAAGGACAACGACTCGGAGAATGAAAATTATTTACAGAGACGTCACTCACACGTTATTTGAAGTAAGCTCGTACTGAGCAATCATAGCTCTTGGACGTAGTCTAATATCTCACAGGTCACACAATATACGAAACTCTAGTCACGAAACAGTCGTGGGCATTTACTACTCACCGATAGCCTACCTCAACTCTGTTGATGATGACTTCACACCACGTGACGGGACTACTTAGTCCACACCCACCATCAGTCTCGCGTGATACGAGTCATGATATCAGAGCACATTCCACACCAAATATCACACACCTGTTTCTGTCTCCAGCACCTTTCACCTGTGAAACACTCCTTTCTGTGTATTTTGAATATTTTGGCTGGCTGCGTGGTTCAGCGGTAACGTTCTCGCCTGCTGTTCCCAAGATTGTAGGATCGAATCCTGGTGCAGTCAGCTGGCATTTGAGGGTGTGCAAATGTGAGGGAGCCGTGTCAGTAGATTTACTCGCACGTTAAAGATCCCCTTTGGGGAAAAAATCCGGCACCTTGGCGTCTCTAAAAGTCAAGTTGTTAAAAGGGGCGTGAAACCAATAACAGTAGTGACAGCTGCCATTAGTAGACTCGTGGTTAATGTGCATGGTCCTAGACAAAGCAAGCGTCGACTACTGTTGTCCACAGCGCAGTCTTTTCTTCTGTATGGAGCGGAGATTTGGTCTGATTCGCTGAGGATAGAGAATAGTATAGGAAACGCCTAGCTGCAATTCAGAGGAGAGGAGCTCTGAGGGTGGCTTGTGCTTACCGTACAGTTTCGGAACCTGCAATTCTGGTTGTCTCAGGTGTTGCGCCAATTGACTTACTCGCGAAAGAACGTAAAGAAGTGTATTTCCGACGAGTAGAACTAGGCAAGGCTCAAGCCCGGAAGGAAGCCACGTCACGCAAGTTGGAGCTTTGGCAGCAGAGGTGGAATGACGAACTCGGAGGAAGATGGACAGCTCGGCTGATACCGAGTCTGGTTGAGTGGACAAATAGAAAACATGTGGAAACTAATTACTTTCTGACTCAGATGTTGACATGTCATGGCTACTTTCGGTGTTACCTTCATCGTATGGTCAAAGTAAGGAGTCCAGTATGTATTTACTGCGAGAACGAACGAGATGACGTATATCATACGTTCTTCGTCTGCGCTCGTTGGACAGCGGAAGAACACCGACTTGAAGCTGAGGTTGGTCCAATAACGCCGGACAATATAGTTGGAATTATGCTGAGGAACGAGCTCAGCTGGGATACGGTCGCTTTCTTCGTTGAGTTGGTCCTTCGTCAGAAGAAGTCGGATGGGGACATGCACAACTTAGTTGATTAAGTCTGTGATCCGTGGACTGAGTATGAATTCAGAAGTAAGAAGGTGCTTGTGAAGCAAAGAAAATGACTCCATCCTGAAGTAATACGAAAGTGGTCCCAGGATGGCTTTTGTCAAGAGGATAGGGAGTGGTTTTTAGTGGGTAAGAATCCCACACACTTCAGGAGTGCGGACCCTTCTCAGAGCCTTATGCAAGATTTCCACTTCCCTCGTAAAAATATATTATTATTATTTTTATTTATTTTTTTTTATTTGTGAATTGACCACTTCGGATCACGCTACAATTTCATTTTTTTCTTTGCCTGAAGTTTCCTCTTCCTCCACTACTCCTTCATATGGGCGCTATGCTGTTTCTTCTGCTCATCCGTCCAGGCTCTTCCCTTCTTTGTGGTTCTTCTGACGTGAAACCCTTCCAAATTTTGAATTATGTACCGAAATGTTTCCCTGTTTGACATCTGAACTTCCTGGATGTTGGAATTTTCGAGATCTTTTCGAACTTCCTTAATCCATGTCGTTGTTGTCTTCTTGTTCCACAGGTAGTCGAATAACTGTTTGGTTAGTCTAGTTTTGTCCATTCTGTACAAGTGTCCGAGAAACGATAACCTCCTCTTCTTCATGGTCTCTGAGATTCTCTCCACATTTTATAGACTTCATTGTTGCTCCGAAGTTTCCAGCCGGTTTCAGTCTGGACTGGGCCCATGATTTTCCGTAGTATTCTTCTTTCTAGGATCTCTAGCTTCTCCAACTTGTAATTCATCGAGAGGCATTCGCTTGCATACAGGCATTCTGTTTTTACTACCGTGTTGTAATGTTTTAGTTTGGCATTCCATGAGATGTATTTCTTGTTGTGGATGTTTTTAGTTAGCCCATAAGCTCTTTCCATTTTTGAGATACGATCTTCTACAGCAGCTTTCTCTAGGCCGTTCTCTTGTATGGTTTCACCGAGGTATTTGAACTTTTTCACCCTCTGAATCCGTCCAATCTCTGTTTCAAGGAATTGTGGTCCATGTTTGTCATTCATCATGAACTTGGTCTACTCTTTCGAGATCCTAAGTCCTGTCTTGCTAGCGATCTTTTCTAAGAGGTTGATCTGTATGGCCGCTTCTTCTAGGTTTTCTGAAAATATCGCAAAATCATCAGCGAAAGCCAAGCAATTGACTTTGATTCCTCCCGTTTTTCGTCCTAGGCAGATCGGGGCTATCTCTTGATTTTCAAGTTCGGAATTCCAAATTCTCACAATCCTCCCGAGGACACAGTTGAATAGTAATGGTGATAATCCATCACCCTGTCGCACACCTGTCTTGATTTCAAATGACTGAGACAATTCTCCCATGAACACCTTAGAAGTTGTGGCTCTTACGGTTTCTCTGATAATATTGGCCAGTTTGGTTTTGACTCCAAATTCTCTAATGATCTTATCTAGGGTCCCTCTGTCCACCGATTCGAAGGCTTTTTTGAAGTCAATGAATGAAACCACTATACTTTTTCCTTTCAGCGCTCTGTGGCGAATTATTGATTTCAAATTTAGGATTTGTTCGGCACAGGAGCGGCCTTTCCGGAACCCACCTTGGTATTCTCCAAGTTGCTTATCTAGGATTCCTACTATTCTATTCAGAAGTATCCTTGAGAGGATTTTGTACGTGACTGGGAGTAGCGACACGCCTCTGTAGTTGTTAACATCTTGTTTGTTCCCTTTCTTATGGAGTGGGTGGATCAGCGCTGTTTTCCATTCGTCTGGTAGCTTTTCCGTCTCCCATATTTGTTGGAAGATATAGTGCAGGTCGTCTAGGATTTCCGGTTCTGCCCACTTCAACATTTCTGCTGATATGGAGTCTTCCCCGCTTGCCTTGTTGTTCTTGAGACTTTTCAGGGCTTCCTTTATTTCTTCTTTTGTTGGTGGCATATCATCTTCTGAGTTTATAGGATGAGTCTGAAATTCTAGTTTGTTGGTTGGAGGCGGGCAGTTGAGGAGTTTCTCAAAGTATCTGGCTAATATATTGCAGTTTTCTTGATTGTTCAGTCCAATTTTTCCTTCTTCGTTTTTGAAACTTATACTTGGAATTTGGTATCCTCTAAGCTTGTCCTTGAAGGTTTGGAAAAAATCTCTGGTGTTATTCTTAGTGAAGTCGTCCTGGAGGTTTTGTAACTTTGCATTCTCAAACGATCGTTTGGTCCTGCGGATTACCCCTGATGTTTCTTTCCTTTGGGTTCTGAATTATTCCAAATGTTCCATATCTCTTGAACATTTCCATTTTCTCCATGTGTCGGATCTCTTTTCAAGTGCTTTCTCACATTCTTCATTCCACCAGATTGTACGTTTCCTCTTTGCCAGTCCGAATGTTTTCTTAGCGGCTTCATTGAACTTTGTACAAAGATGTTGTCAGGTCTTTGTTCTAGAAGAGCGGATTTCTTCTCTGAAGTTATTTATAATATCTCCATTGATGTTCATTCGATTGGTGTTGTATTTTTTCAACTTAGGTGGATCCTTCTTTTGTTTTGGTGGAAGAAAACGTATTTTAACTTTGGAGAGATAGTGATCAGAGCCAAATTTACCATTTCTAATCACTTTAACATTCATCACCTCCCTAGTATTTGTCCTTGATATTGCTACATGGTCTAATTGGAATTCTCCTAGGTTGGGATTTGGAGATACCCATGTCTTTGCTTTTCTTGGGAGTTTCCGAAAATGAGTCGACATGAGATTCAACTGGAAGATTTTGCAGAGTCCAAGGAGCCGTTCGCCATTCTTGTTTGTCCTCCTGTGTGCTGGATAGTCTCCTACTATATCTCTGTATTTTCTTTCTGTCCCTATTTGTGCGTTGAAGTCTCCCAGAAGGATTTTTACATGGTTCACAGGTATCCGAGCGATTTCTGTTTCTAAGAGGTCCCAGAAGTCATCGACTTTCTGTGGGTTCTTCTTGTTGTCTTCGTTGATAGGAGCATGGCAATTTATGAGAGTATAATTCCTGTTTTTGCACTTGATTGTCAATAGGGATAATCTCTCAGATTTAGATGAGAAGTCTGTGACACTATCCACTATGGTTTTGTTTATGTAGAAGGCAGTCCCAAGGAGAGGGGTGTTAGCCATTATCTTTATTGCTGGCTTTCCTTTGAATACTCTGTAGTGCTTTGTATCCATGATGTGGTCATCTAGGAATCTGGTCACTTGTAGGCTACAGCCAAAATCTGGATTTGTTGGTCGTCCAGGAGCTTTTCCAATTCTTGCTGTTTTCCGACTCGCAGGAGTGAGTTGACGTTAATGGTCCCGATGAAGTATTTCCTCTTGAATTTCAATTTGGAAGGTGTTTCAAGACGCTCCGACTCATCTTGTATGCAGGTGGTGGGACTCCCCAGAATCCTAGGTCCCGATGCATTGCCTACTGCAATGGTGGATTTCTCTTTCAAGTTACCACCTGGGGTAGTGCTCTCATTTAGCGACATTTCCATTCTGCATATGAAATTGTGTTGTGTAGGTGTAGGAAATAAAATTCCGAAATAAGATCGGATTGTTAGTCCGAAATGATTGTTTTTTCGTGGTTTACTCCACTAGGTTCTTCCGCTCTCTCTCTCTGCCGTTGGGAACTGAAATTCTTCATCCGCCTTTGAGACCGTTGACCATGTTTCACCCTCCTCCTTTCTCAACCGGGCTTGGGACCGGCTATTATTATTATTATTATTATTAATAATAATAATAATAAGTACAGTAGAAACCCACTTAACCTAGACCCACTTATCCGAGTCTCCGTGTTAACCGAGGCACTCATTTTGTCAAAGTAATTAATTAAGTTAGCGTTAAAATTCATAATAACGTGCTGCTAGTAACGATAGCAACGAATAGCTCAACACCCCTCAAGTTGAGTGTGCGGAGAGTCTATGTAGACGAACTTCGGCAGGGATCGGAGCCGATCGTTGATCTTTACTCTAATTAAAAGTCCCGCGTCACCGCGTGTTTCTTCTCTTGCTCGACTAGTTGTATTTCGACGTTTATACACACGTTGCATAGTTTTGTGAGCTATTGTTTTGTGATTCGTTGAATTAAATACGATTCCCTACACATTCCCTCTTAACCGAGTTTTCTGCTATCCGAGTTAACCTCGGTCCCAATTACCTCGGATAAGTGGGTTTCTACTGTATTTTGAATAATGTGCAATTAATTATTTTTAATACTAAATTAGGAGAATTAATACCGCAAGTCAATAAATTATTATTCTTAAGTACAGTATACCGCTGACCTTCAGCATAAATTTCGTTGGTTCCTCAGTTTAGGGGCTTCGACAACGCGGTCATGTAGCCCCGTGTACTTTGGGTGTGTGTAGAATCTGTCTGATAACCGGTGTTAATTGTGATGACTGTATTAGTTTGTGATATCTGTTTTTAATTCAAGTAAGGACTGCAGACATTCAATTTTCAAGTAGTTCCTACTTTTGCTACCAAACGCCACCGTCAATGGCAACTTGTTCTGAACTTGGCTATTAGATGCCACCGCAGTCGGCTCCTGGCGACGAACGTTGAAACCTAAGAGCGTTAGTCAAATCTAACCTATAATTTAGCTTCACACAAGTGTAATTAGTGGAAGGTTCTTTACATGCCATAAATCTACGACATGGGACCACCGGCTTTACTTCCCCTCCGAAGGAAGGCATTCTGAGGGATTTATAACGCTCTTAAAAAATCCGACGACCTCGTCCGGGTTTGAACCCGCGACCTTGGGTATAGAAGCTCAGCATGCTACCAACTACGCCACCGAAGCCGGCTCAGAATAAAGTATTTAATACAAATGAAGTTATAAATAAAGGTTAGTTTCATAATTAACGCTTCGTGGAGAAATTAAGGGCAAAGAAGAGAGACATATGGAGTGAATTCTACTCCATGGATGCCATCATCTACAAAGACTAGCAAGGAGGGGGTTACGAGCGACATTTGGTTACACGCTTCGCCATACATACTTTTCACTTAATGTTGTGCAAAATTAAGGAATTCCATCAACCAGGTTCAAATTATGTTTGTGACCGTTGTGACAAGAGTTGCGAACGGCACCAAGCAATGAGTTGCGAACTTCGGCTCGAGTCCTTAACAGCTTCTTGCAAATATTAATTTATATTTTATTGCATTATACTTTCCTTTAAATTACGGCCATTGGCTGCAAGAATATATATATTATTGTATTTTTTTATTTTATTTCTTTAGTCTTTTAGTGTATTTTAAGATTTTAGATAGTCTTCTTCTTCTTCCTCTTCTTCTGCATCCTGCAGCTAGGCGGGACATGCTCTAAGGAAGAAGAAGAAGACTATCTAAAATGTTAAAAAATACACTAAAAGACTAAAAAACGAGATCAGTTACAATTTTTGAGTGATGTTGATTGTAACAGAACTGGTTTTTCAAGGTCGGGTCAGCAACGCAGCGTTGACAGGCCGTCAGTAAATGCATTGTTAATTTTAATTAAGATCGTTGGCGTTTCACCAGCACATTCAAGGATTAGCATTAGCTAACGAATCGTTATTGTTCAGGGATGTACAAAACTCCTTGAAAGATGATGATTGTGGTGGTATTTGTATATTTTTTGGCATTATCAAGCAGGTCGTGAACTGCAAAAAGCTTACTCCTTGGTTAAAAACAAACATGGCTGATGAGAAAAAGAGGAAGAAGACCCGGGAACTGATTTTTTCACTAGGTGAATAAGTATCGTGAAATCGTTGAAAATAAGAGGACTGATGCTGTGACGTCTATGTAGTCTTTTATTAAATGAACTACATGTGCTATACCGTAATGTATCACACGATATTACACACTAGCAGTAGTGCCCGGCTTCGCCCGGTGGATTTATTTGTTTTATGGATGATAATGAATACTACTACAGAAATGGAGCGCTCAAGGGTAAGGATCGGAAAGCACCAACGTTTATTGCAGCTTATAACCTCAGTGTACTGCACCAACATATCGCCCTTATACAAAGGCATACTATTATCAAGATTATAACTGTTTTAAGGGGCCAAGAAATCATTTTGCACTAATTACTACCCGTGACTGCAATTTATAAGCAGCTCGCAATTCTGCACCAGAACACTGGTAGGGGCGACGTGATGTAGCCCGCATTGCCAGGCAACAATAGACTTAGGTATTATTGAAGCTGTTCGGAAGCGCTTGTTCTTCCGACTTACTGAACAAAAATCAATATTTAAGGTTACGTGGGAGGTGTAGCCTAATGCTACATACCCTAAACTATTCCTCTTGAATCTGGCTATCATATACAAAAAGAATTTTTCGAATCCGACTGGTAGTTCCGGAGATTAGCGCATTTAAACATACAAACAAACAAACTCTACAGCTTTGTTATATTAGTATAGATAAATAAGAAATGGTACATATCTTACTTGTCACATAGGAATTCCAGGTTAGGTTTTATCGTTTGTAGAACACTCAACACAGAAGGTTTTGACAAGCGAAATCTCATAATACATTTTTTGTCGTCGCATTCATCGAGGTAAATTCCTATGATCTTTATAAGTTCGTGGTCGACGAAAACATCGTCATCGTTCACGATAAAGTTTAATGTACGCTCCATTTTGGATTTGAATGCTGCGTAAATCGACCGTCAAGTCGTTAATTCCATGTAGAGAGAGCAAATAGATTTAATGGCTTGTTAGGGAAGCTAATGGATTGTTATAGTTTGGAGAACCACAACATTTCGGTAATCGTTTGTCAACGGCCTTAATTGGCTTGTTAACATTTTGACGACCAATGGTGAACCCTGCCCCCAGTCCTTTAGTGTATTTTTAACATTTTAGGTTGTTAGTATTTTAAAAAATACTGTAGTTATGAAATCAGCCTTTTTTATTCATTTATTTTACGCCCACATTGGAGAACTATAATCTATACTAATACCGACACTAGTGGCTACGCTGGCTAAAGCGCGGCGTTTGGTCATGGGGCCAAGCTCTCTGCTGACTGGGTAGACGCGTGGGTTCGAGTCCCACCGTCGGCTGTCCTTGAAATGGTTTTCCGTGGTTTCCCATTTTCAACACCAGGCAAATGCTGGGACAGTACCTTCTGACAGGCCACGGCCGCTTCCTTCCACATCCTTGCCCACTTTCATCCATTCATCTTATCTCTCATCCCGACGCGCAGGTCGCCCACGGGCGTCGACTAGAAAGACCTGCACTCGGCCTCTCCGGAGGCTACACAAAAAAAATCTATACTAATATAATAAAGCTGAAGAGTTTGTGTGTTTGTGTGTTCATGTGTTTAAACGCGCTAATCTCTGGAACTACCAGTCCGATTCGAAAAATTCTTTTTTTATGTGATAGCCTGATTCAAGAGGAATAGTTTAGGCTATGTGGCATTAGGCCACACCTCTCAGGTAACCTTCAAGATTGATTTGTATTCAGTAAGTCGGTAGAACAAGTCCTCCCGAACAGCTCTATCCGCATGCGCTGGCGTTATGGTTAGTGATACGTACACCGTTTCACCGATCTGAACCAAAATTTGCATACTTACCCTTTGGAACCCTGCGAGTAACACTGCCTACATGAAATTTCGGAAAGACCACTCCATTCCCTGCATTTAGGCCCTTCATCACAAATCTAAACCGTTTCTCTTAATTGCACCAAATTTTACATACACTTTGAAACCCTGCTGATAACACTGTTCACTTGATATTTTGTACAACGCTCCCCATTCCCTACATTCCATAAATCTTTCGAAGTACCTTCCTCTCGAAGGCAGAGATGGCTTCTTCGGTTGTTGCTGACGTCGCCCAGGTTTCACAAACATACAAAAGTACCGACCAAACTTGTGTCATGTATAGCTGAATCTTATTCTTCTGCGATAATAGACGAGATTTAAATAAGTTAATCAGACTATAGAACATGCGATTATCGTCTATTTACTTACGGTGTTAATTTCCTAAATTATTATTAAACTTTGTCAATAAGGAGTTTGGGACGGACATGGTCATTTTCACGTCTTTTCGAATTATTTTTATGATTGAAGCCTCTTACAAGACCTTTCTTATAATGTTCCCTAAGTTCTTCAAGAGATGTGCCCAAAATCATCATAATTTTCAAACTTTTTTGTGCCATATTAATCTAGGGACTTTTAGCTTTCTAGCGGTGCATGTCTTATTCCTGAGGCTACTTTCCTTATACTTTCCCAAAATCGTGCGCTCTATCTGTAAACCCACATTTTAGGGGCAGATGACCTCGTAGTTCCGCCCCTTAAAACCTCAATAACTAGGCCTTACTAAAGTACATTTTTAGCTTACTTTTCACATTTTACTAATATTATGAGAAAGTAGTCTTATGAGATAACCCGGGCAGATGTGAGTGTCTGTCTGACCGTCCGTCTGTCCTTCTGTCTGTCCGTCTGTCTGTCCTTCTGTCTCTGTGTATGTCACCCTATCAATTCGTAAACGGCTGCAAATATCGGAACCAAATTTGGTATTAGTAAAGATCTATACCTGAATATCTCACGGCCATATTTGAAAATGATGTTAGTGCTACTAACTACTGAAAAATCACAATTGAAATTTGAGCTTTATTTTGGATATCTGAGAAGTTATGGATGTGAACTGTTCCAAAATTGGCACACACATACACAATAACATTGCAGATTAATTTTCAGGAGCCCATGCTTGACAGTGTTGCCAACATGATTATAAGCCTGCTGATAGGTACAATTTTAAATACATGTAACTTCTATACTAACACATGGATTTCATCTATAATTCGCACAATAATAATTCATAATATTTCAGATTAATTCTGAGCAACACATACATGACATTGTTGCCATCATGATTTTATGCGCGCTGATATATCCAATGTCTAACTGCATGTAACGTCCATACTATCCATTGGACTTCAATCAAATTTTGTATGTGCATTATGTTCCTTCTGCATTCTGAACTAAGAAGATATTAATTCAACAAGGCTGCCAACTGTAGTGCTCTATTGGCAACTCAAACTAACACTTGGGGCGCTGCGGTCGGTCTGGATAAGTAGGGTAAAAATACTCAATAACACGCGTTTGATATGGAACACTTTTTATTTTTCGATAATCAGTAAATGTGGTCCCTAAAATAATGACAGTGTTATTTTTGATTGTATATATGTATGACTGTGCAATACACGTGATCTAATTTGTGTGTTCCACTGGATTTTATGTGTCATTTGCATATTATCAAGCATCGGTTGTCTGCTGGTATTTGTTTTTGAGCAGTTCTAGTCATGGTGCTGTTACGTTTAAAAGCTACCGTATATTTGAGTTTGCTCACTGTACCATAGACTCAAGAAATTATTTGCTGCTTTGTAGGGTGAAGGGATGAATTTAACTTGTATTAAAACTCGGGGGAGACAGGAATTGCTTGATTTGTTGGATGGTTAGCAGGTAGGTTTGGTAGCAAGTTCTTGCAGAGTAGGCTAGATATTTACCCTGCGAAGTCAAATTAGGCCTATATGACTCGTAGTGGAATGGTTCGGATATCGCAGAGCGAGGTGATGGTGGTTGGTAGGGTTATTGGAAATGAACAAGGGAGCGGGGAAGGATACCTGACTGATGAAGCTTGGCTGTCCTCGGCTGGTGTAGGCTTGGCTGTCTTGGTACGGCTTGGCTCGGCGATACTGTACTTGGCTGTCTATGTGCGTGTTGGCTCGGCGTAACAGTGAACAACCCGTCCTGTCGTCAGTGTGTGTAGTGGCGAGTGGTCCAACCCGCTCCTGTTGACCGTATTTATTTGGTATCGTCACCTTTCGGCTATTGCTATTTGCATCTTTTGGAAAGTGATGAAAACTTATATCTGCAGCCCTCTTATACAGCAACTTACAGCCGTAAACTGAGCAATATACTTTCCTTTTACTCATTTAGCACTCTATCAACGAGTAAAACTTATTATTTATGTATCAAGACACGAAGAATTTACCACGATCTGCTTACCAATACAAGTACCCATATACAAACAGTCACCATTTGACAAATGTACCCTACTTGGTAAGTTTCTCATTTTTACCGCTAGATGTCATATCAGATAGCTGGAGTTGCCAATTAGGTTACACTGTTTCAGGTATATTTCGGACTAATTAAAAATCGCAGTATTACCAACTTAATTTCGTCCTTATTTTAGATAGGTCTATATATATATATATATATATATATATATATTAATCATTGGTATGAATCTTAAATTTTAAGAAAAGTAGGCTCTTTAGTTCTTCACGGAGTTACTTGTTATTTCTATTAGACGATAAATACAAAAAGCTGCTAAGAAAGAGACTGTGTAAGAAGCAAGGGCAAAGGAACACGCAACAACAGCAAAATATATGCCAATGATTCAAATGGAAGAAAAGGAATCCAACTGCACCTCTTCCAATCCAGTGCCCTGTAAAGTTATGGTCCAAGACATTTCTCACAATATCCGCTAATATATGACGGGCCATCTACTTGTTGGATCACACCACGAGATCGTTATGGCAAAGCGTACAACTGCAACACGTCTAGGTGAAAATGAAAATCCACAGCCTGTTTCCAGTCGACTGTCCAGGTCAGGAATGGAATGAATGAAGCCCCCATCTAGCGGCGAGGACATGGACTGTGCCGGCTGCCGAAGCCTGTCGCAATCCAATGGGGCAATGATTAAATGAATGACAGATTAAATGAAATGAAAGTGGCGAGTGTAGCTGTAATGAAATATTGATAGGGAAAAACCGAAGTACCCGGAGAAAAACCTGTCTGCCTCCGCTTTGTCCAGCACAAATCTCACATGGGTGACCGGGATTCGAACCACGGACCTCAACGGTGAGAGGCCGGCATGCAGCCGCCTTAGCCACGGAGGCTATCAACATGTCTAGGTATATTTTTCAATTAGCGTTACTCTCCGCGCTAAAGAATGGTTCTATGATCCTCCCCTTTAACGATGCACACCACACTTTCACTCTTGGGGAGTCAAGTTCGTACTCTTCCACGGCATAAGGTTTTCCATTCCACATATGTGCCAGCTGTGCTGTTCAACTTCTTGGAAATAGGGGCAGATGACCTCGTAGTTCTATCCCTTTAAACAACAATAACTAACTAACTTCTTGGAAATGTGGAATGTAGCCTCACAAAGAAACAGAGCATATCAAGGAATGCCTCATTTTCGTCAATTTTCGCTAAAACTGCTTCCGCAAATGCCTTCCGTCGCGGCTTGTCGTAAGGTTTCAGAATCTGACGGAGCTGTTGGGTATTTTGATATTCTAACGTTTCAGTTGATCAACACAAAATAATAACTCCAATTACTGGAATATGCGAGCATTTCGGAAAACTTCGGCTGTCCCGAACTCCTGAGGGAGCAATAGTGTCATGTTTCGCCACATAGCGCTGTTCAATATTTTGTGCGAGCATCATCAGATCCAAATAATCCATAACAATACATGTTATATCTTGGTTGGTTGGTTCCTTAGTTTAGGGGCTGCGACAACGCGGTCATGTAGCCCCGTGTACTTTGGGTGTGTGTAGAATTTGTCTGATAACCGGTGTTAATTGTGATGACTGTATTAGTGTGTGTATCTGTTTTTTTAATTCAAGTAGGGACTGCAACTTTGAATTTTCAAATAGTTCCTACTTTTGCCGCCAAACGCCACCGTCAACGACTACTAGGCCTAGTTCAGAACTAGCTACTAGACGCCACCGCAGTCGGCTCTTGGCAACGAACGTAGCAACCTAAGAGCGTTGTTTACATTCTTAACCTATCCAATTTAGTTTCACACAGGTGTAATTAGTGGAAAGATCTTTAACATGCCATAAATCTATGACATGGGACCGCCGGCTTTACTTCCCCTCCGAAGGAAGGCATACTGAGGGATTTTTAACGCTCTTAAAAAATCCGACGGCTTCGGCCGGGTTTGAACCCGCTATCTTGGGCATAGAAGCTCAGCATGCTACCAACTACGCCACCGAAGCCGCTATGTTATATCTTAATCACTTGTAATTCATTTCAGGTTATTTTTTCACATATTCCAGTGATTGGAATTGCTGTGTATTGACCAACTGAAAGCTACAATATCAATTGTTAATAAGGCAACAGTCGCCTCCAGGCTTTAGTGGTCAGCGTGCTTATCTGCCATCCCGGAGGTCCGAGGTTCGATTCCCGGCCCTGCCAGGAAATTTGAAAAGTGGTATGAGGACTGGAACAGGGTCTACTCAGCCTCGGGTGGTCCAAATGAGTATATCGAATCGATTCCCACCTCGAAGTGGTGATTCCGTGGTTTTCCACTTCGTCTTCGGGCAAATGCCGGGATGGTACCTACTGTCAGGCCTCGGCCGCCTCCTTTCCTCTTGCTTGTCTATCCCTCCCATTCTTCCCATCCCTCATGAGGCCCCTTGTTCGCTTTGCAGGTGAGGCTGCTGGGCTAGGTGCTAGAGCTCGCGTCAGCCGGGAAGGTGGCCAGCTCTATGGGATTTGCGCAGAGAGAGACAGAGATACATGTCCACTGTTGCAACAAGTCCACCAGGTTCGAGTCCCCACACCGCAAGCTGCTACCGTGAGTTCCTGCAGTGTGGCAACACCGTCGCTTACCTCATCGAGCCCGTCTTCTTCACGCTGTTTAGACTGTTTAAGTATTCGTGCACTTTGTAAACTATTTCTCGGGCTCGCCTATGCACAACCTGTCATTTACTTCCCTCTGCTTCCATAGCACACAAAATGTACACAATCGCTTTCACTGGATCTTTAAATAATACGATATAAACACTTCGCTTTCCAGACAACACACTAGCTCAGATTCTCAAGACAGACTGGCTGTGATTGGTGGGATGGAAGTGAGGCATGACGTAATGGTAGCGTTGTGTTCTGCGCACCGCCTTCCCGGCAGACTCGAGCTCTCCCGCCTCCCCAGTTGTATCCCCAAACCCGATGCCAAATCACAGGACACTTCCCGTAGAGGTGGTAAAGGTAGGATCCCTCGCTGAGTCCGTGGGAAAAGCCTACCAGGAGGGTAAACTGAGTACGGCAACACTGAAAAATTGCTTCAGAGCTATCTTTACTTCGCTGTTTACTCTACTTGTACAGGTAGATACAAACCGCCAATAACACAAGTCAACAAACAAAACATTTTGTGTTGAGTGTATTAATGCGTATATTCTGACAGCATCGAACAGTAACCAAAAACGTCATTCATAATTAATAAAGTTTGCTTTTATACTTTATCCAGTGATAAATAAAAATTTGAAGTTTTGGCAGTCTGTTTAAAGGATAATAGCTTTGAACACGCAAGAGAGGGGATGAGCCTTTCAATATTAAACGAAATTTTGATGCTTTTCAGCGGTTTGTACACAAATGAGATGGGTTATTCCCAAATCCTGAAAAAATTTACACGAAATTAATAAATACACTTGGATGACCAGTTTCCATTACAAATCGTTATGTCTGAAAGTATGGGTGAAAATATTTACAATATGTACACTTTATTAGTTGAGATAGTTCAACTCGTCAATATTTGTAGCCTAAGTTTAATGGATCTGATGATGATCGCTTGACGATCGAAACTGGTCATCCAAGTGTATTTATTAATCTCATGTACAATCGTGTTGACCGACTGAAAAGCATCAAATTTTCGTTTACTAAGGCAACACTGAAAATGTATTCGACCACCATAATTTTCAAAATTATTTAAAGACTATTTCTTCCTAAAATGTCAGAAGCTAAAATTAAAGCTGGTATCTTCGTCAGTCCCCAAATAAAGAAACTAATGGCCAGTGAAGAATTACCACATTTACTCATCACCCACGAAAAACAAGCATTGTACAACCTTAAAGCAATGATCCATGGCTTCCTTTTTTTTTTTTTGTCGTGTGGCCTCCTCAGAGGCCGAGTGCAGATCTTTCTATTCGACGCCCGTGGGCGACCTGCGCGTCGGGATGAGAGATGGAATGGATGAAGATGAATGAAACTGGGCAATGATGTGGAAGGAATCGGCCGTGGCCTATCAGAAGGTACTGTCCCAGCATTTGCCTGGTGTTGAAACTGGGAAACCACGGAAAACCATTTCAAGGACGGCCGACGGTGGGGCTCGAACCCACGCGTCTACCGAGTCAGCAGAGAGCTTGGTCCCATGACCTAACGCTGCGCTTTAGCCAGCTGAGCCACTGCTGTCGGTATGGCTTCCTTGGAAAGGAGAAAGCTGAGAATTACAAAGAGTTTATTTTCACTATGCTTGAGAACTTAAAACTCATGGGTTGCAGAATATCCCTTTACGTACCCATGTTAAATGCTTACTTGGACCAATTCAAAGATAACTTGGTGACATATTCAGAAGAGCAAGGGGGACGTTTTCACCAAGACAGACGTGATGGACTTGAGCAACGTTATCAAGGACAATGTAATGAGAATGAGAACATGTTGGGGCTAATGCGAGAAGTTCCAAAAATATTCATTTATAAAGCTTGGTTCTATTATTTGTAGATTAATGTTAACTATGTTTTGTAAATAAACGTGATGTAAATATATAAATTAATGTTTGTTTAAGTTTGAACTTATAAAAATAGAGAATGTCCTTAAAATTTGAACATTCGTAGCTACAAAAGCAAACTTTACTAGGTAAAACTGTTTTATCATTTCAAATGATCTTGTCGACTTCATCGTTATGCTTTGGTCTACCGTTAAGCGTTACGGTTTCGGCGTGTATGACGTCATCATGTTGCTCAGTGCATATGCACCGAGTCTGAGTTTACTCCTGGGGTCTGGCGTTATGCGATACGGAGACGGTGAGTGCGTGACGTCATGCAGCAGAGTGCACCTCCCGCTCTCCGTTCCCCGCGCGGGAAGCCTAAGTTAAAGGATAATGGAGTCTGTTGAAAGAGTCCTGGGGCTTCGAGGGAAGCGAGAAGCCCTCCTGAGCCTTTCTAACATGTGTAGCATTTGTAGCATGCGTCATAGTCTCTCAGACTGACTGTATCTTTTTTTCTTTCATTAGTTAGGCATGACAAATGAAAACCAGACCTGCAAAACCAAGACTCAAAATTTGTGCTGACTTGTGTAATTATCTCTATTAGTTTTAAGTTATTTATTTAGCTTGTGGCTTTTAGTGGCGGGAGTGTCCTAGGACAAGTTCGGCTCGCCAGAGGCTGTAGCTGCTTCAAGCGGACACCCATGGGGTGAGCTACACGTTCCGTTCAATTTCAGTAAGTTCCAACTTTAGCTACCAGATGTCACTGACACCTAGTGGTGAACGTTAGAACTTTTGATAGAGCGTTTCTACGAAATCTAACCTAGACATTTAGCTTCACACAAGTTTAGTTATCAGTGGAAGGATCATTTACATGCCATAAATCTATGACATGGGACCGCCGGCTTTACTTCCCCTCCGAATGAAGGCACACTGATGGATTTTAACGCTCTTAAAAAATTCGACGACTTCGGCTAGTTTTGAACCTGCGATCTTGGGTACAGCAGTTCAGTATGCTACCAACTACGCCACCGAAGCCGCTTTAAATATACTAATTTTTGTTTTTTATTATACATCCAATTGGGACACGCTGTACATTTCTGTTGAACCAGAGGATTCCACCCTAAAGCATCCTTGGCTGACATCGCTCGTGGAGAGTATTCTCAACGCGTAGACGATTACAGTTTCTCTAGGACGTGAATCCTCAATGAAAGTTGAAGGACGGGAGATGTCGCCTCACGGGGACCGCCAGCCTTGCAACACGCCAGCTACATTGTACAGCAACCTTGAGATGTACTACACAGTACCACCCACCGAGAAAAAAAATACAAAATCAATCCTGCCCCGCGACTATAAAGTTGTTTTGTTCTTGCTGATTTCCACTACCGGCACTGCGGAATGGCGAGAGGAAGGTTGCTGCACCACGCTACTTCAATTACATATTTATGACAGCTTGATTGTACATAAACTATGCCAACAAAAACTTGTGCCTCATAAACCAGTTGAGTGAGACATATCAGCGATACTCTGACAAATTGCTTCTAAATCGAGTGTATACACAAACATGCACGTACTGGTATTCTACGTGCGAGTCTTACAGCTTCCTTCACCACAGAATTGAATTGAATTTATGAGGGCTGTTTTTTAAGTAAGAGCCGTTATTTTTTTTATTTAACCGAACATTATATTTTGAAACCACATTTATTTTTGGGTTTTACATCCCACAAGTCCAACCCCTCCTCCACGTGGTGGGAGACGGGCAACGGTGTGAAGTAGGGGATTGCCTGTAGGGGTGAAGTGCAGTGGGGACTGTGTGTGCCCCGGAACCGCTGCGGTAGCTGTGAAGGCTCTATGGGAACCCTGAAAAGTGACGGCTGACGGGGCTCTGGTGAAGCTACGATAGGCCTAGCAAGCCAGTAGAGGATATCATATTTGCTTTCAAAACAGGAACAGGCCTCGGAAAGGACGGATGCAAACGACGACGACCCAGATATGCTAATGGACTACGAGTTGGGACATTAAACATACAGACACTGACAGGAAAGGTGGAGGAGATTTTAGATGTGATGGAGAGAAGAAAACTGGATATACTGGGCTTGGCAGAAACAAGATGGAAAGGAGAAGGCCGCAGAGAAATGAGGAAAGGGTACCGGTTGTACTGGAGTGGGAACAGTGAAGGAAGGAGCAGCGGAGTAGGAGTAGTTGTGAGAGATGGAATGAAGGAAGAGGTAAAGGGAATAAGTGACAGGATCATGAAGATCAGAGTAACTGTAAAGGGAAGAAGCCTGGAGATAGCCCAGGTATATGCCCCTCAAGTTGGATGTACAGCTCAAGAGAAGGAAGACTTTGAGGAGGAGCTACAACAGCAGTTGAATGGTCAGAGAATCATTGTCATGGGAGATTTGAATGCACATGTAGGAAGTGAAAGGCAAGGATATGAAAATGTATTGGGAGCAGAAGGATGGGGTAGCAGGAATGAAGAAGGGAGAAAGTTGCTGGATTTTTGCAAGAGAAACGGTTTAGTGGTAGGCAACTCCTGGTTCCAGAAGAAAGAAACCCACAAGGTAGCGTGGTACAGCAGTGATTTAACAAAGAAATCTTTGGTAGATTACATGCTGTACGACTGGGAAATGAAGAGAAGTGTAAGAGATATAAAGGTAATACCATCAGAGGCCTTAGATAGCGACCACAGAATACTTGTAATGAACCTGGGAGTTGTTAAGGATAGCAAGAGGACAGAGTACCAGGAAAGGAGAATCAGAGTATGGAAACTCAAGGAAAAGGAAGTCAAGGAAGAATTCCAGAAGATAATAAGGGAAAGGATGCCAACAGACAATCCTAAAACAGGGGAAGAGGAATGGAAGCAATTCAAGAACACAATGGTGGAAGCTGCAGTGGCAGTATGTGGAAGAACAAGCAACAGAAAGCGGTGTAAAGAGACACCATGGTGGAATGAGAGAGTAAAAGAAGCTGTGGAAAGAAGTGTGGTTCCAGGAAAGAAAAAAAGGAAGCTTGTAGTTTGACGTGACCATTAATCTCGCGATCATAAGCCACGGGACCTCCGTTTTACGTGGAATCCGAACCACAGGACATGACATTTCACATCGAAAATCTCACATGCATTGACCGGGAATCGAACCCGGTCCGCCTTGGTGAGAGGCATACAGCTTGACCGTTGCGCCACCACGCCCCACTCCAGGAAAGAACTGATCTGGCAAGGGAAGATTATAAGATAAAGAAGAAAGAAGCAAACAAGATTGTCGCAGAGGAGAGGAAGAAGTGGATGGTAAAGTGGACAGAGATGATGGAGGAAGACAGCAGAGGAAATAAGAAAGTACTTTATGGGATGGTCAAAAATAAGAGAAGAGGTCTGCGAGAGGATGTGGTAATGATGGACAAAAACGGCAATGAGGTACACAACAAAGAAACACTCAAGACAGTGTGGAAAGAGTACATTGAGGATTTGCTGAATCCAAATGGTCATAGGGAGGAAGACAATGTATTGGAAGATGGAGAAGACAACACAGGAATGGAAAAGGACCTGAATTGGAGAGAACTGGAGATGGCTATAGACAAGATGAAAGGAGGAAGGGCACCGGGTGTGAGTAAAGTGAGTGTTGAAATGGTGAAGGCAGCAGGGGAGGTCGGGAAACAGTGGCTGCACCGTGTGATGAGGGTGATATGGAAGGAGAAAAAGACTCCAGAAGATTGGAAGAAAGGATTAATTGTCCCAATATTTAAGAAAGGAAGCAGAAAGGAGTGCAGAAATTACAGGGGAGTCACACTCATACCTCACTGTGCCAAGATATATGAAAATATATAAGAAAGTAGAATACGAGCCAAAGTGGAGAGAAAATTGAGAGAGGAGCAGTATGGATTCAGACCTGGGAGATCAACAGTGGATCTCATATTTTCAGTGAGACAGCTCCAGGAACACCACTACGAATTTGGAGAGGATCTGTTGATAGCCTTCCTGGACATCGAAAAGGCCTATGATAGTGTGTGTAGGGAGAAGGTTTGGAAAGCAATGAAAAACATGGGAGTGGAAAAAGGGACTGTAGGCAGAGTGAAGGAGATGTATTGTGGAAGTGTGAGTTGTGTGAAAGTTGGAGGGGAAAGAACAGACTGGTTCAGACAAATGAGTGGCCTGAAAGAGGGTAGTGCGCTGTCACCCCTTCTCTTTATTGTGGTTATGGACGAGGTAATGACACGGATAGCAGGAAACATAGGAGAAGATAAGATGAAAGCAATGGTGTTTGCAGATGATCTCATGGTCTGGGGAAACAAGGAGGAGGAAATTCAGGAGCAACTGAAGGCTTGGGAAGAAACAGTGGGAGAGTACGGATAGAAGTTCAACATCAGTAAATGTGAGATCCTGTTAACAACCAGGAAAAAGGACAGACCAATGAGTGGGATAACACTTGGAGGTGGACAGCTGTTGTTGTTTGAGTCTTCAGTCTTTTGACTGGTTTGATACAGCTATCCATGCCTCCCTGTCCTGAGCTAATCGTTTCATCTCTACATAGCTACCACACCCTACATCCGAGGCAATCTGTTTAATATATTCTAACCTTGGTCTACCTCTACAGTTCTTGTCCTCGACCCTTCCTTCCATAACTAAGCTTGCTATTCCTGGGTGTCTTAGTATGTGTCCTACTAACCTATCTCTTCTCTTCATTAGCAGTCGCCAGAAACATCTCTCCTCTCCCACTCGTCTTAATACCTCTTCGTTTGTAACCCTATCTACCCATCTGATCTTCATCATTCTCCTGTAACACCACATTTCAAATGCTTCAATTCTCCTCTTTTCTGCTGCACCAATTGTCCAAGTTTCACTTCCATAGAGCGCCACGCTCCAGACAAAGGCTTTCAAAAATGTCTTCCTAATACCTAAATCTATATTCGATGTCAACAGATACCTTTTTTGTAGAAAAGCTTTCCTTGCCTGAGCCAACCTACTTTTTATATCCTCTTTGCTTCGTCCATCACAGGTTATTTTGCTTCCTAAGTAACAGAAGTCTCCTACTTCCTTCAGCTTTTCACCTGCCAATTTGATGTCCATAGAGGTTTCTGATTTATTTCGGCTGCATTCTAGTATTTTTGTTTTACAATTATTAATTTTCATCATGTATTCTTTCCGTAAGACGGAGTCCATACAATTCAAAAACTCATTCAAATCCTCATGCTTATCGGCCAAGATGACTATGTCATCAGCAAATCTCAGAGTTGAAATTATTTCTCCTTGAATCTTCACTCCCACTTTACATTTTTCTCTAATTTCCTTCATTGCTTGTTCTATGTAAAGATTGAAAAGTATGGGTGATAAGTTGCAGCCTTACCTAACACCTTTCTGAATATCAGTTTCTCTCTCATGTCCTTCAGCTCGAATGACTGCTGTCTGGTTTCTGTGTAGATTGTAGATTACCCTCCTATCCCTGTACTTTATTCCAATAGATTTCAAAATGTCAAACAATTTAGTCCAATCAACGTTATCAAAAGCCTTTTCTAGGTCTACAAATGCCATGAACGTTCTCTTATCTTTTCTTATTCTACCTTCCAAAATCAGCCTAAGACTTAGTACAGCTTCCCTTGTTCCTACATTTCTCCTGAAAACAAACTGGTCTTCACCCAACTCCCTTTCTATCTGGCTTTCAATCCTCTTGTGAATTATTCTAGACAGGATCTTTGAAGCATGAGTAATCAAGCTGATTGTACGGTAATCTTCACATCTGTCAGCTCCCACTTTCTTTGGTATAGGGATGATAACATTCTTCTTGAAATCAGGGGGTACCTCACCTGTCTCATAAATCCTACACACCAAGTGAAATAACCTGAGCAGACCTTCATCTCCTATGCAGCGTAGCAACTCAATCGGTATATCATCTATGCCTGGTGCTTTGTTCCTGTTTAAGTCTTCCAAAGCTCTATCAAATTCTGATCTCAATATTAAATCTCCTTTCGCATCCTCATCAATTTCCTCGTCCCTTTCCATTACATGATTCTCAATCTCCTTTCCCTTATACAAACTCTCAATATAAGCTTTCCATCTCTCAACTTTTTCTTCCCTATCTGTTAGAGGCTTTCCATTTGTGTCCTTAAAATTATAGCACTTAGTCTTCTTTTCCCCAAAAGTATTCTTAATCCTTCGATAAGCTGTGTCTACTTTTCCTAATTTCAGATAATTTTCTATACCTGCACATTTTTATTTCAACCATTCTTCTTTCGCTTCCTTGCACTTCTTGTTAACCTCATTTCTCAGACGTCTGTATTCTGCTTTCCCCTTTTCATCTCTTACATTCTTGTGTTTCCGCCTTTCATCCATCAATTCTAGTATATCCTGAGTGATCCACGGTTTCCTACCTATTCTTTCTTTCCTACCAATGTTTTCTTCTACGGATTTTGTTATTTCATTCTTCAAAAGTGCCCATTCGTCTGCAATTGAAGTTTGTTTACGGTTTTTCATTAGTCCTTCCTTTATACACTTCTTTAATCTTTCGTTTACATCCTTTACTTTCAGTCTGTCTATTGCCCACCTTTTTGGCTTTTGACTTTTCTTCAGTTTCTTCAACTTTAATCTGCATTTCATTACAACCAGATTGTGGTCTGTTTATGTCAGCACCAGGATATGTTTTACAATCCAAAATCTGGTTTCGAAACCTCTGCTTGACCATAATGAAGTCGATTTGGTAACGCCCTGTATCTCCTGGTCTCATTTATGTGTATATTCTTCTATTGTGGTTATTGAATAAGGTGTTAGCTATGACCAACTCATGCTCGGAGCAGAATTCCATCAGCCTGCTTCCTCGATCATTCCTTTCACCTAATCCGAAATCTCCTGAAGAAGGTGAAGAAGGTGGAAAGTCTCAAGTACTTGGGAAGTATAGTGGAGGAAAATGGGAGAAATGACAAAGAGATTACGGAACGTGGCAGACAGGCAGAAGCATTTCTGAGAAGCATTAGGAGCTTAGTGTGGAATAAAGATGTCCCACAAAAAAGCAAGGAAGTGTTATACAGAATCTACTATATCCCGATACTGACCTATGCTTCAGAAACGTGGACAATGAAGAAAAGAGGCATAAGCAGAATACAGGCAGGTGAAATGAAGTTCCTGCGAATTCGGATCGAGTAACAAGAAGAGACAGAGTGAGGAATGAAAAGGTCAGGGAAATGGTGAAAGAGGAGCCCTTGCAAGGTAGGATTGAGACATCAAGACTGAGGTGGTATGGACACTTAAAGAGAATGGATGAGAAGAAGATTCCCAAGAGGATGCATGAGATGCAGATGCAGAAGAAACGACCAAGGGGAAGACCAAGAGATAGATGGCTGAAAGGAGTGGAGGAATGTTTCAAGAAGAGAGGCGAGGACTGGACCAGAGTGACAGCGGAGAGGTGGTGGGAAGAAAGGACTAAGTGGCGAGGCTTATGTTCCAAACAGACCCAGCCTGGGGCTGGAAACTGTACAAGATGATGATGATGACATACCTTCCTCTATTTTTCTACATAGTTGCCTTGTTTATTTAGGCACTTGTCATACCTTAAAAGTACAGTAAGTTCTGAAATCCCTCTCCATAAAATTTTGCCGCTTGCTCTGAAAACCAAGAATTCACAGGAAAATCCATTGATAGAGTGGTTATCAAGAATCTTCGATCCTCGTGAATTTTCGTGTCAATTGCATTCACCAAGTCATCTGTGATCACAGACCTGAGCGTTCATCGTCATGAACATTTTCACGGTCACTTTTGAACTCGTGTATCCATTTTCGCACTTTACCTTCCGTCATTGCATTATCACCATACACTTCACAAAGCTGACGATGAATGTCTGCAGGCGACATGTTTCTTGCACTCAAAAAACGTATCACAGCTCGTACCTTACACGTGACGGGCGAATCAATAATCTTGAACATTGTAAAGATGCACAGTTCAGCGTACAGGTTAGCTACACAGCTGCAACTGACGCCTGCTTGTTCGCAAAGGATGCCGGGAGGTAGCGCGCACGCTTGTTGCGGCATGCGCACTAACTACGGGGTATAACAATAAACGGCCCTTACTTAAAAACAGCCCTCGTATTTATAGAGAACTGACACTGAGGCTAAAGAGCCCCTTTATGTAGCATATACAATGTTCTGGATTGAAGTTATGTAATGAGAAACTAAACCTGGCTTAACAACTAATAAAACAAAATATAAAATATACAGTACTTATAACTAAACAAACCAATTAGCAAACATATTATACAGGATGAATTATACAAATTAGAATACTGTATAATAATTAAATAGATAATTAACCTACCTAATGTATTGTTAAATCTATTGAAAACACAAACAAATTATAGTACGTTAAAAAAGGGGCTACTATTTATATATAAATTATTATATGATCTATTATTAAAACAAGTACATGAGTGGCATGATTGCTCGAACTACTATCAATTCCACGGAAGATGTATCTTGGATACTAAAAATATTATATTATATTATAAAAGGCTGTATGGCACGGAATATTTCAAAAAATGTTTACGAACTATTTATATTTTGTATAGAGAGGCGGATGCGGATATCTGCAAATTTCTTTGCCATGCGGATATAGTTTGCATGGCTGTGCAGAAAGCGGGTAAGCTGTGGATAATGTTTGGAGAAAATTTGCAGATAGATTTTAGAATACAATCCGAACTTGTTTAATATCATTATTAGGACCCGGATGTTTATCTCATTTATCTCATTAAGCATCTCGGACAGGAAATGGTTGCAATTCTGGGTGTGTAACATTCATTAATAGCACATGACAAACAAAGCCTAAGGGAACGACTTTTTCCTCAAATGTCTAAATATGTTGCTTTAGTAATGTATGCTAAAATATTATTGTAATGCCAGTGTCTCCGTGGCTTAGGTGGCAGCACGCCGGCCTCTCACCGCTGGGTCCGTGGTTCAAAACCCGGTCACTCCATGTGAGATTTGTGCAGGACAAAGCGGAAGCAGACATGTTTTTCTCCGGGTACTCTGGTTTTCCCTGTCACAATTTCATTCCAGCAACACTCTCCACTATCTGTCATTCATTTATCATTGCCCCAGGGGAGTGCGACAGGCTTCGGCATCCGGCACAGTTCATATCCTCGCCGCTGGATGGAGGCTTTATTCATTCCATTCCCTGACCCGGTCGGTCGACTGAAAGCAGGCTGTGGATTTTTCATTGTAATGCCAGTAGATTCGGATAACAAACGTGGGAATGCGGGGCGGATGCGGATAATAGTTGTGCGGATGCGGATAACAGCCGTGCGGATACGGATAAAGTTTTGCTTATACGCGCAGGGCTCTAGTTATATACCAATTCATGGTGTAGTGGCTAGTATTCTTGTCTGTATCACCCCTGCTCGGCCTAGAATTTTAAATATGTACTAAGAGCTGGAATGGGGTACACAGAACCCCGTCAGGCATAATTGAGAACAAGTGAGTTCGATTTCTTCGTCAGCCATCCTAGGAGTGGTGTTGCGTGGTTTCCCACTCGATTGGTAAATATGGTTGCTGCTGCTTCAGTTAGGGATTTGGAATATCAAATTAATAAACACAAATTGAGCATGAAATCGGAAGGAAGAATCCGTGGCCTATTAGAAGGTAACGTCCCAGCATTTGCCTGGAGTTGAAAATGTGAAACCACGGAAAACCATTTCAAGAACGGTGGGGTTCGAAGCCACTCGTTTCCTAAGTCTGCAGATACCTTGCCTCCATGGCCTAGCCCTGTACCTTAGCGAATGTAGCTGCCAATGTCGATTGACTAAAGTAGTGTGTTTAACTGTAATTATTTGTCGTTTCATTGGAGGAGCTTGAACATCATGGTCATTCAACCCCGTGAACTAGGTGGGGTGTAGAATTTGTCTGATATTGTGATGTCTGTAGTAGTGTGTGCATTAGTAATTCAGGTAAGAATTGGGATGGAGGCGGCCGTGACCTTATATTAGGAACCAGCTGGAGTAGAAGTGGGAAACCACGAAAAACCACCTCCAAGTGGAAATAGAACCAACCTCTTCTCAGTTTTGCCTCACGAGGTTGAGTGTACCCCGTTTCAACCTACAGACTAAAATTAAATTTCTTGGCATAGTCGGGAATCGAACCCGGACCTCCGGTGCGACAGTGTAATTATTTAAAGGGGGCGTGGTGGAGCAACGGTCAAGCTGTTGACCTCTCACCAAGGTGGACTGGGGTCGATTCCCGGTCAATGCATTTGAGATTTTCGAAGTGAAATGCCATGTCCTGTGGTTCGGATTCCACGTAAAGAGGAGGTCCCGTGGCTCATGATCGCATGATTAACGGTCACGTAAAACTAAAAGCTTCCTTCCTATCTTTGTAATTATTTGGGTATCGGATTGTTGTAGGTGCCACGTAACCTGAAATAAGGTCCCATCCTGGCATTTGCCTGGAGAGGGTGTGGAAACATCCGTGGAAATCCCACACTCAGGATGGCCTCCGTCAGCGCTGCGATTGGAACATGCTCTCCGAGCGTGAAGAGCGACTTAACGTACTCAGCTTTAAAGGTAGATAAAGAACAAGAAGAGGCAGGACGTGAGGAGGCTGTATGTGTTAACCTCAGCTCATAAGACCAATTGTAGAAGACAAGGCAAAGAACGTGATTGGTGTGCAAAAACCCACCATTTCTGCAATATAAAGTGTCCTTGGAAGGTCATTATCCGATGGTACTCATAGCCAAGAGGGAGATGTATTAAAACTCGATTAGACTTGAAAAAATAGTGGGTAATGTTGTCCTCCCCCCTCCCTTTTGTCCACGTGATCGCTCTAGGGTTATAGTACTAGCGATGAACAACGATGATATCATGTGATATTCTTGAATTCTCAGTCAACACGTGAAAATAAAATATCCATTTGCTTTCAATGAATAACATTAAAATAACTTACAAGATAGGACTGGCTGCGTGGCTCAGCGATAACGTTCTTGCCTAATGAGACCAAGATAGAGGCATAGAATCCTGGCGTAGTCAGTTGGCATTTGAGGGTGTTTAAATGTGAGGGAGCCCTGTCAGTAGATTTACTGGCAAATTAAAGATCCACTTCGGGGTAACAACAACCACTTTAGTTCCAGTTAAATGCTGGTATGGTGCATTTCTCAGACCACAGAATAATTACGAGGGTTTGAAATGGCCCGAGTTTTGTTTTTGACACCAAGAGGTTGAAAATGAGCTTTGTCTCGTCGTTGTACGCCATAATAATGATAATAATAATAATAATAATAATAATAATAATAATAATAATAATATAACAATATAGGGATAGGGATAAAATAGACCTTCCCGTACCATAACCGCACGTGTAAATCGCGTGAAAAAAAATCTAGAGTGCCCCTTGACCCCCTTAAGCGCATTATATACGTATTGATGAATTGTACTGCTTAAGTTGGTTCCATGATAACCTCATAGCCGTTTGCGAACGTTCACAGTAATGTAATAAATGGAATGGCATTGCGTATTACAGAAACAGATGGACTCCTGAGATTGTGTTGCCATGGTTACCGGCTTGCATTATTTCATTAGTTGAAATTAGTTTTCTGGGTATATCTCAAAAAACTGTTGGTTTTAGGGCCTTAAAATGTGGTTTTCGGGGGCCCTTTCGTTTCTCATATTGAGGGGCTGAAAATGAGCTTTGTCTCGCCCTTCTACGCCTATTTCAGCATGTATTTCAAGGGGGTAGGCCCCCTTTTATGAGAGGTACGGAGAAGAGTTACATCAATGATTAGTGTCGTGCCTCTGATGGATATATGTATCAAATTTTACGTTGATCCACCCAGCCGTTCTTGAGTTATAAGGACACAAAAAACTGTCCACAGACAGACAGACAACAAAGGTATTTTTGCGCGCATCCGTCATAAAACAGTCTGAAACGCGCAAATATCGCAAATTTCCGTGGAAATTCAGAAAAAACAGACAAACTTTCATTTTTATATACAGTATATAGAGATTAACACTGCTACTGCCATCGTAATGTACAGGCCATCATGCAGCGACTCTTAACGATTGATCAGCTGATCGGTAGGGGTTAGAGATAGCGACCATTTTGCTTTGTGCTGTGTTGTTTTTATCTTTTATGAATGAGTATCCGCATGAAAAGTGATACTTGAGAACGCTTCTACTTACGTCATCTAGAATGAGGAATATTTATTTTCTGAAACAAATGTTCATTTTGTAGGTAGGTTATTGTATCTACGAAAATTTTGAGTTGCATGTTTGTCATCACACAGAAGGTTATGTTTTATAATAATATAATGTTATTGGTTTTACGTCCCTTTTAACTACACTGGCTTTTAGAGACGCCGGGGTGCCGGAATTTTGCCCCGAAGGGGATCTTTAACGTGCCAGTAAATCTACTGACACGGCTCCCTCACATTTGCGCACCCTCAAATGCCAGCTGACTGCGCCAGGTTTCGAACCTGCAACCTTGGGCTCAGCAAGCGAGAACGTTACCCCTGAGCCACGCAGCCAGACGGTTATGTTTTAGTTAGGACCTCTATATCACTTATTATTTCGACTCATACAAGGTTTATTGGATGGAAATAAAATGTTGTTAGTTCAGGAAACCTCCTTCCCAGGTCGCAGGTATGTCAAAAGTTTGTTTATAGCAACTACCGGTATTATGAAAGAAATGATAATGTGGCTTGCTTCTCCTTCCCCACCACGACAATTTAAGAAAGCAATGCATACACAACATTCTTAGAAATTATTTGTGTTAACATTTCCCTGAAAGTAAGATACCATTTTTCGGGAGAGAAGAGCTAATCACCTTGATGGTAGGTTGTTAGTTAATAGGGTTTCAATTATTGTAAGAAGTTCCCAAACTTCAGCCTATGCTAGGACTGGAAACATTTCTAATATGATAATGCTGAGGTTAAGTTACCGTATGTAAATCAGAGAAGCGATATCCAGTATTCAGTATCTACTGAAGTCTGTCCAAGTTACATTATTTGTGAGAATGGTCTCTCGATCAAGCTCAAGTGAATATGGTTATGTTTTCGCGGCAGCATTTGTGTAGGCTACTGTATTTGCATTAATGGGATTGTTAGCACCTGGTGTATGTACTGTAGGTTACTGATACCTGATTTCAAAATTACAACCAATTGTAAATTCCTGATGCAAGAAACAAGTTAGATTGAGTCATAGAAAATAAGTGCTTTTAGGATAGGCGCTGTTTAAGTCACCTTGAGGGTGGCCTGTGGATTGATTACAGTTAGAGGTAGGCTACATTGTGTTTTGTCATCCACGAGCAGTTTAGGACGTGATCTGTTGAATAGCGAAGAGTGATGTGGGGTTTTCTCAGGCATCTACTATAAACATTTTCAAAGCGGTGTACAACGAGAAAATGGCCAAGAATAGATCTTATTCTCGACGTCAAAATACAGCAATTTAGCCCTGTTTGTGTGTTTCAACGTCCTAGTAAATGTACCGACAATGTACCACTTTGTTCACTCGCAAAATGCCAGCTACATAGGCCGGATTCGAACAAGCGGAGCGATAATTAGGCGTATATAGTGGTAACGGATGGAAGTGCCAATCAGCCCTAAATAGCATTGCTATTTTTCTACGTCTTGAAGCGAGAGCGTAATTTATATTGGGTTTGAAGAGACTGCGTGTGAAGGGAGCTATCTGACTTGCTGCTGTGACTATAACGACCCTAGGCGTGACGTCACAGTAGGAGCCTTACGGCCTGTACTTTACGATGGCAGTGACACTGCTCATGCTTGCACGGCTAAACCTTCTCATTCCACTCCAAAGAACTGTTTATTCTTGGTAACGTCGCGTCGTCCTTGTCATTTAAGCCCACCTGTCTCTCTGTAGCGTGATGTCAGTAAAAAGACGATAAGCTGGACAAATGACCATACTACGGGTATGCGGCAGAATTAAAAAGCAAGATGTTAGTGTGTCGTAAAGTTCCTTGCATAAGTGATCGTTGAAATAAATTGACGCTTTCGAAACAAATGAAGCACGGTGGTGCATTTATCACCCGCATGTCCTTGGCAGCGCTACTGTTCCTGGAAATAAACAAAATTGCAATAATACGAAGTGAGGCCATGCTCTGTTCCTTTCACATATTAAGAATCAGGAAGGCGGTGGATGACCAAGTGTATCTTTGCTTTTTATTCTCTAGGTTCTGTCATGGTTCCGTTGTGATGCATAAAATAATAAAATATTCTATGGAGTAACTTGGTAACTGCTACTCACTACTCGACTTCTTTAATTTACGCATAAGTCAATCTAAACGTCGGGTAGACGATCCGAGACTTGTGGGAAGTTTGTCTACATCGTACAACTTTTTAAAATTTTAGTTGTGCTTATTTTTCGTAGCAGATTGCATTTATGTTGAAACATTCAGCGGTAAGAGTGGAGTTTACCTGAACCAAAGTAAGAAATTCTTAAACTACTGAAATTAGCCAAAATACCTGTAGTAATGGTATCTGGAGATGATATATAGGTAGTAATAGATGTTTACTCTTCCGCTGTCTGTAACCCACCCAGCCATCCCAAATATTATCACGACTTATACGGTATATATGAAATTCCAGCTGACTCCACCATTTTTAGCATCATGTACTGTATTGTCAAACCTACCAATTCGGTACTCTATCGCATCCGGCAGACCAATGGTTTTCGCCTAGACCAGGGTTTCTCAAATTTTTCTGTAGCGCCCCCCTTCTGAAACATAAAATATCTAGCGCCTCCTCCCCTCCCTCCTTCCCCCCCCCCCCCCCCTATTCTCATTTCGTTTCTTAGCACTTCTCATAGGCTACTTCCCACAACAACAAAAAACGATCACACAAGATCTACTGTGTATGCTACTGCCTAATTCGGATTTCAACTACCAGTTACATTAATAATAATAATAATAATAATAATAATAATAATAATAATAATACACAATTCATTATTCTTAGAGCATATCAAAGTACAACAACGTTTTCAACTACCATTTACATTAATAATAATAATAATAATCATAATAATAATACACAATTCATTATTCTTAGAGCACATCAAAGTACAACAACGTTTTGCAAAAAAAATGTCATGCATATGTATTACTTTTGCTTATAAAAATAAAAACAACTGCTGCACGTGCTGTTATTGGAAATGAGCAAATTTTGTTTGTTTCACTAATTAGCTCTTTAGCCGTGACACATGTGTTCAGTAATGCTTTTCATATTTGAAAGATCGTGACATAAATGACAATAGAAATAATATTTACAATTTTCAACATTTCACTGTGAATTTGAAAAATGTTATGTTAAAACTCTTCACCCATGAAAAAGTAAAACAGGAGAATAAAAGTGTACATGGATGAGAATTCGGTAATTCTCGGACACTTACGGAGTTAGTGTGATGTGTGAGCTTGAATTTGTAATGAAAGTAAATCCAGACTTGGTTGGATGTTTGAAACAGCAACCCGCAGATCCCCTTCCAGCTGCAGCCGAGACCGATGCTTCGTCTTGACGGATGCCATTGCGGAAAATGTTGACTCACACAAGTAAGTTGAAGCGAAGGGTAATAACAGGTCCACTGCTTTTCTTGATAAAATAGGATATTCATTCCGAATCTGCACCCAAAAATTTTCAAGAGACTTCGACTTAAATTTATTTCGAAGTAATCTGCAACTTGAGAGTTCTATTAGTTCCTCCTGTTCTGCCGTTGACAGGTGGGCTGTTACGTTCGTTTCAAACGGACTGCAAATCCAGTCATTCTCAGTTGAATGTTGTGGAAATCTACCCTCGAATTTTTCACGAAGGTTTTGGAAGTGTTCTACGACAATTCCACTAATTTGACAGATATCTAACTCTTTTTCTTCCAGGAATTCATTCAGACAATGAAACATCTCACAGTTACCTTTGTCCATCTGGGCTTTCCAAAGTTAAATTTTTCTCTTAAAAGCAAGCACTTTGTCGCTTAGAATGAAAATATTACTATTTCTTCCTTGAAGTGACACGTTAAGTTCAGTCAATTTTTCAAATACGTCAGCCAAGTAGCACAGTATTAGAAGCAATTTCTCATCCAGAAACAGAGTTGCGAGTGTAGGACTGCTGTACAATAGGAACATACGAAGTTCATTCTTCAACTCCACAACGCAACGAAGGACTCGACCACGAGACAACCAACATACCTCCGTGTGCAATAGAAGCGAATCATGTGTAGATCCCATCTCTTCGCAAAGAATGGAAAATAGCCAACTATTTAAAGCACTCGCTTTCACAAAATTTACAACACTAATTACATCGTTCAGCACTTTGACTTCCGGTTGTAGTACTTTTGAAGCCAATGACTCCCTGTGTATCATGCAATGTGTGAATTTTACAGAATTAGTAACAGCACTCACTCTTGCTCTGAAACCCTTTTTAGTTCCAGTAAATGACGACGCCCCATCAGTACATGATATACCAACACAATTTTTCCATGAGAGATTGTTGTTAATAAGAAAGGAATTCACAAGAGAAACAAGAAGTTCCGTGACGAACTAAAGAACCTACATTTCTTAAAATTTAAGATGCATTCCAATGATTAATCTATACGGACCTGTCGAGAATAATGACGAAATTAAGTTGGTAATATCGAAATTTCTAATGAATTCGAAATACTGTTACCTGGTATAATGTAGCCTAATAGAGGACTAGAGTTGACAGCCCTGTTGACTGAATATATTCTTAGCTCCGTCTCTTAAGGTACAGAATGCACATACAAAATTTGGTCGAAGTCCAATGGATAGCATGGACGTTACATGCAGTTAGACATTGGATCAATCAGTGCCCGTAAAATCATGTTGGCAACAATGTCATTCATATGTTGGTCAGAATTAATCTGAAATATTATGATCTCTTATTGTGCCAATTTTGGAAGAAACCCATTTGTAAGTATAGGAGTTACATGTATTTTAACATTGGACCCATCGGCAGGCTTAGAATCATGTTGGCAGCACTGACGTATATTACTTACTCAAATTGATCTAGAATGTCAGGTACTATTCGTGTGCAAAGTTTACAGCTGTTGGCGTGCATACTTTCTGATATATTGATATTACACTAAGAACAAAGTTCCAACTGGTTCCGCCTCGTCAATACTGTTTATTAAAATGTCGTGATACAATCACCTGTCTTTTAACACATCACATGGTACATGTTTCAACGTCTAACACGTATTGACGTCTTCATCAGCCTAAATAATTGTGCAGCACTTAAAACATTCCCTTTATCTACTGGGTGTAGTTAAAAATTGTACATAAAATCACACATGGATCACTGTAACACATTAAAAGTTGTTAAAACATTTTCTTATGTTAAAAGCTTAATAAAAATCCGCAGCCGGGCTTGGCAGTCTTTCTTGGCTTATATCTAATGTTGGCTTCCAAAAGCCCAAGCAAGGGGTGACCATTCCCAAGATGTAATGCGGCAATGAGCTAACAGGGCCGTGCTGAGTCGGACGGAGGCAGTGTTGTACTGAAACGGGACACACTTCTTCATCATCTCTTCATCCTCATTACGTCGCGCAGGTCGCCCACGGGCGTCAACTAGAAAGATCTGCACTCGGCTTCTCCGGAGGCCACACGATCATCATCGTGGCCATTAAAGCCATCGCAAATCATAGAATTAACACATCGTGGTGTAGTGGCTACCGTTCTTGACTGTCACCCTGGAGGTCCGGTTCGATTCCCGGCTCTGCCAAGAAATTTTAATTCTGGTGTGAGGGTAACACTCAGCCTTGTGAGGCAAAACTGAAACCCTCAGCCATCTTGGAAGTGGTTTTCTGTGCCCCCTCCCCCCCCCCCACCCCGGTCTTTACTCCAACCAAACGCTGGGATGGTTTCTATCTTAAGGCCACGGCCGTCTCCTTCCCAATCCAATCTCCCCTCCCAATTTTCAAATATGCACACTAGTACAGCCTTCACAATAACACAGGTCATCACACAAATTCCCCCCACCACACACACACACACACCATAAATACACGGGACTACGGAGACCACGATGGCACAACCTCCTAAAATAAGCAACAACAACCAATAACTTTATGTCAGATCAGAGCCATCTGCTCCAAGCGAATTGACTGTTCTTTCGAAATTGAATGCCAACTATGCCAATCTTCGAGGAGTTCCTAGTAATAAAGGTGAAAAAATTGAATTGTCCCTTTGTGGGATATATACAAAAGAAACAAAGTAACGCCGAGATATGCCTCTTCAATTCAGTGTTAACTTAAGAACGCCGCGCCGTGGTTCAGTTCAATGTGCTCATCACAATGTGAAGCATCAACTCAGGAAAATATTGAAGAACAGAGGCTATGAATGGTTTGAAGAACTGCATGACTTGGATGCATCAGGGGGGAACCGATATTGTTGATTGTTGATTTCATGAAAGCTTTTATTACGGTTTGCACAATCCGACAGCGTTGATAAGGAAAAGAAGAGCATCTACGAAGGTTGTATCCTTTCATAAAAGAGAAATACCGTGGAAGTTATGGAAACCGACACTTCATTGTCACGGTGGGTGAGTTGTCAACGAGTCGGTCTACTAACACCAAGCTTGCAGGTTCGCTCCTGGCCATAGTAAGTGATTTTTGAAAGGCAGCAAAAATAACGACACCATGTCATACGATGTTGGCATGTCAAAGAATCCATTTGAATTCAGTAGGCCATATTCATAATGGCAAAATTAATCTCGGGTTTTTCCACCAAAACAAAGTTCCTCATTTCTCTACTAAAAAACGCTATAGTGTTCAAGGAGCTTAGATACCTCCTTGACTTTCATAGTGCTTCAAGGAACAACGAAATTCAACATGCAAGCTACCCTTTGGGTGTCAAATAACAAAGCTTGCACCCAGCACCCGGCACCCGAAGCCATACGATATTATTAATATTGTCCCTGACTTGCAATTGGTACTCGGGAAACGATGTATGGATTAGTGGCTACTGTTCCAACTATATAGGTTTTCTGAAGGAAGAGGGGCAGATGACCTCGCTGTTCCTCTCCTTAAATCAGCAATAATAATAATAATAATAATAAAAATATCGTATGGCTATCCAATGTCTGCAACATTGTAAAATACAGCATATCGTCTGATATTTTTTTATTATTATTATTTAGTCCATTTACCCTCTAGGTTGGTGGATCCCACGGACTCAGCGCGGGAACTCGCCACTACCGCCTCTATGGGCAGTGTCCTGGACAAGGCTTCATAACGTAACAGAATTGTCAGAAATAACGAATTAATTTTTGTTACGTTATTGCTTCCGTACCCAAAACAAATGGTATATGAATAACGTTTATAGTGCGGCAACGAAATAAGGGGTTATAATTTTCCCTGGTTTGTGCTATTAACGTTATAACCAGCAGCGGAAAAGATTCCGTTATTTTAAAATGCGCTCCCGTTATTAACGTTATAGGCTAAGTCTAGTAACGGTATGACAGCGATTTTGACCCGCTGCGCGCCATCAATAACGTTATTCAGGCAGAGTGATCGATTCGGTTATTTCAAAATGCAAACCTACTAATAACGTTATAAGCCTAGTAACGGTATACGAAAGATTTTAACCTGTTATACGCTATCAATAACGTTATTCAGGGCAGAAAAATTAATTCCGTTATTTAGAAATGTGAACCCACAAATAACGTTATAAGCTTTGTAACGGTATACGAGCGATATTTACGAGCTTTGCGCTATCAATAACGTTATTCATGGCAGAAAAATAATTCCGTTATTTAGAAATGCGAACCAACCAATAACGTTATAAGTCTAGTAACGGTATACGAGCGAATTTTACCAGCCATACGCTATCAATAACGTTATTCAGGGCAGAAAAATTAATTCAGTTATTTTGAAATGCGAACCCACCAACAACGTTATAAGTCTAATAACGGTATGCATGAGATTTTTACCAGCTATGCGCTCTCAGTAACATTATTCTAAGCGGAGAAATTGATTCCGTTATTTCAGAAAAGAATCTCGTCAATAACGTTATGGAAGTGTCTATTTGCCCGCTTCCTGGACAAGCATGGAAGGTGACCGTGAACTGACGATGCTGGGCCATATGTAATTCCAGGCCAAATATTTATTCAAACATAGGATAATTACCTTTTGAAATATCAATAATAATCAACATAATGATTTCAATCTGAGCGCGTGCCCCATCAGACAGGGCAAGGCACCATGCTCGTTTCGATCGCGGTCATATTGTAGCCTACGTTAGAAACATGTTTCCTAAAATCAATACGATGGATCCCATTGATTCGAAATATTTCTTCTTGCTTCATATTGGGGTTTGGAACATAGCCTATTGTTCATCAGTCCCATGTAGTTGAAGTCTGATAAACTTTGTTATTTTTGGAGTTGGCAATGGCCTTGACTTAGGAACTATCCACGCATTTTTCTGGAGTGGAAGTGGGGAACCCCAGGAAACCACTCTAAGATAGCTAAGATGGGAATCGAACTAACCTTCTCGCAGTGTTGCCATATAAGGCAGAGTGTAACCTACACCCCAAACTTTCACTCCTTTGTGACCAATAAGAGTATTTCTTTCTTAGATGAAACCTCCCGTTCTTGCTTTTCGTTTACTTGGTATCCTATTTTCATTTAGTAGTGATAGAAGCCATTTTTCAGTGATGGTTATTTCTAATGAAGAAAGCTATTCAGTCGGTCAACACGAAATTCGCGTAGACCGAATAGAAAGCTTTCTTTATTATTTTCATTTATGAATAAATAGGCTTATGACATCACATTTAGTCCGTGTGTGTGCGTATGTGTGTGTCCCCCCTAATAAAATATAAACGGCTGGAGCGATTTCAATGAAACTCGGTAAAGTCATAGTACTATTTTGTCCGACCCCGACCGTGATCTTCAAATTTTATTACAGCTCACCAATCCAACATGGCGACTGTGCGAAATATTTCACTGGCATTCCATATCTCCGAAACTATTACAGATATCACCCTGACATTTTGTACGGTGATAAAATGAACTACTAGATGGGACTCTCAGAATTCCTGTTAAGTAACAAACGAACATGGGGTCCAAGCGAAGTTGATACATTAAAATAGATCTTTTTTTTTTTTTTCGCGATTAAACCATTCGAGCGCCGTCAAATGGTATAGCAAATGTTATACACCTTGTAATGCACTGATATCTTATTCAGCTCAATTGTTTACATAACCGCAAGATGGTGCCTGTGTGAAATTTAAAAATTAAGTTTTAATTTCTTGCGTCCTAATCATGTGATCGTAGCCAACGTTTGAACAATGAACCTACCGTACGCAATAATCGTCATCTAATAGTACATAGCTCAATGGTCTACACATATTTAGAAATATTTAGACGATTCTCAATGTCAACTAATCAATGACAGCAATCCAACTGAATTGTTTTCATAACCACAAGATGGCGCCTGTGTGAAATTTTAAAATCTCGTAATTAGCCTATTTCCATTTATGAAAAAATAGGCTTATGAGATCACCTTTTGTCCGTGTGTGTGCACCAGGGCCGTGCAATGGGCAAGGTGAAACAGTGCTAGCAGGTGAAGCGCAGCCCTATTCTGCCTATTTCTGAGCAGTGCAGAACGACATCACACTAGCACTGCAGCGCTTAGTCGCACAAGCACTGTCCATTTGAAGGGGTGCTGCAGTACGTTAACTACTGAGCGTAGAGCCTGGACACTAGGCGCACTGGAGCCAACATTTTGTCATATGCTTGTGGTCTGCCGTGCTCATAACGTCTTTTGTGCCTGGGGAGCACAAACATACCATTGTGGGAAAGTCACACCTTAAAGAAACACACCGAAGACGTATAAAACATGATATTTGGACGTACATGAACCAGATCTGCAACAAGGATACAAGAAGTTGCATACGTATTAGCCTATTTTCATTTATGAAAAAATAAGCTTATGAGATCACCTTTTGTCAGTGTGTCTGTCTCTGTGTGCGCGTGTGTGTGTGCTATGGTGTGTGTGCCCCGCCCCCCCCCCCCTAATAACTTCTAAACTGCTGGAGCGATTGCAATGAAACTCGGTAAGTTCATAGCACTATTCCACACCACCCCAACCGTGCCCTTCAAATTTTGTTGCATCCCACCAATCCAACATGGCGGCTGTGCGAAATATTTCACCAGCATTCGATATCTACGAAACTATTACCGATATCACCCTGGAATATTTCACGGTGATAAAGGGAACTACTAGAAGTTCACCAATGTGATTTTTGAAAACCTGATAACTACAAAACCAACATAGCGGCCAAGCAAAGTTGCGACTTTTAAATAGACGTTTCTCACGATTTAAGCAACCAAACGCAATGCAACTTGGTACAGTATATGTTTATACACATTGTAATGTACCGACATCGAACTTCATTCAATTGTTTACATAACCTCAAGAAGGCGGCTGTGCGAAATATTTCACCGGCATTCTATATCTCTGAAACGATTAGCGATATCACCCTGAAATTTTGTACGGAGATAAAGGGCACTACTGGAATTTCATCTATAAGACTTTCAAAAACCGGTTAACTAAAAAACCAATATGGCAGCCAAGCGAATTTGAAAATTTTAAATAGACCTTTCTCGCGATTTAATTATCCAAACGCAATGAAACTTGGTACAGGAAATGTTTATACACATTGTAATGCACTGGCATATATATTAGTTCAATTGTTTACATAACCTCAAAATGGCGAATGTGCGAATTTTAAAATTAAGTTTTTTTTTTCTTGTGTCGTAATCATGCGATCGAAGTGAGAGTTTGAGTAATGAACCCTTGCAATAATTTTCCTTTAATGGTACGTGACTCTATGGCCTATAGACTACATATAAGAATCCAACATGGCGACCATCCGAAATATTTAGATGGATCTCATTATCTACGAATCTATTACAGCAATCAAACTAAATTTTTTAATCTTCATTGGGGCTATGAACATAAGTTCACCTATAGGACTTTCAATAACCTGGTGATCACAAATCCAACATGGCGGCGACGCGAAGTATAAATATTCACATGGTCGTTTCTCGCAATTTAACCATCCGAGTGCAGTGACACTTGGTACAGTAAATCCTTCTACAAATGTTAATCCACTGGCATCTAATCTTTTCATTTGTTTCCATAACCACAAGATGGCAGCTGTGCGAAATTTTAAAATCTCGTTTTTACTTTTTGTGTCCTAATCATCCGATTGAAGTTTGAATACTACACGTACACAATACACTTCACGTAACAGTACATAACTCTAAGACCTACAGATATAAAAATCCAACATGGCGACCATGCGCAATATTTAGCCGGTTCTCAATATCTGCGAATCTATTACAGCAATCAAACTGAACTTTTGTATGTTGATAGAGGCAATTAACATAAGTAGGATATATGAAAATAGGCTGTATAATTCTTCACGGAACTACTTGTTGGGTTAGTTATTGTTGTTTTAAGGGGCGGAACTACGAGGTCATCTGCCCCTACTTTTTGGGTGATGTAGCAGGTGCAGCGAGATATAATAATCCTAACAAGAAGTTCCGTGAAGAACTATACAGCCTACTTTTCATGCCAATGATTATTCTACAGTATATGAACCTATCTAGAATAATGACGAAATTAAGTTGGTAATATCGAAATATCTAATTAGTTCAAAATATACCTGGTATAATGTAGCCTAATAGAGCACTACAGTTGGCAGCCCTGGTGACTGAATATATTCTTAGTTCCACCTCTTAAGGTACAGAATACAAAATTTGGTTGAAGTCCAATGGACGTTACATGCAGTTAGACACTGGATCTATCAGCACGCGTAAAAGCATTTGCCAACAATACCATGCGTGTGCTGGTCAGAAATAATCTGAATTATTACGATATCTTGTTGTGCCAATTTTGGATGAAATCCATTTGTTAGTATAGAAGTTACATGTATTTTAAAATTGGACATATCAGCAGGCATACAATCATGTTGGCAGCACTGCCTTGTATTAATTACTCCAAATTAATCTAGAATGTCAGGTGCTATACGTGTGCAAAGTATGGAGCTGTTGGCTTGCATACTTTCTGATATATTGATATTAGGGTAAAAAGAATATAGACAGCATTTATTAACAGTTGGCAGCCCTGATTGCTCTTAACAATACTTATAGTCATATCTGTTATGGTACACATATCACATACGAAATTTGATTGAAATCCAACTGATAGTATAGAAGTTACATGTATTTAAAAATTGGTACTATCAGCAGGCTTATAATCATGTTGGTAGAACTGACGTATATAAGTTACTCCAAATTAATCTAAAATGTCAGAATATACGTGTGCATATTTTAAAGCTGTTGGCTTGCATACATTCTGATATATTGGTATTTGGATAAAAAAAAAATAGAGAGAGCAATTATTAACAGTTGGCAGCCTGGTGGCTCTTAAGAATACGCTCAGTCATATCTGCTTATGTACAGATATTACATACAAAATTTGGTTGAAATCCAATTGATAGTGTAGAAGTTATATGCATTTAAACATTGGACCTATCAGAAGGCTTAAAATTATTTTGGCAACACTGTCATGGTTGACCTCCTGGAAATTAAACTGAAATGTATTATCTACATGTGTGCCAATTTTGGAATAGCTCCCATGCATACCTTGCAAGATATCCAACATGGAGCTCAAATTTCTAGTGCGTTTTTTCATCAGTTGGTAGCACTGACATCATTTTCAAATATGGACGTGAGCTATTCCGGTGCACATCTTTACTCATACTAAATTTGGTTTTGATTGCTGCAGCCGTTTAGGAGTTGATAGGGGGGGGGGGGACACACACACACACACAGCCAGACAGACAGAAGGACAGACAGACAGAAGGACAGACAGACAGACAGACAGACAGACAGACACACATTTTCCCGGATCGATCTCATAAGTCTACTTTTTACTCATTTTTGCAAAATGTGAAAAGTAGGCTAAAAATGGAATCAAGCATATTGGTAATCATGCATGTGACAGTAACAGGGCCGGTATGGAATCAGGAGTGTTAAATTTTTTTTTTTAAATTTGTTTACATAATGTCACAAACCAGCCGACGTAGCTACACACGCTAACGTGCATGGTCAGACTACACCGAACTCGAAATACCACACACAACCATTTCATACCTTGCCTCATTAATTTCATTTGTCATTAAATCCTCTCATTAGATTGACGTCATGAAGGGCATCTATCCGTAATATCATTCCCACAAGGAAACTGTCTCACCATATCCCCTTCCGCATAGCAACCTCAATAATTACGGGTAGAACAAAAAAACTACATTAGGACTATAAAGCTATAGTCTACAGTATTTCAATACCAAGATTCTGAATTCACCAACTGATTAGATTGATGCTGTTCAGGGATATGTGAATTCGAGAAACGTGCGTTAGTAAATTTATCAGGTTTTTAAACTGAACAATATTCCGTCGCAATCTGAGGTAATTTATGTCTTTTATTCGTATTTTCAACATCGCCTGAAACAATAACTCATGGAATTTACCTACACATAAGATATACGGCAAAATAAGCAAGTTGACATGAAATCCTTCTAACTTTTGAAGTTTTAGGACAATTTTCATTATTTCAACAGTATGGAGACCAAGAGTGCTCTTCATTGTAAAACAATTTTGCTCTGAAAATTACAAAATCTGTTGTCTGTCTTTCTACCTGCTTGTCGGCATTTCTTTCGGTTGTTTGTTGGTTTTTAGAACTATTCGGCTCTTTGGTTATGGTATGCGAACCATCTCTCTAACTTACCAGGTGCAATGTAATGCCAAAAATACGAAGAAAGGTGTACTATTATAGTTCGTGCTGAAATTACATGGCATCGTGAAATAGATTGCGCTGACAATGAAAGAGATCACCTTGTGGTGTAGCGGCTAACATTCTTGGCTGTCGCCCCGGTGGTCCGGGTTTGATTCCCTGGCCTGCCAAGAAATTTAATTTCGGTTTGAGGTACTGAAATGGTATCGATGATACCTAAGTCATCAAAGATGTGTTCATTTTGAGGACTTGCACCAGTTCAGTGAGCACAAGTTTTCCTTTTTTCATCTACATTCTTATTCTGCAATTCGAACATTCATATGGCTACTCTGAGAGAAAATCACCTCGTAGAGTTGTTAGAATAGCTTCCGTAAAATATTCTCAAAGGCCAATGCTACAAGTAGCCGTCGTGAGTTAATCCAATTGCATATTTATATGTAATCCACACATCGTATTTACGAACATTTGATTTTCATAGCATTCTATGTTCTGGGCATAGGAAAACCTCGAAGCTAATTTCGCAATTTTCAGTGAATGAACATCCAAAGTATAGTAATCATCATGTAGGGACACCGTGCCACATATATACAGAGAGTGCAAGAATTGCTTGAAGGCAAGGTGACATGGTGCGTAATTTGTGTTTGTACAACGACTGAGGTTTTCATTACGGTGATGATAATGAAGATGGTGGTAACGATGAAGACGGTGATTTACTAGTTAGGAACCAAAGGAATACTTGAGAATTAAGCCTGAAGCGGATGTATAGAAAAAACAAAATGAACTTGCTGGTTGATTGCGAAAGTGTCTAATCACCATATTTTATGGAGAACAACTTATCCAGAAGTACACATGAAAGGGAGTAGTCAAGCACAAATAGGTGGAGGCAAAGGTTGCTCTTGTGTGAGACTGTATGCTGCAACCACTGTGGAGTGTCTGATAACCAAGCTCCGTTCAAACACCAAAATTAAGAAGGGAATCACCGACATAGATCTAAGATGCACCTGTAACATTTCAGAAATGTTACGCGATCCATGTTTTCGTGTCTTCCTCGTGTTAGAAGCAAAAGTACAATAGAATAATAATTGTTATTGGTCGTAAGAAGGATACAAGATTTATGCTGGACCCCACCATCAGATGTGAAGTAACCATCGGCATAACAAGACAGGTCGTTTAGCGCTAACGATAGGCTTCAAAGAGAATTGAAAGCTTGTGGTACGTTTCGAATAAGGGAAAGAAACAACATCAACATTTTTTAATAACTTATCGTGTTTGGGTTTGCCTAGCTTAAGTGTAAATGGCATAATTTTGCTATCAAATGAATCCATTCAATAATAGAGAATTGATCTGGGTCGCAGGAATTGACCTGGGAGGAGTCGTTGAGACTCTGGCAAATGGGAGTGAAATGCGTCATATATTGGGTTCAGCAAGAGAACCCAACTAGCCTCTTTCACTTCAACTTCAGCACGTAACCTACATGAGGTGCCCCCGTTAAACCGAGCAACCCAGTGAAAGGTTGGGTCCTTAATCCCAGCGGGAAGCTGGGTCCGTGAGCTGATCAGTGCTGAGGGCTTCAAGGCTTACTACCTTGATAGTTAAAAACTCGTTACCTTTTAGGTAACCATTCCTCTACAATTCTCGTAGAACTCGAAGCATGAAGAAACGTTCACTCAGGAAATCTACCCCAGGTGGTACCCAATCCACCCCCACTCAGGATGGGGCATGCAGGTCTTCGGAGTCTGGGGAACCTGCACTTTCATGTTTTCCATCCCTATTACCTTAACACAAACAAGAGAAGAATAAGAGAAACCTCACCTACCTAGCTACAATCAACATTAACTCCCTTCTTAAGGTAGGTAAGCAAAAGCAAACACTTGAAGTGCTCGACAAGTACAAAATAAAGATAGCAGCGCTCCAAGAGACTCGGTTTATGGACGAGGATGCATTTGAGTCAGAATATGTAACGTGTTTTTCGAGGGGTTTTTATGCAACTGGCATAAGTCAGTAGGAAGCCATTCTATATTTATTTACGCGGCAAATTGTTCAGCCAAGAGAATTTTTCATGTTAATTTATTATTATTATTATTGATTTATTATAATTATTATTAAGATATTTTCGGAGCATTTTATAAAAATTATAAGCATACAGATAGGTTTTCTATGTCTTAGAAAACGCTATCAAGCAAATTATTACGAACGACAATATCATAGAAAGTTATGTGATTACGGAATTTAACGGAGTTTCGTCAGTTAGGGTATATCGAGAGACGTGACTCACTGGGAATTCAAGTACACGCTTAATCTTGTCGGGAAGTATTACGCAAGCGGGCTTGCAGCGTCAGGAAAAAGCGGATAGTTGGAACGGAACCCTCCCGCCGAGTGTATTGAGCCAGAGGAGGGGAGTATAGCGCGTGGGGTGCAGCCAATCAGTGGAGACCACGTAAGCTAGAAGTCGGATGAAGAGTGGGGAGCCGACGTGTGGATATATCGTTCTGCGCGCCGCGGAACGAGGACAATCAGTGTAGAACTTGCCGAGTATGGTTCACGCGGGAGTCGCTCCGATGTTCCGTGGAACGTGGACTATCTGTATAGAACTTAACGAGTACGGTTGCACGCGGGAGTCGCTCCGATGTTCCGTGGAGTGGAGGACTAACTTTTGTAAAACTTAACCAGTGTGGTTGTACGAGTGTATGGGTCCGATGTACGGACCATAGAATTATCTAATCTACCAGAATCTCATCAAATATCGACAAAGATGTCGACGTCCAGGAGACTGTGGGAAGCTCACAGCATCATCCAGTACGAGGGAAAGGCTTCGGCCATTTCCAGTGGTAAGCGCGAATGACGCAGAAATAGACGCAGAAATACGCAATCTCTCATTTCTCTTTGTTTTATATTTCATATTTCAGTAACTTCATAGCTTGGGAATAAGAGTAAAATCAATAATTTATCAGACTCCGTTTTCACGTAATTTTCTATCGGTAATATTAAAATCGCAACGCTCCAATTTAAATTTTAAACTTATTATTATTATTAATTTTGCTATACTTGTTTTATATAATAAATTCAATTCTTTTACAATGCAATCTTTGCTTTCAGTAGGTAGCATTAGATATAGACCAATTCCTTCTCCTGATACAATTGTTTGTTGGGTTAATGATCAAATCATACCACGATCTGAGTGAATTAGATTCTTGAAGGTGTTCTACCAGAGCTAGACGTTGTTAAATACAAATTTAGATTTCAGCATTGCATTGAGGTCTTGGCGTCCATTAAAACAACATAGCTTAGGCAAAGGTAAACAGTTACACTTGTCGCTCAACGTAAGGGCTAGCAAAACTGCTACACTTGTCGCTCAACGTGAGGGTCAAACTGTTACACTTGTCATCCCAACGTGGAGAAAACGTTACAATTGTCGCCGACAACTTGGGGCTGAAAACCTAATAACATTTGTGGAAGGAGAAGGATATATGTTTCTGTGCCTGTATTTTGGGGGTTATTTGTCTGTATCATTGTATATCATTATGGGGGATGAGAAAGAAAAACAGATGAGGTTACGTAGTGGTCATCAACTGGAGAGTGATGATACGAGCAGTATGTCGAGTGATGGTAGTACCGGGGTAGCGGAGGTAAATCCCGATACTGAAACAGGGAGTGTAGGCTGCCAACCAGAATTAAAAACTTTACTTCTCGAGTTCATGTATCAGAACAAAGTTAGTAGTGATGCCTTAAATGCAAAATTAGAACAAAACATTAGGGAAAATAAAGAGAGTAATAGGGAATTGAGCGATAGTTTAAACGCCAAATTAGAACAAAACAGTAGGGAAAATAAAGAAAGTACAGATGCCTTAAACGCCAGATTAGAACAAATCAATAGGGAAAATAAAGAAAGTACAGACGCTTTAAATACTAAACTGGAACAAAACAACGCTAAATTAGAACAAAACAGTAGGGAAAATAAAGAAAGTACAGAAGCTTTAAATAAAAAATTAGAACAGAATAATGCAAAATTAAATAAGAACAACAAGGAAATTAGTGTGAAAATGGAGCATATTAGAGGAGAAATCAGAGGAGTAATGGAAGAGAAGGTTAAAGAGATCATTGCAGATGTAGACAAAAAATTAGGAAAAGTACAGGAAGAGTTAGAAATTAGAATCAGTACACAGGCTGAAAATTTAAAAGAACTAGTGCAACTGGAAACACAGCAGGTCAAAAAGCAATTGGGGGGAGAAATTGACAAGATTCAAGTATCAACTAAAGAGGTTAAGGAACAGCTGGGGGGTAGAATTGAGAAAGTCCACTCGCAAATAGTTGCAGAAGTAAATGATTTAAGAGAGAGTAATAGAGAGAGCATTATCAAGATTGAGGAGAAACAAGTAAAGCTATATGATAAAGTAGAAGAATCAGAAGGAAACATTAAATTAACAGTAAACAGTATTGAGAGGAAGGCTGAGGAGAAAATCGCAGAATTAGAGTTAAAATTAAAAGCTAGGATCAGGCAAGAAAATAGTCAGAATAGGCCAGTTTTTGTGAATAGCACACACAGGGAGGTAGAACTGGGTAAGTTCAGCAATCGACAGGGGTGCCCAATGGAGTTCATGAACACTATAGAAAATAAATTCGTGGAGAGGTTGGAAAATGGTAGTATTGAATGGTGCCAGGTAGTTGAAAATTTAGAACAAGTGTTTGTGGGGGAAACGAGGAATTGGTTTGCTGTGTACAGAGACAAGTTTACTGATATCAATGATTTTAAAATGAAATTCTGTGAAAAGTTCTGGAATGAGGTTATTCAGTCGCAGCATCGTGAGGGAGTAGTGTGTGGTAAATATAACCCTAAAGGAAGCTCCACCATGACAGAATACTTTTTAGGGCAGGTATTAGTGTGTAAATATCTGGATGGCTTGAAGGAGGAAAGTGATGTGGTGAGGTTGCTACTTAGGCACTTTCCCTATAGGATCAAGGAGGCTGCTTGTATCCAGAATGTAAAGACTATATCACAAGTAGAAAATTTGTTAAGCACATTTGATGCACTAGGGAGAGGGGGTTATGAGTACAATTTCAATCGGAACCAGGGTAATAATAATAATAGACCTAATGAAGCCAGGCATCAAGAAGTTCAAGGGAACGGTGGCGAAGGGGCCAACGCTCAAAATAGAAATAACAATATCAGCTAAATCAGAACAGAGGAAATGGCTATGGTAATCAGTATCAAGGGAGGAACAATGATTTCAGGGGAAATCAAGGGAGGAACAATGATTACAGGGGAAATCAAGGGAGAAACAATGATTTCAGGGGAAATCAAGGGAGAAATTATAATGACAATAATTACAACCAGAATAGGGGTCAAGGAAGAGGACAGCCTAGTGGTAGTAATATACAGCCAAACAATGACAACACAGCCCAGAACAACCAGACCAGATCAGTAGTTAGTAGTACTACGGCCAGCTGTAGCGGTTCTTTAAACGCGAACCAGGCTGCGAAGTAAGGTCAGAATCTCAGTCTGTAGCATGCCCTGTCCATACAATTATACAGGAACCCTATGACCTAAATGTAAGAAATGAATTATTACATGAACTAAATGATGAAGGTATTATTCAGGAAGTGGTTAGTAAGAGCCCCATAGTTAAATTTAACGTGTCCGAGGCGTACACAGATGTTTTAATTGATAGTGGTTGTATGAAGAGTTGCATAAGTAGTGCATTTTATGATAAAATGAAAGGAACTGGAGTAAATTTTGAGGAGATGCCAATTAAAAGCACTTTTGTTATCACAGCTGTTGGGAAGAGGTGTAAAGTAATTTCTAAGCAAGTTTTAGTAGACATTAAAATTAATAATCATGTAGAGAAGCAGATTTGCCTTGTAATTCCAAATTTAGTATTCAGTGTTATCTTGGGTTCAGAGTGGCTAAGTAGAGTGTCTGGTAACTTATGTTATGATGTAGGGAGTTTGAAATTTAAATGGGATGATTCTGAAGTAGAAGTAGCGTTCAATGACCATATTCAGAGGAGTAGTATTGTAGGTGTGATTTGTACTTTAAATGAGATATCGCCAGCCGTAGAGCGGGGTTCTCCATGTTTTGTGGGCAGTGTGATTACGAACGGTAGTCTAAAGGACTCGTTACGTGATGCTGCATTTCAGGGAAATATAGAGGATGAACAGTGTGTTCGGCTCTATGATGTGTTATTGTGTAATAGGAGAGTTTTTGAGGATCGCATTGGTATGGCCAATTGCTATACACATTCATTGAACGTTATTGATAGGTCAGTATTCACAGGACATAGATATCCTGTACCTTTCGCTTATCAAAGTGCAGTTGAGGCACAAATTAATCAGATGCTTGAAGATGGGATTATTGAGCACTCTAACAGTCCATATGTTAATTCTTTGATCACGGTACCCAAGACCGACGGCACTGTTCGTATTTGTTTAGACGCTCGTTTGGTTAACAGTAGAATTAGTTCAGATCAGCTGAAATCTATGTCAATAGAAGAATTAATGCAAACATTTGAGGGGAAGAAGTATTTCACTTGTGTAGATTTGAGTTCCAGTTTTGGCAAGTGCCACTTATGTACGAAGATAGACCATTTACAGCTTTTAGTCATAAATATAACCTTTATCAATTTTGTAGAACACCATATGGGTTAAAGAGTAGTTCAGCAGCTTTAATTAGGGCTTTAAACATCGCATTAGGGGATGACACAGGAGAGTTTGTAACCATTTACATAGATGATATGGTAATTAGTTCACGCAGTTTTGAGGAGCATCTACGTCATTTAGATATAGTTTTTCTGAAGTTAGATCAGGCGGGGTTCACTTTGAAGCTGTCTAAGTCGTCATTCTGTCAGTCAGAAGTGACATTTTTAGGTCATAGTGTGTCAAGTAGAGGTGTTACACCAGAAGAAAGTAGGGTTAATAAGATACTTCACGCAGAGGTGCCACAGAATGTTAAACAGTTAAAAACTTACCTGGGAATTTGCAACTTTTTCAGAAGGTTCGTTCTTAAATACTCAGGGTTGGTAGAACCATTCAGGGAATTAATTAAAAGTGGGACTCGGTGGAGATGGGAGTCCAAGCATGATCAGGCTTTTAGAGCGCTGAAGGAAGGTTTTGAGAAAGCTGTAGTGCTGAAATATCCGTTAAAAGATAAGGAATATGTGGTTATGACAGATGCTTCACATATAGGCATTGCTGGAGTATTATGTCAGAAAGATGATGAGGGTAATCTGTGCATTGTATCTTTAGCCTCGCGAGGACTGACAGCAGCAGAGAAAAGATACACGATTACTGAGTTAGAGCTTTTAGGTATTGTTTTCAGTTTAGGGAAATTTAGAATGTATTTAGTAGGGGGGAAATTTGAGATCCACACAGATCACCATGCATTACTGTATATGAGAACTTGTAAACTCAGTTCTAACAGAGTTTGTAGGTGGATTCTTGCTCTGCAGGAATACGAATTCACAGTAAAATATATTAAAGGTAAAGATAACATTCTTGCAGACATGCTATCGAGGGACACTAATTTATGTAGGGATTATCCTGTGGTTAAAGCAGAGGACGGTATTTTAATATGTGCATGTGTGGACAGTAGCAACAGGGCATCGTTACAGACACTGAGAAATATGCTAGTGGAGCAACGTGATGACGTTAAGTTAGGGGAGCCACTGGCTAGGTTGGAAGTAAGTGAAGAAGAATATGTGAAAGTAGGACGGTTCACGTACAAGATGCAGGATGGGCTTCTTGCACGGAAATGTAGGAATAATCGGTGGGCAATATGTGTTCCTGCCACTTTGCGGGAGGAGCTAATTTGGTTCATTCATAGGGAATTAGGACACTTTCGTGCTGTCAAGGTCTTCTATGAAATTGATCGTGACTTCATTTGGAGTAAAATGGGAAGGGACGTTAGGAGGATTTTAGCTAAGTGTGACACCTGTCAAAGGAGTAAATATCCAGTTAAATATTTAGTGGGGGAGAGATCTGCAGTTCTCACCAGTAGTCCCGGCGAACTACTGTCTGTGGATTTATTTGGCCCGATCGTTAAAGGACAGTACGGCTACGAGTACATTTTTATAGTTATTGGCGCTTTTAGTAAGTATGTCAAGCTATATCCGCTAAGGAAAGCCACGGGACTAGCGTGTAGCCGTCTGATCATTAATAAGTATGTACCTGAGTTTGGCCTTCCTCTCAGGATACTATCTGACAGTGGACCACAGTTTACTGCAAAGAAATGGAGAACCAGTATGCAGGAAGCTGGTGTAACACACGTTCATTCCTCTGTAAGGTACCCTCAGGGTAATTCTGCAGAGCGTCCATTAAGGGAAGTGGCTCGTCTTTTTCGGACTCTAGTGCATGACAAGCATGCAGCCTGGGTTGGACATCTTCCCAAGGTCGAGACTTGGCTGAATTCTGTCCAGCATGAGAGCACGAAATTGACGCCATACGAAGTTCACTTCGGAAAAAGACCACAAAATGAACTAGCGAGGGTGTTGGGATTAAATGAGGGTAAGCAACCGGGGATGGATTACATTGTCCAGTTGGCGAAACAGAATTTATCTAAATCAGCACAAAAGAGAATTCGCCAACAAAAAGAAACTAAATTTGACCTATTCGAGCCGGGAGACAGAGTCTTACTTAGAGTGCCGAAACAGTCAAATAAGCTAGAGAAAGTCATGTCCAAGTTCTTTTATCTCTACGAGGGCCCATTTATAGTTTCCAAACGTATTGGAAAAACAGCATATGTGCTGGAGAATAGTGAGGGAAACAGATTATACGGGACGTATAATATACATAGTCTCCGAAAGTATGTGTCATAAAGTGAGTGTGTTTAGCTGGCGAGACAGCCTATCAAATGAGTAAGTGTGGTATTTGGTGCGTGGGAGGAGATCTGGTCTTCAAGGCAGGCGTATCAGAAGTCACACAGGGGGGTAGTATGTAAGTAAATGAGAGTTTTTAAGGTACAGGGAAATATGACGGGATTGTCGGATGCTCTTGAGCACTAAAATGTCTCGATACACCAAGGCCAGAATTTGGTAGCGCTGGTGAATTCCCATTTGCCTCCAAGAGATGGGTGAGCGCTTGAACAGGGTATTTTTGCTTAAGGCGTCCACGAGGCAAAAGATGGGCCATCAGAAGGCGAGACAGTCCTTCATGAAACTCATACATATCAGCACACGTGATTTCTGTTTACGGCCTCGCCATGTAAGATTTGTAAGTGTGTAATTTAAGGTAATTTGTACAAAGGTATTATTTGTGTCAGGAGAACTGGTCTGTGTTGAGAACTAGTATTAAGTAGAATATGGTCTACGGGAACTTAACAAGACAGGGCGAACACGGCACAGAAATATTTGGTGTTATATGTAATGCGCATTTACTGTTTTTTTTTTTCAGAAGTCAATATTAATTTAATCTACTTTAAAGAGAGATTAAGTATTATGGTCACGAGGCGCTGCCACAATAGTGTGATCGTGTGCTCAGTGATAAGTGAGATTAAATTTCACCACAAGGAAGGGACCTCCAGTGAAATTAGGAAGTTCTATGGTGATATAAATATATCAGAACACCTTCAATGCGTGTGATATGACATCATAAATACATAGTGCTCACACATTAATTATGTCTATTTCTCCAACATAGAGAAATTTGAGAGGCGGAAATATCTGTGGAACACTATTCTATGTGAAAAACATTGGACTGGTTGCAAAGTGCAATCCATAGTGACAACAAACTTTGACGCAAAGTGCGTAAAGAAAAATTATGAGTGTGTATATCTCTAATTTAGGGTGATTTCATTTATGTAATATGTATTTTGGATGGGGTTTATTAACGTGTCTGCGATAATCAGATAATGGACCATCGTCACGGTAAATCATCCGATGATCCGAGGCGAATATGTAACGTGTTTTTCGAGGGGTTTTTATGCAACTGGCATAAGTCAGTAGGAAGCCATTCTATATTTATTTACGCGGCAAATCGTTCAGCCAAGAGAATTTTTCATGTTAATTTATTATTATTATTAATTTATTATAATTATTATTAAGATATTTTCGGAGCATTTTATAAAAATTATAAGCATACAGATAGGTTTTCTATGTCTTAGAAAACGCTATCAAGCAAATTATTACGAACGACAATATCATAGAAAGTTATGTGATTACGGAATTTAACGGAGTTTCGTCAGTTAGGGTATATCGAGAGACGTGACTCACTGGGAATTCAAGTACACGCTTAATCTTGTCGGGAAGTATTACGCAAGCGGGCTTGCAGCGTCAAGAAAAAGCGGATAGTTGGAACGGAACCCTCCCGCCGAGTGTATTGAGCCAGAGGAGGGGAGTATAGCGCGTGGGGTGCAGCCAATCAGTGGAGACCACGTAAGCTAGAAGTCGGATGAAGAGTGGGGAGCCGACGTGTGGATATATCGTTCAGCGCGCCGTGGAACGAGGACAATCAGTGTAGAACTTGCCGAGTATGGTTCACGCGGGAGTCGCTCCGATGTTCCGTGGAACGTGGACTATCTGTATAGAACTTAACGAGTACGGTTGTACGCGGGAGTCGCTCCGATGTTCCGTGGAGTGGAGGACTAACTTTTGTAAAACTTAACCAGTGTGGTTGTACGAGTGTTTGGGTCCGATGTACGGACCATAGAATTATCTAATCTACCAGAATCTCATCAAATATCGACAAAGATGTCGACGTCCAGGAGACTGTGGGAAGCTCACAGCATCATCCAGTACGAGGGAAAGGCTTCGGCCATTTCCAGTGGTAAGCGCGAATGACGCAGAAATACGCAATCTCTCATTTCTCTTTGTTTTGTATTTCATATTTCAGTAACTTCATAGCTTGGGAATTAGAGTAAAATCAATAATTTATCAGACTCCGTTTTCACGTAATTTTCTATCGGTAATATTAAAATCGCAACGCTCCAATTTAAATTTTAAACTTATTATTATTATTAATTTTGCTATACTTGTTTTATATAATAAATTCAATTCTATTACAATGCAATCTTTGCTTTCAGTAGGTAGCATTAGATATAGACCAATTCCTTCTCCTGATACAATTGTTTGTTGGGTTAATGATCAAATCATACCACGATCTGAGTGAATTAGATTCTTGAAGGTGTTCTACCAGAGCTAGACGTTGTTAAATACAAATTTAGATTTCAGCATTGCATTGAGGTCTTGGCGCCCATTAAAACAACATAGCTTAGGCAAAGGTAAACAGTTACACTTGTCGCTCAACGTAAGGGCTAGCAAAACTGCTACAGTGCGTAGAGGATCTACAAGGGGAAACCGGGTGAAAGAGTGATGAGGACAGTCCCTCACCTGGGCACAGGTTTTGCCGTACACCACAGTATGGTTGACCACATTTTGGATTTTTCTTCACCTAACGGAAGGACCTCCTCACTATCATTCCGATCTCGTAACAAAGCCTATACCATAGTGATCTTCCACGCACCCACAAATGACACCAATCGGAAAGACCTCGAGTTAGTGGAACACTTCTGGGACTCCCTAGAAGAAATACTAGACAAGATTCCACATAACCACTCAACTATACTCATGGGGGACTTCAATGCCCAAGTCGGCAGGGAACAGAAATACCGAAGGATAGTAGGTCTCTACCCAGCCCACAAGAGAACAAATAGAAACGGTGAGCGCCTCATAGAACTCTGTGACAAGTACCGCTTGGTCCTAAAATCAACAGCCTTCAAGCGTCTACCTAGGAAAGCCAAGACTTGGAGAAGCCCAACTCCTTTGCTAGGTGAATTTCAGCTTGATCATGTGGCTATAGACAGACTATATCACAGGGAGATACAGAACGTCAAAGTACTGAGAGGAGCCAATATAGATTCTGACCATTACCTTTCACTAGTCAAAGCTAATTTTCAACCCTTGAGAAAGGTAGAAAAACCACCAAGGAGCTCTAGAATACCTCGCAGCGGTCAAGCTGTATGCCTCTCACCAAGGCGGACCGGGTTCGATTCCCGGTCAATGCATGTGAGATTTTCGATGTGAAATGCCATGTCCTGTGGTTCGGATTCCACGTAAAACGGAGGTCCCGTGGCTTATGATCGCGAGATTAACGGTCACGTTAAACTACAAGCTTCCTTTTGCTTCAATACTCAACGCCTACGTGATGAAAACTGTAACTTCCAACAAACCCTTCGGATGAATACACAGAAAGAAGGTTGGACAGCCCTCCAGAAAGCATTACTGGATGCCGCTCACGAAACTATTCCCGCTACGTCCAATAAAGGAAAACACCCTTGGTGGACTACAGATTGCGATAAGGCCGTAGAAGGAAGACGTCGAGCCTGGATCAGGTGGAACCAGTACAAGAATGATTTCAATCTTGAGGCTTTCATCACGCAAAGAAAGGCAACAGCGAACACTGTACGTGGAGCTAAAAGGAATTACCTACGCACCCTGCTACAACAGGCAGAAGAGGACTTCAAGAGACACAACTCCAGAGACCTGTACAAGGGTCTTAAGAAACAGACGACCCTGTACACTGCCCCTACCTTACTTCTTCGTGGACCAGACGGCAAGATCCAACTAAATAACAACGATTGTACCACCGTTCTTGCAGATTATTTCCAGAAGCTCCTCAACACAGAAGAACCTAGTGCAAGATTAATCTTCCATGAACCATCTATCAGGAATCCTGATTCTCAACCGCCTGACAGAGAGGAAATAGAGAGTATAATCAATAACCTGAAAAATAATAAAGCCTCAGGTGAAGATGGAATAGTAGCAGAGATGTGGAAATGCGCAGATGAACAGTCCTTGCAGAGCATCCAACATATCATACAAGACATATGGACAACAGAGACCCTACCGGAAGGGTGGACATCAGCAGTAATTCACCCGTTACACAAGAAGGGAAGCAAGACTGACCTCAACAATTACCGAGGTATCTCCTTATTGCAGGTTACCTACAAGGTTCTTTCGAAAGCTCTGTTATCCAGAGTCACTAACCAACTAGACTCTCAATTAGGGGAATACCAGGCCGGCTTTCGAAACAATCGATCTTGTCCAGAGCAGATACAAAATCTCAAGATCATCCTCAGTTATAAGAGTCGTGGGGGACAACGCTGGGTAGTTGTCTTGGTGGATTTTCAGAAGGCATTCGACTCGGTGGACAGAGAGAGTCTTTTCTCCACCTTGTGAGAATTTGGCCTTGATGAAAAAGCACTTAAACTAGTCCAGGCCACCTTGACAAACACAACATCTAAAGTCAAGTTCAGAGGTGAACTATCCGAGAACTTCCACATCAAGACGGGAGTTAGACAGGGTGATGGACTCTCCAGCATCCTCTTCAATTGCATCCTGGAGAAGATCATAAGGGAATGGATGGTGCGACTAACACCAAAGACTGGTCTGCAGCTTGGATACAAGAAAGATAACCTTCATGTGTCATGCCTGGCCTTTACCGACGACCTCGCCATACTGACCAACACTATAGAGGAAGCTACTCAGCACCTACAGAGTCTTCACGATGTAGCGGTTCGGGCTGGCCTTAAGATCAACATTGGGAAGACTGAATTCATGACTAACATCAAGGAAGCCCCGTCCACAATTCCACTTGAGGGAGCCTTCATCCGAAAAGTCCCTGCGGTCAAGTACCTAGGAGAGTGGATCTCGGCAAACCAGAGTGAGAATCTGGCCATAGATACCAGGTGCACCAAGTTCGAGAGGGCCTACCACTCCTGTTGCAGCATCTACGCATCGAAGTTCCTCTCCAAAAACCTAAAACTCAGACACTACAATTCAGTAGTAAAACCATCTGTTCTGTACGCCTCAGAATGCCTCGTGATGGCCAGGAAAGGTCCACTCAGGAAACGAACTCAAGGACGGGAAGATCCTGCGGAGGATACTAGGACCTATACGGGAAGAGGGAGGCACCTACAGAATTCGGCACAATGATGAGCTTTACAGCCATCAAGAAGACATTGTTACCAGAGGCGTAGCGCTATAATACGCCGATACGCCGGGCGTTCCCTGATTTAAAAATTAGAATGTGTATTCATCAAAGAGTAAAATATAACATCGTTTTTAATTTATATAAATGCGGCGATAGCATATTACATGGCGCTTAGTTATTTTATTTCCGCACCCACCATATAACTAGTCTTAGCCCAGCCGCGGTCCACTGCTGTGCTTTGCTTTTCTTGTACGCCAGAACTTCTTGGCGTCAAGAGCTATGTACCACCCCGGCCAGGCCACGGATCAGCGCATGCGCGAGTTCATTCTTGCTTCTCGGAAGGAAAGTGCTTCCGTACGCCGGCGTTTGGCTGGCGTAAACCACAGATTACGTACTACACCGATGGTGCCAAATAAATCCTATCTGGTTGACACCCACTGGCGTAAACTTTGTATGATCAGATGATCACTGTTCTGTTAACTCAATGGCCCAATCGCTGCGCTAGTGCTAGTTCGAACTGTAAAGTGTAGTTAATTTTAATTGTGCGTGAGTGTGTTTAATGCTGCCAATATGACTGAAGTAAGTTCACAGGACTCGAATATTATTAATTTTCTAAAGGCAACTCCTTTGAGCACTTTATCATATGAACAGCGATGTGAATTAAAAACAAAAAGACCAAAGCCAAATTTATCAATTAAAGAAGCTGGTAAAAATCGCACACAGAGTTTTCAGTTTTCTTGGTATGACAGGTTTTCCTGGCTAACTGGGCCGAAAGATACTGAATGGTGCAACAGAAGGAATTTCGGACCTGAATAATTCAATTAACAGAGCTGTAAAACACCCGTCTTCAAAATACCATTTGTTACATTGTGAAGCATACCATCTGCTAGGTAAAACTCGCATTGAGCATGCATTTTCTGAAGTTGCTCGACTACAAGCAGTAAAACATAATGAGATCGTGTCTTCAAACAGGCAGTATGCGCGACGACTTATTCAATCTGTAGTATTTCTCAGTACACAAGAACTAGCCTTCCGAGGGCATAGAGAAGATGAAAGTTTTATTAACAAGGGTAATTATTTGCAGTTGTTGAATCTGCTCGCTCAAAATGAATCGATAGTTAGAGACCATTTACAGTCATCATCATTATTAAAAGGAACATCTCCAGACATTCAAAATGACTTGATAGAAGTTAAAACAATTGCATTAAATGAAAAAATCAAATCAGAAATAAATGAATCCCCCCTTTCTATCCATACAAGCGGATGAGACATTAGACGTGTCATGTAAGAGCCAGATGAGCATAATATTTAGATATTGTGTGGATGATAGAATAGAGGAGAGATTCGTCGGCTTTTATGACGTTTCCAAGAATAAAACAGCTGCGGGATTGTCAGAAATCGTGCACGAAGTTTTACTTGACTGGGAAGTAAATGGAGAAAAAGGCGTAAGCCAGACATACGATGGCGCAGCTGTAATGGCAGGCAGATAAGGAGGAGTTCAAAAGCTAATGAAACAGTTTTGCCCATATGCTCTTTTCGTCCATTGTTACGCCCACCAATTAAATTTGGTACTCCTGTACGGCTCAAAAACAATAAATCAGGTTCGTTTGTTTGTCTGTACCTTGACTGCTTTTCACAGTTTTTTCAGCAAATCTTCTAAAAGGACAGTTTTGTTGACCAAAAGAGGATTTAAGCTTCCACGAGCAAGCAATACGAGATGGAATTTTCATTCGAGGGCAGTTTTCACCATTATTAAACATTTCCAAGAATTGTAATGTATTTTGATGAAATTATTTATGATGAAAATAGTGAATGGGATGACGATTCTGTGAACTGTGCCATTGGTCTCAAATAACATATGGATGACCCAATCTTTGTATATTACCTATGTGTATTCGAAGCTTGTTTCTTTTACACTGATCATATTTTCAAATTGTTACAATCATCGACAGTGAGTATTGTAACTTGCCATAATGAGAAAGCGGCTGTCGTCAAAAGCATAGAAAACTTAAGAAATGAAGATCTCACTGACATACGCGTTCAAAAAAAGCATCCAGATGAATGAAAACGTAATGTATGATGGCAATCAAAAGAACACTTTGAGAGTGCTGTCTTTTGGAATAGTAGATTCACTAACAGCTCAAATGAAAAGTAGATTTGAAGATCGCACTCATCTAAATTTCATAGTTAGTACAAGAAAATGAAGTTTAAAAATACCCCGAAACATTCCCCCAGAGCAAATTAGATTTTTTGGTAAAACAGTATCCATTCTTTAATGTTAACCAATTACTATAAATGAACTTCACATTGTTTATCCAGATCAGACAAAGCATTTAGCTCTAAAAGATCTTTTAAAATATTTTGTTACGAACGGTCTTGACTCCATCTATCAGGAAGTAACTAAACTACTACGCTTTGTACTGACTATTCCAACTACTACAGCTATCGGTGGCGTAGTTGGTGGCATGCTGAGCTTCTATGCCCAAGATAGCGGGTTCAAACCCGGCCGAAGCCGTCGGATTTTTTAAGAGCGTTAAAAATCCCTCAGTATGCCTTCGTTCGGAAGGGAAGTAAAGCCGGCGGTCGCATGTCATAGATTTATGGCATGTTAAAGAACCTTCCACTAATTACACCTGTGTGAAGCTAAATTGGATAGGTTAAGAATGTAAACAACGCTCTTAGGTTTCTACGTTCGTTGTCAAGAGCCGACTGCGGTGGCGTCTAGTAGCTAAGTTCTGAACTTGGCCTAGTAGTCGTTGACGGTGGCGCTTGGCGACCAAAGTAGGAACTATTTGAAAAATTCTAAGTTGCAGTCTGTACTTAAATAAAAAACAGATAACTCACACTAATACAGTCATCACAATTAACACCGGTTATCAGACAGATTCTACACACACCCAAAGTACACGGGGCTACATGATCCCGTTGTCGCAGCCCCTAAACTTAAGAACCAACCAACAAACTACTACAGCTAGTAGTAAACGCAGCATGAGCACGCTGAAAAGAATTAAAACCTACCTTAGAAATTCTATGAGCAATAGTCGCTTGTCGTGTATAATTCATTGGCTATTGAAAAAAAAAGGTGAGCTTTCATCAGAGCCTGCATTTCTTGAACACATCATAGACGTTTTCGCAGAAAATAAGAAAAGACGAATGGAGCTTAAGTACAAGACTGTGTGAGGTATGTGACAGTATCTTTCATATTAGCTTTTTGATTTGTTCCTTAGTTAAACTGTCGTTTAAAACTTTGGCGTCCCCAGCTCAAAAGTTCACACTACGCCACTGATTGTTACTTGTATAAGAAAGAGGCGCTTGGCCTTCTATGGACACTTGACCCGCATGATCCCTTGCCGGCTCACCAGTAAGATCTTCACAGTGGCAGGAAGAGGGAAGGCCTCTAGGTCCTAGTGGATCTCTACGGTCAGGACGGATTTAGACCACCTAGGGATCCCACTTAATTCCATACAGGACCGCCAACAATTCCGGCAAGCCATCCGACAGGGAGTTTTTCCTGTATCACTGACAGCTAGGAAGAACACTGGTGTCAGCAGACCACCATGGACGGAGGAATGAAAGCTGGCTCATAGTCAGATGATGAAAAAGTTCTGGAAGAAGAGAAAAGACAAAGCGACGAGGAGATACGAGCCCCGTGGTCCTCAGTAGGCCCAAACGACGAAGAAGAAGAAGAGAATTGATCTACTATGTACTCGGGAACAGTATGAGACGTAGTCCATTGGTATCCAATAACATTTTATTGCCAATAATAATAGTCTAATAATAATAATAATATGAAGAGAAGAGAAGAACGACTTCGAGAAATCCAGCCGCGACAGGCTGGCCACGCGCCCCTGAACTGAGAGTTCCAGCGTAGACAGTGTGCGCCTGGGTCATATGGCCCAAAAAGCACTTGCCTGGCTTGCAGGGTACCACGACATACTATGCACAGCTCACTCGCACACGTAGCTAGCGGCAGGCGGGGAGAGTCAAGGACACAGATTACCTACTGACATGACATGACGTCACGCACCTACGCCGGGCCTTGGTGTGCATCCCTACCCCTCCCCCCTCTTCCCCCACACCCCACCTAATAAAATCTAAGCGGCTGGAGCGATTTCAATGAAATTCGGTAAGGTCATAGTAGGCCTACTATTTTGGCCGACCCAGATCGTGCCCTTCAAAGCTTATTATGTTTCACCAATTCAACATGGTGGCTGTGCGAAATATCTCACTGGCATTCTATATCTCCGAAATTGTCACCGATATCACCCTGAAATTTTGTACGGTGATAAAATTCACTTAAGTGACTTTCATAAACCTGTTAACTACAAAACGAACATGGCGGCCAAGTGAATTTGAACATTTAAATAGACTTTTCTGGCGATTTAACCATCCGAACGCAGTGAAATTTGGTACAGCAATTGTTTATATACATTGTAATGAACTGATATCTAATTTTGTTAAATTGTTTACATACACTCAAGATGGCAGCTGTTCAAAATTTTAAAATTATTTTTTTATTTCTTGTGTCCCAATCATGCGATAGAAGTCAACGTTTGAATAATGAACCTACGCAATAATAGTCATCTAATAGTACATAACTCTATGGTCTACATATAGGGTCTTTCATATTAAGTAAGAACGACGAGCGGCGGTTTTGTTATTCGCTACTGCAGCGGGCTTGGCCGAGTTTCTGGTGCCCCACGGCCCCCTGCTGTAGTATGAAAGCGCGCGCATAGTACAAACTTGACCTTGCAATAAGCGTGCAGGTGTTGTCAGTCGCCAGTCTGAACCTCAGATGGTAACATGTTCAGACAGTTATCATTGCAACATCGTATTTTTGTATGTAAAACGTATTTTAAGTACGAGTCGGCCCGGTGAGTAAGTTCAGCAATTTCCTGATGAAGTGTCACCTTCACTAGCACAGATTCACGTAATTGTAAATAATTTTTCCACTAGGCCTACTGACTCAGTGCTCAATAAAGAACATAAAATACAAAATCAGAAACATTACAGTGGCAGAACTCACTCGCGTGAGCCAAAATGTGGTTACCGGATACAATGCCTGTATAACCCAGGAAGGACGACACTTCCAGCATCTTTTATAAGGTAATATTTCATACAGGATTGTACACACGCTTAAAGCAGGCGGCCACGGCGCGCCACAAGCTCAACCAAGGCCACCGCAGCAGCAGGAAAGGGGAGCGAAAGTCAAGTCAGAGAGTGATGACCTTACCCCTTACCTGACGGTATGGGATTCCTGAGCATCTAGTCCGATGTTGCGATTGACTGTGACTGTGATGGTTAGTTCTGAATTATTGTTCAGTTCTGGATATTTCTGAGTGATCCTTTGAAATTTTACCAGTTTGTACTTACGACTTCTAATTTTCCATGTTGTTTTTCCTGTTTTTAGTTCATCGATCCCTTTAATTACTTTTTACTTAGTTTATTTTACCTGCAACACCATTATTTTTAGTGTTCGTTAGGTGTTCTATTTTCGGCAATTTATTTTTGGACAGTATCTCTGGTAGATCATATACATGTACGTTGTACATATAGGTACGACTGATGGAGAGCATTACGGTCATCAAGTGCAGTTAGTTTTACATTTTAGGTGAAAAATGGAGCCACCACCAAAACCGATTCAAGGCAGGACTGGCATGCAAAACGAAATGTATCATCAATTTAAATTAGCGTCGCGAAATTTAATTGTACAAAGGAATAAAATTTCACTCCTGGCGCAAAATAAAATTAGTAACAGAATTTTAATTTCGCTGCAGAGGCTAAATAAATTCATTAGTCTTTTAATTTCGCTTCCGGCGCAAAATAAAATGCATTACTGACTTTTAATTTCGCTCCCGGTGCGAAATAAAATTCGTACCAGACTTTAAATTTCGCTCCCAGCGTGAAATAAAATCCGTTACAGACTTTTAATTTCGCTCCCGGCTACAAACAGAATTCTTAACAGACTTTTAACTTTGCTCCTGGCGTGAAATAAAATTCATTAAAGACTTTTCATTTCGCTCTTGGCGTAAAATAAAAACCGTTAGTCTTTTAAATTCGCTTCCGGCGGGAAATAAAAAAAATACAGACTTTCAATTTCACTCCGGGCACGAAATAAAATTCGTTACAGACTTTCAATTTCACTCCCGGCTCGAAATAAATTTCATTACAAACTTTTAATTTTGCTCCTGGCCTGAAATAAAATTCGATACAAGACTTTTCATTTCGCTCCTGGCACGAAATGAAAACCGCTACTGTGCCCAACTCTAGGAATGGGTATTCCAAGATTCAGACACCTAGATATCAAGGGAAAGGCTACAGCCGCTTTTGAAAGTTGAGATATTTGAATATCGCGCTCCATTGCTTCTCGAAGCAATTGGAAAGAATATACCGATACTTGCATGTCAAGTGACGTAGCGAGTAATAGCAGAGGTCGAGGCTATTTATTGATTAAATAGTTAACCATGGAGTGGAGACTTGAGACTGGGATCAGATTACTGGCACGGCCAAATAAAAGAGAATGCAATTAGTATCAAGTAAATCGGACCAGGGATACCCGAGATATGAGGATTTCCAGATATCAGCTGATGCAGCGTGACCCTGACAGTTTTGAATAAAAGCCGGCTGGCGCAGGCATGGTTAGCTCACTTCAACACAAGCACTTGCCTAGCAAGCTGCTGCTACGCTGAGCCAAGGCACATGGTTGCCGGATCTACGCAGAAGTAATTTTCAAAGTTGTGATAGTCACAAAAGTGCTGCGCTACGAAGTGGAACTTAGTAAGTTTCCGGCGAGGAGAATCGCTGAGGTGATTGAATTTTTTTTTCTACAGACATTAGTGGAAATATTTATGTTTCTACATGGACATATGCTAGACTTTGTCTAGAATTAGTACTTTGTCACAGTCCAGTAATAACCTAATACTTGGATGTTAAGGCCATTTCAGTCAGTTTTCATATTTGTAACTTGTTAACCACTTCGATCTATCAGTACACTGAAGACCAGTCGATCACGGTGGTGTTCATTAGTCTACGCAAGGGAAACTACAGGTTGCTTAGCGCATGGTAGATGGTGATAAACCATGCCCAGGGAACGATCTTCAGAACAGCCGTTGATTGGTTAGACTGTCAGTGTCTTCTTGTATTGATAAGATTACCGTGAGTTATGTTACAACTGACATATCTAAGAATAGATCACTTAGATCTGACCCCATTTAAACAAACTGTTATGGCTTTAGTAGAAGCCCGTATTAAAATGGAACAACAGTTAATTCAAACGTCAAGAGATACTACCACTATGTCTGACTAGACGGATTGTGGGTATATAATGGCGGCCGATACAAGGATTATACGTGCTTGTCCGATAGGGCATGTCTACGGATAAATCTGGCACAGACCAGGTTCGCTACGCTTCAAGACCATCAAGAAATGTAAGCCACATTTGATTTATATTATGCCTAGCTAATTGGAACAAACTATTTTTCGGCAGATGACCAACACATTTATTTTTCTTCGTATTTAAATCTTGCAATGATTTACGCAAGATATATTAGAGTTATTCTGAGTATTTTCAGCACTCAGAACAGTTTAGGATCGATGACCGAGCATTTCGAGCATTTATTTGAATATTTCATATTTTAGGGATATCACGGAAAACCGTCGATGTAATGGTTGAGTTAAATTATTTTGTTGAGGAATGGATATTTTTTCCATATTCGAAGGTTCGAACATGTGGATTCTCACATAATGAGATGATAACTAAATATATTTAAAATGATATAACTAATAATAATAATAATAATCCACTAATAATAATAATAATTTTTATAATTTTTCTAAATAATTCTTGGATATTATATTTTCTAATAATCATATGTATTGAAAGAGAGCCTATGAAGTAGTTTAATCATTTCTAGTTTGGAACAGGAGATTTTCCGAAGGAGAGTGGTTAGCGCAAGCCCGCATTCAACCAACATTTCAGTTCTGGTCGAACAGTTGATATTTGCAATGAGCAAAGTATATTTTTCAGATAACACGGAGAGGCATGAAACGGGAAGCAAATGATATTTGTATCAAATAGGATATTCTTGTATTTATATAAAATCATGACGTAAATACACTCGAATGTGAAATAAAGATTTTCATAAGTATGGTAAATTCACGGGTTGAACTGAATGGTAAAATAAAATAAACTTGTAAGTTTATTAATCTTCCAGTGTTGATAACAAGCAGAGGCTTGATTTATTGTATGAATTTTGGGAAGAAAATTTATATGTGTGGAGTAGTTGAAATGCCATTCCCAGGTGCGCATGTTTAAGTCGCAGGAATGAAGAGGTTTTTTCGAGCATCAATCAAATAGCAGGTTCGATGGCTCAGGTTTATAGTAGGAGTATTGGAGCCACACATTTCGTCGTATGAATGACCCGAAGGTTATTTCTTAGAAACCATCAGTTCTTATTTCAATCTTGTTTACGAATTCCATTTAGACTTTGATTTTGCTAGAACCCGGATTTGTCATGATAGTAGTTTATTCTTCTTCAGAGGAAGACCTTTGCCGTTGTTGTTGTAATATTGTGTTCTTACACAAATAATAGAATGGGCCACTGCCAATTAAAAATAATTCTTTAACCACGAATAATTTGAAGGATATTTTCAATCCTAGTGCCATGAACTAAATGAATTTATTTTGAAGCTACAATTCTTATTTCCGCATTCTGTTGAAGAATTGCAAGTTGTGAAAGTTACTAAAAGGACCACAAATATAAATATTTGTCATAATAATGATTCCAAGTGGAAAATTGAATAGTTGAATGGTTCAACAATTTATTGATCAAGTTGATGATTCAGAAATCATATATTTTGTTAGGAACTTGAAGTTCATAATCGAGTCACTTCTCGAAATGTTTAATGTCAGAAGAACAATTAATTTTTGTTGTGCTTCGCACAGTTCTTCGATGCTATGCTCAAGGTCAAATACTTTTCAGATGTTATTAATATGTGTAAATAATTTGTGTTGATTCAATGATGATAATAATATTTTTCGACAATATTTTTTGAAACTGGAAAAATAAGTGAAAGTTAAAAATTCTATGAACATTTATTCTACGAGTGTTAATATTATGTAACATTTCAAACAGTGAACTACGATATTTCCAGTAGAGACAATTAAATTTGAACTGGAATTAATCATAAATAATTTTGGAACACAGTCTACAGGACTATTAATCAGGCTTGTGTTTCCAAAAAATAATTGTCAAATGTGTTTGGAAAATTTCTGTATATTGTGTAAATAGGAGTGTGGGTCGCCACACGTGGATGATGCTGCTTTGAGCATTTTTGCAGTCAATTTTAAATTCAAAATAAAATGAGATAATTTTACTTGATGTGTTACGCCCAATTGAATCTCCTTCTATCCTTATTGTTGCATTGAGCCAAAAAATCAGTAAAGCATTTTTTTCATTTGATGTCGTTTTTTGCGATTTGCTTTAACCCATCTGGCGCCCCGGGATATTTTGACTCTCGTGCTGACTGATTATTGGTAAAATGCATATGTGGGCGTGCGGACTCCGGTCTAAACTGGCACACTACAGTCTCTTAATTTTCTCCCGGCGCGAAATAACATTTTTAACGACTGTTAATTTTGCTCCTGGTATGACAAAAATTGCTGGCCCCATGGTGTTGTGGATAGCGTGCCTGCTTCTCACCTGGAGGCCCCGGGTTCGATTCCCGTGATTTTAGAAACGGACGTGTGGGTTGGAACGGGGTGCACTCAGCCTCGAGAGTAGCTGTTTGAAAGTCACGAAAACCAAGATTAACGGCCGAAGGAACCCGATGCGCTGACCAATATCTGCAGATGCCTGGGCAGCGGTCGCTTGGTTGGCCTAGGCCTTTCATGGGATGTAGTGCCACGGTTTATTTTAATGACACAAAATTCCCAAACAGCATTTATTTTCGCCCCCGGCGTGAATTTAAAATGCATGGAACATATCATTTCATGTCTGAAATTAAATCTGGTCTGGCATGCGAAACAAAATGGTTGTGGACGCGTTAACATTTTAATTTCGCCATGAGCGTGATATTCGGGTGCGAAATGATATTGATTGTAAGCGCGAAAATTAAAATGGAAGCAAAATGTAATTCTAATCACAATAACATAGTGAGAGGCGACGAAAAACTAATTGCAGTGCGAAACGAAATACTGTACGTGGCACAGGGGTTTGCTTTCGTGCCATGGTCAGTATAAATGCGCTGAGAGTAAGAAGGAAGTAGTAAGGAATGCCAAGCCCCCCCCCCCCAAATTTCCGGAAGTTTAAGAATAAAGAATGTAGAAATGAGAGGAATGACCCCTCAACCCTGTTGTTCGAGTAACCCGCCTCCGAAACAGAACTCCATATACGCCGCGGTACTACCACAGACGATTTTCTGTTATTTGTAACTCTTCAATCAGTCAACATTAATTTACCCGATAACTGGGTGGGGTACAAAGTATATAAGATGTAAGAAACACTCCTGAAAAAAAAATACATGTATTAGATTTAAGATCACTAAAATTGCTGCATTATAATCGTGACCATAAACTAATACATATAATGTTATTTACATATTACTGTATACTATACATTGTACCCCTCCCAGTTATTGGGCAAATTAGTGTTGACTGACTGAAGAGTTACAACTGACAATTTGTATTGTAATTGTAGTTCGTCACTTATCTTGAATGTCTGTCCACACAGCACATTCGTATTCTTGTTCGCTATAGAACAAGTAAAGGTACTTGTTGCCCCATTGCGTTATGAACGTCAGGGAGGGCCAGCCACGAGTCCGAGGTGCAGTCAACGACGATGGTGATGTTGATGCCATAGCACTGACTTTCTCCTCTACTGGAGTGATGTCCATTGAATGACTCACGTTGCTGTTGCAGCCCTGCAGATTGTGCAGGCGGTGAACGGTAATAAGACTGCTACTGCTGCCAACGTCAGGACTTTGAACATCGCTCCGAACATAATTTCACTCTCGAAAAGAAAACATTTTAATTTCAACAACGAAATGAAATGTTCCATTCATTTTAAATTCACATCGGAGGGCGAAACTAAATACCGTTTGGGAATTTTATTTCACGCCGGGTGCGAAATTTAAAGTCTGTAACGAATTTTATTTCGCGCAGGGAGCGAAATTAAAAGTCTGTAACCGAGCTTTATTTCGCGCCGGGAGCGAAATTAAAAGTCTGTAACGAATTTTATTTCGCACCGGAAGCGAAATTAAAAGTCTGTATTGAATTTTATTTTGCGCCGCGAGTAAAATTAAAAGTCTGTAATGAATTGTATTTCGTGCCGGGAGTGAAATTAAAAGACTGCAACGAATTTTATTTCGCACAGGAAGCGAAATTAAAAGTCTGTATCGAATTTTATTTTGCGCCGCGAGTGAAATTAAAAGTCTGTAATGAATTGTATTTCGCGCCGGGAGCGAAATTAAAAGATTGTAACGATTTTTTTTTCGCGCCGTGAGTGAAATTTTATTCAATTGTACAATGTAATTTCGCGTTGCTATTAAGTTTCGCGTTGATTTCGCTATGTCATTTCGCTTCGAATTAAGTTTCGCTTCGATTTAATTTCCCGTCGACAATCATTGTCGTTTCGCTCCCGAGTATCGCGCTCACGGCGAAATTCAAATATATTCGCCCCCACAGCCAACCATTTCGTTTCGCATGCCAGCCCTGATTCAAGAGCATACCACTAAATCCCAGGGGGAATTGCGACTACCATTGACCAAAATATTATGTGTACTCGAGTTTGAAGGTTGTTTGTGAAGTAACCAATAGACGTACATAAAATCCAATAACATCATCATTTCGTCGTTCTGTTTTACGTTAGTTCATGTTGGTTTGGATTTTTTTATATATTTTAATATTTCTTATCGCAGTTGGAACACAAAAAGTGCCCGTTTTTAAGCGTGTTTCAACCAGGCGTCACATTTAAGAATTATTATCTCACAAACCCGTCAACAGATCGATTCCAAATTTTAACACAATAAACATTGGAATGTTGTATAACTGGTTCATTAATTTTAAAATATTGTATGGCCAAGAAACAAAGTTGTTATCATTTTCGTAAGGTAACTTTTTCTCGGCTCGGGTTGGTTTGAAAATGTAGTTCTTGGTCGCGTTGTAATCCTTATACATCAAAAAGGTATGCTGTATGATTGTGAAATACGTAAATTAATTCATTTATTTTATATCGGTTTGTATTTGTATGGGGAATTAAGACATGGTTCACCAGTTGGCCGCTCCTGTAAAAGTTGTACAGCGTTGCCAAGATGGGCACCATCACGCGTCAAGGCACGCTTCGCTTGGAAGTAATGGGCTCCATATCAGCAACGCTGTACAGAATATCCCGGAGCGTCTAGCTGGTGAACCATGTCTTAATTCCAAGTATAAATACAAACCGATATAAAATAAGTGAATTAATTTACGTATTTCACAGTCATACAGCATAACTTTTTGATGTATAAGGATTACAACGCAACCAAGAACTACATTTTACAACGACCCCGAGCCTAGAAATAGTTACCTTACAAAAATGATAACAAAATTCGTTCTTGAACACACAAAATGTTGAAATTAATAAACCTGTTATACAACATTCCAATGTATATTGTGCTAAAATTTGGATTCGATCTGATGACGAGTTTGTGATTTAATAATTATTAAATGTGACGCATGGTTGAAACACGCTTACAAACGGTCACCTTTCGTGTTTCAACTGCGATAAAAAATTAAAATATAAATAAACAAGTAGTTCCGTGAAGAACTATACAGCCTATTTTCATATATCCTACTTATATTAATTGCCACTATCAACATACACAATTTCAGTTTGATTGCTGTAATAGATTCGTAGATATTGAGAACCGACTAAATATTTCGGATGGTCGCCATGTTGGATTATATATATGTAGGTCCTAGAGTTATGTACTGTTACATGCAGATTATTGTGAACGTGTAGTATTCAAACTTCAATCGCATAATTAGGACACAAGAAAAAACAAGGAGATTTAAAAAATTTTCACAGCTGCCATCTTGAGGTTATGGAAACAATTGAAATAAATTAGATGCCAGTGGATTAACATTCGGATAAAGATTTACTGTACCAAGTTTCACTGCACGCGGATGGTTAAATTGCGAGAAACGTCCATGTGAATATTTATAATTCGCGTCACCGCCATGTTGGATTTGTGATCACCAGGTTATTTAAAGTCCTATAGGTGAACTTAAGTTCATAGCCCCTATGAACATTAAAAAAAGCAGTTTGATTGCTAAAATAGATTCGTAGATATTCAGTATCATCTAAATATTTCGGATGGTCGCCATGTTGGATTGTTAAATGTACAGGCCATAGAGGCATGTACCATTAAAGTAAAATTATTGCGTAGGTTCATTATTCAAACTTTCACTTCGATCGCATGACTACATCACAAGAAATAAAAACTTAATTTTAAAATTCGCACTGCCGCCATCTTGAGGTTATGTAAACAATTGAACTAAATTAGATACCAGTGGATTACAATGTGTATAAATATTTCCTGTACCAGGTTTCAGTGCGCTTGGAACATTAAATCGCGAGAAAGGTCTATTTAAAATGTTCAAATTCGCTTGGCCGCCATGTTCGTTTTGTAGTTAACCGGTTTTTGAAAATCTTATAAATGGACTTCCAGTAGTGGCCTTTATCACCGTACAAAATTTTAGGGAGATACCGCTAATAGTTTCAGAGATATAGAATGCCGGTGAAATATTTCGCACATCCGCCATCTTGTGATTATGTAACCAATTGAACGAAGTTAGATGTCGGTGCATTACAATGTATATAAACATATACTGTACCAAGTTTCATTGCGTTTGGTTGGTCAAATCGCGAGAAACGTCTATTTAAAAGTCGCAAATTCGCTTGGTCGCCATGTTGGTTTTGTAGTTACCAAGTTTTCAAAAGTCACATAAGTGAACTTATAGTAGTTCCCTCTATCATCATAGAAAATGTCAGGGTAATATCGGTAATAGTTTCGGAGATATTGAATACTGGTGAAATATTTCGCACAGCCGCCATGTTGGATTGGTGTGTCGTAACAAAATTTGAAGGGCACGGTCGAGGTCGCCGGGAATAGTGCTATGAACTTTCCGAGTTTCATTGAAATCGCTCCTGCCGTTTAGATTTTATTAGGGGGGGGGACACACACACGAATCACACACACACACACACACACACACGCACACACACACGGACAAAAGGTGATCTCATAAGCCTATTTTTTCAAAATTGAAAATAGGCTAAAAATTCCAAACCTACATGAACTAACGTAAAATAGAACGACGAAAATGATTATGTTAGTGGATTTTATATAGGTCTATTGGTTACTTCACAAACAACCTTCAAACTCGAGTGCATATAATATTTAGGTCGACAGTAGGTACTGTACCAAGAAAAGGAAGCCAGGCCCTAAGAAAAACCTCTACACATAGGCCTACATAAGATTTTTCCCTAGTTTATATTTGAAATTACGCTTGCATTAGAGAATGTGTAAAGTACTGACCAGTTTTGATTTCACTTTAAATTTATTTGTACAAGTTGGATGACTAAACGTCACCCCACAATCTGCAAGCTACATGGCCGAACAGCTGTTGCTTGGTAGAACTAGGCCCTTCAACGGCTGTCGCGCCACGGGTTTAGTCTTTTTTTGAACTTCTAATATATAATTGTAAGAGTACAAGACCACGAACTATTCAGTGACAACTTTTTTCAGAGAAGAGAGTTCGTATTCAAACGGAAACAATGCGTTGTGTGGAAAAGTAAGACGTAGCCATTGTGAAAATGGAAAATTGGTCTCCATAGATACTGACGACAGTCAAGCGCATGTTCTCTATGTGCAAGCGTCCTGCATAAATATCCACTTCCTTTGTACGCTCACAGAAAACGAAGAAAAGTCCCAGCAGAGCTTGTGTATTGGCGTATTGAACGAAATAAAAGGTAAGGAACTGAAACAATGTTTCTTACAGCAGATGTGTATTGCCATTCAGAAATTCCTTCTTATTTTATGATTTTTTTCCTAGGAAACTGTCATCAGTCCAACATCTCTCATTGACTAGTTCACCTGTCAATCAACCTACCATTGTGGTTGCACCTGAAGTTCAGTTCAGTTGTGTCTTGTGTTTCGCAGGGTTTTCCACACTCCCTCCAGGTAAATGCCGAGATAGTACCTTACTTGAAGACTCAGGGCACCTGCCCCATCCCTGGCTCTAATACAGTAACACACGTAGTCAACTACATGGGACTGATGACCAAGATATCCCAAGCCCCTACAATGTATTATTATCAACAAGAACAAGAACAAGAATGTTTGAGGAAGTAAGAAAGTATCTGTATAAACACATTGTGTCAACGTTACATAAGCGTGACATTACTATAATTTTATTGCTCAGATATTGTTCCACGCCTAGGCACTTGTACATGTAACTCGCCGAACTACAATATTCGTCAACTCGGCGTGTTCATCATTTTCCTTGCGCTAGAGATCTTGAATAGCCGCGCCGCTACTCCTACCACCCTTTTCAAAACAATTCCCAAACTAATGCCGACGATTCCATTCACCCGATTTTATTTATGAAAAATGCATTGGAATCAGGAAATAAATCTCCGTTTTCGTATTACCAGTTTTTTTTTTCATATTTTAAGCAGAAATATAAAAAACTGCCAATAACGTCTTTGTTTTTCACATTTTGGAAAATGCATTGAATTGATATCAATTCTATTGCACTCTAGTATACATAGTGGTTTTGCAACACCACCTCTCTAGGTGGTGTTGGGTTTTGACATCGCAGATACGAGCTTCCATTCAAGAGAAATTGCCTCACTTTGGTGCTGCTACGTGGTGTCGGAATTACAAACTAAAAATCGGGACATTTAGTATTAATAGTATCTGGCTGCTGCACAGACTGCTGTGTTGCCTGCTGGAGTGTCCCTTCCCCGTGCTGTCCGATCGTGACGTCACAGTTCCCTCTTCATTGCTATGTAAAGTAGTCAGGGATGTTTCAGCTACGTTATCTGATGGTTGAGTTACTTCCGCAATGCTATATGTGTTTGTAGAATGGGGCCTGTTATGAAAGGCCTCTGATATGGCTGGATATTCAGGGGAAGGTACTGCAGTTTCCATGTCAGTAGTGTTGCTTAGCTTACTACTCCCATCTGACTCGCCCAGCACCGTGCTGTAGGTTTGTTGTCTGACTGAAGTACCGGGCGATTCTTTCTGTTCGGACAGTCTATTTGTAAGCGGGAGGTTTCTTTACAATAAAAGCAATACTTAGCTTGTCCTTCATATGTTAACAGAACTTTACAATCATTGCCCGTCAAATATGATGGAATGGGGTATTTAAGTTCAATTGTTACAATACGTATATGCCATTACTTACAGCAGAAAGTTCGTATACTTCATTCCAGCACTCCATCCGTATGTCCTTGACAACTCCATGCGTAGAAAGCACGCGGGAGAGCCTTTCATTGTTGACTTCGGGAGGAGATTAAACAGACACGCACACGTTTTGTTAAAGAGTCTGAAGCAGTGATAGTTATCTTTGTGGTGTTACCGCTAGCTTGCCGGAAGGATTTCACACCTTCATGTCGAGATAATATGTTTTCATAAAGTAAGGTGTACACTAATTTAATGTACACTGAATTTTCCCCGTTGTCTAGTTGATTCGCTAGTACTTGATCTTTATTAAGCTTCAGGTCGTTTGCTATCCACCTTGGCCTATGTATTTCAAGTGGTGTCGGTCTGTTGTTCCTTTCTTCAAAAGCGCATTTAAGAGTGTTTTTCCGGACATTCGCCACTTTCGCAAGTTCAACAAGCAGTTCCGTGACAAACTAAGGAGCCTATTTTTCTTAAACTTAAAGATTCATGCCTATGTTTAATCTATATGGAACTATCTACGTTAATGACGAAATTAAGTTGGTAATAACAAAATTTCTAATTAATTCGAAATATACCTGCACTACAGTTGGAAGCCCTGGTGACTTAATATATTCTTAGTTCTATCTCTTAAGGTACAGAATACAAAATTTGATTGAAGTTCAATGGATAACGTGGACGTTACATGCAGTTAGATATTGGATCTATCAGTGCGCGTAAAATCATGTTGGCAGCAATGTCATGCATGTCTTGGTCAAAAATAATCTAACATATTATGATCTATTGTTGTGCCAATTTTGGACGAAATCCATTTGTATGTATAGAAGTTACATGCATTTTAGAATTGAACCTATCATCAGGCTTAGAATCATGTTAGCGGCATTGGCATAATATTAGTTACTCCAAATTAATCTAGAATGTCAGGTAATATACGTGTGCAAAGTTTAGAGTTGTTGGCTTGCATGCATTCTGATATATTAATATAAGGGTAAAAAAGTAGAGACAGCAATTATCAACAGTTGTCAGCAGCTGGTTGCTCTTAAGAATACGCATAGTTTTTTTTTTTTTTTTTTTTTTTTTTTTTTTTTTTTTTTTTTTTTATCTGGTTATGTACACATAGTAGACTACATACGAAATTTGGTTGAAATCCAATTGATAGTGTAGAAGTTCTATTAATTTAAAAATTTGACCTATCAGCATGCTTAGAATCATTTTGCCAACACTGTCATGTATGGCCTCCTGGAAATTAAACTGAAATATTATTATCTATATACTTATGTGCCAATTTTGGCACGACATGCATACCTTCCAACATATCCAACATGGAGCTCAAATTTCAATTGCGATTTTTCAGCAGTTGGTAGCACTGACTTCATTTTCATGGCCTTGAGATATTCAGATATAGATCTTTACTCATACCAAATTTAGTTTTGATTGCTTCAGCCGTTTAGGAGTTGATAAGGGGGGGGGGGGACATGCACAGACAGACAGACAGACATTTGCCCAGATCGATCTCATAAGTCTACTTTTTCCTCATTTTTGCAAAATGTGAAAAGTAGGCTAAAAATACAATACCCTATCACGGTAAGCACTTCCGAGTATTTATTAACCTCGCGGCTAAACTCAGAACCTAACACGACGTAGGTCGCAAAGTGACACTTCCACTCTTTCTACTCAATGGAGTTCTCCAACGCAAAATGTATCAAAATGGTGCCATTCTCAATCGATGATGCCGTTTGTAATATATAAACGATATGCGAATAACGTTATTATTCCAAATAACGGTATTGAGGGAATATTTTTCGATAGATATATTCAAATAACGTTATTTCTAGTGAGCACTACCATTTCGTTCCAGCGATAACCGATATCCGAATAACGTTATTAGTCCGAATAACGGTATTGGGGGAATAATGTTCGAGAGATGTATTCAAATAACGTTATTTATAGTGAGCACTACCATTTCGTTCCCGCGATAACCAAAATCCGAATAACGTTATTAGTCCAAATAACGGTATTGGGGGATTTTTTTTTGAGAGATCTATTCAAATAACGTTATTTCTAGTGAGCACTACCATTTCGTTCCTGAGATAACCAATATCCGAATAACGTTATTAATCCTAATAACGGTATTGGGGGAATATTTTTCGAGATATGTATTCCGATAACGTTATTTCAGGCGGGCACTACCATTTCGTTCCTTGGTTAACTGATATTCGAATAACGTTATCAGTCCAAATAACGATATTAGGAGATTTTTTTTGAGATATGTATTCCGATAACGTTATTTCAGGTGGGCACTAGTATTTCGTTTCTACGATAACTGATATCCGAAGAACGTTATTAGTCCGAATAACGGTATTAGGGGATATTTTTCGAGAGACTTATTCAAATAACGTTATTTCTGTCGGACAATACTATTTCGTTTCTACGATAACCAATATCAGAATAACGTTATATGGCCCAATAACGTTACCATGCGATACAAATGACGTCCGGATATGAAACTTAACGACCACAATGTGACCAAGACCCATTTTGTTACATAATCTACCCAAACAACCATTTTCGTTATGTTAAGTTATGGAGCCTTGGTCCTGGAGCTTGGAACATCTGGTCGGGATGGATACAACTGGGGAGGTGTGATCAGCACTTCGCCCAGGCGGCCTCACCTGCAAAGCGAACAGGGGCCTCATGAGGGATGGGAACGGATGGAAGATTGGGATGGATAGGCTAGGAAGAGGGAAGGAGGCGGCCGTGGCCTTACAGTAGGTACCATCCCGGCATTTTCCCGAAGACGAAGTGGGAAACCACGGAAAATCACTTCGAGGATGGCTGAGGGGGAATCGAACCCCCTCTACTCATTTGGGCCACCCGAGGCTGAGTAAACCCCGTTCCAGTCCTCGTTCCACTTTTCAAATTTCGTGGCAGAGCCGGGAATCGAACCCAGGACCTCCGGGGCGGCAGCTAACCATGCTGACCGCTACGCTACGGAGGCGACTCTGATATTAATACCATCAATATTATAAGGTACATATCACCAACCGTTTTCCACGCATCGGTTCTGATCTGTTCAGAGGAAAGATATTAACTGCCGCGTTATTATGTCTGCTACTGTCAAAGAAGGTAGTGAAACGTTGAGGCACTCGTTGTGTTTGTTGTTGGGGATTGTCTGGTTGGCAATACTGTAACTTTTAGTACCTTGTTATCTCACTAACCTAATAACATATTTCATGATGATCTCGTCTTCCCAGACTTGTGTCTCATTCAAGTCGGGAACGTTACACAAAGGGCATAGGAAACCAATAATGTTGGATGAATGTAAGTAAATTACAACAACTAATAATAATAATATTAATAATAAAAATAAAAATAACAATAAAATAAAACAGCAAACACGCTTAAGGAAACATCGACGCCAAATAAACCAGTAGCCTACATTAGACGTTGGGTACCCAGAATAGACTATGTGATGAAATAGTGAATGTTGATGTTTTGGATTTTAGCCTACTTTTCACATTTTGCAAAAATGAGGAAAAAGTAGACTTATGAGATCGATCCGGGAAAATGTGTGTCTGTCTGTCTGTCTGTCCTTCTGTCTGTCTGTCTGTCCTTCTGTCTGTCTGGCTGTGTGTGTGTGTGTGTCCCTATCAACTCCTAAACGGCTGCAGCAATCAAAACCAAATTTAGTATGAGTAAAGATGTGCACCGGAATATCTCACGTCCATATTTGAAAATGATGTTAGTGCTACCAACTGCTGAAAAAACGCACTAGAAATTTGAGCTCCATGTTGGATATCTTGCAAGGTATACGTGGGAGCTATTCCAAAATTGGCACACATGTAGATAATACTATTTCAGTTTAATTTCCAGGAGGCCAGCCATGACACTGTTGCCAAAATAATTTTAAGCCTTCTGATAGGTACAATGTTTAAATGCATATAACTTCTACACTATCAATTGGATTTCAACCAAATTGTGTATGTAATATCTGTACATAAACAGATATGACTAAGCGTATTCTTAAGAGCCACCAGGGCTGCCAACTGTTAATAATTGCTCTCTCTATTTTTTTATCCAAATACCAATATAGGCCCTATCAGAAAGTATGCAAGCCAACAGCTTTAAACTATGCTCACGTATATTCTGACATTTTAGATTAATTTGGAGTAGTCAGTCCTACCAACATGATTATAAGCCTGCTGATAGTACCAATTTTTAAATACATGTAACTTCTATACTATCAGTTGGATTTCAACCAAATTTCGTATGTGCTATGTGTACCATAACATATATGACTATAAGTATTGTTAAGAGTAATCAGGGCAGCCAACTGTTAATAAATGCTGTCTATATTTTTTTTACCCTAATATCAATATATCAGAAAGTATGCAAGCCAACAGCTCTATACTTTGCACACGTATAGCACCTGACATTCTAGATTAATTTGGAGTAATTAATACAAGGCAGTGCTGCCAACATGATTCTATGCCTGCTGATATGTCCAATTTTAAAATACATGTAACTTCTATACTAACAAATGGATTTCATCCAAAATTGGCACAACAAGATATCATAATATTTCAGATTATTTCTGACCAGCACACGCATGGTATTGTTGGCAACATGCTTTTACGCGTGCTGATAGATCCAGTGTCTAACTGCATGTAACGTCCATTGGACTTCAACCAAATTTTGTATTCTGTACCTAAAGAGATGGAACAAAGAATATATTCAGTCACCAGGGCTGCAAACTGTAGTGCTCTATTAGGCTACAATATACCAGGTATATTTTGAACTAATTAGATATTTCGATATTACCAACTTAATTTCGTCATTTTTCTAGATAGGTTCATATACTCTAGAATAATCATTGGCATGAAAAGTAGGCTGTATAGTTCTTCACGGAACTTCTTGTTTCTTTCCTCGTCAACATTTGATATAACTAGCTTTACTGGAAGTATGATAGGCCTATACAACATTTTGACATGATATTCTTAGAATGTTCCCTTGCATGGAAGTATTCATGTCAATAAAGGTGTGTGTTTATTAATGGTGCGATTTTACATGACACGTATTCGTTAATATAATTATATGGTACGGGCTAAATTCCGGCACCCTGGCGTCCCTAAAAGCCGTTGTAATTACGAGGGACGTAAATCCAATAACATTATTATTATTATTATTATTATTATTATTATTATTATTATTATTATTATTATTAATAATAATATTATTAATAATTATTATTATTTGCCATCTCTTGATGAATGCAGTACACTTGCATTTGTCTGTTGGCACAGGCTATAGTAAAATGTGGCTTTTCACCGATGTCTCAGTCTCACTCATGGCTGTGATTATATGGAAGCTACTGAGGTATGGGTGGTGCTTAGTAATGGTTTTCAGGGCACAGTCGGTGCCTGTGGATGCTGTGAAAAGTTCTACTCATAGGGTTAGTACTGCTGTTCTGACTCAGTGAGGAAGACAATGGCAAACTACCTCACTCCTCATCTTGCCTAGTACGCCTCAATAGAGCGCTGCCTTGGGTTTTTGTGGGTATCTACCCACATAACCTAACGGCGGTACTTTCTGAGGATCCAACCAGCCTTCGGGCTGACTACCTAACAGACAGAATAATATTATTATTATTTTCACATCGTTACGCCCATCTCATGAGTGCGAGGTAACTCATTTAGCAAATGATGTTGATCTTTTCTTCTCACAAAATCTCTTCATCTGGGCACTGAATAGTTTCTTCCGTTGTTCAGTCCATGGTTTACTGGTACTGATTTTCTCCGCAAAATGATAGTTGTTGTCAACTGTTCTGAATTTGGATCTGTCTTGTATGAATTCATCCACGATGCCAACTTCCTATTTCTTTAAGCCAGTTGGTCTTGACTTTCATTGAGAGAGAATCCTCTTCATCAGTCATGCGAAGAATGTGGCCATCGCCTTTTCCTGAATGTGTCGGTGATCTTTACAGAGTTATGATATAGCTCCTGAGACTCCCGTTTCATCCAGATTCCTTCTACGCAGACTGGACCAAAGATATTCCTCAATATTTTCCTCTCTTGCTCCTCTATGTATTTAATAAAAGATCTTCCTCCAACGAACAAGATTTCTGAGGCTTAAAATGCTTCAGGTTTGATGACTGTGTTATAATGTCGTAATTTAGCATTCCGGGATATTGATTTTTTGTTGTACCTGTTCCAGGTAATTCTATAGTCCTTCTTTAATTTTGAAATTCTCTCTTTATTTGCTTCACGGTTCAATCCGTACGGCTGAATTACTTCTCCTAAATACTTGAAATTAAGTTATTTACTTGATTAATTTTGCCAAAATTTAGTCTTAAGAGGTTGCCCATTTAGATAACGAGAGAATCCTTCTAAGTATTGAGTTTTTGCATCTGATATTTGGAGCCCGCTCTTAGCTGCAATTTCGTGAAGTTTTTACAGAGCCTGAACTGCCACTAGTCTATTGTTCGAAAGAACACCCGATCATCTGCGAGAGCGAAACACTGCAGATGAATTCTGTTTTTGAGTAGTCGGCCAATAGTTATTCTTTTGTTTCATTTCCCCACGTCCTGTTGGCTTTCTCCAGCACAAGATTATTATTATTATTATTATTATTATTATTATTATTATTATTATTATTATTATTATTATTACCATTATATTATATGGTACATAAATAAAAAGTATCAGGTTGAGGGAGTCTGGAGGATTCTCTCAAATGAAACTGTCTATCGTGAGATTGATCCAATCACCAGCACAATGAATAAGAAAAGAATTTCTTTTTTTTTTTCACATCTTACGGCTTCCAGAAAACAGAATTGTACGCCAACTGGTGATGAGAAATCTAGGAAAGAAAACTGGAGGAAAATGGATCCAAGAAATCCAACACGATCTTAAAGCAGTTGGACTCAAGATAACAGATGCCGAGGAGAAAAATAAAATTAACACCATTCTTAAAACTCACAAATTTTCTGCAGAAATGACACATAGAAAGCCTATGGAGATTTCAGATGAGTTGAGAAAATCCCAATCTGAAAGAATGAAAAAGTACTGGAAAGAGCGCAAGAACCAAGCAGTACTACCTTCAAAGAAGAAGTGATTGTGGAACGACTCAAGTGGTCCAATGTGACCAATTAAGATTAATAATAATAATATGGTACATGTGTTGTACCTTCACATCTTGAAGCAACAGGCACCCATCAGTTCCATATACTGCAGCGTATTATATTAACAGTAATTAGGAGCTTTTGTAATAAGCAGCCTTTGTCCACATGGCAACTTGCTTCATGTTTGCAGGAAAAATTATAAAATAAATATTTCTTGTTTCATTTAAGGGGCTTGGACATCGTGGTCATTTAGCCCCGTGTGTGTGGGCGGGATTTTGTCTAATAACCTGTGTTATTGTGATGGCTGTATAAAGTGTGTATTTGTAATTCAAGTGAGGATTGAGAAGGAGGCGACCATGGCCTTAAGTTAGGAACTCTCCCGGCATTTTCCAGGAGTAGAAGTGGGAAACCGAGGAATACCACTTCCAGGACGGACCGAGGAATACCACTTCCAGGACGACTGAGGGGGAAATCAAACCCACCTCTTCTCAATTTCGTATCACGAGGCCGAGTGTATTCAGTTCCAGCCCTTATACCAAAATTAAACGTCTTAGCAGAGCCGGGAATCAAACAAGGACCTCCGGTGCGACCGCCAAGATAGCTAATATGAATATGTCAAACAATTAGCACTGAACAGGGAAAATTTGTAGTTGCATCAAACAGTGTATAGACTACAGAACGGGGCCAATAACCTAGATGTTAGGCCCCTTAAAACAACAATTATCATCATCATCATCATAGACTACAGAACCATCAAATACTGTACTCGTGATCAGGAGGGGTAACGGTGCTACAGTGTGAAGAGCCCGGCAGAGACAAACCACTGTATGTCAATGCTGTCATATATTTGACTTCAAAGAAAAATCTTGCATAAAATTGTGAATTCGACAGAATTTTGAATATAAGCTATGATTTTCAATTTTTGCCCCGAGAAATCTTTAACTGGCAGTATGAGTAATCTAAAAATAATCCCGTATTGGTCCGAAAATAAGCGTCACATTTTCCCCAAATTTCGGTCGTAAAAAATTATGGTGCGGCTTATATGCGCGACCTTCCAAAAGTACCCTTAAGTTCTTAGCGATAACACGCTTCAACTTGATACAGTGCAATTCAAACATAGCGCTGCAACTTTGTCGCTAGTGTTATTGTGACTGATATTAATCTTGTGAGCAGTTTTCTTGTGGTATTCTAGTACAGTCGTAGAACAGTAATACCGTTATTCTTTCCTACTATGAACGATTAACTTAACGGTACTTGGAGCTAAAGGCAGCTTAGGGATTCGACGCAGTTACAGTCCAAGTTTCAAACTAGCAGTTGTGCTTTATACTAAAAGCAATATCCACAAAATAAAATTGTTAGTTGCCTCTCCATAATCTCTTTTCTTTTTTCTTCCTTTCTGTCTTTTCTGTTTTTTGTTTTGTTTTGTTGTTTTTGGTATTTTCTTTTCTTTTCCTCGAATGATAGACGTGCGACTCATTTCTTGATCAATACGGTCTTTAGAAACCATGGAGATAGGTAAGCCGTGTGTGGCACAACGATTCTGATAACATCTTACTTGCGTCCAATTTCAGACATTTCTAAAAAAAAAAAAAAGATCTTTTTTTAAATGTACGTATCATCAAGTTCAAGCTTTGAAGTACGACAGCACGCTCAACATCAAGCGTTACAATGTCAAAGAAAAGATGGGAAATTAGGAAAAAATTCACAAGTAAGAAATGAGTGATTATGGGCCGTCAGCATGACAAAAATATCAATATAGGCCTATGCAATATTTTAAAATTTCACTGTTTTTTTTCTACTTTTTAGAGGAAATGTTAATAGCAGGATGTCAAAGAAGGAGCTTGATATAGGGATACCCGGTAGTCATTACCTTGGCTTTCCACGGCCTTGCTCGTGATATTCAGAAGACTGATGGCTGTCGCACAGCCTTGTCCATGCCCTACTGCTGGCTGTCCTTGGATATTTGGGGCGGAAATCTCATCTGGTTATGATGTCACCTCATTTCCTGAGAAGATGTCTCTGTTTTGCAACTAAGTAATTACAGAGAATTCATCTCCGGGAGAGGACCAGAGAATAAGCCAACCACTGTGTTATAAACAGGCCACTTAATATTTAATATATATTTAATATATTATTTCGTACCCGGCGTTGACGGGTTTTGCTGTTAGGGTTTCACAAAGTAGTTAACTCACTGACCTCATCCTCGCGAGTCACTGCTTGCCACTATTATTATTATTATTATTTTATTATTATTATTATTATTATTATTATTATATTATTATTATTATTATTTTATTTTTATTTTTTTATTTAGTCAATTTACCCTCTAGGTTGGTGGTTCCCACGGACTCAGCGAGGGAACTCACCACTACCGCCTCTATGGGCAGTGTCCTGGAGCTTGGAACATCTGGTCGGGTTGGATACAACTGGGGAGATGTGATCAGCACTTCGCCCAGGCGGCCTCACCTGCAAAGCGAACAGGGGCCTCACGAGGGAGGGGAAGGGATGGAAGATAGGGATGGATAGGCTAGGAAGAGGGAAGGAGGCGGCCGTGGCCTTACAGTAGGTACCATCCCGGCATTTGCCCGAAGACGAAGTGGGAAACCACGGAAAACCACTTCGAGGATGGCTGAGGTGGGAATCGAACCCCCTCTACTCATTTGGGCCACCCGAGGCTGAGTAGACCCCGTTCCAGTCCTCATACCACTTTTCAAATTTCGTGGCAGAGCCGGGAATCGAACCCAGGACCTCCGGGGCGGCAGCTAACCATGCTGACCGCTACGCTACGGAGGCGACATTTATTATTATTATTATTATTATTATTATTATTATTATTACTATTATTATTATTATTATTATTATTATTATTATTATTATTATTATTATTATTATTATTATTATTATTATTATTGATTAAATCGTTACAAATATACACATTTTACAAAATTCAGAAAAACTGTACACATTTTATGAATTTCCTTACACTTCCTACTCATTGTTTAACCTGTAAACTTACAATTATTAAATTATATTGTTACAATATGATCAATACAGGTTGAAATAGGATATCAAATTCATACAGAGCAGGAAGAGATATCACATATGCCACTAAAAGGTGCAACCTTATGTGTGGCAAGCATATCATTGATTACTATTTCTAAAAAATTGTATAATGGCTTAGTCAAATAACACGTTCTATACAAATGATGTATACACTAAAAAGATAATTAGTATGAAGGAAAATTGAATTAGCGTTTGTATAAACTTGTAGGCTCAACTAATTATATTTTCAATTTTAATTTTGTTTTCTCTGAGAAAATGTTTTATATGCATCTTCAGGTTTGCATGATTTCCTTTAAATTCTTTTAATTTAATTGGGAGAACGTTATATAATTTTGGTGAGAAATACGGAAAGTTACGTTTAGCTATAGGCCTACTTACTTAGTTTGATATTAAATAGGTTTTTTTTTGTCGTGTAGCCTCCTGAGAGGCAGGTCTTTCTGTTCGACGCCCGTGGGCGGCATGCGCGTCGGGATGAGAGATGGAAAGGATGAAGATGAATGAAACCAGGCAAGGACGTGGAAGGAAGCGGCCGTGGCCTGTCAGAAGGTAGCGTCCCAGCATTTGTCTGGTGTTGAAAATGGGAATCCACGGAAAACCATTTCAAGGACTGCCGACGGTGGGGCTCAAACCCACGCGTTTACCGAGTCAGCAGTGGGCTTGGCCCCATGACCTAACGCTGCGCTTTAGTCAGCGTAGCCACTGCTGTCGGTATAAAATAGAGTGATTCTCTGTAATACTCATGGTTTCATACCCGTGACTTACAACTTGAATTCTATTTCTATCTTTAAAATGTATTTATATATAGTGTATTTTTATATATATCAAAAGCATACAATTGCTTAATGTTGAAGACCCTTGTCTCAGCATACAGTCTCATAGTCGGATATAATCTATTTTTCTTCAACATTATTCGCAGTATGAGATTCTGCATTATCTGAACACATTTTAGTACATTTTCATAGGCACCTCCCCAGGCAAGAATACCACATGTAAAGCTCACTTACTGGAGCATGCGCAGTACGTCGTTGCAAAGATACGTAACAAGAGAATTCAATTACCGCAAGAATTATTGAAATCAGTCAGCTAGAACGTCAGAAATAATGTTCATTTGAGGAACTTGGGTATCGTGGTCATTTAGCCCCGTGTACTTGGGTCTGTGTGTGAATGTAGAATTTATCTGTTAACCTTTGTTATTGTGGTGTCTTAAGTAATGTGTATACTTCAGGTGAGGATTGGGAAGGAATCGGCCGTAGCCTTAAGTTAGGAACCATCCCGGCATGGAAATGGGAAACCGTGGAAAAACCAGTTTCAGGATGGCTGAGGTAGGAAACGAACCCACCTCTTCTCAGTTTTGCCTTATGAGGTGGAGTGTACCCCGTTCTAGACCTCAGGCCAGAATGAAATTGTTTGGCAGAGCTGGTAATCGAACCCGGACCTCCGGAGTGACAGCCGCTACACAACGAGATGGTCTCGGTATGAAGATGATTTATCTGAAAACATTCTACAGGGAAGCCGCTCTATAACAGAGGTGGATTAATACTAGAAACTTAAAAATGAGACTGTCCCTCTCGCATTAAGTTAAGTCTCATGAGGTTGACGTCAGGAAGGGCATCCGGCCGTTAAAACTATCCGCTACATTAGAATTTCATCGCATCTCATCCCCGACCCCTTTTAGCAACATCATTGTGCCTCTTGGTATACTCTATACCAGTCTGCGTAGAGCAGCCACCGATGATGTGATCGGTGATTACCAGCGCTGATGTGCATCTACGTAATCGATCATCTGCTACATTCTCTTTTAGGATGTGTTTTCTATACTTTTTGTTGCAATGACACGGTCTTGTACCGCAATTTCACTGAAGAGCAAACCATGCCTTAACCATACCGTACGTTTGACAATGATCGGTCGACATGATGTTGGCTGAGCATGTGAGGGTTATTATTTGGGTGTATGAATGACAGAGTTACACCAGGGTATGAAGTAACGTACTCGCCAAAGATTTTCTTGGTATGTGTTGAAAACTCCTAGAGTTGTACGTAGCCCGGATTCGAACCATTCTACTTTAGCTTCCAAGCCCTCACATTGCACGCTCGGTCCCAGACAGCTGTTTGTACAGAACCTGGAGAAGCCCCCGGACAAAGCCCCCTCTGTCCAGCCAGTTATCATCGGCCTGCGATTTGCATCTCACTGGAGCATGACGTCACATATGAACAGACCAGCGGCTTATTTGTAATTACTAGGCAAAGCCTGCCTACTTCCGTGGCCTTCAGAGACAACCGTATCTCGTTAACAAGTGTACAGATCTAATACTATAAAATACCCAATAGAACAAGATTTAAAAGGGACTGCCTTTTTTTAGCCTAATTTCGATTTTTGCAAAAAATGAAAGTAGACTTATGAGATCTACACAGGGCCAAAAATTGTGTGCCTGTCTGTGTGTGTGTGTGTGTGTGTGTGTGTGTGTGTGTGTATGTGTGTGTGTGTGTGTGTGTGTACTCGGTGAAACCGAATTGAACGAAATTTGGTACAGAGCTAGAACTAGCAAAGGGCACCTCAGTGTCATGTTTTATATCGCCGCCATCTTGACGGAAACGTAATGACGGCCACCCAAATTTTCAAAGCTTAAATCAAATTACGACTAACCTAATCATCCGATCTCTACCAAATTTTGCAACAACATATACGTATTAGGCGATCGTCTTTTGACTAAACTACAAGGTCATCAGCCCAATAGTTTGCAGATGGCGGCCATGTATGTGTGCAAATCGATTCTCCCTATCTTTTCAAACACGGTGAAACCGAATTGAACGAAATTTGGTACAGAGGTAGCAATAGCAAAGGGCACCTCAATGCCATGTTTTATATTGCCGCCATCTGCAATTTGGATACCAGATCTAGGAAAATTTCCAGTCGCAGAGCATAGATGTGAAAACGGTTTTGTCTGGGTACAGATTGGGGGAATCACTATTGTAAGCTGTTATTTTACGCCAAATGAATCTGTCTCAAACTTTCAAATGAAACTTGATGACCTTGAGGATGCATTGCGTGGAATGGACAAAAGACTAGTGGCCGCTGGTGATTTTAATGCTCAAGCGTTGGAATGGGGCATGCCGCAAATAGACTCCAGAGGAAGACGCATAATGGAAATGACGTCTAGAACAGGTTTAGTGGTCAATGACATTGGAAATGTACCAACATTCCGACGGCCAGGATGTCAGGGAACAATACCGGATGTAACATTCTCAACGGAGGATATCGCGCCTAAGATTACTGGATGGTAAGTTATTGCGGACTATACAGGGAGTGATCACCAATATATCATCTTTCGCTTACTTCAGGAAGTTCCTCAGACAAGAAACATACTGTGCAGGCCAGCACGGTCGAATATAGCCAGCATTGACAAGGAAACGTTTCTTGATGTAATACAAAATGGAATGGAGAACATAGCAGAAAAATGTTCTTGTTGTAGACAGAGGAAAAGACGCAGCTGATGTACGTGTTGAACTCACCATGCAGCTAATCCTGCAAGCATGCAATACATCAATGTCCCGAAAGAGACCAGGAACTAACAGACGCCCAGCGTATTGTTAGTCCGAAGAGATCGCATAATTGAGAAGAAACTGTCTGCGACTTCGACGCATGACCAGAGGACGAGAGGCAGGCAAGTGAATACCTCAGTCACAGCGGAGTATAAGTCAGCAAAGAAGGAACTCGGCAAAGCAATTAAGAAGAGTAAAGCTGATAAATGGTGAGCTTTGGCTAAGGAAGTGGAAGATGATCCATGGGGTCTGGGTTATAAGATTGTAATGAAGAAACTTGGTAAATTCACAAACCCGAGCATTGATTCACAAACCATTAAAAAAATTGTGGATACACTATTTCCCGACCATCCAGAGAGGACTGATTGTGATGATGAAAATGAATTGAATGATATACCTCTCTTCACAGTAGAAGAACTGAATACAGCTTTTGGCTCCCTTAGAAACAGGAAGGCTCCAGGACCAGATGATATACCTGCATAAGTGCTAAAGATAATATCAGAACTTTGTCCAGAACTGTTGTTGAATATGTACAATCATTGCCTGCAAGCGGGTGTTTTAATGCCCCATGGAAAATGGCTCCACTGGTTTTGATCAGCAAAGGAAAATCTGGTGGTTATAGACCTTTATGTATGTTGGACACAGCTGGAAAAGGCCTAGAGAAACTTCTGCAGCCAAGAATTCTCTCAGCAGTTCAGATAGCAGGGGATTTATCTATTCATCAGCATGGATTTCGGAGAGGACATTCTACTATTGATGCAATATGGGAGGTGGTGAACACAGTAGAAAGAGCGAAATCGGGCAATCATCATTCTCGTAAAGTGACACTTCTTGTGACCCTGGACGTAAAGAATGCTTTTAATTCGGCAAGTTGGAATGACATGTTGGAAGCTCTTGAAGAGACTTTCAAAGTACCACAGTATCTTATGCGCATAATGAGAGACTACTTCAGGGATCGCACTCTGCTGTATGATACGGAAGATGGACAAAGGGCAAAACGACTAACGGCTGGAGCAGCGCAGGGATCGATCCTTGGTCCAGATCTCTGGAACATCATGCACGATGGCTTGTTACGTCTGGAGATGCCAGAGGATACGAATCTAGTGGGCTACGCTGTGTATGTGGCTGCCTTGATAGTGGCCCGCAATGTTGAGATGGCTCGAATCAAATTGAACCAGGTGATGCGGCGCATAAAAAACTGGATGACGAGTCACAGACTAACATTAGCAGAACATAAAACGGAGATAGTTCTTCTGACGAGGAAAAGGATTGAAACTCTTGTACCAATGACTGTTGGAGATACAGTGATTGAAACATCTACGAGTACAACATATTTAGGAGTGACACTTGACTCCAAGCTCACATTCTGGAACCATATTCAGAGAGCGACAGATAAGGCAGTAAAATACATGACAGCACTTAGTAGGCTGATGGGCAATATTAACGGCCCAAAATCAAGTAAAAGACGCCTCCTCATGACGACGGTTCAGTCAGTGCTCCTGTATGGCTCTGAAGTTTGGGCCGAATCCTTGAGATTTGCATGGTATCGGAGAAGGATAGCTGCCGTATAAAGGAGAGCAGCTTTACGTATTGCATGTGCATACCGCACGGTTTCTGAACCGACAATCCTCACGGTGGCAGCAATAGCCCCAATAGATCTACTTGCATTGGAGCGACAAGAAATCTGGCGTACCCAAGGAGAGCTGGGAAAGAAATGTGCAAAGAAGCGTGCCTTTAATCAACGGATGAGGCGATGGCAACTCAGATGGGAAGGTGACCATCGTGGTAAATGGACCAAGTGACTGATACCACGCCTGGATACCTGGGTCGAAAGAGTCCATGGTGAAGTCAATTATTACCTCACACAACTTCTAATAGGAAACGGATATTTCCGGGAATTCCTGCATAGAGTAGGCGGAGTGAGTGGTGCAACATGCATATATTGTGACGACATGCATGTGGAGAATGTCCTTCGCCAGAAAAAGCGGGATCTGGAAGCGTACGAACGTCCTTAAGAAGAAATGAAGAAAGAAGAAGTCTGAAAGGCTAAGTAAGCACGACATCACCCTGAAGTAATGCGAGAGCGGTTCCGGGGTGATGAACGCATCGTGGGAAAAGGGAGGTGGTTTTTAGTGGGTAAAAATCCCACACTACTGTGGAGTGCGGACCCTTCACAAGTGTCTTTTGAAGATTTTCCACAGACCCTCGTTAAAAAAAAATCTTGACGGGAACGTAATTGGCCACCCAAATGTAAAAAACTTAAATCAAATTACGACTAACCTATTTTTTAATTATTATTTATCGTATGGCTTTTAGTGCCGGGAGTGTCCGAGGACATGTTCGGCTCACCTGAGTCTGTAGCTGCTTCCAGCGGACACCCTAAAGGGTGAGCTACAAGTTCCGTTCAATTTCAAGTAGATCCAACTTTCGCTACCAGATATCAAAGATACCTAGTGGTGAACGTTGGAACTTTCATAGGGAGTTCTGACGAAATCTAACTTAACAATTTTGCTTTACACAAGTTTAGTCTGTGAAAGAATCTTTTACATGCCATAAATCTATGACATGGGACCGCCGGCATTACTTCCTCTCCGAAGGAAGGCATACTGAAGGATTTTTAACGCTCTTAAAAAATCCGACGACTTCGGCCGGGTTTGAACCCGCTATCTTGGGCATAGCAGTTCAGCATGCTACCGACTACGCCACCTAAGCCGCTAACCTAATCATCTGATATCTACCCAATTTTGCAACAACATACCTTTATGTGAGAAGCGTTCTTTGCCCAAGCTACAAGGTCATCAGTCCAATAGTTTGGATATGGCGGCCATGTATGTGTGCAAATCGATTCCACCTATCATCATCATCATATATATTATTTCAGTAGTATAGATCCCTCCTGCGGCGCTCACAGGCGACCGATCGTGGAAATGAGCATTCAAATGAAAGAGAATAGACATTAGCAGTGACGGATTGCACTTTAAATCCATAAATATCAATAATTTATTTAAAAAATTAGTTTAAAAAAACTGCACGAAGTGTGCGATTTGCAGATGCTGTTTGTGCATGAATATACGCTGCATAATTTCTGTCCACTTCACATTTTGGTCGCTGTGACGCCTGTTTTATGTTATTTTAACATTCTGAGGTCTTTCCTTTATCATTTTGCATGGATTTCAGAAACAGTAAATAAAAGGAATGTGTAGGCCCTACTCAAATCGTATAATTTCATAAATTAGCAGTGGCGAATTGCATTCTAATTTCATAAATATCAATTTTTGTAAGAAGTGTGCGATTTCCAAATAACTTACTGACGCTCAAACATGCTGCAATAGTTAATTCTTTTACAGGCTTTTCTTCTATCATATCCCATGGTTTTCAGAATCAGTAAATCAATGGATTGAGTACTGAAATCGTATAACTGGCGAGTGTCACTGCTAAGCTTTCAGTCAATGGACTCAGCACACACATGATTTAAAGTCATTCGTCTAAACAATGCATTTATGGAATTTCAGGTTTGTTAAATTCCAGGTTTGTTAATATGCCGCGATACAGGTTTTTCTTCTGCATTCTAATTTCATAAATCTCGATTTTTGTAAGAAGTGTGCTATTTGCAAACACTGTTGCTGTAACATGCTGCAATTATGAGTTGTCGACTAAAACCTTAAAACTATTGAACGTTAATTCTCCCACAGTTTTTCTTCTATAATTTCGCATGATGTTCGGAAACAGTAAATCAATGGATTCAGTACTCTAATCGTATAACCGGTGACTGTTACGTCGTCTAAAACCTTAGAACTACCGGTATTAAACATTAATTCATTTACAGTTCTTTCTTCTATCATTTCCCATGGTGTTCAGTCAGTAGGCTAAATCAATGGATTGGGTACTCAAATCGTATAACCGGCGAGTGTTACTGCTAAGCTTGCAATCAATGGACTTAGCACACACATGATTTAAGCTCATCCGTCTAAACAATGGATTTATTAAATTACAGGTTTGTTAATACGCCTATGCCGCGATAAAGGTTTTTCTTCTGCATTCTAATTCCATAAATATCGATTTTTGTAAGAATTGTGCTTTTTGCAAATACTGTTGCTATTACATGCTGCAATTATGAGTTGTCGTCTAAAACCTTAAATTATTGAACGTTAATTCTCTTACGGTTTTCCTTCTATCATTTCGCATGGATTTCAGAAACAGTAAATCAATGGATTGAGTACTCAAATCGTACTCAAATGGTTTAATTTCATAAATATCGAAAAACCGGTGAGTGTTATGATGATCCAATTTACAGTGATTGCCTTCTTAGGTTAGGGAGCGTACAACTTGGAATTCTGACTGAAATGTATCGAATAACCGGTGAGTGTTACGGCTAAGCTGTCTATCAATGGACTCAGCACACAAATGGCATTAACAGTGACAAATTGCATTCTAATTTCATAAATATCAAAGAAAGAAACCAGCCATAGTACGCTCTCATGCTGATGCTCCACTCGGGAAAGCGAAAGCTCCACTGAAGGTAACGTGCAAAGGAGTTTAGCGCTGAGCGCTACCACACAGGACCGGGATTGCTGCCCTGCAGGCAGTGTGCGAAGTAGTTTAACGCTGATCGTTGCACTTAGGAACAAGGAAGCCTCACTATAAGTGGGGCGTGAGGAAGTAATCCAACGAGGGCTGTCCTGATAAGGTAGAAAGAGGCTCCTCAGCCAACAAGATAAGGCAGGAAATCTTGTCCAAGATGCTTTCTGCCCAGAATGCACCCAGAAGCAACAAAAAGGAATTCTGCTCGATATGTCAGAGGCATGCACTAATGAGGACAGCATAATCGAATGCGATAGGTGCAGAGAAAAGACCCACGAGACTGTGCTGGCCTCATTGGTCAGGAATTCAGAGACCTTGAAAGAAAGAACAGGAAACTGATATGGCTGTGTGAAACATGTAAACCTGAGGCACTGGAGATGAATAAATCCTGTAGGGTGGTAATAGCCACCCCTGCCAAAAGGTCGAGGACCTAACACAATACATCAAAACCCGACTTCAGGAAAACATGGAAAATGAGATCAAAGAAGCAGTATACAATGCTCACAGAAAGAAACCAGCTACAGCACGCTCTCATGCTGACGCTCCACTCAAGAAAGCGAAAGCACCCCTGTAGGTAACGTGCAAAGGGGCTTAGCGCTGAGCACTACCACACAGGACCGGGAAAGCCGCCCTGCAGGCAGTGTGCGAAGGAGTTTAACGCTGACCGTTGCACTTAGGAACAAGGAAGCCTCACTGTAAGCGAGACGTGAAGAAGTTTTCTAATGAGGGCTGTCCTGATAAGGGAGAAAGAGGCTCCTCAGCCAACAAGATAAAGCAGGAAATCTTGAGCAAGATGCTTTCATAAATATCGAATAACTGGTGAGTGTTGTGATGGTCCAATTTTCAGTGATTGCCTTCTTAAGTTAGAGAACGTACAGCTTGGAATTCTAACTGAAAAGAAAATGCTGTTCTATAATTATTTGGTTGAAATAAAAACATAACATCCTTTCTCCTTAAGTCACTCATTATAAACCTATTGGGGAAAGTGTGCTTTATGAACATGCGAGATTTCTCGCATGGGTCCGCTAGTTAATTCAAATACGGTAAAACAGAATTGAACCAAATTTGGTACAGAGGTAGCATTAGCAAGGGGCGCCTCAGTGTCTGTTTTATATCACTGCCATCTTGACAAAAACGGAATGACGGCCACCCAAATACTAAAAGCTTAAATCAAATTACGACCAAGCTAATAATTTGATCTCTACCTAATTTTTCAACAACATACAATTTTGTGGGGAGCATCTTTTGACTGAACTACAAGGTCATCAGGCCAATAGTTTGCAGATAGCGGCCATGTATATGTGCAAATCGATTCCCCATATCAATTCAAACACGGTGAAACCGAATTGAATGATTTTTACAGAGGTAGCACTAGCAAAGGGCACCTCATATTCGTGTTTATCCGTAGAGCACGTTGTATTTCAACAAGCTACTACAACCAACATTCAATTATACTCCTTGAAAAGGACAAAAAGTTATAGCAATACCCATGCATTTAGGAGAAAGTAGGCTGTATGTTCTTTACTGAACATCTTGTTTCAACTTGGTTTTGGGCCGGGAGTTATATCTGGGATTAGCATGGACAGTTTTTGGTCGACAAATTTCTGACATCTAATTGACATGGCAGCAAGTGCAAGCGGATTTAGTTCCCACTCATCGAAGCGTACCGTGATCCCCTGATCACAATTCAAAGGCAGTGCTTATAAAAGACGAATCAAAATATATATATGATTCTTCTACAGCACCGTAACAAGCAATGCTTACAGCTGAATTTTTCTATCTTCTTCAAAGTTCGTGAAGGGACAGTTAAGTCAGGGCTGTCCAGACATTTCGATCAAGGAGGTGGAAGGAATGATGTATAAAGGAACAGAGAGCTTTCTGCTATTAAATGGTAATAAAACAGTCTTTCTCCCCATCGTTCGAATAGCTCCATATCCTCGCCTGACTATTTCTGCAAGATACGAAAGACACAATGATTGCTACGTTTCAGCCTGTAAGATCTCAACTGCCAGTGAGGGAAGGTGCTCCATGCATTCTACTTGTCCTCAGTGCACATGAGTATCAATCAAAGTGTGTCTGAGATATCTATAATTACTTTTCCTGTTAGAGATCGAATGATTTCCTGTTCTCAGTGCTGGTTTAACCTGCACTCAGTAGCTGAACGTAGAACCAGACTCACCTTTGCATTTCACTAGTATACACACTTAATTTCCACTTTTTGAAATTATCAGCATTAAGTAACGTTAGGGATGGCTTCTGAAGATAACCTCTTACAAGTCGGGATATTTATATTCAAACTGCTGAAAAAAAATATGCTTCCCAGGTCTAAATCTGACCTCGCCTCTTCTTTCCCTAAATTTAAAGTGTTTGTCGTTAACTCTTACGTGTTTCCTGGACCTAACTGCAATATTTTCGGAATATAAAATAAATGACTAGTTCATGTATTAACTTTGATAATTTTGGAAAAGGTCTGTAACCAAATTGTTGACCTCCGAGACTAGCCTCACATGAACTATCACTTAGTATGCTGTCTTTTTACTATGATGATAATGAACGCCCATCACCCGTCCATAACCACTAAAACCATTCATAACCTCATCTCTACCAGTAGCTTTCTTACTTATAACAGTCATTTGTAGGGTTCGGATGTTTAAGACCTAAAAAGAAGTACAAAATGCGCAAGAAAATATGCCCTAAAAACTAGCTGAATATAAGCTATAAACGGGAAAATATGACCTATACAGTTTAGGGATGTGTAGCAAGTATTGGAGTAGTAGACCACTAACACGAAACGCGATAGCAAACTGAAAGAGCTACAATACCTACCGGACCCACCAAGGCAAAACTGGGCGTCAGATTACTCGGAGTTTCCATGTTTACGAATTTCTCAGCTAAATTTGCCTACTGGTTGACATTTTACTCGATGGGACATCCATTTTCGTTTCGTTTTTTCGTAGTCAGTTAACCGTCCAGGTAGGCTTTTCCCACGGGCTCAGCTAGGGATCCCACCTTTACCGCCTCTACGGGCAGAGTCCTGGAGCTTGACATCTGGTCGAGGGATACAACTGGGGAGGCGGGACTAGCGCCTCGCCCAGGCGGCCTCACCTGCAAAGCGAACAGGGGGTCTCAAGAGGGATGGGACGGGATGGGAAGAATGGGAGGGATAGACAAGGAAGAGGGAAGGAGGCGGCCGTGGCCGGACGGTAGGTACTATCCTAGCATTTGTCCTAAGACGAAGTGGGAAACCACGGAAAACCTTACCACTTTGAGGATAGCTGAGGTGGGAATCGAACTCCCTCTACTCATTTGGACCACCAAAGGTTGAGTAGACCCCGTTCCAGTCCTCATAGGCCTACCACTTTTCAAATTTTGTGACAGAACCGGGAATCGAACCTCGGACCTCCGGGGTGGCAGCTAAGCATGCTGACCACTACACAACGGAGGCGACTTGAGACATCCATACAGAAGCCTTTTCTCGGAATCAGGTCTTTTAAACCTGCTCTGCCTGTTCCGGGAATACAGAGAAAAATATAGCTACTGCACCATTTTCAAATTTTTACTTGCAAAATTTAAACAAAAATGCTCAAAACATAACCAAATATAACTTTATATCACTAAAATGAGTAAAATATGACAAATACCGTTAAAATGGTCAAAATATGATTTTCTGAGCAAAATAAAATTGCATTAATGGGGATCAGGGACTATTTCTTCATTCGCACTCATCTTTCAAATTTCGGGCAATATAAGCTCAGGAAAAAGTATGACTATTCCTTAACCTCCAAACCAATGTTCGTAAGAATTATTCAGTACTAAATAGGCCTAATGCATAAGGCTTCCCTCTCTTTACTTTTTTCTTATTAAAGAAATCATGTCAGAATGTGATGGATGAATTTTAACGAGTTTTCACTTCTTTCAGCATCTTAAAATCTGAATTAAAATTCGACACTAAAATATCAATGTGAATTGCTTCTATTTATTTTAGATCTACATTAAATTTTAGCCCTGGGAAATGACCAATGGCTAATGGTCAAACGTGACCAAGGAATAAAATATATACGAACCCTTTTTAATCTTCAAACTCTTCTTGTTATGATTTCGAGCAAAGTGAGGTTTTGAAGCCATTCTTCCATGTACAACCTATCAGTTGATAACTCTTCAGTCGGTCAGCACGCTTTTTCTTAATACGATTGGCTAACAATTGAGATCGAACCATGTGCTTCTAACAAAATATAAACATGCCTTCGTTTAAAACTCAGCAATTTTTCTAGGTTAGGGCCCATGAAGGCTTCCAAAAAGATGGTACTTTATGGCTGCTTGAGCTATTGGTTCTCGCAGTCAAGAGACGCAGGTGCGCTTCATAAAAAGGGAGGTAGTGCGCAGTTTGGCACTCCTGTGGGGGTCCGGGCGGGGACACCAAGAGCCCGCTGATGAGCCAGCTTGGTGTCCTAGGCGAAACCCCACACAAGACACGGCACAAACCTAGAAAAAATGCTGAGTTTTAATTCACTGGCCGTGAAAGCCAATATTCCATGTTTATTAAACTGTACTCTGTGCGCATGCGTGAGCGAAATTAACCATAGGACATTTAACTCATCATTGTACAGCCGGAAATAGAAACTGGGATCCTTCGAGTCTAGCGTCCTAACCACTTAACTACGGGGCTGGATATCTGTCGGGTAGTAACGTCAGTTTATTAGGATCTAGGCTTTAGGATTTGAAGGAAGGCCCTGGTTCAAGTGAGTGAATAATCAGAACCTGCCGCTGGCAGTCTGAACTACGACACCCCCTGGTCGTGATGGAATACCTGCCGAAGACGACCTTCCCTCATCCTGGATAGACTTGATCCGGGAGGGACACGAGTTGGCCAAGGGCAAGGCGCAGTAACCTGCAAGGCCATTAGGGAGTGCTGCGAGATGCGATACCATCAACAAGCCTTCCGTGGTGGCCTCTTTAGCTAACAGACCTGTCAGCACTCCATTATACTGGAGTAATCTAACTCCTCCAACTGATTCTAGCCATTGGGGTAAACTGGCTCGTTATTTCCTTTTGGCTTACATGCCCTTCCCGATGTCACGTGATTTTCGGCTTCTTATTATTCTCATTCTTCGTCATGTTTGTCCCACATGTTAATGGCAGGATCTGCTACATATTTATTTATTTATTTATTTTTATTTATTTTACTGCAAGCCTCCGTGGCTCAGGCGGCAGCACGCCGGCCTCTCACCGCTGAGTCCGTGGTTCAAATCCCGGTCACTCCATGTGAGATCTGTGCTGGACAAAACGGAGGCAGACAGGTTTTTCTCCGGGTACTCCGGTTTTCCCTGTCAAAATTTCATTCCAGCAACACTCTCCACTATCATTTCATTTCATCTGTCATTCATTTAATCATTGCCCCAGAGGAGTGCGTCAGGCCTCGGCAGCCGGCACAGTTCATATCCTCGCCGATAGATAGGGGCTTCCTTCATTCCATTCCTGACCCGGTCGGAGACTGGAAGCAGGCTGTGGATTTTTCATTTATTTTACTAATGTTCATACATAGCTTCATTCACATCATGAGAATGCCAGATTCACGTCTCCTAAAACAACTGGTAGCCTACAGTACAATCTTGCTTCAAAAAGTGACAGTCAGTCTGAAAGACTAGACTTTGTATCATTTTAAATGATACAAATGCTGAAAAAAGCTAGAAATACTGGAGGCTTCTCGCTTCGCTCGAAGCCAAAGACTCTTCACATGTTACAAAATTATCTGCATAATACTTATCTTGCTTATCTTGTTTCAAGTTACTCGCGAACGGCAAGTGCAAACCAAGGGCAAAGCAAGGTCAAGCGCGCGGGATGCCGCACGCTCACCAGAGCGCGCGGGGACGTGCCCCTTCCGTCCAGTCTAAAAATACCTATAGAGGGCGATGTATTGAAGATAGAGATATGCTCTCGCCGACTTTTTTGTATAACGTTTCATGCTGACCAATTCTTACGCTCATAGTATATTGATATTTTTAACGGTTTGCCCAGCGTAAACTTAAGAAGCGCACTGACGCCAAGTTTGTTTTCGACTTTTTCACTGAAATCGTTACTGCTTGGCTTCCTTTGATCATACATAAATTATTTTCTACAGAATCTTTCCTCGATATATCCTTTACAGAATGGTGAAAACCGCATCAAAACCCATCCAGTGGTTCTCGAGATTACCGTTGACATCCAAGAATCGGGGATTTTTGTCTTATACTAACGAAGTAGAGATTGTCGGGGAACACATGCACCAAGCGGTACTATGACGTCACACACCTCAGTGCACCTGGGTAAATTTCGTCCCGTCACCGTAACGTAACGACGAAGTCAACAAGATCATTTAAAATGATTAAAAAAAGTCCTCTCGGCACGCCGGAAGGCGGAGGTAGATTTCACCGGACACACTTGGGGATAGGCAGAATATGCAGGTTTTCGTAGAAGGATCAGACCTCATTTATTGCGAGAAAGTATTTTATAATTGGAGATTAATTAACTTTGTTTTTCGTCATGTTATGCATATTTTAAACATTTTATTGTCTTATGATGACGGTAACCTTCTTGTCATTTGGAGTCCAGGCGCCTTCGGTGGCGTAGTTGGTAGCATGCTGAGCTTCTATGCCCAAGATAGCGGGTTCAAACCCGGCCGAAGCCGTCGGATTTTTTAAGAGCGTTAAAAATCCCTCAGTATGCCTTCCTTCGGAGGGGAAGTAAAGCCGGCGGTCCCATGTCATAGATTTATGGCATGTTAAAGATCTTTCCACTAATTACACCTGTGTGAAACTAAATTGGATAGGTTAAGAATGTAAACAACGCTCTTAGGTTGCTACGTTCGTTGCCAAGAGCCGACTGCGGTGGCGTCTAGTAGCTAGTTCTGAACTAGGCCTAGTAGTCGTTGACGGTGGCGCTTGGCGGCAAAAGTAGGAACTATTTGAAAAATTCAAAGTTGCAGTCCCTACTTGAATTTTAAAAAACAGATACACACACTAATACAGTCATCACAATTAACACCGGTTATCAGACAGATTCTACACACACCCAAAGTACACGGGGCTACATGACCGCGTTGTCGCAGCCCCTAAACTAAGGAACCAACCAACCAACCATCATTTGGAGTCCATTTTTAGCCTATTTACAATTTTGAAAAAATAGGCTCATGAGATCATCTTTTGTCCGTGTGTGTGTGCGTGTGCGTGTGTGTGTGTGTGTGAGAGAGAGAGAGAGAGAGAGAGAGAGAGGTGTGTGTGTGTGCCCCCCCCCCCTAATAAATTCTAAACGGCTGGAGCGATTTCAATGAAACTCGGTAAGTTCATAGCACTATTCAGGACGACCCCGACCGTGCCCTTCAAATTTTGTTACGTCTCACCAATCCAACATGGCGGCTGTGCGAAATATGTCACCAGCATTCAATATCTCCGAAACTATTCCCGATATCACCCTGAAATTTTTTACGGTGATAAAGGGAACTACTAGAAGTTCATCTATGTGACTTTTGAAAAACTGGAAACTACAAAACCAACATGGCGGCCACGCAAATTTGCGACTTTTAAATAGACGTTTCTCGCGATTTAATCAATCAAAGGCAATAAAACTTGGTTCAGCATATGTTTATACACATTGTAATGCACCGACATCTAACTTCGTTCAATTATTTATATAACCACAAGATGGCGGATGTGCGAAATATTTCACCGGCATTTTATATCTCTGAAACTATTAGCGGTATCACCCTGAAAAATTGTGCGGAGATAAAGGGCACTACTGGAAGTTCATCTATAAGACTTTAAAAACCGATTAACTACAAAACGAACATGGCGGCCAAGCGAATTTGAAAATTTTAAATAGACCTTTCTCGCGATTTAATGTTCCAAACGCAATGAAATCTGGTACAGGAAATGTTTATACACATTGTAATGCACTGGTATATAATTTAGTACAATTGTTTACAAAACTTCAAAATGGTGGCTGTGCGAATTTTAAAATTAAGTTTTTATTTCTTGTGTCGTAATCATGTGATCGAAGTGAAAGTTTTAATAATGAACCTACGCAATAATTTTTCTTTAATGGTACATGATTCTATGGCCTATACATTTAACAATCCAACATGGTGACAATCCGAAATATTTAGACGGCTCTGATTATCTACGAATCTATTATAGCAATCAAACTGAATTTGTGTATGTTCATAGGGGCTATGAACTTACGTTAACCTATAGGACTTTAAATAACCTGGTGATCACAAATCCAACATGACGGCGACGCGAAGTATAAATATTCACATGGACGTTTCTCACAATTTAACCATCCGAGTGCAGTGAAACTTGGTACAGTAAATCCTTATACGAACGTTAATCCACTGGCATCTAATTTATTTCAATTGTTTCCATAACCACAAGATGGCAGCTGTGCGAAATTTTAAAATCTCCTTGTTAGTCTTGTGTCCTAATCATGCGATTGAAGTTTGAGTGCTACACGTTTAAGTTATAATAATCTTCATGTAACAGTACATAACTCTAGGACCTACATATTTAAATTCCAACATGGCGACCATCCGAAATATTTAGTCGGTTCTAAATATCTACGAATCTATTACAGCAATCAAACTGAAATTTTGTATGTTGATAGTGGCAATTAACATTAGTAGAATATATGAAAATAGGCTGTATAGTTCTTCACGGAACTACTTGTTATACTTGTGGTCACACTGTCCTTATGCAAGGTTTCGACACTGATGTGTAACTATGTAACGGTCTGTTACTTCTTCAGGCAAAATTATATCTCCCGCAGAGATTTTGGTTGGTTCCTCAGTTTAGGGGCTGCGACAACGTGGTCATGTAACCCCGTGTACTTTGGGTGAGTGTAGAATCTGTCTGATAAACGGTGTGAATTGTGATGGCTGTATTAGTCTGTAATTCAGGTAAGGACTGCAGACGGTCAATTTCAAGCAGTAGTTCCTAATGTTGCTACCAGATACTACCGTCAACGACTCCTAGCTGTGAACTTCGCTACTAGATGCCACCGCAACCAGCAACTCGCAACGAACGTTGGAACTTCCCCTCCAAAGGAAAGCATAGTGAGGGATTTTTAGCGCTCTTAGAAAATCCGACGACTTTGGCCGGCTTTAAACCCGCGACCTTGGGCGTAGAAGTTCAGCATGCTACCAGTTACGTCACCGAAGCCGCTTCACACTTAGTCAGATTCTATGCCCAAGATAGCGGGTTCAAACCCGGCCGAAGCCGTCGGATTTTTTAAGAGCGTTAAAAATCCCTCAGTATGCCTTCCTTCGGAGGGGAAGTAAAGCCGGCGGTCCCATGTCATAGATTTATGGCATGTTAAAGATCTTTCCACTAATTACACCTGTGTGAAACTAAATTGGATAGGTTAAGAATGTAAACAACGCTCTTAGGTTGCTACGTTCGTTGCCAAGAGCCGACTGCGGTGGCGTCTAGTAGCTAGTTCTGAACTAGGCCTAGTAGTCGTTGACGGTGGCGTTTGGCGGCAAAAGTAGGAACTATTTGAAAATTCAAAGTTGCAGTCCCTACTTGAATTAAAAAAGCAGATACACACACTAATACAGTCATCACAATTAACACCGGTTATCAGACAAATTCTACACACACCCAAAGTACACGGGGCTACATGACCGCGTTGTCGCAGCCCCTAAACTAAGGAACCAACCAACCAACCACTTAGTCAGATGGAAATTTGAATCTGATCTCGTGCAAGTGCCTTGTCATGGCAACGTCTGATGGCTCATCCCTCATCAATTTAATAGTGTTGCCATGGCAACCACTGATAGCTCTTTGCATTTTCTTATAATTCCGAAATCATTTTTCTCATCCCTTGGCGTAATGGTGGGTCATATCAAAAATTCTTTCAGACGAAAGTTTTAGGTAATTAATAGGGGAATATTGTCCATTTTGTACGGTTTTGATATTGTGCCTATTAAGAGAGATATGATTAATGTTTCCCGAAAAACCCACTTTTTCCCACCCCTTTGGTCAGTGATTGGTGATATATAAAAACTCTTCAAACATAAATTTTTGGGCTTTACCCGACACATAGTATGAACTTGGAACGGATTCGATATTTCACATATTAAGAGAGTTATAGCAATATTTCATTTTTTCGAAAAAAGACCCCCATTTTCACCCCCTTCGACCGATTTAGGCCAGTAACGAACTAGACCGAGATTTTATAGGTATACATATTCGGTAAACAATTCAAAGAGATTGGTGCAAAATTACGGCAGTTATCGTGTCCACAAGAAACTGATATACATATATATACGTATATGCATATATACATACATAAATTATATATAAACTTTTGAACTGACGGTGGTTTTGGGGTCTGGTGGATGTTAAACGCGAAGATACGTCGAAATTTTCCGGAAGTCGAAACATGGGGCCCATTGCAATAGTTAGCTTTCTAATGAAATCTACCTAAAAACACAACAACTGGATGCCGATGGTTAAAATAAATCAGTGAGGACTTAAAAGAAATTGGCCTAACAACAGAAAATGCTACAAATAAAAAAAATCTTTAACTACAGCGCTTAAAAATATGACTTTTCATTTTCCACTCATAAAAAAAGAAAATTCCAACCAGAATATTTTCCGCCCAAGAAAGGGCAAGTAGATCAATACGAATGAAGAAGTACTGGGAGGACCGCAAGGCTCGTGCAGTTCCTACAGGTCGACGAACAAATGGTTGGTTAAAGCGATCCTTTGTGTTCTCAAAAGTCGAAGGAAATGAATAAGATAGCTTCATTCTCTGGCTAATCTCATGTCGGTGTACCCTTATTATAGATCAACTGTCTGAGTGTGGACGCCACCAGGTCGAAGGAGTGTTGAAGCTGGAAGATTTCCCCGAGCTATCATGTCCTCGCAAAAACAGGTCCTTTAATTTGCTGCCTGACATGCACGGCACGTCATTTAGCTTGCGCGTTGCTAATAAGACTTTTTCGGTTAATGCCAGAGGAGACAACCTAAATTAATCCAATATATATACCAATTAGAATAAAAATCGCAAGAATTCGCTGTTTGAATATTGTTTTTACAACTATATTTAATTCAGGAACAGGTTTTATTCGAGTTAGACTGGAGGTTTACAGGGACACAAGAACTGTTGTTTAATGTTACTGTTAAGTCAACTGAGATGAAAAGTAAAGGATCAATCTAGCCTGGCACTAGCATGCCACGGTGGGTGAGTGGATTAAGTGTCGGACTACCCACCCCCAAGCTTGCAGGTTCGCTCCTGGCCGTGGTAAGTGATTTTTTTTTTTGAAAGTCAACAAAAATCGCGACATGCATGTCATACCTTGTTGGCATGTTAAAGAACCCATTTGAATTCAGTAGGCCATGTTCATAATGGCAAAATTAATCTCGGGATTTTCCGCCAACACAAAGTTCCTCATTTCTCTACTAGAAAGCGCTAGATATCTAACCTCCTTGACTTTCATATCGTTCCAAGGAACGAAGAAATTCGACATGCAAGCTGCCCTATGGGTGTCAAATAACAAAGCTTCGACCCGGTACCCGAGGCCATACGATATTATTATTATTATTATTATTATTATTATTATTATTATTATTATTATTATTAGCCTGGCACCCTATGGAAAACGTGGCCTGTTGGCGCAGCAGTAAAGAGGAGAATAGAAGCCTTTGAAATGTGGTGTTACAGGACAAAGCTACTGAATTATGAGAAGCCATTTTGCAGTGTTGCCTAAGTGATATATTAGAAGCTTTTCAGTCGGTCAACACGAGTGTGCCCGATTAGTTTGTGTGAGAGGTGAAGTGAAGTGGACGTCAGTACAGGTACAGTACTTCCGGAATTCAGCTAAGTCCACAAAACTACATTAACAACTCGGTTACAATTAAATGTTTAAGTGATTAACCTAACTAACCAACTACAAAAGCTCAGTACGTAAATAGGAAATTACTAACAAAACAGTCTAGATGGCAATCACTTAAAAAGCTCGCTATGGTAGCAGTTAATGTTTCAAAAGGGTTTTCATACCTGAACACATAAAAAGTGTGTGTTTGAGTTTTCAGACTTTTGATTGGTTTGATGCAGCTCTTCATGCTTCTCTGTCCTGAGCTAATAGTTTTATCTCTATATAGCTACCACACCCTATATCCGAGGCAATCTGTTTAACATATTCTAACCTTTGTCTACCCCTACAGTTCTTGTCCTCGACCCTTCCTTCCATAACTATGCTTGCTATTCCTGGGTGGCTTAGTATGTGTCCTACGAACCTTTGTCTTCTCCAGAAACATCTCTCCTGTGTCACTCGTCTTAATAACACCTCATTTGTCACTCTATTCACCCATCAAATTTTCATCATTCTCCTGTAACAACGCATTTTAAACGTTCGTATTCTCCATTTTCTGCTGCGCCAACAGTCCAAGTTTCACTTCCATAGAGCGCCACGCTCCAGTCAAAGGTTTCAATAATGACTTTCTAATACCTAAATCTGTATTTCATATCAACAGATTTATTTTCTGTAGAAATGCTTTCCTTGCCTGAGCCAACCTACTGTTTATATCCTCTTTGCTTCGTCCATCACTGGTTATTTTGCTTCCTAAGTAGCAGAAGTCTCCTACTTCCTTCATCTTTACACCTGCCAATTTGATGTCCATAGAGGTTTCTGATTTCTTTCGGCTGCATTCCAATATTTTTGTTTTACATTTATTGACTTTCATCATAAATTCCTTCCTCAAGACAGACTCCATACCATTTTAAAACACTTTCAAATCCTCTGGTGAATCGGCTAAGGTAACAATGTCATCAGTAAATCTCAGAATTGAAATTCTTACTCCTACGTGAGTGGTGGCGCACCGGTCAAGCTGTTGGCCTCTCACCTCGACGGGCCGGGTTCGATTCCCGGTCAATGCATGTGAGCATTTTCAAAGTGAAATGCATGTCCTGTGGTTCGGATTCTACGTCAAAAGGGGGTTCCGTGGCTCATGATCGCGAGATTACCGGTCACGTAAAACTACAAAATTACTTCCTTCCTTCCTTCCTTCCTTTTATATTTTCGTCCGATTGCCGACTGGAATCCGGTTCATCACTGAATTTTATTGATGATGCATTTGTAATTAATTGCTTGTCACGGTGGGTGAGTGGTTATCGTGTCGGACTTCCAACCCCAAGGTTGCAGGTTCGCTTCTGGCCGTGGTAAGTGATTTTTGAAAGGCGGCAAAAATCACGCAACGCATGTCATACGTTGTTGGCATGTTAAAGAACCCATTAGAATTCAGTAGGCCGTGTTCATAATGGCAACATTAATCTCGGGATTTTCCGCCAACACAAAATAGTTCCTCCTTTCTCTACTAGAAAGCGCTATAGTGTCAAGGAGCTTAGATATCTAACCTCCTTGACTTCTTTCATAACGTTCCAAGGAACAACAACAAAACTTGACATGCAAGCTGCCCTCTGGGCGTCAAATAACAAAGCTTTCACCCGGCACCCGAGGCCATACGGTATTATTAATATTATTAATTTTTATTTCGTTCTTTTCTCTAATTTTCCAAACGTGCCGGTATGATGACACGCGGTAGACTGTTGATTGTTCACCGGAAACTCAACCATATCCGCTCGATTAGATTAACAGTTTGCCTTGTCTACCACTACAAGAGCCAGTGTGAGTCAATGCAGACTTTCACTTATGCCCTTATAACTACATCCGGTGTGTAGATTTTTCAAAAACATCAAAAAATATCTGAGGGTATTGAACCCAGGAACACATTAAAGAAAGAATTATGTAAATAATCTAATTTGACTAGGATTTTAATTTAAAAAAAAAAGAAAAAGAGTAAAGAGACTAGTGGTTTTAGGCTCTTTTTCCGGATCTGCATATAGACCACAAGTGGTTATTGATTTTTTTATTTTTTAGTTCCAAGATTCACAATTATTTGAAACCTATCCGTAGAGCCCTGAGCGAATAAACAAAACGTTATCTGCATCCGCCCCGCATCCACACGACTGTTATCTGCATCCGCTGACATTACAATGAAAATGAAAATCCACAGCCCGCTTCCAGTCTCCGACCGGGTCAGGGAATGGAATGAATGAAGCCCCCATCTAGCGGCGAGGATATGAATTGTGATACTGCCGAAACCTGTCGCACTCCCCTGGGGCAATGATTAAATGAATGACAGATGAAATGAAAAGATAGTGGAGAGTGTTGCTGGAATGAAATTGTAACAGGGAAAACCGGAGTACCCGGAGAAAAACCTGTCCGCCTCCGCTTTGTCCAGCACAAATCTCACATGGAGTGACCGGGATTCGAACCTCGGTCCCAGCGGTGAGAGGCCGGCGTGCTGCCGCCTGAGCCACGGAGGCTCTTGACATACAATGAAAATGAAAATCCACAGCCTGCTTCCAGTCTCCGACCGGGTCAGGAATGGAATGAATGAAGCCCCCATCTAGCGGCAAGGATATGAACTGTGCCGGCTGCCGAGGCCTAACGCACTCCTCTGGGGCAATGATTAAATGAATGACAGATTAAATGAAATGATAGTGGAAAGTGTTGCTGGAATGAAATTTGACAGGGAAAACCGGAGTACCCGGAGAAAAACCTGTCTGCCTCCGTTTTGTCCAGCACAGATCTCACATGGAGTGACCGGGATTTGAACCACGGTCCCAGCGGTGAGAGGCTGGCGTGCTGCCGCCTAAGCCACGGATGCTTGCTCTTGGCATACAATAATATTTTTAATTTATAAGATTAAAGTATTAAAGCAACACATTTGAGGAGAAATTCGTTCGCCTAGGCTGTGGATCGCAAGGCAATGTTGCCTGAGTTTTGTCCCTCTGAGTAACGCCATGTGAAGCAGCACTTAGTCGTTAGATATACACACGCAGGCAAGCGCAGGTATCAAGGACATTTCTTTCGGCAAAAGTCAACACTCATCGAGGGTATTTCCATGATTAGCTTCTCTATTATTCTCATGCAATCCACGCGATAGCAAATAGGGAAATAACAAGAAACGTGAAAGACGCAGATCTTACCAGGGGAGGATACGATGCATGGGTCAGCTATTCGAACCATCTTTAGTACACGTGTAGTGCATGACCAGGCGTATACCAGATGCGAGTAGTAAGGTGCGCTACTCAGCCGTTTCCGAGAAATTATTTAATTGCAATTACAGTGCGGCGTCTTTGTGCGTTGTACGCTAGTATGAAACCAACGAGAGCGTGGTGCAGTGGGCTCTTGCCCAGCTTCGTAAATGCGGGATCGATGGATCGAATCCCACCGGCGAGCTTTTTCAGTGTGTTGTGTTTTTTTTCTTTTGTAAACATTGACAATTCGTACAACAGTAGGTGTCGTAAATAATGTTTATTATGCAGTCAATTGTGACAACGTGTTATGTGAGAGGGAAAAGAGATTCTGAAATCATCCTATGGGGGTCAACGTTTCTGACCTTGCATAATGAACAGTATCGGCATTGCAAATACATTGGTATTACACACGGTCAGGTGAACTCTATTATACGTACCGATATACATTTATTCATTGAAGGCCCAGTCTGTTCCGTTCATTGCATGTCTGTGAACCATCAGTCCAACCCGTACCCCGCAAGCAGTGACTCATGCTATGGGTATTGGTTGGTAATTGCCAATGGTTAGAAGAAAAGAAAAACACAACACACTGCAAAGGTTCACTGGTGGGATTCGATCCAGCGATCCCGTCATCACGAAGCAGGGCTCATACCGCTGCACCACGCGCTCGTTGGATGCTTACTAGCGTATAGACGCCGCACTTTAATTACAAATAAATAATTTCTCAGAAACGGCTGAGAAGCGAACCTTACTACTTGCATCTTGTGTACGCCTGGTCATGCCCTACACGTGTACTAAAGATGGTTCGAATCGATGACCCATGCATCGTATCCTCCCCTTGTTAGCAAAAACTAAAATCATTAAAAAAAATCCAGTTCAACATTGTATTCTAAAACCTATCCGCAAATTTACTCTGAACAATATCCGCAGTTTATCCGCTATCCGCACAGTCATGCAAACCATATCCGCAAGGTGAAAAAGGTGGCGGATATCCGCGGGTTTATCCGCGGATATCCGCATCCGCGCAGGGCTTGACCTATACGGGCCCTTTAGTCTTTCAACGTTTGGGACAATCGAAGAAATTGTTTAATGTTTCGTTTTTGCTTAAGATGGGGACCCCTACATTGTCTGCTAGAAATGTTTTTACCATTATAAACCTTGTTTACTGACCGACTGTGTCGAGACTCGAGCCCTCAACCTCAGGTAAAACATACGAGTGTCACTCAGTAGGCAGTGGTTATGGATAAAATCCAGTCATAGCTATTAACGACATAATTTTATGACATTCGCAGAAGGTAGCACCAAGGAGCGGATGATGCATGACGTAATGCACAATCGAGGATGATCTGAGGATAGCTAGCGGAGATTGCGTGCTTGGAATTCCAACAATAGTCCGCGTCAACACTGGATTTAGCCGTGAGCTCCTGCAGGTCATGCCGGGGGCTAGTCGGGTCAGAGGTAAAACTCTCCGCTGTGGACTCTCGCTTGCTTTCATTATTCTGTCGACGATAGAGCCGATCGCGGGTCAAGGACACAAGCCTGCACGCAACCAGATAATCTCTTAACTTATTTCTGTTCAGGTATTCAGAGTTTTGTTAGTAGCATGCTTAGCTTCTATGCCTACGGTCACGGGTTCAAACCCAGCCAAAGTCATAGGATTTTTAAGAGCGTTAAAAATCCCTCAGTATAGCTTCCTTCGGAGGGGAAATAAAGCCGGCGGTCCCATGTCATAGATTTATGGCCCGTAAAAGAACCTTCCACTAATTACACTTGTGTGAAGCTAAATTATAGGTTAGATTTGACTAACGCTCTTAGCTTCCAACGTTCATCGCCAGGAGCCGACTGCGGTGGCATGTAGTAACCAAGTTCAGAACTAGTTGTCGTTTGTTAGCAAAAGCAGGTACTACTTGAAAATTGAATGTCTGGAGTCCTTACTTGAATTACAAACAGATAACACACACTAATACAGCCATCACAATTAACACCGGTTATTAGACAGATTCTACACACACCCAAAGTACACGGGGCTACATGACCGCGTTGTCGCAGCCCCCAAACTGAGGAACCAACCAACCAGAGTTTTGTTACTGCCGTCTCCGAGGCCTATGAAAAGGATTTTAGTTTGGAGAATAAAATTAAAAGTGTGACCTCCTGCACCTTTCTAGTTTGTTGTTGCTGATTCATTGAGGGACTTAGTGACATCGCAGTCATGTTGGCCCGTGTATTTGTGTGAGAGTGGAATTTGTCTGATAACTTGTGTTACTGTGATGACTGTGTTAGTGTGTGTAGTTGTAATTCAGATGAGGATTTGGAAGGAGGCAGCTATGGCCTTAATTTAGGATCCATCCCGATTTCTTGGTAGAGCAAGGATTCAAACCCGGGTCTCCACTGTGACAGCCAAGAATGCTAGTCACTACGCAACGAGGTGAACCCTTTCTAGTTTGCGCACGTGGGCATAGTGATGAGGATGAAATGGTATTAAAAGACTTAACAAACACCCAGTCGCTGAGTCAAGAGAATCAACTCTAAGAGAGTGTGACCCCAAGGCCCGGCCAGGAATTGATCCTGAATCCTTGGAGCCGAAGTCTAGAAGGAGCCAAAAAGTAAAGAATGATGTGTCCGGCGGAAGTAGGCTAACAGACACGCCAATTTATTTATTTATTTATTTATTTATTTATTTATTTATTGCAGCTTCGGTGGCGTAGTCGGTAGCATGCTGAACTGCTACTTCCAAGATTGCAAGTTCAAACCCAGCCAAACTTGTCGGATTTTTAAGAGCGTTAAAATCCTTCAGTGTGCCTTCCTTCGGAGAGAAAGTAAAGTCAGCGGGCCCATTTCATAGATTCATGGCATGAAAAAGAACCTATCACTACAATTGGTAGTGTGTAGCCTAATGTGCAGGTTATATTTGGTTAGAAACGCTCTATCAAGTTCCAACGTTCGCCGCTAGGTGTCAGTGGCATATGGTAGCCAAAGTTGAAACTAGCCTACTTGAAATTGAACTTGTTCGTTCATCTTTATTCATTTCATCTCATCCACACGCAATGGTACTTGTAGCTCACCCCATGGGTGTCCGCATACTGTAGAAGCAGCTACAAACTCTAGCGAGCCGAACATGTTCTCGGACACTCCCGGCACTAAATGCAATACGCTAAATAAAATATTTATGTATTTATCTATTTATTTATTTATTTATTTATGGGGGAGCGTGATGGCGCAGTGGCTTCGCTTCTCGCCTTTCACCTGGACGGCCGGGGTTCGAATCCCGGTGACAGCGGGGTGGAATTTTCACCTGGAAAATCACGTGGTGTCAGGAAGGGCATCCGGCCTTAAATCCCCAACCAAAACCAAAATGAGCCTGGTTGGCTCCGGCGACCCCAATTAATTGGGAAAAGCCGAAAGGGAAAGAAGATTTATTTATTTATTTATTTATTTATTTATTTATTTATTTATTTATTTATTTATTTATTTATTTATTTATTTATTTATTTATTTATTTATTTATTTATTTATTTATTTATTTATTTATGTATTTATTTATTTATTTATGGGCCATTTGTTCAGCCCCAGTGGGCATGTCCGGACTTGCAGATTCAGTTCATCGAAGCTTTTGCCTTGAGACTTTGCCTGTCGCCGTGGAGGCCCGGGTTGGATTCCCGGCTCCACCGAGAAATTTAATTCTGATCTGAGGACACCCAGCCTCGTGAGGTAAAACTGAGAAGAAATGAGTTCAATGCCTACCGCAGCCATCGTGAAAATGGTTTTCCGTGATTTCCCACTTCTCCAGGCAAATGCCAGGATGGTACCTAACTTAAGGCTGCAACCACCTTCTTCCAATCCTCACCTGAATTACAAATACACACACTATTAGAGACACCACAATAACACAGGTTTACATACAAATTATTGCCTATTTACACATACATGTACAGCGTGTTTCACTTGATTACACATGAGGCATGTGGGTTGCCTACCACCTGCAATAGAGCCGCGAGAAGTTCATGCTCGCTAATTCGTGTATCTCTGGGATAAAAAAAATGAAAAAATGAAAATCCACAGCCTGCTTCCAGTCTCCGACCGGGTCAGGAATGGAATGAATGAAGCCCCCATCTAGCGGCGAGGATATGAACTGTGCCGGCTGCCGAGGCCTGACGCAATCCTCTGGGGCAATGATTAAATGAATGACAGATGAAATGAAATGATAGTGGAGAGTGTTGCTGGAATGAAATTTTGACAGGGAAAACCGGAGTACCCGGAGAAAAACCTGTCTGCCTCCATTTTGTCCAGCACAGATCTCACATGGAGTGAACCACGGACCCAGCGGTGAGAGGCCGGCGTGCTGCCGCCTAAGCCACGGAGGCTCCTTGGGATAAAAATGCATCGGTCAAATCAAATTATAACAAGCATGAGTTGGACAGCCATTTTTTATCTTCCATGTAATTCTTTTTTTTTTAATTTATTTAACGGCAAAGTGGCCCTAGAAATTACATGGATTTTATTTTATTAAGAGTTACTACCAGAAAAGAACGTGGCATATTAATACTTTACTGCTTGATATAACTATTATAAAAATCAACAGTGTTCGTAAAAGAAAAGAAGACAAACTGTTGAGCAATGTTAGTAAGAACATTTGTTTTTTGCCTGACAATGGGCCAATTGGAAAAAAATGGAGTCAGGCTTGAGATTCGAACCGCGGACCATAGGTTCCGCAGTCTCTCGCGCTAGCGTCTGAGCTGCCGTGACAGTATTTGAAACGAAAGGACAGAAAAGATGAAGGCACAGGGACCAGAGACAGACGAATTAGCGAGCAAGAACTTCTCGCGGTTCTATTGCAGGTGGTAGGCAACCCACATGCCAGTTGTGTATTCATGTGAAACACGCTGTACATGGGGCTAAATGACCACGATGTCGACAAGCCCAGCAATTGAAACAATATCGCCTTGAGATTAGATCTCCCCGCTGCACATCTAAAGTAGAGAAGTTGACGACTCATCAGGGGTTCCGACTGCACTCTTCTGCTTATTGTGGGCAGCCCAAGTTACTGAACAGTATGTAGTTTATCTGTTATACTAGTACATTATACAGCGAAATCCTTCCCTATAGAACGGAGTTTTGCCAGGCCGTGGGGCGGACGGAGAGTGATTAGTCACCGTCAGTTGACTAGCATTTGCCGATAACACAAGAGCAGGACAAGAAGCCCCGAATGCTGGCATTGCATTTATTACACACGGAGCTGGCAAGAAACCTCAGTTGAGATAATTAAGACTTGTGGTGAAGTACTGTAGGCTGTCTCGTATCCCGTGAACATGGTTAGGTATGGAACAAAACATCGAATTTTCCTAGTGGAAACTTATCTTTTCAAGAAGCAGTCCTCCAGTAAATGTGTTCGTAAGTTTGAGTGCCATGCGATATTTACTTGCTGGGGAACCTCAAACAAAAGGTATGCAGAAACAATCCGCTTACTCTGTAGCTCTGGAGAACGAAATAACTGCACAGTTACTAAATATCAATGAGGATGAATTACAGAGAGTGTACCAAACCTTCCCATGTTGGTGCAACGTGTGTTTAGAAAATGAAGGACAGTGTTTCCAGCAACCACCTTGAAATTCATGTAAGTAAATATGATTATTAAATACGTTAAAAGTATGAATGTGTTAAACTAGTTGGGCGCTACGCTGCTGCTAGCGTCAATATGCCGTGCTCGACAGGTGGCAAGCCACAGTGCCCCGGCCGTCACACGGCGACTACGAAATAGGGAGGCTTCACTGTACTTGAGCAAAGACATTACTTTAAGTATTAAAAGTCGGGAGGTATCAAAGTCAACTGCTTGGCTTTCACTGTCAATTTTGCGATATTTTCAGAAAACCTAAAGGAAGCAGTCATACAGATCAATCTCCTAGAAAATATCGCAGGGAAGACTGGGCTTAGGATCTCAAAAGAGAAGACCAAATTCCTGACGAATGACAAACATGGACCAAAATTGCTTGAAACAGAGATTGGATGAATTGAAAGGGTAGTACTAATACCGCATGGCCTCGGGTGCCGGGTGCAAGGTTTGTTAATTTACGCCCAGAGGGCAGCTTGCATGTCGCATTTTATCGCTCTTTCTAAAGCTATGAAAGTCAAGGAGGTTAGATATCTAAGCTCCTTGACACTATAGCGCTTTCTAGTAATGACAGGAGGAACTTTTGTCTTGGCGGAAAATCCCAAGATTATTTTGCCATTATGAACACGGCCTACTGAATTCAAATGGGTTCTTTTACATACCAACAACGTATGAGATTCGGGTCATAACTTTTGTCGCCTTTCAAAAATCACTTACCACGGTCAGGAGCGAACCTGCAAGCTTGGGTTGGTAGCCCGACATGATAACCACTCACCCATCGTGGCAAGCATTGAGAGGCTAAAAAAGTTCAAATACCTCGGTGAGACCTACGATAGAACGGACTAGAGAAAGCTGCTGTGGGGGATCGAATCTCTTAAATGGCGAGAGCTTACGGGCTAATTAAAAACATCTACGACAAGAAGTGCATCTCTTGGAACGCCAAGATTATTTATTTATTTATTTATTTATTTATTTATTTATTTATTTATTTATTTATTTATTTATTTATTTATTTATTTATTTATTTATTTATTTATTTTGCGAATGGCATGGTACATCTATATAATTACAAGCTAAGGAACACATTAAACATATACATTAGTATTTAGCCTAAAAGAACAATAAATATTAAAATAATTTTTGAGTGAGGAGACACATAAAATGTTCAGATTTAGAAGGTAATATTTAAATTTGAAATCCAATCAAGAGCAGGCTGCGTTGCATCATGAAAGTCTTTCAGGTTCCCATTATAGGCTCGAAGGCTGCAGTCCTCCACAATATGTTGGATGGTCTGTCTTTCAAAACCACAGTCGCACTGAGGTGAGGAAGCCTTATTCCACTTGTATAAGCTGTTCGTGCAGACGCCAGGATAAAGCACTATAACACTGTAGTTAAAACAGAGTGTTTATATGTCAGCGATGCTTCTCAATGACATACAAGTTGAAGAAGCTGGAATCGGAAAATCATGGGTCCAGTCCAGACTGAAACCGGCTGAAAATTTCGGAGCAACAATGATTTACTTACTTGACTTAGTTCCTCTTGTTCCGTCCGAAACATAGGGCATCCGTGAAACGTCTCCATTGTGGTCTCCGAATTGCCAGTGCTTTAATTTATTTCCAATTTTTCCCCGCTTCTAGTGCCTCTTCTTCGGGTTTTCTCTTCCAGGTCTTTCTAGGACGATCTCTTTTCCGTGCCCCTTGTGGGTTCCATCCTAGTGCTGTTCGTTCTACGGATCCTGCTGGCTTCTTCCAAGTATGTCCTATCCACCTCCATTTCCTTTTATTAATTTCAACCTTTACTTGGAAATGATTTGTTGTTTCCCAAAGCTCTTCATTGGATATAATTTCAGGCCATCTGATGTTTGAGGTGCGACGCAGACAACGATTTATTAAAGTCTGTTAAGAGTTAGTGATACTTTTAGTAACTTTCCACGTTTAACATGCATACAGGAGAATGGATTTCACATTAGTATTAAAGATTTTAATTGTTGTCTTCCAAGAGATGCTCCTATTTCTCCATACTGCATATAACTGCATGAAAGCTCCATTTGCTTTTCTAATTCTTGCGAGCAATAATGAAGTCTGCAAAAATGTGGAGTAAATCTCAGAAACCATGAAGAGGAGGAGGTTGCCATTTGTCGGACACTTGTACAGAATGGACAAAACCAGAATAACCAGAAAGATATTCGACTACCTGTGGAACAAGGAGACAACTGCGACATGGATTAAAGAAGTTCGTCAAGATCTATGAAGGTCCAACATTCAGGAAGTTCAGATGTTAGATAGGGATAAATTTCGGATCATTACTGAAAATTTGGAAGGGCTCCAAAACGGAAGAAGCTGGACGGATGAACAGAAGCGCACAGCGTCCATATCAAGGAATACTAGACGAAGAGGAAGCTTAAGATGAAGAAGAAATTAAATTCTAGCGTGACCCTCCGTGGTCTATTCAAAAAAAGTAAAAACAAGTAGTTCCTTGAAGAACTAAATAGCCTATTTTCATATATTCCTACTTATGTTAATTGCCTCAACATACAAATTTTCAGTTTGATTGCTGTAATAGATTCGTAGATATTGAGAACCGTCTAAATATTTCGGATGGTCACCATGTTGGATTTTTATATATAGGCCTTAGATTTATGTACTATTTCATGAATATTATTGTGTAGTTCACACTTCAATCGTATGATTATGACACAAGAATTAAAAAAGAGATTTTAAAATTTCGCTCAGCCACCATCTTGTGGTTATGAAAATAATTGAACTAAATTAGATGACAATGCATTGAAATTTGTATAGCAATTTTCTGTACCAAGCTTCACTGCGTTCGGATGGTTAAATCGCGAGAAAAGTCTACTTAAATGTTTCAACTTCACCTGGCCACCATGTTTGTTTTGTAGTTAACAGGGTTTTAAAAGCCACGTAAGTGAATTTCCAGTAGTGCCCTTTATCATCGTACAATATTTCAGGGTGATATGAGTAATAGTTTCGGAGATATAGAATGCCGGTGAAATATTTCGCACAGCCGCCATGTTGGATTTGTGAGACGTAATAAAATTTGAAGGACACGGTCGGGGTTGGCCGTAATAGTACTATGATCTTACCGAATTTCATTGACATTGCTCCAGCCGTTGAGACGTTATTAGGGGGAGACCCATACACAAGCGGACAAAAGGTGATCTCATAAGCCTATTTTTATTTTCATAAATGAAAATAGGCTAAAGAGGTAGCGTAGCGCAAAGAACTTATCATAGCAGCTAATCGTGCGTGAAGAGATTGTAAGTGTTGAGACACCTGCGTGGTAATTGCCCCCCTTGGCTCTAGACTTGTTTGTGAACACTTGACCACAACTAAAACGACTTTTAAGGTGATGTCACCGCTGAGGTACCAAGTAAGCACTTGTTCCGAAGCGCGTTGGCGCCTTTAACTCAACGATGTAAGAGTGAAGTGTGTGGGCTGTCCTAGTGCCACTTAACGAGGCCTTATTGAAATTCCTTGCGCACACGGCAATGGCGGGGCCCGTGAGAATCCACGTCTCGTCATGTCGCCACCTCGTCCCCATTCCTCATTGGCAAACATACTCGCAAACTGCGAAAATTAGCAGTTTCATATTTATTAGCACGGGCTGTTTCATGCCCCAAAGGGAATATCAGTTCCAGTTTTTTCTTTTTTCTTTTAGTGTGCGCTAATTTGAGCGAAGAACACTATATTAAATCTTAACAGGCGCCTAATAACGGACCAGGGTAGCTACGTGTGCCAAGACACAAATGCCATGGGGTCAGGCCATCACCGGACTCGTAAGACGAGTTCATTCGAACCCCATCTTTGAAATGGTCTTCCGTGGTTTCTCCATTTTCAACTCCTTGCAAATGCTGGGACAGTACCTTCTAATAAACCATGGCCAATTCTTTCCAATTCCTTAGCCAGTTTCATTTATCTTCATTAATTTCAGTCCATCTCCTGGCGTAGTGGCAAACATTCCAGGTATCATAGTGGAAGCCTGGGTTCGATTCCCGGCTCTGCTAAGGAATTTAGGTTACGTTACGTGAGGTTAGGTTGGATTAGGAGAGGTTACGTGAACTGAGGTAAGGTGAGCTTAAGTTACGTTAGGTGAGCTCAGGTTAGGTTAGGTGAGCTTAGGTGAGGTTAGGTTACGTTAGGTGAGATTAGATTACTTAAGGTGAACTCAGGTTAGGTTAGGCTACGTGAGGTGAGATTAGGTCACGTTATGTGAGCTTAGGTTAGGTGATGTGAGGTGAGGTTAGGTCACATTAGTTGAGCTCAGGTTACGTTAGGTGAGCTTAGGCGAGCTTAGGTGAGATTAGGTTACGTTAGGTGAGGTGAAGTGAGGTTAGGTCACGTTATGTGAGCTTAGGTGAGGTTAGTTTAGGTTACGTTATGTGAGCTTAGGTGAAGTTAGGATAGGTTAGGTGAGGTTAGGTTAGGTGAGGTGAAGTTACGTTATTTAACCTTAATTAATGTTTCATTATAAATACCAAATTAAGACGTTATTATAGTAATCATTAAATGGGGATGTAGCCTAATAATTTCAATCACTGACTTCGATATTGAAATGTTATTTTGATACTTGCTAATACCTAGAACTAGAAGGACATTCAAATAAAATTGGGTGGTCGAACTGACCAGGGGTCAAACTAGACACCGACCCTTCGAGGATCGAGGATAATCCACAGAGGAATGTTTGGTCAAGGGACCAATTCAAACGTGTCCCACGGGGCCATCCTAATAGGTTATCAAAATTTGTTGTTGCTTCAATTAGGGACTTGAGACATATTTGGTATGGCCCGTGTGTGTAAGATATATTGTTGTTAGAATGTGTAACTGTAATTATTAGTGTCTGGCTGCGTGGCTCAGGGGTAACGTTCTCGCTTGCTGGGCCCAAGGTTGCAGGTTCGAAACCTGGCGCAGTCAGCTGGCATTTGAGGGTGCGCAAATGCGAGGGAGCCGTGTCAGTCATTTACTGGCACGTTAAAGATCCCCTTCGGGGCAAAATTCCGGCACCCCGGCGTCTCTAAAAAGCCTGGGTAGTTAAAAGGGACGTAAAACCAATAACATTATTATTATTATTATTATTATTATTATTATTATTATTATTATTATTATTATTATTATTATTATTATTATTATTATGTAATTATTAGTATTTAGGATTGGGAAGGGGCCCCGTGATTTGATTTGAAATAAGGTACCGTCTCGACATTCGCCTGGAGAGTGAATAGGAAAACCACACTCACAACGCTCGCTGTCAACACTGACATTTGAACCTCGGTTCTTCAGTCCTGTAGTTCCCAACTGCAACCATGGATCGTAAATTCGCGCGTTCGGCTAAGCTGATGCAAATAAAAATCCGATTAGTTTAAGTGTTTCGGTTTTTATCGAATACTTAATCCAGAATATGTATCGATATCCAGTGTGTGACCTAAAATAAATAAATTTGCAACAAAATTGAAATTAAGATACCTAAATTCGTTGTGAACTTGGATGGATGCACACGTTTTAAGAGATCAGTGCAGATAAGGCTTACGCTTTCAGGTATCGTAAAATACTTTCCTAATAGTTTGATTACGACAAGTTTATTTGCTCTGGTTGTAATATGTTGTTGTTGTTGTTTCGTTTGAGGGATATGCACATCGAGGTCATTTAGCCCCGTGTACTTGGGCATATGCGTAATTTTGACTGATAACCTGTGTTATTGTGATGGTTATATTAGTATGTGTACTTGTTATTCATGTATTTGGAACGAGACGAGCATTCGCCTGGAGTAGAAGTGGGAAACCCCGGAAAACCACTTCCAGAATGGCTCAGGTGGGAATTGAACCCATCTCTTCTCAGTTTTGCCTCAGTAGGATGAGTGTGCCCTCAGACCAGAATTAAATTTCTTGGCAGAGCCGGGAATCGAACTCAGACCTCTGTAACAACAGGCAAGAATGCTAGCCGCTACACCACGAGTGACTCTATGTTGGTTGGTTGGTTGGTTCCTTAGTTTAGGAGCTGCGACAACGCGGTCATGTAGCCCCGTGTACTTTGGCTGTGTGTAGAATCTATCTGATAATTGGTGTTAATTGTGATGACTGTATTAGTGTGTTATCTGCTTTCTAATTCAAGTAAGGACTGCAGGCGATAATTTCAAGTAGTTCTACTTTCGCTACCTAATGCTACCGTCCACGTCACCTAGCTGTGAACTTGGCTACTACTACATACTATCGCAACCAGCGCCTGGTGACGAACGTTGGAACTTAAGAGCATTAATCAAACTAACCTACAAATTTTGCTTCTCACAAGTTTACTTAGGATCTATATGTAATACTAGCCCTGAATAATATGATCGTTACGGGTTTCATCTGTGTTATTCACCGTTCAATTTTACAAGAAACACTCATTGGTGCCTAACTTACATCTCAGATTTCAACCGCGAACCAGTCACATCCGTCACTTCTAAAGGATATTTAAAAATATGACATTCACTGATAAGCCGTTATTTCCTTATCACGACCATTGTCAACAGGAAGGAAGCTGTAAACAATGACGTACCGTTACGTCTTAAATAAAGTATCCGTTTTGTGAATTCCCATTATGCCAGTAGATCGAATAAGGGATGTGAAGACGCAACGCTTGACTCTGAATAAGATGATGTACAGTGAGACCCTCCTTATTGACGTCCGAAACGGGGGAGGAGCTTACGGTCAGCTGTTTGCAATATGGCGGCGAGATAGTGACGTGAAGTAATTGGGTGTGCGTTTGTTATGGCTTCTAATTTATGATGGCAAAATACTACATATTTTCTTTCATTGATAGAAATACTTTTATAATCAATTTAAATGCAGTGCCTAATTACTACCAGTTAAGAATATTACCCACATGTAGATAGTTAATTTACTGTCTGCTGTTACATATAGGCTATGAAGCCTGTTCTTGGGAGCCTAGCGGTATCGATGTTTTTATTAATTTCACAAAATATATATCTCACATAACACAAAGGACGACTCCCTGATAATAAATTGAATCAAGCAACCCTGAATTTGCATGAATGTTTTGGGTTCAATGAAGCGTTACTTTGGATGCTCAAATCATACTTCAATATTGCAAATATTGACCTACATACTTGCTGTTCAAAGGCAAGAGTATTAATTTATTAATATCTTGCCACAGGCAAGTTAAAATGGAGGCATCCTCTTTATCAATATATTTAATTAAATATTTAAAATACAGTATTAACAAAGCTGGAGTCTCCATTTTTTAACTTTTCATAAGCAAACGGAACAGATCAAAAACTACACTTTAGGCCAAACCAAATTCACTCCTCAGCTCGACATAAACCATAATACCAATTAAAACATACTCTCCTTACTGTTGTACAACTTTCAAACCAACTATTCGCACTCAAAACTGAAATACACTGAAATGGGAAATAATTAAATTTAGAATAGCCTAGGCCGATCCGGTCTCCTGCTACATTACCGCATATGTATACTTAACATCACTATAACTTCAAAATTACGGCTAAGTGACCAATCTGCCTGAGTAGTATAGGTGTTACTGGCCTTCCTGGGATGATGGGTCACCAAACCGGTACTTAAAACTAAGATTTTACATTTTAATTAACTAAATTCAACAGTAGGGAAATTATAGCCAAAAACACAATTTAAGCCAAATCATACTTCAATGACCTACATACTTGCTGTTCAAAGGCAAGAATATAAATTCTCTGACAAATTAAGGCTAGGAACAGCATTTTTCTTAAGTTTTCTAACCATTTGGCTATTGTCAATCGCAAGAACCCCTAAAATAAGTTTACGAAGAGCGGATTACATTCTATGTACGGCACAGAAGTAATAGCCTACAAGATTATCAGTATTTTTGATGTAGCTAAATCCATGTGAATACAAATTAGAGACAATAACTATCAATAATCAACAGTACCGGTGGAAAGAAGTCGTCTTCACAAAAATGCAGACTGCACACTGTCATGTAAGATGTAACACGTTTTCCAATTGACAGCGCCGAAGCCCATCTTTCTCTCTCAACTTTTTGTGCAGGAAAGTAGTGAAGATATTTCGTACCCGTTTTATACGATTTGCAACCGTATACTGAGCAGTACCTCCTCGAATTTGACAAATTTATTTCTGTTTCCATCACGACGTCAATGCTTCACCATCTAAATAAACCTCACCAGTCACAATGTTACAGCTTCAACATTCTACCGCGTGGCTGCGCCATCCAACTTTTCTGACGTCTCGCAAATGCCGCCTGGTGGCCGGGGCACTGTGGTTAGACTCGTGTTGAGCAAGGCATTGGTGCTAGCAGCAGCGTAGCGCCCAACTAGTTTAACGTATTTAATAATCATAATTACTAGCTTGCCACTGTGGGTGAGTGGTTATCGTGTCGGAGTACCAACCCCCAAGCTTGCAGGTTCGCTCCTAGCCATGGTAAGAGATTTTTGAAAGGCGACAAAAATCACGTCACGCATGTCATACGTTGTTGGCATGTTGAAGAACCCATTTGAATTCAGTAGGCCGTGTTCATAATGGCAAAATTAATCTCGGGATTTTCCACCAACACAAAAGTCCCACCCTTCTCTACATTACTTTCTTTATTCTTGTCAGAAGTATCAATAAAGAATAAAAATACAGGATATTTACACTTCTACCATACTTATATACAGGTCTAAAACAAATCACATATTGAGCAACAAATTTGAGAGCTAGATGATTTTTGCCCAGTATTGGGCGACGTCAATAGCGCCGGAAGAGGCTGTAATCAAATCGTTCATAGTGCATTTTGAAGGACATAAGTCACACTGACATAAACACTTCTACTAGAAATCGCTATAGAGTCAAGGTGCTTAGGTATCTAACCTCCTTGACTTTCATAGCGCTCCAAGGAACAACAAAATTCAACATGCAAGCTGCCCTCTGGGTGTCAAATAACAAAGCTTGCACCCGACACCCGAGGCCATATGATATTATTATTACTACAGTGAAACTTGGATAATTCGAACCTCAAGGGACCAGTAAAAAAATTCGAATTATCCAAACTTCGAATTATGAAAGTTCTTTGAAAAGGGTAGAGGAAATATTCAAATTCAAATTTTCTGGTTCCCTTAACCTTTTCCGGCCTTTGCCACTCTCATTTTCATAACCGAGAATTTTGTCTTTATTTTTTAGGTATGTAGACAACGTGTTTGGAGGAATCCCGAAAGCCTTTGCAATTTCAGATTGTTTCCTTCATTCTCTTTTCCACTTCATTAATCACCGCTATTTTCTCCGCCAAAGTCGAAGTTTTGTACGGAACCCGAGGCTTTGATGACAGTTCTGTAAACACACTTTAAAACACAGGCAAAACCAAACTTCTAAACAACAACCACAAATCTAATCAGACCACTCAGCACGCACTACCAGACAGGTGTAAGGGATGACACTGTTATGAGTTATGAGATGTGGAGCGTTGCAAAACAATGGGAGGGGGAGGGGTTGGGCATTGACCTTGGAAGGAGCGTCGCAGGCGTGTTGTTAGTCATGTAGGCAAAACCATCGAGTAGTGGTCGCATGCCAATGATACGTCGTTTTTCAGGAATTCCTGACCCAACTGTTTGGCTTCCGATCGGCTTTTTACACGTAAAAACTTCGAATTATCCAAAATATAATTCGAATTAACCACAATTTTTTAGCATTGACTGTATATAAAATGCTAGGGACCGAGAGAAAAATTCGAATTAAAGAAAATTTCGAATTATGGAAGTTCGAATTAGCCACGTTCCACTGTATTACCATAATTACTTACATGAATTTCAGAGTATTTGCTGGAAGTGCTGTCCTTCAATTTCCAAACACAAGTTGCCCCGAGGTAGGAAGTTATGGTACACTCGCTGTATTTCGTATCAGTGCTGATATTTCGTTCCCGAGAGCCTCCAGAGTACGCGGATTGCTTTTATACACCTTTTGTTTGGGGTTCCCCTAAAGTAAAAATCGTACGGCGCTAATAAATAATAATAATAATAATAATATCGTATGGCCTCGGATGTCGGGTGCAAGCTTTGTTGATTGACGCTCAAAAGGCAGCTTGCATGTCGAATTTTATCGCTCCTTGGAGCGCTATGAAAGTCAAGGAGGTTAGATATCTAAGCTCCTTGACACTACAGCGCTTTCTGGTAGAGACAGGAGGTTCTTTTGTGTTGGTGGAAAATACCGAGATTAATTTTGCCATTATGAACACGGCCTACTGAATTCAAATTGATTATTTTACATGCCCACAACGTATGGCACGCATTCCATGATTTTTGTCGCCTTTCGAAAATCACTTACCACGGCCAGGAGCGAATCTGCAAGCTTGGGGTTAGTAGACCGACACGATAACCACTCACCCACCGTGGCAAGTACGGCGTTGAACCTTGCGAACAAATTTAGTGCAAACTTCTTCTTGAGAAGATAAGATTCCACTAGGAAAATTCGATGTTTTGTTCTATACCTAACCAAGTTCACGTGATACGAGCTAGGATACAGTACTTCATAGCAAGACTTAATTATCATAACTAAGGTATCTTGCCAGCTGCGTATGTAATAAATGATATGATAGCATCCAGGGCTTACCGACCCGCACATGTTATAAATTTGACGGTGAGTCATTGCGACCTGTCTGTGGCAGACATTGGAAAGCCCCGTTCTATAGGCATGGCCCTCGTGGACATTTAGCCCCGTGTCCTTGGGTGAGTTTTGATGACTGTATTAGTGTGTTTATTTGTAATTCAGGTGAGGATTGGGAAGGAAGCGGCCGTGGCCTTAAGTTAGGAACCATTCGCCTGGAGTAGAAGTGGGAAACTACGGAAAACCACTTCAAGGATGACTGAGATGGGAATCGAACTCACCTCTTATTCTTACGAGTCTGATTGCCGTTCCAGCCCGCACACACTGGATAAAGATAGACCAGGTCCTATTCCTAATTAACGGATGTGACAGAAATATTGGAATGCAGCCGAAATAAATCAGAAACCTTTATGGACATCAAATTGGCAGGTGAAAAGCTAAGGAAGTAGGAGGCTTCTGTTACTTAGGAAACAAAATAACCATTGATGGACAAAGCAAAGATTATATAAAAATTAGGTTTGCTCAGGCAAGGAAAGCATTTCTACAAAAAAAAGGAATATGTTGACATTGAATATAGATTTAGGTATTAAGAAGTCATTTTTGAAAGCCTTTGTCTAGAGCGTGTCACTCTATGGAAGTGAAACTTGGACTATTGGTGCAGCAGAAAAGAGGAGAATTGAAGCGTTTGAGATGTGGTGTTACAGGAGAATGATGAAGATCAGAGGGCTAGATAGGGTTACAAACGAAGAGGTATTAAGACGAGTGGGAGAGGAGAGATGTTCCTGGTGACTGCTCATGAAGAGAAGAGATAGGTTGGTAGGACACATACTAAGACACCCAGGAATAGCAAGCTTAGTTATGGAAGGAAGGGTCGAGGACAACAACTGTAAGGGTAGACCAAGGTTAGAATATGTTAAACAGATTGCCTCGGATGTAGGGTGTGGTAGCAATGTAGACATGAAACGATTAGCTCAGGACAGGGAGGCATGGACCACTGCATCAAACCAGTCAAAAGATTGAAGACTCAAACACAACAACAACAACATTTTCGAGGTGAAATATCTTGTCCAGTGGCTCGGATTCAAGTCCCGTGTGTTATGATTTCGAGAATAAGAGCTCTCTTCTGTGTCAGTGTTGGCAAGTATTACAGTCATTAAGGTAAACGTATTAAATATCAACGAACCAAACGCCTCATCTCCCCCATACCAATAAGTATTAACCAATGTGAAATGAGGTATTATTATAGAACATCCAAAGCTCTGAAAAACATGAATAATCTCAGGGAATTTCCTTTTGCAGAGAAATATGACGAAAATCACATAGAGCATTAAAATGGTTCTGGAACTTTCCTACACACGCACCAAGTTATCACAAGTACTTAATTGGTTATCCTCGCTTTTGCGCATTAGGCATATAGTGTACGCCACAGTTTTTGGCTGGTCATCTACGGTTGCACAGTCGTACAGAGTCTCAGGTACAGCATGTGCAATTGATACGTGAGTTCTCAGTTGCGCGGAAACTACTACTACTACTACTACTACTACTACTCGGCGCTACAGTCCATGTAGGACCCTGGCCTCTCCAACAGTCGTTGCCCAATCTTGACGATCTTCTGTACGTTTCCTCCATCTTCTTACTCCCATCTTGCGTAAGTCGTCCTCCACGTCATCCAACCATCGTTTCCTAGGTCTTCCTTTGCATCTTCTTCCACCTGGATTTCCTCTATAGGTCTTTTTAACTACTCTATCACCTGCCATTCTCTCCACATGTCCCTGCCATCTTAGCCTATTACTCTTTACTTCCAAAACTATATCAGGATGACCATATAGTTCCTCCAATTCTTTGTTTTCCCGTATTCTCCATCTTCCTGCCTCATTCACTGCTCCATAAATCTTCCTCAGTATTTTCCTTTCCCATCTTCTCAAAATCCCCTCTTCTGTCACAGTCATAGTCCATGTTTGCGAGCCGTACATTACCACTGGTATTATAACTGTTCGGTACACTGTCACCTTTGATCTTCTATTGAGGATGCGCGCTTTGAGGATTTTTATCACTGCCCAATAAGCTCTATTACCGGCTGCAATTCTTGCTTTTATTTCTTCTCTTGTGCTATTATCTTCAGTAACCAGTACTCCCAAATACTTGAAACTTTCACACCTCTCAAAATTCACCCCATTTAGGTTTATAAATAAATTTATATATTTATCTTTCTCCACAGTATTTCTCCTAGATAATTATAAATATTGAGTTTTGTTGTAGTTCACTCGTAATCCTACTTCTTCTGATTCTTTTTCAAACCATCCCATCCGTTCTTCTATATCCTTCAGTCTTCGTGACAGCAGACTTACATCATCAGCATACGCTAGATTTTGGCTCATACGGTTTAACAGCGTGCCTCCTGGATTGCTGATATCTATCTTCCCCATTACTCTCTCTAGTACTATATTGAACAGCAGCGTGGACAGTACATCTCCCTGTCGTAAGCCTTGGTTTACCTCAAAAACATTTGAGAGTCTTCCTTCAACTTTAACTCGACATTTTGTGCCAGTAAGAGTCATTTGCACGGAAAGCAACTCATATATCAATTGCATATACCTAAGGCTTACCGGCTATCCTCTGTACGAATGCGCAACCAGGCCTGACCATCCAAAAACTGTGTCGTAAACGGTACCCTGGAAATGCGAATATGTGTATTCCACGAACATATTGCATTTATATTTATTATTAATTGGCCATTTTGGGATTGCTTTGTGATTTAGAACTATTTGTTGTTTCAATTATACTGTCGGTCACTAAGGAAATTAATTAATAAAATGGAGCATAAAACCGCTGATCTTTTGTTGCTGTTCTATGTAGGATAATAAAGACGGTGAGGAAAGAGGAGGGTGTAATATGTGTTCAGTGAAAACACACACGTTTCTTTGTTATCGAATCAGATCTTTACTGTATAATCGGCTGATTTCGTTCTTGTTTATTATTATTATGATTATTTAGGGGCTTTGCGGCATTGTGTGTCATGTGGCACGGTGTACTTGGGTGTGTGTAGAAGTTGTCTGATAACCTGTGTCACTATGATGTCTGCACTAGTGTGTGTACTTGTAATCGAGGTAAGATTTTGGTAGGAAGAAACCGTGGCCTTAAGTTAGGTATCATCCCGGCATTTTCCTGGAGTAAAAGTGGGAAACCACTGGAAAACACTTCCAGGATAGCTGAGGTCGGAGTCAAACCCGCCTCTTATCAATTTTCTCTCACGAGGCTGAGTGTACCCCGTTCCAGCCCTCAGACCAGAATTAAAATTCTTGGCAGAGCTGAGATTTGAACCCGCACCTCCAGGATCATAACCAAGAATGCTAACCGCTACATCACGAGGTGGACACACACGTGAGTATCATTAAGGGTCTGAGAAATGTATTATCTTGAAGACACGTCCCCAGAAAACAGCTTCCACACCGTCTCCACATCCCTATTTCCAGGATTGTGGTAACCTCCCTGGTACTGAGTGACCCGTAGTTAAATCCCTGCGCGGATGCGGATATCCGCGGATAAAGCTGCGGATATAGTTTGCATGGCTGTGCGGATACCTGATAAGCTGCGGATAATGTTTGGAGTAATTTTGCGGATAGTTTTTAGAATACAATCCCAGCTTGCTGAATAACATTACTAGGAACCGAATGGTTATGAGTTATGACATATTTTTCTGGTTTTTTTATGACAGATATAAGATGATTTAAGCTAATCTCATTCAAATTATGTCATCTCTGCTCGGTATAAAACAAAGTCCCCGATTCTTGGATGTTACGGGTAAACTCGAGAACCACTGGACAGATTTTGATGCGGTTTTCACCATTCTGTAAAGGATATCTCGAGGATGACTTATGTTGAAAATAATTCATTTATGATCATCGGAAGCCCAGCAGTAACGATTTCAGTGGAAAAGTCGAAAAAACTGGCGTCCGAGCGCTTTGTAAGCTTACGCTGGGCAAACCGTTAAACATATCTCTATACTATGAGTGTAAGAATTGTTCAGCATGAAAAGTTCCACAAATAAGTCCGCGAGAGCATATCTCTATCTTCAATACATCGCCTACTATAAGTGTTTTTACGTTTTCATTTCTTCCGCCAATCTCCATTCAGTTACTGAGGCGACAGTTTACGAGCAAGCTAGGGGCGAGTCTATCACACCAGTTACAGCTCTGCTAGCGGACGAGCTTATCGCCCCAGATACAGCCAGCAGCAAACTGTCGAGTAGTGTTGAGTTAAAAACTTTAGAGAAGAGTGGTTGTGTTTGGAGTTTCCCTGGAAGTGCAACTCGGCTTTTCTTCATTTCGCCTGTGAACTTTTCGTTCTGCAAAATACACAGTCAAGTTAAGATTGGACGGAAGGGGGATTTGTGTTTCATGCACCTCGCCATTCTTAAATTACGTCTGACAAGAATTTGTTGCACATGCATCTCCATGATAATATAATTAATAGCCCAGTCAGTGATTTTGACCCATCATGCCGAGACGTAAAACGGATATTGGTCGTTGTTCATTGATATTGAAAAAAAAAAGCGCTTATCACGTAATGAATTCATAACTGTTCCAGGGCGAAGCCGGGTCGGGTTGCTAGTTAAGCATATAATTAACACTAGGAACTGAAAGGGGTTGCAATTCGGGCTGTGTTACATTCCTTTTAAACATAGCACATGGCATAAGCTACAGTACATATGCAAGGAGACCGACTTTCTCCTCAAATGTCTAAATATGTTACTTTAATACTTTATGAAAAAAATCCACAGCCTGCTTCCAGTCTCCGACCGGGTCAGGAATGGAATGAATGAAGCCCCCATCTAGTGGCGAGGATATGAACTGTGCCGGCTGCCGAAGCCTGACGCACTCCTCTGGGGCAATGATTAAATGAATGACAGATGAAATGAAATGATAGTGGAGAGTGTTGCTGGAATGAAATCTTGACAGGGAAAACCGGAGTACCCGGAGAAAAACCTGTCTGCCTCCGTTCTGTCCAGTAAAGATCTCACATGGAGTGACCGGGATTTGAACCACGGACTCAGCGGTGAGAGGCCGGCGTGCTGCCGCCTAAGCCACGGATGCTTTAATACTTTAATACTTAATACTTTATCTAATTAAGAATATTATTGTAATGCCAGTAGATTCGGATAACAAACTTGGGAATGCGGATAACAGTCGTGTGGATGCGAGGCGGATGCGAATGACGTTTCGTTTATCCACGCAAGGCTCTACCCATAGGCTAGTGAGTGGAGGACTCTTGCAATTCCTGGTGCGGTTCTTGACAGCTTGAGATTTGTTATGCTCCAGTATCCATACGGTAGAGTAGGGTATCTGGTATGCGTGTGGCGTTTGGATGAAATATAAGGCACATTGTGCAACACATCATCTACATTACCGGCCTTGTATGGCGCGATATGGGCTAGCAACGCCCACAGACCTGCCACCACCCCATATATCATGAGAGCGATACATCCATCATCAGTCCAACAGCCTTCGTGAGGACACGGCTAGCCGCCGGCTGATTTGCTGTTGTTGGGGCAAATTTGGTCATCAGCCCTGTGTACTGTCCGTCCACCAGCTTAAGGTCCGTGCAACGAGTCAGCTGAAGACAGCTGGCCTCTGCGCGAACGACAATAGTGCCAACCTACTACTGACCAGTGCTATTTCACAATTGAAACTAAACGAAAGTAGCAGTGAGTAACCATAGCGTGAATAACATCGGTGCAGCGGCACGTCCACTCAATCAACGCAGCTGGAATGTCTCTCCTCTCCCCTTCAGCCCCCTAAGACCGTGAACTGGTGGAAGGACAGTAGTTGTATGCCACAATATGGGATAGCAAAGCCCACAATCCTGTCACCACCCGTATATCATGAGTGACTGAGACATAATAAAGGAAAACTAGGGATTCACCGCTCACCAGGCATGCTTTAACTGCTTGCAATGACTCATGCAGGTAAGATAACTTACATTTACGGGTGGGCATTCGAATAGAATCAGCATCTTCCATGTTACTCATAAAATTGGGATGTCCAAATATGTATGTTATTTATATTTCGGGGGCGTGGTGGCTCAGCGGTCTAGCTGTATGCCTCTCACCAAGGCGGCCCGGGTTCGTTTCCCGGTCAATGCATGTGAGATTTTCGAAGTGAAATGCCATGTCCTGTGGTTCGGATTCCACGTAAAAAGGAGGTCCCGTGGCTCATGATCTCGAGATTAACGGTCACGTTAAACTACAAGCTTGCTTGCTTGCTTTTATTTGTATTTCACAAATTGATAAAATATCTGACTGTCAAATCTTGTAATGAAAACACTATTATTCCGGTTCGTGCAACGGAATTTGAATTGAAGAATGGATCTCAGACGATATTGTGCCCACGAGCACATTTTGGCTCATATGACGAGAGCACCAAATGCAATTTACGAGCACCAGGTTGAGAACGCCTGAGTTAGGGTAACAATGAAGTGGTACACTAGTGAAAATTAATGCTTTCAAACACAATCCTATCATTTGTCATCAATTCAAAAATTGGTTTTATTCAAAATTTAAAACTTCATTAAATTTCATATTTTCGAAAATTTGATGCTTTTCAGTCAGTCAACACGAGTTTTTCCCTAACCCATACTTTCTGACATAAATTTTAGGGTCGAAGTGTAATAGATCTGATGATGATCGCTTGACGATCAAAACTGGTCATCCAAGTGCATTTATTAATATCATATAGTCTAATGAGATCTTGGCCGACACGCCTGAGGATTTGAATGAGTCTTTGAATGGTATGGACTCCGTCTTGAGGAAAGAATTCATGATGAAAATTAATAAATGTAAAACAACAATATTGGAATGCAGCCGAAATAAATCAGAAACCTCTATGGACAACAAATTGGCAGGTGAACAATTAAAGGAAGTAGGAGACTTCTGTTACTTAGGAAGCAAAATAACCAGTGATAGACGAAGCAGAGAGGATATAAAAAGTAGGTTAGCTCAGGCAAAGAAAGCATTTCTACAGAAAAGGAATCTGTTGACATCGAATATAGATTTTGGTATTAGGAACTCATTTTTGAAGGCCTTTGTCTGGAGCGTCGCGCTCTATGGAAGTGCAACTTGGACTATTGGTGCAGCAGAAATGAGAAGAATTGAAGCGTTTGAAATGTGGTGTTACAGGAGAATGATGAAGATCAGATGGGTGGATAGAGTTACAAACGAAGAGGTATTAAGACGAGTGGGAGAGGAGAGATGTTTCTGGCGACTGCTAACGAATAGAAGAGATAGGTTGGTAGGACACATGCTAAGACACCCAGGAATAGCAAGCTTAGTTATGGAAGGAATGGTCGAGAACAATAACTGTAGGGATAGACCAAGGTTAGAATATGTTAAACAGATTGCCTCGGATGTAGGGTGTTGTAGCTATGTAGAGATGAAACAATTAGCTCAGGACAGGGAGGAATGGAGAGCTGCATCAAACCAGTCAAAATACCGAAGACTCAAACAACAACATTTTTTTTTTCTCTCTTTTGGGAAAAACTTGTGTTTTACCCACTGAAAAGCATCAAACTTTCGTTTACTAAGGCAACACCGAAAATGGCTTCAAACACCATAATGTTCATATGTTCATTATTTGACTCTGAGGCGGATTGTTCCCCCGGATCACCCACGTAGTTACGCCACTGTGGTAACGACGGTAAAAGTCTAAAAGCTAGTAGAAGCACTCATGTTTATGCTTCCTGGTGCATACCGCACGGGCCTGGAGGCAGGTTTTAATGATGGAGAGTATGGTGAAGCCAGGTCAAGGATCGAATGCAGTCGTTACACCAATGCATTACGTTCCAAGAACATTATGAATGGACAACACTGTGTAGAGGATTTCATTGAGCCTAGTTTCCTCCAATGATGAACGTGATGTACAGGAGATATCCTTGGCGGTCACTCAATCGCTTCATTCAGCGGAGGAGCTCAAGATTTCCCTTCTCATCGCACTGGGGCTTCAATAACTGTCGATTACCGACAGCAGTGGCTACGCTGGCTAAAGCGCAGCGTTAGGTCATGGGGCCAAGCTCTCTGCTGGCTCGGTAGACGCGTGGGTTCGAGCCCCACCGTCGGCCGTCCTTGAAATGGTTTTCCGTGGTCTCCCATTTTCAACACCAGGCAAATGCTGGGACGGTACCTTCTGATAGGCCACGGCCGCTTCCTTTCACATCCTTGCCCAATTTCATTCGTCTTCATCCATTCCATCTCTCATCCCGACGCGCAAGTCACCCACGGTCGTCGACTAGAAAGACCTGCACTCGGCTTCTCAGGGGGCCACACGACAACAACAAAAAATCTGTCGATTTGCATTTTAGAAGATCTTGGGGTGCGTAGAGAGATCCCGGTTCCGGAGGTTCGATTCGTGGGACTGTCTACGGGTTTTGTTGTTGTTAATAATTCATTTTAGGTCATTAGCTCCAGTTCTTTAATCCTATTTAAACACCCACCTCTAAATTTAAAAATCGTCTCAATTTGTATAATTTTATAATTGTTATTAGGGGCAGATTACAACAACAAGCCCCATGTAGCTGGGTGTGTATTGAACTTGTCTGATAACAGGCAGGCCTATTTATGTGATAACAAGGTCTCCGATGTTTAAGACCTAAAAATAGCCCGAATATGCCGGAAAATGAGACCTTAAAAATGACGAAGTATGACTCAAAAAAGACAAAATACGACCTGAGAAAGACTGATTTAAATATGGCCTTTTTTATTACAAATCCCAGCGACAATCCCTTCGATATTAAGTTGTTAAGTAAATTCTTTATCCCTATTTTCGTATTGATTTTCTAAATATACAGAAATGTACAGCCTATTTCTGTAAACACTTGTTCCCGTTCGGGAAGTTAGGGATTATTATTTATTTATTTATTTATTTATTTATTTATTTATTTATTTATTTATTTATTTATTTATTTATTTAGCGCATGGCTTTTAGTGCCGGGAGTGTCCGAGGACAAGTTCGGCTCGCCAGAGGCTGTACCTGCTTCAAGAGGACACCACTAGGGTGAGCTACAAGTTCCGTTCAATTTCAAATAGTTCCAACTTTCGCTACCAGATATCAATACATAGTGGTGAACGTTGGAACTTAAATAGAGCGTTACAACGAAATCTAACCTAGAAATTTAGCTCCACTCAAGTTTAGTCTATGGAAGGATCTTTTACATGCCATAAATCTATGACATGGGACCACCGGCTTTACTTCCCCTCCGAAGGAAGGCATATTGAGGGATTTTAACGCTCTTAAAAAATCCGACGACTTCGGCCGGGTTTGAATCCACTATCTTGGGCACAGCAGTTCAACTGCGCCAGCGAAGCCGCTAGTTGAGGATGATTGCACACCTACAGCTGCCGTCAAACTACCGAAATATGACGTTCTTACCAAAAATGCTCAAAATATGACCTAATGGTAAAAAAATGTTAGAAATATGCATTTATATGACAAATAAAAACCACTATATTGTGACTTGATTTGCGTCAGAAACCAACCGGGAAAGAAAATAGAGGCAAATAAAAAATATGATTTTTCCTAAACATCCGATCCCTAGTGATGTGTAACTGTATTAGGGACAGGGATGAGGTAAGTGCCCCGGGACTTGAAGTAAGGTACTATCCCAGCATTTACCTGGAGGGAGAGTGGAAAATCTGGAGGATAAAATACACTGAGGGTCAGAGTGGGTTAGTGAGTGCCAACAATTTAAATCCTGAAGTGAGTATTTACTCAAAGAACTCAAAGTACCGCCATTTTGTGTACATAAAAGCGTGTTATTTTGTAATAAATTTCTTATTTCTTTCAGGTTAGGGCATGGAACTGTACTTGTTTCCCGCCTAATGTAATTTGCGTTGACCGACTGAAAAGCTTACTTTAATAAAACTAGGCAACACTGAAAAATTACTTCTATGACTTCAATCAAAGATCTTATTATGTTTTGAATTTCTGATTTTTTGTTTACCATGTATTTTAGTTTAGTATTATAGCTATTAATTTTATTTTAGTTTTGTTATGTGTAACATCTTTCCACTCGGTTGCTAGATATTTTTGTGGGAGTAATATTGAAAAATGAGACAGGAGTGGATAGGACGGAAGTGTGGAAGACGCACTGCCAGCTGGATCCATGTGGAATGTAAATAACATACGGATTACTTCAAGGCTTGAAGACGCCATTACAGATATTTCTACAATAAATCATAGTCGGCCCCGTAGCGTAGCGGTCAGCATGGTTAGTTGCCGCCCCGGAGGTCCTGGGTTCGATTCCCGGCTCTGCCACGAAATTTGAAAAGTGGTACGAGGACTGGAACGGGGTCTACTCAGCCTCGGGTGGTCCAAATGAGTAGAGGGGGTTCGATTCCCACCTCAGCCATCCTCGAAGTGGTTTTCCGTGGTTTCCCACTTCGTCTTCTGGCAAATGCTGGGATGGTTCCATCTTCAAGGCCACGGCCGCCTCCTTCCCTCTTCCTTGCCTATCCATCCTCACCATCCCTTACCTTCCCTCATGAGGCCCCTGTTCGCTTTGCAGGTGAGGCCGCCTGGGCGAGGTGCCAATCCCACCTCACCAGTTGTATCCACTCCGATTAGATGTTCCCAGCTCTAGGACACTACCCGTAGAGGCGGTAGTGGTGAGTTCCCTCGCTGAGTCCGTGGGTTCCACCAACCTGGAGGGTGAACGACTAAGAAAAAGAAAAAAAACATAATATTTGCTGAAAACAATTATGATTTATTAAGAGTCTGTTTTTCAATCTCTGGATAAAAGTGATGGGCAACCACTCCCCGAGTAACTTTGTTCAACGCTCATGCGAACCCTGGTGTCAACTGATTGAAACAGAAACCACACGTTAAAAGTCTTCGTATCTGTATTTAAAAGATGATATGCTTTAATGTTAATATGATACATTGTAACTAGTCGACAAAGCCGGTATTATATTTCTGCATAATTGCTATTCAGAATGATATTAACCCACATCGCGGTAATGCTGTCATCAATGTAATATATATCGATGTTTTCATACGGGAACTGTGCTAGCCGTTCAATGACCACTATAGGAATTCCCTTTACTGTCAAGTACGCGTATTCATAACTAATTTAAAACTCAATTCCACGCAGAAATCTTATCGAAAAAAGCAAAATATTAATCGAGCATAAACAATACTCCCATATTATTACCGGCACGTGAAAATGAGTAACTGTGTTGTACTCAAAATTTCTGTGGTTTTAATGGCTGCGTGAATAGCATCTTGGTCTGCGAATCATGAGGTTTCAGGTTCGAACCCCAGTCCCGGCAATTATTTTTCTACCGGATTATCGATTTAAACGATATCTATCAAAACAGTATGCGTCATTTTAACAGAATCTACATGCAATTAGGATTTATCTAATTTTAATTACAAGCAGGAGTTGGGAAATTTTATTGTATTGAACATTATTTCTAGTAGTCTATAGATAGGCTAGAGACTATGGTTTCATTCCACCTCTTAATTTAAAATATAATATGTGATGTTTGTACAAACAAATGTGACAGTAGCATATATCCAATTCAATCTATACATTCATCATAGTACCAGTATGAAAACGGAGCGTGAATTAACATTTTAAGAATGTCCAAGCTGTGTAGTATACGAGTAGGATAACATGTCAGATGACTTCACATACATTTCATTTCAATTGCATAGTAGGATAACATGTCAGATGTTATACATCATATGCGACTACTGTAAGGCTCGTATCTTTTTTTATTATTATTATTTGTAGGCCTTATTCAAATTTAGGCGTCCACCTCTTAATTTTAAATTTCAGAGGTGTGCTAATTATTAGAATCAAATAAAGAATTTAAATCAGTCACAGATTTTTATTCAAAATCATTGTATTGACCAACTGCTGGCATCTTTTGTTACCCTACTTAGTAACTACAGTGAAACCTTTCTAAAAGACCACCCCTATTAAAAGACCACCCCTCTTAAAGACCGATTTTTCTTGGAACCGATTTCAAACCTCTAAAGGTTTGTATTTGTTACCTCTATTTAAGGACAACCCCTCTCCTCGTCCAAAGACCACGCATTTTCTCAGTTTGACCTCTTTCAAAAGACCACTTCTCGTCTGCCTTCCCATTGGAGATGATGTAAACAATGGTTCTGTTGGCACAGAACTGCATCAGCATACTATGTTATAAGAAAAAGCGTTATGTAACGTATAGGAAATACAAAAAACGCCTCTCCTAGACGATGTTCGAACCCAGAACAAATTAATGGACTTTCTAACTCACTCAGAGATATTCTCGAAAGTGAAATTGTTAAAAAAAACGTGCTAATCTGAAACAGAGATCAATTCGTGAATTTTTTAAATGACAAAGTTCAGAAAATAACTAATTGTAATTAATTTGTACTAAATGTGAACCAATGCAGATAAATTGTAATCATGTATGTGTTCCAACTGTACGTTATTAATAATGCAGTATAACATTATTTTTAATGCCTACCCCTATTAAGAGACCACCCCTCTAAAAGACCAGTTTTCCATGGAACCGTCACTGGTCTCTTAATAGAGGTTTCACTGCATTTAAATGAATTTAATTTCGTCGGTATGTATATAATTATTATTGAGAATCTAATTTCGCCAAATAACCGACAAACTCACCTTGTTTATCCAAACTTTATTAGCAGCGACGTTTCGATAGGCAGATCATTATCAAGCTACAACACATATCACATATACTGTATATGTGTTTACGTTATGTTTGATACAACTGTAATTGACAAAGGTTGTAAACAACATCTCTGTGATGTGTGTTGTAGCTTGATAATGATCTGCCGATCGAAACGTCGCTGCTAATAAAGTTTGGATAAACAAGGTGAGTTTGTCGGTTATTTGGCGAAATTAGATTCTCAATAATAACCTACTTAGTAATGTTTTTGTTTGTTGGTTGTTTTTTTCGTGGACTTACACCTTCTCCCATAAGGGATTGCGTTTGCAAAGTTTTATAATTGGGGAATCCGAGGGATACCTGAGCTGTGTGCGTTTTCTATGTTTTCATTGACTTTGGAGTGTGCCCTCTAAGTCAGGTGATTTCAATCCATGGTCCACGAATCTTTGAATAGTTCAAGAGCGGATAATCAGTAAAAAGACCCCAAATCCCTCAGCTCTAAATTTACACGAAACGTAGAGTGAAGTAATCAAAACAAAACGTGTGGCATTTTTCATTAGCAAAGCTCCTCTGTTAGTGGAAATCCTAAAATATCATTTTACTTTGAGTTTCTTAAATGAAAATATAATTAAGACTCTTTATTAAACATTGGAAGTAATATCTCCGCCTAACAAACATATTTAGTGCATTAAGCAGTGAAAAGTGTAAATGCAATTTTGGAAAACTGCCATCAAATCTATAAATTTGCACATCCCTGTATCTATATTTGTATAATTGTATCTGTGTTAGGAGGGGCAGATAACCTCGCTGTTCCTCCCCTTAAAACAACAATAAATAAATAAATTAAATAAATAAATAAATAACATAGTCACTGTCAGCCCCGGGATTCAAACCTCCGAACTCCGGACTTGCTGCAGCTGCCCTTGCAGCCATGGCGCACGATTTAACGAGCATGGCTACGCTGCGGTACTCAGCCCATATTCTGTACTAGCGTGGTTTATTTGTAATTGAGTTCGAGATTGGGAAGAAAACCGCCGTGGCCTCCAGTTAGGAGCCATCCCGGCATTTGCCTGGAATAGACTTACAAGTAGAAACCACGGAAAACCACTTCTAGGGTAGTTGAGATGGGAACCTAACATAACTCTCCTTCCTTTTGCCTCCTGAGGTTGAGTATGCCCCATTCCAACCCTCAAACCAGAAATAACATTATTAACAGATCCAAGCATGGAACCCGGACCTCAGGGATGAATAATACGTTTATTGCAGCCAAACTGGCCATTTAGTGTTGAAGTACAGGGATTACAAGTCATATCCACTACAGAATTTCACCAGCGATTCTGTTCTCATCCTACAGTTAAATATATGGTATCTCTCACACGTGTCACCGCACCTCGCGCATAATTATACAGTTAGTGCAGGGCTCGTGAAAACTCGAGGTGTTGTACAGGTTATTGTGAAATCCGTGCACAGAGAGTCTTGTCACTGAGTGGCGGAGTTCATGTCCTCCCTGCGTTCATTCACGGTTGGTCATGGCGTCAGTAACGTAGAAATCATCCCAATCCTGCCGTTTCTACTCATGTAGCTCCCTCAATAAGTCTTGGTAGGCTGTCGTCGCTGGTAGTAGCAGTTTCAGTCGCAGCTCTTCTATAAAGAAGGGCTCTCTGGTCAATTCATACACGAGCCGTGAAGGTGTGTATTTGGAAAGACAGAGCATCCTTTTCAAGTATGTAGCCTTCAGCTTCTCTATCTTTTGAGGTTTGTCAAGAATGATATCCATTACACCATAATATTATGTGGACCTGAACTGCTATGCCCAAGATCGGCTGAAGTCTTCGGATTTTTAAGACCTTTAAAATCCTTCAGTACAGTATGCGTTCCTTCGGAGGGGAAGTAAAGCCGGTGGGCCCACGTCAAGGATTTATTGCATGTGAAACAAAAGAACCTACCATTACAATTTGTAGTGTGTAGCTAAATTTGTAGGTTATTTAGTTAGAAACGCTCTATCAAGGTCCAACGTTCGCCGCTAGGTGTCAGTGACAGTGTCATATCTGGTAGCCAAAGATGGAACTACTTGAAATTGAACTTGTTGCGGAGCCTACGGGCGTTCATAAAAATACCCCGCTATGGCCATTGGCTGCAATTCAAATACAGTATAGCCTATACTAGCGGACCCGTGCGAGAAGTCTCGCATGTTCATAACCACACTTTTCCCAATAGTTTTATATTGAGAGACTTAGTTAGTTATTGTTGTTTTAAGGAGCGGAACTACGAGGTCATCTGCCCCAATGAGAGACTTAAGGAGAAAGGTTGTTATGTTTGAATTTCAACCAAATTATTATAGAACACCATTTACATTTCAGTTAGAATTCCAAATTCTACGTTCCCTAACTTAAGAAGGTAATCACCGAAAATTGGATCATCATAACACTCACCGGTTATTCGATACTTATGAAATTATACGATTTGAGTAGCCTCATTCCTTTGATTTACTGTTTCTGAAATCCATGCAAAATTATAAAGGAAAGACCTCAGAATGTTCAGTGACATGAAACAGGCCTCACAGCGGCCAAAATGTGAAGTGGACAGAAATTATGGAGCGTATCTTCCTGCAGCAACAGTATCTGCAAATCGCACACTTCATACAGTTATTTAAAAGTTATTTTTAAAGAAATTATAGTTATTTATGAAATTAGAGTGCAATGCATCACTGGTAATGCCTATTCTCTTTCATTTGAATGCTCATTTGTCGCGATCGGTCGCTTCTGAGCGCCACAGGAGGGATCTATACTACTGAAATAATATATACGATGATGATTATGTGGTCCTAAAATGACCTATTCCAACACTACTTATAAGTTGTGTCGACAATGTTTAAACCTTGTAAGTTAATTGCGCTACTGTAATATAGGCTACGCTGTTTGGCCGGTTACGTTTCTCCCATTCCTGTTAACAATAATTTAGTAGCGGAGTAAAACTTTAGTAGAGCGATATAATTGAGATTGATTCACGATCCACTCGCATGCAAGAAAGTGAAGGTAAACAAGGACCGCCTTAATTTCATGTCGAAACTCGTCACCCGCACCCATCTGCATTACCATGGCCGCTCCTCAGCCCATAGCATGCGGAACAACCTGGCCCAGAAAGCGGAGATATCATAACTCAGATGATTTTAACAGAATGTCGACATCGTCAAAGGAGGATAGGCTACGCCAAGCGTACTCCGAGTCTGGTGACGATTCTTGTTTTAAGGGACCTCCAGCTGTAGTAGCTGTAGCCCCGGATGTCCGGGTCCAATTCCCAGCTCTGCTAAGAAATTTAACTCTGGTCTGAGGACTGGAATGGGGTTCACCAAGCCTCGTGAGGCGAAACTAGGAAGAAGTGGATTTGATTCCCACCTCAGCCATCTTGGAATCGGTTTTTCGTGGTTTCCCAATTCTACTCCGGACGAAGGCCATGGCCTTCTCGTTCGCATTCCTCACATGAATTACAAATACACACTAATACAGGCATCACAATAACACAGGTTTATCAGACAAAATGACACACACACCTAAGTACACGGGGCTAGATGGCCACGATGTCCAATCCCCTCAAATGAAACAAAAAACAAATGTTTTAAGGGGCGTAACATCTATATAAAATCGAAATTAAATATCAACGAAAACATCGAACATCGACAAAACAAGAGGAATATCGACAATCGAAAACAATCTTAAGTGAAAGTGATTTTAAAACATGATAAGTCATTACATTATGATGTAAATAACTGAAGAATAACCGGATTAAAGTTCAAAAAATGTACTAGAATATTTGAAAAAAAATGAAATAGTACCAAACAAAACGAAACTAAACCAAAACAAAACTGAAAACAACAAAAAACACTAAAAAAATGCAAAGCAAATCAAAACAAGGACATTTTAATTATTCTATTTGAATACATATAGCCTACATTAACAGAGTATTATAATCGAAATTAATGTTTTTCAGTCGGCCAACACTGTTGTATCCAACTGTAATGGGAAAAGAAATTTACACGAGATTAATAAATAAATAAATGAACAAATGAATAAATAAACCAGTGGTGGGTACATTACTTAACTTCGTTACAGTTACAATTTCCAAAGTAACGCAATTATTATTGTGACAGTCTCATCTCTGTAGATTTACGACCCGTACCGTACTTGAATTCCTTAGGGACAAATTACTCTTCCCTGACTTTTGCGTGACACACGATCACTTTTTCCTCAAATCCTTGTCTAATGAGAACCGGTCAGAGGCCATCCGAGTGCAGGTCTCCTGGACATATCTCTCATCTACAATCACAAGTTCGCCCCAAATCACTGCCAATTAAAGGGGCAAAATGTGTTACTCTTTCTGGAATCTGAAGTAAAAGCCAGACTTGGATAAAGGGAAATTTTAAAAAACTACTTAAATACTTTCTTCCAAATAAATGTGAATAATATTCAAAATAAAATGATAAACACTGCCGAGAGCTCTAACACGCTAGCTCATGCCTCGCTGGCATAGGGAGAGCGTGGGTTCGAAACCCACCTCGGTCGTCCTGAAAATCATTCTCGTGGTTTCCCATTTTCATCACCATCTAAATGCCGGAACAGTTCCTTTCGATAGGTCCACAGCTGATTTCCTTCCTAAATCCCTTCCCTGAAAAGAAAATGAATGGCCATTGGCTGCATTAATAAGATTAAATAGAAATTAAAAGCCACAGTGGCCGTGACAAATGTCAAGTATTTACCTTACTGTGTGATGTTCAGGGGCTTGCAGTACAACACCATTGTGTTATTATATTCCATGCGGTTTGCTTCACTAAATATTGACTGCACATTGCGTTCATTGGACAGTTCTTCTTCTTTTTCTTTTCTTAGACGTTTACCCTCCAGGTTGGTGGAACCCACGGACTCAGCGAGGGAACTCACCACTACCGCCTCTACGGGCAGTGTCCTAGAGCTGGGAACATCTAATCGGAGTGGATACAACTGGTGAGGTATGATTGGCACCTCGCCCAGGCGGCCTCACCTGCAAAGCGAACAGGGGCCTCATGAGGGAAGGTAATGGATGGTCAGGATGGATAGGCAAGAAAGAGGGAAGGAGGTGGCCGTGGCCTTGGAGAAGGTACCATCCCGGCATTTGCCCGAAGACGAAGTGGGAAACCACGGAAAACCACTTCGAGGATGGCTGAGGTGGGAATCGAACCCCCTCTACTCATTTGAACCACCCGAGGCTGAGTAGACCCCGTTCCAGTCCTCATACCACTTTTCAAATTTCGTGGCAGAGCCGGGAATCGAACCCAGGACCTCCGGGGCGGCAGCGAACCATGCTGACCGCTACGCTACGGACAGTACTGCATAACTCCATTATCTATTAAATATTTTACCACTTCTTCCTTTGGACTGAAACTCAACTGATAAAGGCTTTTTCTGCATTCAGCTAATGAGGACGTAATATGTCCGTAATTGAGCACATACACTATGCAGTCACATAAATGTGACCACCCGTCAATAGCCTGCATAACCACCTTTTGCAGCGCGGATCGCTGTGAGACGTGCAGGAAGAGAGAGATCACCCAGGGAATGCCACAGAAACATTCCCTACACCAATTTAACGCTCCTTCCTCTGCCTGGACCCGTCCGGCGATTGTTGCAAGATGTTTGCGTTCAGACGTTTCACGCCGTATACGCAGGCACGTATTTAGAGCTCCTGACGGCCCTGGGCAAAATAAATGATGATAATAATAATAAGAAGAAGAACTTTGCCATCCCTGTCTTGAAATGTGTGTATTTATTAAACTTTACTTAGCATATGGGACTCTTTCTTCATCTGTGTGTGTATTTAACTATTGGTGGCAAACACTATTAATAAGCGTTTACTAAAATTACAAATATTTAAAATAAAATAAAAACATAGAGAATTTGCATTAAATTTTATCAGATATCATACACTACCCGTGGCTGAAACACCACTTATTTAAATAATAATGGGCTTCCTTCTTGGCTTGTCCGTTGCAAACATGTTTAGGATTTCTTTATTAGTTCATTTTCCCTTTCAAGTCACATTCAACAGCAAGGCTACCAAGATGACTAAGACGGTTCTTTTTTTTAAGTCCCTAAATAGTCAGCATTGCCAATATGTGACAATAAATATTAGACCTACCTAGTTATGGGTAGAGGTGTTTTAAACATTAGTAACTTGGCGTTTAATGCCCAAGCGGTTTTGTACAGTTTCCCGGAAATTTTGCCGCCCCAAAAATCTGCCGCCGTGGGCAGTTGTCCAGTTTGTCCTCCCGTAAATACGGGCCGGCATATACGCCAACGACCATCTGTCCGATGGAGAATTCAACGTGATTCATCGGAAAAGGCCACCTGTCGCCACTCATTGGACGTCCAGTTGCGGTTTTGGCGTACAAATACCAGCCTTCGTAGCCGATGATCAGCAGTCAGCATGGGTGCTTGAACCAGGTGCTTGCTGCAGAGGCCTATACGTAGCAACGTTCGCTGAACGGTCGTCGAGAAGACACGGTTGGTAGTCCCGTGGTTCATCTAGGCAGTCAGTTGCACGTCTATTCGCCCGTACAAATCTTCACCCCTCTCATCTATGGTCAGTGGTGCTCAACAGTTGCCTCTTCGCCGGTTTAGAATAGCGCCATTTAGCCATGCACGGTACACTTTAATCACGGCGAACAGTTAACAAACGTAGCCGTTTCGGAAATGCTTCCACCTTTGGCCTCAAAGCCAATGATCATGCCCTTTTGCACATCAGATAAATAGCTCAGTGGCCGCATTGCGACAGCGACTGCACTGTTTTTCGCTTCCATTCATCACGCTTTATCGTCTTCAGACCCAAAGCAAAATGTGTAGCTAAGATTTTCTGGTTCTTTCTTTCTTACTTTCTTATTAAAATGGCAACAAGCATACATATTTTAAGACACAGAACATATTTTTAATAAAGTATTAAATTTACACACCACAGTTGCCGATCGGGATAGTTACGAGTGTCAAGTCGCGGGTATAGGACCTGACTATCTACGGAACTGCAAAAACGAAGGGGTTCAAAACCCTCAGGTAGAAATTCTTGAAATGGTTTTCCATGGTTTGTCCATGTGAAACTAGGACAGTACCATCTAGCAGGCCACGACCGCTTCCTTCCAACTTCTTGCCCAGTTTACTTCATCTGCACTCCTTTTTATCTCACAATAACACCCTGATAAACTAAGTCCTGGAAGGGCATTAGGCCATAAAAACACTAACATAAGACGCACCTCTTCTCCTACCAACTTCGTAGAAATGGGAATATTAAGGGAGTGAATGACAGTTCAAAAATTGCATAATGCGAACTGCTGCCGAAAAAAAAAGTTTCTTTTTTTTTTTTCGTCGTGTGGCCTCCTGAGATGCCGAGTGCAGGTCTTTCTAGTCGACGCCCGTGGGCGACCTGCGTGTCGGGATGAGAGATGGAATGGTTGAAGATGAATGAAACTGGGCAAGGATGTGGAAGGAAGCAGCCGTGGCCTGTCAGAAGGTGCCGTCTCAACATTTGCCTGGTGATGAAAGTGGGTAACCACGGAAAACCATTTCAAGGACAGCCGACGGTGGGGATCGAAACCACGCGTCTACCGAGTCAGCAGAGAGCGTGGCCCCATGACCTAACGCTGCGCTTTAGCGAGCGTAGCCACTGCTGTCGGTAATTAAAAGTGTGTGTCCACATAATGTGTACCATGGGTCTGAAGAGGGTACACCCAGTGGAGGATCCAGACCTCGCGGGGCCCTGGGCGATATGATAAGGAGGGGCCCACAACAATAGTAAATTAAAAAAATATCAAATCAAATGGAAAATACAGTAGTTTTGTAATAATAATAATAAAATAATGAATAGTTACAATATTTTGAATACACTACAGTACATTTTTTTAATAATATGAAAGAAACCTTTAAGTCCACTTGAAGAAGATTATGTAAACTATGAAATATTAAAATAATACTTTGCTAGCCTACTTTTTCCTCAGCTGAAGTCTTCAATTATTTTACTGAATTCTAAACTTGCTAAATGGTCACGGGAGGTCATAGCTGCACTGAAAAAAGAATATGAATTGTAAATTAGTTTGAAAAGTACAATTTTTTTATTTTAAAATATCCATAGCGCGGGGCCCCCAGACCGCGGGGCCCTGGTCGGTTGCTCTCCCTTAGATACGCCCATGGCACCCTCCACTGTTAATGCTGTCACCTACCGTCTGTGAGGGTTATTGCATGTTCACGCCGAACATAGCCGATGGTCACATTAATGTTTCTGGACAGTGAATATATGGTATATATTTTAAGTGTACATATAACAGACACAATATTTTTGATGTGTAACATCTTTCCGCTCGGTTGCTGGATAGTTTTGTGGGAGTGATTTTGAAAATTGGGGACGGAAGTGGATCGGAACAATCGAGCTGGCAGTGGTGGATCGAACGGAAGTATACACTGCCCGCTCGATCGATCGAACGGAAGTGTACTAGCTGGCAGTGGTGGAAAACGGAAGTATGCACTGCCCGCTCGATCAATCGAACGGAAGTGTACTAGCTGGCAGTGGTGGAAAACGGAAGTATGCACTGCCCGCTCGATCGATCCAACGGAAGTGTACTAGCTGGCAGTGGTGGAACGAACGGAATTATTAGATGCACTGCCAACTCGATCGATCCAGCGGGCAGTGGTAAGACCCAGCTGGCAGTGGTACGAGAAACAATGAGCGCGCGGTGTCGGAAATTGATCCCATGACGTACTCTCGGCCATGTGGAATGTATAGACATACTGAACGGAAAACGC